>CM016617.1:42676643-44137152 GCA_005393395.2 Gossypium australe
CATGTCATTTGTTGAGTTTATGCTAGCCTTTGATGTACTTAAGAGCTTCAGGATCTGAGTGAATAATGAACTCCCTCCGTCTCAAATAATGCTGCCATGTTTTGAGTGATCGAATCAAGGCATACATCTCCTTGTCGTACACGGGATAGTTGAGGGTGGCTCCATTCAATTTCTCGCTAAAGTATGCCACCGGTCTTCCATTTTGAGTTAGCACAGCTCCGATTCCTACACCTGAAGCGTCAAACTCAATCTCAAAAGTTTTAGTAAAGTCAGGGAGGGATAATAAGGGAGCTTTAACAAGACATTCTTTAATCACATTAAAAGACCGTTCTTGTTCGTCAGACTAATGGAATGCTGAATTCTTCTTAATCACACTTGTTAAAGGGGCGGCTATTGTGCTAAAATTGGGCACAAATCGATGGTAGAAGCTAGCCAATCCATGGAAACTTCAGACTTGGCTGATAGTCGTTGGACGTGGCTATTCTTGGATTGCTCGTACCTTCTCTTGATCCACCTCCAGGCCTTTAGCACTCACAACATAGCCTAAAAACACAACTTTATCAGTACAAAATGAACACTTTTTTAAGATTAGCGTACAATACCTCTTTTCGTAAGGTTTCCAAGACCGCACGCAAATGTTGTACATGCTCCTCCAAGGACTTGCTGTACACTAAGATATCATCAAAGTAAATTACACACGATTTTCCAATAAAAGCTTGCAATACATTATTGATAAGACGCATGAAAGTACTCGGAGCATTTGTAAGTCCGAATGGCATTACCAACCATCCGTATAAACCTAACTTTGTCTTGAAGGCCATTTTCCATTCATCACCTTCACACATTTTGATTTGGTGATAGCCACTCTTAAGATCGATCTTCGTAAAGATTCGTACTCTACTTAACTCATCGAGCATATCGTTGAGACGTGGTATCGATGTCGATACTTAACAGTAATCTTGTTGATGGCGCGACAATCGACACACATGCACCACGAACCGTCTTTCTTATGCACAAGTAACACCGGCACCGCACAGGGGCTTAGGCTCTCTCGGATGTATCCCTTTTCTAGTAACTCGGTAATTTGCTTTTGGACTTCTTTTGTTTCTTTGGGATTGCTCCGGTATGCGGGGCGGTTGGGTAGAGCCGCTCCGGGCACCAAGTCGATCTGATGCTCTATGCCTCGGATGGAAGGCAATCCACTCGGTATCTCCTCCGGGAAGATATCTTCAAATTATTTTATCAAAGACAACACAGAAGCAGGAAGATTTTTGGGTAACTCGTTAGTATTCGAAAAACGCTTCTTTGTACAGAAGTACATATATCGGTTGTCTTAACAACATTGCCCTTCGAGTATCACTTGCCCTCGCAAAGACACTCATTTTGCCACTCTCTTTTTCATCTCCATTTTTTCTAACCCTTGTTTTCTTTCACTCTCTTTAGCATTTTTATTTTTCACTCGCTCATTTTTTTTTTTGACTTTTTCTTTTGTATTCTTTTCTTTCTCTCTTGCTTGGTCGATATAAAGCTTGAGTTTTTGTTGATCATCGAACACTTGTTTAGGAGTAAGGGGTGTAAGCGTCACATTCCTTCCAAGATATTCGAAAAAATAACGATTAGTGTAGCCATCGTGCATCACCCGTCAGTCGTGCTGCCATGGTCGTCCTAGGAGTAGATGTTCCGCATGATCGGCACCACATCGCATAGCACTTCCCGATGCTAGAAGACACTAGGACTTGTTTCGTGACTTTCAACTCTCCGCTATCATTAAGCCACTGAAGTTTGTATGGAGTTGGATGCCTCGTAGTTGTTAATCCTAGCTTTTCAACCATGAGGGTGCTTGCTACAATCGTGCAACTCCCTCCATTGATTATAAGGCTACATACTTTCCCTTGCACTTGACACCTTGAATGGAAAATGTTTTCTTGATGCTCCTCGTTTCCCACGCTTTGGACACTGAGACTTCGCTTGACGACGAGCAACTCTCCTTCAACAGGTTGCTCTAAGTCCTCCTCTTTCTCAGAATTTGATTCGGATTCATGTTCTTCTTCATCTTCCGTTTCAATCTCGCCGTCAGCCCGTATCACCATGGTTCGTCTATTTGGGCATTGACTTGCAATATGTCCTTGGCCAAGGCACTTGAAGCATTTTATGTCTCTTGAACAAGCTGTGGAACATTCAGGAGCCTTGCCTTTGTTTGTCTCGACCACAGGCTTATTTGGCTTGGATGTTGTCGTGGAGTCTTTCGATCGATTGGTTGGGAACCCTTTGTTGTTGTTTTGGCCCTACTTAAACGGTTTGGCATTGGAAAAGCCTCGATTGCACCTTTTTGCTTCAATTGCTTCTCCATTTTAATTGCCATATGAACCATGTCTTACACCTCAATATAATGTTACAATTCAACAACGTTCGTGATCTCCCGATTGAGTCCAGCTAGAAAACGAGCCATTGTAGCTTCACGTTCTTCTTGGATATCAGCCCGGATCCTCACCACCTCCATTTCCTTATAATAATCTTTGACACTCTTCATTCTTTGGGTAAAGTTTTGGAGTCTTTGATGTAACTCCCTATGATAGTATGAGGGAATGAATCGTCGTCTCATGGCCGCCTTCATGTCAGCCAAAGTGGTAATTGGACGTTCTCCGTTACGCCTCCGACTAGTGGTCAACTGATCCCACCATATCATAGCGTAGTTTGAGAATTCGATTACGGCGAGTTTGACTTTCTTGTTCTCAGAATAGTTATGAAAATCGAACAAAAGTTCGATTTTCTTCTCCCACTCCAAGTAGGCTTCAGGATCTGACTTTCCTTGAAAGGGGGGAATGGTAAGTTTGATGTTCTTTAGGTCGTCATCTTCCCGCCTTCGATCTCTTTGGCCGTGGTTTCGGGGTTCTCTCCTTCAAACACTTAGGTTGGACTCATGATCACTTTCACCTTCACTAAACTCGTTGATGTCATCATCATGAACTATTTGTTACTCTCGTTGTTGGTTGGGACGTCCGCGCCTTTGTCTATCAACTTCAGGAGTCACTTCTTATGGTCTTTGTGCCTCTACTTGATAGAGTCGGTCTTCTAGAGGGTTAAGTCTCCGATCAAGTAGTCATTCCATCTCTCGCAAGAGGGCTTGCATTTGCAAATCTGGAATGTTTCTGATAGGTTGTCTTCCTTGTTGTTCTTCCACGTTTTGTCTGGTATTTTGTGCATTTTAACAAAAATAAGTCCTCACAAACAAAGACCTCACCGTTCTCTCAGAAAGAAGAAGTTCAATGGCTCTCACGCTCGTGTTTAACACTCTTAGTTATGCTTTCACATCCCCTCGAATGGACTCACACTCTCGTGCCTTTTACCTATCCACTTTTCTCGTGATTTTGTTTCAGACTCGCCAAGGCCTAGTAGGGGCTTAGGGGTTGGTCTCAAAAGGGGTTTCAAGGGTCGTAACGTAATAGGTGATAATGTAGGCTGAAGAAGGAATTTTAGGTGAGTTCGAGATAGTGTGGGAAGATGGTAAGTAGAGTAGGGTCGAGAAACTATTTTGATCAAAGAAGAAGAAAGTTGAAATTAGATTCGAACTAATTTAATAATATATATTTTTTATATATACGAATTTTTAATATACGAATTTCCTTTTTTATATATACGAAAAAAATTTTACTTACTTCGGATCTTCACTAAGCAACTTCGGACTAGTCTTCTGAGCTTCATAATTCTAGTTTTTAACTAGCTCTGATACCAGATGATACAGTCTCGACTTCGCAATGAATTCGAGATGTATACGTAGTTGCCCGATCGTAAACAAGAAGTACGATAGTTGGAGTAAAAAAGAATAAACGTTATGAAATTAGACTAAGTGTAGAACTAAGTGAGAAAGGAATGTAGTTCAATTGATTATAAATAGGAGAAGTTCGGGTTTGGCTCGATTTAGAAGGGTAACTCGGGAAGTGATTACGGTTTATAGAAGAATCGGATAAGTACAATTTGGTTCGGGTAGTTGAGAATTGAAAGTTAAGTTCAAAAGGGCTAATCGAAATGGTCAAAAGGGTTGATCATTTTAGTTTGGGATAGAAAAGGCTTTCGGGTTTAGAAGAGGGATGAGCTCGTTTTAGTTTAGGTAGGAAATGGTTCAAAAGAATCAAACACAAACCAACACCAAATTGGTATCGACCCAAAATGTTTATACGATTCTTAAGGTTCGGAATAGAAGGGATTTGGACCTCGACCCACTATCGGGATTGATAGGAACCTCGGTATAGGATTGTTAAGAAAGGAATCGGTTGACGCCACTAGCTCACTAGATAAGCCAACGAGTCCTAATCGAAATTGGAGAAAGGGCCTCACAAATTCGGTAGAGTAACATTAAGAATTTGCCAAAAGTTCTTTCACAATTGAAAATGTTCATCTATTTATAAGACTAGCTAGCTAGCCAAATGGACATGCTTAATGTCTAGGTAATTTTCTTCCATGAATGGCCTAGATTATTCTAGAATTAAACCTCTTAAGTTGCTGTCCACATTCAGCCAAGAACACGAAAAGTCTCCTTCTAGAACATCCTAGGTGCAGCCGAATTTTAATGAAGAGAATGGGGGCTGAAATGCACTTAAAAATTTGGCCTTGGGACTTGAATGATTTGCCTTGGAAATTTGGATGGGCATGCAACATTCTAGGCAGCCTTGGGGATGTGAATAGCCATCCCAAACATCCATACCAGCCTTTAAATGTTGCCCACGCATGGAGAAGCAAACCAGTAGCACCTTTAATTTGGCTCTTTTAATGCTATCCGCTTTTAAATTCAAGAAGCAATTAGCTCTTTTAAAACATTGTTATTCACGAAAAGAAACCTTGAAAAGCTAAACAATCAGCTTATTTATGGTGTCGTACAAAGCATGCTAATGTACAAGAATTATCAATGGCGCTTGGAAGATTTCAAAGGTCACATTGGAAATGTGAAGAGCTATAATGGTGGCTGTTGCAATGGTTTAAACACCATGCCTTGGGAAAAGAATTCAGCAACTAATTGCCTTAATTGCCGTCCCAAGCCATGCTCCAACACTTCATTAAATTGTGTCTTATGAATGCTGCCAAGCCATTAATTTCGTCCATAAAAGCACCTACACGTTAATTAATAGTTAGCTCATTAATTCAATGTAAGTACATTTATTTCCAGCAACTAAAGCACATTTATTCCTTGTTTTGAGCTAGGAAACATGAAGTAAATGAGGACTTTTTGTTGTCTAAAATTCGGCTGGGCATAGGACATCATTAATGCTATTTCGGCTAGACATATTTAATGGGTAACAACCCTTAAATTTGCCCTGAGCTAGGCACATTAAATCTTAAACATTAAATATGTAATAATTAAGTCATAATCAAGCTTATTTAAATGCAGCAAAAATATTTTAAACAAATAATTAATATGTCCAAATTTTATTTAATGTTTCAGCTTATTAAATAGCTAAGGCCGAATAGCCTTAGTGAGCTCATCATGTACGCATGATGCTAGGATCGAGCTCGAAAACTTTAACTTGAGCTTGTAGGAGGGTGCGACATTGACTCCTTAGGTTGCCATCAGCTTGTTCGAATGGGCTAGCATCGACTTCATTCCACACTTGCTGAACCATAGCCCCAATAGAGTCCTTGAATTGCCTTGCACGAGCCCTTGTGATCGGCCTTTGAGGTAACACCATCGGGTCTCAGTTAGAACTAGGTTCATGATAGGGCATGCCCGTATCAGTAAGGGGAACTTATAATGGAGGGAAATTCGGATAAGGCTAAGGTGTTATCAGGGAGAAAAGTTAGGAGCTGAGAAGTGTGAAGAGTTGGTGTCGTTTTGGGAAGTGGCGAGTGTATAAATTCAGCTTAGAAGGGTAGATGAGTGCCGTTTTTGGGTCTTTTAGGGGGTATTACGAATTTTCATTGTGGCTTTCGGCATTGGGAGAGTTTTTCAAATAGGTCAGTCTTTCTTTTCTTTATCGAATTCCTTTGAAAGGTTTCTTGGGTTTCCATTACTTTTCTTTTCTCCCCCTCATTTTGTTTCTCCCATTGCTGAATTCTTCCACTGTCAAAAAACCATCATTCTTTTTTGCTGTAATCCCTCTTGGTGTTGCATTCTTCTTCTTTCTCTTAAAGTCGAGTATTCCTTTATAATCGAATAGCCCCATCTTTTAGTTGATTCCTTATTATTTTTCCTCCATCACAAATCGGTTGCTGTTATCTACTCTTAATCAAGTTTTAAAAGCTGGATCTCGTTCAGTCACTCGGATTTTGATAGTGTATGTGTGGGCACAGATCTAGGGGACACTCCTGATTAGTAGCTAAAGAAGGGCTATTAGAACCCTGTGGCTCACGGTAAGGTTCGGCTTTTTGTAAATGTTTTAATTTAGTGATCGATTGAAGGTTGGCTGGTTGTAGGATCAAGGCTAAGGATAGAATAGAGCATCAGAGTATCCAGGTGTGTACAAACACTACACACACATACCGGCAACGCCGGAAAGTCGAAAGGCCAAAAGTGGCTAAATGGGCCCGGTGGGCCTTAAGACTAAGTTTGAGAAATGAATTAATTTGATTATATGAATTGGGTTAGGCATGCATGTTACATGATCTGAATTTGTTTTGAGCCTAATAGGTCATGTGACTGAGATTTGGGCCTAGTGGGCCATAAAAATGTGATGTGGCCATTATGGGTTATATGAACGTGAAATGGGTTGATGGGCTTTATGGGGACGTAGACCAGTATGCTAGGGTTTTATGGACTTTAGGCTTAGTACTGAACAACTCTTAAACCACATTAGACTTTCTAAAAATTAAACATGTCTGTGGACAAGTCGCTAGGTTAGAGTGTGGTAACGGGCATGTGCATGTCTAGGATTGGATCTAGGGAGAGCTTCGTACTTAAGCGGCCCTAGCGGCCCACCTCCTCTTCTCTGGAATCCTACTTGGTACATAGTGTCTGTTTGTAACATCCCGAAATAGGGTCTAAACGGAACAGTGGTTGCGAAACCACGAATCCGAGATAAAAAAGTTTATTACGATTAATTATTATGATTTATCGAGTGATTAGATGCATGTGTTAGAATATCGATAGAAAATTTCATAAATTGCATGTCTAATTTGCCTATTATGACTTAATTGCAAAAGTTGATAAATATGAGTTTTAGATGTTAAAGGATTTAATTGAAGAGCATAATTGAAGTAGAGGTCTTTAAATGGTAATTATACCATTAGGCTTTCATGGACAAAAATGGACATATATAGGTAGAAAGAACCAAAGTTTTTAATGAAGGGTAATTTAGTCATTTGGTAATAAAAAGAAATTAAAAGGGAAAAAGATGGCAAAATGTGCTCATCTTCTTCATTAGGACGGATTTTCAAGGGTTCACCATAGCTAAGGTTTGTTTCAAGCTTCCAAGCTCCATAGTAAGTGATTCCAATCCCCGTTTTTAATGTTCTTTACATTTTTGAAGCCCCGGTAGCTCGGTTTAGCTTATTCTATCAATAATCCATGCTAGGGTTCATATTTGGAAAAATACCCATAGGTGAAATGTGTTTATTTTGATGTTTTGTGATAGAGTATGAAATCTGAAATTATGTTAAACAACTTTTGCTAAGTGATTTTAAGTGAAAACGAGTAAAACGGCTTAATCGGTAAAAATACCTAATGTTCACAAGTACATGTTAGAGTGAGAATTTGATGTTGTCATAGAAGGGAAAAATGATCAGCATGTCGTAAAACATAAGAATAAGGGATAAAGTTTAATTTTCGAGCTTTGCGGAAAATGTGTACATATGTAAAAGTTTAGGGGCAAAATTGTAATTTTGCCAAAGTTAGAGTTAAGGACTGTTTTGGTAAATGTGAGTATTAAATAAGCTAAATTTGCTATTATAGATCAAGAAGAACGAAATTCGGAGTTAGACCGGGGAAAGAAAAAGATAGTGGACTAAATCGATATAGTTTATCGTATTTTATTTCGAGGTAAGTTTGCGGTAAATAAATGCAATAAGTTTGCGGTAAATAAATGCAATATTCTATTATTTTACATTTAATACTATTAAAGTCCAGTATTTACATATTTATTTTATTAATTTATCATTTAAAGACTCAAGTATGAATTGACGGAAAAGCTATCTCAGAAAGTTCCGGTTGAACCTTAGGAATGTGTAGGATACAAATGTCATGACATTAGGGTTTAAGGAAATCATGTAAGACCATGTCAAGACATGGCATTGATAAGTTTCTATAAGGCAAAGGTCCCATGTAAGACCATGCCAAGGCATGGCATTGGTGAGTTTATAAGGTAAAGGTCCCATGTAAGACCATGCCAAGGCATGGCATTGGTGAGTTCATAAGGCAAGAATACCACGTAAGACCATGTCAAGACATGGCAATGGTTAAGTTTCATAAGGAAAGGTACCCGCGTATCCTTTGTAACAGACCAATTTGGACCCTAATCGAAACGGTGGTTTCGGGACCACGAATCCGAGCCCGATAAATATTGTAAAATTATATTTTCTGTTTATTATATGTGAATTGATGTGTGTGAGAGTCTCGTAGAAAAATTTAATCATTTGAGTGTTTAATTTAACAAAAAGGATCAAGTTGTTAAGGTGACAAAAGTAGTGGGCATGAAATTAGAAGGGTAAAATGAATTGTTTATTAAACTTAAGGATTTGCATGTCAAATTCCCCATTTTTAATATAGTGGACGGTAAGCATGCTATGAATATTATATTTTTAGTATATTATAACTAAAGTATTATTATTTTATAAGCATGCTATAATATGTGTTAATTATTTTAAACAAAAAGAAGTATTTTTAATTCTATTTTCTCTCCTTTTCCCCATCTTCTTCACCGATTATATTTGAAAGAAGAGAAGAAAACTTGAAACCTCCATTGTTTCGGCCTTGCATGTAGTAGTAAGGTAGGTATTTTAGCTTGATTTTAGTAAATCTTTACATATTGAATTTGGTTGCTTTGAATGCTAATAAAATCATGTTAAAATTTTGGGGTTTAGTATGTTAATATTCGGCCTAGGATGAGCACTCTTGAGTTGTATTTGATTTGAAAAATGTTTAGAAAAAAAAACATGAATTGCTTAAGAGACTTAGGTGAATTGAAGACTTGTGGCTTAAATTATATGAGAGTTATAGAAATTTATTTTGGATTTGAGCATAGAGATGCTCTTATTATTCGGCTGGAATTGGGATGAATATAAATAGTGGTTATTTAGCTTGTTGTTTGGTCATGTATTGAAGAATATGCATGGGTACATTGAGTTAGCAAATTCGGTCATAAGAGAAGATGAAATTGAGCTATTATATTTGGTTATATATTGTATATATATATAGTTAATGTACGGCCATAGATAATAAGGTAAGGAATTTTTGTATAGTCGACCAACATGAGATTAATTATGTTATTGTATATTGTAAATGATTAATAGTGATGTGTATGGGGATGGAGAGTATTCGGCCTTAAGGGGGGGTTAATTTAAATTTCCTATATTTTGTGTTTTGTAAGAATTAGACTAAAATGTAACTTTGTAAATGTTGAGGGTAAAAATAGAAATTTTGTATTAACAAATATTTGTGAATTAAATGGAATTGAAATGTATCTAAATAAGTTTAATTTGAACCAAATTAGATCCAGAACAAAAGGAAAAGAATTTGGAGCGAGGAAAAGCTAAACTAAACGAATAGCCGGAAATTTCGAATCTATCGACTTCTAAGGTAAGTCTTAAGTTAAAGTACATTAAATAGATTATTACCAATATGTTCAATAATATTATTTAATATACTTGAGTAAGATAGTTGGTGATAGCCGAATATAAATGTTCATGTCTTGGATTGAATATGTTTGGAAATGTAACGTGAATTAGTACAGTTGATATGGTATGTGAATGTGGTTTACGTGCATGAGTTAATAATGATGTACGGCTTGAGTAATGTTTATGAGTTAAATTATTATAATTGGTATTATATTTAAATTGATGTTCGAATTTGGATGATAATGTTTGAATGTATAAATCATAGTTATTGCTTATATTCGGCTATGCATAATATACATGTTGGAAAAATTTTATTTTTATGCCGAAAGCATGGAATTAATATGTTTAAATGTACAAATGTTGAAAATGTTGAAATATCAGGCTTTATGCCTAGCAGGTCTAGTGCCAGTGACTACTTTCGGGCTCTGAGCCTTGCAGGCCTCGTGCCGGTGTTACTTATCGGGCTTTACTGCCTAGCAGGCTTGATCCCGGTGATGTGTTTTATAAAGGTGAATCGAATATTATTCAAGGCAAACCTTAATTAATGTATCTACCTAACGGCTCAGGTAAGCATGTAAGGTATGTTATGCTAATATTACTTGAGTCAAGCTAATACTATGAGAACTATGTTATGTATGTTTGAGGTTAAAATGGATGTGTGTAAGTATCATATGATTGAAATTGAGTTTAATGTACTATTATGGAAATTCGGCTTTCAAGTATAAATGCTAAGAATAAGGGAAATTTCAATGCGATAACATGGTTGATAGGAGTGCGGCACTTATACGATTTGGAGCATGTAATTTTTTGTGATATACTTATTTGAGCTTCAAAGAGATGTAGGTTGAAGGAAATGAAGTCTAACTTACTTGGGTTAATGAACTACTAGTATTCAGCCTTGTATAAGTAATATACTTAATTGTTTATGTACAATACTATAAGTTGAATGATTTTAATGTTTAAATGTTTAAATGATGTATTATCATGAACTTAGGACTTACTAAGCTAGTAAGCTTATTTGTGTGAATTGTTCTCCTTTGTTTTATAGATTAAGTTCAAGCTACAAGCTCATCGGGATCGCCAAGAAAGTCAGCCACACTATCAACTGTTTTGGGTACTCCTTTAGTTCACGTTAATTTTGATAAAGGCATGTATAGGAGGAAATTTTGAGAATGACCTTGTTTGAGTGAAAACTTTAATATCACATGTAATATAGCCATACGAATATGGCTTAAGTTCTATGTTTGTTGGTGTGCAGATACATGGCTTGATAATTTAGAAATGCTTATGAGTATAGTATATGATGCACAAAAAAAAAAATGATTGCATTGTTGGTACTTGAATCAAATTTGAAGTTTGTTTTGCAATTTAGTTTAGTGTAGTAATGCCTCTCAACCCCAAACTGGCGACGGATACGGGTTAGGGGTGTTACATTTGATTGGTATCAGAGCACGGTTTAGTCGATTCTAGGACTACCGTAGCGCGTGTGAGTCTAGCTATACATGCCTTTATCATATATTGATAGTGTGGTGACTTCTGACAGCCTGAACTTTGTTTTATATAGTAAATGGACATTGATCCTGAAAGAGCCGTAGCGGATGATGTAGAGAGTGTAGCGCCTGACCGTGCACACGGATCAGTTCCGGTAGACTCTCGACCCGTTTCGGGTAGCCACGAGGGGGAGACTAAACAAGCCTTCTATCATATGATGAACGAGTGGTTTACCCAGTTTATTCAGACTAATCCGGCTGTATACCAACCTCCACCCCCGAATAATCCAACTCCGATTCCTTCAGCACCCCCGATGATCGATCCTATGAGATCTAGTAGGCCTCCAGTTAATAAAATCCGGAAATTTGGGGCCAAAGAATTTAAAGCCAATGATAATGACGACGCATAGCGAGCCGAAATGTGGCTTGATAACACTATTCGGGTACTTGATGAGCTATCTTGTACTCCAGATGAATGCCTGAAGTGTGCTATATCTTTACTGCGGGACACTGCATATCACTGGTGGAATACACTAGTATCAGTGGTTCCGATAGAGAAAGTGACATGGGATTTCTTCCAGAATGAATTCCGCAAGAAATATATCAGTCAAAGATTCGTTGATCAAAAACGAAAAGAATTCCTTGAGCTGAAACAGGGGCGAATGACCGTGACGGAATATGAACGGAAATTCGTCAGGCTCAGCAGATATGCTAGAGAGTGTGTTTCTACTGAAGCTATTATGTGTAAAAGATTTGAAGATGGCCTGAATGAAGATATAAAGATGTTTGTTGGCATTCTTGAAATTCAAGAGTTTGTGACACTAGTTGAGTAGGCTTGCAAAGCTGAAGAGCTCGGGAAAGAAAAAAGAAAGGCTGAGACAGAATCTAGAGACATTCGTAAAAGATCTTCGTGTAAGGTCTTTCATCCCACATCCAAGAAGTTCAGAGATGACTACAACCGACATAAAGCTACTACAGATCTACCTAGACGGGATCGACCTCCCGTGGGCTCCCGAGCTACCTCGATGGCCAGTGTTGGTAACATTCCACAGAATCGAGTTGAATGCAAGCACTGTGGGAAATGGCATTCTGGGAGCTGTAGATTTCATGATCGGTCTTGCTTTAAATGTGGATCGTTAGATCATTTTATTAGAGAATGTCCGATGTTAGCTGAGCAGAATACAGTTCAGAACATTAAGCCGAGCAACACGGCAGTGCGAGGCAGACCACCCAGACGTTCAGGCAATGTAGGTGGTAGTCAGAAAGAAATGAAGAACACTACTGTTCGATCTGAGACTAGAGCTCCAGCTAGAGCTTATGCTGCACGAGCCAGAGAGGATGCTTCCTCCCCCGATGTCATTACCGGTACTTTCACCCTTTATGATACTACTGTGATTGCACTAATTGATCCTGGTTCGACTCATTCATATGTGTGTGAAACTTTAGTATTTGGTAAGACTCTGCTAGTTGAGTCTACCGAGTTTGTGATTCGTGTGTCCAACCCTTTGGGTAGATGTGTGCTTGTTAATAAAGTGTGTAGGGGTTGCCCGTTGATGATTCAGGATTTTTGCTTCCCAGCTGATTTAATGTTGTTGCCCTTTGATGAATTTGATATAATTTTGGGCATGGACTGGTTAACTTCACATGAGGCAGTAGTGGATTGTAAAAGAAAGCTTATTGATTTGAGATGTCAAAATGGTGAGACCATCAGAATTAAATCCAGTGATGTAAATGAGTTTCCTACAGTAATATCTTCGATGTTAGCTCGGAAGTATGTGAGAAAAGGGTGCGAAGCTTATTTGGCTTATGTACTGGATAATAAATTGTCCGAGAAACAGATTAAATCTGTATCGGTTGTATGTGAATACCCAGATGTGTTTCCTGAAGAACTACCAGGTTTACCACCAGTACGAGAGATTGAGTTCGGCATTGAATTAGTACCGGGAACGACTCCGATTTCGATAGCTCCGTATCGGATGGCACCTACCGAGTTAAAAGAGTTGAAAGCACAGTTGCAAGAGTTGACAGATAGGGGCTTTGCACGACCGAGCTTCTCTCCTTGGGGTGCACCGGTTTTATTTGTGAAAAAGAAAGATGGGACTATGCGAATGTGTATCGATTATCGGCAACTAAATAAGGTAACTATAAAGAATAAGTACCCGTTACCTCGGATTGATGATTTGTTTGATCAATTGAAGGGGGCTTCAGTATTTTCAAAAATAGATTTGAGATCGGGCTATTATCAGTTGCGAGTCAGAGACACAGATGTGCCAAAGACTGCATTCCGAACAAGGTACGGACATTTTGAGTTTCTGGTTATGCCTTTTGGACTCACTAATGCACCTGTTGTTTTTATGGATCTAATGAATCGAGTCTTCAGACAGTTTTTGGATCGGTTTGTAGTAGTGTTTATTGACGATATACTGATCTACTCTAAAAACGAAACCGAACATGCTGAGCATTTGAGATTAGTGCTACAAATTTTGAGAGATCAACAACTGTATGCAAAGTTTAGTGAGTGTGAGTTCTAGATGAATGAAGTCAGTTTCTGGGGTCATGTTGTTTCAGCATCGGGTATACGGGTGGATCCAAACAAAGTAGCAGCTATACTCGATTGGAAACCACCCAAAAATATTTCCGAGGTCCGAAGTTTCCTAGGCCTTGCGGGATATTACAGACGCTTTGTAAAGGGTTTTTCTGTAATAGCTACACCTTTGACGAAACTACTACGGAAAGATGTCAAGTTTGAGTGGTCGGAAAGGTGTCAGAAAAGTTTTGAGCAGTTGAACGCCCTTCTGACCGAAGCTCCAGTGTTAGCTCAGCCTGAATCGGGTAAAGAATTTGTTGTTTTTAGTGATGCTTCCTTGAATGGGTTGGGTTGCGTTTTAATGCAGGACGGCAAGGTTATAGCCTACGCTTCGAGACAACTGAAGCCGCATGAGCAAAATTATCCGACTCACGATCTGGAACTAGCAGCCATTGTTTTCGCATTGAAAATTTGGCGTCACTATTTATTCGGCGAGAAATGTCACATTTATTCGGATCATAAAAGTCTAAAATATTTGATGACTCAGAAAGATCTAAATTTGAGACAACGCAGATGGTTAGAATTGCTGAAAGACTATGAATTAGTGATTGACTACCATCCGAGAAAAGCTAACGTTGTTGCAGATGCGTTAAGTCGAAAATCATTGTTTGCTCTTCGTGTAATGAACGCACAGATAACTCTGTCTGGTGATGGTTCGATTATAGCCGAGTTACAAGCAAGACCGATGTTTATTCAACAAATTTGTGATGCACAGAAAGTTGATAAAGATTTGATTGCTAGTCGAATTCAATGTGAAAAAGGTGCAGAATCAGATTTCCAGATTGATGCAAATGATTGTTTGAATTATAAAAGCCGAATGTGTGTTCCAAAGAACTCAGATTTGATACAGATGATTCTGAGTGAGGCCCATAGTGGTTGACTGTCGATACACCCGGGTAGCACAAAAATGTATAACGATTTGAAACAGTTCTATTGGTGGCCTGGCATGAAACGGGATATATCTGAATTTGTCTCTAAGTGCTTAATCTGTCAGCAAGTGAAAGCTAAGCATCAGGTACCATCCGGACTACTTCAACCAATCATGATACCTGAATGCAAATGGGATAGAATTACAATGGATTTTGTATCCGGTCTTCCTGTGACACCAAGTAAGAAAGATGCAGTATGGGTTATCGTTGATAGACTGACTAAATCAGCTCATTTTGTACCGGTACGTACCGACTATTCACTTGATAAACTTGCTGAATTGTATGT
Source organism: Gossypium australe (assembly GCA_005393395.2). Classification (NCBI taxonomy): domain Eukaryota; kingdom Viridiplantae; phylum Streptophyta; class Magnoliopsida; order Malvales; family Malvaceae; genus Gossypium; species Gossypium australe. Next base: position 42,691,695 of record CM016617.1, read on the forward strand.
GTCGCAGATTGTAAGGTTGCATGGTGTACCGAGTTCTATTGTTTCAGATAGAGACCCGAGATTCACATCGCGATTTTGGAAGAAATTGCAAGATGCTTTAGGTACTAAACTTCATTTTAGTACAGCCTTTCATCCGCAAACAGACGGTCAGTCTGAGCGAACTATTCTGATACTAGAAGATATGTTGAGATGTTGCGTTCTCGAGTTTGAAGGTACGTGGGAACGATACCTAACTTTGATTGAATTTGCTTACAATAATAGCTTCCAATCTAGTATAAAAATGGCACCTTATGAAGCTTTATACGGGCGAAAATGTCGCACACCCTTATATTGGACCGAACTCAGTGAAAATAAGATACACGGGGTTGAATTGATTAATGAAACAGAACAGAAGGTAGCTATTATTAGAGGTAATTTGAAAGCTCTTTCAGATCGTCAAAAGTCCTATGCCGATTTGAAACGTAAGGACATTGAATTTCAGGTCGGAGATCGTGTATTCTTAAAAGTTTCTCCGTGGAAGAAAGTACTCCGATTTGGTCGGAAAGGCAAGTTGAGTCCGAGATTTATCGGACCATATGAAATCATCGAACGTATTGGGCCTGTTGCTTATAGATTGAAATTGCCCCTTGAGTTAGAAAAGATACACAATGTATTTCACGTTTCGGTGCTTCGCAAATACAGATCGGATCCGTCTCATGTGATCACACCGTCAGAGATTGAAATTCGATCCGATTTGACATATGATGAAGAACCGATCCGCATCTTAGCTCGAGAAATGAAGGAGTTGAGAAATAAGAGGATTCCATTAGTAAAAGTATTATGGAATAAACACGGAGTTGAAGAGGCTACGTGGGAACCTGAGGATTCAATGAGGCAGCAATACCCGAAATTATTTAACGGTAAGATTTTCGAGGACGAAAATCCTTAAGGGGGGAGAGTTGTAACAGACCAATTTGGACCCTAATCGGAACGGTGGTTTCGGGACCACGAATCCGAGCTCGATAAATATTGTAAAATTATATTTTGTGTTTATTATATGTGAACTGATGTGTGTGAGAGTCTCGTAGAAAAATTTAAGTGTAACACCCCAAACCCGGCCCATTTGTGTGACCGAATTTGAAATGCCACTGCGGAAAAACGTTTGAAAAAACTTTTGACTTAGAGTTTAAAACATAAAAGATTTGTTGTCTTTACTAAAACATTGTGTAATTAAAGTTCCAAATAAAATTAAGTTGTTTAAAATAAAACATTTTCAAATAATAATATAATCGACAATTTAACTTAAAACATAATAAAAATCCTTAAATACTTAAAATGGCCCTTATTACAATAATTAAATACTTAAAATACTGAAACATAAATTGTATAAAGAAAATCCTCTTTTGCATGGGCCACCTCGTATCCACTCCAACCCGGTTCGAGCATCACCTGAAAGGTTTGAGAAAAATTGGGTGAGTCACACAGACTCAGTGTGTAATTAATCCACTGAATTCCACCCACATGTTAACCACATATTAACCCATATATCAGATAACAAAATTTCATATTCACATATTACCACATTCTGGGCTTGGCCCACATTCATATCACATATCAGGTAACAGGGTAATTAACCCCATAATTCCAAATATCGGCTTAACCCATTTCCACACTGATCCACATTTATAAACTGGGCTTGGCCCATTTTCACATTAATTCACATATTCATTGAGATTATGCAAAATGCACCCAACCCAACCTAGGTCCATCCTCTACACACCCCCGTGTCCAGCCACCACACACCAGGGGATTATCAAATCACCCTCTCCTTTTTACTCCAAAAGGCAATCAATGCCGTCCACGTGCAATTAAGCACAATAATCCACAACGCGACCTCGGTCAGCGCCAATCCACGATGTAGCCGTAGCTAACACCAAAACCACGATGGGACACAAAGTCACTCATCAACCACGATATGGCACATAGCCGATATCAACCACGATGAGGCACATAGCCACTCATCAAGCCACGCGAACTAAATCGCAATTAATCCACAACGTGACCTTAGTCAACGTCAATCCACGATGTAGCTCAAGGCTAACATCAAACCACGTACTCGAAGTACACCCGTACCTTCTTTCATATCATATCCCAACCCATGCACATGTAACATAAATAATGATATAATATAATGATGCGTGAACATGTTCATCAAGCATAGTCATAACACATATTCATATTAATAATCACATATATCAGGTTTGGTACTTACCGGATTATCGACATACCCCTTTAAAGGTATTTATCTCATAACTTTTACTGCACTTGTTAGTACATAATCAACACATACAAATATAGCAAAAACCCGGAAAACGGTGGGTTAATCACACACCTGCCTATTAGTGAAATCCCGAACTACTCGAATCTAACACGATCTCGAAACGTGGTTCTTCCTTCTCCCTTAAAGCCGATTTGGTCTCCTACCAAATCCCGAATCACACTCTAAGTTCCCTTCCTTTAGCTACACACAAAAGAACACCTTTTTATGGCACTAAGAACAATCGGCCATGCCACAAAACTATAAACAAGGCCATACAGCCACACCAACAAATCCCGAAGGGTTATCGAACGAAATACCAAGTCTTACCTATTGACTTACCCCAAAACGGTTGTCAGAGAAAGGAGGCTTAGAACGATTGCTTCCAAAGTCCCGAAGAGTCTATCTTCCAAAATCGATTGAAGAAAACCAAATGAAATCCTTCCCTTGTTGATATTCGGCCAAGATAACACCAAAAAGAGATAAAAAGATTCGGCGAGATACAAGAAAAGAAAGGAAAATAAAGTGAAAATAAAATAGGAGAATTCGGCATGAGCAAACAATGGGAGAAAAGAAAAGAGAATTGAGAGGAGGAAGATTCGGCCAAAGAAAAGTAAGAGAAGAAATGTTGTGATTGAACAATATGAAAAAGAAAGAAAAAGAGAGATGAAAACAAGAAAGGTTGTTTTCGGCTACCAAGAATAAAAGATGAGAGGGAGATACCAAAGAAGATTCGGCCAAAAGCCTTTAGGAAGAAAATAGAGAGAAGTTGGTAAAGTTCAAAGAGTTTTCAGTTTTGACATAAAGCAAAGATTAAAGGCCAAAACTAAAACAAAATTGAACCTAATTGCCAAGCACATAATCGGCTAAGGAGGAGAGCTTTGGAGAGGAAAAGAAAGAAAATACCAAAAGATGAACAAAAAGCACAAAAACACCAAAATGCTAAAATTGACCAACTAAACCCCCCCAACTTCCTAACAACATTCGGCCACCCCCTAGCCACACATGCCGTCCACATACATGGACAATTAGCCATAAAAATATTTCCAAAACAATACTCCATAATCCATGCCTTTTGTCCCCTCATCATACCATAAATCATAAGAATCTTATCCCAAAATACATGCTTTCCTAAACTAATATTCAACTTACCATAAAATCTAAAGTCTAACCTTATCATAAATAAAGTTGACCGAACATTAATGCTAAGATGCATAAAATTAAAGTCTTCAAAATGCTAATCATGCTATTCGAACCCCTATCCTTAAGCAACTCTTCAAACACCATAACCATCTTGCCACTAACTCCTCATGTGCTAGATTTAACACTTAAATTAACTTAAGTGTCAAGTTCACTTAATCCACTTCATTAAATTCTTCAAACTAAAAATTATTCTGGCCTCATTAATAAAATCAAGCCCTCACAAGTCTATACTAAACATACATAATTCATACCCGAGCTAACACAAATAATAAAATAATACTCAAAATTTTCCTAAAGCCCCAAGGCCCAACCTACTAGGCCTAATTTCGGGATATTACAATTCTACCCTCCTTAAAGAAATTTCGTCCTCGAAATTTCCAACTAACTAACAGCCGTACATCCTATCTCAACATACTACGCTCTTGTTGCACACTCTGATATTAATAAAACTATCTTACCTTCTAGGTGCAGTTCCTAAGTTCATATCCAAGGTTTCAAGCACTTCACTAGCAACACAAGAATGAGCTATCTCTAAAGCAAAACAAAGAACTTACCCGCTATCACATTCTTGGTTGTCCCACATCCGAACCTTCAGCACCTCTACCGGGTGTTCCACGACCTCGACCAGAACCATTTCCTCCATGGTTTGGACCATGAACCTTCATTGTCTGAGGACAATTCTTAACCAAATGAGCCTTAGATCCACACCGGAAACATTCCTTACTATTACCCCAACACTCTCCTGTGTGAGTTCTCCCACACTGAGCACATAAACGATTCCGATTCACAGCAACTGGTACAGGTGCACGTACAGAATTCTTGACCCTCGGTCTTTTCTGAAAGTCTTCCGGCGATTTTACTGGTCCAAAACTCCTCTTGTTCCAATTCCTATCCTTTTCTCGGTTCTCCCTTATAGTCCTCTTAACTTCTTCAGCGATCCGAGCTTTCTCCACTAGAACAGCAAAGTCCCTTTCTCTTTGCGGAGCAATCAACATTCGCAACTCATCTCGTAACCCATCTTCGAACCGTACACACCTTTCATAATTAGTGGTCACGATCCCTTTGGCGTACTGACTTAATCGCACAAATTCTGCTTCGTACTCCGCTACCGACTTACTTCCTTGCACCAAGTTGAGAAACGCCTTTCTTTGCGAGTCCAAGTAACTGGCTCCAACGTACTTTCCTTCAAATTTAACCTTAAAATAATCCCAATCCAATCGATCTGCCGGAACACCTTGTCTGACAGTGAGCCACCATCGATAAACTTCGTCCCGGAGCAACGAAACAGCACCTTTCAGCTTTTCCTCATCGGTACAGTCCAAATCATCCATTATTCTTTCGACTGCTTCTATCCAATACTCCGCCACATTCGGAGCTACTCCAGATATTCCTCTAAAAACTTCAGCCCCATTCAACCTGAGTCGTTCCGACACTGACTTTCGAGCTCCGCTTCCTATACTAGCTCCTGCCACTCGCTCGAGCACTCGCAACATGGCCCGCGATACTGCGTCATCGCCTCCTATCTGATCTTGATCCTCCGCCCCCACTGTTGGCGGCGATACTTCATTTTCTGACCCATGGCCAGACCCTACCGGTTCCGATACTGCCATTCTACCTCTACTACATCCACGACGACCACGTCCCCTAGAACTCATTTCTAACGTCGCATTTTTAATCTGATTAAGAAGTTTTATGCATCAGAATTTTGTTCCACTTATTAACCGCAAACAATTTTTATGAAATGAAGTATTTAGAAGTAGTTCTTTCGATCATACAAAGGTTCAATTCAATTTCACTACTCTAGCTCAGAGAATCACATCATCTATCTCGATAGAGACACATTCATTCACTACACCTCTATGGTCATTTTAGTCCTTCCCAACCCAGGGGTAAATTCGTCATTTTTCCTATAGGGGTATTTTGGTAATAAATCGGGGTCAACTTAAAAATAATCTTGACAAATCAAAGGCATTCTAGAATTTTCAAAACTCGAGGGTATTTTTAAATTTTTTTCCAAATCAAGGGTATTGCAGAAATTTCGAAAATCGGGGTTATTTTGGTAATTTTGGAAGTCAGTGGCATTTTAGTAAATTTTTCCACCTCAGGGTATCTTGGTATTTTGTAAAATAGAGTTTTTGATATTTTATAAAGTAAGAACATTTTAACAAAAGTCGAGGGTATTTTGATAATCTTAAATCTAACGGTATTTTAGTGATTTACAACACAGGGACATTTAGGTAATTTTGTCAATCAGGGGTAATTTCGTAAAATTTTCAAATCAGGGTATCTTGAATTTTCATAAGTTAGGGTTTCATGGATACTTTTGCAAAGTAAGAAAATTTTATTGAAATCGAGGGTAATATGGTAATTTAAAAAAAATAAGGGCATTTCTGTAATTTTACCTCTAGGGGTATTTAGGTAATTTTGTAAATCGGAATCATTTTTGAAAAATTTTCAAAATAAATTTTGCTACAAATCAAAAGGGGTAATGTAGTGATTTTAAAAACTAAGGTTTTTATAAAACAGTATGGCTAGTCCCTTTCGGGTTTTAATGATTGGTTTAGCCCGTGAATAAGTCCTCTCGGTTAGGGTGAACCGTAGCTACGCACCAGGTAGGATTCGAGTAAAGAGGAGGTGAGTCGCTAGGACTACTTAAATACCAAGCTCTTACCGAATCCACTCCTAGACATGCGCACAATGGTTGCCACACCGTAACTCGGTGACTTACTTCACAGGTTTGTTTGATAGTCCTTAAGTCTTATGCATGTGTTTGAGTGCACTAGCCCTAGGGTTCAATAGATCCTAGTTCACTAATCTACGAGCCCAAGTATGCCCATATATCAAATGATTCACGCAACAGTTAGAGGTACTTACCTGGTGGACTTCGGGTCGGAGATATAGGTGCCATGCCAGAATAAACATGAAAAATTTATGAAAGCCCAAATCTTCGAAAAGCCTATTTTTAAAAAAAATGTTTTGGGCCCAAAACCATCAAAGCCGAGTTTTGAACAGGGCTCTGATACCAAATTGTAACACCCCAAACCCGGTCCATTTGTGTGACCGAATTTGAAATGCCACTGCAGAAAAACGTTTGAAAAAACTTTTGACTTAGAGTTTAAAACATAAAAGATTTGTTGTCTTTACTAAAACATTGTGTAATTAAAGTTCCAAATAAAATTAAGTTGTTTAAAATAAAACATTTTCAAATAATAATATAATCGACAATTTAACTTAAAACATAATAAAAATCCTTAAATACTTAAAATGGCCCTTATTACAATAATTAAATACTTAAAATACTGAAACATAAATTGTATAAAGAAAATCCTCTTTTGCATGGGCCACCTCGTATCCACTCCAACCCAGTCCGAGCATCACCTGAAAGGTTTGAGAAAAATCGGGTGAGTCACACAGACTCAGTGTGTAATTAATCCACTGAATTCCACCCACATGTTAACCACATATTAACCCATATATCAGATAACAAAATTTCATATTCACATATTACCACATTCTGGGCTTGGCCCACATTCATATCACATATCAGGTAACAGGGTAATTAACCCCATAATTCCAAATATTGGCTTAACCCATTTCCACACTGATCCACATTTATAAACTGGGCTTGGCCCATTTTCACATTAATTCACATATTCATTGAGATTATGCAAAATGCACCCAACCCAACCTAGGTCCATCCTCTACACACCCCCGTATCCAGCCACCACACACCAGGGGATTATCAAATCACCCTCTCCTTTTTACTCCAAAAGGCAATCAATGCCGTCCACGTGCAATTAAGCACAATAATCTACAACGCGACCTCGGTCAGTGCCAATCCACGATGTAGCCGTAGCTAACACCAAAACCACGATGGGACACAAAGTCACTCATCAACCACGATATGGCACATAGCCGATATCAACCACGATGAGGCACACAGCCACTCATCAAGCCACGCGAACTAAATCGCAATTAATCCACAACGTGACCTTAGTCAACGTCAATCCACGATGTAGCTCAAGGCTAACATCAAACCACGTACTCGAAGTACACCCGTACCTTCTTTCATATCATATCCCAACCCATGCACATGTAACATAAATAATGATATAATATAATGATGCGTGAACATGTTCATCAAGCATAGTCATAACACATATTCATATTAATAATCACATATATCAGGTTTGGTACTTACAGGATTATCGACATACCCCTTTAAGGGTATTTATCTCATAACTTTTACTGCACTTGTTAGTACATAATCAACACATACAAATATAGCAAAAACCCGGAAAACGGTGGGTTAATCACACACCTGCCTATTAGTGAAATCCCGAACTACTCGAATCTAACACGATCTCGAAACGTGGTTCTTCCTTCTCCCTTAAAGCTGATTTGGTCTCCTACCAAATCCCGAATCACACTCTGAGTTCCCTTCCTTTAGCTACACATAAAAGAACACCTTTTTATCGCACTAAGAACAATCGGCCATGCCACAAAACTATAAACAAGGCCATACAGCCACACCAACAAATCCCGAAGGGTTATCAAATGAAATACCAAGTCTTACCTATTGACTTACCCCAAAACGGTTGTCAGAGAAAAGAGGCTTAGAACGATTGCTTCCAAAGTCCCGAAGAGTCTATCTTCCAAAATCGATTGAAGAAAACCAAATGAAATCCTTCCCTTGTTGATATTCGGCCAAGATAACACCAAAAAGAGAGAAAAAGATTCGGCGAGATACAAGAAAAGAAAGGAAAATAAAGTGAAAATAAAATAGGAGAATTCGGCATGAGCAAACAATGGGAGAAAAGAGAGGAGAACTGAGAGGAGGAAGATTCGGCCAAAGAAAAGTAAGAGAAGAAATGTTGTGATTGAACAATATGAAAAAGAAAGAAAAAGAGAGATGAGAACAAGAAAGGTTGTTTTCGGCTACCAAGAATAAAAGATGAGAGGGAGATACCAAAGAAGATTCGGCCAAAAGCCTTTAGGAAGAAAATAGAGAGAAGTTGGTAAAGTTCAAAGAGTTTTCAGTTTTGACACAAAGCAAAGATTAAAGGCCAAAACTAAAACAAAATTGAACCTAATTGCCAAGCACATAATCGGCTAAGGAGGAGAGCTTTGGAGAGGAAAAGAAAGAAAATACCAAAAGATGAACAAAAAGCACAAAAACACCAAAATGCTAAAATTGACCAACTAAACCCCCCAACTTCCTGACAACATTCGGCCACCCCCTAGCCATACATGCCGTCCACATACATGGACAATTAGCCATAAAAATATTTCCAAAACAATACTCCATAATCCATGCCTTTTGTCCCCTCATCATACCATAAATCATAAGAATCTTATCGCAAAATACATGCTTTCCTAAACTAATATTCAACTTACCATAAAATCTAAAGTCTAACCTTATCATAAATAAAGTTGACCGAACATTAATGCTAAGATGCATAAAATTAAAGTCTTCAAAATGCTAATCATGCTATCCGAACCTCTATCCTTAAGCAACTCTTCAAACACCATAACCATCTTGCCACTAACTCCTTATGTGCTAGATTTAACACTTAAATTAACTTAAGTGTCAAGTTCACTTAATCCACTTCATTAAATTCTTCAAACTAAAAATTATACGAGCCTCATTAATAAAATCAAGCCCTCATAAGACTATACTAAACATACATAATTCATACCCGAGCTAACACAAATAATAACATAATACTCAAAATTTTCCTAAAGCCCCAAGGCCCAACCTACTAGGCCCAATTTCGGGATATTACATTAATCGTTTGAGTGTTTAATTTAACAAAAAGGATCAAGTTGTTAAGGTGACAAAAGTAGTGGGCATGAAATTAGAAGGGTAAAATGAATTGTTTATTAAACTTAAGGATTTGCATGTCAAATTCCCCATTTTTAATATAGTGGACGGTAAGCATGCTATGAATATTATATTTTTAGTATATTATAACTAAAGTATTATTATTTTATAAGCATGCTATAATATGTGTTAATTATTTTAAACAGAAAGAAGTATTTTTAATTCTATTTTCTCTCCTTTTCCCCATCTTCTTCACCGATTCTATTTGAAAGAAGAGAAGAAAACTTGAAACCTCCATTGTTTCGGCCTTGCATGTAGTAGTAAGGTAGGTATTTTAGCTTGGTTTTAGTAAATCTTTACATATTGAATTTGGTTGCTTTGAATGCTAATAAAATCATGTTAAAATTTTGGGGTTTAGTATGTTAATATTCGGCCTAGGATGAGCACTCTTGAGTTGTATTTGATTTGAAAAATGTTTAGAAAAAAAAAACAACATGAATTGCTTAAGAGACTTAGGTGAATTGAAGACTTGTGGCTTAAATTATATGAGAGTTATAGAAATTTATTTGGATTTGAGCATAGAGATGCTCTTATTATTCGGCTGGAATTGGGATGAATATAAATAGTGGTTATTTAGCTTGTTGTTTGGTCATGTATTGAAGAATATGCATGGGTACATTGAGTTAGCAAATTCGGTCATAAGAGAAGATGAAATTGAGCTATTATATTTGGTTATATATTGTATATATATAGTTAATGTACGGCCATAGATAATAAGGTAAGGAATTTTTGTATAGTCGGCCAACATGAGATTAATTATGTTATTGTATATTGTAAATGATTAATAGTGATGTGTATGGGGATGGAGAGTATTCGGCCTTAAGGGGGGGTTAATTTAAATTTCCTATATTTTGTGTTTTGTAAGAATTAGACTAAAATGTAACTTTGTAAATGTTGAGGGTAAAAATAGAAATTTTGTATTAACAAATATTTGTGAATTAAATGGAATTGAAATGTATCTAAATAAGTTTAATTTGAACCAAATTAGATCCAGAACAAAAGGAAAAGAATTTGGAGCGAGGAAAAGCTAAACTAAACGAATAGCCGGAAATTTCGAATCAATCGACTTCTAAGGTAAGTCTTAAGTTAAAGTACATTAAATAGATTATTACCAATATGTTCAATAATATTATTTAATATACTTGAGTAAGATAGTTGGTGATAGCCGAATATAAATGTTCATGTCTTGGATTGAATATGTTTGGAAATGTAACGTGAATTAGTACAGTTGATATGGTATGTGAATGTGGTTTACGTGCATGAGTTAATAATGAGGTACGGCTTGAGTAATGTTTATGAGTTAAATTATTATAATTGGTATTATATTTAAATTGATGTTCGAATTTGGATGATAATGTTTGAATGTATAAATCATAGTTATTGCTTATATTCGGCTATGCATAATATACATGTTGGAAAAATTTTATTTTTATGCCGAAAGCATGGAATTAATATGTTTAAATGTACAAATGTTGAAAATGTTGAAATATCAGGCTTTATGCCTAGCAGGTCTAGTGCCAGTGACTACTTTCGGGCTCTGAGCCTAGCAGGCCTCGTGCCGGTGTTACTTATCGGGCTTTACTGCCTAGCAGGCTTGATCCCGGTGATGTGTTTTATAAAGGTGAATCGAATATTATTCAAGGCAAACCTTAATTAATGTATCTACCTAACGGCTCAGGTAAGCATGTAAGGTATGTTATGCTAATATTACTTGAGTCAAGCTAATACTATGAGAACTATGTTATGTATGTTTGAGGTTAAAATGGATGTGTGTAAGTATCATATGATTGAAATTGAGTTTAATGTACTATTATGGAAATTCGGCTTTCAAGTATAAATGCTAAGAATAAGGGAAATTTCAATGCGATAACATGGTTGATAGGAGTGCGGCACTTATACGATTTGGAGCATGTAATTTTTTGTGATATACTTATTTGAGCTTCAAAGAGATGTAGGTTGAAGGAAATGAAGTCTAACTTACTTGGGTTAATGAACTACTAGTATTCGGCCTTGTATAAGTAATATACTTAATTGTTTATGTACAATACTATAAGTTGAATGATTTAAATGTTTAAATGTTTAAATGATGTATTATCATGAACTTAGGACTTACTAAGCTAGTAAGCTTATTTGTGTGAATTGTTCTCCTTTGTTTTATAGATTAAGTTCAAGCTACAAGCTCATCGGGATCGCCAAGAAAGTCAGCCACACTATCAACTGTTTTGGGTACTCCTTTAGTTCACGTTAATTTTGATAAAGGCATGTATAGGAGGAAATTTTGAGAATGACCTTGTTTGAGTGAAAACTTTAATATCACATGTAATATAGCCATACGAATATGGCTTAAGTTCTATGTTTGTTGGTGTGCAGATACATGGCTTGATAATTTAGAAATGCTTATGAGTATAGTATATGATGCACAAAAAAAAATGATTGCATTGCTGGTACTTGAATCAAATTTGAAGTCTGTTTTGCAATTTAGTTTAGTGTAGTAATGCCTCTCAACCCCAAACCGGTGACGGATACGGGTTAGGGGTGTTACATCCTTAGTATTCCAAGTGTTTCAACGGGAAAATTCAAAGAGTATACCAAAGGAAAGGTAAGACAAGTTCAAGCTAAAAAGGTATAGGTAAGAATGTAATACTTAAGTATATTAAATTAAAGTCTTAAATAATCTTAGTAAGAAAAGATTAAGATAATTCATTAAGAATGTTGTTATTTATTTACATGTAAACTTACTAAGCTTTATGCTTACTCCCATTCCTTTTTCTTTTTTTAATAGTATTACAAGCCAACTCGGGGATCGCAAGGACGTCGGAGTTCGTTACACACTATCAAAGGATTATATTGGTATTTTGTGACTTGAACATTTTAAGTTATGGGATGTATAGGGAGTTAGCCATTTTGTGTGTATGTCCTTATGATATGCCTTAATATTGGCTTGTAAATGCTTGATAATGATTAGCCATTAAAATGGCTAATTAAGAACATGTTTTGGAAGCCATTTTGTGTGTATGTCCTTATGATATGCCTTAATATTGGCTTGTAAATGCTTGATAATGATTAGCCATTAAAATGGCTAATTAAGAACATGTTTTGGATGTTATGTATGTCTAGATGATAGTATTTACAAAGAAATTATGAAAGAGTCAAAAAAATCTACAGGGGAATAGTTTTGGATAGAAACTATGATGTGATTTTGAAAAATCACTAAAAATAGTATAAATGGAATTATGGTGTGAATGAGATATAGAATTAAAGTTTATTGAGTCTATTTCTATATGAAAGAAATGGTGTAGGGAAAAGAGCTGTATATTATGAGCTAATTGATTTTTTGTGCAGAGGGTCAGGACTGTCAAACTGTGTAACAGGGGAGACTTTAACTAATAAACTGTACTAATTGGCCACACCAAAAATTATGGAAAAATTATAGTAAGAAGACATATAAGTCTAGTTTCAGGGAAAATTTACGGATCTAAATTTTGAGTTTCGTAACTCGAGTTATAGTCAATTTAGTGAACATGACGCAGATGGACAGTTTCAATTTTTATGCCCTGAACTAGTAAGTTAAGTCTAGTAATGCCTTGTGCTCGACTCCGGCAATGGTCTCGGGTAAGGGGTGTTACATTTATTGGTATTAGAGCAAGAGTTTAGTTGGTTCTCGAAATATTCAGTATGAGTAAGAGTCTATCTATACATGCCATACTTATATTTTGATAGTGTGACGACTTTTGACGATTTTAAAATGTTTTTCTTTTATAGTTATGGATCCCGAACGAGCTGATGCAGATGATGTAGAGAGTAATGTGCCCACTCCCGCTGAAGGGACGGTGCCACCAGATAGTAGTGAAAGGCCCGTTACAGTTAGTCAGGTAAGAGGGGCCCGTTACAGTTCGTTCGTACGAACCCGACTGTTAGACCTCCACCCCCTCATGATCCTCAAACCACCCATGTAGCTTCCCTAGTTACAGATGCAGTTAGAAGAGAGAAGCCACCCATTGACAAGATCAAAAAACAAGGGGCCGAAGAGTTTCGGGCTACCAAAGATGATGATGCAGAGAAAGCTAAATTTTTGTTCGAGAACACTATCAGAGTCTTTGATGAGTTATCCTACACACCGAAAGAGTGTATTAAATGTGTAGTGTCACCTCTTAGAGATTCGACCTACCAGTGGTGGAAGACACTTGTGTCAGTAATACCTAAAGAAAGAGTTACTTGGGATTTCTTTCAGGAGGAGTTCCGTAAGAAGTACATCAGTCAGAGGTTTATTGACCAGAAAAGAAAAGAGTTCCTTGAATTAAAATAGGGTAAGATGACTGTGACTGAGTATGAACGTGAATTTATCCGACTCAGTAGTTATGCTCGAGAGTGTGTGTCTACAGAGGCTATCATGTGTAAAAGATTTGAGGATGGGCTCAATGATGATATTCGACTGTCAGTTGGTGTTCTATAGATAAAGGAGTTTATTGTTTTAGTTGACCGAGCCTGTAAGGCAGAGGAGTTGTTAAAAAGAAAGGGTAAAGCTAAAATTGAGATGCAATATACGAAGAAAAGACAGATGAGTAAGTCGTTTCAGTCTACATCCAAGAGGCCTAGAAAGTCTTCTATGAGATCTAATTTTTCAGCCGGGTATTCTAGCCGGAACAGAGGTAGAAGATTTATGGATCCAAAAGCTCAAACCACTTCGATTGCGAGTGTTGGCAGTATTCAGCCTGATAGACCCGAGTGTCCTCAATGTGGTCGACGTCACCCAGGTCAATGTCGAGCAACTGAGACTGGATGTTTCCGATGTGGTGCACCGGATCATTTCACTCGGGAGTGTCCCAAAATGGTTAAAAGAGAAGTAATACCGGCAATGTCCCCGTTAGAGGCAGATCTCAGAGAAGTCCCGGAGTAGGGGTAGGTAGAGGTACATTTAGAGATACAGCAACGAGATCAGATGTTAGAGCACCCGCAAGGACTTATGCTATCTGTGCTCGTGAAGAGGCATCCTCCCCCAACGTAATTACGGGTACATTTTCTCTTCATGATGTTACTATTATTGCTTTGATTGATCCAAGTTCAACCCATTCCTATGTTTGTATGAAATTGATGTCTAGTATGAACATGCCCATAGAGTTTACAGAATTTGTGATTAAAGTATCGAATCCATTAGGTCGGTATGTGTTAGTAAACAAAGTATGTAGAAATTGCCCTTTTATGATTAGAGGTTACTATTTTCCGGCCGATCTCATGCTATTGTCGTTTGATGAGTTTGATGTGATTCTTGGTATGAATTGATTAACTGCACATGATGTGATAGTAATTGTGGAAAGAAATTCATTGAGTTGAAATGTGAAAATGGTGAGATACTTCGGGTTAATTCAGATGAGTCAGGTAGTTCAATTTCCATGATTTCTGTTATGTCTGCTTAGAAATGTTTGAGGAAAAGATGTGAAGCTTATCTTGCTTTTGTGTTGAATACTAAAGATCCAGAGTTGAAAATTGAATCAGTGCTTGTGGTAAATGAGGTTCTTGATGTGTTCCCGGAAGAACTACCAGGTTTGCCTCTTATCAGAGAAGGTGAGTTTGGTATTGAATTGATTCCAGGTACCACACCTATTTCTATTGCTTCTTATAGAATGGCTTCGATAGAATTGAAAGAATTGAAAGCTCAGCTACAGGAATTAACTGATAAAGGCTTTGTAAGACCTAGTTATTCACCATGGGGCACGCCAGTGTTATTTGTGAAAAAGAAGGACGGTTCCATGAGATTGTGGATAGATTATCGGCAGCTTAACAAGGTAACCATCAAGAACAAATATCCATTGCCTAGAATAGATGATTTGTTTGATCAATTGAAAGGAGCCATAGTGTTCTCTAAGATAGATTTGAGATCCGAATACTATCAGTTGCGAGTTAAAGAGTCAGATGTTCCGAAAACTGCTTTTTGAACTAGGTATGGTCACTATGAGTTTCTTGTGATGCCATTTGGCTTAACCAATGCTCCTGCCATTTTTATGGATTTAATGAACCAAATTTTTAGACCTTATTTGGACAAGTTTGTAGTTGTGTTCATTGATGACATCTTGATTTATTCTCATGATGAGACTGAGCATGCAGAGCATTTGAGAATAGTTTTACAGATTTTGAGAGATAATCAGCTTTATGCCAAGTTTAGCAAAAGTGAGTTCTAGTTATGGGAAGTTTGTTTTCTTGGACATATTGTCTCAGGTGAAGGTATTAGAGTTGATCCGAGTAAGATTTCAGCCATTGTTGATTGGAAGCCTCCTAGGAATGTATCAAAGGTTAGAAGTTTCTTGGTCTTGCCAGTTATTATAGACGATTTGTAAAGGGATTTTCCATGACAGCTACTCCATTGACAAGATTGCTACAGAAAGATGTTATGTTTGAATGGACTGAGAAGTGCCAGCAGAGTTTCGACAAGTTAAAGGCGTTGTTGACTGAAGCTCCTATTTTAGTACAACCAGAACCGGGTAAAGAGTTTGTGATTTACAGTGATGCATCCTTGAATGGACTAGGCTGTGTACTTATGCAGGAATGAAGGGTAATTGCTTATGCCTCTAGACAGTTAAAGCCACATGAGAAAAATTATCCGACACATGATTTAGAGCTAGCTTCTATTGTATTTGCATTAAAAATTTGGAGACATCACTTGTATGGTGAGAAATGCCGAATATTCACTGATCATAAAAGTTTGAAATACTTGATGACTCAGAAAGATCTAAACTTGAGGCAAAGAAGATGGCTAGAGTTGATTAAAGATTCTGAGCTAGTGATCGATTATCACCCGGGTAAGGCAAACGTTGTTGCTGATGCTTTGAGTAGAAAATCATTATTTGCATTGAGAGCTTTGCACACTAGTTTGGCCTTATCAGATGATGGTTCTATTTTAGCAGAGTTGAGAGCTAAACCAACGTTTCTTGAAGAAATTTGTGAAGATCAGAAGAATGGCAGTAAGTTGCAAGCCAAAAGAGTTCAGTGCGAGTCAGGTGTAGAGTCTGATTTTGAAATTGGTTCTGACGGTTGTTTGATGTTCAGAGATAAAGTATGTGTACCCAAGAATGATGAACTTATTCGGAAAATCTTATAAGAAGCACATAGCAGTTCTTTGTCTATTCACCCAAGTAGTACAAAGATGTATAATGATTTGAAGAAAATGTATTGGTGGACAAGAATGAAAAGAGATATTTCAGAGTTTGTTTCTAGATGTTTGATCTGTCAGCAAGTAAAAACCGAACATCAGGTACCTTCAGATTTATTGCAGCTTGTATTAGTTCCCGAGTGGAAATGGGATCGAATTACTATGGATTTTGTGACAAGATTGCTTTTGACACCGAGAAAAAAAGATGCAGTATGGGTTGTGATTGATAAGTTAACGAAGTCGGCTCATTTTATTCCAGTTTGTATGGATTATTCACTTGACAAGTTGCCTGAGTTGTATATTTCAGAGATAGTTAGACTACATGGAGTACCGTTATCGATTATCTTAGATAGAGATCCGAGATTTACTTCACGGTTCTGGAAGAAATTGCAGGAAGCTTTAGGTACAAAGTTGAGTTTTAGTACAGCTTTCCATCCTCGAACTGATGGTCAGTCAGAAAGAGTTATTCAGGTATTTGAAGATATGCTTAGATGTTGTGTATTGGAATTTCAAGGTAGTTGGGAGAAATACTTGCCGTTAATAGAGTTTGCCTACAATAATAGTTATCAATCGAGTCTGAAGATGGCACCTTATAAAGCTTTCTATGGACGTAAATGTCGTACACCTTTGTATTGGACAAAGCTTAAGGAAAATCAGATTTACGGGGTTGATTTAGTCAAAGAAATAGAAGAGAAAGTAAAAGTCATCAGAGATTGCTTGAAAGCAGCTTCAGGTAGGCAGAAATCCTATGCAAATTTAAAAAGAAAAGAAATTGAATTTCAAGTTGGTGATAGGGTATTCTTGAAAGTATCCCCGTGGAAGAATTGTAACACCCCAAACCCGGTCAACACACCACGACCGAATCTGGCATGTCACAGAGGAAAACGTTTTGAAGAAAATCAGGTTAAGGTTAAATTTTAGTGAAAAATTCTTTGTTGCTCTATGTTTGTAGAAATCAAGTGCATGATTAGTTAAAAACTGATAGTTTACTTTGAAATCCCGGAAATAAATCTTTAAAACTTAGTTGCCGATCCATAGATTAGAAAACCTTTTTGTAATTTTAAAAGAAACCCAAATGATTAATTTGAAAACCATTTCTATTTAAGTGTGGAAAGTTTAAATTTGGAAACCATTTAAGTTGACGAAAACATTTGAGTTGTCATTTATTTTTGTATTACCCGATGGTAAAGTTTTGAAAACCTTTGCGTTTTGTAGTTTAGAAAACGTTGCGTACATATTATAAAATTAATCAAGTAATTTACTTAACCATGTTCGAAGTCTAATCCAAAGCATATGAATAATTCAAAACATAATTTAAAAGGCCTTATTACAAATCCTAATAAATATAAAAAAAACTGT
The DNA here is from genome assembly GCA_005393395.2 of Gossypium australe. Classification (NCBI taxonomy): domain Eukaryota; kingdom Viridiplantae; phylum Streptophyta; class Magnoliopsida; order Malvales; family Malvaceae; genus Gossypium; species Gossypium australe. The sequence continues at coordinate 42,709,581 of CM016617.1, forward strand.
ATTTAAATAAAATAAAGTACCCAAACCAAAGTCTGTGTAAAACCGAATTTCTATTGCATGGCCACCTCGAGTCCACCTGGCTCCTTATCCGCGATCTATGAATCACTTGAAAAGATAAGGGAGAAGGTGAGTCACCAAGACTTAGTGCATAATCCCCCTCCCGGTTAATGCCACATACTTACACAAATTATAACCAAGCAATATATGTAATGCACCCAAACCTAGCCATCCGTAACTTCGTTTCTACCCCGTGTGGTACCAAACCACTGGTGGTGCCAAACCACTGGTGACCCAAAGTCACGATATCCAATAGTAATGTGGTGCCAAACCACTGGTGACCCAAAGTCACGAATAATCCATCTGTGGGGCCAACCCACGTTGTGATACCAAATCACTGGCGACAATCCAGTCATAACAAGTGTGGGGCCAACCCACTGTGGTACTAAGCGACTGGGACGAGTCGCTATGAGGTGCCAAACCTCTGGTGACCCAAAGTCACAAAATAACAATAATCCAAGTGTGGGGCCAACCCACGTGTGATACCAAATCACTGGCGACGATCCCGTCATAACAAATGTGGGGCCAACCCATTGTGGTACTAAGCCACTGGGACGAGTCGCTATGAGGTGCCAAACCTCTGGTGTCCCAAAGACACGAAATAATCTGTGGTACCAAACCACTGGAGGTGCCAAACCTCTGGTGCCCCAAAGACACGGATATCAAATCTTCCCCCTCCTCTCATATCACCCATAACCGTGCAAATATTATGCAAATCATGCCATCATGCTATAATATAAACATACAGCAAGTATATCATAGATCATGGTATTAAACAACATATAGCAAAATCATATCGAAACGAACTTACCCGAATCCTTGCTCATACCCAATAGGTAACATATCAAGATCTACACAGTTTCCGGCTTTTAACACATTCAGATTATTAACATATTTACTTAGTTATAAAGTGTGTAAGTTACACACCTGTTACTAACGCAAGTTCTAAATCCCGAAGACCCGATCTATTGCACTAGATCTCCTTGCCCTACATTCGGCCAACACTTAGATCAATAACATAGGCCATTCGGCCAACAACAAACCTTAGTCTCAAAAGCCTTCGGCTTTTCAACCACTTAAAGAATGATGAAACTAACGTAGATCCTTACCACTTGACTTACCAAAATCGATTGTCAGAGAATAGAGGCTTAGATTGACTGCTTCCAAAACCCGAAGAACCCTTCCACAAAACCGAATAGAGGAGAACCCAAAGAAGATCCACTCTTGGTTGATATTTGGCCAAAACAAAACTAGAAGAAAGAGGGAGATTTCGGCAAAATGGTTGAGTGATGAAGGGAGTTTCGGCTATGGTTGATTAAAGACAACAAATAAAATTCGGCTAGAGTGGAAAAGAGGAAGAAAAAGAAAATAAAATGGAAGAGAGGGAATTCGTCAAAGGAAGGTGGAGAGGATTTCGGCACAAGAGTTTGAGAGAAGAAAGAAAAATATGAAAGGGAAGAGATGGTACTTTCGGCTTTGAGCAAAAGAAAATGGAAAAGACAAGGAGAGAGATGGGAGAGTAGTAGGTTCGCCCTTAGCAAGGTAAAAGAGAAGAAGGTGCACAAATGGTTTCGGCTTTAGGTCAAGAAAGAAAATAGTGCACAAGTGATCTCCTATTTCGATTCCCAAAAGAAAAACACACAAGCTTTCTAGACAACAAAATAGCACAAAAAGAATGCCCAAACCTCACTATGCATATTCGGCCAAGAGGAAAAGATGAGAGAAACACTATTGCTTTTGGGTGAGCAAAAAGACCAAAATGAAATTTCTCCCAAGCTACCAACTTTTCCCAAAACTCACCACAAAAATCCGCTCCTCCCTTAGTCCACAAAACCGTCCATGTTCATGGACAAAATGCCATTAAAAAGTTTCCAAACCTCATCCCTTAATCCATGCCTTATGTCCCCTTATCATACCAAAAGCTTAGGATTTCATTACTTAAATAAACACTTGCCTTTTTCCTTAGTCTACTATCCATAAATGAAAAAGTCCATCCTTACCATAAATAAAATTTGACTAACACATGCCATACAAAAGCAAAAATAAAAGTCACCTTATTGCCATCCATGGGACTCGAACCTAAACCCCCTCACACTACTTGTGGCGTCACCTTCAAGGCTCTAAGTGGTGCCTCCTTGCCACTTTACCAAGCCAATTCTTGTGCTAAAATTCCCCACGAATTACACTTAACCCTTAGCTCCTTCAGCTCCCTCTAACTAAAGCTTAAAAACAAAAATTTTCCTCAAAATACAAGCCGAATTCTCCCCATGCTAATACAAGCCCACACATTTTATTTATTTCACATTTTAGTCCCTCAAAATAATATTTTCACAATTTAGTCCAAATTACTCAATTTCACTAAAAATTCAAAGACAAAACATGTTCATCCTTCACATATCTTCCATATTTCATCATCAACTATCACAAATCTCAAACATTCATCAATGGAATATCTCAAAATCATCCTCAAATTCTAAAATTAAAGCATGGGTTTGATAGAACACAAAGCAACTATCACAAAAAGCATAAAAATTATCAAAAACCGAACAAAAACGGACCTTTAATCAAGCTTGGAAGTAACCAAATATCAAAACATATGAGCCCTAGCTTCCTTTCTTCAATTTCGGCAAGAAAAGATGAACACCACTCTAAATCATGCTTTTGTTTTATTTATTACACCTTAATACACATTTTACCCTTTTTGTTATAACATTAAAATCACACTTACTTATCCCATTTTTGTCCATCCAAGCCATTAATGGTCCATTTACAGCACAAGGACCTCCCATCTAAAAAACCATGCCAAATAAGCAATTTAACAATCAGCACACAGCTTGTATATTTTATGCGATTAAGTCCTTTCTCATAATTCGATACACAAACGATAAAATTTTCACACCAAATTTTTAGTCATGCTCAATCATACATTATAAACATCAAAAATAATAATAAAATATTTTTATGACCTCAGATTTGTGGTCTCGAAACCACTGTTCCGACTAGGGTCTAAACCAGGCTGTTACATGTGGTGATGGCGTAAAATGGCTGATGTGAGAGCTTGGGTTCGAATCCCTTGGCATGCAAAAGAGTATTTATTTTATTTCCTTGCAGCATGAGAAGTGGAGTTAGACTGAAACTCTGTAAGGTGAAGTTTGAATTGGTCTTGGAGTTGTTATGGAGGATATCAAGGAGTAAATCAAGGAGGGATAAGGAGAGTGATTTCTGGAGATTTTCAAGGAATCTGAAGTGTAAGGGGAGTTGTTGCCGATTGGGACTCTAAGGCCTTAGTGGAATTCGACTAGGGACAAATAGGGAGCATTTTCGGCTCTAGGATTTCCTTGTTCAGTTTTGTGAGTGTTGATAGGAGAGCTACTGAATTTTCTTGCTGGCAGTTTAGGTTTTTGCACTTTTTGCATTTCAGGTTCTCTCTAGTTCTCTTTGTGCTACGAAACTGACCATTCGTTTCATTCCTTCTCTACATCTTTTCTATTCTCTTCCTCTCTTCTTGGTCGAACCTAACATCTATTTTTCCTTAGCCCTTTTCTTCTGCAATCAGATTCTTTCCTAGCCTAGCTGAACCTTCCCTTTCTCTTCTTCTAACTTCTGTTCATCTTCTATTCTAGTTTGGCCAAATATCACTGCAGTTAGTCCCTCTATGCATCGATCTACTGCAAAGGTTTTGACTACCGGTAAGTGTTCAAAATCTATCCTCTACTTTTCTTTTTAAAACCGAAAACACCATGCTCTTATTTTTCTTTTCCAAAATTGAATACCCCATTTTGCTAATCGATTGTCATTTCCATTTTCATGTATTGTCCTTGTTGCGATTCTAGGGTTGTCCTCAAGAAGTGGTGAAGTGTGAACGGTTTGGAGGAGCCACACTTTCGTCCTTAACATACAAGTAAGGTAAAAGTGTTACCTTATGTTATTTGGGGTTGCTCGAATGGGCCCTATCACTTATTAATTGAATTTTGTTTGTACTATAGGAAACCAACAAGGGCGTGTGATCATTTCTAAACAGCGATCGTAGAGGGGCTAAGATCACCCTCATTCAAATAAGGTACGAAGGGTGTTTCGGATTAAGCGTCAATAAGAGGATGCTTTACCGTATCGGTTAAAAGGCTAACTTTGGATCTTGTTTGAATCTAGGTTGGGTGCTCATAGAGCGTAGAGCAACAACGTAATAAGCTGTGTAACCACCCTATCGCTTCTGTGAGCAAACAAAAGTTGAAAGTCGAAAAGCCAAAACTTCGGCATTTGAAGCCTCACGAGCGTGCGATCGCTCGTATGGTAAACTGAGCCCACAATCTTGGGCGATAGACTGTAGAGGCCACCACAAGCTTTCTCGTGCTCTTGGGCCGTTATGGGCCTTCTTTGGCTGAAATGGGCCGTGTGGGCTCAATGGGCTCGTAGGCCCCACACAGAATAAATTCACGATAAGCGGCAATTATTGGTCTGGGCTATATCATTCGCATAGTTGTGACTGAATTTGGGGAAAATGGGCCGCATGAGCGTGTGGGCCCACTTAGGCCGAATATTGGGCTTTGGGCCCATTTACCCGGTTTTGATCGTATATGTTATCTGTGTTGCGTGAGGCGACTGTAGACCTTCGGGAAGGTTGTTAAATGACTAAAATACCCCTAAAGAGTGAAATGACTAAAATACCCCTAATGAGTAAAATGACTGATGTGTTCATGATTTGTATATGATTGTTACCGAGTGTGACATTCTGCATATACGTATGACTTATGACATGACATAATGAATGGGGATGGGATACTATTATGGAGGAAGTATACTGTACTGGTGGCTCTACCACATATACTGTTACTGGCAGCTTTGCTGCGTTACTGTTACTGGCAGCTTTGTTGCGATACTGATACTAACAGCTCTGCTGCGTTATTATTACTGGCAGCTATGCTGCAATATTGGTGTGTTGGCTGGGTGGGTCGATTTTATTCCCACATGGTGTGTTGGTTGGTACGGGTGGTGTGTTGGATGGCTTGGGGTGGGTTACATATGTGCACCATATTGATACTGTATTGGGCTTAGGCCCATATTGACTACTGTAATGGGCTAAGGCTCACACTGTACTGTTACTGAATAGGGCTCAGGCCCAGACTGTTATTGCATGATAGAGGATTACACATTGAGTTCTCGTAACTCCCCATTTTCTTTTAACTGTATAGTTAATCCCCAGCCTTAGATGATTCAGAGCTGCGAGGGACTCAGAGGTGGCCACACGTTCGCTAATATTTTATTCTAGACCTAGTTATTTAAATTTTTATATTGGGTTGAAATTTACGTAATCAGGCCTCTGGTGATTTTAATTTCTTTTAATTGTGTTTAATTTCTTATTTTGAAACTGCCAAACTAATACAAATAAGTTTTCAAAAATAATAACTATTTTAAAAGACAAACACACATTTTCAAACTTCAAAATGACATTAATTGGATTAGCTTCCGAAGATTTTTAAACTAAGAAACCAACAGCAACAAAAATGGTAATCATTTAAAAACAGTTTCTCTGAACAAGTCTGATTTCGAAAAACACTTTGATGTGACACGTCAGATTCAGTCGTAACGTCTAGGATTGGTTTGGGGTGTTACATTTAGTGGTATCAGAGCCTAGTTGTAAAACTCGACTGGGTTTTGAAAAGTCTTTCTAAAAGTAGATTTTAAAGATTTAAAACGTTTTTGAAAGATGTATAAGTATTGAACACCGAGTCTCTGGTACCAAATCTGTAAGTTCTCTAAATCTGATTACTATTATACTATGAAACTTTAGATAGAAGAAACTGAGACCGTAGGAGACTGTAAACTGTAGTGAGACCTCGATCTGCAAAAACAAACTCATAATGACTGTTTTTCATAATACATTTGTTAATAATTACTGAAATTATGATCTAATGCATAAGACTTTTGAATCAGATAAAGCGCATATTGAAATGAGCACAAGAGGTACTCGCGGAAGGGGTACACTGGGCCACGGTAGAGGCCGAGGAAGTGCTCAGGCTGGATCATTGGCATCGGGCCATATGCTTGCTGGGGATGCAGTAGCCTCACCAGTAACTGACACGAGGTCTTATGATCGAGTAGCTGGGAATGATGCTCTATCGCAAGCGATGCTCCGCATTTTAGAGAGGGTTGTTGGAGCTAGTGTTGGAACAGTTGGCCGAGGGTCAATATCAGAGCGACTCCGATCTAATGGAGCGGAAATTTTTAGGGGTATTTTTAGAGTAGCACCAAATGGGGCAGAGTACTAGTTAGAGGCTACCAAATGGATAATGGATGACCTTGACTGTACTACGGAGCAAAAATTAAAAGGGGCAATGTCCTTACTACGAGATGAGGCCTACCAATGGTGGCTCACCGTGAGAGAGGGTATGCAGGCCAACCGAATGACATGGGATTTCTTTAAAGAGGCCTTCTAAGGAAAATATGTGGGCGCAAGTTATGTGGACGCCTGAAGAAGGGAATTTCTAAACCTGAACCAAGGAAATAAGACAGTGACGGAATATAAGGCAGAGTTCTTGCGGTTGAGTCAGTATGCTCGAGGGATAGTAGCAACTGAGTTGAACGCTGTGTGTGGTTTGAGGATGGCCTTCGAGATGAGTTGAGGGTATTGATAGCTCCGTAGATGGTGCGAGATTTTACTGCTCTTGTAGAAAAGGCAAAGATTGCTGAAGAGGTGAAGCGCTCGGAGCGCTAGAATCGTGAAAAAGATAAGGGCAAAAATAAGAGGGATTGTGGGCCCTCAAGTTCTTCTAGGAGGCCTATTAAGAAGGCCAGATTTGATGGGTCGGTTCGGACTAGAGTTCCTGTTGCTATTACTAGACTGCAGTCTTACGCTGATTGTGGGAGATCTCACCAGGGTGAGTGCTGGAAGAGGATTAGGGCGTGCTTCAGGTGCGGATCCATGAATCTTCAGGTTAAGAATTGTCCCCAAAGGCCTATTCAGATGCAAGTTGCAGGGCAGGGTTATGGTCAGCCAGTGGGAGGGGGTCAGCAGCCACTGAGAGGCCGTGGGCAAGCCAGAGGTGGAAATGGTATGGGACGAGGTCCTGGAGCCCCAAGCAGAGGTGCTGTAACACTGAGGCGAGTCAGCCAACCTTTGTATATGCTACTTGTCGCAGAGAGGATGGTGATGCTCCAGATGTTATAACAGGTATGTTCCTGATTCATAATGTACCGTGCACTGCTCTGATTTATATAGGGTCTACGCATTCTTACATTGCATGTACTGTGCCTAGCACCTTGGGTATCCTGTGTGAGAGTATTGTTAATGAAATGACGGTGTTAAGTCCACTGGAGCAGTCGGTTAGGGTAGACAAATTATTCAGAAATGTGCCCCTAGAGGTTCAAGGGGTTGTCTTTTTGGCAGACTTGATGGAATTTGATATGATCTGCCTCGGGGTTGAGTCGAGTCATATGTGAAATGCCTGATCGTCTACATAGGAGTTTCGTTTGATTTGTTTAAAAAGGGAAAAATGGGTGGATTGTGTAAAATGACAACGGTTTTAAAACAAAGATAAAAGATGGTTAAGTGGATAGTTGGATGAATCAAGAAAGAACCCCTAATAGGAATTAAGGACCCTAATCTTATACGTTTCAAAGGTAAGTACGAAATTGGATAGAACCGAGACCTACTATCTAACAAGACAGGAACCAACGGTATTGAATTGAACGCCACACCCGAAAGGATGATAACTTCAAAAATAAATTCAGATTGACGCCGCTAGTTGATAAATAAGTCAATTCGAACCTTGAAGAATTAAGAGATTGGATAACTCGCAATCTGAAAATTTCATTAAGTATCAAAGGTCCTCCAAAAAGGCTTGATTACACATATTTATAAGGCTAGAATGAGCTAGCCGAATGGTCACATAATAAAATGCTAATAAAGAGTTGAATTAGGGCTCAAAGACTTTTGAAATTCCTGAATCAAATAATTCCTCTCTCTAAGATACTTTAATCAGCTAAGTTAATGTCCTTGAATGCTTAGAAAATGACTCTTGATTTCACCTTTAGCTAGCTGAATAGACACCAACAACTTAATGAAGTTTTTAAGGCATGAATTATCCATTAAAGTAGCAAAAAAAATGTTTGGGGTAGTTGGAAGGGTTGCTTCCAAAATTTAAAGGAAGTATAATGCTCCTTTAAACTGTTTTTTAATGATGTATAAAGCCTCCTTTGTAACAGCCCCCTCTTATGTAACTAAAAACACTTGAAAAACCACCTTATTGAATATGTAACAGCCTTGAAATGTAACAGTTGTAAACTAAAAAGACACCTACAATAAACACAATAAAATGAACTTATTAAACACAATTTAACACTAATTAAGCTCAACCACATTAACACTTGACTTTAATAAATGAACTAAAAGTTAAGACATCAATTAATGCAGCAACTAGTTTAATTATAGAAGTAGAATTAAACAAGTTAAACTCATGCTTCATTAAAATATCCTAGTAACTAGATTAATTAATAAGCCACTTATTAAACACAACTTATTTATTTAAACTAAACACCTTTATTTAAAGCAAAATAAAATTGCATGAACTAAATCGAGCTAATCACAAGCTGAATGAGCTGAATGTAAACTTAAACCGAGCTCAATGAGCTAAGATGAACTCATGTGAGCTGAACTGTATGGGAAGGGACTTTAATTGAACTGAAACTGAGCTGGAATTAGCTTCATTTTGCACTTTGGCCCCTCGAGCTTAGACCACTCTCGATGGCATCGGATGGAGTCGAACCATGATGCGACCAGGTTCGGATCATACCCCCTCTTAAAAGCGATTTGTCCTTGAATCGAGCCATTGATTCTTGGGGACATAGTTCCTTTTACTCGGCTTTCCTCGATCGAACGGAGCAGATGGAAATCGTGTCACCTGAAAAGAATAGCCTCGAGTTAGCAAAGAGTGATGCATGTGGGGGGAGAGAATCGAATTATCATACAAACCAAGTAATGCCTCGTCAAATGTTCGAAACAAATTCGAATGGGTTTTAAAACAAGCATACAAACTAAATTGATTCCACAAGTCATGATTGGCATGTGAGAGATGAATCAAATGATAAACATAATCGTCACAAGTAGGTAATTGAAAAGATTCACTATCATAGACTTCATGACGATTATCAAAAAAAAAACTCTTTATCATTAATCAAGACAGATAGATCATGTTCGAATGAAACAAAATAGTAAAACACATCATGATCTAAGTATCTTCAAAACTTAAATTATCAAGACGATTGTTAACACCAACCGAGGAGAACAAAAACGATTCAAAAGTTTCAGAAGTCTTACCTTTAGAAGTAGAAAAACAAAGAATGTTTTTACCTTTCTCTTGCAACATAAATCTTCTCTCCTCGAGACTATAGTGTAACCGAAGCTTCACGGTTGAATTAACCTTTTCCAAATGAACTGTGAACTTCAAGTACAACCATAGAACTTGTTTAAGGAACGAATTAATATTGAAAACAAAGTGGGTAAATTTCGTTACCTTATTCAAAAACCAAGTATCAAAACAATAGGAATTTTTCGCACACAATTGACGATGCTTGATTTTCCCGCAAAATGTATCAAAACAAAATCTCGGTTTAAAAACTTGATTTTGATTTTGTAAACCAACCACATGCTTTATTTTCAAAATTAAAATTAAAGTTTGAATCATATGAATAGGTGCAACAAATTTATTTACAAAGAAATTATGATGCTTACCTTCTCTTGGGAATAGCTTAAGATAACTTGCTCCAGGCCTAAAGACTCGATTTTGATCACTTACTCCAAATTGTAACAAGAATTTAAATGGACAAACATACAAGCATTTATGCTTCACAAATCTTAGTTGAACAAGCATTCTAAAACATGGAAATTTTGCACAAAAATTCAAAGTTTTCTCTTGAAAGGAACAATCCCACAGATTAAGCATGTTATGCAAAAATCTTTTAACACATACGTTAGACAAAGAAGTTGTGAACACGCGACTTTTCAAATGTTCAGGTCCATCACATGATTCAAACCTTGCTCGATCAATCAAACATGCGGTATTGACATAACATGGCTGAAACATTATACCATCAAAGGAACTATGCATCAACATGTTATGACACACGCACACTAAAGGAAACTTATGCATGCTTATATTAAAGCAATCATACACCACATCCTTGTTTAAACAGATGGTTTGTTCATAACAGGTCAAAGAAGGCATAATATCACCATGAGCAGAAAGGCCAATTTCTTTACTTGAGAGTCCACTATCGCGTAAATCCAAAATTCGCTTCAGCGAAACCAATCCAATGTTTTTAACAAAATTGCCAATGTAAAACTTATCATAAGATAAACTTTTCATGGCACTATTTGTTACTAAATCATTAGGCGAACAATGGCTATCCAAAACAAAATATGAAAGGCTTTCAGAACTTAGGTCATCAAAATTTTTAGTAGTATCTTTTAAATCAAATGACCGTGACTCTAAAAGCATGAAGTCCTTACCTTTCTTACCTTCAATCGCAAGTGGGTGGTGGTCATTCGCATAATTACCTTTTTCGAACAATCGAAAACGCCTCTCGTTTGAAAGATAGTGAAGCTAGAATTGGTCACACAAACTTCTAGGCACCTGAAAAGTTACATCGCAAAAAGATCGAACAGGTGGGTTAGTAGAAATGATCCTCGCTTGCTCACTCATATCATTTTCACTCAAATCTTTATTCTCAATTTCATTTTCCACTTTTTTTCTTGATCACATTTTTTTTCTCTCAAACTCTTTTTCGTTCTCATTTTCTTTTTCAATCTCTTTCTCATTCTTATTTTCACTCTCGTTTTGTTTTTCAATCACTTTTTTGTTCTTTTTCCTTTTCAGAGGCTTTTTCAATGGCTTTTTTGAGCTCTCTCAAGACTCGCTCATTTTTTCTCTTACTCGTCTCTTGCCTCTTTTCTTTTTTATTTCTTTTTCCTTATCTTCTTTTCCTTTTCTTTTGTTTGTTTCTTTTCTATTACATGATGTTACAAAAGAATCATGATAACAAGGATTTCCAAAAGAAGGAAAATTATTTACATTTGGTTCACGAACATTTCTTCGAGAAGAATTCTCCATGGATGTTTTCTTTGAAGTTATTGAAGAAGTATATCTATCTCTTCGCTCATCATCTCGGAAGGATTCAGAATCAAAATCAGCTTCTTTTCGTCTTGGATTCTTTGATAAAAAGGACTCTCGATCAGACCCTTTTCTCAAATAGGAATCATAAGATGAGCCTCTTTCTCTCGAAGTCGTTGGCAAAAAGGAATCACGATGGGTCTTCTTCTTCAAGTAGTAATTAGGGGTATATCTCCATGGGGTTTTCGGCTCTGTTTTTTTTACTTGAACAAACTCGTTCATAGGGGTCTCTTTGTTCCATACGATTTAAACTCTCATGCAATTTGTCGTATTTAGAATTCACCATTCTTCGCATTTCTTGCACCAAATATTGGAAATCCGATTCGGTGAACTCTTCACGAGACATGATTTTTGTTGCTGAAAAGAAATATGTTAGTTCTCAAAAATTAAGTACATCACCACAAACCTCACGATTTCACTCAGAAAGAAGAAGGAAAAGTGACACTCTCGCTCGTGTTTACACTCGTTTGGCTTTTATCTCCACTTGAATGATCTCACTCGCTCGTGCCTTTTACCTCTCAAACTTTCTCTCGCAATTTTGTATTCGAACTCGCCAATGCCTTATCGAGGCTTAGGGGTCAGTCAGAAATTGGTAAACAAAGGAAATAATGAAAAGGGATAGGGTAGGCTGAAAGAAAATATGGAAAGTGCTTTAAATGGGGCGTTGGGGTAGAAGAAATGGTAGAAGGGAAAATAGATGATCAAGAACCAATCAAAATGGGAATAAAAGAAAAAAAATTCAAAAACTTCACTTTTTTTTTCATTTTCATTTTTTTTTTTGAATTTTCGTTTTTTTTTCAACACTTCAAATACACGAAATAAACATAATGAGAAACTTTCGAATTTTATTTTTTTCAATTTTTTTCACTAACCTATTCCGGGTTGTCTTTGAAAGTCCGTACTTCTCGTTTTAATGGCTCTGATACCAAATGATACGATCCGCCTCGTGGTTGAGTCGAGTCGTATGTGAAATGCCTGATCATCTACGTAAGAGTTTCGTTTGATTTGTTTAAAAAGGGAAAAATGGATGGATTAAGTAAAATGACAGCGGTTTTAAAACAAAGATAAAATATGGTTAAGTGGATAGTTTGATGAAACAAGAAAGAACCCCTAATAGGAATTAACGACCCGAATCTTATACGTTTCAAAGGTAAGTACGGAATTGGATACAACCGAGACCCATTATCTAACAAGATAGGAACCAACGGTATTCAGTTGAACGCCACACCCGAAAGGATGATAAGTTCAAAAACTAGCTCCCTGGGTTGCCTTTGAATCGCGAAGTTGAATTTTGTAATAGCCCGATTTAGGGGCTAGTCGGAACAGTAATCTCGGGATCACTAATCTGAGATTTGAGAAATTTATTTTCATGTAATTTTATGAATTAGTATATGGTTGTATAAGTACATGAGAATTTTGGAATTTAAATTCTAGCGATTTCATGTTTAATCACGAAAAAGGACTAAATCGCATAAAATGCGAAAGTTCCATTTTAATTGCTAAAGGTACCAAATAGCCATAGATTTTTAAATTGAGGTCTTTAGAAGGCAATTTAGCCCTTTGTAATTGCTTGACCGGCCATAGACTATATGGGAGACAAAGATGGACAAAATTTGGTCAAAGTTAGTAAGAGGTGGTGACTAATTTAACTAGTTTAATATTAGAATAAAGAAAGAGAAAATAGCACTTTCTTGTTCATCTCTTCCACTGAAATTGCAAGCAAAAATAGGGGTTTTGAAGGCTTAAATTTTCAGTAGGCTCTCCTCCATTTTAGTAAGTGATTTTGATGATTTTTCTTAGTAATAGTTGTACTTTTGAGACCCATGAAACTTAAGCTTTCAAATGAGGGGATTATTGTGTAATATGGTTAAAAGTTTAGAGTTTTTCCATGTGAGCTATCATTTTTATTTGCTATATTTTTATGGAACAAATTGAGTCATAGTTGTTAGATGAACAACTTTTGTGAAAGGTGTTGTCTTGAAAACACCTAATTGGACCTTGATGAAAAGGTTACAAATTGTAGTAATTATGTGAAATGTTGAGTTTTGATGATAGCTATAAGAGTATGAAATCTTCACCTAGGCTTGTTGAAGGTAGAAATGTGATTAGAATTTATTTCCGAGCCTACGGGCAAAATGGTCATTTTGCCAAAGTTTAGGGGCAAAATTGTAATTTTTTGCCAAATATGAATTTTGAGTTGTTTTAGTCAATGTGTGAATTTAACAAGTTAAATTGTTATTATAGATCAAGAATTACGAAGCCCGGATCGAAACTGAGGCAAGAACAAAGTTGAGGACTAACTTACATCTCTATATACATTTTGAATATCGAGGTAAGTTTGTATGAATGAAAGTTTTTCATTCATTCTCATTCAATTACTAAAAATGTTCTAAGATGTACGTTACTTCTATGAAGTTAAATTATTGATATTATGATGAGAATAGTAAATGAGAATATGTAAGAGAAAGTCCCAGTTGAAGTATCGAAATAATGAGGATACTAATAAAACAACATGAGGCAAGGAAAGTCCATGTAAGACCATATCAAGACATGGCATCGGCACTCAAGGAATGTATGTCCCGTAGAAGACCATGTCTGGGATATGGCATTAGCATCGAACAAGGAAAGTCTCGTGTAAGACCATGTCTGGGACATGGCATCGACACCACCCAAAGAAGGTCTTGTGTAAGACCATGTCTGGGACATGGCTTCGGCATCAAAGGAAGATCTCGTGTAAGACCATGTCTGGGACATGGCATCGACATCAAGCTAAGGGATCCCATGTAAGACCATATCTGGGATATGGCATTGGCATCATGAGGCGATCCCATTTAAGACCATGTTTGGGACATGGCATTGGCATCGAGATCCATATGTGATGAGATTAAGTAACCTTAGTTATTCCGAGTAATTCATCGGGAAAAAGATCCAAGTATGAAAGAGGTAACAAGAAAACTAAGTAAGTAAAAATATTAATAAGCTAAGTCATTCAAAGTTGATAAAAAGTATTATTCAAGTTAAGGATGATGAAGATTGAGTTTATGTTGCATTACCAAAATATACTAATTCATGTGATTAAGTGATACAGGTACCATGAGTACATTACAAGTATGAGAAAGTAAGTAAGTCGAAGCACTTGAGACTCATGTTGTATTTGTCTCTTGATGGATAAGTTATATTAAGCAAATATAATTACTATATGAATTTCATGCGCACTTACTAAGCTATATGCTTACTTCTTTCATTTTCTTCTTTCCTTGTAGTCTTGCCAAGCTAACTCGTGGATCATTGGCGTCGAAGCTCTGAGCACACTATCAATCACTATTTTGGTATAGCCGAGTTGTTTTTATTAAGTATGGCATGTATAGGAATTATTTCATCTTGATGTAAGTCCTATGAGGGGCCAAAGTGTTGGCTATTATGGTTATTATTCTTTTGTATATGGCTAAAGAGATTGGCCAATATTTACTAAGTTTATACATCCATTTATGATGAGTTATGCATTGATGTTCACGTTTTTTATGAAGTATTCGAGTGGTTGGATTGGGTAAATGAATGATCTTGATTTTAGAGAGGCAATTGGCTTGGAAAATAGCCTTTAAGTGTCCACACGGGTAGGCACACGGGCGTGTGTCTAGGTCGTGTGTGACACACGGTCAACCCATATGGGTGTGTCAACAGACCGTGTGTCCCCTGCATGTTAGTGTTTTAAGTCAGTGTCAACCACGAGCTAGCCACATGGGTGTGTGCCTAGGCCATGTACTCCTTAAGGGGCTACTGACGTCACAAACAGAATACCCCTAATTTTCCACACAGGTGAGGACATGGGCGTGTCTAAGCTGTGTGAAGGACACGGGCCATTGACACGGGCGTGTGTCAAGTCATGTGAAAACCCTTATAGGTTTGTAATAAAAATAAATTGTACACGGGCTAGGGACATGGGCGTGTGAGACCACACGGCCTGCCCACACGGGCGTATCCCAGGTCACACGGGCGTGTGACCCCTGTTTAGCCAAAAATTTTCAAAGAAGGTAAGTGTTTCTGGTTGAACTCCGAAACCATCTGGATGTATGTTTATGGCCTCGTAGGCCCATGAGATGAATGTTATGACAGCGAAAAGAAAGTTTTTAAATCGAAATGAAATTCTATAGCCCGTTTATACATGTTTAAGTAAGGTTAAGGATAGCAATGCCTCGTATCCGGTCCCGGCATTAGACATGGGTAAGGGGTGTTACAAATTTGGTATCGAGCTCTTGCGTGGAACAGCTCCAGTGTCTATCGCCCCTTATAGGATGGCACCAGAGGAGCTGGTAGAGTTAAAAGCTCAGATCCAAGAGCTTCTAGATTGAGGATTCATTCGACCTAGTGTGTCTCCGTGGGGAGCACCAATGTTGTTCGTAAAGAAGAGGGATGGGTCCATACGCATGTGCATCGATTATCAGCAACTTAATGAACTGACTATCAAAAATAAGTATCCCTTGCCAAGAATTGACGATCTGTTTCATCAGCTGCGAGGAACTTCAGTTTTCTCCAAAATAGATCTCCGTTCTGGGTACCATCAACTGAGGGTTAAAGAGGCTGATGTGTATAAGACTGCGTTTAGGACTCATTATGGTCACTACAAGTTCCTAGTGATGCCAATTGGGATGACGAATACACCAGTTACTTTCATGGATCTGATGAGCTGAGTGTTCCAGCCCTATCTGGATCGGTTCATGGTGGTATTTATAGACGATATCTTGGTGTATTCGAGAACCGAGGATGAACATGATGCACATCTCTGAATTGTTTTGCAGATTTTAAGGGAGGAACAACTGTACGCTATGTTTAGCAAGTGTGAGTGCTGGTTACGAGAAGTGACATTTTTTGGTCACGTGGTATCTGCCGAGGGGATTAGGGTGGATCCTCGAAAAATTGAAGACGTACTAGATTGGAAACTACCTAAGACTGTATCTAAGATTTGAAGCTTTCTGGGTCTGGCAGGGTATTACAGACGTTTTGTTTAGGGGTTTTCCTTAATTACTGCACCTCTGACTAAGTTGCTACATAAAGGGGCGCCGTTTAACTGAACTGATAAGCAGCAAGAAAGTTTTGAGAAACTAAAGAAAGTTCTGACCGAGGCCCCTGTCTTGATACAGTCGGAGTCTAGGATGGAATTTACTGTCTACAGCGATGCATCGCACATTGGATTGGGTTGTGTGCTGATGCAGGAGGGTAAGGTGGTTGCTTATGCGTCTCGTCATCTTAAGCCTCACGAGGCAAATTACCCAACTCATGACTTGGAGTTAGCCGCCATGATTTTTGCATTGAAAATTTAGAGGCATTATTTATACGACGAGAAGTGTATTATCTACACAAATTACATGAGCCTCAAGTACCTCCCCACTCAGAAGGAGCTGAATCTTAAGCAGCGAAGATGGATATAGCTGCTTAAGGATTACGACTGCTCGATTGAGTATCACCCGGGTAAGGCTAACGTGGTAGCTGACGTACTGAGTCGTAGGGCTATATCTGATTTGAGAGCAATGTTTGCTCGTCTCTGCTTGTATGATGATGGTAGCTTGTTAGCTGAGCTTCAAGTGAGACCGATATGGACTGAGCAAGTTAAGGGGAAACAGTTGTTGGATAAGTCACTGGTTCCTCGTTTTTGACAAGTTGAGAATGGAGAGGCTGCAGATTTTGGGTTGAATGGTGAGGGAGTACTGTGTTTCTGTGGGAGAGTCAATGTATCGAGGGATTCTGAGTTGAGGCAGTTTATACTGCGAGAGGCGCATAGTAGTCCATACGCTATGCATCCTGGAGGAAACAAGTTATACCGAGATTTTGTGAGCTGTACTAGTGGCCAGGGTTGAAATGTGAAGTTACTTATTTTGTGAGTAAGTGCTTGACATGTCAGCAAGTTAAGGCTGAACATCAACTGCCTTCAGGGCTACTGCAGCCAGTTAAGATTCCACTTTGGAAATGGGAGAGGGTAACTATGGATTTTGTGAGTGGGCTACCCTTAACACCTAATAAGAAGGATTTGGTATGGGCCATTGTAGAACGGTTGACTAAATCTACCCATATTATACCAGTCCACACTGATTACTCGTTGCAGAAGTTGGCAAAGTTGTATGTAGCTGAGATTGTTAGATTGCATAGGGTACCGATTTCCATCATATCTAACAAAGACCCTCGATTCACATCTCGGTTCTGGAAGAAATTATACGAGGCTTTGGGTACTAGGTTGGACTTCAGTACTGTGTTTCATCCTCAGACAGATGGTCAGTCAGAGAGGGTGATTCAGATACTATAGGACATGCTAAGAGGTTGTGTCATTCATTTCCGAGGTAGCTGGGAAGACTATTTGCCACTAGCAAAGTTCGCATATAATAACAGCTATCAATCCAGTATTCAAATGGCACCGTACGAGGCGTTGTATAGTCATAGGTGTCGTACTCCTACCTGTTGGACTGAGCTGGGCTTGCGGCGAGTTTTGGGGCTAGAGTTAGTTTCTAATACCGAAGAAAAGGTAAAACTAATTTGAGACCGGTTGAAGGAAGCGTATGATAGGCAGAAGTCTTACACAGATCTTAAACACTGAGAGATTGAGTATTCCGTGGGAGACTTCGTATTTCTTAAGGTTTTTCCATGGAAAAAGATACTGAGGTTTGGACGAAAGGGTAAGCTTAGCCCTAGGTTCATTGGGCCTTACCGTATATTGAAGCGTGTGGGACCAGTCGCCTATCAACTTGAGTTGCCTCCAGAATTAGACCAGATTCAATGCGTGTTCCACATCTCCATGTTGAGGCTTTATCGCTCTGATCCCACACATTTAGTACCAGTCGAGGAGATTGAAGTTAGGCCAGATCTGACCTTCGAGGAAGAACCAGTACAGATATTGGACCGTGAGGTTAAGGTACTAAGGAAGAAATCGATCCCACTGGTTAAAATGCTTTGGTGAAATCACGGTACTAAGGAAGCCACGTGGGAGCCTGAAGAGGCGATGCGACAACAGTACCCTCACCTATTCTGACCAGGTAAACTTCGAGGCCAAAATTTTTTTTAGGGAGTAGAATTGTAACGCCCAAAAAATCCATATTTTGATTTTATGTGTTTTGACTTGAATAATGGATTGTTTGAGTGGTTTAGGAGTGGTTGAGAGTCTCTAAGAAACTCTGGGTTCATACATTGTCTTTAGCAAAAAATTGTTTTTCTTAAATAAAGGGGTTGAGCATTAGCAGGTAGGCTTTATAAATAATTGTAGGGCAAAGGATACACAATTGAGCTGGTGGCCTAGTGGTGATGGCGTAAAATGGCTGATGTGAGAGCTTGGGTTCGAATCCCTTGGCATGCAAAGGAGTATTTATTTTATTTCCTTACAGCATGAGAAGTGGAGTTTGACTGAAACTTTGTAAGGTGAAGTTTGAATTGGTCTTGGAGTTGTTATGGAGGATATCAATGAGTAAATCAAATAGGGATAACGGGAGTGATTTTTGGAGATTTTCAAGGAATCTAAAGTGTGAGGGTAGTTGTGGCCAGTTGGGACTCTAAGGCCTTAGTGGAATTCGGCTAGGGGAAAATAGGGAGCATTTTCGGCACTAGGATTTCCTTATTCGGTTTTGTGAGTGTTGTTAGGAGAGCTACCGAATTTTCTTGCTGGCAATTTAGGTTTTTGCACTTTTTTCATTTCGGGTTCTCTCTAGTTCGCTTTGTAATATGAAACTAACCATTCGTGTCATTCCTTCTCTGCATATTTGCTATTCTCTTCCTCTCTTCTTGGCCGAACCTAACATCTATTTTTCTTTACCCCTTTTCTTCCGTAATCAGATTCTTTCCTAGCCTAGCCGAACCTTCCCTTTCTCTCCTTTTAACTTATGTTCATCTTCTATTCTAGTCTAGCCGAATATCACTGATGTTAATCCCTCTCTACGTTGATCTACTGCAAAGGTTCTGACTATCGGCAAGTGTTCAAAATCTATCCTCTACTTTTCTTTTTAAAACCGAGTACACCATGCTCTTTTTTTTATTTTCCAAAACTGAATACCCCCTTTTGCTAACCGATTGTCAATTCCTCTTTCACGTACTGTACTCGTTGCGATTCTAGGGTTGTCCTCAAGGAGTGGTAAAGTGTGAACGGTTTGGACGAGCCACACTTTCGTCCTCAACGTACAAGTAAGGTAAAAGTGTTACCTTATAGTATTTGGGTTTGGTCGAATGGGCCCTATCACTTACTAATCGGATTTTGATTGTACTATAGGAAACCAACAAGGGCGTGTGATAGTTTCTGAACAGCGATCACAGAGGGGCTAAGATCACACTTATTCAAACAAGGTAAAAAGGATGTTTCGGATTAAGCGTCAATAAGAGGGTGCTTTACCCTATCGGTTAAAAGGCTGACTTTGGATCCTGTTTGAATCTAGGTTAGGTGCTCGTGGAGCGTAGAGCAACATCATAATCAGGTGTGTAACACATTATCGCTTCTGCGAGCCAGCAAAAGTCGAAAGCGAAAAGCCGAAACTTTGGCATTTGAGGCCTCACAAGCTTGCGATCGCTTGAGTGGTAAACTGAGCCCACAATCATGGGCAATAGACTGTAGAGGTCACCACGAGCTTTCTTGTGCTCTTAGACCGTTATGGGCCTCATTTGGCTGAAATGGGTCGTGTGAGCTCAATGGGCTCTTGGGCCCCACACGAAATAAATCCATGATAACTGGCAAATACTGGACTGGGCTATATCGTTCACATAGCCTTGACTGAATTTGGGCAAAATGGGCCACACGAGTGTGTGGGCCCACTTGGGTCAAATATTGGGCTTTGGGCCCATTTACCCCGTTTTGACCATATATGTTATCTGTGTCGCGCGAGGCCACTGAGACCTTCAGGAAGGTTGTTAAATGACTAAAATACCCCTAAAGAGTAAAATGACTAAAATACCCCTAAAAAGTGAAATGACTAAAATACCCCTAATGAGTAAAATGACTGATGTGTTCATGATTTGTATATGATTGTTACTGAGTATGACATTCTGCATATACGTATGATTTATGACATGACATACTGAATGGGGATAGGATACTATTATGGAGGAAGTATACTGTATAAGTGGCTCTGCCACATATACTGTTACTGGCAGCTTTGTTGCGTTACTGTTACTGGCAACTTTGCTGCGATACTGATACTGACAGCTCTACTACGTTATTATTACCGGTAGCTATGCTGCAATATTGGTGTGTTGGCTGGGTGGGTCAATTTTATCCCCACATGGTGTGCTGGTTGGTACGAGTGGTATGTTGGATGGATTGGGGTGGGTTACATATATGTACCATATTAATATTGTATTGGGCTTAGGCCCACATTGATTACTGTAATGGGCTAAGGCCCACACTGTACTGTTACTAAATAGGGTTCAAGCCCAGACTATTACTGCATGATAGAGGATTACACACTGAGTTCTCGTAACTCTTGATTTTCTTTTAACTGTACAGGTAATCCCCAGCCTTAAATGATTTGGAGCTGCGAGTGACTCAGAGGTGGCCACACGTTCGCTAATATTTTATTCTAGACCTAGTTATTTAAATTTTTATATTGGATTGAAATTTACGTAATAAGGCCTCTGGTAATTTTAATTTCTTTTAATTGTGTTTAATTTCTTATTTTGAAATTGCCAAACTAATACAAATAAGTTTTCAAAAATAATAATTGTTTAAAAAGACAAACACACATTTTCAAACTTCGAAATGACATTAATTAGAGTAGCTTCCGCGGATTTTTAAACTAAGAAACCAACAGCAACAGACATGGCAATCGTTTAAAAATGATTTTCTCTCAACAAGTTTGATTTCAAAAAACACTTCACTGTGACACACCAGATTCGATCGTAACATCTAGGCCGGGTTTGGGGTGTTACATAAGCTTTATAGCTTACATTGTTTATTTTTCCATGTTTTATAGTGAATCAAAGCTAGCTTGGATTCAGGATTGTCGAAGACTTCATCACACTATCCAACTATCACTTTGTACTTTTGAACTTAAGTATTTTGAGTATATGGCATGTATAGGATTATGGTCATTTTGATATATATGTTGCTAATGAATTTAGCCATTTGAATTGGCTTGTAAATGTCTAAAGTTTGGTTTGTATATAGCCATGAAAGTTGGCTTATTTTGGTTGATTTGGTGATGTGTATATATATGTGCTCATGTCTTATGTGATGTGTTGGATAATGGTTATGTGATGCTTGTTGATAATAGGTATTACGAGTATTAAATGGTTGAGTTGTGGATATTTGTATGCTAGTGAAACTAGGCAAATAATGCATATTTGAAATTGGATATTTTAATGGTTTGTGTAAGTGAGCTTTGGAATGGTATTGAATAAAAAATTGTGGTAGCATGAATTAGGCTTCTATTGAGGTTGGATCAAGTGCCTATTTTTGCCTTGTTGAGTGCCTTTATGAATTGGTGTCGGTATATGCAAATTTGGGTAGAAATATGGCTTGGTAAATAGCCTATTTTTGTCCACACGGGTGTGTGTCTCAGCCATGTGTGACACATGATCCGGTTACATGGCTGTGTGTCCCCTGGTGTTGAATTAAAAATCAAGTCAGTATGCTTCACATGGCTTAGCACACGGGCGTGTGACTTGGCCGTGTGGCATATGTTAGTATACCTTACAGGATTGGCACAGCCTAACACATGGCCTGGCACACAGCCGTGTGTGGCCATTTCTTAGGGCACACGAGCGTGTATGTTGGCCGTGTGACCCAAGTCATAGAGTTACACGGGGTCAGACATAGGCTAGGATACAACCATGTGATCCCATTTCGAATGTCCACACAGCCTGTAACACGGGTGTGTCTTTAGTAGTGTGAGACACACGGCCGAGCCACACGGGCGTGTGTCCCTTGTATTTTGTAAAATTTTCTATGTTTTCTGAAACTTTCCTGAGTTATCGGTTTAGTCCTGAACCACTCCTAAAGAATGTGTTGGGCCTTGTAGACTCGTATTGTAACATCTTGAATTTTTGGGCCTATGCGTTTAATAGGTAGGATATGTTTAATGTGTTAATTTAAGTGTTAGGGGTCCAAATTGGGCTCAGGCTTAGGCAGAGGCCTTGATTAAAATTATCTGTTTGGGCATTATAGGGTTTAAAAGGTAGTATCTATGTTTAAAATACCAAAGTGGGCTTGTGGCCCAATCTTAGGAGAGGACGCCACACAAGGGAGTAAGGGGCCCAAATTTAAGTTTCATGGAGCCCAATTCTTTTAATTTAAGTTAGCTAAATTTTGGGCATTAGGATTAGGTGGAGTGGATGGCAACAAGGCTAAAATTTAGGGGTTTTAATGTTTAAAATATGTGGATAATAAGCAGATAAAGGCTATTATTTAGGAATTTATTTTATGAGGATAATAAGCAGATAAAGGCTAAAATTTAGGGATTTTAATGTTTAAAATATGTGGATAATATGCTGATAAATGAGGGATGAGTTAGAGATAATTAAGTCTCTTTTAGATAAGCTAGTAGATTAAGATAAAGGAGAAAAGATAGGATTTATCTGCAAGGTTAGGTAAGTACCGAAATTTCTATAAATAGGGGGAATATCTCTTCAATTTCGGCATTTGGGTTTTTTCTCTCATTCTTTTCTCTTCTTCTCTGAGTAAAAGCCGAAAACTCCTAAAGTTCCATCTTCTTCTTCATTCTCTGTAAAAGCCGAAATCTCTAAGCCTATTCCCTCATCTTCACTTTGATTCAAAAGCCAAAACTACACCTATTCTTCTCCTTAATATTCATTGGCCGAATCTCCCTTAGCCATCTTTTCAATTTTTAGTTCTTTCAAAAGTCGAAAGTGCGATAGATCATCTTTCCGGGATTTTTCCTAGAAGCCAAAACTCATAGATCTCTAAGTTATAGAATCGTGTTACATTCAGGATTCCAAGGTAAGAGGATTTGTTTATTCATATATATAAAATCGGGTAGAATACTAACTATGGCCGAATATAGGAGAGGCCTATTTTCACATCTTTCTGGTTTTTTGAAGCAAAGCGTAGATCGGTTTAGCAAGGGTATCTACATTAATCAGGTGTGTAATACTTCCCCACCATCTAGATCTAATCATAAAATGCATGATCATAAGATTTATATATGTTTTGATAATTGCCAACATCTCGGTTTATTGATGAAAGCCCAAGGAGGGTATAAGCGGATCACCAGGTTAGTAAATAATCTGTCTAAATGTTATAAGTAAAATGCTTGTATGTGATTGCATGGGTTGGGTTGATGAAAGGAGGAAGTTATATGTTATATGTGTAGCGGTTTTTACCGTGATCTGATGTAGCGGCTAATGCCGTGAACTGTTATACAGGCTTCGGCCATTAAATGTTATACGAGCTTCGAGCATTATATGTTATAAGGGCTTCGGCCATCATATGTGGATGAGCAGCATGACTGCCATCTTGGCGTGTAGCGGTGTGGGTCGATTGTAGAAATCCCCAATGGTGTGAATGGCTGGTATGGGGGCGTGTAGCGGATGGAAACCTAGGATTCGGGTTGGGCTTGCATATTAATTTTTATTATGTATATTAAACTGTTGATTTTGTTTTATGGGGCTAAGGCCTACATCTAATGGTGCATGAGGGTTGCACACTGAGTCTCGCGACTCAACCAATTAATTAATATTTCAGGTAGCACTTAGTGCATTGGACCGGGCTGGAGAGGAGCGCAAGGTGGCCATGCAAAAGAACATTTGGATCCAACAAAAAGACTCAAGTTATTATTTTATATTTTTAATTAATGGATTTTAAATCTCGTTGTAATAAGGCCATGGGCCACTAGTTTATATTTTGTTTTATTTTAGGCTTTAATTACTTTTAGTTATTTAAATTCTTATTAAACTAATGCATGTATTTAAATTTGGGTTTTTAATTCATAAAGGCATATTTTATTTAAACTATCAACTATTTATTTTTTTCGAATAAAAAGATAAACTTTAGAAAATTATTTTCTGAAAATACGACATGTTTTCCAAAATTTTCTTAGTGACATACCAGATCCGGTCGTGGTGTTTGGGCCGGGTTTGGGGTGTTACACGTATTAGGGACAATGTGGGTGATTTTGATTGATGACTATTTGGTTATGATGAATGTATGAAAAATGTTTGTTTAATTGAGTAACAAGTCTGGTAACACTCTGTAGCCCTATTCTGGCATTGAATATGGGTGAGGGGTGTTACACAAAGAACTTAATTGGTGTTTTTCCAGAACATTGACAATGACATGATTATCGAAGTCTTAACAGACATAAGTGGTGAATGGAAACACCATCTAGGAAAAACTACCTAACATCATTCCTGCAAGTGGAACTATCTCCAAAAGCAAGGATGTCGTTACAATTTAGCAGCAGTCAAATTTTCCCTACGGTAGACATGTCTAATATTGATACTTTTCAAGCTACTTTATTTTATGAAATTATGCATAAGGAAAGAATCTGTGTTGGGACATGGATTTACCAGAGCATGATTCGTTGTGTACTGAAAGCAAAGGTAGAATTACTTTTCCCCCATCTAGTGACGACATTATGCAAACGAGTAAAGGTATCAATAAGACGACCGAGATGTTTCTTGCAACCAACGAAGAATCCGATACAACAACAAATCGTGTAATACCTTGTGGAAGTTTGAATACGAAAACAAGATGAACCTGTAAAATCAAACCAAGGCAAAGGCGACTTAACTGATTCGGAATGTATAATTCGCTGGATGCAAGAAGCAAGACCTATTTATGAAGATCATGCAAGGAGGAATGGATTAAGGATGCCACGATTTCCTTCCATTAAATACCATGCTAAGATCAATGCTAGCAAAAACGAGGAAGAGGAAGAGGATCCGAAAGAAAAGGAAGACCTAGAAGAATATGATGAGGAGTTGAAGCCTAATTCCGGCTAAATTGAGTCAATTTTTTTAATTCCAACTTAATTACTATTTATTTAGACTTGGATATTTTATTTTGTTGGATATTCTTAAATTTTAGGCTTAGATACTTTTAATTTTCTTTAGGCAGACTGTAATTTGTATTTTTATGTAGGAACCCCACAATTTTTTTAATATACTACAATTTCAAGCCCAATCAGTAAGGAGGAGACCGCCCAACAAAATTTGAGAATTTTTCAAGCTTATCGGGTAATCTCATTCTTTTATTTTATTATTTGCACGTTAGAGACAATGTGTCAAATAAAGTGGGAGGTAACATAGAAAAGTTTTAATTATTATTATTTTTGACTTATTTTTAATCTTTTTATGTAGTTATTTTTTTTCTTTTGTGTGGTTTTTTATGTGCTTGAGCGTGTAGAAATACAAGCGATTGGTTAGGAGCATGTTCATATGTTGATTGTTTAAACTATAAATTTAGTCTGAAAATAAATAATTTAGGTTGTTTATATTTAGACTAATTAGTTCAACTTATTAGACTGTAAATAGGAGGAAGAAATTAAATGTACCAAGTGATAAATGTAGATACAAACATGTATTTATGTTTGTTTAATCATAGGATGTTTGAATTAAAAATACTCAACAAATAAATCCGTGGTTACTGAAACGGTGCAGATTAATAAATATAATCTTTACAAGCATGTGCTTAATTAAAATGAATTGTGAGAACAAATGCATTGTGAGGGTTAGAAGCATTGCGAGCGTGATAAAAGTATAAAACGGGATAAAAGTCAAGAGCGTGTTGAGTGTTTAAAGTGAAATAAAAATATGAGAAATTTAGAAAAATCTCACTCATATTGGTACAATAACCCGTAAGTGTTTATACTTAGAAATATTGTATTGGAGTTTAAAGTATGGATAAAAATAAGCTTCGATTATCGCCTCCAAACGTACAAACATGAGTTAAAATTGTGCAAAGAAATAAATATAAATTAAGTGCTATATCAACCGTTGGTTAGTTGAAGATTTAATCAGGAAAAGTTGTTATCCATAGATAACTCTATATATTGTTAAGAGAGGCATGCTTGTTATTCAAGTTATTCTAATAAAGATCAGTATTCTTTGTACTGTTTCTTGATTTTACCTGCAGTCTAGTATTTTGTTTACTGAGCTTTAAGCTCGAATGATAGCCAGCTTCGCCTCTTGCACTCCATATGCTCCTACAAGTAAGGGTAGAGAAATACCCTAATTTTGACCTCAGAAAGTCATAAGTACGAAAATATTTTACTTTTAAATGCAAGCCACCAATGAGCTTGGTTGGATATCAACTTCCAACCCTTCTTGTTAACAAAGCAATATTAAGTTTGCTAGCACTGATGAACATCATGCTTGTTATGAGAATTTTGAGTCACTAATAAAAACTAATAATGGAGTCAAAAAGAAAAATATAAGGTTTGGTTTAAATATTTCTAATCACTTTATATTATATGTTCTAATAAACTGCAGCAAAAAACTGATTATTTTATCTGCATTAGTGAAGTACGTACAGACCTGATCAAATGGTTGCAATTTGGTTCATGATAATGCTTCGGTTATGTTGCACTCCCAGGTCAATCTATTGAGAGAGTATAGATGGATGAAATGAAAATATTTATTATGAACGCGAATGGATTTCTAAACGGGTGCGAAGAAACGTTGTTGCAAGTAGATTGATCCGTAACATTGACGGAGGCCAATAGGCCATGTTTATATTTAACTTTTTTCGAAGTTTTTCTATATTCTATCATTCTCTTAACTAAATATGTAGCATCTACTAACAAAGGCTTAATTTTGCTCAACTGGTTAATTATTATTAATAACTTGCAAGCTTTACGTGTATAATGTACGATTCTTCCACTTTTATCCATTTATAATTTAATGAAACAAAACTTAAAACAAAAATCTGTCATTTCGGATTCATCCCAATCTCGTCATTGTTATCAGACAGGAGGGGTTCTTCTATATCCGTTCTATAGGTCTTGTCAGAGGATTCGTCAACAATGACTTGCTCTATCTCTTCAACGTCTTTAGCTTTACCCCATAGGACTATGTACAAACCAACAATCACCGCAAAAGCTCCAACCAGGCTGATGCAAACCGAACCCGAAACATATAGTCAAAGAACTTAACCAAAAACGAATAATATTTTTAATAAAATTTAGTAAATAGTTAGTTACCTTCCGGTATATGTCTCCTCATGTTGGAATATAGCAGCAAATGCAGTCACAATAACTGTGCATAGGGGATTAAACATAGAAGAAAAGAGGGGACCTCTTCGGGAAATGCACCAGGCTTGAACGAAGAAAGACACCGCCAAGGCGAATCCCTACACGATGAACAACTTTCTCAACTCGTTAAGATCCAATGCTGTGAAATGGATTAACGGTACAGGACTAGAAACGTTAGTAGAGTGCAGAGAAATGATTGCTGACCGTATATAAACAGCAAGAAAGTTCAATATATGAGTTCAGACTCCAAGCTTTTACATCTTTCTCCACTAGCAATGCCACTGTTGCTGATTCAAGTGTGGCCAAGAAACACATCCAAGTAGATGAATACAAATGGTCTGGACAGCTTTCAGAAATTGGGACCTGTTCCAGAAATTGGAAGAGACCAACTGTCTAGTGATCAAGATTGTCAATGTTATTTATAGACAGATATTATGTGGGGAGAATATATACCTGGAAGACCATCCAAAGTGACCAGAAAAAGCTGCTTCCAAGCAGAAATAGACAACCCAGCAACCAATTTTCACCTCCTGGGCTGAACAAAGACTTTGGTGGTAATAGTTGTGTGTTAAGTAACTTCGGGCCTTTGAGCAATGCCATGGAAATGGCTCCACCAACACAGATTACTGTTCCTAGCATCTTGGCTAAAGGTTTCGGGCTCCGGATATTAACCTTCTCCATCCTAATAATATCAAGGTTATGAAAAAGTTAGAAGATCCCACAATTACTAGTCCTCCTAATTTGATACGATTTTAGAAAGTGTAAACAACTGTATACCAAGGACACCACAAACATAATAAATTTAGCTTACGAGAGATTTGCAGAAGTTTTAAAATGACCAATGGAAAAGACAGATCGAGAGTGTTACTGAAACAGACAGATATTCGTTCAACAGCAAAGTGCCATCGCTTAAACATTGACAATATTAACTTCCATGATAACAAATCATAATAAGGCTCTTGAATTAAGAATAAATGGAATCATTTTACTTCAGAGAGAATTCTGCTTTTGCCAATAAGTGATAAGAAACACTGCCACCTATAAATGACTATTAAAAAACATCCCAGATTGTGTAGCGTATATGTGTGTCGTTATTCGGTTTTATCTGCAAATCGAGTTCAAAGCTTTCCTAAGACCCTGTTGAGTTATGCTGATTTACCCAAGAATGGCAGTCATAACAAAGGTGACTGCGGGGATTAGATTAGTCATTGCACTTGCTGCTGTTGAAGACGACAAGTATAGCCCCTCAAAATATGCATTCTGATTGGCTGTAACACTACAAACAAACGGAAATTTATTTCGGGAAATCATTTTGTATATAAAGTTCACCAAATCATTCAATCATCTAAGAGAAGGAAAGTTAGTAAGCCAGCATTCACCCAGTAAGAGAGGCCAGCAATATCCATGCAAAGCTCTTCAACCCCAGAGTGCACCTTGATGACTTTTGCCTGCCAACAAGATCAACAGCAAAGCATGTGAGAGATGATAGACATAAAGAGAGAAGAAAAAGACTGCACCTACCTCCTTGAGACAAAAGCTATTGGGGCAATGAGCAAGGTTGCAATACCCTGCCTATAGACTACGAAGACCCTGGGGCTCAGCCCCTTCAGCAGAGCAGCTCTGGTGAAAAGAGCAACTCCTGCATAGATGAATTGCAGTCCAACCATGGCGAAAGCAGGCAAGTAACCATCTGCTCTTCCCATTTCTTTTTTTGGAGCTAGATCAGCGTGGCTATGAAATAACTGCAACTTTAGTAGCATGCACATTATAAAGAAGGAGAATAAGGGAAGAAGTTGATAAGTGTTTGGCGGTGAACTGCGTCAAACAATAATAATTTACTACAGACAGAAGGTATCCGATTTAAAAAATGGAGTTCGATTTCAAACAGATAATATCCTACCAAAAGAAAAAACAATAGAAAACTCTTACGGTGACGCGGCGAGATCACATTCATATTATTTAAATTAAAAACAAAAGAAAACATTTATCAGCTTTACGATCGGTACACACAACTGAGTTATGATTGCACGAGATATGCACCATTGACTTTATGAGTTGGAGTTTTGGCCTATTCCGCCACTAATAATAATTAATAATTATAATAGAAATTTTAATTTTAATGGGTTGGCTTTGTCTAAGCATGGCAGCATGGGAACTCGTAAGGGCCCCTATACATGCTTCAGCACATGGCTAATATTTTAATATGAAATGTGTAGGAGGATAGACTCTGGTGAATAACATAATTAAATCCACTAGTCCGAGGGTAGGAGGGTTCGGTTTCCATCCACTATTTTGTATTTTCTTGTTTGCTATTTTGGTATTTACTTTTGTATCCATTTTTATCTAATATATTTTTAATTATGGTTTATAAATATGATTTTTATAATTTAAATGTGTCATATACTTTTTTTTTTAATAAAAACCCTAGGACTTTTATAAATAATAGGCCTGGCCAGAAAACAAAAAAAAAAAAAAAAAGTGTAATCAGCACCTAATCAAAACAAGCCTAATCTAAAACCCATATTAACTTAAAGCCCAACAAAAAGATAAACAATAACATCAACCTAAAAACCAAGCCCACTTCCGATAATCCCTATGCCCAGTCACTAAAAGAGAGTCTCTCTGTCTTCTCTAAAGACTTAAATGTCTATTACCATTCCGAGACTTACTAAAGCAAAAGCAGACATCATAACTCCTTTCAAACTAATCGGGTTCCCGAAGTTTCTTCCCTCTCCAATTAGGGACTTATTTGTAGAAGTAGCAAAAGTATATGGTGAAATTGTGAAATGATGATTTATATGAGTTGATGTGTGATCATAATAAATTCGGCTAGCATGTCTTAGGGATGAAATTGCGTAAATTTCCATTTACGAGCTTAAGGACTAAACTGTAAAGAACTTAAAATATTAATGGCTAAATCGTAATTATGCAAAAATATAAAATGTGGACTGAATTGAATGATAGAATTATTAAATGGATTGAATTTGTATATTTAGATCAAGATAGACCTCGTATGGATTTAGATCGGGGTAAAGCTAAAGCTTCGGATTAGTCTACACGTCGAAGTAAGTTCGTATGTTTATATATTGTTTAATGTTATGTTTTGATCTATATGTTAATTTGTTGATTGCTATGTAACTGAATAATGTAAATCCAACGAGTTTACGATAACTATCGAGCCTCGTTGGACCTTGTAGAATACAAATGACATGTCAATAGGGTTTTCAAGTTTCAGGTGCTGGTCTTGAATGTCCTACTGATAGCTAAGGTCCTGCATTTGTTGCGGATGCTCCAAAACTCGTGTGAGCAGCATTGCGTAGCTTACATAACGACCCACAGCTTATGTGAGCAAGCCTATTTCATAGCTCGTGTGAGCAATGATGTAAAGGAAAGGAAAGGTTACGGTTATATGTTATCACACTTCATGTGAGCTGTCCCGTGTATCCGATGATATTTTAATTGGTCCAACGCGCATGAAAAGGAAAGGAATGTTAAGTGTTCAATATGAACCATGATATGCATTTATGAAAAGGATTACAATGGTGAGTTACATTGAAAGCATGTTATGTTAAGGAAGATGATGAATTCAAGTGAATTATGTTCATGTGTAATGGCTTACCTATGTTAAATTCATGTGGATTATGTTTGAGTATGCTAACATGTGTTGTTGTTGGTGCTTAGGCTTGTGCCAAGCTTATGATTGGATTGTATCATGCCTAAATTTATTGTTATGTAATGAAATGGTAAGTTATGTTTTATGTTTTACGAACTTACTAAGCATTATATGCTTACATAGTTTTCTTTTCTATGTTTTACAGTTTGCCAAAAGCCTAATCGGTTTGGAAGCTTGTCAGAGATCTATCACACTATCCAATGAATATATCGGTAGATTTCGATGTTTTAGCCAAGGTTATAATGACATGTATAGGTAAATTTGTGATGTATGTTAGTTGATAAGTTTGGCTTGTATATATGTGTTATTATGGTTGGTACTCTTTTGGTACATATGGTATCATGATGTGGTTTGTATATATGTGTAATTTGATGCATGTTTTGATAGTTAAATTTTGGTGTGTTTGAGATAATGACAAAGTGGTTATGTATAGAATGTTTTGAGATGCATATGAGCCAAATGTGTATGTTTTGAATATGACAAATAGTTTTGATATTTTGGATTGTCTATGGTTGAGGTGCTTTATTGGCATATTGGTTGTATGGATTAATGTTTAGTGAATTGGTCATTTTTATGCATGTTTTGAGTAGGTTTTGATGCTCTGGTCATATGTGCAAATGTGTTTAGGTACATGCTTGAGGTGGGTGAAGGAAATTGTTTGATTTTGGTTAATTTCTTTTCCACACGGCCAAAGACATTGGCGTGTGCCTCAGCCGTGTGGCCCCTGTAGGTTTTAAAGGTTGCAAGTCAGGCAATTAAATGGCCTAGCACACGGCCTAGCACATGGACATGTGGGTTAGTCGTATGACCCAAGTCAGAAAGTTACACGGATATGGGCTAGGAAACGGTAGTGTGTCCCTATTTCGATTGTTACATGGCCTAAGACACGGGCGTGTGTCTCAATTATGTGAGGCACACGGCCTGACCACACGACCGTATGACTCCTACAGTCCAATCTTTTTAACTTTTTCCTCAATGTTCCAAATGTTTCTGATTTAGTCCCAAATCATTTCTAAAGTGTTTCTAAGGCCTTGAGAGCTTAATTAAAGGACGAAATGCATGAATATGAATTGATTATGACATGTTAAATGAAATTATTGGAATTTTTTTACATTACCTTTTTGTGGTAATGCTCTGTAACCCTATTCCGGCGAAGGATACGAGTTAGGGGTGTTACATCCCTCCTACTTAATGGGAGCAATATCTTAGGTCACTTGATGAAGTGAGACTAGAAATGCATGGTTATGCTCAAATAAGTTAATATGAGATATTACACTTATTTGTTTATTGTAGTCTACTTCAGGTATCAAGAAACATGAGATTGGACTTTGCAAGTGTGACTATTACATGACTTGTGTTCAATCGTGGTATAAAGGACAAAAGGATATAATACATGAAAATTTATCACTGAAATGTTATGTTGAACCATGACTTCTTGTAACTTGGGTAACAATGATGCATTGCTAGATGCCACTCATTGCTTGTAACTTTAGAAGTGTTCTAGTATTACTGCCAATGTTACAATAGCCTACAGGGTCACACCCTATGGTTGAAACAAACAAAATCTAAACAAAGTTGATATTAAATTTAACTGTCAAGAAAATTATATTAATTATTGAATTAATTTAATTTGATAGTTAAATAATAAAGACAATATATGTATGAATTCATTGTACAAGATAGAGAACATAATTAAAATTAATGTAATCATATAAAATATTAATTATGATTTATTTACCGAAATTATTAAAATAAAGTATTATAATAATTAATTTCGGTCAAACATAAAATATTATGGAAATTAATATCTTTTTGAAAAGGATATTACACTGTGATATTTTCATATATATTCTGTCACCAAAAAGGGGATTTCGTTTTAGAGAATATTGAATAAAAGGAAAGGAATCATAAAATAAAACCTTAGGTTGCGAAAAAGTGTTAACCAACATAAACCACAAAAGAAAATGAACATAGGTTTAGTAGTCACATTTCTTTTTGAAAAAAACTCTATGAAATGTTCAGTGAGAGTTTTTGTTTGTTCGTTCGCAATAGGGTGGACTATGTAGAGGCCAAGACGATCCTATTGCGGCTTTGGATCGGCAACGTGTGAAGGGGATTAAAATAGCAGTGGTTCCTTCCTATTTTTCAGAGTATGAAAGGTATATTTTTCAAACCTTTTCTTCTCGATTCGTTCCTCATGCATGGATTCCTGGTTTGGATCACCGGAATAATATTTTCGTTGTGCCACGGGATGTCCCAGTCATCCAACACCTTTAGCCGATATGGAACCTCTTCATTACTTGCACTCTATATTTGATTAATTTCTCTCTCGCAAGACTCTTCTAGCAACCACCACTATTCAAATCGAAACTCATATGCTCAAGGATTTTGAAAATCCATACGTGTTCATCAATACTAGACAATGATCTAAAAATGAGTGCTCAAGGTATTTGACTTTAGAATTAGAGAACCTTGTCCACTAATCCATGTTTGTGACAAAATGATCCAAGCATTCCCTAATATTGTTCCTTTCAAAAGTTCCCATCTCCCAAGTAAAGCACACTCCAGCGAAGCCCAAATCTTTCAAATGACATTGCTCCAAAGTTTCCCTGAATTTTTCCATTGGGCCTTCCTCTCTAACTAGTCCACCTCTTTTGTCAAAGGAGTATAAGATTTCATTAAAGTCTCTCCCAACCAACCATGGTAAGCTGCACTCACATCCTAAAGTTTTCAACAACTCCCAAGTCACCGCTTTGGTTCGAAGGTCTAGAGACCTATAAAACCCTGTAAATCTCCACTTCGAGCCAATGTCTTCCTTCTTACTTCCACATCAATATGATTTTGTGAAAAAATCCTCAGGCTTATTTTAATTCCCTCTTGCCAACGAATACTCATGTAACACCCTTAACCCGTATCTGTTGTCGGATTAGGGTTAAGAGGCATTATCAGACATATTAGAACATTTTACACTCATATCACAACATCAATCATACAACATTATTTCATAACAATTCATACTCACATAGTCCCTTTTGAAGGTCTAAGAGACCTTAAACATGTTTTAGAGAAGGTTCGGGACTAAACCAATCTCTTACGGAAA
Source organism: Gossypium australe (assembly GCA_005393395.2). Taxonomy (NCBI): domain Eukaryota; kingdom Viridiplantae; phylum Streptophyta; class Magnoliopsida; order Malvales; family Malvaceae; genus Gossypium; species Gossypium australe. The sequence goes on from CM016617.1 coordinate 42,743,745, forward strand.
CATTGCGAAACTTAGAAAATTTTTCTTTCAAAACATGGCACACTGTAACACCCCTAACCTATAACCATCGCAGGTCGAGGGTTAAGAAGCATTATCGATCAATCCGGAACATTTACAAACATTTTACAACACAAAGTCAATCATCATTCAAACATCATACAGTCCCTTAATGAGGTCTATGAGACCTTAAACATGTGTTAGAAAGGGGTCGGGACAAATCTGAACACATACAAAATTTTAGAAAATTAAACATTTTTCAAAGCTACAGAGGTCACACGCTCGTGTGGGTAGGCCGTATGCCTCACACGGCCTCGGACATGCTCGTGTGTTCAAGCCGTGGCAAAACAGGGCATATATACTGACTTGTCTATGCGGCCTGAGACACGCCCGTATGCCTCACCCATGGTTGACACTGACTTGCATCACACGGCCAGTCACACGCCTGTGTGGCTATCCCATGTGCGAGCCTGACTTGTTTTGAATTACAAACTCGAAAGACATGGTCGAGCCACACGCCCGTGTGCTCAATCGTGTGGGCAATTATAGGCCATTTGCAAGGCCAATTTGCCATCCACACTTTGAAATCACCTACAAGCATAAATTCATATGCATTTATACCTCAAATGGCAATCCAAACATACCAATATATGCATCAATTAATCATCCACTACACCATTTATTTCCTTACTCAATTTCAACTCAAACAAGTTCATCTAAAATACCAATTTCACATTCCACATCATATAAATCAAGCATCATGTGATCCTTACCACAAGTTCACATTTAAACCACATTTCTCATCACCAATTTAAACATGAAACATACATATCCATTTTTCACTAACTCATACCATAACTATCATTCACATAATCCACACATAAGAACCAACATTATTCAACTTCCAAGCCATATCACATGGCAAAGCTTAAGCATTTCAATATATGTCATATCAACAAGCTTATACATGCCATATTTAAATATATACATCTTTCCAAAAAAACCAAAATAGATAGCCGATAGTGTGATTGAGTCGCTGACGATCCTTAGATCTGAGCTAGCTTTAAATACACTGTAAAACAGAAAAAAACACGTCACACATTAGCTTAGTAAGTTCGTCATTTAATACATTTAACTCAATAATTCATTTACAATATACAAATTAAACATCACATATATCAACTCACAAATATATACACCATATTATCTGTAACACCACTAATCCGTATCCGTCGCCGGATTAGGGTTATGAGGCATTACCGAACTAAACTTAGATCATTGCAGGCATTTATTGTAATTCATATCTTTATCAAAACCAACAACACACATTTAATTTCCAATATTCAATTAATAGTTAATACCTAAATTCAGATCGAACCTAAATAATTAATCAACTCGGATTTCACATGAATTCATTTGTATACATATAATAGAATTTAATATGCCTATACGGTATATACATCGCATATCTTATAATATAATTATGAATATAAAGAACAGATTAGAAGATGCAAATTCGTTTACTATGTAATCAAAACACCATACCAACTTACCATATATAAATATATATACCACTTTATTTAATTACCAGACTATCTAATAGTCTATAACCATTATAAGCATTTTAGCATATGTAACAAATATAAATAGACTAAATTCGAATGACCAAATAAATTAATCAAAATTAATACAATTAACCAATACATAACTACCTATTCGATTACATTCATTAAATCTAACCCAATTTAACAAACTTGAATACAAAACATAAACATAACAAACATATCATCCTTATATTCCATGACAAATTTCATATTAACAAGATATTATTATTTTAGCCTATGGTATCATTATTCACAAAACCAAATTTTACCTATTATAAACACCAAGACCATGGCCGAATATAATGTAAATAAATCTTTACCACTTTTGCATCACAAAGACATAACCATATGCAACATTTAGTCATTAAAAAGAAAACCATGTATAACCTCATCAAAACACAAAATAAAAGCCATATTCGTATGGCTATAATACATATAATATCAAAGTTTCCATCCTAAACAAGGACATTACTCATCCTATACATGCCTTTATCCAAAATAAACCAAGCTAAAGGTGTACCAAGAAGATGATAGTGTGGTTGACTTTGCTGACGATTTCCTGAGCCTGTAGCTTGACCAAAATCTATAAACAGAACATTAAACATAAACAGAGTAAGCTTACTAGCTTAGTAAGTCCTAAGCAAATACAAAATAATATTCATTCATTTAAACTTTTAATCATTAACCTCATGGCAAAATTATAAACATTATATTAAGCAACTTAGTCATAGCCGAATATCATTAATACCCTTAATCTAAGTTTTGACATTTCTCTACCATGAATGTGTACACCATTAAATCATATATTTATCATAAGTATCTATAACTTCCAAGTCGAATGAAAAATATCCTGCATAACAATCACATTTCATCTTTTGTACATATATGCAAACACATACAAATTCACTTTCCATTAACAATTCCACTTATAACCAATTCATCAAAATAATGTATACCTTAAGCTCAATTACACATAATGAAAATTTTTATCGGATTATCAACTTGATTTCCTAATACTTAACTCAATTAATATCATACTTTCTCACTTCATTCCTTACTACACTAGTAGAATAACACTTACCATGGCACATTGCATTAATTATATGCCTCACCTCGTTTAATTCTCGAATTCTCCGTTTATAGCATATCACTGGCATTAAGCCTACTAGGCATTTAAGCCTAAATTACACACCTGTACGAAGCCTGCTAGGCATAAAACCCGATACAAATCACCGGCACATGGCCTGCTAGGCATTAAGCCCGAAATAGATCACCAGCACAAGGCCTGCTAGGCATTAAGCCCGAAATAGATCACCCCAATTATCCATTCAATACACATCACTTAATGCTAAATCGCAACATCAAATATACTTCATTTTAACTTCACATTTCAGATATCGATGCCACTGTCCCAAACAGGGTCTTACACGAATTAATACGATGTCAATGTCCCAAACATGGTCTTACACATAAGTCTCATATCGATGCCAACGTTCCAGACGTGGTCTTACACGAAATCTCAAATCAATGCCAATGTCCCAGACATGGTCTTACATGATAAAACAGAATAGATACCTATGTCATGACATAGCTAATCCTATCTATTCCTAGGTTCGTATGGGACTTCTCGGTCATTGACACTAAATCAATCTTATCTCAGAATTCATGTATGAATCATCTCATAAGCATTCATTGTTAACAATAACCATATAAACATACACAGTTCCATACAAATATGTTTATTTGCATAATGACTTACCTCGGATTCGATTTAATGGAAATGGAAATGGCTAATCGGTTACATTCACTTTCCCGCGGTCAGTCCGTTTTCCTCGGTTCTTGATCTATACATATTCAAAATTAACCCTTTTATTCACTAACTCATTCAATTCAATCCAAGGACACACATTTAGGGCTATTTGCAAATTAACCCTCACATTTGCACAATTTATCAATTTAGTCCATTTTTCTCAAAACATCAAATTCACAAAATCATCTTTTAACCATGCTTAGCCAAATGTTCATACATCTCATACAAGCCCATATTTTCTATCAAATTTGCAATTTAGTCCCTCAAATTGCTATTTTCCCAATTTAGCCTTAATTAACTAAAGTCACCAAAAATTCTAGAACAAAGTATTTTCATCTAACACATATCCTTCATTGAACATCATAAAACATCATAAAACTTATCATTTCATCAATGGAACAACTCACAAATATCATCTATACACAAAATTGAGACATGGGCTTGATAGTAGACTAAGCAACAATCTCAAAAACATAAAAATTATCAAAATCCAAATCAAAATCATACCTTAATTCAAGCTTACAATGGTCGAATAACCTAGCTTAACTTTCTTCTTCTTCTTTCTTTCAATTTTCGATGACAAAATGAAGATGATGATGAACATTTTATGCTTTATTTTACTATTATACTATAATTACTAATGTACAAAAATAACCTTTAATAAAAACATACATATCACAAAATTACAAGGTCATTTATGACCTTAGCCGTCCACTTTCTATAATAATGGCTATATTGCCACTTAAATCCTCAACATTTAAAAGCCACATTGATTTAACCATTAATCAAATAGATAGCCATTGTTACCCTTTTATGCGATTTAGTCCTTTTATCAAATTAAGCACACAGATTGATGAATTAGCATGCGAAACTTTACCACATGCTTAATCACTTATCAAGGACATAGAAAGTAATATTAAAATATTTTACTGACTTGGATTTGTGGTCTCGAAACCACTGTTCTGACTAGGGTATGAACCGGACTGTTACATTTCCACCAATTATATGTCGTATCTCTCAACAATGAAATAGCACATTTCAAACATGCATAAGGAGTCAATGACATCTCATCGAACACTCGGGTTGTATTCTTAAGCCAAAACTCAGCTTGCTCGACAACATCATCCACCATAGCTCTAAACTCTTTGGTCTCATACTTTCAGATTTTATCCACAGGAGGCTTACTCAATTGGATCGGATCTGGAACTTGTGGCACTACAGGGACTTGTTGGGGTGGAGGCTGTTGAGCAGCCGGATTCGTTCGACTGAACTCTGAAATCCACTCACTCATCATTTGCAAGAAGGCTTGTTTAGCCTCTCCCTCGTGGCTACTAGCTATCGGCCTAGATTCGACCGGCAGTGTCCCTTGAGCGGAAGCAGGAGCATTGCTCTCAACATCGTTAGCAAATGCTCGATCGGGATCCATTTACTATATAAAAACACATTTTTAACTGTCAGGATTCATGACACTATCGCAATTATATATATGGCATGTATAGCTAGACTCATACGTGCTACGTTAGTCCTAGAATCGACTAGACTGTAGCTCTGATACCAATAAAATGTAACACCCCTAACCCATAACCATCACCGATCGAGGGTTAAAAAGCACTACCGATCAATCTGGAACATTTACAAACATTTTATAACACAAAGTCAATCATCATTCAAACATATCAAAATATAAGCATATAATCCCTTAATGAGGTCTACGAGACCTTAAACATGTGTTAGAAAGGGGTCGGGACAAATTCGAACAGATACAAAAATTTCAGAAAATTAAACATTTTTCAAAGCTACAGAGGTCGCATGCCCGCGTGGGTAGGCCGTGTGCCTCACACAGCCTTGGACACGTTCGTGCGTCCAAGCCGTGGCAAAACATGGCATACATACTGACTTGTCCATATGGCCTGAGACACGCCCGTTTGCCTCACCTGTGGTCGACACTGACATGCATCACATGGCCAGTCACACGCCCGTATGTCTAGCCCGTGTGTGAGCCTGATTTGTTTTGAATTACAAACTCGAAAGACATGGTCGAGCCGCACGTTCGTGTGCTCAACCGTGTGGGCAATTATAGGCCATTTGCAAGGCCAATTTGCATTCCACACTTTGAAATCACCTACAAGCATCAATTTTTATGCATTTATACCTCAAATGGCAATCCAAACATATCAATATATGCATCAATCAATCATCCACTACACCATTTATTTCCTTACTCAATTTCAACTCAAACAAGCCCATCTAAAATACCAATTTCACATTCCACATCATATAAATCAAGCATCATGTAATTCTTACCACAAGTTCACATTTAAACCGCATTTCTCATCACCAATTTAAACATGAAACATACATATCCATTTTTCACTAACTTATACCATAACTATCATTCACATAACCCACACATAAGAACTAACATTATTCAGCTTCCAAGCCATATCACATGGCAAAGCTTAAGCATTTCAATATATGCCATATCTACTAGCCTATACATGCGATATTTAAATATATACATCTTTCCAAAAATACCAAAATAGATAGCCGATAGTGTGCTTGAGTCGCTGACGATCCCCAGATCCGAGCTAGCTTTAAATACATTGTAAAATAGAAAAAAACAAGTCACACATTAGCTCAGCAAGTTTGTTATATAATACATTTAACTCAATAATTCATTTACAATATACAAATTAAACCATCACATAGATCAACTCACAAATATATACACCATATCATCCATAGCTAATATGCTCATTCAACCATCCATATATTCATTTACAAATTCATCAACCACATAGGTTCCGTAGGTACCTGAGCCAACACATAGTTATTGACCATTCTTGCTACTCAATGCTCAATACCTCATTTCGACCAACCTTCATTATTCATTCGATTTAATCACACACTTAGTGCCAAGTTCTTAACTAAAGCTTACATATTATCGTACACTTAGTGCCTTTTCTTTAAACCGAATTTAAACCGGTATCGCACACACAGTGCTATTCACTTTTATCTCAATTCTAGTTACGCACACTTAGTGCCACGTTTCTCAATTCTATATACTTCACTAATTCATTCATTTCATGACACATGAATATAAATTAAACGATTGGTATTATACACGAACTTACCTCAGACATCGAAATAACAAAACATGCATTTTATCTTTGCCTCGATCTCCATCCAAATCTCTCTTTTTTTGATCTATACATATTCAAATTTAGCTTATTCAACCACCAAATCATTCAATTTAACCCAAACACACACATTTAGGGCATTTTACAAAATAACCCTCACATTTTCACATTTCAACAGTTAAGTCCTTATTTCATAAAATCATCAAGTACACAATATTTCATCTTATACATGTTTTGCCAAATTTTCACCTAGCTTATACAAACCCACATATTTCATTTATTTCACATTTTAGTCCTCTAATTTCTCATTTTCACAATTTAGACCAAAATAACCAATTTCACCAAAAATCCAAATACAAACTATGTTAACCCAACATTAAGCTTTCTTATTTCACCAACTATCAACACAAAGCTCAAGCATTCATCAATGGCATTTCTCAAAATCTTCATCAAATTTTAAAATTAAAGCATGGGCTAACTAGAACATTAAGCAACGATCACAAAAACGTAAAAATCATCAAAAACCGATCAAAAACACATACCCGATTAACTATGAATATGCTGAATTCAAAAAAGCTTCAAACCCTTATTTTCCTTTCAATATTCAGTGGTGATAAGATGATAAAATGGCCACCAAATGTTTTTGTTTTATTTAATATTAACTTAATTGACATTTTACCATTTTACCCTTAACATATAACATTTAAAATCAACTAATATAAGCCTATTTTTGTCCATCCATTCTTTTAATGGTCTATTATCAGCATCAGGACTTCTCATTTAAAAAGCCATGCCAAATAAGCACTTTAACAATCAGCACACATCTTTTGCATTTTATGCGATTAAGTCCTTTTTTGCAAATTAAGCACACAATTGATAAAATTTTCACACAGAATTTTCACACATGCTTAATCACACACTATAAACATGAAAAATAATATTAAAATATTTTCCCGACCTTAGATTTGTGGTCTCGAAACCACTATCTCGACTAGGGTCTAAATTGGGCTATTACACACACGCCCTTGTGGTTAGGCCGTGTGCCTCACACGGCCGTGCCTTGGACCATGTCTCAGCCCATGTACAAAACTAACCTGAATCAGACGGCCTATCACACGCCCGTGTGTCTGGCTCGTGTGCAACACTGACTGGAATCACACGGCCTTTTACACGCCCTTGTGTCTGGCGTGTGTGAAATCTCACTAGTTACAAATTGGGACAGTGAAGGACACGATCAGGACACACGCCCGTGTGTTCAACCGTGTGAGCAATTATAGCCATTTGCAAGGCCAAATTGCCACCCACTTTAGGTCATACCTACAAGCATCAAACAAGCATCATTTTATGTCCCAAACCGGCCAAAACATATCAAATATACACATAATTTTAACCCATATCAACATCATTCACTACTATATACAATTCCATCCAAATCATACCAATTTCAATATACCAACCTCTCACAAAGAAACATACTAACTTTTGCATCACATAACATGCACTAAATTCACATATATTCACATTCATCATCAAGCCATACACATGGCTATATATATATATGTCCCAAAACATATCTCAACTATTCTAGCCTATACATGCCATACTTCAATATTTACATTTTCAAAAGGTACCAAAATATAGTTTCATAGTGTGCTGATGATCCTCGACGATCCCTGAGCTTTCAGTAGCTTCGATAATCTTTAAAATATTGCAGACACACACAAACTAAGCTTTCAAAACCTTAGTAAGCCATATACAAATAAACTTATTACATAGAATATTTAATAACCAAGTCATTCATATAAACTATACCATATCACAATAGCAAATTCATATTCCTTATTTGACTCAGTTATTCTTAATCACTTGCTTACAATCATATTACATTTCCATGTAGCTCATTTGATCATAGCATATTTGTATATAATACATATTATCTCAATGTTCTCATACATATAACTCAATACTACATTTTCACATATACTTACTTTTCATGCTCAAACTTTGTATACATTTCAAACGTGCCTACATTGGATACACATTTCACATAATCATTCATTTCTCGGGGTGCCCGTTGAACCGTTTGGAATCAAGTAGGATACTCAAATGGCTAGGAAAGCTCGTACAATGCCAACGTCCCAGACGTGGTCTTACATGTAACCAATATTGCTGCCACTGTCTCAGACAGGGTCTTATACGAAATCAAATACGATACCGATGTCCCAGACATGGTCTTACACGTAAATCTCAAATCGATGCCAACGTCCCAGACGTGGTCTTACATGACAACACATATCGGAATCCTATGTCATGACATATGCATCCTAACTATTCCTATGGTTCGTACGGGAATTTACGGGCATTGTCACATTATCGAAACTTTCTTGTATTTCTCATATTCAGCTCAACTAACCATGTATCACAGTTCATTCACATATAAGCAAAATGAATAGAATCTAAATACATTTATTTGTATATCGACTTACCTCGTATGGGAAAGAACGAAAACGAACGGCTATTCAACTACTTTCGATTTCCCTGATCTAATTTTGTTTTCTTTGGTTCTTGATCTATACACATTCAAATTTAACTCTTTTATTCACCAAATCATTCAATTCAATCCCTATACACATATTTAGGGCATTTTACAGATTAGCCCTCACATTTCATATTTTGACATTTTAAGTCCCTATTTCATAAAATCACAAAATACACATAATTTCTTTATACATATATTTGGCCGAATATTCCCTTAGCCCATATAAGCCCATATATTTCATTTATTTCACATTTTAGTCCTTCAATTTCTCATTTGCACTATTTAGCCTATAATACTCAAATTTATCAAAAATCCAAATAAAAAAACATGTTAATCCAACACATATCTTTCATATTTCACCATCTAACATCACAAAGCTCACAAATTCAACAATAGACATCACACAATCATTATAAATTTCTGAAATTTAAGTATGGGCTTGATTGAACACAAAGCAACAATCACAAAAACGTAAATATTATTGAAAACAATTCAAAAATCTTACCTCAATTAAGCTTATCAATGGCCGAATGAAACTAAGCTTTAAACCTTTTCTTTTTCTTTCAAATTCGATGGAAGGATGATGATAATGGCCATCTAATTTTTTTTATTTTAATTATATTAACTTTAATTACCAAATACTAATTTTAACCTTAATTACTAATATTTATAAACACTTAGTTGATGGTCATTATTGTCCATTAACCATATCAATGGTACACTTGCATAATAAGGACTTCATAGTTAATAAGCCATAACAATTTAGCACATTAACAAATAGCATACAACTTTTGCATTTTCTGCGATTTAGTCTTTTTTGGAAATCAAGCACACAAACGGATAAATTAAATCACGAAACTTTTAAACACATCAATTCACATACTATAAGCATAGAAAATAATATTAAAATATTTTTTTGACTCAAATTTGTGGTATCGAAACCACTATTCTGACTAGGGTATAAATCGGGCTGTTATAACTCAAGCCTCCTATTGTACCCTCAGTTGGTACATCAATGCCATTCAGAAAATCACATTGGTGGCTAACACGTTCCATCCTTCTACGGTTTAGTTTGGTCCCCATTAAGACAACCACATAGGGATGGTTGGTTTTCAACACATGTTGAAACCGTCTTCTAGTCTGAGGACTCCCCAATCCTCAGACTAGGTACTTTTTGTTCTCTATCCTGTCCACTTCACTATCCCTCGATTCTGTTTTCTTTCCTAAAGGCTGGAATGATGGAAATGTGCAAGTCTACACAACCGCAACAAGTAATAAAGTGACAATTAAATGTCAAGTTATCGTACCCACAGGGATCGTGAAAAGAATTATTTATGAATGTAATTTAAAACACTCTGGTAAAGAAAAATATTTTGATTTGAGGAGGTGATTAAAAATTAAGATTTTTAACTAAGTAAAATAAATAAATAGAAAATAAAAGTTCCAATGCACGATTCCAAAATATGATTTTAATCAAGATGACATAATTATGTTAGATTAATTACATTTCTTAACTTAGAATTATTAAACTCATGTTGATGTTGTTACGAATAAATTCACGGTAACTCGGTAATTTGCTAACTTATGAGCATACTTACTTACCAAAATCTATTTATCTCTTAACTATATATCTATGTCAATTCAACAGATTAAACAAATTTTAATAAGCAAATATGTTAATGCACATACATACTTATGAAATTAAAATAATCTCTTGTACATATCTCTATGCCAAATTCAATCTCATAAGCACATAAAAGATTACGTTAGGTAACAATGTATTTCTACCTTGTAACAATTTAATCACAATAATCTTGCAAGTTATGCAAGGCTAATGTCTCGTTAATTACCGTTGCTAATTTAATCCTCAGCTACCTTAGATGATTAAGTATTGTGTTAATTAATTACAATTTCAATCCGTTTAAATATTTAATTCATTAGTTACCTTACAATTGTAATACAAGAATAACTTAGTCATGATTTTACTTAATCAAACATCTTACCGAGGCCTATAACAGCACAAACACAATTTTAATAACTGAAGTAGATGAAATGCAATCAACCTAACACGAATTAAATTTTCAGCCATATTAGTTAAATTAAACATATCAACATCACAAATATTCATAGACATGTTCATCATAACAACAACAAAATTAAAAGAACACGGAACAAGAATTGTAACACCCCAAACCCGGCCCAAACACCACGACCGAATCTGTTATGTCACTTGGGAAGAATATATAAAACTTCCAAGCTTCAGAAAATTTTTAAGTCCCTTTTTGAAAACTCCAAGTTTAATAGTTCGTTTGAAAACTCAATAATCAATGAAGGAAAAAATTTAATTAGCCCAATCCTTGTATTTAGGTGACATTTGAAAACACATGTTGTTACGTTAGATTAAGCTAGAAGTTCGTCGTCAAAATCCGTTTGCACATCCGTTAATTAAGTTGTGAGAAAAACTTTCAATTGCATTTTGTAAAAACATCTTATCAATTATTTGAATTTAAAACGTCCAAAGTTTAAATCGAAATTAAACTAAATTAAAGTGGCCTTATTACATAACAGAATCCCGAAATTTAAAGAAAAATGAAGTTCTATTGAATAAAACCGTGCATGGCCACCTCGTAGTCCCCTCCGGCCCAAATCCACTGCACTATGTATCACCTGCAAAAATGTTAAGCAGAAACGGTGAGTCAAATGACTCAGTGTGCAATTTCCAAGCACCATCACTGGGCCCCAGCCCATTCATATACCATTTGGGCCTTAGCCCCTCTTGCATAATCACATTGGGCGAAGCCCACTCGAAATCGGATTGGGCCTTAGCCCTATAGCACAAGCAGATAGCATATGCAAAATGATGTAAACCCCAACCCAGCCTAAATATCCAACTGCTACACACTAGTCGTTCCTACCAATCACACCAGTGGGGATTTCTACAATCGACCCTCACCGCTACACAGCATCGATGCCAGTCATGCTGCAGTTAGCTGCTCATTGTCAGAGTTGTGACAGAGTCACCAGATTATGTGGCATGGCCACCAGAACAGAGTGTGACAGAGCCACCAGATATTGTGGCATAGTCACCAGATACGCTTCCCCTTCCAATTAATAGCATATGCCCATTCCCATGCACATAAAATCACGATGTATGATTGCAGCAGATATCGACATATATAAGATTTTCAGAGTAAACATAATATCATGTCACATAATCGCTTATATAGCATAATCAGAAGTCACTAACCTGATGTCTCGTCTCTACCCTCCATGGGTAACCCAACAGCCAATACCGAAGTTTCGGCATTTAATAATGCATATATAAATTAACAAAAACAACAGGCAAAGGCGTGAGAATTACACACCTGTATACGAGGAGAACTAAGCTCCCGATATTATCGACACTCTCAGAAGAGGGAACAACCGCAATTTGTCTATTCAGATCCAAAGCCAGCCCACAACCTGGTGGAAAATCCCGAACGGCTGACACTGCACTCTGTTTGAACTTAGGGGTAGGGACTACGAGTCCAACCCCCTCCTTCCCTTCACTGGCATTCGAATCCATGACAGATCTTGATCAGAGAACCAAGTTAAAGCAATGAAAAAGAACGAAATAATAGATACACATACTGAAGAAGTCCCTTACCTAGATTAACAGAAGCCGAACGCCAACTGATTGGCCTATGAAAATGATTGAGTCCCTAAAACATCAGTATGTTAGAACCGATTCTCCACATAAATTAAAAAGAATGGCCTTTCGGCCAAACAAGCTAATAAGAATCTCTTACCACCATTCGGCCAACAACTACTTGCCAAAATCCCCCCTTGAAAGCTGGTCACACGGAAAAGAGATGATGAAAACACCCCTTCTACAATCGGCTACTAGTAAAACCGATAGGAAGGGTGGCCACACTTGACGTAACAGGAGGATTCGGCTTCTACAAATATATGAAATAAGGCAAAGAAGGAAGATGCTAGAAGAAAGAAAATGAGTTTCGGCTGAGACACTTACAATTTTGGCTATGAAGAACAATAGCAAATGGCTAGGGAGATTCGGCTATGACCAAAAGAACAAGAAGGAGAAGAAACAAAAGATGTTTCGGTTAAGAAGAAGGTGCAAGTAACAAATGGTGGAAAGAAAAAAAAATGAGGCACAAGGTTTGGTTGAAGAGAGAAAAGATGAGAGGGGAAGGTAACGAAAGAAAACGAGAATACCAAGAAGGGTTGAAATTTCGGTTTTGGTATTGAGAGAAGAAAGAAATGCTCACAAAAGCAAAAGAGAAATAAAAGGGTTTCTAAGCTTGATTTGCTAACACTCTACTCAAAATGACCCCTGGAAGAATCGGCACACACACACTTACATTTAAAGACCGAAAGTACACCGAAAAGATGAAAGTAATGCCTAAGACCCCTTTCAGCACACTCACCTCACCTAGCCCTAAAACCGAAAACCCCCTTCAACCAAACCACATTCGGTCAACAAACCCCCAACAAGCCACCAAATCCCTTGATTGCCTCCTACATTCCCTCTCCTCCCATCATTTGAATTAGTTTGAATGATTCAAACTCCACCTTTCTCTCATGGCCACCCATTTAAAATATTTGACCCCTTCAACACTCCTCCTTGAAGTGTCCATGTCGAAATCCACCACCTCTCATCCTGACGCCAAAAAGAATTTCCCAAAAGCAGGCTATGCGACTCGAACCTGCTCCCTCAGTGCTCCTCTGTGGCGTCACTTACCTGCATCCTAAGTGGCGTCTCCTTGCCACTTTACCAATCCTTTCCTTGTGTCAACGAACACAAGTAATAATCCTTAAAGCCTGTCCCAGCCAGCTCTCCCTTAAAGTGCCCAAAATTGAAATTTCCACCAAGGCTTCAGCTTAACCCCGAGCCTTTTTGGAGACCCTAAACATAACCAATTAACAGATAGAGCACACCAAACAACAAAAACATAATAAATGCAAAGCCCCTAATTCCCGGATGTTACAGTTCTACCCCCTTACAGAAATTTTGGCCTCAAAATTTACCTGGTCAAAAGAGATGAGGGTATTGCTGACGCATGTGGCCTCCTCTGAACCGTGGTTCTGCCACAAAACTTTGACCAAAGGGACTGATTTCCTTCTTAGCACTTTAATGTCTAGATCCAAGATCTGCACTGGTTCCTCTACGAAGGGCAGGTCTGGTCTTATTTCAATTTCCTCCACCGGCACTATGTGAGACAGATCAGAACGGTAGCGCCTCAACATCGAGACATGGAACACATCATGTATCTGTTTCAATTCTGAAGGCAACTCAAGCTGATACGCCACTGGTCCCACACGTTTCAATACTTGATAAGGCCCAATGAACCTAGGACTTAGCTTGCCTTTCCGTCCAAACCTCAAAACTTTCTTCCAAGGCGAAACTTTCAGAAACACCTGATCCCCTACTGCAAATTCTATATCCTTACGTTTCAGATCAGCATAGGATTTCTGCCTGTCGGAAGCCTCCTTCAACCGAGTTCGAATCAACTTAAATTTCTCCTCTGTCTCTGAAACCAATTTCGAACCCAACACCCGACGCTCACCAAACTCTGTCCAGCAAGTAAGAGTACGACACCTCCGTCCATACAACGCTTCATAGGGTTCCATCTGAATACTAGACTGGTAGCTGTTGTTGTATGCGAATTCTGCCAACGGTAGGAACTCCTCCCAACTACCCCTGAAGTCAATGACACAACCTCTCAACATATCTTTTAAGATCTGTATTACCCTCTCAGACTAACCATCAGTCTGTGGATGAAATACTGTGCTGAAGTCTAGTCTTGTACCCAATGCCTGATGCAGCGCCTTCCAAAAACGCGACGTAAACCTAGGGTCTCTATCCGATATGATCGACACTGGTACCCCATGCAACCTCACAATCTCTGCCACATACAACTTAGCCAGCTTCTGCAGAGAATAGTCGACACGAACAGGTATGAAATGGGCGGACTTCGTCAATCGATCAACAATCACCCATGCCGAATCTTTCTTAGTAGGCGTAAGAGGTAGCCCACTAACAAAGTCCATCGTTATCCTCTCCCATTTCCACTTTGGAATCTTCACCGGCTGTAATAACCCCGAAGGCAACTGGAGTTCCGCTTTCACCTGTTGACACGTCAAGCATTTACCCACAAACTCGGTAATTTCCCGCTTCAAACTAGGCCACCAAAACTGTTCACGTAGATCCTAATACATCTTATTCCCACCAGGATGCATAGCGTAAGGGCTACTATGCACCTTCTGAAGAATCATCTGTCTCAACTCAACATCCTTCGATATACAGACCCTCTCACAAAGACACAATACCCCATCACTGTTCAGACTATAATCCTCTACCCCACCATTCTGTACTTGCAGAAGTCGAGCACTAAAGACATCATCCGATAACTGCTTCTCTTTAATCTAACTTACCCACGTCGGCTTCACTTGGAGTTTAGCTAACAAACTTCCATCATCATACAGACTGAGATGAGCAAACATTGCCCTCAAATCTGATATCACTTTTTGACTTAACGCATCTGCCACCACGTTAGCTTTTCCCGGATGATACTCGACCGAGCAGTCGTAATCCTTTAACAGTTCAATCCACCTCCGCTGCCTTAAATTTAACTCCTTCTGAGCATCCACATAACTTGCCCTAACGTATTTCCCTTGAATGCCGTCTTAAAGAAATCCCAGTCAATTCGATCCGCTGGAGTACCCTCTCTTACGGTGAGCCACCACTAGTATGCCTCATCCCGGAGAAGAGA
Organism: Gossypium australe; assembly: GCA_005393395.2. Classification (NCBI taxonomy): domain Eukaryota; kingdom Viridiplantae; phylum Streptophyta; class Magnoliopsida; order Malvales; family Malvaceae; genus Gossypium; species Gossypium australe. Next base: position 42,759,608 of record CM016617.1, read on the forward strand.
CACTACTCCTTTCAATTTCTCCTCTGCTGTGCAGTCTAGATCATTCATAACCCGCTCGACTGCCTCAAGCCAAAACTCAGCTACATTTGGGGCCACACCAAAAATACCCCTAAACATTTCAGCTCCGTTTGCTCCAAGTCGCTCTGGAATATACTTTCAAGATACTGTCCCAGTGCCTGCCCCAGCAACTCGCTCCAACACACGCAGCATTGCTTGAGACAGGGCATCATCCCCACCAGTTCTATCTTGAGACCCTGCTTCTGCCATAGGTGATACTGGCGCTTCACCTTCAGGCTCATGCCTTGCTTCCGAGAACTCAGCCTCAACACCCCGGCCTCTACCACGGCCGTGTGCAACACGTCCACGTCCTCTAGTACTCATGTCTATCATTTTGTCTTAATCTGGTTTACAAATTTTATGCATTAGTATTTCCTTTCACTGTTGATTAATGAGTAGTTTTATGATAATAGAGTTTTAAGTAGTTTCCGCAAAACACACATATGACTAAAGGTTTCCATTTCTAAAGTAAAGTTTCTTAATTCTACATTTCATGGCACAATATATCTAATTCATGCAATTCACCCAATGCAGTCGGAAAAACTTACCGTATGGACTTGGTGCCGGAGACTCGGGTGCCATGCTTCCAGAAATCATGTACATATATATGTATTTTCTTTCTAAACCATCTTTAACCCAAATTTGGAAACGTTTTGAACCCAAAACCCATGGCCGAGCTTTTAAAACATGGCTCTGATACCAAAATTGTAACAACCCAAACTCGACCCAAACACCACGACCAGATCTGGTATGTCACTTGGGAAGAATTTATAAAACATCCAAGCTTCAGAAAAACTTTAAGTCCCTTTTTGAAAATTGCAAGTTTAATAGTTCGTTTGAAAACTCAATAATCATTTAAGAAGAAATTTTAATTATCCCAATCCTTGTATTTAGGTGACGTTTGAAAACACATGTTGTTACGTTAGATTAAGCTAGAAGTTCGTCGTCAAAATCCGTTTGCACATTCGTTAATTAAGTTGTGAGAAAAACTTTCAATTGCATTTTGTAAAAACGTCTTATCAATTATTTGCATTTAAAACGTCCAAAGTTTAAATTGAACTTAAACTAAATTAAAGTGGCCTTATTACATAACAGAATCCTGAAAATTAAAGAAAAATGAAGTTCTATTGAACAAAACCGTGCATGGCCACCTCGTAGTCCCCTCCGGCCCAAATCCACTGCACTATGTATCACCTGCAAAAATGTTAAGCAGAAAGGGTGAGTCAAATGACTCAGTGTGCAATTTCCAAGCACCATCACTGGGCCCCAGCCCATTCATATACCATTTGGGCCTTAGCCCCTCTTGCTTAATCACATTGGGCGAAGCCCACTCGAAATCGGATTGGGCCTTAGCCCTATAGCACAGTATAGCAGATAGCATATGCAAAATGATGCAAAACCCAACCCAGCCTAATATCCAACCGTTACAAACCAGTAGTTCCTACCAATCACACCAGTGGGGATTTCTACAATCGACCCTCACCGCTACACACCATCGATGGCAGTCATGCTGCAGTTAGCTGCTCATCGTCAGAGTTGTGACAGATGGCATGGCCACCAGAACAGAGTGTGGCAGAGCCACCAGATATTGTGGCATAGTCACCAGATACACTTCCCCTTCCAATTAATAGCATATGCCCATTCCCATGCAGATAAAATCATGATGTATGATTGCAGCAGATATTGACATATATAAGATGTTCAGAGTATACATAATATCATGTCACATAATTGCTTGTATAGCATAATCAGAAGTCACTAACCTGATGTCTCGTCTCTACCCTCCATGGGTAACCCAACAGCCAATACCGAAGTTTCGGCATATAATAATGCATATACAAATTAACAAAAACAACACGCAAAGGTGTAAGAATTACACACCTGTATACAAGGAGAACTAAGCTTTCGATATTATCGACACTCTCAGAAGAGGGAACAACTGCAATCTATCTATTCAGATCCGAAGCCAGCCCACAACTCGATGGAAAATCTCGAACGGCTGACACTGCATGCCGTTTGAACTTAGGGGTAGGGACTACGAGTGCAACCCCCTTCTTCCCTTGACTGGCATTCTAATCCATGACAGATCTTGATCAGAGAACCAGGTTAAAGCAATGAACAAAAATGAAAGAATAGATACTCATACCGAAGAAGTCCCTTACCTAGATTAACAGAAGCCGAACGCCAACTGATTGGCCTAAGAAAACGATTGAGTCCCTAAAACGTTACTATGGTTTAACCGATTCTCCACATAAATTAAAAAGAATGGCCTTTCGATCAAACAAGCTAATAAGAATCTCTTAACACCATTCGGCCAACAACTACTTACCAAAATCCCCCTTGAAAGCTGGTCACACAGAAAAGAGATGATGAAAACACACCCTTCTACAATCGGCTACTAGTAAAACCGATAGGAAGGGTGCCCACATTTGATGTAACAGGAGGATTCGGCTTCTACAAATATATGAAATAAGGCAAAGAAGGAAGATGCTAGAAGAAAGGAAATGAGTTTCGGCTGAGACACTTACAATTTCGACTATGAAGAACAGGAAGCAAATGGCTAGGGAGATTCGACTATGACCAAAAGAACAAGAAGGAGAAGGAACAAAAGATGTTTCAGTTAAGAAGAAGGTGCAAGTCACAAATGGTGGAAAGAAAAAATAAGGCACAAGGTTCGGTTGAAGAGAGAAAAGATGAGATGGGAAGATAACGAAAGAAAAAGAGAATACCAAGAAGGGTTGATGTTTCGGTTTTGGTATTGAGAGAAGAAACAAATGATCACAAAAGCAAAAGAGAAATAAAAGGGTTTCTAAGCTTGATTTGCTAACACTCTACTCAAAATGACCCTTGGAAGAATCGGCAGACACACACACACTTACACCTAAAGACCGGAAGTGCACCAAAAAGATGAAAGTAATGCCTAAGATCCCTTTCGGCACACTCACCTCACCTAGCCCCAAAATCGAAAACCCCTATTCAACCAAACCACATTCGGTCAATAACCCCCCAACAAGCCACCAAATCCCTTGATTGCCTCCTACATTCCCTCTCCTCCTATCATTTGAATCGGTTTGAATGATTCAAACTCCACCTTTCTCTCATGGCCACCAATTTAAAAAATTTGACCCCTTCAACACTCCTCCTTGAAGTGTCCATGCCAAAATCCACCACCTTTCACCCTGACGCCAAAAAGAATTTCCCAAAAAGTAAGCTGTGCGACTCGAACCTGCTCCCTCACTACTCCCCTGTGGCGTCACTTACCTACATCCTAAGTGGCGTCTCCTTGCCACTTTACCAAGCCTTTCCTTGCGTCAACAAACACAAGCAATAATCCTTAAAGCCTGTCCCAGCCAGCTCTCCCCTAAAGTGCCCAAAATTGAAATTTCCACCAAGGCTTCAACTTAACCCCGAGCCTTCCCGAGGCCCCCAAACATAACCAATTAATAGATAGAGCACACAAAACACATAAAAACATGATAAATGCAAAGCCCCTAATTCCCGGATGTTACAAGAATCAAATCCAGTGTTTTCTCTGTGGCTTGACTAGTTTGCTCCACTCCTCCTTCTCCGCTTGTTCTCGTTGAACTGAGGCTTGTATAAACACTTGAATGCTTCTCCAAATGGTGGTTGATTGAATCTTTTTCAAGAGGTGAAATCGGCAAGGGAATAGGGGAAGAAAATGAAGAACAATGGAAAGGAATGAAGAAAAAAAATTGAGATAAAAGTGAAGAGATGAGAAGGGTTGAGATGTGTTTGAAGTAAGCAGAAAAAGGGGTATTTATAGGTTGAGATGAATGCTAAAATTAGCAAAAACCACTAGCCATAGAGTCCTCCCATGGCCGATCACACATGTGGCAAGTTTGAAGGTTTCAAACTTGCTATTTTAAGGTAAGGGCAAATTTAGAAATGTATAAATAGTGGAGGGGTTTGAATGCAATTTGAAGGAGTCTTCAAGAGATATTTTGCACGCCAAATAATCAGCCAAACAAGTTGATTGGGTCAGCTTGTGGGACGGTTTTGGGCTGCCCAGTGCTCGGTTGGATCGATTTTCTTAGTTCAGCTCAACTGGGTCACTTTTCATTATTAATTAATAATAATTTATTTAACCAAAGTTAAATTGGATTAAAATTAAAATTAATTAAATTATGAATTAATACACATAATTTGGACCATCTTAGGCTGAAAAATTAATTCGCCTTGATGCTTCAAATTGCTTCTCAATTTTGTGCTTCTAGTAGTGTTTGACGAGCCATTTTTCGCCATTTGTGCAAATCTGACGAAAATGATCAAAATTAATCAGAATTTATTATAAAATTATGAAAAATTCAAAATGTTCATAATTTAAGTACAATTTAATTATTTTATAGTAATTATATATTTTTCGACAAGAATTTTATCTAAAGTGCATGAATTTGAGTTAAAAAAGGCATGGAAAAGTGTGTATATTTTCGTATTTCTAATGGCCCACTTCCATCATCTTCTCTAAACCACATACTCGGTGTAATCACTACTTTTCTGTCTGGAGCCTTTAAAGAAAGATCCCTTCCCAATTCAAGCTCCTATTCTTTGTGCCTTATTCTTAAAGGACAAAAACTATCACCATGTCCAAGTCGCCCAAACAAAAAGCAGAATAAAGTCAATTTTTAATATTGGAATCTGGCATAAAACTGCTTGCCAACCGAAGTAAACAATTTCTTCCTTCTCTTTAGTGGATTACTCACATCCAAGATAACCCATATTCCCATATAATCTATGTTTCCTCTACTGATCTACTTAGCATCATATTCAATGAAAGCTCTAATAAAATCCCTAAAATCCTTCATCCTTGAAAGCAAGTCATGAATCTGAACCCAGAAATAAGAATTTATCAATAGTACTTCCATTGGGTCCTTGTTCTCCTTTAATTTATGAAACTCTGCAAGTGACTATTAAAGGTCCAAGGTGCTCCATTAATCACCCTATTCATGTCCACCTCATGATGAAACTTGAATATAAACCTTTTGTCCCCTAAATCAAAAATTACCACCCCTCCAATTGGATGGCATAGATTGGCTAAGATATTTCTCATAGCCTGAAAATTCACTAGACTAGCTATCAGAAAATAGCCCACCATATTGCATACTTGGTTAACTTCTTCCTCCACTTGTTCCTCATCAACTCCCCAAGCAGACTGTAACAGTCCAATTTAGACCCTAGTCAGAACAGTGGTTTCGGAACCACAAATCTGAGTTAGAATAATAATTTAATATTATTTTCTATCTGTAGTATGTGATTTAGCATGTGTTAAAGTTCTGTGAGATAATTTGTCCGTTTGTATGCTTAATTTGGTATAAGGACTTGATTTTGAAAGTTACTAAATTAGCATGCTCTATAAGAAGGAATCTATTTGTCATGACTTATTAAAAGGGAAGTCCTTAAGGTGATAATTAGCCAGTTTACTAGTTAATGGACGGTTATGCCATTAAATGTATTAATTTTATATGTTTTATTAAAGGTTAATATGGTAAAAGAATTGATAATATTGTTATAATAAAAATAAGCTAAAAGATCGTGGATATTTTCATATGTTCTTCCACTGAAAATCAAACAAAAGAAAAAGAAATAAGAAGCTAGGGCATTCGAAACTCTTTTAGCTTGATTCAAGGTAAGTTTTGCTTCAGTTTTTGATAATTTCTACATTTCTATAATCGTTGCTTCATGTTCTTCAAAACCCATGTCTTAATTTTGTGAATTGATGATGTTTCTGTAATGAGCCATTGATGAATTCATGAGTTTTATGATGTTTGGTGGTGAATTATGAAAGATATGAGTTTGATTAACATAGTTTGTCTTTAAGTTTTTTATGAATTTGAGTATTTTGGATTAAATTGAGAAAATGGAATTTTGAAGGACTAAATTGTGAAATAAATGAAATGTATGGATTGATATGATCATAGTGTATATTCGGCCAAGCATGGGTATAAGCAAATTTGGTGTATTTTGCGATTTTGTGAATTAGGGACTAAAATGTCCAAATGTGAAAATATGAGGGCTAATTTGCAAATTGCACTAAATATGTGTTCTTGGATTGAATTGAATGAATTAGTGAATAAATGGATTAAATTTATATATTTATATATCAAGAACCGAAGAAAACAGACTTAGATTGTGGGAAATCGAAAGTAATCGAGTAGTCGTATCCGTTTCCGTTAATCGAATTTGAGGTAAGTCGATATACAAATAAATGTATTTGAATTGACTTATTTGTGAATATATGATATTTGAATTGCTATGAATAATACTCGAAATGATGAATATATGGATTTCGAGAAAGTATCGAGAGATGGTTGATGTCCGAGAAGTCCCGTCTGAACCTAAGAATAGATAGGATAGTATATGTCATTACATAGGTGTCCGTTATGTGATATCATGTAAGACCACGTCTGGGACGTTGGCATCAAAATGAAATTTTCGTTTATGACCATGTCTGGGACATTGGCATCATAGTGATTCGTGTAAGACCCTGTCTGGGACAGTGGCATCGATATTTGATTACATGTAAGACCACATCTGGGACGTTGGCATTGTACAACTATTCCGAGCACTCTGAGTATCCTATTAGATTTTGAACGGTTCAACAGGCAAGTCCGAAAAATGAATGAATATGTGAATTGTACGTCCATTTCAGGTACGTTGATATATATATGCTTTGTCTAAGCATGAAAGGTGTGTATGTATGTGCATTAATGTAAATGAACATTTGAGATATATGTATGTTTGATATATGAGCAAATGAGATATTTGAGATGTGATGAATTGGTAAGCAACGGCAAACCAACTGAGCCAAAGAGTTTATTTATGTGCTTGAATTGAAGATATGTTAATGAATTCAAATAACTATGCTTATGAATAATTTATGTTAAGTTTATTTGTATATGGCTTACTAAGCTTTTGAAAAGCTTACTTTGTGTGCGTTTGTTCTGTTTTATAGATCGTTAAAGCTACGAGAGGCTCGGGGACCTTCGAGGATCATCACCACACTATCAAACTCAACATTGGTACTTTTGAATGTGTGTATAGCTAAATATGGCATGTATAGGCTAGTCGTTTTGGATTATGTTTGAAATGTGTATAAATAGCCATGAAATGTGGCTAGATCAATGTTGGTAATATGCATGAGTGAATATGGTATATGATGCATGTTTTGGTATGGCTTGATGGCAAAAGAAATGGTCAAGGCTATGGTAAGCATATGAATGCAATATGAGTATGTATGTTTGATCAATGAAATGTTTATATGAAAGGTAAAATGTGGATGTATTATGCTTGGATATATATGTGTTTTAGTTGTGCAAATTGGTATACAAATTGGTATGATTAGAAATGTGATTGAATGAGATGATATGTTGATCTTTTAACATGTATTTTGTTGCCAAATTATGTGTGAAAATAAGCTTGTATGTGCTTATAGGTATGACCCAAGTGTGGGTGGCATTTTGGCCTTGAAAATGGCCTACAAGTGTTCACACGGTTGAGCACACGGGCGTGTGGCTCGACCGTGTCCCTCGTGGTTGATATTCAAATCAAATCAGGATCGACCACGGGCTGGACACACGGTCGTGTGACTGGCCGTGTGGTGCAAGTCAAGATTGACACTGGTGAGGCACACGGGCGTGTCCACGGTCGTGTGGAAAAGTCAGTATGTATGCCCTGTTTTGATACGGCTTAGACACACGAGCGTGTTGAGGCCGTGGGAGGCACACGGCCTACCCACACGGGCGTGTGACCTTTGTAACTTAGAAAAAAATTTTAAATTTCTGAGAAATTCCATATGTGTTCGGTTTAGTGCCGACCCTATTCTAAAGCATGATTAAGGTCTCATTGACCTATAAAAGGGACACTTTGATTGCGTTTGATGAATTGTATTATGAAATGTTCATAAAAGTTTCCGATTGTCCGGTAATGCCTCTTAACCCTATTCCAGCGACAGATACAGGTTAGGGGTGTTACATTTGATTGGTATCAGAGCTATGGTTTAACCGATTCTCGGACTAATGTAGCGTGTGAGAGTCTAGCTATACATGTCATATATCTGAACTGTGATAGTGTGATGAATCCTGACGTGTGAATTGTGATTTTCGTATAGTAATGTATCCCGAACGAGCCGCAGCTGATATTGTAGAAAGCAATGAGCCTGCTCTCGCTCAAGGGACAGCGCCTTATGATTCGAGACCTACTAGGAGCGATCAAGAGGGAGAAGCTAAACAAGCTTTCTTCCAGATGATGAGTGAGTGGTTCACTCAGTTTGTGAGAAATAACCCGACTGTTTCACAACCTCTGCCCTCACCTAATCCCCCTCAGACATCTGCTATGCCTACGACTATGAATCTGAATCTGTTGAATAAGCCTCCGGTTGACAAAATTCATAAGTATGGGGCTGAAGAGTTCAGGGCCAGTGGTGATGATGATGCTGAAAAAGATGAATTTTGGTTAGAAAACACTATCCGAGTGTTTGATGAGATGTCTTTGACAATGAAAGAAAATATTAAATGTGTTGTATCTTTGTTACGAGATGCGGCCTATCAGTGGTGGAAGACTTTGATTTCTGTTGTTCCGAAAGAGCTGATCACATGGGATTTCTTTCAGATTGAATTTCGGAAGAAATACATTAGTCAGAGATTCATTGATCAGAAACGTAGAGAATTTCTGGATTTAAAATAGGGTCGCATGTCTGTCACTGAATATGAACGAGAGTTCGTGAGACTAAGTCAGTATGCTCGAGAATGTGTATCAACCGAAGCAATAATGTGCAAAAGATTTGAAGATGGTCTTAATGAAGATATCCGTTTGCTAGTTGGGATTCTAGAGATAAAAGAGTTTGTTGTACTTGTTGATCGAGCGTGCAAAGCTGAAGCACTCAGGAAAGACAAAAGAAAACCTGAGTGTGAAGTCAGAGATGAGAGAGAGATTTCCGAGCAAATCATTTCAGTCTGCTTCGAAGAAATTCAGAGATGAACAAAGCTGTTCAAGAGTTAATGTGGGACATTCGAATAGAGATCGAGCTAGATCACAGTTGAGCTCCAAAGCTCCAGCAACATCGATAACTAGTGTTGGAAATTTCTGATCTGAAAGATCTGAATGTAAGCATTATGGTAAAAAGGCATCCGGAAAGTTGTAGATTGAATGACCGGATTTGCTTCAGAGGTGGATCGTTAGATCATTTTATTCAAGACTTCCCAGAGTCTATTGAACAATAGATGGTTAAGAATCCGCGATCCGATAATGTTCCAACAAGGGGTAGACCTTCCTGAAATGCAAGAAATGCCAATGGTAGTTAGAAATCTACTAGGGATACTATTGCGAGATCTGAAGCTAGAGCGCCTGCTAGAGCGTATGCTATTCGAGCTCGTGAGGAAGCTTTTGCAAGAGTATGCCGAAAGATCAATCATGAGATGGCTGTAATAACATACTTGATTTACCATGTTTATTAATATAAGGCGTTGTCATTATTATTTCATTTTTTTTCCTCTGTGTACAAATAAACTGTTTTATAATAATGTCCTGAGAATAATATGATTATTCTTAAAAGATCTTTAGTCAAGTATTATTGTTGACTAGGACAACAATAATGCATTAAGACTAACATGTAGTTGATTGATGATAAAGAGTTGTCATTGATATGGAGTTTCAAAATCAATGCATGAATATGTGTGTTAGAGAACAACATATTGGACTGACCCGCTATGAGTATGTTTCTTGGATTATTATGTAATTGTCACAACATTACTCATTGTGATTAATATGTATATGAACCTCAGACTTGAGATCATCATTATCCCAACATCGTGAGTTTTATATTTTTATATAGTCAAACGTACACCGTAAGTGGTTGTTCTATAAAGGCTGATGTTGGATATACAAAAATCTATGTAGAGGGATATGGTTGATCAATATAGGATAAGTCCCTCCTACATAATGGGAGTAATATCTTAGGCCACTTGATTGAGTGAGACTAGAAATGCATGCGCATGCTCAAATAAGTTTATATGAGTTGTCACACTAATTTGTATATCATAGTCTACTCAAGATATCAAGAAACATGGGATGGGCTATGCAAGTGTGACTATTCCATGACTTGTGTCCATTCCAGAGATAAAGGACTTAAGGATTAATGCATGAAAGGTTAATCACAAAAGGTTATGTCGAATCATGACTTCTTGTAACTTATGTAGCAATGATGCATTTTTAGATGCCAGTCATTGTTTGTAACATTAGAAATATTCTAGTATTACTACTAACGCTACAAGAACCTACAGGGTCACACCCTATGGTTGAAATGAACGGAATATAACATAGTTGGTATTGTGTTTGGTTGTCACATGAATTAAATTAATTATAGAATTAATTTATTTGGGCAATCAAATATTGAAAATATTATATGTACAAGGATGTTGTACACATAATGAGAACATAGTTCTATTAATATATGAATTTGGTTCGTATATAAATTTAAATAAATATAGTTTACTGAAATCCTTGTTATAATTAATGTAATTATACTTTTCGGTTAAAACATTATTATATTTATTTAGTTTTTAATTATTATTCATTATATATACCAATTATAAAAGGTGAGAATGTAAGAGAGTTTTATTTAAAAAGAAACCCTAAAAATTGCTTGTGAGGTCTAGCAGCCGTCAGGCAAAGAAACCTCCAAAACAGTTTTGGAGATTTCTCCTGTTCATCATCAAACTGGGTGGATTACGTAGAGGCCGAAATCATAAAAGGTTGTAGCTTGGTTCGATAGTAGATCAGAATTCTTGTTATCGAGGCATTGCTGTCTACTTAGATTGAAGTTTCGATAATTTTGAAACCATTATTTCACCCTGATTTGTTCCTTGCACATGGATCCATGGTTTGGATTGCCAGAATTACTTTTTTTTTGCTGCGCCATGGGGGTACCGGCAATCAGCTTCATCTCCAGATGTTATTATGGGTACATTTATTTTTATGATACTTTTGTGATTGCATTGATAGACCCTGGTTCTACTCATTCATATATATGCATGAACTTAGTATCCAGATAGACCCTGATTCTACTCATTCGACTCGCTTCCTCCGACCGCCTCAGACCCCATCTTATTACAATATGTTTTGTGAATAAAATATTAAAAAAAACTCGGTGGGTCACAAAAGGTTGAAAGGATATATTTATAATTCACCTTAGCAAAACGTTGAATTATGTATGCTATTTTTGACATGCACGGTGTTTGAAATGCATAGTTATAGCCTGATGACCCATTTGGTAAAAGGTTGTATTTTTTTATAAATACGGCCTGCATGTTGTGCCTTACTACTATTCTCTTGTATTTCTCTTCTCATCTTACTCCCTCATATGTAAAACGAGTTTTTGCATATTGTAATTTGCAAGAGTTGCTGTGGCCTAGACGAGAAGGACAACTAGTGTGGACTGATAGCTTGTGAAACGGCTTACACTTTTAGGTTTCCTTTTGGTTCTTCCATTGGCTTGGGTTGAACCACCTTAGTTTATGGGCTGTAACTATTGCATTTATTTATTGCTTTATTTATTCTTGTATGAGATGCTATGGATGTCTAAAGCATGCCTTTTTAAATATACTAAAATTTGATAATAATAAACCACATTAATTGATGGGATCAATTAAAAGACTAAATGGACTAAAGTAGACCATAATTGGTGAGATGCAACAACCTAAATAAAATCCCTCTATTAAAATATTAAGTCAACATGGCCTTCCAATTTTGCCCTCGTTAAGGCCTCGATTAATACTATGTAGGTTCTGCCAAAGGGAAGTACTAGTATTTATCTTGGTTAAACGCGAAGAATAAACAAGTGATATTCACTGGTTAAAAATTGGTTAATGACTTAACTAGGTTATTCTAATAGGATTAGAAACCTAGAGGCAAGTAAATTGGATAAATCATAAGATGATTAGAACAAGATTTGTTCACAAAAAATTAAGAATTACATATGATGTAATTAGCAAATGTTGCTTACCTAAATAACCATAGTCTTGAGAGTAAAGCCAAAGCTGACTTAAGAGGAGGTGAAATATGGATCCTTAACCCACTAGAAATACTTTTGAGAAAGTCTTTCCGAAATTAATATATGAGGGTTATTAATTTTGAAATAAAATAGTGGGAACATCATTTAATAAAGTTTTTTTAATAATTGATATAAACATGGTAAATTTACTCACACACATATTTTATTGTTGTAGATATATTATGGATCCAAACACTAATACACTCTCATTGCGATCGGTCCTTGAGAAGGACAAATTGAATGGTTTGAACTTTTTTAACTAGTTCCGTAACTTGAGGATTGTCCTCAAACAAGAACGGAAATTATATGTCATTGAACAACCACTTTTCAATGAACCACCCTCTAATGCCTCGAGGACTGATAGAGATACTTACAAGAAGCATCTCGATGACATGGTAGATGTTGGATGTCTTATGCTTGCCACTATGAATCTTGAGCTTCGGATGCAACATGAGGACATGGTTGCTTATGATATGATCGAGCACCTGAAAGAACTTTATCAGGGGCAAGCACAGCAAGAGAGGTTCGATATCTCTAAGGCCATATTCCAATGTAAGCTAGCTGAAGGAAGCCCAGTAGGACCTCATGTCCTTAAGATGATTGGCTATATTGAAAGCCTGTCTAAGCTTGGGTTTCCATTGAGCCAAGAGTTGGCCACTGATGTTATTCTACAATCGTTGCCGGATAGCTACTGCCAGTTTGTCCTCAATTTCAATATGAATGAAATTGACAAGACTCTGCCACAGTTGCTTAGTATTTTACAAACTGCTGAAGGCAACATGAAAAAGGTTGGACCCAAGCCCATACTCATGGTTCGAAACAACAAGGGCAAGGGAAAGGCCAAAGTTCATACAAAGCCCAAGGGCAAAGGTAGGCCCAAGCCTGGAAAAGGAAAGGCTACACTGAAACCTAAAGGTGGGGTGTCTTAGGAAGGAAACTGCTTTCATTGTGGTGTGACTGGACGTTGGAAGCGAAACTGCCATATCTATCTTGAGGAAGTCAAGAAGGCCAAAACAAGTGGAATGTTTGCTTCAGGTATTTATGTTATTGATATTAATTTATCCACTACTACTTCTTGGGTATTAGATACTGGTTGTGGTTCTCATATTTGTACTTCTATACAGGGACTACAAAGGAGTAGGACTTTGGCTAGAGGAGATGTGCACTAGCTGTGGGAACATATAATTTATCTTTGCCTAGTGCACTTGATTTATGTTTAGAGGATTGTTATTTTGTGCCCAGTTTGACTAAAACCATTATTTCATTTTCTTGTTTAGAAAAAATTGGTTTTGAGATAATTATTAAGAATAATTGTCATTCTGTAACATACCAATATTGACCCTAATCGGAACGGTGGTTTCGGGACCACGAATCCGAGCCCGAGAAATATTCTAATATTTTATTTTGTGTTCATTATAGGTGAATTAAAATGTGTGAAAGTTTCGTAGAAGTTTTTAACCGTTTGAGTGTTTAATTGGCTAAAAGGATTAAATTGCTAAGAGGACCAATGTAGTGAGCATGAAATAAATAGGGCTAAGTGACTTGTTTATTAAACATAGGGATTTGCATGTCAAATTCCCCATAATTAATATGCTGGACGGTAAGCATGCAATAAATAATCTATTGTCTTAAAAATATTATATTTAAAACATTATTATATTACAAGCATGCTAATATATGTACTAGTTTAGTAAACAGAAGAAAAGGGAATTTAATTTCTCTTCCCTCAATCATCTTCCCGACCGATTTTTATCTTCAAAATGAAGAAGAAAACTTCATCCTCTCCATTCGGCCATTGCATGTGATAGGCAAGGTAAGAGTGAACTTTGACTTAATAATCTATCTTTGAATTGGATGATTTCTTTGATTTTTTTTGAAAATAAGTAGAAGTTGATGATACTAGGCATGATGAAGTTCGGCCATGGGTGAGGAATTATGATTTGGTATGTAAATGAACTTAGATAATATGAGAAGAAGAAGCTTGAGCTTGTAAGAAAATGGTTTTAAATTTAGGCATGGGGATGCCTTATATTCGGCCGAATGGGAGATCACCATGCATGAATCCTTTTCTTTGTTTTGACGTTCGATTATACATATATAGTGAAATTAAACATGGATGAATGGTTATACTTAGATATAGTCATTGGGTGATTAAGTATGAAGAGTAAATTGCTTAAATTAAATAGTGGAAGGGTTAAAATGATAGAAAGGAGAATCATAGAAAATCGTAGGGACCTAGTGGCCATTCGGCCATTGAGGAGAAATCTCAAATTGTGGTAATTTGTATTATGGTACATTATGGATTAAATTGAATAGGTCGAAATGCTTAAATTCTTGTGCGAATATTGCTTTAAATGAGATAAATAAATGAAGGAGGAAATTCGGTTCTTAGTCCTATGAATTAAATTATGTGCATTTTTGAGTTGAGCAAATAGATAGAATGAATGTGAACAAAACTCATTTGACATTTCATAGATCGTGAACAAAAAGAGAAAGGACTAGATCGAGGAAAGGCTAAGGTGACCGAATAGCTAAAAATTCCGAGTCTATCGACAACCGAGGTAAGTCCATAAACTGAATTATATTAAATAATTACTTATGAACATATTATATGACAATGTTCGATAAATTTTAGTATATAACTATGCCATAGCCGAATATATATAAGTGTGTTAGATTAATTATATAGTTTGATATCGTAATATGAATAAGCGCCTCGATGCGATTTGCGAAATTTTACGATGATGTAATGATTGTAGTCGTTAAGGTAATTAAGCTTAGTTGAATTGGCTACGTAACACAGTTATGAAAGGTGTGGGAAATGATTGACCACATTAAATTGTTTCGGGCTTTAAGCCTAGCAGGCCTAGTGCCGGTGATTTATTTCGGGCGTTAAGCCTAGCAGGCCTAGTGCCTGTGACTATTTTCGGGCTCTGAGCCTAGCAGGCCTTGTGCCGGTGTTACTTATCGGGCTTTACCGCCTAGCAGGCTTGATGCCGGTGACGCGTTTTATAAAGGAGAATCGAATATTATTCAGGGCACACTTTAATTAATGAATCTAGCTAACGGCTCATGTAACATCCCCAAACCCGGCCCATTCACTACGACCGAATCTGGTTATGTTAGTGCGGAAAAGTCGGTGGAAAATCTATTTAACTTAGAAAAATTTAAAACTTGCTAACTTTTGAAAAATCCATGTTTATTTAAACTTATGATTAAAACTTTGTTTTTAAAATATACTCATACTAAAAGATTAATATATATACAAGCCAAATTGAATAAGTAGGTTGGAAAAATATAATCATCTTCACATAGTGTTTCCAATTCTTCAAACCATAATAAATACTAATAAAATCATAACAAAAATAAATAAGAGTCAAAAGGCCTTTATTACATATTCTATTTAAACCCAAATACTTAAAGTAAGCCTAAAACATTTAATCTCTTCTTCTGCATGGGCCACCATGTGTCCACTCCAACCCGGTCCGATCGACGTGTCACCTGCGATGCTTAAAAAGTTGGGTGAGTCATACAGACTCAGTGTGTAACCAAACCATCGAAATCCACCCACATGCTAACCACATAACATCCCAATTATCAAATGCAACATGCAAGTATAATTATTAGACATTACCACAATCTGGGCTTGGCCCACCTTCAAATTATAACAAATACTGGACTAGGCCTTTTTCACATTAGTCCACTGATCACTGGGTTTGGCCCATGTCCACGTATGTTCCCAAAACATACCTATTCATTGGGCTTGGCCCATTTTCATATTATTTCATAAACGGAATAATGCAATCATGAAACCCAACCCAAGCCTAGGGTCCATCCGCTACACACCCCCTTATCCAGCCTACCACACACCAGGGGACTATCGAGTCACCCTCTCCTTTTCCCTCCAAAAAGGCAACCAATGCCATCCACGATGTAGCATATAGCTAACATCAAACCACGATGGAGCACACAGCAATCCATCAAGCCACGATATGGCATAAGCCGATATCAATCAAGGTAACCACGCGAACTAAATCGCAAAGATCCACAACGCGACCTCAGTCAGCGCCAATCCACGATGTAGCACAAAGCTGACATCAACCACGTACTCGAAGTACACCCGTACCTTCTTTTCATAACCCACCCATGCTCATGCCACATAAAATATAATCGTGATAATGCATGCACATGCTTATTAATATCCATAAACATACTCATAAACAAATAATCACATTGCAACAGGTCCAATACTAACCTGATCATCGCTATACTCCTTAAGGGTACCATTTTCACATTTAATTGTACTTATTAGCATCATACAACATAAGCAGATATATTCAAATCCCGGAAACAATGGTTTAATTACACACCTTAAAACCCGGAGCTCTAAACCCTCGATCCCGACGCTATCGACTAGCGAGACTACCGCTATCTGCCTATAGCTATCTCCTGCCGCTGGCCCACACCCCGGTGGCCAATCCCAAACTGCTGAAACCGCTCTTTTCTTGAACTTCGGAATAGGGACCTTCCCTTGCCCACTCTGACTGGTTGTAGCCTCCATAACAAAACTTAATCAGGTAAACAGGTTAACCCCCAAAACACCACTTAAGCATTTAACCTTAATAAATATCCTTACCACCACTTGATCAAACTGACTGCTACAAACGGAGGCTTGGCCAACCACTAAAACCCCAGAGTATCTCAGTCACGGAACCCGAAAAGATCTAAGTTAACATTCGGCCCAAGTGCTATCAAGTTGAGAGAAAGAAATTCGGCAAAGGGGTGATGGATGTAGATTCGACTATTAATTAAATCAAGGGGTAGGGAACATTGGTTTCAGCCAAAGAGAGGAGAAAGAAAGGTGTGGGGTGTACTTTCGGTTTTGAAGTGAAAAGGAAGGGAAATAGGGAGAGTGAAGGGTTCGGCCACTTGGAAAAAAATGTGAGAGAAGAAGAACAACAAGCTTTGGAGAAAAGGTTTCGGCAACCAAGGAAATGGGGAACAAAATTCGGCAAGGGAGAGAAGGCAGATGGTGAATGAATAATGAGCACCTCCCCCCTATTTATACTAAAAAGCCAAGCTCCAACCCCCCAAAAATAATCCTCAAAATTCTCCTAAAATACCTCCCTTCCACCCATTCAAAAAGTTTGAATGAGTCAAACTTTTACCTAGCCAAATTCAAAAAAAAAGATGACCAAGTCTTCTCCACCTTTTAAGCCTTTCAAACCGTCCATCCACCCCACCAAGATGACGCAAAAACAATGCCCATCTGCTGCTTCCGCGAATCGAACATGAGACCCTTCCTCCTGCAAATGGCGTCACCTTCCAAGCTCTAAAGTGGCGCCTTCCTACCACTTTGCCAAGCCTATCTTTGTGCCATATTTCCACCAAAAATTCTCTTAAGGCCCCCTCTATCCAAGCTCCCCTTTTTAGCCCCTAAAACTAAAAATTTTCTAAGGCAACCTACCACCACCTAGGGTTCTCAGGACCCCTAAAACTTACCCAAACACACACTGAAGTGTGCCAACACCCGAGCTAAGCACCAGAAATCCAACCCCTAAAACCAGGGTGTTACAATTCTACCCTCCTTAAAATAATTTCGTCCTCGAAATTACTTGTCTAAACTAACAGTTCAATTCCTCCCGCTACGCTATGGCTGCGCACTCTGATCTTAAAGAGCTAACATACTTCCCAATCATAGCCTCTAAGTTCGCACTCAAAATTCAAAGCAACTCAGAAAAGAGCTATTCCCACAAGCAAGCAAAGCAATTAAAGCATGCACCAAAGCAGAGGAGCTTACCCGATATCACCTCATTGGTTGATTCTGACTGGAACCATTCCCTCCATGGCTTGAACCATGACCCCTCGTTGATCGAGGACAGTTCTTATCCAGATGTGCCTTAGATCCGCACCGAAAGCATGTTTTACTATTCCCCCAACACTTTCCTGTGTGAGGTCTTCCACATCGAGCATAGAGACAATTCCGATTCTCAGCAACTGGCACGGGTGTATGTACCGTATTCCCAACTCTTGGTCTTTTCTGAGCATCTCCAAACGATGCTGACCATCCAACACTTCTCTTATTCTCGTTCCTATTCTTTCCTCGGTTTTCCCTTACCGTCCTCTTAACTTCTTCGGCTATACGAGCTTTCTCCACTAGCACCGCGAAATCTCTTTCCCTCTGCGGAGCGATCAGCACTCGAAGTTCATCTCGCAATCCGTCTTCAAACCGGACGCACCTCTCATAGTCAGTGGCCACAATTCCCTTAGCATACTGACTTAGCCGTACAAATTCTGCTTCGTATTCCGCTATCGACTTATTTCCTTGCACCAGATTTAGAAACGCCTTCCTTTGCGCATCTAAGTAGCTTGCTCCAACGTATTTTCCTTCAAACTTTTCCTTAAAGTAATCCCAATCCAATCGATCTGCCGGTACACCTTGTTTGACAGTGAGCCACCATCGATAAGCCTCGTCCCGAAGTAGCGAAACAGCACCTTTCAATTTTTCCTCTGGGGCACAATCCAAGTCGTCCATAATTCTCTCGACTCCTTCTAGCCAATACTCCGCTACGTTCGGAGCCGTTCCCGACACTCCTCTAAAAACTTCAGCCCCGTTCGACCTAAGTCTCTCGGACACTGACTTCCGAGCTCCATTTCCCCTACTAGCTCTTGCCACTTGCTGAAGCACGCGTAACATAGCCTGCGACACTGCGTCCTCTTCACTTATCGGATCTTGTTCCTCTACATCCACTGCTGGCGGCACTTCACTTTCAGACCCATAGCCAGATCCTACTGGTTCCGAAGCTGTCATTCTACCTCTACCGCGTCCCCTAGAACTCATCTCTAGCGCTTCGATTTAATCTGTTTAGAAAGTTTTATGGATTAGAAATTATTGTTTCACTGTTTTATCCACGAGCAATTTTATGCAATGAAGGTTCCGAGAGTAGTTCGTTCGAGCAATCAAGTTTCCTTTTCCTACCCAGGGGTAATTTCGTCATTTTTCCAAAAGAGATATTTCGGTAATAACTCAGGGTCAATTTTGAAAATAGTTTTTCCAACTTAGAGATTTTTCAAAATTTGCAAATCTCAAGAGTCATCTTGAAAATTTTGTTTCTCAAACGAAGTGTGTTGCAAAAATTTCAGAAAGTAGGGTCATTTTCGTAATTTTGGAAATCATGGGCATTTTCGTAAATTCTCAAAATCGAGATATCACCACATTTTACAAAATAGAATTTTCTGATATTTAGTAAAGTAGGAATATTTCAGTAGAAGTTGAGAGAAATTTGAAAATTTAGAAACCAAGGGCATTTCGGTAATTTTGTCAACCAGGGGTATTTTCGTAAATTCCCACAAATCAGAGTATCCTAATATTTTGAAAACTTGGATTTTAGTATTTTGCAAGGTAAAGAGCATTTTATCAAAATTTGAGGGTAGTACAGTAATTTTGCAATACAGGGGCGTTTTGGTAATTTTACCACTAAGGGCATTTTGGTAATTTTGTAAATCGAAAGAAAAACGTCCTTCAAAATCAGATTTAAGGTTTCACAAACCAGAGGGGTAAATTTGAAAATTTAAAATCAGGGAATTTAGAAAACAGCAAGGCTAATTCCCTTTCGGGTTTTAATAATTAGTTCTGCCTGTGAACAAATCCTCTTGGTTAAGGTGAACCGTAGCTACGCACCAGGTAGGATTCGAGTAAAGAGGAGGTGAGTCGCTAGGACTGCTTAAATACCAAGCTCTTACTGAATGCCACTCCTAGACATGCGTACAGTGGTTACCACACCTTAACTCGGCGACTTACTTCACAGGTTTGTTTAAGAGCTTTAAGTTTTATGCAAGTGTTTGAGTAGACTAATCCTAGGGTCCAATATCCTTAATATTCTAAACTACGAGCCCAACTAAGCCCATAACAGTTCATAATAACAAATCACTTCCAAAGTTCGAAGTACTTACCTGGTGGACTTCGGGTCGGAGGTACAGGTGCCATGCCAAAATATCCTGAAAACCTTTTTATAAAAGCCCATTTTTTTCAAAAAGTCCATTTTGAAAACTGTTTCGGGCCCAAAAACCCTCAAAGTCGAGTTTTGTACTTGGCTCTGATACCAAACTGTAACATCCCCAAACCCGGCCCATTCACTACGACCGAATCTGGTTATGTTAGTGCGGAAAAGTCGGTGGAAAATCTATTTAACTTAGAAAAATTTAAAACTTGCTAACTTTTGAAAAATCCATGTTTATTTATACTTATGATTAAAACTTTGTTATTAAAATATACTCATACTAAAAGATTAATATATATACAAGCCAAATTGAATAAGTAGGTTGGAAAAATATAATCATCTTCACATAGTGTTTCCAATTCTTGAAACCATAATAAATACTAATAAAATCATAACAAAAATAAATAAGAGTCAAAAGGCCTTTATTACATATTCTATTTAAACCCAAATACTTAAAGTAAGCCTAAAACATTTAATCTCTTCTTCTGCATGGGCCACCATGTGTCCACTCCAACCCGGTCCGATCGACGTGTCACCTGCGATGCTTAAAAAGTTGGGTGAGTCATACAGACTCAGTGTGTAACCAAACCATCGAAATCCACCCACATGCTAACCACATAACATCCCAATTATCAAATGCAACATGCAAGTATAATTATTAGACATTACCACAATCTGGGCTTGGCCCACCTTCAAATTATAACAAATACTGGACTAGGCCCTTTTCACATTAGTCCACTGATCACTGGGTTTGGCCCATGTCCACGTATGTTCCCAAAACATACCTATTCATTGGGCTTGGCCCATTTTCATATTATTTCATAAACGGAATAATGCAATCATGAAACCCAACCCAAGCCTAGGGTCCATCCGCTACACACCCCCTTATCCAGCCTACCACACACCAGGGGACTATCGAGTCACCCTCTCCTTTTCCCTCCAAAAAGGCAACCAATGCCATCCACGATGTAGCATATAGCTAACATCAAACCACGATGGAGCACACAGCAATCCATCAAGCCACGATATGGCATAAGCCGATATCAATCAAGGTAACCACGCGAACTAAATCGCAAAGATCCACAACGCGACCTCAGTCAGCGCCAATCCACGATGTAGCACAAAGCTGACATCAACCACGTACTCGAAGTACACCCGTACCTTCTTTTCATAACCCACCCATGCTCATGCCACATAAAATATAATCGTGATAATGCATGCACATGCTTATTAATATCCATAAACATACTCATAAACAAATAATCACATTGCAACAGGTCCGATACTAACCTGATCATCGCTATACTCCTTAAGGGTACCATTTTCACATTTAATTGTACTTATTAGCATCATACAACATAAGCAGATATATTCAAATCCCGGAAACAATGGTTTAACTACACACCTTAAAACCCGGAGCTCTAAACCCTCGATCCCGACGCTATCGACTAGCGAGACTACCGCTATCTGCCTATAGCTATCTCCTGCCGCTGGCCCACACCCCGGTGGCCAATCCCGAACTGCTGAAACCGCTCTTTTCTTGAACTTCGGAATAGGGACCTTCCCTTGCCCACTCTGACTGGTTGTAGCCTCCATAACAAAACTTAATCAGGTAAACAGGTTAACCCCCAAAACACCACTTAAGCATTTAACCTTAATAAATATCCTTACCACCACTTGATCAAACTGACTGCTACAAACGGAGGCTTGGCCAACCACTAAAACCCCAGAGTATCTCAGTCACGGAACCCGAAAAGATCTAAGTTAACATTCGGCCCAAGTGCTATCAAGTTGAGAGAAAGAAATTCGGCAAAGGGGTGATGGATGTAGATTCGGCTATTAATTAAATCAAGGGGTAGGGAACATTGGTTTCAGCCAAAGAGAGGAGAAAGAAAGGTGTGGGGTGTACTTTCGGTTTTGAAGTGAAAAGGAAGGGAAATAGGGAGAGTGAAGGGTTCGGCCACTTGGAAAAAAATGTGAGAGAAGAAGAACAACAAGCTTTGGAGAAAAGGTTTCGGCAACCAAGGAAATGGGGAACAAAATTCGGCAAGGGAGAGAAGGCAGATGGTGAATGAATAATGAACACCTCCCCCCTATTTATACTAAAAAGCCAAGCTCCAACCCCCCAAAAATAATCCTCAAAATTCTCCTAAAATACCTCCCTTCCACCCATTCAAAAAGTTTGAATGAGTCAAACTTTTACCTAGCCAAATTCAAAAAAAAAGATGACCAAGTCTTCTCCACCTTTTAAGCCTTTCAAACCGTCCATCCACCCCACCAAGATGACGCAAAAACAATGCCCATCTGCTGCTTCCGCGAATCGAACATGAGACCCTTCCTCCTGCAAATGGCGTCACCTTCCAAGCTCTAAAGTGGCGCCTTCCTACCACTTTGCCAAGCCTATCTTTGTGCCATATTTCCACCAAAAATTCTCTTAAGGCCCCCTCTATCCAAGCTCCCCTTTTTAGCCCCTAAAACTAAAAATTTTCTAAGGCAACCTACCACCACCTAGGGTTCTCAGGACCCCTAAAACTTACCCAAACACACACTGAAGTGTGCCAACACCCGAGCTAAGCACCAGAAATCCAACCCCTAAAACCAGGGTGTTACAGCTCAGGTAAGCATGTAAGGTATGTTATATTGACATTACTTGAGTCAAGCTAATACTATGAGAACTACGTTATGTATGTTTGAGGTTAAAATGGATGTGTGTGAGTATCATATGATTGAAATTGAGAGTAAATGTGCTATTATGGAAATTTGGTTTTCAAGTATAAATGCTAAGAATAAAGGAAATTTCCATGCGATATACTTATATGAACTTCAAAGAAATGTAGGTCGAAGGAAATGATTTCTAATTTACTTGGGTTAATGAATTACTAGTATTCGGCCTTGTATAAGTAATATACTTAAGTGCTTATGTGAAATGCTATAAGTTGAATGTTTTAATTGCGCAAATATTTGAATGTTTTATTATCATGAGTTTAGGACTTACTAAGCTAGTAAGCTTATTTGTGTGAAATGTTCTCCTTTGTTTTATAGATTTTGGTTACGTTACGGGCTCGAGAAGGATCTTCAAGAAAGTCAACCACACTATCGCCTTCTTTTGGTATTTTAAATTTTGGCTATGATTTAGAAGGCATGTATAGGCTAGATGAAGTTTTTGAAACATAGGATGTTTGATCTTGTACATGAATATAGCCATGCGAAAATGGCTATTTCCTTTGGTTATGTATCGTTTCTATGTTTGAATATTATAACTTGCTCTTATGTAAATGGATGTTTTAAATTTGATCATGGCCTAAATTACATATGGGATTTGTTTTTGGTATATATATATATGTATGGTTAAGGTATAGAGTTTAAATAAAATTGAGTAAGGAGGTTATAAACTAGTTAATCATATTTTTGCAATGAAATAGTTTTTAGTTAGCAGCAGTGATGTGATTTTGAAAAATCACCAAAAATAGGATAAATCTAATTAGAAAGTGAATAAGATATAGGATTAAAGCTTATTGTGTCTATTTTGATATAAAAGAAACAGAGTAGGCAAAGGAATTTCATATTATGAGATATTTAAATTTTAGTGAGACTTGTTCTGAATGAATTCGTGATTTCCTATTCTGTCTTGGAAAAATTATTAAAAATAGTACAAAAATAATTATGGAGCATAGTTTATATGCTTAGAATCCTTAATGAGTCTATTTCTGATTGGAATAAACAAGAACATTATTGAAATTTTGTACAATGAGATAACTGAGTTTTTGTATAGATAGGTCAGAATCATCAAACAGTGAAATAGGGGTAACTTTGATGAATAAACTGTACTAATTGGCCACATGAAAAATTCTAGAAAAATTATGGTAAAAAAATTTATATGAGTCTAGTTTCAAGAAAAATTTACGGATCTAAATTTTGAGTTTTGTAAATCGAGTTATGGTCAATTTAGTCAGCATGACGCAGTTGGACAGTTTTAAATTTTTATGCCCCGAATTAGTAGTCAAGTCTAGTCATGCCACATACTCGACTCCGGCAAAGGTTTCGGGTAAGGGGTGTTACATTTGATTGGTATCAGAGCTTATGGTTTATTCGATTCTAGGACTACCGTAGCGCGTGTGAATCTAGCTATACATGCCTTTATCATATATTGATAGTGTGGTGACTTCTGACAGCCTGAACTTTGTTTTATATAGTAAATGGATACTGATCCTGAAAGAGCCGTAGCAGATGATGTAGAGAGTGTAGCGCCTGACCGTGCACATGAATCAGTACCGGTAGACTCTCGACCTGTTTCGGGTAGTCATGAGGGAGTGACTAAGCAATCCTTCTATCAAATGATGAACGAGTGGTTTACCCAGTTTATTCAGACTAACCCGGCTGTACATCAACCTCCACCCCCTAATAATCCAACTCCGATTACTTCAGCACCCCCGATGATAGATCCGGTGAGATCTAGTAGGCCCCCAGTTGATAAAATCCAAAAATTTGGGGCCGAAGAATTTAAAGCCAATGATGATGATGACGCAGAGAGAGCCGAAATGTGGCTTGATAACACTATTCGGGTACTTGATGAGCTATCTTGTACTCTAGATGAATGCCTGAAGTGTGCTATATCTTTGTTGCGGGACACTGCATATCACTGGTGGAATACACTAGTATCAGTAGTTCCGAAAGAAAAAGTGACATGGGACTTCTTCCAGAATGAATTCCGCAAGAAATATATCAGTCAAAGATTCGTTAATCAAAAACGAAAGGAGTTCCTTGAGCTGAAACAGGGGCGAATGACCGTGACGGAATATGAAAGAAAATTTGTCAGGCTCAGCAGATATGCTAGGGAGTGTGTTTCTACTGAAGCTATTATGTGCAAAAGATTTGAAGATGGTCTAAATGAAGATATAAAGATGTTTGTTGGCATTCTTGAAATTCAAGAGTTTGTGGCACTAGTTGAGCGAGCTTGCAAAGCTGAAGAGCTCGAGAAAGAGAAAAGAAAGGCTGAGACAGAAGCTAGAGATATTCGTAAAAGATCTTCGGGTAAGGTCTTTCATTCCACATCCAAGAAGTTCAGAGATGACTATAGCCGACATAAAGCTACTACAGGCCTACCTAGACGGGATCGACCTCCCGTGGGCTCCCGAGCTACCTCGATGGCCAGTGTTGGTAACGTTCCATCGAATAGAGTTGAATGCAAGCACTGTGGGAAATGGCATTCTGGGAGTTGTAGATTTCATGATCGATCTTACTTTAAATGTGGATCGTCGGATCATTTTATTAGAGAATGTCTGAGGTTAGCTGATCAGAATACAGTTCAGAACATTAAGCCGAGTAACACGGCAGTGCGAAGCAGACCACCCAGACAGTCAGGCGATGTAGGTGGTAGTCAGAAAGCAACGAAGAACACTACAGTTCGACCTGAGGATAGAGCTCCAGCTAGAGCTTATGCTGCACGAGCCAGAGAGGATGCTTCCTCCCCCGATGTCATTACTGGTACTTTCACCCTTTACGATACTACTGTGATTGCACTAATTGATCCTGGTTCGACTCATTCTTATGTGTGTGAAACTTTAGTATTCGGTAAGACTCTGCTAGTTGAGTCTACCGAGTTTGTGATTCGTGTGTCCAACCCTTTAGGTAGATGTGTGCTTGTTAATAAAGTGTGTAGAGGTTACCCGTTGATGATTCGGGATTATTGCTTCCCAGCTGATTTAATGTTGTTGCCCTTTGACGAATTTGATATAATCTTGGGTATGGACTGGTTAACTTCACATGAGGCAGTAGTGGATTGTAAAAGAAAGCTTATTGAATTGAGATGTCGAAGCGGTGAGACTGTCAGAATTAAATTCGGCGATGTAAATGGGTTGCCTACAGTAATATCTTCGATGGTAGCCCGGAAGTATGTGAGAAAAGGGTGTGAAGCTTATTTGACTTATGTACTGGATAATAAAATGTCCGAGAAACAAATTGAATCTGTATCAGTTGTATGCGAATATCCCGATGTGTTTCCTGAAGAACTACCGGGTTTACCCCCAGTATGAGAGATTGAGTTCGTCATTGAGTTAGTGCCGGGTACGACTCCGATTTCGATAGCTCCGTACCGAATGGCACCTACTGAATTAAAAGAATTAAAAGCGCAGTTGCAAGAGTTGACAGATAGGGGCTTCGCACGACCGAGTTTCTCTCCGTGGGGTGCACCGGTTCTATTTGTGAAAAAGAAAGATGGGACTATGAGAATGTGTATTGACTATCGAAAACTAAATAAGGTAACTGTAAAGAGCAAGTACCCATTACCTCGGATTGATGATTTGTTTGATCAGTTGAAAGGGGCTGCAGTGTTTTCGAAGATATATTTAAGATCGGGCTATTATCAGTTGCGAGTCAGAGATACGGATGTGCCAAAGACTGCATTTCGGACGAGGTACGGACATTTTGAGTTTCTGGTTATGCCTTTTGGGCTCACTAATGCACCTGCTGTATCTATGGATCTAATGAATCGAGTCTTCCGACAGTTTTTGGATCGATTTGTAGTAGTGTTTATTGATGATATATTGATATACTCCAAAAATGAGACTGAACATGCTGAGCATTTGAGATTGGTACGACAAACTCTGAGAGATCAACAACTGTATGCAAAGTTTAGTAAGTGTGAGTTCTAGATGAATGAGGTCAGCTTCTTGGGTCATGTTGTTTCAGCATCAGGCATTCGGGTGGATCCAAACAAAATAGCAGCTATACTTGATTGGAAACCACCAAAGAATGTTTCCAAGATTCGAAGTTTCCTAGGCCTTGCGGGATATTACAGACGCGTTGTAAAGGGTTTTTTTGTAATAGCTACACCTTTGACGAAACTATTACAGAAAGATGTCAAGTTTGAGTGGTCGGAAAGGTGTCAGAAAAGTTTTGAGCAGTTGAAAGCCCTTCTGACAGAAGCTCCAGTGTTGGCTCAGCCTGAATCGGGTAAAGAATTTGTTGTTTTTAGTGATGCTTCCTTGAATGGGTTGGGTTGTGTTTTAATGTAGGACGGCAGGGTTATAGCCTACGCTTCGAGACAATTGAAACCGCATTAGAAAAATTATCCAACTCACGATCTGGAATTAGCAGCCATTGTGTTCGCATTGAAAATTTGGTGTCACTACTTATTCAGTGAGAAATGTCACATTTATTCGGACCATAAAAGTCTAAAGTATTTAATGACTCAGAAAGATCTTAATTTGAGACAACGCAGATGGTTAGAATTGTTGAAAGACTATGAACTGGTAATTGACTACCATCCGGGAAAAGCTAACATTGTTGCAGATGCGTTAAGTCGGAAGTCATTGTTTGCTCTTCGTGTAATGAACGCGCAGATAACTATGTCTGGTGATGGTTCGGTTATGGCCGAGTTACAAGCAAGACCGATGTTTATTCAGCAAATTTGTGATGCACAGAAAGTTGATAAAGATTTGATTGCTAATTGAATTCAATGTGAAAAAGGTGCAGAATCAGATTTCCAGATTGATGCAAATGATTGTTTGAATTATAAAAGCCGAATGTGTGTTCCAAAGAACTCAGATTTGATACAGACGATTCTGAGTGAGGCCCATAGTGGTCGACTGTCGATACACCCGGGTAGCACGAAAATGTATAATGATTTAAAACAGTTTTATTGGTAGCCTGGCATGAAACGGGATATATCTGAATTTGTTTCCAAGTGCTTAATCTGTCAGCAAGTAAAAGCTGAGCACCAGGTACCATCCGGACTACTTCAACCGATCATGATACCTGAATGGAAATGGGATAGAATAACAATGGATTTTGTATCCAGTCTTCCTATGACACCGAGTAAGAAAGATGTCGTATGGGTTATCGTTGATAGACTGACTAAATCAGCTCATTTTGTACCGGTACGTACCGACTTTTCACTAGATAAACTTGCTGAATTGTATGTGTCGCAGATTGTAAGGTTGCATGGTGTACCGAGTTCCATTGTTTCAGACAGAGACCCAAGATTCACATCGCGGTTCTGGAAGAAATTGCAAGATGCTCTAGGTACTAAACTTCATTTTAGTACAGCCTTCCATCCGCAAACAGACGGTCAGTCTGAGCGAACTATTTTGATACTTGAAGATATATTGAGGTGTTGTGTTCTCGAATTTGAAGGTACGTGGGAATGATACCTACCTTTGGTTGAATTTGCTTACAATAATAGCTTCCAATCTAGTATAAAAATGGCGCCTTATGAAGCCTTATACGGGCGAAAATGTCACACGCCGTTGTATTGGACTGAGCTCAGTAAAAATAAGATACACGGGGTTGATTGGATTAAGGAAACAGAACAGAAGGTGGTTGTTATTAGAAACAATTTGAAAGCTACTTCGGATCGTCAAAAGTCCTATGCCGATTTGAAGCGAAAGGATATTGAATTTCAGGTCGGAGATCGGGTGTTCTTAAAAGTTTCTCCGTGGAAAAAGGTGCTCCGATTTGGTCGGAAAGGCAAGTTGAGTCCGAGATTTATCGGACCGTACGAAGTCATTGAACGTATTGGGCCAGTTGCTTATAGATTGAGATTGCCCTCTGAGTTAGAAAAGATGCATGACGTATTTCACGTTTCGATGCTTCGTAAGTACAGATCCGATCCGTCTCATGTGATTATACCGGCAGGGATTGAAATCCGATCTGATTTGACATATGATGAGGAACCGATCCGTATCTTAGCTCGAGAAGTGAAAGAGTTAAGAAATAAGAAGATTCCACTAGTAAAAATATTATGGAATAGACACGGGGCTGAAGAGGCTGCGTGGGAGCCCGAAGATACAATGAGGCAGCAATACCCGAAATTGTTTAACGGTAAAATTTTCGAGGACGAAAATTCTTAAGGGGGAGAGTTGTAACATACCAATATTGACCCTAATCGAAACGGTGGTTTCGGGACCACGAATCCGAGCCCGAGAAATATTCTAATTTTTTATTTTGTGTTCATTATAGGTGAATTAAAATGTGTGAAAGTTTTGTAGAAGTTTTTAACCGTTTGAGTGTTTAATTGGCTAAAAGGATTAAATTGCTAAGAGGACCAATGTAGTGAGCATGAAATAAATAGGGCTAAGTGACTTGTTTATTAAACATAGGGATTTGCATGTCAAATTCCCCATAATTAATATGGTGGACGGTAAGCATGCAATAAATAATCTATTGTCTTAAAAATATTATATTTAAAACATTATTATATTACAAGCATGCTAATATATGTACTAGTTTAGTAAACAAAAGGGAATTTAATTTCTCTTCCCTCAATCATCTTCCCCACCGATTTTTATCTTCAAAATGAAGAAGAAAACTTCATCCTCTCCATTCGGCCATTGCATGTGATAGGCAAGGTAAGAGTGAACTTTGACTTAATAATTTATCTTTGAATTGGTTGATTTCTTTGATTTTTTTTGAAAATAAGTAGAAGTTGATGATACTAGGCATGATGAAGTTCGGCCATGGGTGAGGAATTATGATTTGGTATGTAAATGAACTTAGATAATATGAGAAGAAGAAGCTTGAGCTTGTAAGAAAATGGTTTTAAATTTAGGCATGGGGATGCCTTATATTCGGCCGAATGGGAGATCACCATGCATGAATCCTTTTCTTTGTTTTGACGTTCGATTATACATATATAGTGAAATTAAACATGGATGAATGGTTATACTTAGATATAGTCATTGGGTGATTAAGTATGAAGAGTAAATTGCTTAAATTAAATAGTGGAAGGGTTAAAATGATAAAAGGAGAATCATAGAAAATCGTAGGGACCTAGTGGCCATTCGGCCATTGAGGAGAAATCTCAAATTGTGGTAATTTGTATTATGGTACATTATGGATTAAATTGAATAGGTCGAAATGCTTAAATTCTTGTGCGAATATTGCTTTAAATGAGATAAATAAATGAAGGAGGAAATTCGGTTCTTAGTCCTATGAATTAAATTATGTGCATTTTTGAGTTGAGCAAATAGATAGAATGAATGTGAACAAAACTCATTTGACATTTCATAGATCGTGAACAAAAAGAGAAAGGACTAGATCGAGGAAAGGCTAAGGTGACCGAATAGCTGAAAATTCCGAGTCTATCGACAATCGAGGTAAGTCCATAAATCGAATTATATTAAATAATTACTTATGAACATATTATATGACAATGTTCGATAAATTTTAGTATATAACTATGCCATAGCCGAATATATATAAGTGTGTTAGATTAATTATATAGTTTGATATCGTAATATGAATAAGCGCCTCGATGCGATTTGCGAAATTTTACGATGATGTAATGATTGTAGTCGTTAAGGTAATTAAGCTTAGTTGAATTGGCTACGTAACACAGTTATGAAAGGTGTGGGAAATGATTGACCACATTAAATTGTTTCGGGCTTTAAGCCTAGCAGGCCTAGTGCCGGTGATTTATTTCGGGCGTTAAGCCTAGCAGGCCTAGTGTCAGTGACTATTTTCGGGCTCTGAGCCTAGCAGGCCTTGTGCCGGTGTTACTTATCGGGCTTTACCGCCTAGCAGGCTTGATGCCGGTGATGCGTTTTATAAAGGAGAATCGAATATTATTCAGGGCACACTTTAATTAATGAATCTAGCTAACGGCTCAGGTAAGCATGTAAGGTATGTTATATTGACATTACTTGAGTCAAGCTAATACTATGAGAACTACGTTATGTATGTTTGAGGTTAAAATGGATGTGTGTGAGTATCATATGATTGAAATTGAGAGTAAATGTGCTATTATGGAAATTTGGTTTTCAAGTATAAATGCTAAGAATAAAGGAAATTTCCATGCGATATACTTATATGAACTTCAAAGAAATGTAGGTCGAAGGAAATGATTTCTAATTTACTTGGGTTAATGAATTACTAGTATTCGGCCTTATATAAGTAATATACTTAAGTGCTTATGTGAAATGCTATAAGTTGAATGTTTTAATTGCGCAAATATTTGAATGTTTTATTATCATGAGTTTAGGACTTACTAAGCTAGTAAGCTTATTTGTGTGAAATGTTCTCCTTTGTTTTATAGATTTTGGTTACGTTACGGGCTCGAGAAGGATCTTCAAGAAAGTCAACCACACTATCGCCTTCTTTTGGTATTTTAAATTTTGGCTATGATTTAGAAGGCATGTATAGGCTAGATGAAGTTTTTGAAACATAGGATGTTTGATCTTGTACATGAATATAGCCATGCGAAAATGGCTATTTCCTTTGGTTATGTATCGTTTCTATGTTTGAATTTTATAACTTGCTCGTATGTAAATGGATGTTTTAAATTTGATCATGGCCTAAATTACATATGGGATTTGTTTTTGGTGTATATATATATGTATGGTTAAGGTATAGAGTTTAAATAAAATTGAGTAAGGAGGTTATAAACTAGTTAATCATATTTTTGCAATGAAATAGTTTTTAGTTAGCAGCAGTGATGTGATTTTGAAAAATCACCAAAAATAGGATAAATCGAATTAGAAAGTGAATAAGATATAGGATTAAATCTTATTGTGTCTATTTTGATATAAAAGAAACAGAGTAGGCAAAGGAATTTCATATTATGAGATATTTAAATTTTAGTGAGACTTGTTCTGAATGAATTCGTGATTTCCTATTCTGTCTTGGAAAAATTGTTAAAAATCGTACAAAAATAATCATGGTGCATAGTTTATATGCTTAGAATCCTTAATGAGTCTATTTCTGATTGGAATAAATAAGAACATTATTGAAATTTTGTACAATGAGATAACTGAGTTTTTGTATAGATAGGTCAAAATCATCAAACAGTGAAATAGGGGTAACTTTGATGAATAAACTGTACTAATTGGCCACAAGAAAAATTTTGGAAAAATTATGGTAAAAAATTTTATATGAGTCTAGTTTCAAGGAAAATTTACGGATCTAAATTTCGAGTTTTGTAACTCGAGTTATGGTCAATTTAGTCAGCATGACGCAGTTGGACAGTTTTAAATTTTTATGCCCCGAATTAGTAGTCAAGTCTAGTAATGCCACATACTCGACTCCGGCAAAGGTTTCGGGTAAGGGGTGTTACACGTTCCTTTTATCTCAATAATGTTTTCTATGGTTTTGCGCAATTGTTTAATGGCCTTTATATTTTAGATCAAATGAATCCTATTTACAACATAAATACTAAAATATCTAAAATAAATGACTCAAATCAAACTTATCTTTGGCATTGTCGTTTGGGCCACATAAGTGAGAAACTCATATCCAAACTCCATAAAGATGGTCTCTTAGATTCATTTGTTTTTGAACAATTTGAAGTATGTGAATATTGCTTATTGGGAAGAATGACTAAATATGTGAATCTTGCTTATTGGGAAAAATGACTAAATCTCCTTTTACTGGTAAAAGTGAACGAGCTAGTGATTTATTGGGCCTAATACATTCTGACGTATGTGGACCAATAAATACATAGGCCAGAGGTGGATTTCATTACTTCATTACTTTCACTGATGATTTCAGTAGATATGGGTATGTTTATCTCATGCGCCATAAGTCTGAATCCCTTGAAAAGTTTGAGGAATTCAAAAATGAAGTACAAAATCTACTAGGAAAAACTATCAAGTCACTTCAATCTGATCGAGATGGAGAGTATTTGAGCCTAGAGTTTGATGAACTTTTGAAGGAATGTGGGATTGTCTCACAACTTACTCCTCCTGGTACTCCTCAATGGAATGGAGTTTCTGAGAGAAGAAATCGAACTCTATTAGACATGGTTCGATCCATGATGAGTCATGCTGATCTACCAACTTCCTTTTGGAGACTTGCACTTGAGACATCTTCTTTCACACTAAATCGTGTTCTATCTAAATCGGTTCAAAAAATGCCATATGAGATGTGGATTGGGAAACGTCCCAGTATGTCTTTTATGAAAATTTGGGG
The DNA here is from genome assembly GCA_005393395.2 of Gossypium australe. Classification (NCBI taxonomy): domain Eukaryota; kingdom Viridiplantae; phylum Streptophyta; class Magnoliopsida; order Malvales; family Malvaceae; genus Gossypium; species Gossypium australe. The sequence continues at coordinate 42,792,632 of CM016617.1, forward strand.
TTGCGAAGCTTATATTAAACGTCAGACGTCTACTAAGCTTGAACCCAAATCTGAAAGGTGTATTTTTGTGGGGTATCTGAAAGACACCAAAGGATATTATTTCTTTAATCCCACTAAGAACAAAACGTTTGTTGCTAGGAATGGTGTCTTCCTAGAGAGAGAATTTATTTCTATAAAAGGAAGTGGGAGAAAGATTGAACTTGAACAAATTTGAGAATCACATGATACCACTGAACCAGAGATAGAACAACAACAAATTCCACAGGAAATTGAGGAACAAGTAACTACTGTAGAAACACAACCACCGCGCAGATCTTTAAGAGAATGCCATGCACCTGAAAGATATGGATTTCTCATTACAACGCATGGTGTCATTCTTCTTCTAGATCAAGATGAGCCTAGGACTTATCAAGAAGCGGTGATGAACCCAGACTTTGAGAAATGACTTGAAGCCATGAGACCTGAGATGGATTCCATGTATGAAAACCAAGTATGGACTTTGATTGACCCACCTGTAAGGGTTAAACCTATAGGCTGCAAGTGGGTTTTTAAAAAGAAAATCGACATGGATGGTAATGTACAAACATACAAGGGGCGATTAGTCGCTAAAGGTTTTCACCAAATTTATGGTGTTGACTATGATGAAACCTTTTCTCCTGTAGCTATGTTTAAATCCATCAGGATCTTGCTCGCCATAGCTGCATTTCATGATTATGAAATCTGGCAGATGGATGTCAAAACAGTTTTCCTTAACTAAAAACTTGAAGAGGATGTGTACATGACACAACCTGAAGGTTTTGTCAATCCAAAGGATGCTAGAAAGATATGTAAGCTACAAAGATCCATTTAAGGATTAAAGCAAGGTTCTCGAAGTTGGAATATTTGTTTTAACGATGCAATCAAAGAGTTTAGTTTTATCAAAAATGAAGATGAACCATGTGTTTACAAGAAATTTAGTGGGAGCACTATCACATTCTTGGTACTATATGTGGATGACATACATATCATAGGAAATGACATACCTACCTTGTAGTCTATTAAGACTTGGTTAGGAAGTTGTTTTTCTATGAAGGACTTGGGCGAAGCCACTTACATATTAGGAATCAAGATCTATAGAGATAGATCAAGACGACTACTAGGTCTAAGCCAAAGTACATACATGGATAAAGTACTAGAAAGGTTCAATATGGAAGAATCTAAGAGAGGATTCCTACCTATGAGACATGGTATTTCATTCTCGAAAGAAATGTGTCCTTCAACTCCACAAGAGAGAGAACGCATGAGTAAAATTCCATATGCTTCCGCAATTGGATCTATCATGTATGCCATGTTATGTACCCGTCTAGATGTCTCATATGCCTTAAGTATGATGAGCAGGTACCAAGTAAATCCCAGTGAAGGTCACTGGACCACAGTCAAGAATATCCTTAAGTACTTAAGAAGAACTATGGAACGTTCCTAATATATGGAGGTGAGGAAGAGTTAATTGTAAAAGGTTACACTGATGCCAGCTTCCAAATCGACAAGGATGATTCTCGATCGCAATTAGGTTTTGTGTTTTGCCTTAACGATGGTGCTGTGAACTGGAAGAGTTCAAAGCAAAGTACAATACCCGATTCTACAACAGAGGCCGAGTATATTGCAGCCAGTGAGGCAGCAAAAGAAGCAGTTTGGATCAAGAAGTTCATTACTAGACTAGGGGTTGTGCCTAGCATATCAGATGCTATAGAACTCTGATGTGATAACAATGGAGCCATTGCACAAGCTAAAGAACCCAAATCTCACCAGCGATCCAAACATATACTTAGGCGCTACCATCTTATTCAAGAGATTTCGATCGAGGGGATGTAGAGATATGCAGACTTGAGATCATCATTATCCCAACATCGTGAGTTGTATATTTTGATACAGTCAAACGTACACCGTAACAGGTTGTTCTATAATGGCTGATGTTGGATATACCACAATCTATGTAGAGGGATATGGTTGATAATTATAGGATAAGTCCCTCCTACATAATAGGAGTAATATCTTAGGCCACTTGATTGAGTGAGACTAGAAATGCATGGCCATGCTCAAATAAGTTAGTATGAGATGTCATACTAATTTGTATATCATAGTCTACTCAAGATATCAAGAAACATGGGATGGACTATGCAAGTGTGACTATTCCATGACTTGTGTCCATTCCAGAGATAAAGGACTTAAGGATTAATGCATGAAAGGTTAATCACAAAAGGTTATGTCGAATCATGACTTCTTGTAACTTAGGTAGCAATGATGCATTGCTAGATGCCACTCATTGTTTGTAACATTAGAAATGTTCTAGTATTACTGCTAACGTTACAAGAACCTACAGGGTCACACCCTATGGTTAAAATGAACGGAATATAACATTGTTGGTATTGTGTTTGGTTGTCACATGAATTAAATTAATTATAGAATTAATTTATTTGGGCAATCAAATATTGAACATATTATATGTACAAGGATGTTGTACACATAATGAGAACATAGTTCTATTAATATATGAATTTGGTTCATATATAAATTTAAATAAATATAGTTTACTGAAATCCTTGTTATAATTAATGTAATTATACTTTTCGGTTAAAACATTATTATATTTATTTATTTATTAATTATGATTCATTATATATAAGAGTTTTTTATTTAAAAAGAAACCCTAAAAATTGCTTGTGAGGTCTAGCAGCCGTCAGGCAAAGAAACCTCCAAAACAGTTTTGGAGATTTCTCCTGTTCATCGTCAAACTGGGTGGATTACGTAGAGGCCGAAATCGTAAAAGGTTGTGGCTTGGTTCGATAGTAGATCAGAATTCTTGTTACCGAGGCATCGCTGGCTACTCAGATTGAAGTTTCGGTAATTTTGAAACCATTATTTCACCCTGATTTGTTCCCTTCACATGGATCCATGGTTTGGATTGTCAGAATTATTTTTTTTGCTGCGCCATGGGGGTACCGGCAATCCAACAGCTTCATCTCCAGATGTTATTATGGGTACATTTATTTTTTATGATACTTTTGTGATTGCATTGATAGACCCTGGTTCTACTCATTCATATATATGCATGAACTTAGTATCCAGTAAGAACTGTCCGTTAATGTTTTGAGATATTTGTTTTCCTGCTGATCTAATGCTATTACCACTTGATGAGTTTGTTATCATTTTGGGTATGGACTGGTTGACATTGCATGATGCAGTTGTGAATTGCAAAAGAAAGATCATTGATTTGAAATGTCAGAATGATGAAATAGTTTAGATTGAGTCTAGTGAATTGAACTGATTGCCTGCTGTGATATCTATGTTGAAAGCTCAGAGTTATGTGAAAAAGGGTTACGAAACTTACTTTGCTTATGTAATTGATTCGAAAGTGTTTGAAAAGAAAGTCGAATCAATGCCAATTATTTGTGAGTTTTCTGATGTGTTCCCAGAAGAGTTACCAGGATTGCCTCCGATACGTGAAGTTGAATTTGGTATAGATCTGTTGCCTAGTACAACTCCTATTTTGATAGCTCCGTACAGAACGACACCAAAAGAATTGAAAGAGTTGAAGTCACAGTTGCAAGAGTTGACTGACAGAGGGTTCGCAAGACCGAGTCTCTCACATTGGGGTGCTCCCGTTCTATTTGTGAAAAAGAAAGATGGCACGATGAGAATGTGCATTAATTATCGTCAGTTGAACAAAGTGACCATAAAGAATAAATATCCGTTGCCCAAGATTGACAATTTGTTTGACAGCTAAAAAGAGCCACTGTGTTTTCTAAGATAGATCTGAGATCAGGATACTACCAGTTGAGAGTGAAAGATTTAGACATTCTTAAAACTGCTTTCAGAACGAGGTATGAGCATTATGAGTTTTTAGTTATGCCTTTCGGACTAACAAATGCTCATGTTGTTTTTATGGATCTGATGAACAGAATTTTCAGACGGTACTTCGATCGATTTGTTGTTGTTTTCATTGACGACATTTTGATTTATTCATGGGATGAAGCTGAACATGATGAACATCTGAGAATCGTGTTGCAAATCCTACGATAAAAGTAATTATATGTGAAATTCAGCAAATGTGAATTCTGGTTAAGAGAAATTAGTTTTCTTGAGCATATTGTGTCAGCATCGGGTATACGGGTTGATCTGAGCAAGATTTCTGCTATTCTGGAATGGAAACCTCCGAAGAATGTGTCTGAAGTTCGCAATTTTCTGGGACTTGCTGGTTATTATCGATGATTTGTAAAAGGCTTTTCGATGATAGCTACTCCGTTGAGTAAATTGCTTCAGAAAGATGTGAGATTTGAATGGTCTAATAAATGTCAGAAAAGCTTTGATCCGTTGAAAGCCCTTCTGACTGAAGCTCCAGTGTTGGTACAGCCAGAATTGGGCAAAGAGTTTGTGATTTATAGTGATGCTTCATTGAGTGGTTTGGGCTGCGTACTGATGCAGGATGGCAAAGTAATAGCTTATGCCTCAAGACAATTGAACCTCATGAAAAGAACTATCCAACTCACGATCTTAAGTTAGCTGCTATTGTGTTTGCCTTAAAGATTTGGCGTCATTATCTGTTTGGTGAGAAATGTCATGAGTTTTCAGATCATAAAAGTCTGAAATATTTGATGACCTAGAAAGATTTGAATCTGGGACAGAGAAGATGGTTAGAACTTTTGAAAGACTACGAGCTTGTGATAGACTATCATACATGTAAGGCAAATGTTGTTGCCGATGCATTGAGTCAGAAATCCTTATTTGTATTGCGTTCAATGAATGCCCATTTAGATATGTCTGATGATAGTTCAGTGATAGCTGAAATGAAAGCGAAACCGTTGTTTTTACAAAAAATAAGTGAAGCTCAGAAAGTTGATAATGAAATGATAGCGAAACGAGATCTTCAAATTCTAATTCTGAATCACGAGTTGATGATGATGATTGCTTGAGATTTTGAGATCATATCTGTATTCCGAAAAATTCTGAGTTGTTACAGTTAATTTTGAGTGAAGCTCATAATAGTCGCCTATCTGTTCATCTGGGAAGCACTAAAATGTACCATGATCTGAAGCAACACTATTGGTGGTCTGGTATGAAAAGAGATAATACCGATTTTGTCATGAAATGTTTAGTCTACCAGCAAGTTAAAGCCGAACATCAGGTTCCATCTGGTTTGTTACAAACAAAATGGGATAGAGTGACGATGGAATTTGTTTCTGGATTGCCTCTGAATCCAATAAAGAAAGATGCTATTTGGGTTGTAGTTAATCGATTAACGAAATCTACCTATTTTATTCCGGTACAATCTGATTACTCACTTGATAGATTAGCCGAACTTTACATTTCTAAGATTGTGAGATTGCACGGGGTGCCATTGTCCATTGTATCAGATAGAGGTCCGAGGTTTACATCACAGTTCTGGAAGAAACTAGAAGAAGCTTTGGGTACAAAATTTCATTTCAGTACCGCTTTTCTCCCTCAAACGAATGGTCAGTTTGAATGGATTATTCAGATACTCGAGGATATGTTAAGATGTTGCATTCTTGAGTTTGATAGTACGTGGGAACAGTATCTGCCATTGATAGAATTTGTGTATAATAATAGTTTTTAGTGAGCATCAGAATGGCCCCTTATGAAGCTTTGTATGGACGTAAATGTCGAACACCTCTGTATTGGACTGAGCTCAGTGAAAATAAGCTACATAGGGTTGATTTGATACAAGACACTGAATAGAAAGTGAAAGTGATCCGTGACAGTCTGAAAGAAGCCTTTGATCGTCAAAAGTCTTATGCGGACTTGAAGAGAAAAGACATTGAATTTGAAATCAGTGACAAAGTTTTCTTAAAAGTATCACCGTGGAAGAAAGTACTCCGATTTGGACATAAAGGCAAATTAAGTTCGAGGTTCATCGGGCCATATGAAATTATCGAGCGTGTTGGACCAGTCGTGTATAAGTTGTTGTTGCCACCTGAGCTAGAAATGATTCACAATGTATTCCATGTTTCGATACTCCGTAGATACAGATCTGATCCGTCACATGTGATTACTCCGTCTGAGATTGAAATTCGATCTGATATGACTTGTAACACCCCCAGGCCCGGCCCAGACGTTATGGCCGAATTCGGTGATGTCACATTAAAGGGATAATTCCAAAACTACTTTGTTTAGTTAAATTTATGTTCAATAGGAAATTTACATAGTTAAAAACTTAAGTTTAAGATTTAGAAACCCAAAATCCTTGCAACTTGTTAACTTATGATGAAAGCCCATATTTTAAGAAAATGTCCATATGTTATAGTTATTTCGAAAACCATGTTAAACTTTAGCAATTTATTTAAGTTTAATAATTAGGCAGTTGCAACAATAATAAAACCCAAATTTAAAGTCAAATCGGAGATACAAGGCCTTAGTACATCCCAACGAAAATAAAGTAATTAAAATAATGTCATTCGAAACTAATTAAAACTTCTAAGTATCTTGCAGTGTGGCCACCTCCGAGTCCTCTTCCACGTCGAGCCATCTACTCAGAGTCACCTGAAACATTAAATAAAAGGGTGTGAGTTTCAAAACTCAGTGTGTACGACCCTTGGTAATCCAACCAACATGCGATTATCACATTGGGCCTATGCCCTATCAAAATCGGGGGTCTTGGGCCTTAGCCCACAATGACCTCATATCACATCAGTATCACAGGAATGCAATGCTCCATCCCAAATCCAACCCTGCACTCCATTTCCCTTCCAACCCAACACTCTTGTGGGGATATAAATACCAACCCACCCATCCCTACACTCCAAAGGTAGCACCAACAGCGACACTACTCAAACGTTGCAGCAAGGCTGCTAAGCATATAATGGGCTTAAAACCACCGGTTGATCCACGATCGTCACATATCTTCCTCCGTATCATCAAACCCACCCAAGTGCAACATATATCTCATGAATGCAACATACACATTTTCACACATTAAGCACCTAGGGGTATTTTAGTCATTTCACTACCTAGGGGTATTTTTGTAAATCTACCCTACAGGGGCATTTTGGTAATTTTACAAATCAGAGGTATTTTGGTAATTTTGTAAATTAGCGGTATTTTTGTAGTTTTGCAATCTGGGGGTATTTCGGTAATTTTGCAAATCGGGGGTATTTTAGTAATTTTGCAAATCACAGGTTTTAGTTATGAACTTTGGCCCATTAACAAGTCCTTGCGGCTAAAGTGAACAGACACTATGCACCAGGTAGGATCCCAGAGAAGAGGAGGTGGGTCACTAGGACCGCTTAAGTACCAAGCTCTCCCTAGATCCAATCTTAGACATGCATATGTCCATTGCCACACTCTAACCTAGCGACTTGTCCACAAACATGTCTGATTATTAAAGTAAGTCTTATGCTATTTAAGAATTTATCAGAACTAGGCCTAGAGTCCATTAAAACCTTAGCATTTATTTCTAAAATCCCAAAAGGCCCACTAAGCCTAATCATGTCCATATCACCCATTAAGCCCAATCATATTTATGTAGCCCATTAGGCCTGATCACAATCAAATCAAACAACCATCCATAATTCAGTTACACATATCAACTCTTGTTAGCTTGGGCCCATGAGCTCGGCAGGCCCATTTAGCCCCGTCTGGCCCGGTCAGACAAATAGTGGCCCGAGACCATGAGATCGCTCTCTTAGCCTCGGTAATCGTATCGATATTCCCACATGAATGTTCACACGCTCGTGTGGTTGCCGACGCCAACCTTTCAACTTTTCAGCTTTTCGACATTTCGAGTTTTTTGGTATTTCAGATTTTTCCGATTTGTCGTGTGTGAAGTGTATGTACACACCTAGTTAATGGGACGTGCTACACTATCCCCAGACTTGAACCTACAACCAATACTAATCTCCAATCAATCACACACTTAACCACAATATTTACCCAAAAATTGAAGCCTTACCATAACCTTACCGTGTGCCACCAGTTCTAGTAGCCCTTCTTTAGCTACGATTCACGAATATCCCCTAGATCTGCACCCACACATATACTATCAAATATCAAGTGACTCATATTCCACACAAGTCACCTCTATAAGCCACACTTACATTCGGCCACTTACTAATCCACAATTGAGACGAGTACACCTACCACTTGCTAGCGATCCTTACCACGCTTGCGATCTTTGAACCCTACCCCTGTTAATACAAGATTAACGACAAGAAAGAATTAGATAGCCCTCTGGCTTTTACCAAAACACATTAAAGGAGGTTGACTAAGTACTTACCAAATCCAACCTTTGATCCTGCGGCCTAGATAGCTACTGAACGAGATCTGGCTTTGAAAACTTGATTAAGAGTAGATAAAAGCAACCGATTTGTGATAGAGGAAAAACAAAAAGGAATCAACAAAAAGATAGGGCTATTCAATTATAAGGGATTATTCAGCTTTCAGAGAAAGAAGAAGAACACAACACCAATAGGAATTTCGGTAAAAAGGAATGATGGTTTTTCGATGATGGAAGAATTAAGCAATGGAAGAAACAGAATGAGGGGATGAAAAGAAAAGTAATGGAAAACCCAAGGAACCTTTCAAAGGAAGTCAGCACCCCTCTTTTATAGCCAAAACCCGAAATTACCTTCCCCCAAAGTCCCATCCGACACCAACTCTTCACACTTCTCAGCTCCTAACTTTTCTCCCTGATAACTCCTCAATCTCATCCTAAATTTCCTCCACAACCATCTCACAAGACCAATTCAAACTCTCCAATGCAAGAGTTCAAATCCAACATAAACTCTAGCCGTCCAATCTGCAAAATAAATATTCTAATAAAATACCATGCCACTACTCAAACCTTGGACTCGCTTGCCTGCTAATGATGCCACCTCTCTGCTCCCTAAGTGGCGCCACTTTGCCACTACACCACAAGCTCTTTTGTGTCATTTTTCTTCTTCATTTATTTAAAAGGCCTACTAACTGAAGTCACAATTCCCTTGGGCGTAAAACCAAAATTTTTCCTATACACTTACTTGATCTCAGGACATCTCCAACACCCCTAGACACTCCAAATTCATTAACCCTCAAAGCCCACATGCCAATTGTCATATTCTCGCTCACTTAAAAATTTTCTGAGACCCAAAACCCAAAGCCAAATAGGCCCAATTCTACTAGGCCAAAATTCGGGGCGTTACATGACTTATGAATAAGAGCCGATCTGTATCATAACTCGTGAAGTGAAAGAGTTAAGAAATAAGAAAATTTCATTAGTGAAAGTGTTGTGGCATCGACACGGAGTGGAAGAGGCTACGTGGGAGCCTGTAGATTCAATGAGACAGCAATATCCAAATCTGTTTAATGGTAAGATTTTCGGGGACAAAAATCCCTAAGAAGAAGAATTGTAACAGTCCAGTTTAGACCCTAGTCGAAACAGTGGTTTTGGGACCACAAATCTGAGTTAAAATAATAATTTAATATTATTTTCTGTGTCTGCAGTATGTGATTTAGAATGTGTTAAAGTTCTGTGAGATAATTCGTCCATTTGTATGCTTAATTTGGTATAAGGACTTGATTGTGATAGTTACTAAATTAGCATGCTTTATAAGAAGGAATCTATTTGTCATGACTTATTAAAAGGAAAATCCTTAAGGTGATAATTAGCCATTTTTCTAGTTAATGGACGATTATGCCATTAAATGTATAAATTTTATATGTTTTATTAAAAGTTAATATGGTAAAAGAATTGATAATATTGTTATAATAAAAACAAGCTAAAAGATGGTGGATATTTTCATATGTTCTTCCACTGAAAATCAAACAAAAGAAAAAGAAATAAGAAGTTAGGGCATTCATCACTCTTTTAGCTTGATCCAAGGTAAGTTTTGCTTCAGTTTTTGATAATTTCTACGTTTCTGTAATCGTTTCTTCGTGTTCTTCAAAACCCATGTCCTAATTTTGTGAATTGATGCTGTTTTTGAAATGAGCCATTGATGAATTCATGAGTTTTATGATGTTTGGTGGTGAATTATGAAAGATATGAGTTTGAAAAACATAGTTGGCTTTGAGTTTTTGATGAATTTAAGTATTTTGTATTAAATTGAGAAAATGGAATTTTGAAGGACTAAATTATGAAATAAATGAAATGTATGGATTGATATGATCATAGTGTATGTTCGGCCAAGCATGGGTATAAGTAAATTTGGTGTATTTTGTGATTTTGTGAATTAGGGACTAAAATATCCAAATGTGAAAATGTGACGGCTAATTTGCAAATTGCACTAAATATGTGTTCTTGGATTGAATTGAATGAATTAGTGAATAAATTGATTAAATTTGAATATGTATAGATCAGGAACTGAAAAAATGGACTTAGATTGCAGGAAATCGAAAGTAATCGAGTAGCAGTATCCGTTTCTGTTAATCGAATCTGAGGTATTTGAATTGACTTATTTGTGAATATATGAATTTGAATTGCTATGAATGATACTTGAAATGATGAATATATGGATTCCGAGAAAGTATCGAGAGATGGTTGATGTCCGAGAAGTCCCGTCTGAACCTAGGAATAGATAGGATAATATATGTCATGACATAGGTGTCCGTTATGTGATATCATGTAAGACCACATCTGGGACATTGGCATCGATATAAGATTTACTTGTAAGACCATGTCTAGGACATTGGCATCGTAGTGATTCGTGTAAGACCCTGTCTGGGATAGTGGCATCGATATCTGATTACATGTAAGACCACGTCTAGGATGTTGGCATTGTACGACTATTCCAAGCACTCTGAGTATCCTATGAGATTCCAAACGGTTCAACGGGCAAGTTCGAGAAATGAATGAATATGTGAATTGTACATCCGTTTCAGGTACGTTGATATATATATGCTTTATATAAGCATGAAAGGTGAGTATGTAAGTGCATTAATGCAAATGAACATTTGAGATATATGTATGTTTTAGATATGAGCAAATGAGATATTTGAGATGTGATGAATTGGTAAGCAATGACAAACCAAGTGAGCCAAAAAGTTTATTTATGTGCTTGAATTGAAGATATGTTAATGAATTCAAATAACAATGCTTCTGAATGATTTATGTTAAGTTTATTTGTGTATGGCTTACTAAGCTTTTGAAAAGCTTACTTTGTGTGTGTTTGTTCTGTTTTATAGATCGTTAAAGCTACGAGAGGCTCAGGGACCATCGAGGATCATCACCACACTATCAAACTCAACTTTGGTACTTTTGAATGTGTATATAGCTAAATATGTCATGTATAGGCTAGTCATTTTGGATTATGTTTGAAATGTGTATAAATAGCCATGAGATGTGGCTAGATAAATGTTTGTAATATGCATGAGTGAATATGGTATATGATGCATGTTTTGGTATGGCTTGATGGCAAAAAGAAATGGTCAAGGCTATGGTAAGCATATGAATGCAATATGAGTATGTATGTTTGATCAATGAAATGATTATATGAAAGGCAAAATGTGGATCTATTATGCTTGGATATATGTGTTTTAGTTGTGCAAAATGGTATAAACTTGGCATGATTAGAAGTGAGATTGAATGAGATGATATGTTGATCTTTTGACATGTATTTGGTTGCCAAATTATGTGTAAAAATAGGCTTGTATGTGCTTGTAGGTATGGCCCAAGTGTGGGTGGCATTTTGGCCTTGTGCTTGTAGGCGTATGGCTCGACCGTGTCCCTCGTGGTTGAAATTCAAATCAAGTCAGGATCGACCATGGGCTGGACACACGGGTGTGTGACTGGCCGTGTGGTGCAAGTTAGGATCGACCATGGGTGAGGCACACGGACGTGTCCACGGTAGTGTCCAGAGCCGTGTGGACAAGTTAGTATGTATGCCCTGTTTTGACACGGCTTAGACACACGGGCGTGTTGAGGCCGTGGGAGGCACACGGCTTGCCCACACGGACGTGTGACCTCTGTAACTTAGAAAAATTTTTAAATTTCTGAGAAATTCCATATGTGTTTGGTTTATTCCCGACCCTATTCTAAAGCATGATTAAGGTCTCGTTGACCTATAAAAGGGACACTTTGATTGCGTTTGATGAATTGTATTATGAAATGTCTGTAAAAGTTTCCGATTGTCCGGTAATGCCTCCTAACCCTATTCCAGCAATGGATACAGGTTAGGGGTGTTACACAGACTCCTCCCCATCATCAATATGTAGCCTTGTGGTTCCCTCCTCCATAACTGTTTTAGAAATCTTTTCCATTATTGAATTAAAACCTCACAAAATCATGATTCTGCTGATCGCCACTTTAAAATCAAGGTCGAAACACTAGAAAAGCAAGAGTCCTAAGAGTAATCTAATTACTAATTTAGAAAATAATTTTAGTGAGAACTACCAGTAAAGCAGACAACCCACATCTGTCATTTACATTATAATAGTGATAAAACTGGATGAAAAAGTATACTATAAGTTCTCAACACAAAAGGAATTTTGAAACCAAAAGCTAGCTCTTTTAGGTGCACAAGTACACACCGAGAATAATAGGCCACTAGAAAGAAAACCATTGAGGAGAATTTTTGTTGGTGGTGAATTTTGTTGGTGGACTCTTAATTTATATGTTCTATAGTTGCCATATTTATAGGGTTGGATCTCTTTTTATTATCATTATTAGTTTTAAAGTGAAGGTCACTAAAGACAATCATTCAGTTAACGTAAATAGAAACATCATTAATTAGCATTGAATCTATTGAATGGGGATGGTGTAAGGGTGGGTTTGAATGGGTGGTGCGTTTACCTGCAATTAGGTAAAACCAACAGTTGGAACAAGATTAGATATTGCAGTGATACTGTAGCATGAGACAAAAAGTAAGCCAACCACACCGCGCCGCACCCTACTGTAACACCCCTATCCCGTGTCCGTGGCTGGATTAGGGTTGGGAGCGTTACTGGACAGACCGGAAACATTCATAACATTTCATACAGATCATTCATCAATCATAATGTCTTTTAAATGAGTTCTCGAGACCATAAACATGCTTATGATTCGGGTCGGGACCAAACTGGAACACATACAAAATTTTATGTAAAATTTAAAAACTTTTCTAAAATATAGGGGATACACACCCGTGGGAGGAGACCGTGTACTCTCCACGGCTGCTAGACACCCCCGTGTGTCCTCCCCATGGTCGAAACTGACTTACCTTCCACGGCCACTAAGCACGCCCGTGTACTCGGGCCATACGTCCGTGTGCTCTGGCCACACGCCTAAGCCATCAGCCCTTGGTCGATTCTGCCAATTACCACACGGCAACCAGGCACGTCCGTGTGCCTTGGCCGTGTGCTCTTAAACTATATTCTGACTTATGCCACGGTTGCTAGGCACGCCCGTGTGCCATGGTCGTGTGACATTATAGGCCATTTACATGGCCAAAATGCCACCCTCTTGGTTCTTACCTACAAGCAACATTTGCCATCACATTTCATACATATATGACCACCAAAGACATACCAAATGTAACCATTCAAAACATGCATTCAATACCAATTCCAACCATGATAATTTCGAAGACTAACACTCTTATCATCACAAGCATAATTTATCCATTTGCTTACTCAAAACTTAACCCTTTCAAGTGCTTTATCTATACCAAGATATGCATAATAAATCACAATCATTTAAGCAAATTGTCAACTCATAACTAGCCAAATCACATGGATATATTCATATAACATCTTATACCAAATAATAGCCTATACATGCCATATCTAGCTATATACATTTTCAAAGTGTACCAAAAAGAGTTTAGTAGTGTGATGACGATCCTTGACGGTCTTAAGCATTCAGTAGCTTTGACGACCTATAAAACAGAGAAAACATGCACAGAGTAAGCTTTTCAAAAGCTAGTAAGTCAATATACAGATAAACCTAGCAAACAAGCACATGTATGCTTTGAAACATACGTTTAACCATATTAGCCACATTCATCAATTCAAGAACCATTTGTATACAAAGCTCTTTCATAATCACCCTTGCATTTTATTCACAGTCTCGTATTTAATCTTACTTCTCGTCAAATCGAAGTCATATAGGGACTTACCTTTTTATACACACTTGTATATTTACCAAACGTACCTGAATCAGACATTCGTTCACTTAATTGATCATAGCTCGTATTTGTAATTCATATCACAGACTTGCCCATTGCACCAATAGGAACCTAGTAGGATGCTCGAAAAGCTCGAAACAATTGTACAATGCCAACATCCCAGACGAGGTCTTACATGTAGTCGAATATCGATGCCACTGTCCCTGACAGGGTCTTACACGAATCAATACGACGCCGATGTCCTAGACATGGTCTTACACGTAAAGCTCATATAGATGCCAACGTCTCAGACGTGGTCTTACACGAAATCTAATACTGATGCCAACATCTCAGACATGGTCTTACACGAGATCTCAAATCAATGCCAACATCCCGGACGTGGTCTTACATGATAAAACAAAACAGATATCTATGTCATGACATAGCTAATGCTATCTATTCCTAGGTTCGTACGGGACTTCTCGAACTTAGTCACTATATCGGACTTATCTCGGAATTCATATGCATAACCTCTCATAAGCATTAATTATCGACATTAGTCATATAAGCAATTACAATTTCATACAAGTACGTTTATTTGCATAGTGACTTACCTCGGATTCGATATATTGGAATGAAAACGGCTACTCGGTTACTTTCGCTTTCCCGCGATCTAAGTCTGTTCTCCTCGATTCTTGATCTAAACATATTCAAAATTAACCCTTTTATTCACTAATTCATTCAATTCAATCCAAGGACACACATTTAGGGCTATTTGCAATTTAGCCCTCACATTTGCACATTTTATCAATTTAGTCCATTTTTCACAAAACATCAAATTCACAAAATCAACACATACACAACTTAGTCGAATGCATATACATCACATACAAGCCCATATTTTCCATCAAATTAACAATTTAGTCCCTTAATTTGCTATTTTCACAATTTAGCCCTATTTAGCTAAATTCATCAAAACTTCAAGAACATAACATGTTCATCTAGCTCAAATCTTTCATTTAACACCATAAAACATCACAAAGCTCAACATATCATCAATGGCATGAACAACACCAATTCATCAAATTGAGACATGGGCTTGATAGTAGACTAAGCAACAATCTCAAAAACATAGAAATTATCAAAAACCATAATCAAAACATACCTAAATTATAGCTTGAAATAGCCGAAACCCTTAAAGCTCTTGTTCTTCATTTTTCTTTGCTAGTTTCGGCCAAAATGGGATGAATTAATGGCCATATTTTATGCTTATAATTATTATAGCATAAATATTAATCCATTTCCAAAATTACCTATTAAAAACAAAATATATAAAACCTATCATATAAGGTCATTTTTTACCATATCCACCCACTAACTAATTAGTGGTTCAATTGCCACTTAAGGCCATAACTTTTAAAAGCCACAACACATAGGTGCTTTAATAAATAGCAAGCAACTTTTACATTCAATGCAATTTCATCCTTTTGTCAAATTAAACACACAGACGGAAAAATTAACTTAAGGAAATTTAGCACATGCTTAGTCACATCTCAACGGCACAGAAAATAATATTAAAATATTATACAGACTCAGATTTGTGGTCCCGAAACCACTATTTCGACTAGGGTATAAACCAGACTGTTACAATTCTCTCCCCTTAGGGATTTTCGTCCCCGAAAATCTTATCGTTAAATAGAGTCGGATATGGCTGTCTCACTGAATCTTCAGGCTCCCAGGTAGCCTCTTCAATTCCATGTCGATTCCACAGTACTTTTACTAACGAAATTTTCTTGTTTCTTAACTCTTTTACTTCACGAGCTAAGATACGAATCTGTTCCTCTTCATATGTCATATCAGATCGGATTTCAATTTCAGATGGGGCAATCACATGTGACGAATCAGATCGATATCTACGAAGCATCGAAACATGAAATACGTTGTGTATCTTTTCTAGCTCAGAGGGCAACTTTAATCTATATGCAACAGGCCCAACTCGTTCAATGATCTCGTACGGTCTGATGAATCTTGGACTCAATTTGCCTTTACGTCCGAATCGAAGCACTTTCTTCCATGGAGACACTTTCAGAAATACTTTGTCACCGATCCCAAATTCTATATCTTTTCGTTTCAAGTCTGCATATGACTTCTGACGGTCAAATGCTGCTTTCAAACAATCTCGAGTCAATTTCACTTTCTGTTCTGAATCTTTTATCAAATCAACCTCATGTAGCTTATTTTCACTAAGTTCGGTCTAATACAGAGGTGTGCGACATTTATGTCCGTACAAAGCTTCATATGGTGCCATTTTGATGCTCATCTGAAAACTATTATTATAAGCAAATTCGACTAATGGTAGGTAATGTTCCCACAAACCATTAAACTCAAGTATACAACACCTTAACATGTCTTCAAGAATCTGAATAATTCGTTCTGACTGACCATCTGTCTGCGGATGAAAAGCTGTACTGAAGTGTAATTTCGTGCTCAAAGCTTCTTGTAATTTCTTCCAAAATCATGATGCGAATCTCGTATCTCTATTAGACACAATGGATAGCGGCACCCTGTGCAATCTCACAATCTCAAAAATATAAAGCTCAGCTAATCTATCGAGTGGATAATTAGATCTTACCAGAATAAAATGGGCAGATTTAGTTAATTGGTCAACTACGACCCATATCACATCTTTCTGTCTAGGAGTCGGGGGCAAACCAGAAACAAAGTCCATTGTCACTCTATCCCATTTCCACTCAGGAATCAGAATCGGTTGTACCAAACCAAACGGAACTTGATGTTTAGCTTTTACTTGCTGAAAAATTAAACATTTCGTGTAACACCTCAAACCAAGCCTAAACATTACGACCGGATCTGGCATGTCACATAAAAGGGTTGTTTAAAAACTGCGCGTTTGTTAAAAATTTCGAGTTTAAATATTTATTCACTTGATATCCTTTTGTTAGCATTTTGGAAAACGGTTATTAAGTGTTTAGGACATTCCCGTATTAAACATTTGATAACAATAGGCAGCAATCATATTCAAAGCTAAACCAGATAAAATACCAAAAATACAGTTAAAGCAGCCTTATTACAACTTAAAATCCCGAATTAAAAATAAGTTGAAATAAGAGAACAAGTTTACGAGAAAATAATGTATGGCCTTCACGAGTCCACCTCAGCTCCCAAATCCGCGATCTAACGATTACCTGCAAAATTAACTAAGGGGTGAGTCATCGAGACTCAGTGTGTAAATCCCCATCCAAAGTATGTTAAGCTCATACACAGATCCATGTGCAAATATGCATGTCATGCAACCCATCCATCCTATCCATCCGAAACTCCCAAATCTACCCCGTGTGGTCAAAACCACTGGTGACCGTAGTCACAAATAATATCGGTGTGGTCAAAACCACTGGTGACCGTAGTCACAGTAATATGTGTGGGGCCAACCCACAATGTGGTCAAAACCACTGATGACAATCTCGTATATCGATATGTGGGGCCAACCCACTGTGGTATCAAACCACTGGGACGAGTCACAAATATAGCAATATGTGGTCAAAACCACTGGTGACCATAGTCACAAATAATATCGGTGTGGTCAAAACCACTGGTGGTCAAAACCACTGAGACTTAGTCACAAAAATAATATAGAAAGCGGGGCCAACCCACTGTGTGGTCAAAACCACTGGTGACAGTCTAGAATCATATCTTCCCCCTCCTTTCGTCATACCCATGCAATATGACATAATAATTCGTATGCAGTACGACATGTTTGCAAATCATATATCACAGATAACGTATGAAACGAATTACCATCATAATCAGAATAACAAATACGACATAATCAAGCCAATCAACCTCTAAGGGTATAACAGTAATTTACCTTCTAGGGGTATTTTGGTAATTTACCCACTAAGGGTATTTCAGTAATTTTGTATCCGAAATGGCATTTCCGAAGGCCCAATGTCGCCCCGAGCGACTCGACTACCAATTTTGTCTTTACCGGACTCTTGGGCCTAAAACCCGATTCCGGCCTATTCGGGCCCACACGCTCGTGTGGCCCACCTAACATAAATCTAGCCACGTATATAAGTTCCACCTAGTCTAGTTCACTATATACTATACCATCATACATTTTGCTCAATTGGGCCCATGGGCCCATTGGGCCCACTTCGGCCCATCGCGGCCCATGCAGCCCCAACCCACAAGAATACTACTGATGGCCTCAACTATCGCGTCGAAGCCCCACACGTGCGCTTGCACGCTCGTGTGGCTACTATTGCAGTGACCGGCACTTCGG
Source organism: Gossypium australe (assembly GCA_005393395.2). NCBI lineage: Eukaryota > Viridiplantae > Streptophyta > Magnoliopsida > Malvales > Malvaceae > Gossypium > Gossypium australe. Next base: position 42,810,980 of record CM016617.1, read on the forward strand.
CATTTGCCGCTCTACAACTAGAGTAGAGAGAGTTACACACCTAATAGGAATCTGAAGCTGCTAAACCGCGCTCCGAGCACTCCTTTGCCCAATGCCAACCAGGTATGATAACTCTCCTCTTGGAATGCTCTTTATATAGCTAGCTCTTCACCTTCCTTCTTTGTATCTTTCCGATGTGGGATCCCTTCGTCAGTAGAGTTTAAATTCAACTGAAACTCTTGCCGTCCAATCCGCAAAATAAATACTCCCTTGCTTCTCATGAGATTCGAACCCAGGCTCCCTTGCAACATAATCCACGCCGCTTACCACTTGGCCACAAGCTCCTCTTGTGCCTTAAACCATGCACAACTAAATATAAACTACGGCCCAAATTCTAAGATCCAAGTAAAAGAAACTAGAATGCAAAAGCCAAGACTTGAACCTTGGACCTCCTTCCTTCCTTGTAGCGTCACCCCCATGTCTCTTATGTGGTGTCAATTTGACACTACGCCACACACTCCAGTTGTTTCATTTTCCTCCACTTTTTATTCTTAAGGCCTACTTGCAAACTTCTAGGGTTTTTTTCGCCTAAAACCAAAATTTCCCCAAAGCTAATGTTCGATCCCGGGACTTCATAGAAGCCCTCTAACCTTCCAAAATCACTTATCTAATAAGTCCAACTTGTACTAAAGCCGATCTCCTGTTCTCCCAAAAATTTTAAACGCTACTACTCTTAAGGCCCATTGGGCCCAATCCTACTAGGCCCAACTTCGGGATGTTACAAATCTACCCTCCTTAAAGAAATTTCGTCCTCGAAATTTCCAACTAACTAACAGTCACACCTCCTAACCCACCACACTACGCTCTTACTGCGCACTCTGATCTTAATAAAACTAATATACTTTCTAACTAAATCTTAGAACCCCTTCACATACCCAACTATCTAACACCGAAGCAAACATATATTTTTCACACATACATACAATTCCTATATTCAAGCATCATATCCACACATCGCAGAATAAATACAATCTTTTAGCATATAATAAAATATAGTAAGAAAGAAACTTACGGATTTGGTGCCGGAGACTCGGGTGCCATACTTCCAGAAAAGAGATATATATTTTTCTAAACCATCCTTTGAAAACAGTTTTGAACCCAAACCCACAGCCGAGTTTTTGAACCTAGGCTCTGATACCATAATTGTAACACCCCAACCCGGCCTAAACATTACGACCGGATCTGGCATGTCACATAAAAGGGTTGTTTAAAAACTGCGCGTTTGTTAAAAATTTCGAGTTTAAATATTTATTCGCTTGATATCCTTTTGTTAGCATTTTGGAAAACGGTTATTAAGGGTTTAGGACATTCCCGTATTGAACATTTGATAACAATAGGCAGCAATCATATTCAAAGTTAAACCAGATAAAATACCAAAAATACAGTTAAAGCGGCCTTATTACAACTTAAAATCCCGAATTAAAAATAAGTTGAAATAAGAGAACAAGTTTACGAGAAAATAATGTATGGCCTTCAAGAGTCCACCTCAGCTCCCAAATCCGCGATCTAACGATTACCTGCAAAATTAACTAAGGGGTGAGTCATCGAAACTCAGTGTGTAAATCCCCATCCAAAGTATGTTAAGCTCATACACAGATCCATGTGCAAATATGCATATCATGCAACCCATCCATCCTATCCATCCGAAACTCCCAAATCTACCCCGTGTGGTCAAAACCACTGGTGACCGTAGTCACAATAATATGTGTTGGGCCAACCCACAATGTGGTCAAAACCACTAATGAAAATCCCGTATATCGATATGTGGGGCCAACCCACTGTGGTACCAAACCACTGGGACGAGTCACAAATATAGCAATATGTGGTCAAAACCACTGGTGACCTTAGTTACAAATAATATCGGTGTGGTCAAAACCACTGGTGGTCAAAACCACTGAGACTTAGTCACAACAATAATATAGAAAGTGGGGCCAACCCACTGTGTGGTCAAAACCACTGGCGACAATCTAGAATCATATCTTCCCCCTCCTCTCATCATACCCATGCAATATGACATAATAACTCGTATACAGTATGACATGTATGCAAATCATATGTCATAGATAACGTATGAAACGAATTGCCATCATAATCAGAATAATAAATACGACATAATCAAGCCAATCAACCTCTAAGGGTATAACAGTAATTTACCTTGTAGGGGTATTTTAGTAATTTACCCACTAAGGGTATTTCAGTAATTTCGTACCTGGAATGGCATTTCCGAAGGCCCAATGTCTCCCCGAGTGACTCGACTACCAATTTTGTCTTTACCGGACTATTGGGCCTAAAACCTAATTCTGGCCCATTCGAGCCCACACGCTCGTGTAGCCCACCTAACATAAATCTAGCCACGTATATAAGTTCCACCTAGTCTAGTTCACGATATACTATACCATCATACATTTTGCTCAATTGGGCCCATGGGCCCATTGGGCCCATTTCGGCCCATCGCGGTCCAAGCAGCCCCAACCAACAAGAATACTACTGATGGCCTCAACTATCGCATCGAAGCCCCATACGTGCGCTCGCACGCTCATGTGGCTACTATTGCTGTGACCGGCACTTCGGCATTTGCCGCTCTACAACTAGAGTAGAGAGAGTTACACACCTGATAGGGGAATCTGAAGCTGCTAAACCGCGCTCCGAGCACTCCTTTGCCTAATGGCAACTAGGTATGATAACTCTCCTTCTGGAATGCTCATTATATAGCTAGCTCTTCACCTTCCTCCTTTGTATCTTTCCGATATGGGATCCCTTCGTCAGTAGAGTTTAAATTCAACTGAAACTCTTGCCGTCCAATCCGCAAAATAAATACTCCCTTGCTTCTCATGAGATTCGAACCCAGGCTCCCTTGCAACATAATCCACGCCGCTAACCACTTGGCCAAAAGCTCCTCTTGTGCCTTAAACCATGCGCAACTAAATATAAGCTACGGCCCAAATTCTAAGATCCAAGTAAGAGAAACTAGAATGCAAAAGCCAAGACTTGAACCTTGGACCTCCTTCCTTCCTTGTAGCGTCACCCCCATGTCTCTTATGTGGCGTCACTTTGCCACTACACCACACACTCCACTTTTGTCATTTTCCTCCACTTTTTATTCTTAAGGCCTACCTGCCAACTTCCAGGGTTTTTTTCGCCTAAAACCAAAATTTCCCCAAAGCTAATGTTCGATCTCGGGACTTCATAGAAGCCCTCTAACCTTCCAAAATCACTTATCTAATAAGTCCAACTTGTACTAAAGCCGATCTCCTGTTCTTCCAAAAATTTTAAACGCTACTACTCCTAAGGCCCATTGAGCCCAATCCTACTAGGCCCAACTTCGGGATGTTACATTTCGAAACAAAGTTAGAAATGTTCCGTTTTGTACCAGACCACCAGTAGTGTCGTTTCAAATCATGATACATTTTAGTACTTCCCAGATGAACAGATAGACGATTGATATGTGCTTCACTCATAACTAACTGAATCAACTCCGGGTTTCTCGGAATACAGATGCGACCTCGGAATCTCAAACAATCATCAACAATTTGAAATTCAGATTCGAAATTCACTTCACATAGAGCTCATTTCGCTAGCAATTCATTATCAGATTTCTGTGCATCACATATCTGTTGTATAAATAACAGTTTCACTTTTGATTCAACTAACACAGAACTATCATCACACAAGTCTAACTAAGTATTAAAAGCTCGTAGTACAAACAATAATTTTCGACTTAGTGCATCTGCAACAACATTTGCTTTACCCGGATGATAATGTATCACAAGCTCGTAATCTTTCAATAACTCAAGCCATCATCTCTGACGCAAGTTCAAATCTTTTTGAGTCATCAGATATTTCAAACTTCTATGGTCTGAAAACACATGACATTTCTCACCGTACAGATAATGACGCCAAATCTTTAGCGCAAACACAATTGCAGCTAACTCAAGGCCATGCGTCGGATAGTTCTTTTCATGAGGCTTTAACTGTCTCGAGGCATAAGCTACAACTTTGCCTTTCTGCATCAAAACACATCCCAGACCATTTAACGAGGCATCACTATAAATAAAAAATTCTTTACCTGATTCTGGCTGTACTAACACCGGAGCTTCTGTTAACAGAGTTTTCAACTGATCAAAACTTTTCTGACATTTATCCGACCATTCATATCTAACATCTTTCTGAAGTAATCTAGTCAACGGTGTAGCTATCGTTGAAAAACCTTTTACAAATCTGCGGTAATAACTAGCTAAACCCAGAAAATTGCGGACTTTAGATACATTTCTCAGAGGTTTCCAATTCAGAATAGCAGAAATCTTACTTGGATCCACTCAGATTCCAAAAGCTGACACATATGCCCCAGAAAACTAACCTCGTGTAACCAGAATTCACATTTGCTGAATTTCGCATACAATTGGTTTTCTCTCGAAGTTTGCAACACGATTCTCAAATGTTCAGCATGTTCATTTTCATCACATGAATAAATCAAGATGTCATCTATGAACACCACAACAAATCGATCTAGACGGTCTGAAAATTCTATTCATCAGATCCATAAAAACAGCAGGAGCATTGGTTAATCCAAAAGGCATAACTAAAAACTCATAATGCCCGTACCTCGTTCTGAAAGTAGTGTTTGGAATGTCTGAATCCTTCACTCTCAACTGATAGTATCCCGATCTCAGGTCAATCTTGGAAAACACAGTAGCTCCTTTTAACTGATCAAATAAATCGTCTATTCGGGGCAACGGATATTTATTCTTTATTGTCACATTATTCAACTGACGATAATCGATACACATCCTCATCGTGCCATCTTTCTTTTTCACAAATAGAACAGGAGCACCCCAAGGCGAGAAACTCGGTCTAGCAAACCCTCTCTCAATCAATTCTTGCAACTGTGACTTTAACTCTTTCAACTCTGTTGGTTCCATTCTATACGGAGCTATCGAAATAGGTGTAGTACCAGGCATCAATTCAATACCAAATTCAACTTCATGATCGGAGGTAATCTCGGTAATTCTTCAGGGAATACATCTGAAAACTCACATACAATAGGCACTGATTCAATTTTCTTCTCAAGTACTTTCGAATCGATCACATAAGAAAAATATGCTTCGTAGCCCTTTTTCACATAACTTTGAGCTTTCAAAACAGATATCACAGTAGGCAATCCATTCAAATCATCAGACTCAACCAGTACAATCCCATCATTTGGACATCTCAAATAAATAGTTTTTCTTTTGCAGTTCACAACAGCATCATGCATAAATAACCAATCCATACCTAGAATAATATTTAATTCATCAAATGGCAAAAGCATCAAATCAGCAGGAAAACAGATATCCCGAAACATTAACGGACAATTCTTGCATACTTTGTCACAAGGACACTTTACCTAAGGGTGTAACACCCCAAACCCGGTCAACACGCTACGACCAAGTCTGGTATGCTACAGGAAAGGAAATTTGGGAAAACTAACTAAATATCATGAGTTGGAAAAACTTTGCGTTTTGTTATTGTTCCTTTAGAGAAAATTTAAACTAATTGTTTAACTTAGACCATGTTTACAAAGTCAGGTTCATTTTTCGAAAATCGAATTTAAGAAAATGTCATTAAATTTGTCAATTGAAAACGATGTTGCAGTTTTTAAGTGAAAACTCTGAATCAATTTGTTACTTGTTATCCATCTTTCATTAGCCCTTTGAAAATCAATTGTTCAAGTTCTTAATCTTTTGAAAAAAAACTCCAACTTTTATAATTTATTAAACATGCTATATCAACTTTATAATAAAATCCAAATTAAAGTCAAAGTGGCCTTATTACAACACCAAAATCCAAACTTAATAGTGAAATTTAAAATAAAGAGAACGAAGTTACTAGAAAATTCTGCATGGCCACCTCGAGTCCGCCTCGGCTCCAAAACCGTGATCTAATGATTACCTGCAAAATTAAGTAGTGGGGTGAGTCACTAAGACTCAGTGTGTAGCCCCCATTAAACGAAATTTGGGCTTTACACCCACAGAGGTCCGTTGGGCCTTAGCCCACACAATTCAACATATTAAGCATGTATGCAAGCCCAGCCCAACCTACTTTTCCATCCTCTACATCTCCTGAGTTAGCCAATCGCCCGTGGCACTAAGACACTGTGGTTCTAGACCACCGTGATACCAGATCACTGTGACAAAGTCACTAATAATATGTATGGGGCCAACCCACCGTGGTACCAAACCACTGGGATGAGTCACTGAATCATGTATATACGTGGTGTCAAACCACCCTGGTACCAAACCACTGAGACATAGTCACTGAATAATATATGTGGGGCCAACCCACTGTGGTACCAAACCACTGTGACAGTCCCTAAGTAACACTTCCCCTTTCGCATCATATCCCTAGTCCATGCACATGTTAACATATTGAGATGAATGATCATGCTTCAAATGCACATTGTCAATTAATTCACACATACACATATTTCTAGCATAAAATCATAGTGGAACTTACCCGGTGTCTCCAAATTACACACAAAGGTATCTCGACTGTCAATGCAGTCATTTCGGCTTTCGGCCATCACAGTTAATAATGTAACTAATTATACAGAGTGTGAGAGTTACACACCTGATAACGCGTAAGACTAGACTCTCTACGTCGACACTTTCACTAGTAGGGACGACTGATATTTGTCTATCCCAAACAGACGTAGGCTCTCTACCACAACCCGGCGGAAAATCCTGTACCGCCGACACAGCATGCCTTTTGAACTTTGGAGCAGAGGCTATGGGTACACTCCCTTCCTCAGCTTGACCGTTTCTTGTATCCATGAAATAGACTTGATCAGAGGTAGAGAAAATGTCGATTGACTATCAAAAGAATTGATTAAAGCAGACTATAACCAATAAGGGATATAATAACCATGAACCGAAAAGAAATGACTCCAACCTTGATAAATGATGAACCACACAGCAACTGGTTCGGCCTTGAATAAAAAATGAGTTACGAGAGCACCAAAAGTTTGGCCTAGCAGCAAAAAGTTGCTCCTTGAATAATTGGCTAAAAGAAACTTAGAGAAAGAAAAAGTATCACACGGGATTACCTTACGTTATTGATGATGAAAACAAAGATAGATTTGGTAGAAAAGAGTAGCCCCTCACGTCTGAGGCTTAACGAACAGCATCGATTTGCATTGACAAAGAACCAAAGGTTCGATGAGTGAAGAAGGATATAGAGAACAGAGAAGAAAAGAGAAAGAAGCCGAAAGAAAAGATTCGGCTTTTAACAAAAGAAAGAAAAAGAAATTCGTTACCTTCAACAGTTGAATAATAGGGTGAACCCGATTCACTTGACCAAAGGGACTATTCGGCCTAAGAGAGAAAGAAAAGATGTCAGTGGAGATGGTGCAAGGTTTCGGCTATAGAAGAAGATGAGTTTGAAAGATGATACGGTTAGAAAAGAAAATGGTAGAGGAGAAGAAAAGTTTCGGCTTGGCAAAGGAGGAGATGATAGGATGGTTCGGCTAAGGAGAAATAGAGTGTAGAAACGAGTATGAAACAAAAAGAAGAAAGTTGTATAAGCAAGAAACCGAAATAGTGGGGAGGGATTCGGCTAGCAACCACAAAGATGATTCGGTTCTAGAGAGGATCGAAGAGAAATGAAATGCTTGACAAGAGATAGAGTACTTGCCGAAAAACAAAAGAAGGTTATGGACTTTCGGCACTTACAAGGAATAGACTACCCGAATGAACCTCAAAAGTGCTCTCTTCCACAATGACACACATTCACTCCCTAAAACGGAAAATGCCAAAAAGACTATCCTCAAAACAAAGCAAATTTCGACACACACCTCTAGCTAGCACTAACTGAATTCTCCCCCCTTCAAGCTTCCCACATTCGGCCATCAGTTCCACTAACACCAAATCCTATACTTTTCTCCTATTTTCACTCCCGTCCATCAATTTGAATCGGTTTGACCCATTCAAACACCACTATCACCTCATGGTCACTCATTCAAAATCTTTGACCCATTCAACCAACCACCATGAGAGTCCAGCCGAATGCCACTACCTTAGCCCCCTTAATGCAAAAATAAAGCTTTTGAATACTGCTGAGGCGACTCGAACTCCTTCCCCCTGCTGCTCCCCCATGACGCCACACCCCTGCACCTTAAGTGGCGTCACTTGCCACTCTACCACACTCCATCTTGTGTCAACAAACACAAAAATTAATCCTTAAGACCCGCTTCAACCAGCTCTCACCTAAAGAGCCTAAAAACAAAATTTTCACCAAGGCTCAAGCTTAACCCCGAGGCTTCCCAGGACCCCCAAACATACCAAATTAACAACAGAACATGCCAAACGCATAGCAAACATAAAAAAAGTAGAGCCCCTAATTCCAGGATGTTACAAAGGGCTTCGATACTTTTATAGTAAACTTAGTAGACTCTAAAGGCAAAGTCTTGCTAAATACTAAATTCATGCATATATATGAATGCGTAGAACCAGGGTCTATCAATGCAATCACAGAAGTATCATAAAGTGTAAAAGTACCAATTATAACATCAGGTGATGAAGCTTCCTCTCGAGCTCAGATAGCATACGCTCTGGCAGGCGCTCTAGCTTCAGATCTTACAACAGTGTCCATCGTAGTCCTCTGACTACCACCGATGTTTCTTACATTCTTTGTAGGTCTACCTCTCATAAATACATTAGCAGATCTCGGATTCTGAGCAATCTCTGGCTCAACAGACTCAGGACAATCACGGATAAAATGATCAAGTGATCCACATCTGAAGCAAGCTTTATCATTAAGTCTACAACTTCCCAGATGCCTTTCTCCACAATGCTTACATTCAGCTCTCTTGGATCGAACATAACCAATGCTGGCCACTGAAGTTGCTGGAGTTTTGGAACTCATTTGCGATCTAGCTCGATTTCTGTTCAAATGTCCCACATTATCTTTAGAACGACTTTGATCATCTCTGAATATTTTCGGTGCAGACTGAAATGATTTACTCTGAAATCTCTTTTTCACATCTCGAGCTTCAGACTCATCTTTTCTTTTATCTTTCCCGAGTGCCTCAGCTTTGCAAGCTCGGTCGACGAGTACAACAAACTCTTTTATTTCCAAAATCCCAACTAGCAAACGAATATCTTCATTAAGGCCATCTTCGAATCTTTTGCACATTATCGCTTCAGATGATACACATTCTCGAGCATACTGACTCAGTCTTACGAACTCTCGTTCATATTCCGAAACAGTATACGACCTTGTTTCAATTCCAGAAATTCCTTTCATTTCTGATCAACGAATCTTTCACTGATATATTTCTTCCGAAACTCACTCTGAAAGAAGTCGCATGTAATTCGTTCCCTCGGAACAACTGAAATTAAGGTTTTCCACCATTGATAAGCCGCATCTCGAAGTAAGGATACAACACATTTTATGAATTCTTCCGAAGTCAGAGACATCTCATCAAATACTTGGATCGTGTTTTCAATCCAGAACTCGGCCTTTTCAGCATCATCATCATTAGTATCCTGGAACTCTTCAGCCCCATACTTATTAATCTTATCAATCGGAGGCTTATTCCACGGATTCAGAATTGCAGTCGGAGGTATATCAGATGTCTGAGGGGGATTAACCGGGGGCGGGGGTTGCGAAACAGTCGGGTTATTCTTTACAAACTGAGTGAACCACTCACTCATCATCTGGAAGAAAACTTGTTTAGCTTCTCCCTCTTGACTGCTCGTAGCCGGTCTCGAATCAGATGGCGCTGTGCCTTACGCTGGAGCAGGCGCATTACTTTCTACGTCGTCAGCTACGGCTCTTTCAGGATCCATTACTATACGAAAATCACATTTTATACGTCAGGATTCATCACACTATCACAATTCAGATATATGGCATGTATAGCTAGACTCTGACACGCTACGTTAGTCCGAGAATCGACTAAACCGTAGCTCTGATACCAACCAAATGTAACACCCCTATCCCGTGTCTATCACCGGATTAGGGTTAGGAGCGTTACCGGACAAACCGAAAACATTCATAACATTTTATACAGATCATTCATCAATCATAATGTCCCTTAATAGACTTCTCGAGACCATAAACATGCTTATGATTCGGGTCGGGACTAAACTGAAACATAAACAAAATTTTATGGAAAATTTAAAAACTTTTCTAAAATACAGGGGATACACGCCCGTGGGAAGAGATCGTGTACTCTCCACGGTTGCTAGACACCCAGGTGTGTCCTCCTCGTGGTCGAAACTGACTTACCTTCCACGGCCACTAAGCACGCCCGTGTACTCGGGCCACACGTCCGTGTGCTCTGGCCACACTCCCATGCCATCAGGCCGTGGTCGATTCTACCAATTACCCAACGGCTACCAAGCACATCCGTGTGCCTTGGTCGTGTGCTCTTAAACTATATTCTGACTTATGACACGGTTGCTAGGCACACCCGCGTGCCATGGACGTGTGACATTATATGCCATTTACAAGGCCAAAATGCCACCCTCTTGGGTCTTACCTACAAGCAACATTTTCCATCACATTTCATACACATATGACCACCAAAGACATACCGAATGTAACCATTCAAAACATGCATTCAATACCGATTCCAACCATGATAATTTCAAAGACTAAAACTCTTATCATCACAAGCATAATTCATCCATTTTCTTACTCAAAACGTAACCCTTTCAAGTGCTTTAACTATACGAAGGTATGCATCATATATCACAACCATTAAAGCAAATTGTAAACTCATAACTAGGCAAATCACATGGCTATATTCATATTACATCTTATACCAAATACTAGCCTATACATGCCATATCTAGCTATATACATTTTCAAAGTGTACCAAAAAGTGTTTAGTACTGTGATGACGATCCTTGATGGTCCCGAGCCTTCAGTAGCTTTGACGATATATAAAACAGAGAAAACACACACAGAGTAAGCTTTTCAAAAGCTTAGTAAGTCAATATACAGATAAACTTAACAAACAAGCACATGTATGCTTTGGAACATACGTTTAACCATATTAGCCACATTCATCAATTCAAGAATCATTTGTATACATAGCTCTTTCATAACCACCCTTGCATCTTATTCACAGTCTCGTATTTAATCTTACTTCTCGTCAAATCGAAGTCATATAGGTACTTACCTTTTTATACATACTTGTATATTTACCAAATGTACCTGAATCAAACATTCATTCACTTAATTGATCATAGCTCGTATTTGCAATTCATATCGTAGACTTACCCATTGAACCAATAGGAATCTAGTAGGATGTTCGGAAAGGTCGGAATAATCGTACAATGCCAACATCCCAGATGAGGTCTTACATGTAGTCGAATATTGATGCCACTGTCCCAGACAGGGTCTTACATGAATCAATACGATGCGGATGTCCCAGACATGGTCTTACACGTAAAGCTCATATCGATGCCAACGTCCCAGACGTGGTCTTACACGAAATCTAATACTGATGCCAACATCCCAGATGTGGTCTTACACGAAATCTAATACTGATGCCAACATCCCAGACGTGGTCTTACACGAGATCTCAAATCAGTGCCAACATCCCGGACGTGGTCTTACATGATAAAATAGAATAGATACCTATGTCATGACATAGCTAATCCTATCTATTCCTAGGTTCGTAGGGACTTCTCGGACTTAGTCACTATATCGGACTTATCTCGGAATTCTTATGCATAACCTCTCATAAGCATTCATTATCGACATTAATCATATAAGCAATTACAATTTCATACAAGTACGTTTATTTGCATAGTGACTTACCTCGGATTCGATATATCGGAATGAAAACGGCTACTCGGTTACTTTTGCTTTCCCGCGATCTAAGTCTGTTTCCCTCGGTTCTTGATCTAAACATTTTCAGAATTAACCCTTTTATTCACTAATTGATTCAATTCAATCCAAGGAAACACATTTAGGGCTATTTACAATTTAGCCTTCACATTTGCACATTTTATCAATTTAGTCCATTTTTCTCAAAACATCAAATTCACAAAATCAACACAGACACATACTTAGCCGAATGCATATACATCACATACAAGCCCATATTTTCAATCAAATTAGCAATTTAGTCCCTCAATTTGCTATTTTCACAATTTAGCCCTATTTAGCTAAATTCATCAAAACTTCAAGAACATAACATGTTCATCTATAAAACATCACAAAGCTCAACATATCATCATAGGCACATTTCATAAACAACACCAATTCATCAAATTGAGACATGGGCTTGATAGTAGACTAAGCAACAATCACAAAAACATAAAAATTATCAAAAACCATAATCAAAACATACCTAAATTATAGCTTGAAATAGCCGAAACCCTTAAAGCTCTTGTTCTTCCTTTTTCTTTGCTAATTTCAGCCAAAATGGGGTGAATTAATGGCCATATTTTATGCTTATAATTATTATAGCATACATATTAATCCATTTCCAACATTACCCATTAAAAACAAAATATATAAAACCTATCATATAAGGTCACTTTTGAGCGTATCCACCCACTAACTACTTAGTGGTTCAATTGCCACTTAAGGCCACAACTTTTAAAAGCCACAACACATAGGTGCTTTAACAAATAGCAAGCAACTTTCACATTCAATGCAATTTTATCCTTTTGTCAAATTAAACACACAGATGGAGAAATTGACTTACGAAAGTTTAGCACATGCTTAGTCACATCTCAACGGCATAGAAAATAATATTAAAATATTATACAGACTCGGATTTGTGGTCCCGAAACCACTATTCCGACTAGTGTATAAACCAGACTGTTACACTACTACTCATCCAAACCCATCCTACGCCAAAACTGATCTGGTTCTCAGTTTCTAAAGCAAGCCAACTGTCGTATGTGAATGATAAACCATAATTTTCACATATTTTAACCCCATGCTTAGCTTACTTTTCGATGAATTTAGATTGAATTTGTTGAATTCAATGCTCTCTCTTAATTTCATGTTTTATGCTCAGGAGAGCTTAGGGAGTCAAAAAGAATGAGCAACGGGACAACAAGGGGCAAAATGGGCCTATACGGCCTGGACCACCGCACACGGTCGGACCGCAAGGCTGTGTGTGGAAAGCTGGATCGATCACAGCCTATGCTATCGACCACGGGCGTGTCACACGGACATGTCCCTGCCGACCCTCGGATGAATTTTACTCGGATTAGGATACTTGTGGCCAAGAAAGGCATCTCGAAGCCTATATAAACACCCTAGGGGGCAACCTAAAAAGGAGAGTTTGACAGAAGGCCTCTGTCAGGGCTTTTGACAGGAGCGAAGCCAGAGAGGGCTGAATATAGGGAATTACTCGAAGAAAGCCAATTGATCCATCTCAGAAGTCGAAATAACACACAAGACTGGGGAGTTTCCCTTTAATTTCCTTCAGGGGGTTTTAGGGTTTTTCTTTATGTTTTGTTATTTAATTTCTTCTGAGATGTATTCTTTTATAAACATGAACTAAACCCCACAAATACCTGAGGGGGATGAAACCTAAGACGGATCTTGTTATTGTTTTCTGAACTATATGATAAATACTTGATTTGTTCTTAATTATGTGTTCTTAATTCTTGCTTTAATATTTCAGGATATTGATTCAAGTATTGATGTGCTTATTCAGAGGAGTAAAAGCCCCTATTTAAGAGTAGATCTAGCATAATTAAGCGGAGTTGATCGCACTCCTAGAGAAAAGACGAAGAAAATCTACCGGATTTGGGTCAAACCTAATATGGGAGTCCATAAATCGAGTTAATGTAACACTAGTGATTTTAATTAGAAAGAGATTTCAATTAATCAACCTATGGTTAGACGTTAGTAGCCTCGAAAGATGTATTAATATAAATTAGGAAATGCTACGGATCAAGTCAAGTGAATAAATTGTCTGGTTTAGAGTTAAATAACAAGTGAAGTCTAGGTGGATTCTTCCTCGGGTATTGTCTTAATCAATTGATTTTCTCAAAAGTATTTTCCCAGTTCGTTCTATGTGTCTTGGCATCCTTAGCTTAGGAATTAGTTAGATAAATATCAATCCCCTTTATTTTAGGCTAGATAATAAAAAGAAAGTCAGTACTAGTACTTTTGGTTCCCTTGGGTTCAACATTCTGGTCTTGCCACTAAACTAAACTATTGTTCGATAGGTGTGCTTGCCTTAATTGTGGTGATAGTTAGTTTCTAGGCCCGATCATTCATTATATAAATGTTAAAACTCTCAGACACGATCAAGTTTTTGGCGTCGTTGCCGGGGAACTAAAATATTAGGAACGCTCAATTTTTATTACTTTAGCCATTTTTCTTTTATTTATTTATTTCTAATTTTTATTTTTGGTTTTATAAATCTCTCTACTATTTGTTCTGATAGGTTTTTCTAGTTTATGACTTGGAGGAACCCGTCAGGACCCTTGATTTTTGACAACGATATAGAAGATACCATTCGCAGAAACAAAAAAGAAATAAGGCAAAGCTTACAATACATAGAAGAAGAGCAAGAGGACAATACCAATACTATCGAAGAGATGGCTGATAACAATCCGCTCCCTTCTATGGTTGCCACAAACCCGGTGAATCAAAATCCTGCTCCTCGTACTATGTATCTTAATAGGAACTGAGTCAAGTATTGTTAGACCTGCTATAGCTGCAAATAATTTTGAACTGAAACCTAACACAATTCAAATGATACATCAATTTGTTCAGTTTGATGGTTTGTAGGATGAAGATCCAAACAATCACTTGGCGAATTTTCTTGAGTTATGTGACACTTTTAAAATTAATGGCATTTCTGATGATGCCATTTGTCTTCGGTTGTTTCCCTTTTCATTGAGGAACAAAGCTAAACAGTGGTTGAACTCGTTACCGCGAAAAATTTTTGTTAAAATATTTTTCTCTGGCTAAAACGGCTAAGTTGAGGAATGATATCTCTTCTTTTGTGCAGATGGATATAGAAACACTTTACGATGCATGGGAGAGATACAAAGATCTACTAAGAAGGTGTCCACACCATGGATTACCCTTGTGGATATAGGTTCAAACCTTTTACAACGGTGTGAACCCCTCAACTAGGCAGTTGATTGATTCAGCCGCTGGTGGAACCCTGAATAACAAAACCCCTGAAGCGGCTTATGAGTTTATAGAGGAGATGTAACTAAATAACTATCAGTGGCAAGTCACGAGGACAAAGCCAAAAAAAGATGCTAATGTTTTCAACCTCGACGCAGTGACCATGCTATCAAACCAGGTAGAACTGTTAAGTAAAAAGATTGATGGTTTGTGTGATTCTTCGCAGGTACATCTGGTTATACAGTGCGATACAAATGGAGGAGGGATGAGCAATACAGAATATCCATCCTACAACCCTGGCATAGAAAGTGAACAGATGAACTATATGGGTAATAGTTTTAGACCTCAAAATAACCATTATAGTAACACTTATAATCCAGGTTGGAGAAACCACCCCAACTTCTCATGGGGTGGCCAAGGAAATTAGAGACAACAACAACCCCTCCCAGGTTTTCAACAGCAACCCTACCCACAAGAGAAGAGGCCGAACCTTGAGGAGATGCTAACAAAATTTATTGCGGTGTCAGAAACCCGTTTCCAAAACATTGAAATAGCACTCAAAAATCAAGAAGCATCGATTCAATAGATCAAAAACCAATAAGGACAACTTGCTAAGATCATATCTGAACGACCACAAGGTAGCTTGCCAAGTAACACTAAAACTAACCCAAATGAGCAACTTCAAGCCATAACTGCTCAAGATGGTGAAGGGTTAGGTGAACCAAAATTGAGGCAAGAGAATGTGGTAGAGGAAGGTAAGGTTGAAGTAAGCCATGATAAACCAAAACTGGTAATTACAGAGTACCAAACTCGTGTGCCATACCTCAATGCAATGAAGAAAGACCACACAGATGAACAATTCGATAGATTTCTTAAACTTCTAAAGAAATTACATATTAACTTACCATTTATTGAAGCTTTTTCGCAAATGCCAGATTCAAGGAAATTTTTGAAAGAGCTTTTGACAAACAAACGGAAGTTAGACGAGGCATTGCATGTGGAGCTAAACCCAGTGTGCTCAGCAATTCTACAAAATTAACTACCACGAAAGTTAAAAGACCCAGGGAGTTTTACAATTCCGTGCTTAATTGGTAGCTTATCTGTTGATAATGCTTTAGCTGATTTAGGGGCAAGCATAAATGTTATGCCTTATAAAATGTTTAAACAGCTAGGTTTAGGGAAACCCAAACAAACTAGGATGAGCATTCAATTAGCTGATAAAACTATTAGAATTCCTGGGGGTATAATCGAAGATGTACTAGTAAAAGTTGACAAATTCATACTCCAAGTAGACTTTGTCGTTTTAGACATGGATGATGACAATAATATTCCTTTAATTTTAGGAAGACCCTTTTTAGTAGCTGCTAGAACTAAAATTGATGTTGGTACAGGCGAACTCATACTTCGTGTAGGTGACGAAACGATCACTCTTCAGGCTCTTGACTCGGCTAGGACATCAAGTAATCAAGGTGAAAACATCAACTCTACTAATGACCATTTGGTTCCACCTTCGTTACAGGAAACACCACGAAACTACACAACTGAGCCAGATCGTAGACCTCGTGTCAACAAGGAAATAACTCATGGGAAACGAAGGCTTCAGATCGATGAACTAGACGAGTGGAAGACACATTACAAGGAGAAACTAAAAACACACGAAGCAAAAACAAAGCGACTCCATGAGCCAAACCAATTTAAGATCAGAGATCAGGTATTGTTGGATAAAACAGACCCTCGAATTGCCACTTCAGACCTTAATAGAAACGAAGAAATCCCTTTCGAGGTACTGAATATCTTCCCAAATGGAACAATCTAGGTAACTAATCCTAAATTCGGCACTTTTAAGGTAAATACTACTCGACTTGAACTATATAATGATCATAAAACTGATAGCACGAGAGAGGAGTTTCAAATCCTCAAACCACCATGAAAGTGCGAATGAGAGGTAAGCCTATCTTTAGTCGAAAAGAACGAGAAACGGGCCAAAAAGGGGCAAAATGGGCTTACAGGGCCTGGACCACCGCACACGGGTGGACCACACGGCCGTTGTGGCAAGCCAGATCGAATACGGCCAGGCTATCGACCACGGGCGTGTCCTTGCCGACCCTAGGATGAGTTTTACTCGGATTAGGACACTTGTGGGCCAAGAAAGGCATCTCGAGGCCTGTATAAACACCCTAGGGGGCGACCTAAAGAAGAGAGTTCAACAGAAGGACTCTGTCAGGGCTTTTGATAGGAGCGGAGCCAGGGAGGGCTGAATATAGAGGATTACTCAAAGAAAGCAAGTTGATCTCAGAAGCCTCAAGACTGATGAGTTTCCCTTTAATTTCCTTCAGGGTGTTTCAGGGTTTTTCTTTACGTTTTGTTATTTAATTTCTTCTAAGATGTATTCTTTTATAAACATGAACTAAACCCCTCAAATACATGAGGGGATGAAACTTAAGACGGATCTTGTTATTGTTTTCTGAACTGTATGATAAATACTTGATTTGTTCTTAATTATGTGTTCTTAATTCTTGCTTTAATATTTCAAGTATTGATGTGCTTATTCAGAGGAGCAAAAGTCTCTATTTAAGAGTAGATCTAGCGTAATTAAGCGGAGTTGATCGTACTCCTAGAGAAAGGACGACGAAATTCTTCCAGATTAGGGTCAAACCTAATATGGGAGTCCATAAATTGAGTTAATACAACACTAGGGGTTTTAATTAGAAAGAGATTTCAATTAATCAAGCTAGGTTTAGACGTTAGTAGTCTCGAAAGAGGTATTAATATAAATTAGAGAATGCTACGGATCAAGTCAAGTGAATAAATCGTCTGGTTCAGAGTTAAATAACAAGTGAAATCTAGGTGGATTCTTCCTCGGGTATTGTCTTAATCAGTTGATTTTCTCAAAACATTTTCCCAATTCATTCTCTGTGTCTTGGGATCCTTAGCTTAGAATTAGTTAGATAAATATCAAACCCCTTTATTTTAGGCTAGATAATAAAAAGAAAGTCAGTACTAGTACTTTTGGTTTCCTTGTGTTTGACATTCCGGTCTTGCCACTAAGCTATACTACTGTTCGATACGCGCTTGCCTCAATGTGGTGATAGTTAGTTTCTAGGCTCGATCATTCATTATATAAATATTAAAACTCTCAGACACGATCAGTGAAATTATATGCAATTTGTGCATGTAGACACATCAATTCAAGTAATAATGTGATGAGTCAACATCGTTCCCACGAGGATTAGATTGAGGCACAAAAGTGGTCAAGTGATAATAATAAAATGCGATTAATGCTATGGAAAAAGTCAATGATAAATATGTAGTGGCAATTAGTGGAGTAATGATGTAAGCAATACGTGGTATTAATGAATAACTAGAAATGCTATGGCAGAAGTGAAAGCAAAAATGTAATGGCAATAATGAGTGTGATTATCCAAATAAAATGTACACAAAGAAATAAGCAACTAAATATGATGTGACAGTGATTATACGACAAAGAATAATGATAGAGCGATGTTGATTTAGAAGGTCAGGATTACCCAAAATCGACTTTCACTTTCAATAATGCCTTGGTAAAATTGTATCTACTTTACTGTAGAGAAGAGTTCTAAAATGGTCTGTCTCTTACGAAAGCAAAACCTCAAGTTACCATACTCATGTCTATAGGCTTTTTAGATATCTTGCATGGGTTCCTTCTTTATGATCGTGACTCTATGTCTAGATTCGACTACAAGTGTCGATCGAATACTTGCTCATTTCATTTAATTTTAGTCCAACCAATCCAACCCTTTTGGAATTAGAATCAATTTATAATTATGCGAACATTCTTCTACTTCTAGAGATCGTTTGCATTTTAATTAAGAAATAATAACAATTAAATGGAATAGTAAAGTAAATTAGAGATATATTGCATCCATAAAACAATTAAGGTTTCATTGAAAGTAATCCCAACCCTATGAGATTTAGCTCATGGGCTGGGAAATAAAATTCCAAACAAAATATTATCCGACATTACATTCAATTACTTCAATTTAATATTTTGAAGGAAATAATGAAAGAACTTCTAGGCGGAGCTTTCGCTTGCCCAGTCCACACATTGCCAGCACAATGTCCTATGGTAGCTAAGAAGAACTAGCTTCAGCTTCTTATCCTTTGCGCAGCAGAACCCTTCTTCGTTCCTAAGGATATCTCTCACTTTTCCTTCGCTATTTGTGAGGTCCCCTTCATCGATTTTTATAGATAGATTAGGCTAAGGTTGTAACAGCCCATTTTTGGTCAAATAGGAACAGTGGTTTTGGAACCACAAATCTGAGGTCAAAATATTTATTTTATTATTATTTTAATTTTTACAGCATGAATATGTGATTGTGTGAAAGTTTCGTTTAGAAATTTTATCGTTTGGTTGGTTAAATCAATAAAAAGGACTAAATCGCGTAAAGTGCAAAAAAGTATTGGTCTATTAGCTAATGGTGTCAAATAGCTATAGAACTTGAAATTTTAGGTCCTTAAGTGGTAGTATACCATTAATATGTTAGTGGATGTTAATGGTTTTGCATAAATGAAATTTTGAATTAGTTTTAAGGATAAAATGGTAAAATAGTTAATAAATGATAAAATAAATAAAATCAAAACCTTTTATCATCATTTAGTTTCTTCATCAACCAAATATTAGAGGGAAAACTCCATTTTTGAACACTCAACATTCGACCAAGCTCATTTGTGCAATTGGAAGTCCGTTTTCTTTCCTATTTTTTATGATTTCTACTTTTTTAGATCGTTGTAACTAGTACTAGCTAGCCCAGGGACTATTTTGCAAAATTGTTAAATATTTGAATGATTCCATTGATGAATACATGTGTATTTTGAAGTCTTGATAGATTTTGAATAGTTGTTGATAGTTAAACAAGTTTTGTTAAGTGATTTTTAGTGAAAATGCAAAATAGGGATTAAATTGTGAAATGTGTAAAGCTAGTGGTTAAAATGTGAAATAAATGAAAAATATGGGTTGCTAGGGGCATAATAGTAATTTGGCTAGCATGGGTCTATTGTGAATTTCATTAATTTGCGACTTTATGAAATAAGGGTTAAATTGTGAATAATGTGAAATATGTGGGGCAAAAGTGTAAATGTATTTTAATGTGTGTTTTGGACTAAATTGAATGAATAGATGATTAAATAAGTTAATTTTAAATATATTTAGATCAAGAGAGGAGAAATACGGACTTGGATCGGGGAAAAGATAAAGTACTTGAATAATCGACAATTTCATCGTTAGGTAAGTTCGTATGTGATAAATTTCAATACAATATATTTCATATGCTTTGATATTGCATAAATTGTGAATATGATACTTTGGACATGAACGATAGTGTTTCGACGACGAATCGACATTCGAAATCCCTATTGAACCTTAGGAATAGTTTAGGATGCTAGTGACATATCATTAGGGAATACATTGAGTTGGCTTCGGGCCATGATATAGCACTTCGGGTGCAAGTTATACTGATTTGGCTTTGGGCCATGCATATCGGCTAATTTGGCTTCAGCCCATGATATCAATATTTTGGATAAGTTACCTTGATTTAGCTATGGGCTATGGTATAAGTACTTATCGTGTGAAATCCTTGAATATCTGACTTCTATTCCAAATGGTTCAACGGGTAAATGTAAGAAGAGAATGTGTATGAAATTTGTACGAGATGGTACATGTATGTGTATAAACCATTTTAGTATTAAATCAAAGAAATGAGGATTAAATTACATAATTTGTGAATGATTACATGAAAGGTTTGTTTGTTAGTAAGCTTATTATTGTTTTATTCAATTTGTTGAATTATATTTGTGAGATTGTATCAAGTTTATTTTATACGAGCTTAGCTTACATCATTTATTATTCTATGTTTTATAGTGAATTCAAAGCTAACTCGGATTCAAGGATCGTCGGAGACATCGTCACACTATCTACATATCATTTGGTATTTTTGAACGTTGGTATATTAAGTATATGGCATGTATAGGGACTTTGAGTTATTTGGGTTATGTTTTGGTAATTATTTTGGCCATATGATTTGGCATTGTAAATGTTTATGTTTTGGCAAGTATATATAGCCATGTGTGATGCCTTAATTTGGTTTGTTTAGTATGTTTGAATAATGTACATATATGTATTGTTATGTCTTGTGAATTGAGTTGGTTGATGGTTATGTGATGATTGATGATAATAGGTACTATGAATGGTAAATTAATGATTTTTGGATATAGGTATGCTTGTAAAATTAGGTCAAATAATGCATATTTGATAATGGTCATTTTGATGATTTGAGGAGACAAGGATTGGTGTGAATTGAGATAGCATACTGTGAAACTTATGTTCTTTGAATTTGTTAGTATTGAATTGGTAGGATTTAGGCTTGGTTTGGTTGTTTTGGATTGCATATTATACTATGGTTTGGTATCATTTGTGCTGGTGAAGATGTGTGCCAAATGATGTGGCAAAATGTCTTGGTAAATAGCCTATTTTTGTCACACGGGCAGAGACACAGGCGTGTGTCTCAACCATGTGCGACACACAGTCATGTTACACGGCCGTGTGTCCCTTGGTGTTGAAATTAAAATCAAGTCCGTATGCTCCACACGGCCTCACACATGGGCGTCTGACTTGGTCGTGTGGCATAAGTCAGTATACCCTACAGGTTTGGCATGGTCTAGTACACGGCTTCACACATGTGCATGTATGGCCATTTTTGGGTCACACTGGTGTGTGTGTTGGACGTGTGACCCAAGATAGAGAGTTACACGAGGTTGGACACAAGCTGGGACACGGGCATGTCTAGTGGCCGTGTGTCTTGCTACACGGGTGTGTGTCCCCTGTTTTGAGAAAAAAATTCAATGTTTTGTGAAAGTTTCTTAAGTTATTGGTTTCGTCTTGAACCACTCCCAATGTATGTTTAAGGCCTCATGGGCTTGTATTAGGGACAAATTGATAGAGATTGAATGATAAATGGTTTAATTTAGAAACTGTAACACCCCTTACTCGAGACCATCGCCGGAATTAAGTAAGAGGCATTACTAGACTTGACTACTAGTTCAAAACATGAAAATCTTAAAGCTGTCAAACTGCGTTGTGCCGACTAATTTGGCTATAACTCGAGTTATAGAGTTCGAAATTCAGGTCCGTAAATTTTCCTTGAAAGTAGACTCATATATCTATTCACCATAATTTTTCTGGAATTTTTCATGTGGTCAATTAGTACAGTTTATTCATCAAAGTTACCCTTATTACACTGCTGGACAGTTCTGACCCGTCCCTATAAAACTGCAGTTATCTGATTGCACAATTTTCCAATGGTGTTCTTATTTATACCAATGAAAAATAGACTCATTTAGGTTTCTACACATATAAACCATGATTCCTAATTATTTTTGTACAATTTTTGATAATTTTTCCAAAACAGGACAGTGACCCACGAATTCCTTCAGAACAGGTTTCGTCTACACTTAATTATCTCATGAGGTATAAATCCTTTTCCTACTCTATTTCTTTTACGTAAAAATAGACACACTAAGGTTCAATTTCATAGCTCACTCATCTCCAAATTCAATATACCCTATTTTTGATGATTTTCCTAACTCGCGTCACTACTGCTGCTACAAGCTGTTTTGAAGCATTCTTAAAAATAACTAGCTTCTACCCGAACCTCCTTACTTCAATTTACAAGGATTCAATTCATATTCAACCATTTCCTTAGTAAAACGATTAACTCGTTTAGGAATGCATAGACATTTCCACCATGAACCAACTTACATCAAATCACACCAACGTACTTAACAAAAATTTAGCCATTTTCGCATGGCTATTCTTTTAGTGTTTACACATGAACCGAAAATTTTTCTCAAACCAAACCAAGCCTATCCTATACATGCCTTCGTTTAAAACCAACCCAAAATGAAGGAGTACCCAAAATGTAGGTTGATAGTGTGAGCGACTTTCCAACGATCCCGTTGAGCCTGTGGCTTGCTCCTAATCTATAAAACAGAGGAAACATCTCACACGAGTAAGCTTACTAGCTTAGTAAGTCCCAACGCATTTAAATTAGAACATTTAATTAGTTATGAAGATAAAACAATCCACATATGGCATTCTACATAAACAACTAAGTAAAAAGTTTACACAAGGCCAAATTTAATAATTCGATGACCTACTTTCCGGCAATTATACATGCAAAACAATTGTCCCATAGTAACATGTTCTAAGCTCAACTTCCGTCAAATTACATTCATCAATGACAATTTGGCACAAGTAATATTTAACATGACATACCTCACATACTTACCCGAACCATTTTCTTGACAATTTAGTCCTAAATTGTCTTGACAAGGATTAAACTCCTCTTAGGTAAATTTCATCACCGGCATCAAGCCTGCTAGGCGTAAAGGCCTGAAAAGTAACACCGGCGCAAGGCTTGCTAGGCGTAAAGCCCGATAGATAACACGAGGCCTGCTAGGCATAAAAGCCCGATAGATAACACCGGCACGAGGCCTGCTAGGCATAAAAGCCCGATAAATAACACCGGCACGAGGCCTGCTAGGCTCGAGGCCCGAATGTCAAAATATCTTTACATGCTTTTCACATTTTCACTATACACATCGAATCATATACCTTTATTACCATTGCATTTAATAAAATTTGAAATCAATCAAATCCATTACTATCAAAATCGACCAACTCATGGTTTTATACCAAGCTTATACAATCTATATCATTCACTAGATATGTAAAGGATCTTTAGATATAAAGTAGCTCAAGAACTTACTTATTCACCTTGCATTAGCCAAAATGATTTCCATTACACTCTCAACTAAAATCATCAACCAACATGTAGATGTACATTCGGCCATGATGCAATTGAATACTAACATTCATTTATTTTTAAAAATCAAGATAACCATAATTTACTCTTTGGCATAATTTAACCAAGGGACTTACCTCAGTTGTCGATAAGCCGTGCAAATCGGCTACTCGATAATCTTTGTTTTTCCTCGATCTTGATCTTTCTCTTTTTGTTCCCGATCTAATTTGGTTCAATTTTAACCAATTAACCACACGTCCATTCAATTCAAGAACAAAATCATAAAATACATAATTTCAAGACATAACAATGTGCATTCGGCATACATCCCCTACTTTGTTCAAGTGCATTCAAATTATTAGGGAACACTTTGGTAGTAATTTCCTTGATGTGTTTTAACTTACATCTTATCTTCTCATCTAGCCGTACCTTAACTTTATATAATTACACATACATAATCAAACACATTAGCTCAATTTCATTTTCTCTTATGGCCGAATATACTAATTCTATACCCATGCATTTTCTTCAACATACAACCAAGAAACAAGCTAATAACCACATCTAATTCAAGCATTTAACTAATCCAATTTAACCTATTGAACACCACAATAAAAATTTCAAACCATTAGGGTCTCTTCTCCATGGCCGAATGGCCCTTAGGTGCCTAGGATTCTCTATAACTCTTCTTTCCATCCATTTTACCCCTTGCACTAATTTACTTCTAGAAATCAAGTTTTAAACTTAGTTCACCCAATAACTCAAACATCACATATAACAATCTTATATGGTAAATCTCATCATAAGGGAATGGCCGAACATCAAGACACAAGAAGAGATGTTTTCATGGACATCCACCCTATTATTCGGCCAACTATGAGGGTACCTTCAAGCCAAAACAACAAATCTTCTTACAAGTCCATGCCATTTCTTTTCATACCATCTAACTCATTATCAATACAAACTACAACATTTACCTCCATGGCCGAATCTCATCATGCCCACACTAGCAAATTTTGCTTGTTTCAAAAGAAGAGAAAATGATCAAGAACTTAAGCCATATCAAGTTCAATTCTTACCTAATCTAGTGCATGCAGGGCCGAATGGAGAAGATGAAGTTCTTCCCTTCTCTTCAAGGTAGAAATCGGCTAGAAGGGAGGAAGGATGAGAGAATTTTTTTTTCTTTCCTTTTTGTTTTCATTTTTCTTTTTCCATAAATTATAGCATGCTTTTCTTTTAATTTTACTAAAAATCAAAATGTATAATTAAAAAGTATATAATCATAGCATGCTTTAATATAAAAATGCCTAAATGTCATACAAAAATATAAAAAAGAGAGCATATATGCATGCTTGCCGTCCACCTTGTTTAAAGGTGGGAAAT
Organism: Gossypium australe; assembly: GCA_005393395.2. Taxonomy (NCBI): domain Eukaryota; kingdom Viridiplantae; phylum Streptophyta; class Magnoliopsida; order Malvales; family Malvaceae; genus Gossypium; species Gossypium australe. The sequence continues at coordinate 42,836,341 of CM016617.1, forward strand.
TGACATGCAAATCCTTATGTTTTATGGACAATTCACTTAGCTCCCTTTTTATTAATGCCCACTACTTTGTCCTTCTTGAAATTTAGACCTTTTCAACAAATTAACCACTCAGATAGTTAAAATTTTCCACGAAACTTTCACACTCACAAAAAAAAAAAAAAAACACATAACAAACATAATACATAATATTATAATATCTTTTAGGCTCGGATTCGTGGTCCCGAAACCACCGTTCCGATTAGGGTCAAAATTGGTCTGTTACAACTCTCCCCCCCTTAAGGATTTTCGTCCCCGAAAATCTTACCGTTAAAAAGGCTCGGATATTGTTGCTTCATTGACTCTTCAGGCTCCCACGTAGCCTCTTCAACTCCGTGACGATTCCATAGAATCTTTACTAATGGAATTCTTTTATTTCTTAACTCTTTGGTTTCCCGAGCCAAGATACGGATCGGTTCCTCATCATAGGTCAAGTCAGATCGAATTTCAATCTCCGACGGGGTGATCACATGGGACGGATCCGATCTGTATTTGCGAAGCATCGAAACATGAAATACGTTGTGTATCTTTTCTAACTCGGAGGGCAATCTTAATCTATAAGCAACCGGTCCAATACGTTCAATAACTTCGTACGGTCCGATAAATCTCGGACTCAACTTGCCTTTCTGACCGAATCGGAGTATTTTCTTCCACGGAGAAACTTTTAAGAACACCCGATCTCCGACCTGAAATTCAATGTCCTTACGTTTTAAATCGGCATAGGACTTTTGACGATCCGAAGCAGCTTTCAAATTACTTCTAATTACCACCACCTTCTGTTCAGTTTCCTTAATCCAATCAACCCCGTGTATCTTATTCTCACTGAGCTCAGTCCAATACAATGGTGTGCGACATTTTCGACCATATAAGGCTTCATAAGGTGCCATTTTTAAGCTAGATTGAAAGCTATTATTGTAAGCAAACTCAATCAGGGGTAGGTATCGTTCCCACGTACCTTCGAACTCGAGAACGCAACACCTCAACATGTCCTCAAGTATCAAGATAGTTCGCTCAGACTGACCGTCTGTTTGCGGATGAAAGGCCGTACTAAAATGAAGTTTAGTACCTAATGCCTCTTGCAACTTCTTCCAGAATCGCGAGGTAAATCTTGGGTCTCTATCTGAAACAATGGAACTCGGTACACCGTGCAATCTTACAATCTGCGACACATACAATTCGGCGAGTTTGTCAAGTGAATAGTCGGTACGTACCGGCACAAAATGAGCTGATTTAGTCAATCTATCAACGATAACCCAAACGGCATCTTTCTTACTCGGTGTCATAGGAAGACCGGATACAAAATCCATAGTAATTCTATCCCATTTCCATTTGGGTATCATAATCGGCTGAAGTAATCCGGAGGGTACCTGATGCTCAGCTTTCACTTGTTGACAGATTAAGCACTTGGAGACAAACGCAGATATGTCCCGTTTCATGCCGGGCCACCAATAAAACTGCTTCAAATCGTTATACATTTTTGTACTACCCGGGTGTATCGACATTCGGCCATTATGGGCCTCACTCAGAATCATCTGTATGAAATCTGAGTTCATTGGAACACACAATCGATTTTTATACTTCAAACAGTCATTTGCATCTATCTGGAAGTCTGATTCTGTAGCGTTCTCACACTGAACCCGAATAGCTACTAACTTTTCGTCAACTTTCTGTGCCTCGCAAATTTGCTGAATAAACATCGGTCTTGTTTGTAGCTCGGCTATGATCGAACCATCCTCAGACATCGTCATCCGTGTGTTTAATGCACGCAGAGCAAATAATGATTTTCGACTCAACGCATCCGCAACAACATTAGCCTTCCCTGGGTGGTAGTCAATCACTAATTCGTAGTCTTTCAGCAATTCTAACCATCGGCGTTGTCTCAAATTTAGATCTTTCTGTGTCATTAAATATTTTAGACTTTTGTGATCTGAGTAAACATGACATTTTTCGCCGAATAAATAGTGACGCCAAATTTTCAATGCAAACACAATGGCTGCAACTCCAGATCGTGAGTGGATAATTTTTTTCATGTGGCTTCAATTGTCTTGAAGCGTAGGCTATCACCTTGCCTTCTTGCATTAGAACACAACCCAACCCACTTAAAGATGCATCACTAAAAATAGTAAATTCTTTACCCGATTCAGGCTGAGTCAACACTGGAGCCTCGGTTAAAAGGGCTTTCAACTGCTCGAAACTCTTCTGGCATTTTTCTGACCACTCATATTTGACATCCTTCTGTAGTAGTCTCGTCAAAGGTGTAGCTATCACGGAAAAACCTTTTACAAATCGTCTATAATATCCCGCGAGGCCTAGGAAGCTTCGGATTTCAGAAACATTCTTTGGTGGTTTCCACTCGAGTATGGCTGCTATTTTGTTTGGATCCACCCGAATTCCTGACACCGAAACCACATGACCCAAGAAGCTGACTTCGTTCAACCAAAACTCACACTTACTGAATTTTGCATATAAACGATGATCTCTCAAGGTTTGTAGTACTTCTCTCAGTGCTCAACGTGTTCCGCTTCACTTTTGGAGTAGACCAATATATCATCGATAAACACTACTACAAACCGATCCAAAAACCGTCGGAAGACCCGGTTCATTAGATCCATAAAAACGGCAGGTGCATTGGTAAGCCCAAAAGGCATAACCAAAAACTCATAGTGCCCGTACCTCGTTCGAAATGCCGTCTTTGGCACATCGGAATCTCTAACTCGTAATTGATAATAGCCCGATCTCAAATCTATTTTTGAAAACACTGAAGCCCCCTTTAACTGATCAAATAAATCATCGATCCGAGGTAACGGGTATTTATTCTTTATGGTCACCTTATTTAGTTGCCGGTAGTCGATACACATTCGCATTGTCCCATCTTTCTTTTTCACAAATAAGACTGGTGCTCCCCACGGAGAAAAACTCGGTCGTGCGAAACCCCTCTCTGTCAATTCTTGCAACTGCGCTTTCAATTCTTTTAATTCAGTGGGCGCCATTCGGTACGGAGCTATCGAAATTGGGGTCGCATCCGGCACTAATTCAATGCCGAACTCAATCTCTCGTACTGGGGGTAAGCCCGGTAGTTCTTCAGGAAACACATCGGTGTATTCACATACAACTGGTACCGATTCCATTAGTTTCTCGGACAGTTTATTATCCAGTACATAAGCCAAATAGGCCTCACACCCCTTTCTCACATATTTTTGGGCTACCATCGAGGATATCACTGTAGGCAACTCATTTACATCACCGGATTTTATTTTGACTGTCTCACCGTTTCGGCATTTCAATTTAATAAGCTTTCTTTTACAATCCACCACTGCCTCATGTGAAGTTAACCAATCCATACCCAAGATTATATCAAATTCATCGAAGGGCAACAACATTAAGTCCGCTGGAAAGCAATAGTCTCGTACCATCAATGGGCAACCTCTACACACTTTATCTACAAGCACACACCTACCCAAAGGGTTGGACACACGAATTACGAACTCGGTAGACTCAACTAGCAGAGTCTTACCAAATTTTAAAGTTTCACACACATAAGAATGGGTCGAACCAGGATCAATTAGTGCAATCACAGTAATATCAAAAAGAGTGAAAGTACCGGTGATGACGTCGGGGGAGGAAGCATCCTCTCTAGCTCGCGCAGCATATGCTCTAGCCGGAGCTCTAGCCTCAGATCGACCTGTAGCATTCGTCGTTCCTTTCTGGCTACCACCTACATTGCCTGAATGTCTGGGTGGTCTACCTCGCATTGGCACGTTGCTCGGTGTAGTGTTCTGAACTACATTCTGCTCAGCTAATTTCGGACACTCTCTGATAAAATGACCTGACGATCCACACTTATAGCAAGTCCGATCATGGAATCTACAACTCCCTGAGTGCCATTTCCCACAGTGCTTGCATTCAACTCTATTTTGTGGAGTGTTACCAACACTGGCTATCGAGGTAGCTCGGGAGCTCATAGGAGGTCGATCCCGTCTAGGCGGATCTGCAGTAGTTTTCTGTCGGCTGTAGTCATCTCTGGGCTTCTTGCTCGTGGAATGAAAAACTTTGCCTGAAGACCTCTTTCGGATATCTCTGGCTTCGGTATCAGCCTTTCTTTTCTCCTTCCCGAGCTCTTCAGCTTTGCAAGCTCTCTCAACTAAAGTTACAAATTCTTGGATTTCAAGAACGCCGACAAACATCTTTATATCTTCATTTAAGCCATCTTCAAATCTTTTACACATAATGGCTTCAGTAGAGACACACTCTCTAGCATAACGGCTGAGCCTGACAAATTTTCGTTCATACTCCGTTACAGTCATTCGTCCTTGTTTCAGCTCAAGGAATTCTTTTCGTTTTTGATCAATAAATCTTTGGCTAATATACTTCTTGCGGAATTCAGTTTGGAAGAAATCCCATGTCACTTTTTCTTTCGGAACCACTGATACTAGTGTATTCCACCAGTGATATGCAGTGTCCCGAAGTAAGGATATAGTACACTTCAAGCATTCATCCGGAGTACAAGACAGCTCACCAAGTACCCGAATAGTGTTATCGAGCCACATTTCGGCTCTCTCAGCATCATCATCGTCATTGGCTTTAAATTCTTCGGCCCCATATTTTCGAATTTTGTCAACTGGGGGCCTACTAGATCTCGTTGGATCTATCACTGGGGGAGCTAGAGGATCCGGAGTTGGATTATTTGGGGGCGGAGGTTGGGGTATATTCGGGTTATTTGAATAAATTGGGCAAACCACTCGTTCATCATCCGATAAAAGGCTTGCTTTGTCTCTCCTTCGTGGCTACCCGAAACAGGTCGAGAGTCTACCGGCGCTGATCCGTGGGTACGGTCAGGCGCCACGCTCTCCACATCATCAGCCACAGCTCTTTCTGGTTCAGAGTCCATTTACTATACAAAACAAAAATTCAGGCTGTCAGAAGTCACCACACTATCAACATATAACCACAGGCATGTATAGCTAGACTCACACGCGCCACGGTAGTCCTAGAATCGACTAAACCGTAAGCTCTGATACCAATAAATGTAACACCCCTTACTCGAGACCATCGCCGGAATTAAGTAAGAGGCATTACTAGACTTGACTACTAGTTCAAAACATGAAAATCTTAAAGCTGTCAAACTGCGTTGTGCCGACTAATTTGGCTATAACTCGAGTTATAGAGTTCGAAATTCAGATCCGTAAATTTTCCTTGAAAGTAGACTCATATATCTATTCACCATAATTTTTCTGGAATTTTTCATGTGGTCAATTAGTACAGTTTATTCATCAAAGTTACCCTTATTACACTGCTGGACAGTTCTGACCCGTCCCTATAAAACTGCAGTTATCTGATTGCACAATTTTCCAATGGTGTTCTTATTTATACCAATGAAAAATAGACTCATTTAGGTTTCTACACATATAAACCATGATTCCTAATTATTTTTGTACAATTTTTGACAATTTTTCCAAAACAGGACAGTGACCCACGAATTCCTTCAGAACAGGTTTCGTCTACACTTAATTATCTCATGAGGTATAAATCCTTTTCCTACTCTATTTCTTTTACGTAAAAATAGACACACTAAGGTTCAATTTCATAGCTCACTCATCTCCAAATTCAATATACCCTATTTTTGATGATTTTCCTAACTCGCGTCACTGCTGCTGCTACAAGCTGTTTTGAAGCATTCTTAAAAATAACTAGCTTCTACCCGAACCTCCTTACTTCAATTTACAAGGATTCAATTCATATTCAACCATTTCCTTAGTAAAACGATTAACTCGTTTAGGAATGCATAGACATTTCCACCATGAACCAACTTACATCAAATCACACCAACGTACTTAACAAAAATTTAGCCATTTTCGCATGGCTATTCTTTTAGTGTTTACACATGAACCGAAAATTTTTCAAACCAAACCAAGCCTATCCTATACATGCCTTCGTTTAAAACCAACCCAAAATGAAGGAGTACCCAAAATGTAGGTTGATAGTGTGAGCGACTTTCCAACGATCCCGTTGAGCCTGTGGCTTGCTCCTAATCTATAAAATAGAGGAAACATCTCACACGAGTAAGCTTACTAGCTTAGTAAGTCCCAACGCATTTAAATTAGAACATTTAATTAGTTATGAAGATAAAACAATCCACATATGGCATTCTACATAAACAACTAAGTAAAAAGTTTACACAAGGCCAAATTTAATAATTCGATGACCTACTTTCCGGCAATTATACATGCAAAACAATTGTCCCATAGTAACATGTTCTAAGCTCAACTTCCGTCAAATTACATTCATCAATGACAATTTGGCACAAGTAATATTTAACATGACATACCTCACATACTTACCCGAACCATTTTCTTGACAATTTAGTCCTAAATTGTCTTGACAAGGATTAAACTCCTCTTAGGTAAATTTCATCACCGGCATCAAGCCTGCTAGGCGTAAAGGCCTGAAAAGTAACACCGGCGCAAGGCTTGCTAGGCGTAAAGCCCGATAGATAACACCGGCACGAGGCCTGCTAGGCATAAAAGCCCGATAGATAACACCGGCACGAGGCCTGCTAGGCATAAAAGCCCGATAAATAACACCGGCACGAGGCCTGCTAGGCTCGAGGCCCGAATGTCAAAATATCTTTACATGCTTTTCACATTTTCACTATACACATCGAATCATATACCTTTATTACCATTGCATTTAATAAAATTTGAAATCAATCAAATCCATTACTATCAAAATCGACCAACTCATGGTTTTATACCAAGCTTATACAATCTATATCATTCACTAGATATGTAAAGGATCTTTAGATATAAAGTAGCTCAAGAACTTACTTATTCACCTTGCATTAGCCAAAATGATTTCCATTACACTCTCAACTAAAATCATCAACCAACATGTAGATGTACATTCGGCCATGATGCAATTGAATACTAACATTCATTTATTTTTAAAAATCAAGATAACCATAATTTACTCTTTGGCATAATTTAACCAAGGGACTTACCTCAGTTGTCGATAAGCCGTGCAAATCGGCTACTCGATAATCTTTGTTTTTCCTCGATCTTGATCTTTCTCTTTTTGTTCCCGATCTAATTTGGTTCAATTTTAACCAATTAACCACACGTCCATTCAATTCAAGAACAAAATCATAAAATACATAATTTCAAGACATAACAATGTGCATTCGGCATACATCCCCTACTTTGTTCAAGTGCATTCAAATTATTAGGGAACACTTTGGTAGTAATTTCCTTGATGTGTTTTAACTTACATCTTATCTTCTCATCTAGCCGTACCTTAACTTTATATAATTACACATACATAATCAAACACATTAGCTCAATTTCATTTTCTCTTATGGCCGAATATACTAATTCTATACCCATGCATTTTCTTCAACATACAACCAAGAAACAAGCTAATAACCACATCTAATTCAAGCATTTAACTAATCCAATTTAACCTATTGAACACCACAATAAAAATTTCAAACCATTAGGGTCTCTTCTCCATGGCCGAATGGCCCTTAGGTGCCTAGGATTCTCTATAACTCTTCTTTCCATCCATTTTACCCCTTGCACTAATTTACTTCTAGAAATCAAGTTTTAAACTTAGTTCACCCAATAACTCAAACATCACATATAACAATCTTATATGGTAAATCTCATCATAAGGGAATGGCCGAACATCAAGACACAAGAAGAGATGTTTTCATGGACATCCACCCTATTATTCGGCCAACTATGAGGGTACCTTCAAGCCAAAACAACAAATCTTCTTACAAGTCCATGCCATTTCTTTTCATACCATCTAACTCATTATCAATACAAACTACAACATTTACCTCCATGGCCGAATCTCATCATGCCCACACTAGCAAATTTTGCTTGTTTCAAAAGAAGAGAAAATGATCAAGAACTTAAGCCATATCAAGTTCAATTCTTACCTAATCTAGTGCATGCAGGGCTGAATGGAGAAGATGAAGTTCTTCCCTTCTCTTCAAGGTAGAAATCGGCTAGAAGGGAGGAAGGATGAGAGAATTTTTTTTTTCTTTCCTTTTTGTTTTCATTTTTCTTTTTCCATAAATTATAGCATGCTTTTCTTTTAATTTTACTAAAAATCAAAATGTATAATTAAAAAGTATATAATCATAGCATGCTTTAATATAAAAATGCCTAAATGTCATACAAAAATATAAAAAAGAGAGCATATATGCATGCTTGCCGTCCACCTTGTTTAAAGGTGGGAAATTGACATGCAAATCCTTATGTTTTATGGACAATTCACTTAGCTCCCTTTTTATTAATGCCCACTACTTTGTCCTTCTTGAAATTTAGACCTTTTCAACAAATTAACCACTCAGATAGTTAAAATTTTCCACGAAACTTTCACACTCACAAAAAAAAAAAAAACACATAACAAACATAATACATAATATTATAATATCTTTTAGGCTCGGATTCGTGGTCCCGAAACCACCGTTCCGATTAGGGTCAAAATTGGTCTGTTACAGAAACTGTATGCTTATTGAATATTTAGTTGTTTTATAAGTTCGGTAATACTCTGTAACCCTATTTCAGCGTTGAATATTGACTAAGAGTGCTACATTTTTGGTATCAGAGCTACGGTTTAGTCGATTCTAGGTTTAACCTAGCGTGTGTGAAAGGTTAGCTATACATGCAATATATAAACTGTGATAGTGTGATGACTCCTGACATTTCAAACTGTGTTTTCATATAGTAAATGGATCTTAATCAAGCTATAGTTGATGACGTTGAAAGTAATGCACCGCTCCCGTTCAAGGGATAGCGCCGTCTGATTCTAGACCCGTAACGGGTAGCCAGGGAGGAGAGGCTAAAGAAACCTTCTTCCAAATGATGAACGAGTGGCTTACACAATATATTCGAATGAACCCGGCTCATCAATAGCTTCGACCCCCTCCTTATCCCTAAGCAGTTCTCGTAACTCCCCAAGGAGTCTAGCTTTTAAGATTGAGTAAGCCTCCAGTTGATAAGATCCGTAAACATGGGGTTGAAAAGTTCAGAGCTAATGTTGATGATGATCCCGAGAGAGCTGAGTTTTGGCTTGAAAATACGATTCGAGTCTTTGATGAGCTTTCTTGCACACCAGTTGAATGTTTAAAATGTGCTATATCACTTCTGAGAGACACTACGTATCAGTGGTGGAATACATTAGTATCAGTGGTGGCTGTAACACCACTTACCCGTATCCAACGTCGGAACAGGGTATGAGGAGTTACCTAACTTAATCTCGTACGTACATTCAATTCTGAAACATAAAAGTCCGTTCGGATTTAAAACTTTTCAAACTTCCCCTTAACAACCTTATTATAGGCTTACGAGGCCCAAAACACATCTTAGAAACAATTTGAGATCAGTTCGAGTTCCTTAGAAAACCTTAGAAAATGTTATTAAAAACAGGGCCACACGTTCGTGTGAAGAGGGACACGCCTGTGTTGGGAGGCCGTGTACTCACACACGTCCATGACACTAATCCATGTGGATTTTATTATTCATTTCGAACCTACAGGGGTTTCCACACGGCCATGACAAGCCCGTGTCTTCACCCGTGTGTAAAACTGTGACATTTTGTTTATGACATCATCATCTCAATAAGATCACACGGCCAAGGCACACGCCTGTGCTCTATGGCTGTGTCTTCCCGATGGTTGAGACACACGAGCATGTCGCAGCCCGTGTGGTTGCTATTGGGCATATTGATCTACCAACATAGCATGCAGGGGGACACACGGCCTATCAACACGCCCATAGGGCTAACCGTGCGGCACACATAGCCTAGACACACACCCGTGTGTCTACCCGTGTGGACAAATTCAAAGCTATTTTCCAAGCCATGTTGCCACCCACACTTGCACACGTTCATACAACATCACATATGACTCTGATAACATCATTTGTAATACTTAATCATCACATTTAGCCTATGATAACCATACTAACTTCACATTCACGAGAGAGTATTGTCACATGTATAAATATATAATCAACACAAGCTATCATTCATGGCTATATTCAAATTGAACCATAAACCATTTTAGGTCAAAACATTTGGATACATTAACAATGACTTAATTAATCAAAAGATAAGATCCCTATACATTCCATATCTCAAGAAGGCTTGAAAACTTATACCCAAAATGATTGCTTGATAGTGTGAAAACATCTCCAGCGATCTTCAACCCGAACTAGCTAAATTAACCTAAAAAGATACGAAAGGAAGAGTAAGCAATAATGCTTAGTAAGTTCATATGCAAATAATAAACAAATATTGACATTCATTTATTTTACTCAACCGCAAGGGTATTATAATGTGACTTGCATTTAAGTTCATCATTACCACTTAATTATTCATAATGCTTACTCTTTGTCTTATAGATACCATTTACGTGTCTTGACATTAGGCTTAACATCATAGTCTCTTCATTATAACTTGTCACATTCTTTAGTAAGTTATTTCCATCCTCTTAATCACACACTCATCACTTATGAGGGATCATAGTTTCCACATTTAGTTTAACCACTTTTCATTTGTCAAAGCTCATAGCTTACTATATTGTCATAGTAACTTTATTCAGCATCTAAGCCTGTCTTTCCTCTCTCTCAAACTAAATGAATCACAATTTAATCATATACTTTAATCTATATCATAATCTGAATTAGGCTTATAAGCTTAACACATGATCACCTTCAAACCTTGTCATACATTGATTCATAATAAATGGAGATTACTGACCGCAAGGTTATCAATGTCTCTCAATCATAACTTATTTGTACGCATTATTACTATGAATTCATCATATACCGAATTCACTTCACATGAGTTTAGGTACATACCTGTACCACCCGTGACATTGTCACATACTTCCTTCTTTTCAAAATACCTATTCAATCACTCAAAATGCTAAAAGATACTCATTTTCAAGTATTGAATAATTGAAAAGCCTTTCACAAGGCTCCTCAAAGAAAGCCAGTTGATCCATCTCAAAAGACAGAATCACGCTCAAGATTGAGGATTTTCCCTTCAATTTCCTTCAGGGGGTTTTAGGGTTTTTCTTTATGTTTTGTTATTTAATTTCTTCTAAGATGTATTCTTTTATAAACATCAACTAAACCCCTCAAATACCTGAGAGGGATGAAACCTAAGACGAATCTTGTTATTGTTTCCTGAACTGTATGATAAATACTTGATTTGTTCTTAATTATGTGTTCTTAATTCTTGCTTTAATATTCCAGGATATTGATTCAAGTATTGATGTGCTTATTCCAGGATACTCATTTTAGGTACAGGTATTGTACCACCCGTGACATTGTCACATACTTCCTTGTTTTCAGCATACCTATTGAATCACTCAAAATGCTAAAAGATACTTGTTTTCAAGTATTGAATCATAGAAAAGCCTTTCACAAACCGTCTATAATATCCCACTAGTCCTAGAAAACTGAAGACTTAAAACACTTTTCTCGGAGGTTTCCAATCTAAAATTGTTGAAATGTTACTCGGATCAACTCGTATCCCCGCAGCTGACACTATATGTCCCAGAAAACCAGCCTCGCGCAACCGGAACTCACATTTACTAAATTTTGCATATAATTGCTTATCACACAGAGTTTGTAGCACAATTCCCAAATACTTGGCATGATCCTTCTCATCACAAGAATAAATCAAAATATCGTCAATAAACACAAAGACAAATTGATCCAAATACGGCCTGAATATCCGATTCATCAAGTCCATAAAGATAGTAGGAGCATTTGTTAGTCCGAAAGGCATAACTAAAAATTCATAATGTCCATACCTCGTCCGAAAAGCAGTTTTCGGCACATCTGATTCTTTGACTGTCAACTGATAATAACCTGATCTCAAGTCTATTTTCGAAAACACTGTAGCTCCTTTTAGCTGATCGAACAAATCATCGATTCTGGGTAGAGGATATTTGTTTTTAATAGTCACTTTGTTTAATTGGCGGTAATCAATGCATATTCTCATCGTGCCATCTTTCTTTTTCACAAACAATACAGGAGCACCCCAGGGAGAGAAACTTGGTCGTGCAAAACCTCTGTCTATCAACTCTTGCAACTGAGACTTCAATTCTTTCAATTCTATCAGAGCCATTCTATATGGAGCTATTGAGATAAGGGTTGTTCCCGGCACTAACTCAATGCCAAACTCAACTTCTCGTATCGGAGGTAATCCCTGTAATTCTTCAAGAAACACGCCAGGGAACTCACAAACCACAGGCACATATTCAACTTTCTTTTCTGTCACTTTCGTATCAATCACATATGCAAGATAAGCTTCATATCCCTTTTTCACATAATTCAAATCTTTCACCAAAGATATTACAACCGGTAACCCATTCAAATCAATGGATTCAATTCGAACTATCTCACCGTTCTAACTTCTCAAATCAATAGTCTTTCATTTGCAATTCACAATAGCATTGTGCAAAGTTAACCAATCCATACCAGGATTATATCAAATTCATCAAAGGGTAGTAAAATTAGATTATCCATGAAACAAATATCTTGAAAAATCAACGGAAAATTCTTGCACACTTTGTCAACCAGAACACACTTGCCTAAGGAGTTCGATACTCTAATTACAAAATCAGTAGACTTAACAGGCAGAGTCTTATTGGATACTAAGTTCACACACACATATGAATGGGTAGATCCTAAATCTATGAATGCAATCACATCAGTATCATAAAGAGTGAAAGTACCAGTAATGACGTCGAGAGATGACGCTTCATCGCGAGCGTGAATAGTGTAGGCTCTAGTAGGTGCTCTCGCCTCGGATCTTACATGTAACACCCCTTACCCGAGACCATTGCTGGAGTCGAGCACAAGGCATTACTAGACTTAACTTACTAGTTCGGGGCATAAAAATTGAAACTGTCCATCTGTGTCATGTTCACTAAATTGACTATAACTCGAGTTACGAAACTCGAAATTTAGATCCGTAAATTTTCCCTGAAAATAGACTCATATATCTTCTTACTATAAGTTTTCCATAATTTTTGGTGTGGCCAATTAGTACAGTTTATTAGTTAAAGTCTCCCCTCTTACACAGTTTGACAGTTCTGACCCCTCTGCACAAAAAATCAATTATCTCATAATATACAACTTTTTTGCCTACACCATTTCCTTCATATAAAAATAGACTAAATAATATTTAATTCTATATATCATTCACACAATAATTTTATTTATACTATTTTTAGTGATTTTTCAAAATCACGTCACAATTGCTGTCCAAAACTGTTCCCCTACAGATTTTTTACTCTTTCATAATTTCTTTGTAAAAACTATCATCTAGACATACATAACATCCAAAACATGTTCTTAATTAACTATTTTAATGGCTAATCATTATCAAGCATTTACAAGCCAATATTAAGGCATATCATAAGGACATACACACAAAATGGCTAAGTCCCTATACATGCCATAACTTAAAACGTTCAAGTCACAAAATACCAATATAATCTTTGATAGTGTGTAAAAAACTCCGACGTCCTTGCGATTCCCGAGTTGGCTTGTAATACTATAAAAAAAAAGAAAAAGGAATGGGAGTAAGCATAAAGTTTAGTAAGTTTACATGTAAATAAATAACAACATTCTTAATGAATTCTCTTAATCTTTTCATACCAAGATTATTTAAGCCTTTAATTTAATATACTTAGGTCTTAAATTCTTACCTGTACCTTTTTAGCTTGAACTTGTCTTACCTTTCCTTTGGTATACTCTTTGAATTTTCCCGTTGAACCACTTGGAATACTAAGGATACGCGAGTACCTTTCCTTATGAAACTTAACCATTGCCATGTCTTGACATGGTCTTACGTGGTATCCTTGCCTTATGAACTCAGCAATGCCATGCCTTGGCATGGTCTTACATGGGACCTTTGCCTTTTAAACTCACCAATGCCATGCCTTGGCATGGTCTTACATGGGACCTTTGCCTTATAGAAACTTATCAATACCATGTCTTGACATGGTCTTACATGATTTCCTTAAACCCTAATGTCATGACATTTGTATCCTACACGTTCCTAAGGTTCAACCAGAACTTTCTGAGATAGCTTTTCCATCAATTGATACTTGAGTCTTTAAATAATAAATTTACAGAATAAATATGTAAATGCTGGAATTTAATAGTATTAAATGTAAAATAATAGAATATTGCATTTATTTACCGCAAACTTACCTCGAAACAAAATACGATAAACTATATCGATTTAGTCCACTATCTTTTTCTTTCCCCGGTCTAACTTCGGTTTTCGTTCATCTTGATCAATAATAGCAAACTTAGCTCACATTTATTAAAACATCCCTTAACTCTAACTTTGGCAAAATTATAATTTTGCCCCTAAACTTTTACATATTTACACATTTTCCCCAAAGCTTGGAAATTAAACTTTATCCCTTATTCTTATGTTATATGACATGCTGATCACTTTTCCCTTCTATGACAACATCAAATTCTCACTCTAACGTGTACTTATGAACATTAGGTATTTTTACCAATTAAGCTGTTTTACTCGTTTTCACTTAAAATCACTTAGCAAAAGTTGTTTAACATAATTTTAGACATCATATTCCATCATAAAACATCAACATAAACACATTTTACCTATGGGTACTTTTCCAGATATGAACCCTAGCATGAATTATTGATAGAATAAGCTAAACCGAGCTACCGGGGCTTCAAAAATGTAAAGGACATTAAAAACGGGGCTTGGAATCATTTACTATGGAGCTTGGAAGCTTGAAACAAAACCTAGCTATGGTGAACCCTTGAAAATTTGGCTTAATGAAGAAGATGAGCACATTTTGCCATCTTTTTCCCTTTTAATTTCTTTTTATTACCAAATGACTAAATTACCCTTCGTTAAAAACTTTGGTTCTTTCTACGTATATATGTCCATGAAAAACTAATGGTATAATTACCATTTAAAGACCTCTACTTCAATTATGCTCTTCAATTAAATCCTTTAACACCTAAAACTCATATTTATCAACTTTTGCAATTAAGTCCTAATAGGCAAATTAGACATGGAATTCATGAAATTTTCTATCGATATTCTAACACATGCATCTAATCACTCAATAAATCATAATAATTAATCATAATAAACTTTTCTATCTTGGATTCTTGGTTTCGCAACCACTGTTCCATTTAGGCCCTGTTTCGGGATGTTACATTTCTTCCCCCTTTTAAGGATTTTTCGTCCCCGAAAATCTTACCTGTGAAGAGATTTGGGTACTGTTTTCACATAGTCTCTTCGGGCTCCCATGTAGCCTCGTCTATCCCATGCCTATTCCATAATACTTTCACAAGTGCAATACTTTTGTTCCTTAATTGCTTAACCTCTCGAGCTACAATTTTTACCAGTTCCTCACCGTAAGTCATATCTGGCTGAACCTCAACCTCTGTCTGTGAAATTATATGCGATGGATCTGAACGATAACGACGTAGCATAGACACATGGAACACATTATGAATCTTTTCTAACTCAGTCGGCAAAGCTAACCGATATGCCAATGGCCCAACTCTCTCGATCACCTCAAACTGTCCAATAAAACGGGGACTTAATTTGCCTTTCTTGCCAAATCTGAGAACTTTCTTCCACGGATACTTTCAAGAATACCCTATCACCAACTTGAAATTCAATTTCTTTTCTTTTCAAATCTGCATAGGATTTCTACCTATCTGAAGTTGCTTTCAAGCAATCTCTGATGACTTTTACTTTCTCTTCTGTTTCTTTGACTAGATCAACCCCGTAAATCTGATTTTCCTTAAGCTCTGTCCAATACAAAGGTGTACGACATTTACGTCCATACAAAGATTCATAAGGTGCCATCTTTAGACTCGATTGATAACTATTATTGTAGGCAAACTCTATTAACGACAAATATTTCTCCCAACTACCTTGAAATTCCAATACACAACTTCTAAGCATATCTTCAAGTACCTGAATAACTCTCTCTGACTGACCATCAGTCTGAGGATTGAAAGCTGTACTAAAACTCAACTTTGTACCTAATGCTTCCTGCAATTTCTTCCAAAACAGTGAAGTAAATCTCGGATCTCTATCTGAGATAATCGATAACGGTATTCTATGTAGTCTAACTATCTCTGAAATATACAACTCGACCAACTTGTCAAGTGAATAATCCATACAAACTGGAATAAAATGAGCTGACTTCGTTAACTTATCAATCACAACCCATACTGCATCTTTCTTTCTTGGTGTCAAAGGCAATCCTGTCACAAAATCCATAGTAACTCGGTCCCATTTCCATTCAGGAACTAATACAGGTTGCAATAAACCTGAAGGTACCTGATGTTCGGCTTTTACCTGTTGACAGATCAAACATCTAGAAACAAACTCTGAAATATCTCTTTTCATTCCTGTCCACCAATACATTTTCTTCAAATCATTATACATCTTTGTACTACCTGGGTGAATAGGCAAATAACTGCTATGTGCTTCCTGTAAGACTTTTCGAATAAGTTCATCATTCTTAGGTACACATACTCTATCTCTGAACATCAAACAACTGTTAGAACCAATCTAAAAATCGGACTATACTCCTGACTCGCACTGAACTCTTTTGGCTTGCAACTCACTGTCATCCTTCTGAGCTTCACAAATTTCTTCAAGAAACGTCGGTTTAGCTCTAAACTCAGCTAAAATAAAACCATCATCTGATAAAGCCAACCTAGTGTGCAAAGCTCTCAATGCAAATAATGATTTTCTACTCAAAGTATCAGCAACAACGTTTGCCTTACCCGGGTGATAATCGATCACTAGCTCATAATCTTTAATCAACTCTAGCCATCTTCTTTGCCTCAAGTTCAGATCTTTCTGAGTCATCAAGTATTTCAAACTTTTATGATCAGTGAATATTCGACATTTCTAACCATAGAAGTGATGTCTCCAAGTTTTTAATGCAAATACAATAGCAGCTAGCTCTAAATCATGTGTCGGATTATTTTTCTCATGTGGCTTTAACTGTCTGGAGGCATAAGCAATTACCCTTCCTTCCTGCATAAGTACACAGCCTAGTCCATTCAAGGATGCATCACTGTAAATCACAAATTCTTTACCAAGTTCTGGTTGTACTAAAACAGGAGCTTCAGTTAACAACACCTTTAATTTGTCGAAACTCTGCTGGCACTTCTCAGTCCATTCAAACTTGACATCTTTCTGTAGCAATCTTGTCAATAGAGTAGCTACCATGGAAAATCCCTCTACAAATCGTCTATAATAACCGGCAAGACCAAGAAAACTTCTGACCTTTGATACATTCCTGGGAGGCTTCTAACCAACAATGGCTGAAATCTTACTCGGATCAACTTTAATACCTTCACCTGGGGCAATATGTCCAAGAAAACAAACTTCCCATAACCAGAACTCACTTTTACTAAACTTGGCATAAAGCTAATTATCTCTCAAAAACTGTAAAATTGTTCTCAAATGTTCTGCATGCTCAGTCTCATCATGAGAATAAATCAAGATGTCATCAATGAACACAACTACAAACTTGTCCAAATAAGGTCTAAAAGTTCGATTCATTAAATCCATAAAAATGACAGGAGCATTGCTTAAGCCAAATGGCATCACAAGAAACTCATAGTGACCATACCTAGTTCGAAAAGCAGTTTTCGGAACATCTGACTCTTTAACTCGCAACTAATAGTATTTGGATCTCAAATCTATCTTAGAGAACACAGTGGCTCCTTTTAATTGATCAAACAAATCATCTATTCTAGGCAATGGATATTTGTTCTTGATGGTTACCTTGTTAAGCTGTCGATAGTCTATGCACAATCTCATGGAACCGTCCTTCTTTCTCACAAATAACATTGGCGCGCCCCATGGTGAATAACTAGGTCTTACAAAGCCTTTATTAGTTAATTCCTGTAGCTGAGCTTTCAATTCTTTCAATTCTATCGAAGCCATTCTATAAGGAGCAATAGAAATAGGCGTGGTACCTGGAATCAATTCAATACC
The DNA here is from genome assembly GCA_005393395.2 of Gossypium australe. Classification (NCBI taxonomy): domain Eukaryota; kingdom Viridiplantae; phylum Streptophyta; class Magnoliopsida; order Malvales; family Malvaceae; genus Gossypium; species Gossypium australe. The sequence goes on from CM016617.1 coordinate 42,854,434, forward strand.
AAACTCAACTTCTCTGATAGGAGGCAAACCTGGTAGTTCTTCCGGGAACACATCAAGAACCAAAGGCACTGATTCAATTTTCAACTCTGGATCTTTAGTATTCAACACAATAGCAAGATAAGCTTCACATCCTTTCCTCAAACATTTCTGAGCAGACATAACAGAAATCATGGAAATTGAACTACCTGACTCATCTGAATTAACCCGAAGTATCTGACCATTTTCACATTTCAACTCAGTGAATTTCTTTCCACAACTCACTATCACATCTTGTGCAGTTAAACAATCCATACCAAGAATCAAATCAAACTCATCAAACGACAATAGCATGAGATTGGCCAGAAAACAGTAACCTCTAATCATCAAAGGGCAATTTCTACATACTTTGTTTACTAACACATACTGACATAATGGATTCGATACTTTAATCACAAATTCTGTAAACTCTATGGCCATGTTCATACTAGGTATCAATTTCATACAAATATAGGAATGGGTTGAACCCGGATCAATTAAATCAATAACAGTAACATCAAGAAGAGAAAATGTACCCGTAATTACGTTCGGGGAGGATGCCTCTTCACGAGCACGGATGGCATAAGTCCTTGCGGATGCTCTAACATCTGATCTCGTTGCTGTATCTCTAAATGTACCTCTACCTGCCCCTACTCTGGGACTTCTCTGAGATCTGCCTCTAACGGGGACATTGCCTGATCTTGCACTCGGTATTACTTCTCTTTTAACCATTTTGGGACACTCCCGAATGAAATGATCCGGTGCACCACATCGGTAACAGCCAATCTCAGTTGCTCGACATGGACCTGGATGACGTCGACCACATTGAGGACACTCGGGTCTATCAGGCTGGATACTTCCAACAATCGCAATTGAAGTGGTTTGAGCTTTTGGATCCATAAATCTTCTACCTCTATTTCGGCTAGAATACCCTGCTAAAAATTTAGATCTCATAGAAAGCTCTCTAGGCCTCTTGGATGTAGACTGAAACGACTTGCTCATCTTTCTTTTCTTCGTGTCTTGCACCTCAGTTTCAGCTTTACCCTTTCTTTTTAACAACTCCTCTACCTTATAGGCTCGGTCAACTAAAACAACAAACTCCTTTATCTCTAGAATACCAACTGACAGTCGGATATCATCATTGAGCCCATCCTCAAATCTTTTACACGTGATAGCCTCTGTAGACACACACTCTCGAGCATAATTGCTGAGTCGGATAAATTCACGTTCATACTCAGTCACAGTCATCTTACCCTGTTTTAATTCAAGGAACTCTTTTCTTTTCTGGTCAATAAACCTCTGACTGATGTACTTCTTACGAAACTCCTCCTGAAAGAAATCCCAAGTAACTCTTTCTTTAGGTACTACTGACACAAGTGTCTTCCACCACTGGTAGGCCGAATCTCTAAGAAGTGACACTACACATTTAATACACTCTTCCGGTGTGCAGGATAACTCATCAAGGACTCTGATAGTGTTCTTGAGCCAAAATTTAGCTTTCTCTGCATCATCATCTTTGGTAGCCCGAAACTCTTCGGCCCCTTGTTTTCTGATCTTGTCAGCGGGTGGCTTCTCTCTTTTAACTTCATCTGTAACTAGGGAAGCTACATGGGTGGTATGAGGATCATGAGGGGGTGGAGGTCTAACAGCCGGGTTCGTACGAACGAACTCAGCAAACCATTTATTCATAGCTTGGAAGAAGGCTTCCCGAGCCCCTCCTCCCTGACTAACTGTAACGGGCCTTCCACTACTATCTGGTGGCACCGTCCCTTCAGCAGGAGCGGGCGCATTACTCTCTACATCATCTGCACCAGCTCGTTCGGGATCCATAACTATAAAAGAAAAACATTTTAAAATCGTCAAGAGTCGTCACACTATCAAAATATAAGTATGGAATGTATAGATAGACTCTTACTCATACTGAATATTCCAAGAACCGACTAAACTCTTGATCTGATACCAATAAATGTAACACCCCTTACTCGAGACCATTGCCAGAGTCGAGCACAAGGCATTACTAGACTTAACTTACTAGTTCGAGGCACAAAAATTGAAACTGTCCATCTGCGTCATGTTCACTAAATTGACTGTAACTCAAGTTACAAAACTCAAAATTTAGATTCGTAAATTTTCCCTGAAACTAGACTCATAGATATTCTTAATATAATTTTTCGATAATTTTTGGTGTGGCCAATTTGTAAAGTTTATTAGTTAAAGTCTCCCCTGTTACACAGTTTGACAGTTCTGACCCCTCTGCACAAAAAATCAATTATCTCATAATATACAACTCTTTTACCTACACCGTTTCCTTCATCGAGAAATAGACTCAATAAGCTTTAATTCTATATCTCATTCACACCATAATTCCATTTATACCATTTTTAGTGATTTTGCAAATTCACGTCACAGTTGCTGCCCAAAACTGTTGCCCTGTAGATTTTTTACTCTTTCATAATTTCTTTGTAAAAACTATCATCTAGACATACATAACATACAAAACATGTTCTTAATTAACCATTTTAATGGCTAATCATTATCAAGCATTTACAAGCCAATATTAAGGCATATCATAAGGACATATACACAAAATGGCTAAGTCCCTATAAATGCCATAACTTAAAATGATCAAGTCACAAAATACCAATATAATCCTTTGATAGTGTGTAACGAACTGCGACGTCCTTGCGATCCCCGAGTTGGCATGTAATACTATAAAAAAAAAAAGAAAAAGGAATGTGAGTAAGCATAAAGCTTAGTAAGTTTACATGTAAATAAATAACAACATTCTTAATGAATTATCTTAATCTTTTCTTACCAAGATTATTTAAGCCTTTAATTTAATATACTTAGGTCTTAAATTCTTACCTGTACCTTTTTAGCCTGAACTTGTCTTACCTTTCCTTTGGTATACTCTTTGAATTTTCCTGTTGAACCACTTGGAATACTAAGGATACGCGAGTACCTTTCCTTATGAAACTTAACCATTGCCATGTCTTGACATGGTCTTACGTGGTATCCTTGCCTTATGAACTCACCAATGCCATGCCTTGGCATGGTCTTACATGGGACCTTTTCCTTATAAACTCACTAATGCCATGCCTTGGCATGGTCTTACATGGGACCTTTGCCTTATAGAAACTTATCAATGCCATGTCTTGACATGGTCTTACATGATTTCCTTAAACCCTAATGTCATCACATTTCGACACTTTAGTCCCTAATTCACAAAATCATCAAATCCACCAAATTCCACCTAGTACAAGCTTAGCCGAATTTTACTAATATCCATACAAACCCACACATTTCATTTATTTCACAATTTAACCCTTTAGTTTGCTATTTTCACAATTTAGCCCTAATTAGCTAAATTAACCAAAAATTCAAAAACAACACATGTTAATCCAACACCAAGCTCTCATATTTACTACTAACTAGCACATAGCTCAAATGTTCATCAATGGCTCATCACAAAACATCATCAATTCAAGAAATTACAACATGGGTTAGCTAGAGCACAAAGCAATGATTATGAAAACGTAGAAATTATCAAAAACCGAGCTCAAACATACCTTGAATTAAGCTAAGTAAGTGTCAAAAATCACAAAGCTTCAATGGCTATCTCTTTTCGCTAGTTTCGGTGGAAGAAAGATGAGAAAATGGCAATCAAATTGTTTTGTTTTTCATTAATAATAACTTATTAAACAATTACCAATTTTGCCCTTTAAGGCTAATTTATCATTTAACACTCCACTATCTTAAAAATGGTTCATTAACAATATAAGGCCTCCTCCTTAAAAAGCCATCAACATTTAAGTACTCACAAATCAGCACACAACATTTTACTCTCTATGCAATTTAATCATTTCTCTTAATTCAACACACAAACGATCAAATTATCACATAGAATTTTCACAAAGACTATGTCACATATCATTCACACAGAATATATCATTAAAATATTTTTACGACCTCGAATTTATGGTCTTAAACCACTGTTCCGACTAGGGTCTAAATCGGGACGTTACAGATATGGAGTGTCAAAATCAATGCATGAATATGTGTGTTAGTGAAAATATATTGGATTGACCCGCTATGGGTATGTTTCTTGGATTATTATGTAACTGTCACAACATTACTCATAGTGATTCATATGTATATGATACTCAGACTTGAGATCATCATTATCCCAACATCGTGAGTTGTATATTTTGATACAGTCAAACGTACACCGTAACAGGTTGTTCTATAAAGGCTGATGTTGGATATACCACAATCTATGTAGAGGGATATGGTTGATCAATATAGGATAAGTCCCTCCTACATAATAGGAGTAATATCTTAGGCCACTTGATTGAGTGAGACTAGAAATGCATGGCCATGCTCAAATAAGTTGATATGAGATGTCATACTAATTTGTATATCATAGTCTACTCAAGATATCAAGAAACATGGGATGGACTATGCAAGTGTGACTATCCCATGACATGTATCCATTCCAGAGATAAAGGACTTAAGGATTAATGCATGAAAGGTCAATCACAAAAGGTTATGTCGAATCATGACTTCCTGTAGCTTAGGTAGCAATGATGCATTGCTAGATGCCACTCATTGTTTGTAACATTAGAATCGTTCTAGTATTACTGCTAACGTTGCAAGAACCTACAGGGTCACACCCTATGGTTGAAGTGAATGGAATAAAACATAGTTGGTATTGTGTTTGGTTGTCACATGAATTAAAGAATTAATTTAATTAGGCAATCAAATATTGAACATATTATATGTACAAGGATGTTGTACACATAATGACAACATAGTTCTTTTAATATATGAATTTGATTTGTATATAAATTTAAATAAATATAGTTTACTGAAATCCTTGTTATAATTAATGTAATTATAATTTTCGAATATAATTAATGTAATTATAATTTTCGAATATAATTAATGTAATTATAATTTTTGGTTAAAAACTTTATTATATTTATTTAATTTTATGATACATTCAAGAGATACCAATTATAAAAGGTATTAAAAAGATACAAAGCTTAGACAGAAAACCCTAAGAGATTGTTTGTGAGGTCTAGCATCCGTCAAGCAAATAAACCTCCAAAATAGTTTTGGAGATTTCTTCTGTTCATAGTCAAACCGAGTGGATTACGTAGAGGCCGACATCGGAAAAAGGTTGTGGCTTGGTTCGACAGTAGATCAAAACTCTTGTTGCCGAGGCATCGCTGTCTACTCAGATTGAAGTTTCGGTAATTTTGAAACCTTTATTTCACCCCGATTCATTCCTCACACATGGATTCATGGTTTGGATCATTGAAATTAATTTTATTTTGCTACGCCATGGGGGTGCCGGCGTTCCAACAGTGGTATCAGAGCCACTTGTGTGATACGAACTCGGGTTTAAATACTTGGGTGATGCAATTGTATGAGATGCATGCTTTAACTTTATTGCGTTTTCGATTGTTTAAATTGTTTAAGCATAACCTGATAATTGTTCCTTTCGATAATTTATTAAATGTTAATCATGGTGTTGTGGCCTATTCGATTTTATGTTATTACTGTTAACTATTAACAAATCTGTAATGATGCGACGGTGGTATTTATAGTTTCCAGTAAGAGTTAACTGGCTAGTGGAACAAGGGTTGTTCCGATATGAAACCTCAAGGATTAAAATCCTGAAAACACGATTTTGTTGATAAAAGTTATCAAATCTCGAGGTTTCATTTAACTGGGGTATGCGGTTCGTACCGCGATGGCGGAGCCCCCGCACCCCCAACTTCTACTGTGACATTCCCTTTTCCTCCGCTTCCTCCGACCACCTCAGACCCCATCTTCTTATTATAGTATGTTTTGTTAATAAAAAAAATTTATAAACTTGATGGGCCACAAGAGGTTGAAAGGATATTTTATAATTCACCTTAGCAAAAGCGTTGAATTATGTATGCTATTTTTTGACATGCACAGCCTGCTTGTCGTGCCTTACTACTATTCTCTTTTATTTCTCTTCTCATCTTACTCTCTCGTATGTAAAACGAGTATCTGCATATTGTAATTTGCAAGAGATGCTGTGGGCTAGACGAGAAGGAAGTTGGGACAACTATTGTGGATTGATAGCTTGTGAAACGGCTTACACCTTTAGGTTTCCTTTTGGTTCTCCCATTAGCTTGGGTTGAATCACCTTAGTTTATGGGCTATAACTATTGCATTTATTTATTGCTTTATTTATTCATGTATGAGATGCTACGGATGTCTAAAGCATGCCAATTTTTATATATTAAAATTTGATAATAATAAACCCCATTAATTGATGAGATCAATTAAAAGACTAAATGGACTAAAGTATACCATAATTGGTGAGATGGAACAATCTTAATAAAATCCCTCTATTAAAATATTAAGTCAACATGGCCTTCCAATTTTGCCCTCATTAAGGCCTCGATCAATACTATGTAGATTCTGCCAAAGCGAAGTACTAGTATTTATCTTGGTTAAACGCGAAGAATAAACAAGTGATATTCGCTGGTTAAAAATTGGTCAATGACTTAACTAGGTTACTCTAATAGGATTAGAAACCTAGAGGCAAGTAAATTGGATAAATCATAAGATGATTAGAACAAGGGTTGTTCACCAAATATTAGGAGTTACATATGATGTAATTAGCAAATGTTGCTTACCTAAATAGCCATAGTCTTAAGAGTAAAGCCAAAGCTGACTTAAGAGGTGGTGAAATATGGATCCTTAACCCACTAGAAATACTTTTGAGAAAGTTTTTCCGAAATTAATATATGAGGGTTATTAATTTTGAAATAAAATTGTGGGAACATCATTTAATAAAGTCTTTTTAATGATTGATATAAAGTTAGTAAATTTACTCACATGCATAATTAATTTTTGTAGATATATTATGGCTGTAAACACTAGCACACTCTCATTGCGATCGGTCCATGAGAAGGACAAATTGAATGATTTGAATTTTCTTGACTGGTTCCGTATCTAACAAGAACGGAAATTATATGTCATTGAACAACTACTTGCTAATGAACCACCCGCTAATGCCTCAAGGACTGATAAAGATGCTTACAAGAAGTATCTAGATGACATGGTAGATGCTAGATGTCTTATGCTTGCCACTATGAATCCTGAGCTTCAGAAGCAACATGAGGACATGGTTTGTAACATCCCGAAACTGGGCCTAGTAGAATTGGGCCCATTGGGCCTTGGGCACGGGAGCGTTTAAAAATTATTTTTGAGAACAAGAGAATGTTACTAAGGCAAGTTGGACCCGTTAGGTGAGTGATTTTGGAAGGTTAGGGGGCTTCTATGAAGACCCGGGATCAAACTTGGGCTTTAAGGAAATTTTGGTTTTAGGTGAATAAAACCATGGGAGTTAGTAGGTAGCCTTTAAGAATAAAATATGCAGAAAAATGACACAAGTGGAGTGTGTGGTGTAGTGGCAAAGGGACGCCACATAAGAGACAAGGGGGTGACGCCACAAGGAAGGAAGGAGGTCCAAGGTTCAAGTCTTGGCTCTTGCATTTTAGTTTTCTTTTTAAATGGACTTTAGAATTTGGATATTGATTTAAATTTAGTTGCGCATGGTTTAAGACACAAGAGGAGCTTGTGGCCAAGTGGTTAGCGGCGTGGATTATGCTACAGGAGAGCTTGGGTTTGAATCTCATGACAAGCAAGGGAGTATTTATTTTGCGGATTGGACGGGAAGAGTTTGAGGTGAATTTAAACTCTACTGACCAAGGGATCCCACATCGGAAAGATACAAAGAAGGAAGGTGAGAAGCTAGCTATATATAGAGCATTCTATGATAGAAGGAAGGATACCTTGGAGGGCGTTTGGGCACAGGAGTGGTCGGAGAGCGGATTAGCATCAGATTCCTATCAGGTGTGCAACTCCCTCTACTCTAGTTGTAGAGAGGTAAATGCCAAAGTGCCGGTCACGGCAATAGTAGCCAGACGAGCGTGCGAGCGCACGTGTGGGGCTTCGACGCGATAGTTGAGGCCATCAGTAGTATTCTTGTGGGTTGAGGCTGCTTGGGCCACGATGGGCTGAAGTGGGCCCAATGGGCCCTTGGGCCCAATTAAATAAAATTTATGATGGTGTAGTATATAGTGAATTAGACGAGGTGAATCTTATATACGTGGCTAGATTTGTGTTGGGTGGGCCAGACGAGCGTGTGGGCCCAAATGGGCTGAAATCAAGTTTTAGGCCCAATAGTCCGGTACGATCGGAAATGGTAGTTGAGTCGCTCGAGGTGACATTAGACCTTTGGAAAGGCTATCGCAGGTGCAAAGTTATTGAAATACCCTCGATGGGTAAAACGATCGATATGCCCCTAAAGGGTAAAATGATGAAAACACCCCCACATGTTATATGATTATTCTTGTATGTGATTTATGATTGTTATCGTATGATTATTATTTTATGTTGCATTCATGTGTTATTATGTTGCATGGGATTGGGATTATTTGAAAGGGAAGTGCTAATAGGATCGCATGGTCGCTTGATGACTGTGGATCCACGGAAGGCTTTTTAGCCACGGAGCAGCTATGCTGCACCGTTAAGGTAATGCTGCAATCAGTGTTACATAAGGAGTGTAGGGATAGGTGGGTCGATTAAATCCCCACAGGAGTGTAGGGTTGGATAGGAGACGGAGTGCAGGGCTATGCTATGGATTTTAATATTGGATTGGGCTTAGGCCCGGATTTATATACGATATGTGACTTTTTGTAATAGTCCCAAATTGACCCTAATCAGAACGGTGGTTTCGGGACCACGAATAAGTTAGGGTTTAGCCCATGTATAAGTCCTTGTGGTTAGGGTGAACCGAATCTACGCACCAGGTAGGATTCGAGTGGAGAGGAGGTGAGTCACGTTGACTGCTTAAATACCAAGCTCTCACTGAATACCAATCCTAGACATGCGCACAATGGTTGCCACACCCTAACTCGGCGGCTTAGACATAGGTCCGTTTAATTAAGCATTTAAGTCTTATGTATTTGTTGGGGTACACTAGTCCTAGGGTTCAAATACTTATCATGCTAGTCTACGTTCCATTCCATTTCTACCTTTCTACAATTCATAATATAAATCACACAAAGGATAGGGGTACTTACCTGGTGGACTTCGGGTCGGAGGCTTAGGTGCCATGCCAAAACCTGCTTATTTTCAAAAATATTTTTATAAAGCTTGCTTGGGCTCGATTTGAAAACATTTTGGGCCTTATACCACAGGCCGAGAGTTTAAAATTGGGCTCTGATACCAAATTGAAACACCCAAAACCCGGCCCACGAGCTTTGACCAGATTTGGTATGTTCCTTAAGTAAACCGGTTTCAAATCTTTAGTTCCTTGGGAAAAACTTAAGCGATTTAAGAAATATATATATTGTTTTGGGTTGGGCTTGAGTTGGAAACAAATTTATCTTATATTGAAATCCATTTAATTAAGGTGACAAAACAATTAGGGTTTATTTTTCAAAAAATAAATTTACTCAAACTTTAATTGATAATAATTTGCGAACATAAAAATAATAAAGAAATAAAACTATGGCCTTATTACATCAAATATAACCCAAATTTAAAACCAAAGTACTTAAAGAAAATAAAAGTCCAAATCATAGATTTCTTGCTGTGCATGGCGATCCCTAAGCTCCTGCCGACCCGGTCCATTACTGCTCATCACCTGAAAAATATTCCCCAACGGGGTGAGTCAAATAGACTCAATGTGCAACCAACACTAAAGTTTAATAGATTTAGGCATACCATACATATCATGTTCACATAATAATTCAAGATAATGATGCAATCCCGAACCCAAACCTAGATGCCATCCGCTACACATCCCCGTACCAACCTGCACACCGTGGGGACTACTAAGTCAACCCTCCTTCCGCTACACACCATCGAAGGCAGTCGCTGTAGTCGACGTGCTCATCGCCCATATAAATTCGTGGCATAGCCACCAGATTAAATAATTGTGTCATGAGACACCAAATTCAGATAATGTAACCGAAGTCACCATATTCGGATAATGTGACCGAAGTCACCACATTCAGATAGTGAGACCGAAGTCATCACATTCGCTTCCCCTTTTTCATATAACCCGAATGCCCCATATTATTCATATCATGCATATCATACTTAAATTCACATTCATGTCACTTTTCACATGTTAAAATATAACATATTTCGTAATCCTAGTAGGAGTAGGAAACGTACCTGAGTACTTTGTACCACATTAGGGTACCTTAGCCATATTCACATTCTTATACATACTTATATTAAACATTGCCATAAAACGTATTAAAAGATAGTGGGGATTACACACCTGATTCGCTTAATAAATTCCTTGAAATCCCGAAAAAACCGATCTATTGCTTTAGATCTCAATTCCTACATTTAGTAACCTTAGTATGTTAGCATAAAGCCCATAAAACCAAATCCTAGTAGGATTTGTATTCTTAAAACCTACCTTGTTGTCGAATTGACTATAGTCAAATCCCGAAAACTTGTATTCTTCTCCTTTGAAATCGGCTACTCACTAGATCCCTTGAATCTGTTAGTTTTCGGCTTAAAACACATAATAATAGATCTAACTACTAAAATAGGCTTTGGCCGAATGCTATAGACACTTACCTTGTGGATTTTAAATCCCGAAACTCATCGAATAACTAGGGAACACGCGGCTTATGATGTACCTTCGGGAAAAGAACTTCTCCTTCCTTGTAGTCGACACTTAATAAATCCTGAAAGATCTCTTCAGGTTTCGGCAACAAGATATTAATGGGGTTAGTCCTAGGTTTCGGCAAATCTTAAAAGAAAAAGGATGAAACCGAATGAGATCTTACCCTTACTTTAGATATCGACAGTTCCTTTGCTTGAAGTCTCAAACTATTCGGCTGTGGCCTTGATCTTAGCAAGCTTTCGGCTTTTGGAAAATTGAGAGGAGAAGAATGAAGAAGAAAAGAATAGGGGTTGCAGAGAAAATTCGGCAGAGGTTATCAAGGAAGAGAAAATAATGCTGAATGGCCTCTCTTTTCCTTTTATAGCCAAATTTACTAGGCTAGAGTCCCTTACTTGGCCACCACTCTTCTATAACTTTATCCCTTGTATCAACAAGACTTAATCCAATATTTATCTCTTATCTCCTAATAAAAATAATACTAATAATAATCCTCTTTTATCTCTTCCTTATTTATCAAAATAAAAGAAATAATATCCACATTTATCTCCCCTTTTAACTGAATTTTAATAAGAATAAAACCTCATCTTAAACTCCTCCCCTAGTCTCCCTTTGCCGTCCACTACCTCCCTTCCTTGCCGAAAATAAAAACTTTTATTTTAGCTTCCCATGTGACTCGAACCCAGGCCCAATTGCACCTGCCTGTGGCGTCACTTACTGGGCTTTAAGTGGCATTTCCAAGCCACTTTTCCAAGCCTGTTTGTGTGTCAAATTCCTCCTATTATTTTTCTTAAGGCCACCTTGCCTTAGTTTTCTCTTTTAAGCCTTAAAACTTGACATTTCTTTACATTTCCAAGTTTCCAAAAATGTTTACTTTCCTCTTTTGAATCATTTCCACATCATTTCCTTACATCCCCTAGTTTCCAAAAATGTTCACTTTCCTCTTTTAAACTTAACGTTTCCAAAGCATTTCCTTACATTTCCCTACATTTCCTTACATTTCCATACATTTCCACACATTTCCATACATTTCCAAGATTCTAATAATGCACACCACACATCCATATCACAATAAACATGCTATTTCATAAAATTAAGCAAAAATGCACACAATGAGATTCTTTCCTCAAAGTACTTCACTTGATGCCATAACCCTTGCACCTTAGATGGCGTCCCTTGCCACTTTTCCACATCACTTCTTGTGTCCTAAACTCCCCAAAACTTATCTTAAGGCTACCGTAGCCTAGCTCCCCCTTTTTAACTTAAAAACCAATAATTGTCCAAAGCTTTCTCTTCTATCCTAGGATTTTAAAAACCCTTAATTCACTTCCAAACACTGCCAAAACCTACTACTCATGAATTATGCACGAACGCATAACCCCTAATCTAGGATGTTACAGTTCTACCCTCCTTAAAAATAATTTCGTCCTCGAAATTACTTACTAACAGTCGTACAATCCTTCTCACCGCACTATGCTTACGGTTCGCACTCTGATCTTAATATAACCATCATACTTTCTAGGCACAATTTCTAAGTTCACGTCCCCAAGAACTCATTTCTAACGTCGCGATTTAATCCGAGTAAAAAGTTTTATGAATTAGTCATTCTTTCACTGATTATTCGCGAAGAATTTTATGGAAAGGATTTTAGGAGTGGTTCTTTCGTATTCATACATGCACACAGTCTTTACATTCATACATCTATCAATCAAGTATGAACTTTCGTTCATTCAGAGAAATGTTGTAGTTTTCGTTGTTGTTTGTCTTCCACTACCCAGGGGTATTTTCGTAATTCGCCCTACAGGGGTATTTTTGTAATTTTCCACAATAAGGTTCCTTGTGGATTTTGTCAATAAGGGTATTTTGGTAATTTTGCATTCCCGTGGTATTTTTGGAAATCTTGAAATCTGAGGGTATTTCGGTAATTAACCAGATTAAATTTATAAATCTTAATAAATCAAGGGTATTTCAAAATTTGCAAACCTTGAGGGTTCTTTTTGAGAATTTGTTTTCCAAATCGGTGATGTTGCAAAAATTTTGAGAATTCAGGGTCATTTTGGTAATTGGGGTAAACCAGGAGTAATTTCGTAATTTTCCAAATCAGGGTATTATGGACTTTCACAAAATAGGGTTGTTGGATACTTTTACAAAATAAGAAAATTTTTATTGAAGTTGGGGTAATATGGTAATTTTAACACTCAAGGGCAATTTAGTAATTTTGCAAATAGGGGTATCTTAGTAATTTTGTAAATCAAGAAATATTTCAGAAAAATTTTATGGAATAGCTTTTATAAATCAAAGGGTAATTTAAGAATTTTAAAACTAGGTTTTCCATGAAAATACGGCTAGTTCCCTTTCGGGTTTTAGTTAGGGTTTAGCCCATGAATAAGTCCTTGTGGTTAGGGTGAACCGAATCTACGCACCAGGTAGGATTCGAGTGGAGAGGAGGTGAGTCACGCTGACTGCTTAAATACCAAGCTCTCACTGAATACCAATCCTAGACATGCGCACAATGGTTGCCACACCCTAACTCGGCGGCTTAGACATAGGTCCGTTTAATTAAGCATTTAAGTCTTATGTATTTGTTGGGGTACACTAGTCCTAGGGTTCAAATACTTATCATGCTAGTCTACGTTCCATTCCATTTCTACCTTTCTACAATTCACAATATAAATCACACAAAGGATAGGGGTACTTACCTGGAGGACTTCGGGTCGGAGACTTAGGTGCCATGCCAAAACCTGCTTATTTTCAAAAATATTTTTATAAAGCTTGCTTGGGCTCGATTTGAAAACATTTTGGGCCTTATACCACAAGCCGAGAGTTTAAAACTGGGCTCTGATACCAAATTGAAACACCCAAAACCCGGCCCACGAGCTTTGACCAGATTTGGTATGTTCCTTAAGTAAACCGGTTTCAAATCTTTAGTTCCTTGGGAAAAACTTAAGCGATTTTAAGAAATATATATATTGTTTTGGGTTGGGCTTGAGTTGGAAACCAATTTATCTTATATTGAAATCCATTTAATTAAGGTGACAAAACAATTAGGGTTTATTTTTCAAAAAATAAATTTACTCAAACTTTAATTGATAATAATTCACGAACATAAAAAAAATAAAGAAATAAAACTATGGCCTTATTACATCAAATATAACCCAAATTTAAAACCAAAGTACTTAAAGAAAATAAAAGTCCAAATCATAGATTTCTTGCTGTGCATGGCCATCCCTAAGCTCCTGCCGACCCGGTCCATTACTGCTCATCACCTGAAAAATATTCCCCAACGAGGTGAGTCAAACAGACTCAATGTGCAACCAACACTAAAGTTTAATAGATTTAGGCATACCATACATATCATGTTCACATAATAATTCAAGATAATGATGCAATCCTGAACCCAAACCTAGATGCCATCCGCTACACATCCCCGTACCAACCTGCACACCGTAGGGACTACTAAGTCAACCCTCCTTCCGCTACACACCATCGAAGGCAGTCGCTGTAGTCGACGTGCTCATCGCCCATATAAATTCGTGGCATAGCCACCAGATTAAATAATTGTGTCATGAGACACCAAATTCAGATAATGTAACCCGAATGCCCCATATCATTCATATCATGCATATCATACTTAAATTCACATTCATGTCACTTTTCACATGTTAAAGTATAACATATTTCGTAATCCTAGTAGGAGTAGGAAACGTACCTGAGTACTTTGTACCACATTAGGGTACCTTAGCCATATTCACATTCTTATACATACTTATATTAAATATTGCCATAAAACGTATTAAAAGATAGTGGGGATTACACACCTGATTCGCTTAATAAATTCCTTGAAATCCCGAAAAAACCGATCTATTGCTTTAGATCTCAATTCCTACATTTGGTAACCTTAGTATGTTAGCATAAAGCCTATACAACCAAATCCTAGTAGGATTTGTATTCTTAAAACCTACCTTGTTGTCGAATTGACTATAGTCAAATCCCAAAAACTTTTATTCTTCTCCTTTGAAATCGGCTACTCACTAGATCCCTTGAATCTGTTAGTTTTCGGCTTAAAACACACAATAATAGATCTAACTACTAAAATAGGCCTTGGACGAATGCTATAGACACTTACCTTGTGGATTTTAAATCCCGAAACTCACCGAATAACTAGGGAACACGCGGCTTATGGTGTACCTTCGGGAAAAGAACTTCTCCTTCCTTGTAGTCGACACTTAGTAAATCTCGAAAGATCTCTTCAAGGTTTCGGCAACAAGATCTTAATGGGGTTAGTCCTAGGTTTCGAAAAATCTTAAAAGAAAAAGGATGAAACCGAATGAGATCTTACCCTTACTTTAGATATCGACAGTTCCTTTGCTTGAAGTCTCAAACTATTCGGCTATGGCCTTGATCTTAGCAAGCTTTCAGCTTTTGGAAAATTGAGAGGAGAAGAATGAAGAAGAAAAGAATAGGGCTTGTAGAGAAAATTCGGCAGAGGTTATCAAGGAAGAGAAAATAATGCTGAATGGCCTCTCTTTTCCTTTTATAGCCAAATTTACTAGGCTAGAGTCCCTTACTTGGCCACCACTCTTTTATAACTTTATCCCTTGATTTATCACTTTAATTATCAACAAGACTTAATCCAATATTTATCTCTTATCTCCTAATAAAAATAATACTAATAATAATCATCTTTTATCTCTTCCTTATTTATCAAAATAAAAGAAATAATATCCACATTTATCTCCCCTTTTAGCCGAATTTTAATAAGAATAAAACCTCATCTTAAACTCCTCCCCTAGTCTCCCTTTGCCGTCCACTACCTCCCTTCCTTGCCGAAAATAAAAACTTTTATTTTAGCTTCCCATGTGACTCGAACCCAGGCCCAATTGCACCTGCCTGTGGCGTCACTTACTGGGCTTTAAGTGGCATTTCCAAGCCACTTTTCCAAGCCTGCTTGTGTGTCAAATTCCTCTTATTATTTTTCTTAAGGCCACCTTGCCTTAGTTTTCTCTTTTTAAGCCTTAAAACTTGACATTTCTTTACATTTCCAAGTTTCCAAAAATGTTTCTTTCCTTTTTTGAATCATTTCCACATCATTTCCTTACATCCCCTAGTTTCCAAAAATGTTCACTTTCCTCTTTTAAACTTAACGTTTCCAAAGCATTTCCTTACATTTCCTTACATTTCCCTACATTGCCTTACATTTCCATACATTTCCACACATTTCCATACATTTCCATACATTTTCATACATTTCCATACATTTCCATACATTTCCAAGATTCTAATAATGCACACCACACATCCATATCACAGTAAACATGCTATTTCATAAAATTAAGCAAAAATGCACACAATGGGATTCTTCCCTCAAAGTACTTCACTTGATGCCATAACCCTTGCACCTTAGATGGCGTCCCTTGCCACTTTTCCTCATCACTTCTTGTGTCCTAAACTCCCCAAAACTTTTCTTAAGGCTACCTTAGCCTAGCTCCCCTTTTTAACTTAAAAACCAATAATTGTCCAAAGCTTTCTCTTCCATCCTAGGATTTTAAAAACCCTTAATTCACTTCCAAACACTGCCAAAACCTACTACTCATGAATTATGCACGAACGCATAACCCCTAATCTAGGATGTTACATGGATTCAGTAAGAGCTTGGTATTTAAGCAGTCCTAGTGTAACATCCCGAAATTGGGCCTAGTAGGATTGGGCCCAATGGGCCTTAGGCGTAGTAGCATTTAAAATTTTTGAGAACAGCATTAATGCAAGTTAGACTTATTAGGTAAGTGATTTTGGAAGGTTAGAGGGCTTCTATGAAGTCCCGGGATCAAATATTGGCTTTGGGGAAATTTTGGTTTTAGGTGAAAAAAACCCTGGAAGTTGGCCGGTAGGCTTTAGGAATAAAATGTGGAGGAAAATGACACAAGTGGAGGTGTGGTAGAGTGGCAAAGTGACGCCACATAAGAGGCAAGGGGATGACGCCACAAGGAAGGAAGGAGGTCCAAGGTTCAAGTCTTGGCTTTTGCATTTTGGTTTAAGACACAAGAGGAGCTTGTGGCCAAGTGGTTAGTGGCGTGGATTATGTTGCAAGGGAGCCTGGGTTCGAATCTCATGACAAGCAATGGAGTATTTATTTTGCGGATTGGACGGCAAGAGTTTCAGTTGAATTTAAACTCTACTGACGAAGGGATCCCACATCGGAAAGATACAAAGAAGGAAGGTGAAGAGCTAGCTATATAAAGAGCATTCCAGGAGGAGAGTTAACATACCTTGGTGGACGTTTGGGCATAGGAGTGGTCGCAGCGCGGTTTAACACCAGACTCCTATCAGGTGCGTAACTCTCTTTACTCTAGCTGTAGAGCGGCAAATGTCGAAGTGCCGATCACGGCAATAGTAGCCACACGAGCGTGCGAGCGCACGTGTGGGGCGACGTGATAGTTGAGGCATCAGTAGTATTTTTGTGGGTTGGGGCTGCTTGGGCCGCGATGGGCCGAAGTGGGCCCAATGGGCTCGTGGGTCCAATAGAATAAATTGTATGATGATGTAGTATTTAGTGAACTAGACTAGGTGGAACTTATATACGTGGCTAGATTTGTGTTAGGTGGGCCACACGAGCGTGTGTGCTCGAATGGGCCAAAATTGGGTTTTAGGGCCAACAGTCCGGTAAAGACCGAAAATGGTAGTCCAGTCGCTCGGGGTGACACTGGGCCTTCGAAAAGGCCATTTCAGGTACGAAATTACTGAAATACCCTTAGTGGGTAAATTACCAAAATACCCTTGAAAGGTAAATTATGGAAAAGCCTTTGGTAGGTAAAATTACGGTTATACCCTTAGAGGTTAATTAGCGTGATTATGTTGTTTTATGTCTATCTGATTATGATGGTAATTCATGTTATACTTATATTTGATATATGTCTAGCATACATGACATACTGCATACACGAATTATTATCTCATATTGCATGGGTATGATGAGAGGAGGGGGAAGATATGAATATCAGACTGTCACCAGTGGTTTGGTACCACACAGTGGATTGGCCCCACTTCTCCTTATTTTGTGACTAAGTCTCAGTGGTTTGGTACCACATATGTTATTTGTGACTTTGGGTCACTAGTGGTTTTGTACCACATACATTTATCTTTGTGACTCGTCCCAGTGGCTTAGAACCACAGTTTGTTGGCCCCACATTATATAAAAAGGGATCGTCACCAGTGGTTTGGTACCACAAAGTGGGTTGGCCCCACATATGATTATTTGTGACTTTGGGTCACCAGTGGTTTGGTACCACATATGTTATTTGTGACTTTGGGTCACCAGTGGTTTGGCACCACCAGCGGTTTGGTACCACACGGGGTAGAATCGGGAGTTTCGGATGGTTAGGTTTTGGGTTGCATGACATGCATATTTTTATATGAAATTGTGTAAGGGTTTAACACCCGTTGGATGGGGATTTACACAATGAGTCTCGATGACTCACCCCTTAGTTCAATTTTGCAAGTAATCATTAGATCGCGGATTTGGGAGCTGAGGTGGACTCGTGGAGGCCATATATATGTTTACTCATAAATTCGTTTCTTTTATTTGGACTTATTTTTATTTGGGTTTTTATTATGTAATAAGGCATTAGGTATTTTATTTGGTTTCAGCTTTCAATTCGGTTACTACTTATTATTAAATGATCAATATGGGATTTTCCTAAAATGATAATAAACCATTTCGTATTCAAAATTACTTAAACTCAATTTTTTTACAACTATAAAGAATACGAGCTTTTTAATGAATGCACAGTTTTTAGACATTCCTTTCATGTGACATGCCAGATCTGGTCGTAACGTCTAGGTCGGGTTTGGGATGTTACAATTATGGTATCAGAGCCTAAGTTCAAAAACTCGGCTGTGGAATGGGTTCAAAAATGTTTTTCAAATTTTTGTTGAAATATGGTTTAGAAAAATATATAGATCTCTTTCTTGGAAGTATGGCACCCGAGTCTCCGGCACCAATCCGCACTGTAAGTTTCCTGATACTTTTCTTTGTTATATGTTGTATTTCGGGTACCTATTCTGTGTGTTTGGTTTGGATGTGATGTTCAGACATAGAGTTGGGTGCGTATGAAATATTAGTCTGTTTTAATGGCTAGGTGTTTTTGAGTATGTGTAGGAGTTTTAAACTCTAGTTAAAAGTATATTAGTTTTATTAAGATCAGAGTGCGAAGTAAGAGCGTAGTGTGGTAGGTTAGGATGTGTGACTGTTAGTTAGTTGGAAATTTCGGGGACGAAATTCCTTTAAGGAGGGTAGATTTGTAACATCCCAAAATTGGGCCTAGTAGGATTGGGCCCAATGGGCCTTAGGCGTAGTAGCATTTAAAATTTTTGAGAACGGCATTAATGCAAGTTAGACTTATTAGGTAACTGATTTTGGAAGGTTAGAGGGCTTCTATGAAGTCCCGGGA
This sequence comes from Gossypium australe, assembly GCA_005393395.2. Lineage (NCBI taxonomy): Eukaryota > Viridiplantae > Streptophyta > Magnoliopsida > Malvales > Malvaceae > Gossypium > Gossypium australe. The sequence continues at coordinate 42,873,595 of CM016617.1, forward strand.
TCAAATATTGGCTTTGGGGAAATTTTGGTTTTAGGTGAAAAAAACCCTGGAAGTTGGCCGGTAGGCTTTAAGAATAAAATGTGGAGGAAAATGACACAAGTGGAGGTGTGGTGGAGTGGCAAAGTGACGCCACAGAAGAGGCAAGGGGATGACGCCACAAGGAAGGAAGGAGGTCCAAGGTTCAAGTCTTGGCTTTTGCATTTTGGTTTTCTTTTTACTTGGACCTTAGAATTTGGCTATAGATTTATATTTAGTTGCGCATGGTTTAAGACACAAGAGGAGCTTTTGGCCAAGTGGTTAGCGGCGTGGATTATGTTGCAAGGGAGCCTGGGTTCGAATCTCATGACAAGCAATGAAGTATTTATTTTGCGGATTGGACGGCAAGAGTTTCAGTTGAATTTAAACTCTACTGACGAAGGGATCCCACATCGGAAAGATACAAAGAAGGAAGGTGAAGAGCTAGCTATATAAAGAGCATTCCAGGAGGAGAGTTTGTAACATCCTGAAATTGGGCCTAGAAGAATTGGGCCCAATGGGCCTTGAGCATAGTAGCATTTAAATTTTTGGAGAACAAGAGATCGGCTTAAATGCAAGTTGGACTTATTAGATAAGTGATTTTGGAAGGTTAGAGGGCTTCTATGCAGTCCCAGGATCGAACTTTGGCTTTGGGGAAATTTTGGTTTTAGGTGAAAAAAAACCCTGGAAGTTGGCAGGTAGGCCTTAAGAATAAAATGTGGAGGAAAATGACACAAGTGGAGTGTGTGGTGTAGTGGCAAAGTGACGCCACATAAGAGACAAGGGGGTGACGCCACAAGGAAGGAAGGAGGTCGAAGGTTCAAGTCTTGGCTTTTGCATTTTGGTTTTCTTTTTACTTGGACCTTAGAATTTGGCTATAGGTTTAAATTTTAGTTGCCCATGGTTTAAGAAACAAGAGGAGCTTGTGGCCAAGTGGCTAGCGGCGTGGATTATGTTGCAAAGGAGCCTGGGTTCGAATCTCATGAGAAGCAAGGGAGTATTTATTTTGCGGATTGGATGGCAAGAGTTTCAGTTGAATTTAAACTCTACTGACGAAGGGATCCTACATCGGAAAGATACAAAGAAGAAGGGTGAAGAGCTAGCTATATAAAGAGCATTCCAAGAGGAGAGTTAACATACCTGGTTGGCGTTGGGCAAAGGAGTGCTCGGAGCGCGGTTTAGCAGTTTCAGATTCCTATCAGGTGTGTAACTCTTTCTACCCTAGTCGTAGAGCGGCAAATGCCGAAGTGCCGGTCACGGCAATAGTAGCCACACGAGCGTGCTAGCATACGTGTGGGGCTTTGACGCGATAGTTGAGGCCATCAGTAGTATTCTTGTTGGTTGAGGCTGCTTAGGGCCGCGATGGGCCGAAGTGGGCCAATGGGCCCGTGGGCCCAATTGAATAAATTGTATGATAGTGTGGTATAAAGTAAACTAGACTAGGTGGAACTTATATACGTGGCTAGATTTATGTTAGGTGGGCCACACGAGCATGTGGGCTCGAATGGGCCAAAATTGGGTTTTAGGCCCAATAGTCCGGTACAACCGGAAATGGTAGCTGAGTCGCTCTGGGCGACATTAGGCCTTCAGAAAGGCCATTGTAGGTGCGAAATTACTGATATACCCTTGGAAGGGTAAAGTACCAAAATACCCCTGAAAGGTAAATTACGAAAAAGCCCTTGGTGGGTAAATTACGAAATGCCCTTGGTAGGTAAAATTACGGTTATACCCTTAGAGGTTGATTAGCGTGATTATGTTATTTTATGTCTATCTGATTATGATGGTAATTCATGTTATACTTATATTTGATATATGTTAGCATACATGACATACTGCATACACGAATTATTATGTCATATTGCATGGGTATGATGAGAGGAGGGGGAAGATATGATTATTTGTGACTTTGGGTCACCAGTGGTTTGGCACCACCAGTGGTTTGGTACCACATATGATTATTTGTGACTTTGGGTCACCAGTGGTTACCAGTGGTTTGGTACCACATATGTTATCTTCGTGACTCGTCCCAGTGGTCTGGCACCACAGTGGGTTGGCCCCACATATTATATTAAAAGGGATTGTCACCAGTGGTTTGGCACCACAGTGGGTTGGCCCCACATCTGATTATCTGTGACTTTGGGTCACCAGTGGTTTGGCACCACCAGTGGTTTGGTACCACATATGTTTATTTGTGACTTTGGGTCACCAGTGGTTTGGCATCACCAGTGGTTTGGTACCACATATGTTTATTTTTGACTTTGGGTCGCCAGTGGTTTGGCACCACCAGTGGTTTGGTACCACACGGGGTAGAATCAGGAGTTTCGGATGGTTAGGTTTTTGGGTTGCATGACATGCATACTTGTTTATGAACTGTGTAAGGGCTTGTTATCTCTGGGATGGGGAATTGCACACTGAGTCTCGGTGACTCACCCCTTCCTTTACATTTTGCAGATAATTCTTAGATCACGGATATGGATCCGGGATGGACTCGAGGTGGCCATGCTCAATAGTTGGCTTCATTTTAAACGGTTAAATTTCGGTTTTACTTTGTTTTAAATTTTGGGGTTTTGGTTGTGTAATAAGGCCATCTATATTTTGCTTTGGGTTTAATTATTTATTTGAATTTGTGTTAAACATTAAAGCATGACTAACAAGTAAAGAAATTATAAAATGAATGTTTTCACAACCTTAATAAATTTCGAGATTCTTCCAAAACTTTACCATCGGATAAATAAGTGAACTTGTAACAACGATAAGTCAACTCGATTCTTTTTAAAACAAACTTTGAGATGATTTTAATAAACTACTTAACGCAACTTTGGTTTTCATAAGATTAAGTGTTTTCATCGCAAATTGACTCAACAGACTTGTCTTCCAAAAACGTTTTACCCTGTGACATACCAGATTCGGTCGTAGCGTTTTGACCGGGTTTGGGGTGTTACAGAGTTAACATACCTTGGTGGACGTTTGGGCACAGGAGTGGTCGCAGCGCGGTTTAACACCAGACTCCTATCAGGTGTGTAACTCTCTCTACTCTAGCTGTAGAGCGACAAATGTCGAAGTGCCGATCACGGCAATAGTAGCGACACGAGCGTGCGAGCGCACGTGTGGGGCTTCGACGTGATAGTTGAGGCCATCAGTAGTATTCTTGTGGGTTGGGGCTGTTTGGGCCGCGATGGGCCGAAGTGGGCCCAATGGGCCCGTGGGTCCAATAGAATAAATTGTATGATGATGTAGTATATAGTGAACTAGACTAGGTGGAACTTATATACGTGGCTAGATTTGTGTTAGGTGGGCCACACGAGCGTGTGTGCTCGAATGGGCCGAAATTGGGTTTTGGCCCAACAGTCCGGTAAAGACCGAAAATGGTAGTTGAGTCGCTCGGGGCGACACTGGGCCTTCGAAAAGGCCATTCCAGGTACGAAATTACTGAAATACCCTTAGTGGGTAAATTACCAAAATACCCTTGAAAGGTAAATTACGGAAAAGCCTTTGGTAGGTAAAATTACGGTTATACCCTTAGAGGTTAATTAGCGTGATTATGTTGTTTTATGTCTATCTGATTATGATGGTAATTCATGTTATACTTATATTTGATATATGTCTAGCATACATGACATACTGCATACACGAATTATTATCTCATATTGCATGGGTATGATGAGAGGAGGGGGAAGATATGAATATCAGACTGTCACCAGTGGTTTGGTACCACACAGTGGGTTGGCCCCACTTCTCCTTATTTTGTGACTAAGTCTCAGTGGTTTGGTACCACATATGTTATTTGTGACTTTGGGTCACCAATGGTTTAGTACCACATACATTTATCTTTGTTACTCGTCCCAGTGGCTTAGAACCACAGTGGGTTGGCCCCACATTATATAAAAAGGGATCATCACCAGTGGTTTGGTACCACAAAGTGGGTTGGCCCCACATATGATTATTTGTGACTTTGGGTCACCAGTGGTTTGGTACCACATATGTTATTTGTGACTTTGGGTCACCAGTGGTTTGGCACCACCAGTGGTTTGGTACCACACGTGGTAGAATCGGGAGTTTCGGATGGTTAGGTTTTGGGTTGCATGACATGCATATTTTCATATGAAATTGTGTAAGGGTTTAACACCCGTTGGATGGGGATTTACACACTGAGTCTCGATGACTCACCCCTTAGTTAAATTTTGCAGGTAATCATTAGATCGCGGATTTGGGAGCTGAGGTGGACTCGTGGAGGCCATATATATGCTTACTCGTAAATTTGTTTCTTTTATTTGGACTTATTTTTATTTGGGATTTTGTTATGTAATAAGGCATTGGGTATTTTATTTTGTTTTAGCTTTCAATTCGGTTACTGTTTATTATTAAATGATCAATATGGGATTTTCCTAAAATGATAATAAACCGTTTCTTATTCAAAATTACTTAAACTCAATTTTTTTACAACTATAAAGAATACGAGCTTTTTAACGAATGCACAGTTTTTAGACATTCCTTTCATGTGACATGCCAGATCTGGTCGTAACGTCTAGGTCGGGTTTGGGATGTTACACCTAGTCACTCACCTCCTCTTTACTCGAATCCTACCTGGTGCGTAGTAACGGTTCACCCTAACCAAGAGGACTTATTCACGGGCTAAACTTAATAACTAAAACCCGAAAGGGACTAGCCACAACTGTTTTATAAAACCCTTAGTTTTTAAATCACTCCTCTGTTTGTAAAAACTGTTTTGGAAAAAAAAAATTTCGAAAATTTCCTGTTTGCAAAATTACCCAAATACCCCTGTGTTGTAAATTACTAAACTACCCTTAGTTTTAAAGTTACCAAAATACCCTCAACTTTTATTAAAATATTTTCATTTGACAAAATACCAAGAACACTCATTTTACAAGATATTAAGATACCCTGATTTGGAAAATTTACGAAAATACCCCTGACTTCTAAAATTACCGAAATAGCCCCGATTTCCAAAATTTCTGCAATACCTTTGGAAAAACATATAAAATACCCTCGAGTTTTGAAAATTCTAGAATGCCTTGATTGGTAAAGATTATTTTCGAATTGACCCCGATTTATTACCAAAATACCCCTGTAGGAAAAACGACGAAATTACCCCTGGGTGGGGAATGGATAAGGATGCCCATAGTGGCATGGTAAATGTTGTTGATGAATGAATGTGTCTCTATTTATGTGGATGAATGTGAATGTGAATCTCTGAATTAGAACAGTGAACTTGAGCTGAAACTTTAGTTGATCGAAAGAACCACTATTAAACTTCTTTTCATAAAAGTGTTCGCGCATAAACAAGTGGAACAAAAGTACTAATGCATAAAACTTTTTAATCAGATTAAATCGCGACGTTAGGTATGAGTTCTAGTGGACGTGGTCGAGGTAGAATGACAGTATCGGAACCAGTAGGGTCTGGCCATGGGTCAGATAATGATGTGCTGCCGCCAACGGTGGGCATGGAGGATCAAGATCAGACTGGAGACGATGACGCAGTATCGTTAGCTATGCTGCAAGTGCTAGAGCGAGTGGCAGGAGCTAGTGTGGGCAATGGAGCTCGGAAATCAGTACCAGAAAGACTTAGAGCAAATGGAGTTGAGGTTTTCAGAGGAGTATCTAGGGTAGCTCCGAATCTAGCGGAGTATTGGTTAGAGGCAGTCGAAAGAATCATGGATGATTTGGACTGCACTACTGAGGAGAAGCTTAAGGGTGCTGTTTCACTACTCCGAGACGAGGCTTATCGATGGTGGCTCACGGTCAGGCAAGGTACCCCTGCGGATCGAGTGGATTGGGAGTACTTTAAGGCTAAGTTTGAAGGGAAGTATGTTGGAGCTAGTTACTTAGACTCGCAAAGGAAGGCGTTTCTAAACTTGGTACAAGGAAGTATGTCGGTAGTAGAGTATAAAGCAGAATTTGTGCGGCTAAGTTAGTACGCCAAGGGGATCGTGACTACAGATTACGAGAGGTGTGTCAGATTTCAGGATGGATTACGGGACGAGCTACGTGTGCTGATAGCTCCGCAAAGAGAAAGGGACTTCGCTATTTTAGTGGAGAAAGCTCAGATCGCTGAAGAAGTTAAGAGAACTGTGAGACGGAATCGAGATAAGGATAGAAACCGGAATAAGAGGAGTTTTGGACCATCAGAATCATCTGGAGATTTGCAGAAAAGACCAAGGGTTGAGAATTTTGTGCGTGCATCTGTACCAGTTGCTGAGAATCGGAGTCGTTCATGTGCTCAGTGTGGGAGAGCTCATGCTGGAGAGTGCTGGGGGAATAGTAAGGAATGTTTTCGGTGTGGGTCTAAGGCTCATTTGGTTAAGAAGTGTCCTCTACTGATGGATAAGGCTCGAGCAGTAGGCCGAGGTCGTGGAACACCAAGCGGAGGTGCTGAAGGTTCAGATGCGAGACAACCAAGGTTGGCTATGGCAATCAGTCGTAGCGAGGAGGAAGTTGGGCCAGATAGGATCGGGTATGTTCCCTAATCCTGGAATCTCTTTATTGCCTTGTTTGTTATAGAGATAGTTTGTTCTTGTAGTGCTAGTGAAGTGTATGGAACCTTGTTTGTGAACTTTGAGATTGTGGATAGGAAATGTGTTAGTTTTATTAAGATCAGAGTGCGCAGCAGTAGCGTGGTGCGGTGAAGTTAGGATGTGCGATTGCTCGATAGTAAGTAATTTCGAGGAGGAAATTATTTTTAAGGAGGGTAGAACTGTAATATCCTAGATTTAGGGGTTATGCATTTAATGCATAATTCATGAGTTAGTAGGTTCAGTGTATGGTTGAGTGTGTTTTAAGGGTTTTTAGAACTCTAGGATGAGGGAAAATGCCTTGGGAAAATATTGGATTTTAAGTGAAAGAGGGGAAGCTAGGCTAAGGAGGCCTTAATGGAATTTGTAAGGGAAATTGGATATAAGAAATGCCTTAGTAAAGTGGCTGCAAGGCGCCACTTAGGGCCTTGGTGAATGACGCCATGTGTAGTGGGCAAAGGCCTTGGTTCGAGTTACAGAGGAAGCGGATGGGAGTTTATTTTTGCGTCAAGAGAGGGAGGGGTGTTGGACGACATGTGGACTTCTTTGGATGAAGATAAAGGCTTGGTTAATCCTTTTAAATTTCGGCTAAGAGTAGGATATGTGGATTTATTTTGTTTATTTTTAATATGTGATAAGAAGATAATTGAGGTTTTATTTAGTTTAAACAAGTAGATAGGAGAAATATGAGGGATATGATAGAGGAGATTAAGTGGCCGGCCAAGGGACTCTCTTGGTGTGCATTTTTCGGTTTTGAAGTGTGAAGGATATAGGTGTGCCGAAATTGGGTAGTATAAATAGGGGTGATCAGCTCTTGGCAATTCTTTTCCTCATTTTATTTTCTTTGTGCGAAGATTGTTCCTCTCATTCTCTCATTGTGCCGTTTTCTTTTTAAGAAAGCCATTTAGTTTTGGCTTGCCTCTTCTTTTATTATTGACCGAACCTTCAGGCCATATGTGTTTCGCTCTTCTTCACTCAATTTGCTAGCTTGGCCGAATATACCACCCTTCCCAAGCTTCTTCTTTTCTTTTCTTTTGATAAGCCGAAACCTCTCTATCAGTGTTCTTCATAGCTGAATCCTCTAGGCATTAAACCCTCTCCATTGTTGCGTTTTTCTCTTCTCCATTAAAGTACCGAAACACCATTGTTGTTCTCTAAGCCGAATCTCTAAGGAGGGGCTGTCGGCTACTCTTTCCTGATCTTTCCAACACGTGTAGTGGTAAGTGTTTTCTCCCTTGGTAATTGGTTTTGAATTCTTCTTCATAAGTATGTCAAAATCTATAGTTGGGCCTTGGACTAAGGTTGGCCAAATGTGTGTAGTATCATAACTTCGTATTTCTTTTGTATATGCCAACGTTAAGGAGCACTAAGGAGTATCTTGGGTTCGATTCTTCAAGGTAAGCCATTGTAGTTTCGGCCAAGGGTTATTTTCTATGGATTTATGCTTAAGCCGATTTTGATACGGTTTCACTCAGGGATTTCGACAGCTTCATAGTTAAGTGGTGATTCGGGATTTCGGTAAGTAAGGTAAGTGATTCATGGTATTCGACCATAGGCCATATTTGGTATTAAAGTTAGCCAATTCTAACTATGATGTTTTAGGGCCAAGTCGACAAGAATAAAGAAAGCTTTCGGGATTTTGATCCATTTTTGGTAAGGCTGTAAGTTGTGATTCAGTTTATTCGATTAAGATCTCGTGTATTGTGGTTTAACCGAATGTTCTGAATAAGTGAATTTTGATGGACGCGAATACCAGTCAAGGAGGACAAGGAATAGTCCCTATTCTAAAGTTTAAGAGAAGAGCAGTCTCTGCGGTGCAGGATTGGCCACCGGGGTGTGGACCAGCGTTGGAGCAGGAAAGTAGGCAGATAGATGTAGTGTCGCTTAGGGATAGTATCGGGATTGAGGGTGTAACGCTTCAAGTTATCAGGTGTGTAGTTAGCCTATCGTTTTCTGGGTATATGATATGTATGCGATATGTGTATGTGTCATGTATGTGCTGACTAGTGCAGTGGAAATTGTGATATGGTTACCCTCATGGGGTATGTCGATAATCCGGTAAGTACCAAATCTGATGAAATGTGATTGTTAATATGAATATGTAATGATATGCTTGATGAACATGCTCATGCATCATTATGTTATGTCACTACTTTATGTTGCATGTGCATGGGTGGGATATGGTTATGAAAGAAGGACAGGGTGTACTTCGAGTACGTGGTTTGATGAGTGGCTCTGTGCCTCATCGTGGTTGATATAGGCTATGTGCCATATCGTGGTTAATGATGGCTTTGTGCTCATCGTGGTTTTGATGATAGCTTCGGGCTACATCGTGGATTGGTGCTGTCTGAGGTCGCATTGTGGATTAATTGCGATTTAGTTCGCGTGGACGGCATTAATTGCCAAATTGGTGTGTAGCGGTTGGAGGGTGATTTAGTAATCCCCTGGTGTGTGGTGGCTGGGTACGGGGGTGTGTAGAGGATGGACCCTAGGCTGGGTTGGGTGCTTTTTGCATAAATCTGTTTGATATGTGAGTTAATGTGAAAATGGGCCAAGCCCAATACGTGAAGTGGATTAAAGTGGTAATGGGCCAAGCTAGAATGTGGAAACATGTGGTTGATTACATTATTATCCGATATGCGGTATGGAAATGGGCCAAGCCCAATCTGTACGATTATGTGAATAAGTTGTATTATTATAAGATATGTGTTTTAATGTGGTAACGGGCCAAGCCCAATAAGTGAAATCATGTTAATAAGTGCATTGATATTTGATATGTGGGTTAATATGTGGTTTGATATGTGGGTGGAATTCAGTGGACTGATTACACACTGAGTCTATTTGACTCACCCAATTTTTATCAACCTTACAGATGATGCATATAGCTCGGACCGGGTTGGAGTGGATACGAGGTGGCCCATGTAGATGAAGCTGTTTTCCTTATTTAATAGAATTTATTATTTTAAGTATTTTTGAATAATTATTTAATGTAATAAGGGTCACTTAAGTAATTGAAGTGTTATTATGTTGACGATTACTTTAATATTTAGAAATGGTTTTATTCTTAACAATTTAAATTCTAAAATATATATATATACCAAAGTTTTAATCCGGGAATTTGTAACAACTTAATTTATTTCGAAATTTTAAATACACAACGTTTTTTTTCTAAAGACAATAAATTTATATGTTTTTACTTTAAGTCGTAAGCTTCTCAAACGTTTTCCGCAGTGGCATTTCTGAATTCGGCCGTGGCTCGTGGGCCGGGTTTGGGGATGTTACAAAACCATTTTCTTGTTCATGTCTTCCGTGACCGAATGCATGCAAAAATAGAAAGAAAAACATCAAGCTTGGTTCGGCCATCTCTAAGTTTAAATTAAGGTATGTGGTTAGTTCGATTTTTATTGATTTTTACGTTTTAGTGATCGTTCTTCGAATACAAGTCGATCTATGTTAGAATTTTTGAATTTGAGCATGTTTGATATTCGGCCATTGAAGGATGTTTGTGCTGGGTAATGTTTGATGGAAAAATATTAAAAATATGTTTGAATTTAACATGTTTTGAATTGGAAATTTTGGTGAATTTGAGAATTTTGGGCTAAATTGTAAAAGTAAATTTTTGAGGGGTCAAAATGCAAAATAAATGAAATGAATGGACTTGTATAATCTCTATGAATATTCGGCCCTTAGGTTGTGAAATCAAATTTTGGGTATTTTGTGTTCTCTGCAAATAGGACTAAATTGTAAAGGTGTGAAACATTAGGGGTAAAATGGTAATTTGCTTATTTATGTTTTTTGGGACTAAATTGAATATAAATAAATTTGAATGAGCTTAAATTGGATATGTTTAGATCAAGAACAAAGAAAAATGGACTTGGATCAGGGAAAAGCGAAAGTTATCGAATAGCCGGTTCTTGTCGTACGACGATATCCGAGGTAAGTCTATAAGCAATTTAATATCATTAATGTCATTTATAACCTTGAATACATGTTGAATTATGGAATTATGGTTATGAAATTAGTGAAAGCTAAATGTGGATAGACATTTTATCATGAAGTGTTGTTAAATTTTAACTGAATTGATAAGTTCAAGTGATATGAATTATGTATGGTTTATATAATTTTGGTCAGCATGAAATGTGAAATAATATCGTATGTAGGGCTTCGAGCCTAGCAGGCCTTGTGCCGGTGAAGTGTAACGGGCTTCGAGCCTAGCAGGCCTTGTGCCGGTAAAGTGTATCAGGCTTATTGCCTAGCAGGCTAAATGCCGGTGATCAAATTTCATACCTCGGGTCTAGCAGGCTTAGTGCCGATGTGTATTTTAGGCTTTGATGCCTAGCAGGCTCAATGCTGGTGATGTATTATAAATAGAGAATTCATGAATCTTTTACAAGGTGGAGCGTAATTACTGCAATAAGTTAAATGCTCGGGTAAGCATAAGTTTTCATGGTTGCAAGGAATAAGGTAAGTTATTATTTTTCCATTCGAATTAAGTAGGATGTGATGTAGTTGAAGCTTTCAGTGAGATGTTAATATGTGCATTTGATCTTACCAATAATGAGTATGATATATATTGGAATTTAAGCTTGGTTATGCCTTTGAGATTCGGCCATATGTATAAATGTTAAATGTGAGAGTGATGGGATATGTTTACATATGTGTATGACTGATTACATGTGGTTAAGATGTATGTTATACTTAATTGGCTTGGAATATGCGAATACCTATTGTATTTAGGTGCTTCGTTGAGTTTGCATGCTTATGATAAGAAATGATAATTGTTAAGTTATGTAATGGCATTCAGCCATAATGAACTTATAAGTTAAATTATTTATATTCAATGTCATAAACCAATTATTTTAAAAGCTTGAATGTTTGAATGTTATTTTTTAATTGCTTAAGACTTACTAAGCTAGTTAGCTTACTCTGTATGTTTTCACTCTGTTTTATAGTTTTCGGTCAAGCTACCAGCTCGGGGGGGATCATCGTTGACGTCGTCCACACTATCAACCTATTTTGGTACTATTAAGTTTGGATTTTTGAACTAAAGGCATGTTTAGGCTAGACTATGTTTTGATCTATGAATTTGTTATTGTATATATTAGCCATGCGAAAAATGGCTTGAATTGGATCATTAGGATTAAGCTCGACTTTATGAGTTCTTGATCAAGTGTTTAATGTGTTTGGTTTTATCAATTCGGCTATGGCTTAATTATATGTAGTATGTGGTTGTTATGTTTCGTAAATAATGTGGTGAATGAGTTAATATATGTATATGATATGTATGGTATGTATGGTTTTGTTAATTCATTGAGTTGATTATGTATTTGACTATATATTCGTTATTTATGTTCGGTTGTAAAATGGTAGGTAGTAAATGTGTTTCATAATTCTTTCAGGTATAAATCAAAAAGAGTAAATGATGGATATGGTTTAAGTATGTTATGGTTAGTTGTAACGGATAGTTAAAATAATGTGATATGAAGTTCATGTATACTAATATATATGCGATTTAGGTGTATAATGAGTTGTTGTCTGTGTTTTAATGTTTAAAATATGGCTTTTGATTTTATGTTAAATATGCGCATCATACATATATATATATACATATTCATATAAGCTTCATTAGTATGTTCGACCATGTGTATGTTACTATAATTTCGTATGTGATTGACTAAAAATTATAAAGAGAAATTTGTTCAGTTGGTTTTGTTATATGCAAGCATAGATTGAATAAATGATATGTGATTATTCGGCAATAGAAATAGTATGTCGTGCTTATGCAATATATTTATGTATTTGATATATGCTCAATATATATGATATGTAATGTTATATGATTGATATGAACTTAGTAGTACTAAGGTTCAAAATTTGAATGGGATAAGTGTATTAATGTGGTTCACTTATGAAGCATGGAAGAAATGAATGTTTGATCTGAATGTCTGTTCTTAATTGAGTATTGTTTAGTAATACCTCATAACCCAAATCTGGCGACGGATACGGGTTAGGGGTGTTACACTTTTGATACGGGTTAATGCCCAACCGAAGCTATTTTGGGCTAAGGCCCAATTGCCACCGTTATTGTAATGGGCTTCGGCCCGGATTGTTTTGATACATGCTTTATGACTGACGAGGGATTGTACACACTGAGTTTTCGTAAACTCACCCCCCTCTTTTTAATTTTTCTCAGGTAACCCTTAGTTGGTGGTTCAACGTACTGGAGGACTCGGAGGTGGCCACACTAAGAGTAGTTTTGGATTTTAGTATTTTACTTTGCTCTAATTTTGGCTAATATTATTGTAATAAGGCCTCTCTTAAATTTCGGTTTTAGTTTTGGATTTTTAGTTTATTATGTTTTAAATCTGCTCAACATTGAATTGCGGTTTTCCAAAACAATATCTGTTTTCAAAACACTACGCTTTCGTAGCTAAGTTGTAAATATCATGTTTTCATAAGTCACTTGTTTTAAGTTAAGCTTCCGCAAATATACAAGGTTTTAAAAATGTTAATGTTTTTCCAAAGGATGATTTCTAATAAACCACATTTTGAAAATAAGCACATGAAATCGGAGATTTTGAACAGTGGAAAGTTCTTTTTGAGAAAAAATAATAATAACAAACGCAAACTGGGACTTCTGCTTTTATTTTATGTCAAGAAGGGTTTCTAATGAAAACACAGTTTTCAAAAAAACCTCAATGTGACACGCCAGGTTCGGGCCTAACTTCTAGGCCGGGATCGGGGTGTTACATGGTTGCTTATGATATGATCGAGCACCTGAAAGAACTTTATCAGGGGCAAGCACGGCAAGAGAGGTTCGATATCTCTAAGGCCCTATTCCAATGTAAGTTGGCTGAAGGAAGCCCAGTAGGACCTCATGTCCTTAAGATGATTGGCTATATTGAAAGCCTGTCTAAGCTTGGTTTTCCATTGATCCAAGAGTTGGCCAGTGATGTTATTCTACAATCATTGCCAGATAGCTACAGCCAGTTTGTCCTCAATTTCAATATGAATGAAATTGACAAGACTCTGCCACAGTTGCTCAGCATGTTACGAACTGCTGAAGGAACATGAAAAAGTTTGGACCCAAGCCCATACTGATGGTCCGTAATAACAAGGGTAAGGGAAAGGCCAAAGTTCAAACAAAGCCCAAGGGCAAAGGTAAGCCCAAGCTTGGAAAAGGAAAGGCTGCACTGAAACCTAAAGGTGGGGTGTCTAAGGAAGGAAACTGCTTTCATTGTAGTGTGACTGGACATTGGAAACGGAACTGCCCTCTCTATCTTGAGGAAATCAAGAAGGCTAAAGCAAGCGGAACGTCTGCTTCAGGTATTTATGTTATTGATATTAATTTATCAACTACTACTTCTTGGGTATTAGATACTGGTTGTGGTTCTCATATTTGTACTTTTGTACAGGGACTACAAAGGAGTAGGACTTTGGCTAGAGGAGATGTGGACCTGCGAGTTGGAAATGGAGCAAAAGTTACTGCATTAGCTGTGGGAACATATACTTTATCTTTGCCTAGTGGACTTGATTTATGTTTAGAGGATTGTTATTTTATGCCCAGTTTGACAAAAAACATTAATTCAATTTCTTGTTTAGACAAAATTGGTTTTGAGATAATTATTAAGAATAATTGTTATTTCTTTTATCTCAATAATGTTTGCTATGGTTCGGCACAATTGATTAATGGCTTCTATATTTTAGATCAAACGAATCCCATTTACAACATAAATACTAAAAGATCTAGAATAAATGACTCAAATCAAACTTATCTTTGGCATTGTCGTTTGGGCCACATAAGTGAGAAACGCATATCCAAACTCCATAAAGATGGTCTATTGAATTCATTTGTTTTTGAACAATTTGAAGTATGTGAATCTTGCTTATTGGGAAAAATGACTAAATCTCCTTTTACTAGTAAAAGAGAACGAGCTAGTGATTTATTGGGCCTAATACATTCTGATGTATGTGGACCAATAAATACACAGGCCAGAGGTGGATTTCACTACTTCATTACTTTCACTGATGATTTCAGTAGATATGGGTATGTTTATCTCATGCGCCATAAGTCTGAGCCCTTTGAAAAGTTCAAGGAATTCAAAAATGAAGTATAAAATCAACTAGGCAAAACTATCAAGTCACTTCAATCTGATCGAGGTGGAGAGTATTTGAGCCTAGAGTTTGATGATCTTTTAAAGGAATGTGGGATTGTCTTACAACTTACTCCTCCTGGTACTCCTCAATGGAATGGAGTATCTGAGAGAAGAAATCGAACTTTGTTAGACATGGTTCGATCCATGATGAGTCATGCTGATCTACTGACTTCATTTTGGGGACATGCACTTGAGACAGTTGCTTTCACACTAAATCGTGTTCCATCTAAATTAGTTCAAAAGACGCCATACGAGATGTGTACTGGGAAACGTCCTAGTATGTCTTTTATGAAAATTTGGGGTTGTGAAGCTTATGTTAAACGTCAGACGTCTACTAAGCTTGAACCCAAATCTGAAAGGTGTATTTTTGTGGGGTATCCAAAAGAAACCAAAGGATATTATTTCTTTAATCCCACTGAGAACAAAATGTTTGTTGCTCAGACTAGTGTCTTCCTAGAGAGAGAATTTACTTTTAGAAAAGGAAGTGGGAGAAAGATTGAACTTGAAGAAATTCGAGAATCACAAGATACCACTGAACCAGAGATTGAACAACAGCAAATTCCACAAAAAATTTAGGAACAAACAACTGCTGTAGAAACACAACCACCGCGCAGATCTTTAAGAGAACGCCATGCACCTAAGAGATATGGATTTCTCATTACAACACATGGTGACGTTTTTCTTATAGATCAAGATGAGCCTAGGACTTATCAAGAAGCGGTGACGAGCCCAGACTCTAAGAAATGGCTTGAGGCCATGAGATCTGAGATGGATTCCATGTATGAAAACCAAGTATGGACTTTGATTGACCCACCCGAAGGGGTTAAACCTATAGGGTGCAAATGGGTTTTCAAAAAGAAAACCGACATGGATGGTAATGTACAAACATACAAAGGGCGATTAGTCGCTAAAGGTTTTCGCCAAATTCATGGTGTTAACTATGATGAAACCTTTTCTCCTGTAGCTATGTTTAAATCCATCAGGATCTTGCTCGCCATAGCTACATTTCATGATTATGAAATCTGGTAGATGGATGTCAAAACAACTTTCCTTAATGGGAAACTTGAAGAGGATGTGTACATGACACAACCTGAAGGTTTTGTCAATCCAAAGGATGCTAGAAAAGATATGTAAGCTACAAAGATCCATTTATGGATTAAAGCAAGCTTCTCGAAGTTGGAATCTTCATTTTAACGATGCAATCAAATAGTTTGGTTTTATCAAAAAATGAAGGTGAACCATGTGTTTACAAGAAAGTTAGCGGAAGCACTATCACATTCTTGGTACTGTATGTGGATGACATACTTATCATGGGAAATGACATACCTACCTTGCAGTCTATTAAGACTTGGTTAGGAAGTTTTTTTTCTATAAAGGACTTGGGCGAAGCCACTTACATCTTAGGAGTCAAGATCTATAGAGATAGATCAAGACGACTACTAGGTCTAAGCCAAAGTACATACATAGATAAAGTATTGAAAAGGTTCAGTATGGAAGAATCTAAAAGAGGATTCCTACCTATGAGACATGGTATTTCACTCTCGAAGGAAATGTGTCCTTCAACTCCACAAGAGAGAGAACGCATGAGTAAAATTCCATATGCTTCCGCTATTGGATCCATCATGTATGCCATGTTATGTACTCATCCAGATGTCTCATATGCCTTAAGTATGACGAGTAGGTTCCAAATAGATCCCGGTGAAGGTCACTGGACCATAGTCAAGAATATCCTTAAGTATTTAAGAAGAACTAAGGATATGTTCCTAATATATGGAGGTGAGGAAGAGTTAAGTGTAAAAGGTTACAGTGATGCCAGCTTCCAAACTGACAAGGATGATTCTCGATCGCAATCAGGTTTTGTGTTTTGCCTTAATGGTGGCGCTGTGAGCTAGCAGAGTTCAAACCAAAGTACAGTAGCTGATTCCACAACAGAGGCCGAGTATATTGCAGCCAGTGAGGCAACAAAAGAAGCGATTTGGATCAAGAAGTTCATTACCGGACTAGGGGTTGTGCCTTGCATATCAGATGCTATAGAACTCCAATGTGATAACAATGGAGCTATTGCACAAGCTAAAGAACCCAGATCACACCAGCGATCCAAACATATACTTAGGCGCTACCATCTTATTCGAGAGATTATCAATCGAGGGGATGTAGAGATATGCAGAGTACCTACAGATGATAACATTGCTGATCCCCTGACCAAGCCTTTGACACAGCAGAAGCATGGTCGTCACACTAAGTCGCTTGGTATTAGATATATGAGTGATTGGTCTTAGTGCTAGTGGGAGATTGTAAGAGTATGCCCAAAGATCAATCATGAGATGGTTGTAATAACATACTTGATTTACCATGTTTATTAATATAAAGCGTTGTCATTATTATTTCAGTTTTTCTTTCTGTGTGTACAAATAAACTATTTTATAATAATGTCCTGAGAATAATATGATTATTCTTAAAAGATCCTTAGTCAAGTATTATTGTTGACTAGGACAACAATAATGCATTAAGACTAACATGTAGTTGATTGATGATAAAGAGTTGTCATTGATATGGAGTGTCAAAATCAATGCATGAATATGTGTGTTAGAGAACAATATATTGGATTGACCCGCTATGAGTATGTTTCTTGGATTATTATGTAATTGGTTTCTTGGATTATTATGTAATTGTCACAACATTACTCATAGTGATTAATATTTATATGATCCTCAGACTTGAGATCATCATTATCCCAACATCGTGAGTTGTATATTTTGATACAGTCAAACGTACACCGTAACAGGTTGTTCTATAAAGGCTGATGTTGGATATACCACAATCTATGTAGAGGGATATGGTTGATCAATAAAGGATAAGTCCCTCCTACATAATAGGAGTAATATCTTAGGCCACTTGATTGAGTGAGACTAGAAATGCATGGCCATGCTCAAATAAGTTGATATGAGATGTCATACTAATTTGTATATCATAGTCTACTCAAGATATCAAGAAACATGGGATGGACTATGCAAGTGTGACTATCCCATGTCTTGTATCCATTCCAGAGATAAAGGACTTAAGGATTAATGCATGAAAGGTTAATCACAAAAGGTTATGTTGAATCATGACTTCTTGTAGCTTAGGTAGCAATGATGCATTGCTAGATGCCACTCATTGTTTGTAACATTAGAATCATTCTAGTATTACTGCTAATGTTGCAAGAACCTACAGGGTCACACCCTATGGTTAAATGAATGGAATAAAACATAGTTGGTATTGTGTTTGGTTGTCACATAAATTAAATTAATTAAAGAATTAATTTAATTAGGCAATCAAATATTGAACATATTATATGTACAAGGATGTTGTACACCTAATGACAACATAGTTCTATTAATATATGAATTTGATTCGTATATAAATTTAAATAAATATTGTTTACCAAAATCCTTGTCATAATTAATGTAATTATAATTTTCGGATATAATTAATGTAATTATAATTTTCGGTTAAAAACTTAATTGTATTTATTTAATTTTATGATACATTCAAGAGATACCAATTATAAAAGGTCTTAAAAAGATACAAAGCTTAGACAGAAAACCCTAAGAGATTGTTTGTGAGGTCTAGCAGCCGTCAAGCAAATAAACCTCCAAAATAGTTTTGGAGATTTCTTTCGTTCATAGTTTGTGCTACAAACTCTGCGTGATAAGAAATTATATGCAAAATTTAGTAAATGTGAGTTTTGGTTGCACAAAATTGGCTTTTTGGGGAATATCGTGTTAGCATCTGGTAAACGAGTTGATCCGAGCAAGATTTCAACTATTTTAGAGTGGAAGCCTCCGAAAAATGTGTCTGAAGTTCACAGTTTTCTGGGACTTGTTGGTTATTACTGACAATTCGTAAAGGCTTTTCAATGATTGCAACTCTCTTGACAAGATTTCTTCAAAAAGATGTGAAATTTGAATGGTCTAAAAAGTGTCAGAAAAACTTTGATTAGTTGAAAGTCCTTTTGGCTGAAGCTCCAATTCTAGTACAACCAGAATCCGGTAAAGAATTTGTGATTTATAGTGATGCTTCGTTGAATGGTCTGGGATGTATTTTGATGCAGGAAGGCAAAGTTATAGCTTATGCCTCGAGATAATTGAAACCACATGAAAAGAATTATCCAACGTATGACCTTGAATTAGCTCTGATCGTGTTTGCTTTAAAAATTTGGCGCTACTATCTTTTCGGTGAGAAAAATCATGTGTTTTCAGATCATAAAAGTTTGATATAGTTGATGACTCAGAAAGATTTGAATCTGCGCCAGAGAAGATGGTTTTAACTGTTAAAAGACAACGAGCTAGTTATAGATTATCATCTGGGAAAAGCAAATGTTGTTGCTGATGCTTTGAGTTAGAAATCACTGTTTATGCTACGTGCAATGAATGCTCATTTAGTTCTATCTGATGATGGTTTGATTTTAGCCGAAATGAAAGCAAGACCGTTGTTCTTACAGTATGTTTGTGATGCTCAGAAAGTTGATAATGAAATGTTAGCGAAACGAGCTCAGTGTAATTTGAACTCTGATTCTGAATTTCAAATTGATGTTGATGATTGTCTGAGATTTCGGGACTAGATTTGTGTTTCGAGAAATCCAGAGTTGATTCAGTTGATCTTGAAAGAAGCACATAGCAGTCGCTTATATGTTCATCCAAGAAGTACAAAGATGTATAATGATTTGAAATAACTTTACTGGTGGCTTGGAATGAAAAGAGATATCTCTGATTTTGTTTCAAAATGTTTGATCTGTCAGCAAGTTAAAGCTGAGCATCAAGTACTGTCAGGTTTATTGCAGTCAATCATAATTCCCGAGTGGAAATGGGATAGAGTGACTATGGATTTTGTATCGGCTTTACCCTTATCTCTGAGAAAGAAAGATGCAATTTGGGTTATTGTTGACTTATTGAAAAAATTAGCTCATTTCATTTCTCTACGTAAGAATTTCTTTCTTGATAAGTTAGCTGAGTTATATATCTCCGAGGTCGTGAGATTGCACAGGGTACCTATTTTCATTGTTTCGGATAGAGATCTGAGGTTCACATCGCTGTTTTGGAAGAAACTGCAAGATGGACTAGGTACAAAGCTGCATTTCAGTACTGCTTTTCATCCACAGACGAATGGTCAATCCGAGCGGATTATTCAGATACTCGAGGATATGTTAAGATGTTGCATTCTTGAGTTTGAAGGTACGTGGGAATAGTATTTGCCATTGATTGAATTCGCTTATAATAATAATTTTCAATTGGGCACTAAAATGGCACCGTACAAAGCGTTGTATGGTAGGAAATGTCAAACACCTCTGTACTGGTCTGAACTTAGTGAAAATAAAATTCACGGGGTTGATTTGATTAAAGAGACTGGATAGAAAGTAAAAGTGATACGAAATAGTCTGAAAGTAGCGCCTGATCAACAGAAATCATACTCAGATTTGAAACGAAAAGATATTGAATTTGAGATCGGTGATAAAGTATTTTTGAAAGTGTTTCCACGGAAGAAAATGTTTCGATACGGCAGAAAAGGCAAATTGAGTCCGAGATTCATCGGGCCGTATGAGATTATCGAGTGTATTGGGTTTGTTACTTATAGACTGTTGCTACCATCTGAGTTAGAAAAGATCCATAATGTGTTTCATGTATCGATGCTTCGACGATACAGATTCGATCCCTCGCATGTGATTTCTCCGTCTGAGATAGAGATTCAGACTGATATCACTTATCAAGATGAACCAATCCGTATCTTAACTCGTGAAGTTAAAGAATTGAAAAATAAGAAAATTTCGTTAGTAAAAGTATTATGGCATCGAAACGGGATCGAAAAAGCTACGTGGGAACCCAAAGATGCTATGAGAGAGCAATATTCGATTCTGTTCAACGGTAAGATTTTCGGGGATGAAAATCCCTAAGGGGGAGAGTTGTAACAGCCCGGTTTAGACCCTACTCAGAATAGTGGTTTCGGAACCACAAATCTGAGGCCATAAAATTATTTTTAATTTTATTTTGGCATTTATAGTATGTAAATTTATATGTGTCAAAATTTTGTGATTTAATTTTACCGATTGGTTGGTTAATTTGATAAAAGGACTTAATCGTGCAAAATGCAAAAGTTGTATGCTATTTGTTAACGTGCTATATTACTATGGTTTATTAACTATGAAGTTCTTATTATGCAAATAGACCATGGATAGTGGGAATGGACATAAATGACCATCCATTATATGTTATTATATGTTTTTATTAAAGTTTACTTATGTAAATTAGTTAATAAGTTATATTAGATAAAAAAAACATAAAATTTCTTTTATCATCATCTTCCACCACCGAATATAGAGAAAATAAACATCCATTGAAGCTTCATTAATTTCGGCCCTTGCATGATTTATTAGGTATGTATTTTGAGCTCGAGTTTTGATGATTTTTATGTTTTTGAGATCGTTGCTTTGTCATCTACCTAGCCCATGTCTCAATTTCCGAATGTGATGAAGATTGGGTGTTATGCCATTGATGATTTTGTAAGATTTGTGATGATAGTTGATGAAATATGAAAGATATGTGATAGATTAATATGTTTTATCTTTGAATTTTTTATGAATTTGACTATTTTGGGTTAAATTGTGAAAATCAGAAATTAAGGGACTAAAATGTAAAATAAATGAATAATGTGGTAAAATGTGAAATAAATGTAACACCCCAAACCCGGCCCATTTGTGTGACCGAATTTGAAATGCCACTACGGAAAAACGTTTGAAAAACTTTTGACTTAGAGTTTAAAACATAAAAGATTTGTTGTCTTTACTAAAACATTGTGTAATTAAAGTTTCAAATAAAATTAAGTTGTTTAAAATAAAACATTTTTAAATAATAATATAATCGACAATTTAACTTAAAACATAATAAAAATCCTTAAATACTTAAAGTGGCCCTTATTACAATAAATAACCTTTCATAAGAAAAATGTGTAAAACAAATAAAATATCTTCCACATGGGCCACCTCGTATCCACTCCAACCCGGTCCGAGCATCACCTGAAAGGTTTGAGAAAAAAATTGGGTGAGTCACTCAGACTCAGTGTATAATTAATCCACTGAATTCCACCCACATAATAACCACATATAACCCATATATCAGATATTAGGATATCATATTCACATATTACCACATTCTGGGCTTGGCCCACATTCATATCACATTATTCCACATATCATATACTGGGCTTGGCCCATTACTCAATCCAATCCACGTTCACATTTTGGGCTTGGCTCATTTCCACATTAATACCTCATTTCACAGGTAACATAGAATTATGCAAAGTGCACCCAACCCAATCCTAGGGTCCATCCGCTACACACCCCCTTATCCAGCCTACCACACACAAGGGGATTAATAAATCACCCTCTCCTTTTCACTCTAAAAGACAATCAATGCCGTCCACGTGCAATTAAGCACAATAATCCACAACGCGACCTCAGTCAGCGCCAATCCACGATGTAGCCGTAGCTAACACCAAAACCACGATGGGACACATAGTCTCTCATCAACCTCGATATGGCACATAGCTGATATCAACCACGATGAGGCACACAGCCACTCATCAAGCCACGCGAACTAAATCGCAATTAATCCACAACGTGACCTTAGTCAACGTCAATCCACGATGTAGCTCAAGGCTAACATCAAACCACGTACTCGAAGTACACCCGTACCTTCTTTCATATCATATCCCAACCCATGCACATGCAACGCTCCATAATGACATAAAATAGTGATGCATGAGCATGTTCATCAAGCATATTATCACATATACATATTAGAAATCACTTTTTATCAGATTTGGTACTTACTGGATTATCGACATACCCCTTGAGGGTATCCGTATCACAATTTCCTTTGCACAAGTTAGCACATATTTAATACATACAGATATAACACAAATACCCGGAAAACGGTAGGCTAACTACACACCTGCCTATTAGTGAAATCCCGAACTACTCGATTCTAACACGATCTCGAAACGTGGTTCTTCCTTCTCCCTTTAAAGCCGATTTGGTCTTCTACCAAATCCCAAATCACACTCTGAGTTCCCTTCCTTTAGCTACACACAAAAGAACACGCACTATGAACATTCGGCCAAACCACAAAACTATAAGCAAAACCATTCGGCTATACCATCAAATCTTGAAAGATTATCGCTTGAAATACTAAGTCTTACCTATAGACTTACCCCAAAACGGTTGTCAAAGAATTGAGTCTTAGAACGATTGCTTCCAAACTCCCGAAGAATCTATCTTCCAAAACCGATTGAAGAAACCCAAAATGAAGCCTACCCTTGTTGATATTCGGCCAAGACAAAACAAAAAGAGTATGGGGAGTTTCGGCTATGGTTTTTAAATGAAGAAAACAATTGATATTCGGCTAAAAAGAAAGTAAAAGATGATTTGCAAATGATAACAAATATGTTAAGAAAAGAAAAAGAAGATGAGAACAAAAGAGGTTCTTTTTGGTTACCAAGGATTAGAAGATAAGAGGGAGGTTCCAAATAAGTTTCGGCCAAATGCCTAAGAGGAGAAAATATCAACAACACCTAAGGGCATTCGGCTATGGTTCACTTTGGTGCGCTAGAGAGAAAAATTGGTAAGGTTCAAAGGAATTTGATATGGCTCAAAACAAGAAATGAAAAGCATTTCTTAACTAAACGAAAATGACCAATAACCAAAAGAAATTTTGGCACACCTAACCTACTATTACCAAACCGTAAATGCCATCCTACCAAACCCCAAATTCGGCCATTACTCCTTCACCTATCATGACCCATTTTTCTCTCCTCATTTAACACTTATCCTATCATTTCCCTTAATTCTCCCTATCATATCCCTTAATTCTTCCTAATCACATTCAAAATTAAGCCAACCCCCCTAGCCATCTATGCGTCCACATTCATGGTCAAAATGACCATAAAAATATTTCCAAAACAACTTTCCTTCATCCATGCCCTTTGTCCCCTTATCCTACCTTAACTTCTTGATTCTTATCCCAAAATACAAGCTTTTCTATTTTGCTATTCAACTTGCCATAAAAATTGAAAGTCCAACCTTATCATAAAAAAAGTTGACCGAACATTAATGCTAAGATATACAAAAATAAAATCCTCAATATGCTTTCCATGCTACTCGAACCACTTCCCTCAAGCAACCTTTCAAGCTTCTTATCCACTATGCCACTAACTCCTCATATGCTAGATTTAACACTTAAATTAACTTAAGTGTCAAGTTCACTTAATCCACTTCACTAAATTCTTCAAACTAAAAAATTATTCTAGCCTCATTAATAAAATCAAGCCCTCACAAGACTATGCTAAACATACATAATTCATACCCGAGCTAACACAAATAATAAAATAATACTCAAAATTTTCCTAAAGCCCAAGGCCCAATCCTACTAGGCCCAATTTCGGGATGTTACAGTTCTACCCTCCTTAAAGAAATTTCATCCTCGAAATTTCCAACTAACTAACAGTCATGCATCCTCATTCACCACATTACGCTATTGCTGCGCACTCTGATCTTAATAAAACTAACATACTTTCTATGAACAGTCCCAAAGTTCACACTCAAGGTTTCAAGCACTTCACAAGCAACACAAGAATGAGCTATCTCTAAAGCAAAACAAAGAACTTACCCGCTATCACATCCTTGGTTGTCCCACATCCGAACCTTCAGCACCTCTACCGGGTGTTTCACGACCTCGGCCAGAACCATTTCCTACATGGTTTGGACCACGAACCTTCGTTGTCTGAGGATAATTCTTAACCAAATGAGCCTTAGATCCACACCGAAAACATTCCTTACTATTACCCCAACACTCTCCTGTGTGAGTTCTCCCACACTGAGCACATAAACGATTCCGATTCTCAGCAACTGGTACAGGTGCACGTACAGAATTCTCGACCCTCGATCTTTTCTGAAAGTCTTCCGGTGATTTTGCTGGGCCAAAACTCCTCCTGTTCCAATTCCTATCCTTTTCTCGGTTCTCCCTTACAGTCCTCTTAACTTCTTCAGCGATCCGAGCTTTCTCTACTAGAACAGCAAAGTCCTTTTCTCTTTGCGGAGCAATCAACATTCGCAACTCATCTCGTAGCCCATCTTCGAACCGTACACACCTTTCATAATCAGTGGTCACGATCCCTTTGGTGTACTGACTTAATCGCACAAATTCCGCTTTGTACTCCGCTACCGACTTACTTCCTTGCACCAAGTTGAGAAACGCCTTTCTTTGCGAATCCAAGTAACTGGCTCCAACGTACTTTCATTCAAATTTAACCTTAAAATAATCCCAATCCAATCGATCTGCCGGAACACCTTGTCTGACAGTGAGCCACCATCGATAAGCTTCGTCCCAGAGCAACGAAACAGCACCTTTCAGCTTTTCCTCATCGGTACAGTCCAAATCGTCCATTATTCTTTCGACTGCTTCTATCCAATACTCTGCCACATTCGGAGCTACACCAGATATTCCTCTAAAAACTTCAGCCCCGTTCGACCTGAGTCGCTCCGACACTGATTTTCGAGCTCTGCTTCCTACACTAGCTCCTGCCACTCGCTCGAGCACTCGCAACATAGCCCGCGATAATGCGTCATCGCCTCCTGTCTAATCTTGATCCTCTGCGCCCACTGCTGGCGGCAGAACTTCATTTTCTGACCCATGGCCAGACCCTATCGGTTCCAATACTGCCATTCTACCTCTACTACGTCCACGACGACCATGTCCCCTAGAACTCATTTCTAACGTCGCGTTTTTAATCTGATTAAGAAGTTTTATGCATCAGAATTTTGTTCCAATTATTAACCGCAAACAATTTTTATGAAATAAAGTATTTAGAAGTAGTTCTTTCGATCACACAAAGGTTCAGTTCAAGTTCACTACTCTAATTCAGAGAGTCACATTCACATTCATAAACAGAGACACATTCATTCACTACACCTCTATTGTCATTTCAGTCCTTCCCAACTCAGGGGTAACTTCGTCATTCGTCCTATAAAGGTATTTTGGTAATAATTCAGGGTCAATTCCAAAAATTTTAATAAATCAAGGCACTTTGAAATTTTTCCAAAACTCGAGGGTTTTTCGAAAATTTTCCCAAACCAGAACCATAATAGAAATTTTGAAAATCAGGGTTATTTTGGTAATTTTGTCAATCAGGAGTAATTTCGTAAATTTTCCAAATCAAGGCGTCTTGATATTTTGCAAAATAAGGTTTTTGGATACTTTTGCAAAGTAAGAAAATTTTGTTAAAACCAAGGGTAGTTTTGAAACTTTTAGAAACCAAGGGCATTTTAGTAATTTTACAACCAGGGGTATTTTCGTAATTTTGTAAATCGAAAATATTTTGAGAAATGTCTTCAAAATAGTTTGTACAGATCAAAAGGGTAGTTTAATGATTTAAAAACTAGAGTTTTTATAAAACTGCATGGATAGTCCCTTTCGGGTTTTAGTGATTGGTTTAGCCCGTGAATAAGTCCTCTTGGTTAGGGTGAACGGTTACTACGCACCAGGTAGGATTCGAGTAAAGAGGAGGTGAGTCACTAGGACTGCTTAAATACCAAGCTCTTACCGAATCCACTCCTAGACATGCGCACAACTGTTACCACACCCTAGCTTGGCGACTTAGTCACAGGTTTGTTTGATAGTCCTTAAGTCTTATGCTCTTGTGTTTGAGTAGACTAGTCCTAGGGTTCAATAGCCCTAATCTACTAATCTACGTTCCCATAAAAGCCCATAATAAAAGAATACTCAAAATTTTCCTAAAGCCCAAGGCCCAATCCTACTAGGCCCAATTTCGGGATGTTAGAATAAATGAATAATGTGGTCTTATATGAGTTAAAGGAATATTTGGCCAAGCTATGATATTGTTAAATTATGTTATTTTGTGATTTTAAGAAATAGGGACTAAAATGTCAAAATGTGAAAATATGAGGGCTAATTTGTAAAATACCCTAAATATGTGTATATTTATTGAATTGAATGATTTGGTGAGTGAATAAGCTAAATTTGAAAGTGTACAGATCAAGAACCAAAGAAAACAGAATTAGATCGGGGGAAATCTAAAGTGGTTGAGTAATCATTTATTTTCATCTGAATCTGTACGAGGTAAGTCGAAATACAAATAAATGTGTTTGAATTGAATTATTATTGCTTATATGTGAATGAATTGTGATATATGGCTATTTGAACTGAATATTTGAAATTCGAGAAAGTTTTAATAATGTGACGACATCCAAAAAGTCTCGTTCGAACCTTAGGAAGTAGTTAGGATACGTATGTCATGACATAGGATTCTGATATGAGTTATCGTTTAAGACAACGTCTGGGATGTTGGCATCGATTTGTGATTTACGTGTAAGACCATGTTTGGGACATTGACATCGTATTTGATTTCATGTAAGACCCTGTCTGGGACAGTGGCATCGATACTGATTACATGTAAGACCACGTCTACGACATTGGCATTGTACGAGCTTTCCGAGCTATCCGAGTACCCTATTTGATTCCAAACGGTTCAACAGGCATTTTGATATATAAATGAATATGTGAATATGTATCCGTTTCAGGTGCGTATGAAATGTATATGAAATTTGGCAATTGAAGATAAGTATGAATATGATCATTTGATATATGAGCTATATAGAAAATGTGATATGTTTATAAGCAAGTGGTTATGAACATTTAAGCTAGATGAGAGATATGAATTTGCTATTGTGAATGCGATAGTTCATGTGAATGAAATAATTTGTAATTGTTTATGTGATGAGTTTTTTTGTATATGGCTTACTAAGCTTTTATAAGCTTACTTTGTATGTGTCTTTATTGTTTATAGATTATCGAAGCTACCAGAAGCTCGGGAATCGTCGAGGATCATCACCACACTATCGAACTATATTTTGGTACCTTATGAAAATGTACATATTAAAGTATGGCATGTATAGGCTAGAGAACTTTGATTATGTTTTGAAATGTGTAAATATAGCCATGTGATATGGCTTGATAATGAATGTGATTATAGAGTGAATTCAGTGCATGCTATGTGATGCAAAATTTGGTATGTCTTGATGTGCTCATGAATGGCCAAAAGAAATGGTCAATTTTAGTAAGTTACATGGTTGATTTGAGAAATGCTATGAATTGAAATGGAGTAATG
Source organism: Gossypium australe (assembly GCA_005393395.2). Taxonomy (NCBI): domain Eukaryota; kingdom Viridiplantae; phylum Streptophyta; class Magnoliopsida; order Malvales; family Malvaceae; genus Gossypium; species Gossypium australe. The sequence continues at coordinate 42,901,511 of CM016617.1, forward strand.
TGATATATGAATCACATGTTTTTTTATGTGAAATTGGTACTTTGAATTGGTATGTTTGAGTTGCATTTGTATATGGAAATGAGTAATGTTATTATAGGTCAAATTATGAATGATTTGGTATGTTTTTGGTTGCCTTTGGGATATGAATTGATGCTTGTAGGTATGACCCAAAATGGGTGGCAATTTGGCCTTATAAATGGCCTATAATTGTCCACACGAGCGTCTATCTCGACCGTGTCCTTCAGTGTTCCAATTCGAAGCAAGACAGACTTGCGCATGGGCCAGACACACGGGCGTGTGACAGGCTGTGTGAATCAAGTCAGTGTTGCACACGGGCCTGACACACAGACGTGTGACAGACCGTGTGATTCAAGTCAGTTCTACACACTAGTTGAGACATGGTCCAAGGCACGGCCGTGTGAGGCATACGGCCTAGCCACATGGGCATGTGCCCTGTTTTAAAAGAAAAAACTTTCTAAGTTCTGTAAAGTTTCTGTATGAGATCGGTTTGGTCCCGAACGTTCTCTAAAGTATGTTTAAGGTCTCGTAGACTTTCTAAAGGGACTATATATGTATGAATCACTATGAAACGATGTTGTATGATTTATATTGTGAAATGAGAGTAAAATGTTCCGATATGTCCGGTGCCAGCGATGGATACGGGTTAGGGGTGTTACATACACACACGCCCGTGTGTCTACCCGTGCGGACAAAATAAGGCTATTTACCAAGCCTTTTTGCAACCCATACTTACACCAATCCAAATATATATATAACTTCAAGGCACTTAACATGGCATAACTAAGTGCTTCACCATCATCAAACATCCATAATCACACGCAACATATCATCATTCAACCATCAATAACCATAGGCCATATCATAATGGCATTGGCACATGCATACATATATGAATAGGTTGACAACCAAATAATCATTATGAGCCACATCTCATGGCCTTATACAAAATGAATCAAATATCATCATAAGCCAACACATTTGGCTAAACCAATATGACATATAACAAAAAGACGAAGTGTAACATCCCCAAACCCGGCCCATTCACTACGACCGAATCTGGTTATGTTATGGGAAAAACTTATTGAAGAAAACAGGTTGCCATTTAACTTTTTGTCTAAACTCCTTTAGAGTAGTTTTGCTTGCAGAAATCTTGGGCATGTTTGTTTGCAAACCGTTAGGTTACTTTGAAATCTCGGGGTTTCGTCTTTAAAACTCTTAGTTGTCAATTTCCTTAGGTTGGAAAACGTTTAAAACATCAGACTCAAGTGATTTAAGCTTAGTTCATAAAAGTAACACTATTCCCAAATCTCTTTAGACATAAATTACCAAAAGAAAACCAAATAACTTAAGAGGCTCTTATTACAACATCATGATTCCAAGTACTTGGTAATAAAGTGCATGAAGAAAATATTAAAACGTCCTTTGCATGGGCCACCTTGTATCCACTCCAACCCGGTCCGATCATCCTTTCACCTGCGATGTTGGATAAGAGATTGGGTGAGTCATAATGACTCAGTGTGTAAGTTAACCACTGAAATCCACCCACATGCTAGCCACATAATATCCCATCTATCAAATGCCACAAGTAATGTATATTCATTTTAACAATTACCACAAGCTGGGCTTGGCCCACATTCAAATCATACTCAAATACTGAGCTAGGCCCATTCCTCAATAAACCACATATCAACTGGGCTTGGCCCATCTCCACGTATGTTCCCAAAACATACCTATCCACATGTCATATTGGGCTTGGCCCATTTATTTCAAAACGGAACAATGCAACATGAAACCCACCCCAAGCCTAGGGTCCAACCGCTACACACCCCCTTATCCAGCCTACCACACACCAGGGAACTTATCGAGTCACCCTCTCCTTTTCCCTCCAAAAAGGCAACCAATGCCATCCACGATGTAGCACGTAGCTAACATCAACCACGATGGAGCACACAGCACCCATCAGCCACGATATGGCATACAGCCGATATCAATCAAGGTAACCACGCGAACTAAATCGCAGAGATCCACAACGCGACCTCAGTCAGCGCCAATCCACGATGTAGCACAAAGCTGACATCAACCACGTACTCGAAGTACACCCGTACCTTCTTTTCATAACCCACCCATGCACATGCCACATAAAATATAATCGTGATAATGCATGCACATGCTTATTAATATCCATAAACATACTCATAAACAAATAATCACATTGCAACAGGTCCGATATTAACCTGATCATCGCTATACCCTTTAGGGGTATATATGGCACACTTATTACTGCACTTGTTAGTAAAACATATAACACATAAAACCCGGAAACAGTGGGTTAGTTACACACCTTATAACCTGAAGTTCTAAACCCTCGATCCCGACGCTATCGACTAGCGAAACTACCGCTATCTGCCTATAGCTATCTCCTGCCGCTGGCCCACACCCCGGTGGCCACTCCTGAACTGCTGGAACCGCTCTTTTCTTGAACTTCGGAATAGGGACCTTCCCTTGCCCACTCTGACTGGTTGTGGCCTCCATCAAAAAGCTTAATCAGGTAAACAGGTTAACCCCCAAAACACCACTTAAGCATTTAATCTAAATAAATATCTCTTACCAACTCAACTTGAATCCCGAACGCTACTCTATGCCACTGCAACTGCTGACTAAACGACCTTGCTACCCACTCCCTATTGCTCCAGCTAGAAACGACCACCACCAAGGAAGTAAGGTTCAGCTCAGGGACTTGTAACCAAAGTGAAGAGAATGTGAGAATGGATGATTCGGCAAGGCTCTTAGATAGTGTTTGGGATATTCAGCAATGGTAGTTTTCTATGGATGGTTACGGTTTAAGCAAGGTTTAAAAAGAAAAAGGTGAGAAGGGAGAGGGATATAGGTTCATAAAAGGTTAAGCCCTCTACTACTTTCGGCTACAAAGAAATGGCATGAAAAAGGGGTTTGCTTGGACTAACTTTCGGCAATGGACAAGGGAAAATAAATAGAAATGAAGGAAAGAACTTTTTGGCAAGGGAGAGAAACAAATGATGAATGAAACAAGCACCTCCCTCCCCCCTATTTATAATATTCGGCCAAGCCCCAAGCTCCCAAAAAAAAATCCTAAAATCTCTCCTAAAATACCTCCCTTCCATCCATTTTAAAAGTTTGAATGAGTCAAACTTTTACCTAGCCAAATTTAAAAAAAAGATGACCAAGTCTTCTCCACCTTTCAAGCATCCAAAAACCGCCCAGCTTCTATCCTCCTTGACGCAAAAACAAGGCCCCAAATGCTACCCTTGCGAATCGAACCTGAGCCCCTTCCCCCTGCAAATGGCGTCACTTCTCCATGCTCTAAGTGGTGCCTCCTTGCCACTCTGCCAAGCCACTCTTTATGCCAAAACTCCACCAAAAATTCTCTTAAGACCCCCTCTATCCAAGTTCTCCTTTTTAGCCCTTAAAACTAAAAATTTACCAAAGCAACCTACCACCACCTAGGGTTCTCAGGACCCCTAAAACTTACCCAAACACACACTGAAGTGTGCCAACACCCGAGCTAAGCACCAAAAATCTAGCCCCTAAAACCAGGGTGTTACAATTCTACCCTCCTTAAAATAATTTCGTCCTCGAAATTACTTGTCTAAACTAACAGTCCAATTCCTCCCGCTACGCTATGGCTGCGCACTCTGATCTTAAAGAGCTAACATACTTCCCAATCATAGTCTCTAAGTTCGCACTCAAAATTCAAAGCAATCCAGAAAAGAGCTATTCCCACAAGCAAGCAAAGCAATTAAAGCATGCACCAAAGCAGAGGAGCTTACCCGATATCACCTCCTTGGTTGATTCTGACTGGAACCATTCCCTCCATGGCTTGAACCTTGACCCCTCGTTGATCGAGGACAGTTCTTAACCAGATGTGCCTTAGATCCACACCGAAAGCATGTTTTACTATTCCCCCAACACTCTCCTATGTGAGGTCTTCCACACCGAGCACAAGGACGATTCTGATTCTCAGTAACTGGCACGGGTGTATGTACCGTATTTTCAACTCTCGATCTTTTCTGAGCATCACCAAACGATGCTGATGGTCCAACCCTTCTCTTATTCTCGTTCCTAATCCTTTCCTAGTTTTCTCTTATAGTTTTCTTAACCTCTTCAGCAATCCGAGCTTTCTCCACTAGCACCGCGAAGTCTCTCTCCCTCTGCGGAGCAATCAGCATTCGAAGTTCATCTCGCAATCCGTCCTCAAACCGGAAGCACCTCTCATAATCAGTGGCCACAATTCCCTTAGCATACTGACTAAGTCGCACGAATTCCGCTTCGTACTCAGCTATCGACTTACTTCCTTGTACTAGATTTAGAAACACTTTCCTCTGCGAGTCCAAATAACTGGCTCCTACGTACTTCCCTTCAAACTTAGCCTTAAAGTAATTCCAATCCAGACGATCTGCAGGTACACCTTGTTTGACAGTGAGCCACCATCGATAAGCCTCGTCCCGAAGTAGCGAAACAGCACCTTTCAACTTTTCCTCTGGGGCACAATCCAAGTCGTTCATAATTCTCTCGACTCCTTCTAGCCAATACTCCGCTACGTTCGGAGCCGTTCCCGACACTCCTCTAAAAACTTCAGCCCCGTTCGACCTAAGTCTCTCGGACACTGACTTCCGAGCTCCATTTCCCCTACTGGCTCTTGCCACTTGCTGAAGCACGCGTAACATAGCCTGCGACACTGCATCCTCTTCACTTATCGGATCTTGTTCCTCTACATCCACTGCTGGCGGCACTTCGCTTTCTGACCCATAGCCAGACCCTACTGGTTCCGAAGCTGTCATTCTACCTCTACCGCGTCCCCTAGAACTCATCTCTAGCGCTTCGATTTAATCTGTTTAGAAAGTTTTATGGATTAGAAATTATTGTTTCACTGTTTTATCCACGAGCAATTTTATGCAATGAAGGTTCCGAGAGTAGTTCTTTCGAGCAATCAAGTTTCTTTTTCCTACCCAGGGGTAATTTCGTCATTTTTCCTAAAGAGGTATTTCGGTAATAACTCAGGGTCAATTTTGAAAATAGTTTTTCCAACTTAGAATTTTTTTCAAAATTTGCAAATCTCAGGAGTCATCTTGAAAATTTTGTTTCTCAAACAAAGGGTGTTGCAAAAATTTCAGAAAGTAGGGTCATTTTCGTAATTTTGGAAATCATGGGCATTTTCGTAAATTCTCAAAATCGAGATATCACAACATTTTACAAAATAGAATTTTCTGATATTTAGTAAAGTAGGAATATTTCAGTAGAAGTTGAGAGAAATTTGAAAATTTAGAAACCAAGGGCATTTCGGTAATTTTGTCAACCAAGGGTATTTTCGTAAATTTCCACAAGTCAGAGTATCCTAATATTTTGAAAACTCGGATTTTAGTATTTTGCAAGGTAAAGAGCATTTTATCAAAATTTGAGGGTAGTATAGTAATTTTGCAATACAGGGGCGTTTTGGTAATTTTGCCACTAAGGGCATTTTGGTAATTTTGTAAATCAAAAGAAAAACGTCCTTCAAAATCAGATTTAAGGTTTCACAAACCAGAGGGGTAAATTTGAAAATTTAAAAACAGGGAATTTAGAAAACAGCAAGGCTAATTCCCTTTCGGGTTTTAATAATTAGTTCAGCCTGTGAACAAATCCTCTTGGTTAAGGTGAACCATAGCTACGCACCAGGTAGGATTCGAGTAAAGAGGAGGTGAGTCGCTAGGACTGCTTAAATACCAAGCTCTTATTGAATGCCACTCCTAGACATGCGTGCAGTGGTTACCACACCTTAACTCGGCGACTTACTTCACAGGTTTGTTTAATAACCTTAAGTTTTATGCATATGTTTGAGTAAACTAATCCTAGGGTCCAATAGCCTTAATATTCTAATCTACGAGCCCAATCTAAGCCCATAATAGATCACACCAACAAATCATTTTAAAAGCTAGAAGTACTTACCTGGTGGACTTCGGGTCGGAGGTACAGGTGCCATGCCAATATAACCTGAAAACTTTTTATAAAAGCCCATTTTTTTCAAAAAGTCCATTTTGAAAACTGTTTCGGGCCCAAAAACCCTCAAAGCCGAGTTTTGAACCGGGCTCTGATACCAAACTGTAACATCCCCAAACCCGGCCCATTCACTACGACCGAATCTGGTTATGTTATGGGAAAAACTTATTGAAGAAAACAGGTTGCCATTTAACTTTTTGTCTAAACTCCTTTAGAGTAGTTTTACTTGCAGAAATCTTGGACATGTTTGTTTGCAAACCGTTAGGTTACTTTGAAATCTCGGGGTTTCGTCTTTAAAACTCTTAGTTGTCAATTTCCTTAGGTTGGAAAACGTTTAAAACATCAGACTCAAGTGATTTAAGCTTAGTTCATAAAAGTAACATTATTCCCAAATCTCTTTAGACATAAATTACCAAAAGAAAACCAAATAACTTAAGAGGCTCTTATTACAACATCATGATTCCAAGTACTTGGTAATAAAGTGCATGAAGAAAATATTAAAACGTCCTTTGCATGCTCCACCTTGTATCCACTCCAACCCGGTCCGATCATCCTTTCACCTGCGATGTTGGATAAGAGATTGGGTGAGTCATAATGACTCAGTGTGTAAGTTAACCACTGAAATCCACCCACATGCTAGCCACATAATATCCCATCTATCAAATGCCACAAGTAATGTATATTCATTTTAACAATTACCACAAGCTGGGCTTGGCCCACATTCAAATCATACTCAAATACTGAGCTAGGCCCATTCCTCAATAAACCACATATCAACTGGGCTTGGCCTATCTCCACGTATGTTCCCAAAACATACCTATCCACATGTCATATTGGGCTTGGCCCATTTATTACAAAACGGAACAATGCAACATGAAACCCACCCCAAGCCTAGGGTCCAACCGCTACACACCCCCTTATCCAGCCTACCACACACCAGGGGACTTATCGAGTCACCCTCTCCTTTTCCCTCCAAAAAGGCAGCCAATGCCATCCACGATGTAGCACGTAGCTAACATCAACCACGATGGAGCACACAGCACCCATCAGCCACGATATGGCATAGAGCCGATATCAATCAAGGTAACCACGCGAACTAAATCGCAAAGATCCACAACGCGACCTTAGTCAGCGCCAATCCACGATGTAGCACAAAGCTGACATCAACCACGTACTCGAAGTACACCCGTACCTTCTTTTCATAACCCACCCATGCACATGCCACATAAAATATAATCGTGATAATGCATGCACATGCTTATTAATATCCATAAACATACTCATAAACAAATAATCACATTGCAACAGGTCCGATATTAACCTTATCATCGCTATACCCTTTAGGGGTATATATGGCACACTTATTACTGCACTTGTTAGTAAAACATATAACACATAAAACCCGGAAACAGTGGGTTAGTTACACACCTTATAACCTGAAGTTTTAAACCCTCGATCCCGACGCTATCGACTAGCGAAACTACCGCTATCTGCCTATAGCTATCTCCTGCCGCTGGCCCAAGCCCCAGTGGCCACTCCCGAACTGCTGAAACCGCTCTTTTCTTGAACTTCGAAATAGGGACCTTCCCTTGCCCACTCTGACTGGCTGTGGCCTCCATCAAAAAGCTTAATCAGGTAAACAGGTTAACCCCCAAAACACCACTTAAGCATTTAATCTAAATAAATATCTCTTACCAACAAACTTGAATCCCGAACGCTACTCTATGCCACTGCAACTGCTGACTAAACGACCTTGCTACCCACTCCCTATTGCTCCAGCTAGAAACGACCACCACCAAGGAAGTAAGGTTCGGCTCAGGGACTTGTAACCAAAGTGAACAGAATGTGAGAATGGATGATTCGGCAAGGCTCTTAGATAGTGTTTGGGATATTCAGCAATGGTAGTTTTCTATGGATGGTTACGGTTTAAGCAAGGTTTAAAAAGAAAAAGGTGAGAAGGGAGAGGGATATAGGTTCATAAAAGGTTAAGCCCTCTGCTACTTTTGGCTACAAAGAAATGGCATGAAAAAGGGGTTTGCTTGGACTAACTTTCGGCAATGGACAAGGGAAAATAAATACAAACGAAGGAAAGAACTTTTTGGCAAGGGAGAGAAACAAATGATGAATGAAACAAGCACCTCCCTCCCCCCTATTTATAATATTCGGCCAAGCCCCAAGCTCCCAAAAAAAATCCTAAAATCTCTCCTAAAACACCTCCCTTCCATCCATTTTAAAAGTTTGAATGAGTCAAACTTTTACCTAGCCAAATTTAAAAAAAGGATGACCAAGTCTTCTCCACCTTTCAAGCATCCAAAAACCGCCCAGCTTCTATCCTCCTTGACGCAAAAACAAGGCCCCAAATGCTACCCTTGCGAATCGAACCTGAGCCCCTTCCCCCTGCAAATGGCGTCACTTCTCCATGCTCTAAGTGGCGCCTCCTTGCCACTCTGCCAAGCCACTCTTTATGCCAAAACTCCACCAAAAATTCTCTTAAGACCCCCTCTATCCAAGTTCTCCTTTTTAGCCCCTAAAACTAAAAATTTACCAAAGCAACCTACCACCACCTAGGGTTCTCAGGACCCCTAAAACTTACCCAAACACACACTGAAGTGTGCCAACACCCGAGCTAAGCACCAAAAATCTAGCCCCTAAAACCAGGGTGTTACACGAAGTCCCTATACATGCCATACTCAAAATGTTGAGACTAACTATACCCAAAAGTTTCAATTGATAGTGTGATCGAGTCTCCGACGTCCTTCAATCCCCGAGCTAGCTTGGCAATACTATGAGAAAATGAAAAAGAAAAGGGAGTAAGCATAAAGCTTAATAAGTTTGCGTGTAAATAATTAACAACATTGACCATGCATTATTGTACACATAACATAATATAATCTATCACAATGTCATCAAGTATTATAGATACATTTTAAATCATATCATTTACATAATGTACAATAAAACTCGTGATCATGATTTATTCATTCACTTCTTACTGAGGTCTCATCGATTTATAATCTCAATATGTATGAGCTTTGTGTACATACCTGTACCCTTTTAACCTGTTCATACCTTGTCATTTCGTTGACATAATCTTTAGACTACTCGTTGAACCGCTTGAAATGCTAAAGGATACTAGGGAATCACATACACATAGAATCATACCAATGCCATATCCCCGATATGGTCTTACATGGGATCACATATCGATGACTATAACCAAGCTATGGTCTTACACGATTCTCATATCGATGCCATGTCCTAGACATGGTCTTGCATGAAATCCCATAACGATGCCATATCTTAGATATGATCTTAGAGTTAAACTAATAACCCTAATGTCATGACATTTGTATCCTAACATTCCTAAGGTTCAACCGAGATTTCGAGGTATCAAATATTCGTCGAATCGTCATCGAGTCAACATTAATCAAGTCCACAAGGACAATTACACAATTCATGCAATATTAAAGCATTAAAATACCTAATAATGTAATGTTGCATCATTTACACACAAACTTACCTCGGTACCAAAATATGGCTAACTATTCGATTTAGTCCACAACCTTGTTCTTTGCTCAGTTTAGGTTTGGACTCAATTTTTCTTCATCTACAATTGAAAATTTAGCTCATTTAATTATCACACTTTTCAAATCAGTCCAAAAACCATACTTTGGCAAAATTATAGTTTTTCCCTTAAACTTTCACATATTTACAAATTAGTCCCTAGGCTCGTAAAATGAAATGTGTCCATTTTCTTTGTTACGCAAGCCTAGTCGAACCTAACACATGCTCATAACGGCCCACATTTTCCATCAAATCAGATTTTTACTACTCAGTTTATAAATTTTACAAAAAGGTCCTTTTTAGTTGTTTTCATAAAAAATACTTGTTTTCATAAAAAATACTTAGTAAAAGATTTTTATTACACATCAAACTTTCATAATCTACCGTAAAACATCAAAACACATGCATGTCACACATGGGTAAATTATTAAACATGAACCCTGGCTCAAATAAATGGTAGAAATAGCTAGATTGGTTGATAACAACTTCAAAAACGTAAAGAACATTAAAAACGGGGCTAAGATGAACTTATTATTAAGCTTAGAAGTTGAAGAAAAACCCTAGCTATGACTCTCCTAATTTTCGGCACACACTTGAAGAAGATGAGCAAATTTTTCTTTCTTTTTCCCTTTTTACTAAACTTTCAAATTTTACCTACTCATGCCCATTTTTGTCCATGAAAAAAGAAATTGGGAAAATTGCTATTTAAGGACCTCTAATTAATAATCCAAAGCTATTTCATACTTAAAGCTTCTAGAATCTCATATTTTGCAACTTTTGCAATTTAGTCCAAAAATTCAAATTGGACACTTATTCACAAAATTTCTTCATGAAACTTTCACACAATCATGCAAACATGTCATGGACCTCAAAACAATCATAAAAAAATATTTCTACTTTGGATTTGTGGTCTCGAAACCACTATTCCGATTAGACCCAAAATTGGGATGTTACGAAGCTATATAGCTTACTTTGTTGTTTTTCCATGTTTTATAGTGATTTCAAAGCTAGCTCAGATTTTGGGATCGTCAAAGACTTCACCACACTATCCACTGACTCTTTCGTACTTTTGAAACTATGTTTTAAGTATATGGCATGTATAGGAGTTTGAGTCATGTTGATTATGTTTTGGTAATGATGTTGGCAAAAAGTATTGGCACTGTATATGTATATGTTTTGAGTTGTAAAAATAGCCATGAGAGTTGACTTAATGCGGTGAATTTTGATTATGTTCATATATGTTCATATATGATTAATATTATGTAACACCCCTTACCCATATCCGTCGCCAGAATAGGTATGAGGCATTACCGGACTTAATCACATATAACTGATCATTTTCGAGTCACAAATTTCCATCCAAATTTAAAACTTTTCATATTCAATCATAGAGTCCCTAATATGGACCTACGAGGCCCAAAACATGCTTTGGAAGCGGTTTGGGACTAAACCGAGAACTTTGGAAAATTTCACAGCATTTAGAAAATTTTTCTTCAAAACAGGGTCACAATCAATATGCATCATCAACAACTATTATACATGCATAATTATATCTAATTATCATACCACACCATTGAGCCAAACTTAGCCATTCGACATCAAGACTACTAGGACATTCAACCATTAGGTATTTAGGCCATAACCCACAACTCATCATGTATCATGCAAACACAGCTCACATCACAAGACATTGGCATGCTAATAATATATATAGGCTTACTGTAACACCCCTAACCCGTATCCGTCGCCGGAATAGGGTTAAGAGGTATTACCGGACAATCAAAAATTTTTACGAACATTTCATATTACAAATCATCAAATGCAAACAAAGTGTCCCTTTAATAGGTTAGCGAGACATTAAACATGCTTTACAAAAGGGCAGGGACTAAACCGAACACATATAGAAATTCTCAAAATTTTAAAAAATTGTGCCTCCCATGGCCTCAGACACGCCCGTGTGTCTAAGTCGTATCAAAACAGGGCATACATACTGACTTGTTCACACGGCCATGGACACGCTCGTGTGCCTCACCCATGGTCGCTACTGACTTACACCACACAGCCAGTCACACGCCCGTGTGTCCAGCCCGTGGTTGCTATTGACTTGCTTTGAATTACAACCGTGTGGGCAATTATAGGCCATTTTCAAGGCCGAAATGCCACCCACACATTGGGTTATCCCTACAAGCACATACAAGCATATTCCAAACACAATTGGCAACCCAAAATCATATCAATTGGTCATCTTTTCAACCCAATCAAAAACATTTCTAAACATACCAACTTGTATACAAATTTGCAAAACTTAATCACATGTATAACCAAGCATGATTCATCCACAATTTGCTACCTTAATATGCTAACTGTGCATCAATTATTTATCATTACCATAAAATCATACCAAAAACATCCTATAGCATGGCTCTTCATGTAATATCCAGGATTTAGGGGTTATGAAATTTTTGCTTGAATGTGTGTGCATTGTTTTGTTGTGTGCCCTTTGTATGAGTTTTAGGGATTTTGAGAATTTAAGAATGTTAGGGATTGCCTTAGAAAATATTAGATTTTTAATCTTAGAAGGGGAGCTAAGCAAGTTTGGCCTTAAGAGAATTAATTTGAGGTTTTGATCATAAGTTGAGTTATTGGTAAAGTGGTGAAGGCGCATGGGTGAATGCATGAGGTGAGAGGTTCGAATCCCTTAGCTAGCAATTGGAAGGAGTTTTAATTTTGTTTTTTTTCCTATAGTGTCAGTCAAACCTTATCTTGATTGGATGGGCTCTTCTTTTATTTTTGGATAGTAGACCAAAGGAAAAAGGCAAGTTAGTAGTTATGGTAAGGAATCAAGTTGTTAAGGAAGGTTTAGGGGACAAAAGGCTTAAAGAGTGGGTGATGTTTTGGAAGCTTTTCCATGGTCATTTGACCATGAACCTAGACGGCATAAGGGGCTAAGGGGGTGGTTTAATTGTGATGGAGATTAAGGGGTTGATAGGGAAGAATTGAGGAGGAAAAAGGGGGATTGTGTTGGCTAATGAGTTGGCCGAATGTGGTATGGGATTAGGGAGGTTTTAGTTGACCAAAAGCTGTCAAATTGTGCATCTTTTTCCTTAGTCCAAATATTTTCTCTTAGCCGAAATTGTCAATTGGCATTTGGTAAAAAAAAACTTTGCTTTGTATTGGCCATTACATTTTTGACCAAATTGGTACTTTTGAAGACATTTACCATTTCTTTTCTTCCTATCTAGTGCCGAATTCATCCTATCACCAAAAGCATTTCTCATATTTTCTTTTTCTTTTTCATTCTCTTTTTCTCTTCTCTTTCTTTCTCATAGCCGAAACTATCCTATACTTTTCACCATTTTTCTTTCTTTTATTTTTACTAAAAACCAAAACCATTATATTTGAAACTACCATCTTTTCTCTTCTTTTGTTAAAGCCGAAATCACCATTCCTTTTCTTTTAATTTGTTAAGACCGAATTCCTTTATAGTTCAAGTAGGGGTTAATCAATCTTCGTGTTTCGGGTAAGGATTATCTATCAATCGTTTTTCTTTATTTTCTTTCAATCGTTTTTCTTTATTTTCCTTTGGATTAACCGATTTTAGGAATCTAATTCTCTTACTTCTCCATGGCCAAATATTTAAAGGAGGATTTCGGGGTTTCTTGTAGTCGACGTTTAGGGAGAGATCGTTTGGGTTTTGATTAATCCAAGGTAAGAAGATGTTGATATTCGGCCTAAGGCCATATCTTTTAGTGATAACCGATTTCTCACATAGTGATATGTAGGTTCTGTCGACGTTGTAGGCAAGAGTCGGAAATCCTAAATATTCCATCGCTCTTTGTGTTTGCAAGGTGTGTAACTTATACTAAACTTCTAATAGATTAATAGCTTTAATGATAAAAATGTGTTTATAAAGAAATATAAATGATTATGGCTTCAGGTACCATTCAATGGTACGGTGAATTGAGGTACGTTATTCCTTTGTACTATGTATGATTTTAATATGAAACATATTCGATATTTGATTATGATTTTTGGGATAATATACAAGGCATGATATTTGCATCGTTAATAATGCTATATGCATAATATGATATGTGTCCGATTCCGATATAATTATGGGGTATATGGCATGTTAATGAAATAATATGTTATTGCATGGGCATATGGGTAATATTGAAAGGGGAAGTGTTCCGGTGGTTTTACCACATTATCCGGTGACTTCGGTCACGATACTATGAATCCGGTGACTTCTGTCACGATACTATGAATCCGGTGACTCTGTCACAGTTATCTGGTGGCTATGCCACGATTATAAGGGCGATGTGCATGTTGACTGCAGCAACTGCCTTCGATGGTGTGTAGCGGATGGAGGGTCGATTTAGTAATCCCCACGGTGTGATTGGTAGGTACGGGTGGTGTGTAGCGGATAGATATTTAGGTTGGGCTCGGGATTGCATTTCATTTTATATGTGCATGTGTTTATATGATTTACTATAATATGAGCTTATGGCTAAATGTGTTATAAATGGGCCTTAGTGCTATGATCGATTGGATTTTTAGTGTATTGTTACACATTGAGTCTGTGGACTCACCCTTTTGTGGGATATCAATTTCAGGTGATACACAATGATTTGGACCGGGTCAGCGAGGACTACGTGGTGGCCATTGCTCAACTCAGTAATTGGGTTTTCCTTTTTATTAAACTTTTTACGTTTTCTTATATATTTCAGGATATTAATTTGGGATATGCTTTTGTAATAAGGCCGCCATTAGCTATGTTTCTTTTACATTGTTAATTTATATTCTGCTACGATCAACTTCAATTAATTAGTTAAATATTTTAAATAATTGTATTTTAAAATAAAAATGTTTTAACACCTAAATACTTATGGATTTAAATAGTAATAATAATACCTAAATTTTAAATCTTCTTTTGATAAATGATTTTTTCTAAAAACATAGAGTTTAATGATTATTTTTTTTATAAATACAAAATTTTAAGTTACAAAATGATTTTTAACAAGTTCAAATTTCGAATTTATTCTCTTACTCCAAAATCACATGTTTTTGCAAAATGACAAAACGAGTTTTTATCGAGGAGCATACCAGATCCGGTCGGGGCTTGTGGGCCGGGTTTGGGGTGTTTCAACTTGGTATCAGAGCCCAGTTTTAAACACTCGGCCTTGGGTTTTGAAGTCCACAACATTTTCAAAATTTGGCCCAAATGAATGATTTTGAAAATTTTTGGTTAAAAATGGTTTTATGGAAGCATGGCACCCGAGTTCTTGACCCGAAGTCCACCAGGTAAGTACCTCAAATTGTTGAGTGAATTATTATATGATTGGTATATGGGCAAACTTGGGCTCGTAGATTAGTGAACTAGGATCTATTGAACCCTAGGGCTAGTGCACTCAAACACATGCATAAGACTTAAAAACAATTGAACAAACCTGTGAAGTAAGTCGCCGAGTTATGGTGTGGCAACCATTGTGCGCATGTCTAGGAGTGGATTCGGTAAAAGCTTGGTATTTAAGCAGTCCTAGCGACTCACCTCCTTTTTACTCGAATCCTACCTGGTGCGTAGCTACGGTTCACCCTAACCAAGAGGACTTATTCACGGGCTAAACTCAATAATTAAAACCCGAAAGGGACTAGCCATACTGTTTCATAAAAACCCTAGTTTTTAAAATCACTACATTACCCCTTTTGATTTGTAGCAAAATTTAGTTTGAATTTTTTTTTTAAAAATGATGATTCCGATTTACGAAATTACCTAAATACCCCTAGAGGTAAAATTACTAAAATGCCCATCGTTTCTAAAAGTTTTAACACTACCCTTGATTTTAATAAAATTTTCTTACTTTGTAAAAGTATCTAAAAAATCTTATTTTGGCAAAATATCAAGATGCCTTGATTTGGAAAATTTACGAAATTGCCCTGATTAACAAAATTACCAAAATATCCTTATAGGACGAATGACGAAATTACCCCTAGGTTGGGAAGGTCTGAAATGACCATAGAGGTGTAGTGAATGAATGTGTCTCTGCTTATGAATGTGAATGTAACTCTCTAAATTAGAGTAGTGAATTTTAACTACACCTTTGAGTGATCGAAAGAACTACTTCTAAATACTTTATTTCATAAAAATTGTTTGCGGTTAATAAGTGGAACAAAATTTTGATGCATAAAATTTTCGTAAAAACAGATAAGACGCTAAGTAGACATGAGTTCTAGGGGACGTGGTCGTCGTGGGCACGGTAGAGCCAGAATGGCTATGTCGGAACCAGTTAGGTCTGGTCAGGGTTCCGAAAATGAAGCTCCGCCACCAGCGGTTGGAGTGGAATTTCAAGAGCAAACTGGAGGAGATGACGCTGTATCGCAAGCTATGTTGCGAGTCCTAGAGCGAGTAGCGGGAGCTAGTATGGGTAATAGAGCTCGAAAGTCAGTGGCTGAGAGACTTAGATCTAACGGAGCCGAGGTTTTTAGGGGAGTATCTGGGGTAGCTCTGAATGTAGCGGAGTACTGGTTAGAAGCAGTCGAGAGGGTCATGGACGATTTGGACTGCACTGCCGAGGAGAAACTGAAAGGCGCTGTTTCATTGCTTCGTGACGAGGCGTACCAATGGTGGCTCACTGTCAAAGAGAGTATTCCTGCGGATCGTGTGGATTGGGGGTATTTTAAGATTAAGTTTGAAGGGAAATATGTCGAAGCTAGCTACATTGACTCTCAGAGAAAGGCGTTCCTGAATCTGGTACAAGGAAATAAGTCAATAGCCGAATATGAAGCGGAGTTTCTGCGATTAAGCCGTTATGCCAGAGGGATTGTAGCTACTGATTATGAGCGGCGTGTCAGATTTGAGGATGGATTGCGAGATGAGCTGCGAGTATTGATTGCACCGCATCGAGAGAGGGATTTTGCAGTTTTAGTGGATAGAGCTCGGATAGCTGAAGAAGTCAAGCGGACCGAGAGACAGAACAGAGATCGAGGTCAGAATAAGAATAAGAGGAGCTTTGGGTCTTCAAGGTCATCTGGGAATTTCCAAAAGAAGCCTAGAGTTGATGGGCCGCGAGTTCAGCAAGTTGCTACGGGAGGACAGTACCGTACTTGTGCTCAGTGTGGAAAAATGCACCCGGTAGAATGTTGGAAGAAGACGGGGGGATGTTTTAAGTGCGGATCCAAGGATCATATGATTAGGGATTGTCCATTGGATACTGAGAGGAATCGTCCAGTAGGTCAGGGTTTTAATTAGGCTGGCAGAGGTGGACAGCAGCCGATGAGGGATCGTGGTTCGAGTGGCAGAGGTAATGGTTCTGGTATAGGTCGCGGGACTCCAGGCAGAGGCAGTGGTAGCACTGAGGTTAGACAGCCAGGTTTGGTGTATGCGGTTCGTCGGAGGAAAGATAGTGATGCACCTGATGTTATCACGGGTACGTTTCTTATTTCTGGGTTGCCCTTTATTGCTTTGATAGATATAGGGTCAACTCATTCTTACATCGCTAGTGAGGTATCTGGAACTCTGCATGTGAACTCTGAGACTGTACCTAGGAAGATGACTGTACTTAGTCCTTTAGGACAGACTGTAGTAGTAGATAAACTCTTTAAGGATGTGCCTTTAGAAGGTCAATGGATGCAGTTTCTGGCTAACTTAATGGAGTTACCATTTGGAGAATTTGACTTGATACTAGGCATGGATTGGCTAGTGAAGTATCGTGCAAATTTGGATTGTGCTGCTAAGCGGTTGTCACTAAGATCTATGGACGATAAGGAAGTTGTGGTGATGGGCGAGAGACGAAACTACTTATCGAATGTAGTATCTGCTCTTAAGGCAGAAAAGATGGTTAGGAAAGGTTGTTTGGCTTTTCTTATGTTGGTCAGTGCTTTGGAGGCTAAGGAGGCAACTATTGAAGAAGTCAGGACCGTGAGAGAATTCGTGGATGTCTTTCCGGAAGAACTTCCAGGATTGCCTCCGGATCGTGAAGTAGAATTTGGGATTGACTTGTTGCCTGGAATGGCACCAGTATCTATTGCTCCGTATAGAATGGCACCAAAGGAGTTGGTTGAGCTTAAGGCTCAAATTCAAGAGTTGCTTGATCGTGGGTTTATCCGACCTAGTGTGTCTCCATGGGGAGCACTGGTCTTGTTCGTAAAGAAGAAGGACGGGACTATGCGGATGTGTATAGATTACCGGCAGTTGAATAAGTTAACCATCAAGAACAAGTATCCTTTGCCAAGGATAGATGACTTGTTCGATCAGCTTAAGGGAGCTGCGGTATTCTCAAAGATAGATCTAAGGTCGGGGTATCATCAGCTTAAGGTGAAGGAAGCGGATATCCATAAGACAGCTTTCCGAACAAGATATGGGCATTATGAATTTTTGGTAATGCCGTTTGGATTGACGAACGCCCCAGCTGCGTTCATGGATATGATGAATCGGGTTTTTCAACCCTACTTGGATCAGTTTGTTGTTGTATTCATACACGACATTCTTGTGTATTCCAAGTCTGAGTTACAGCATGATGAGCATCTTCGGATAGTGTTGCAAGTGCTTAGGGAGAAGAAGCTGTATGCCAAATTTAGCAAATGCGAATTTTGGCTGAAAGAAGTTGCGTTTTTAGGTCATGTGGTGTCTGCGGAAGGAATAAGGGTAGATCCTCGGAAGATTGAGGCGGTGTTAGATTGGAAACCACCTAAGTCTGTAGCGGAGGTTCGCAGTTTCTTGGGATTAGCGGGTTACTACAGAAGGTTCGTCGAAGGATTCTCCTCGATAGCGGCACCTTTGACGAAGTTGTTGAGGAAAGAGATACCTTTCGTGTGGGCAGATAAGCAGCAAGAGAGCTTTGAGAAGCTTAAGAGGGTTTTGACTGAAGCTCCGGTTTTGATTCAACCTGAGGCAGGGAAGTACTTTGTGGTGTATTGTGATGCGTCTCACAATGGATTGGGATGTGTTCTGATGCAAGACGGAAAGGTGGTTGTGTATGCGTCTCGGCAATTGAGGCCTCACGAGGTTAACTATCCGACGCATGACTTGGAGTTAGCAGCGGTAGTCTTTGCTCTTAAGGTGTGGAGGCATTATTTGTATGGAGAAAAGTCAGTAATCTACACGGATCATAAGAGTCTTAAGTATCTGCTGACTCAGAAGGAGCTGAATCTAAGACAGTGAAGATGGGTGGAGTTGTTGAAAGACTACGATTGTTCTATAGAGTATCAGCCGGGCAAGGCGAATGTAGTGGCAGATGCCCTAAGTAGGAAAGTGGTGTCGGATCTAAGAGCGATGTTTGTACATCTTAGTCTTTATGACGATGGAAGCTTGTTGGCGGAATTACAAGTAAAGCCGATGTGGTTGAGTCAGGTGAAAGAAAGACAGTTGGTAGATGATGATTTAAGTGTTAAGCTACGACAAGTGCAAAATGGGGAGTTGGAAGACTATGGTGTTAACAACGATGGAGTTTTGTGTTTCAAGGGTAAGGTTTGTATGCCGAAGGATGAAGAGCTTAGGCGAAGAATTCTTCACGAATCGCATGGTGGTCCTTATGCGATGCATCCGGGAGGTAGTAAGTTGTACAGGGATCTTCGGGATCAATTTTGGTGGCCTGGTCTTAAGCGGGAAGTTACGGAGTTTGTGGGGAAGTGCTTAACATGTCAGCAAGTTAAGGCTGAACATCAAGTTCCATCGGGATTGCTTCAGCCGATAAAGATTTCGCAATGGGCACCAGACTAGACTTCAGTACGGCATTTCATCCTCAGTCTGATGGCCAGCCTGAGCGAGTAATCCAAGTATTAGAGGACATGTTAAGGGGATGTGTGATAGATTTCAGAGGAAGCTGGGAAGAGTTTTTGCCTTTAGCTGAGTTTGCATACAACAACAGTTACCAAGCCAGTATTCGGATGGCACCCTATGAAGCACTTTATGGACGGAAGTGTCGCACTCCTACGTGTTGGACAGAATTAGAAGAACGTCAGGTTTTGGGTCCAGAGATTGTGGCTGAATCCGAAGAAAAGGTTAAAGTAATTCGGGCTCGGTTGAAGGAGGCATCTGATAGGCAAAAGTCGTACGCAGATTTGAAGCGAAAGGACATAGAGTTTGTTGTAGGAGACCAAGTATTCCTAAAGGTTTCGCCTTGAAGAAGGTGATGAGATTGGGTCGCAAAGGAAAGTTAAGCCCCAGGTTTATAGGACCTTATCGAGTTTTGAAGCGGGTTGGACCAGTGGCATATCAGTTAGAGTTACCTTCGGAGTTGAAGCAAATGCACGATGTGTTTCATGTTTCGATGTTACGTCGTTACCGGTCGGATCCATCTCATGTAGTGCCAGTTGGGGAGCTGGATTTACAACCAGATTTGTCCTATGAGGAGGAGCCGATTCAGATTCTAGATCGGGATGTGAAGGTGTTACGGAGGAAATCAGTTCCTCTCGTCAAAGTGTTATGGCGCAATCACGGATCGGAAGAAGCTTCGTGGGAGCCGGAGGAAGCTATGCGACAGCAATACCCTCACTTATTCTTGTCAGGTAATTTCGAGGTCGAAATTTTTTTAGGAGGGTAGAACTGTAATATCCAGGATTTAGGGGTTATGAGATTTTCGCTTGAATGTGTGTGCATTGTTTTGTTGTGTGCCCTTTGTATGAGTTTTAGGGACTTTGAGAATTTAACAATGTTAGGGATTGCCTTAGAAAATATTAGATTTTTAATCTTAGAAGGGGAGCTAAGCAAGTTTGGCCTTAAGAGAATTAATTTGAGGTTTTGATCATAAGTTGAGCTATTGGTAAAGTGGTGAAGGCGCATGGGTGAATGCATGAGGTGAGAGGTTCAAATCCCTTAGCTAGCAATTGGAAGGAGTTTTAATTTTGTTCTTTTTCCTATAGTGTCAGTCAAACCTTATCTTGATTGGATGGACTCTTCTTTTATTTTTGGATAGAAGACCAAAGGAAAAAGGCAAGTTAGTAGTTATGGTAAGGAATCAAGTTGTTAAGGAAGGTTTAGGGGACAAAAGGCTTGAAGAGTGGGTGATGTTTTGGAAGCTTTTCCATGGTCATTTGACCATGAACCTAGACGGCATAAGGGGCTAAGGGGGTGGTTTAATTGTGATGGAGATTAAGGGGTTGATAGGGAAGAATTGAGGAGGAAAAAGGGGGATTGTGTTAGCTAATGAGTTGGCCGAATGTGGTATGGGATTAGGGAGGTTTTAGTTGACCAAAAGTTGTCAAATTGTGCATCTTTTTCCTTTGTCCAAATATTTTCTCTTAGCCGAAATTGTCAATTGGCATTTGGTAAAAAAAAAACTTTGCTTTGTTTTGGCCATTACATTTTTGACCAAATTGGTACTTTTGAAGACATTTACCATTTCTTTTCTTCCTCTCTAGTGCCGAATTCATCCTATCACCAAAAGCATTTCTCATATTTTCTTTTTCTTTTTCATTCTCTTTTCTCTTCTCTTTCTTTCTCATAGCCAAAACTATCCTATACTTTTCACCATTTTTCTTTCTTTTCTTTTTGTTAAAAACCGAAACCATTATATTTGAAACTACCATCTTTTTCTCTTCTTTTGTTAAAGCCGAAATCACCATTCCTTTTCTTTTAATTTGTTATGACCGAATTCCTTTATAGTTCAAGTAGGGGTTAATCAATCTTCATGTTTCGGGTAAGGATTATCTATCAATCGTTTTTCTTTATTTTCCTTCAATCGTTTTTCTTTATTTTCCTTTGGATTAACCGATTTTAGGAATCTAATTCTCTTACTTCTCCATGGCCAAATCTTTGAAGGAGGATTTCGGTGTTTCTTGTAGTCGACGTTTAGGGAGAGATCGTTCGGGTTTTGATTAATCCAAGGTAAGAAGATGTTGATATTCGGCCTAAGGCCATATCTTTTAGTGATAACCGATTTCTCACATAGTGATATGTAGGTTCTGTCGACGTTGTAGGCAAGAGTCGGAAATCCTAAATATTCCATCGCTCTTTGTGTTTGCAAGGTGTGTAACTTATACTAAACTTCTAATAGATTAATAGCTTTAATGATAAAAATGTGTTTATAAAGAAATATAAATGATTATGGCTTCGGGTACCATTCAATGGTACAGTGAATTGAGGTACATTATTCCTTTGTACTATGTATGATTTTAATATGAAACATATTCGATATTTGATTATGATTTTTGGGATAATGTACAAGGCATGATATTTGCATCGTTAATAATGCTATATGCATAATATGATATGTGTCCGATTCCGATATAATTATGGGGTATATGGCATGTTAATGAAATAATATGTTATTGCATGGGCATATGGGTAATATTGAAAGGGGAAGTGTTCCGGTGGTTTTACCACATTATCCGGTGACTTCGGTCACGATACTATGAATCCGGTGACACTGTCACAATTATCTGGTGGCTATGCCACGATTATAAGGGCGATGTGCATGTTGACTGCAGCAACTGCCTTCGATGGTGTGTAGCGGATGGAGGGTCGATTTAGTAATCCCCACGGTGTGATTGGTAGGTACGGGTGGTGTGTAGCGGATGAATATTTAGGTTCGGCTCGGGATTGCATTTCATTTTATATGTGCATGTGTTTATATGATTTACTATAATATGAGCTTATGGCTAAATGTGTTATAAATGGGCCTTAGTGCTATGATCGATTGGATTTTTAGTGTATTGTTACAGATTGAGTCTGTGGACTCACCCTTTTGTGGGATATCAATTTCAGGTGATACACAATGATTTGGACCGGGTCAGCGAGGACTACGTGGTGGCCATTGCTCAACTCAGTAATTGGGTTTTCCTTTTTATTAAACTTTTTACGTTTTCTTATATATTTCAGGATTTTAATTTGGGATATGCTTTTGTAATAAGGCCGCTATTAGCTATGTTTCTTTTACATTGTTAATTTATATTCTGTTACGATCAACTTCAATTAATTAGTTAAATATTTTCGATAATTGTATTTTAAAATAAAAATGTTTTGACACCTAAATACTTATGGATTTAAATAGTAATAATAAGACCTAAATTTTAAATCTTCTTTTGATAAATGATTTTTTCTAAAAACATAGAGTTTAATGATTATTTTTTTTTTTTATAAATACAAAATTTTAAGTTACAAAATGATTTTTAACAAGTTCAAATTTCGAATTTATTCTCTTACTCCAAAATCACATGTTTTTGCAAAATGACAAAACGAGTTTTTATCGAGGAGCATACCAGATCCGGTCGGGGCTTGTGGGCCGGGTTTGGGGTGTTTCATCTTCATGCATTACACCACCAGTTAATTAGCCATATCACATGGCTATCCACGTATTTCAAACATAACTCAAGGTAACTAGCCTATACATGCCGTTCTTAGTATATACACTTTTAAAAAGTACCAAAATAAGATTGAATAGTGTGATGACGATCCTCGACGGTCCCCGAGCCTTCAGTAGCTTTGATGATCTAAAAAAATAGAGTAAACACACACAAAGTAACCTTTCAAAAGCTTAGTAAGCCATATAAAAATAAACTTAACATAAATTTCACATAGCTACATTGATACAATGACATTATTATTTCTCTAATGCAATTTCATAACAAGATCTTTAGCTCATTTGTTTAGCCATAGATTTCCAACATATCCCATTTCAAAGCACCACTTATCCTTATAGCATATTTAAACATACATCACATTTTATTCATTGCATCTAGGTTCATATACTCACCTTTCATGCTTATACAAAATATACTCATCAAACATACTTGAAACAGATATACAACTCATATAGTTATTCATTTCTCGGACTTTCCTGTTGAACCGTTCAGAACTAAATAGGATACTCAGAGTACTCAAAATAATTGTACAATGCCAACGTCCCAAACGTGGTCTTATATGTACTCAGATATCGATGCCACTATCCCAGACAGGCCTTACATGAATCAAATACGATGCCAATGTCCCAGACATGGTCTTACACGTAAATCTCATATCGATGCCAACGTCCCAGACATGGTCTTACATGAAATCTTGAATCAACGCCAACGCCCCGAACATGGTCTTACATGATATCATATATCGAAAACCTATGTCATGACATATGCACTCCTATCTATTCCTAGGTTCATACGGGACTTCTCAGACATAAATACACTGTCGATACTATCTCGAGCATATTCAACACAAGCTAAATATCATAAATGCACAATTAACTCAATTCAAATGCATTTATTTGTATATTGACTTACCTCGTACAGGAGGAACGGAAACAAACGGCTATTCAACTATTTTTGACTTCCCACGATCTAATTCTGTTTTCTTCGGTTCTTGATCTATATATATTCAAATTTAATCCATTTATTCACTAATTCATTCAATTTAATCCAAAAACACATATTTAGGGCAATTTACAAATTAGCCCTCATATTTTCACATTTTGACATTTTAGCCCTATTTCACAAAATCACAAAATACACATAATTTCATATTACTCATGATTGACCGAATATCACCCATGCTCATACAAGTCCACACATTTCATTTATTTCATAATTTAGTCCTTGAAAATTTTGTTCTTTCAATTTAATCCAAATTACTCAAAATCATCAGAACTCCAAAGACAAACTATGTTAGTCTATCATATATAATTCATATTCCACTATCAAACATCACAAAACTCATGTGTTCATCAATGGCATATTTCAAAATCTTCATCAATTCACAGAATTAAGACATGGGTTTCAAAGTACTCGAAACAACGATTACAAAAACGTAGAAATTATCAAAAACCGATCAAAAACACATACCCGATTTGGCCGAATGTAACAAAGCTTAACCCTTTCTTTTCCTTTCAAGAATCGGTGGTAAAGGATGATAATGGCCATCTTTTTAATGTTTTGTTTTATTATAATCATATTAATACGCAAATGACAAAATTAACCTTTATTGAACCATATATAAATCATGTAAAATATGGACATAAATGTCCACTAGCATAAACAATCGTATAATATCCATTTAAGGACTTCATCCTTAATAGCCAACTCAAATAAACACTTTAACAAATATATTCCGCTTTTGTAATTTAATCCATTTCTCAAATTAAACATACAAACAGACAAATTAATTTACGAAACTTTCGCACATGCTAAATCACATATCATAGGCATAGAAAATAATATTAAAATATTTTTCTGACTCAGATTTCTGGTCCCGAAACCACTGTTCCAACTAGGGTCAAAACTGGACTGTTACACTTACAATCAATTAGCCAATATAAGCCAATTAGCATGGCTACATACTAAAATAACCAATAACCATTACAAGCCAATACATTTGGCCAAAACGTAATAACACATGCACAAAATGACTAAGTCCCTATACATGCCATAGACTTAAATTACTTGAAGGCATTGGTACCAGTCAAAAGCTTGATAGTGTGATAAAATCTCTGATAATCTCCAACCCGAGCTAGCCTCTATGACACTATTGGAAAAAGGAAAAGAAGGGGGGTAAGCATTATAGCTTAGTAAGTAGGTATGTAAATAATATGTGATTTATTAACAGGCTTTTATAAATCTTCACAATATGTTCTCAAGATAATAGAATCATAATTGCACATGTTTCACTATTTATACATGTTCATCTCAAGCTGTCTACTTGAGTCACAGTCACTAAATTATTTATATCTCGAGCTACAAAACTTCAAATTAAGATCTGTTAATTTTCCCTGAAACTATACTCACATATCTTATTACCATAAGATTTTTAGAATTTTTGGTTTGGCCAATAAGTACATTTTATTCTTTAAAGTCCCCCCTATTCTGTCGTCTAATACTTTTGACCCTTCTTCACTAAAAATTAATTATCTCTTTGTACGGGATTTGGATGATGTTCCTATTTGTTTTTATTTAACGTAGACTCATTAAGAAATTTAATCATATAAATTATAAACCATAATTATTTTTATAAAATTTTTAGTTATTTTCCAAAGTCGAAACAGGGGATTCGGACATCATTCTTACCCTATCTCACAAAAATTCGAATATCACAGAATATGAAATTCTTTTGTTGACACCGTTTCTTTTATTTGAAAATAGATTCATTCAGATTTAATTTCATATCTTATTCAGCCTCTATGTAACACCCCTAACCCGTGTCCGTCGCCGGATTAGAGTTACGGGCATTACTAAAGAATATTATCTCTTTAGAACTTACTTATAAGAATGAATACACATAATCATAAATTTTTATCCCATATGACCTAATTATACAAAGTCATATTTATA
This sequence comes from Gossypium australe, assembly GCA_005393395.2. Taxonomy (NCBI): domain Eukaryota; kingdom Viridiplantae; phylum Streptophyta; class Magnoliopsida; order Malvales; family Malvaceae; genus Gossypium; species Gossypium australe. The sequence continues at coordinate 42,927,359 of CM016617.1, forward strand.
AAAAAATTTCATATACGTTACAAAGCTTCAAAATAAGTTTGATAGATCCCAAACACTCATCTAGATCAAATAATCACCTATAGATAAAACCATATATATATATATGTATCATAGACATGCTCATATACCATATTCGAAAATAAGCCCAAAATAGCTGATTCCTTAAACATTTTAATAACAAATGCATTTTTCTCGTAGACTTAGCCGAATACATACATGCATTGCATAACCAAAATTTTAATTCATGACATTGACAAAACTGTACACACGCACACTCTTTTCTAAATAATACTTAACTAACACCTTAATTACTTTAACTATGTCATCTCTATTTATAATGCTAAGCATGTAAACATTTCAAGAGTTATATAACTTATACATATTTTACAATTATAACTCAAATCATATTCATATCAACTTTTTTAATATTCGAATACCTAACCTATCCCGATATAATTAGGCTTATAACAATATCATGAGGTCAACCCAATGGTACCATTTTATAACCGAATGCATACCTAAGCATAGCAAGTTTTCACAAATAATTAACCAAGTTAAAGTAGCCATATTTCTAATTATTAACCTATCACTTATACACATGAATAAGATTCAGCCTTAAATTATCAAGTTAATCATCAAATAATGAAATATATAAACGCATTATGACATATACCTATTATACCAGTTCATAAATTGCCTAATCCACATCCGTTCACAAACGATAATTCATGTCATGAGCAAATCATATCATCAAGACACAAGAACAAAGTTTAATCAAAATAGATAGCCATTTTCGCATGGCTAAGTATATATATATACACAATTAAACATCATTAGTTAAAACAGCTTAGTCTAGCCTATACATGCATTTTTGAATCCAAAACCAAGTTATTCAATACCAAAAGTAAGATGATAGTGCGGTTGACTTCTTCAAGGATCCTTCGAGTCCGTAGCTTGAACCTAAAATATATGAAACAAAGGTAGACAAGAATACACACAGTAAGCTTGCTAGCTTAGTAAGTCTAAAGCAATATTAATGACATATACACATATACTTAACAATTTAGCTTCCATTCTTGCGGCAATTAGCATAAATAATTCAATACGAGTTTCACCTAGCCAAATATTAGTCATATCCTTAATCTAATCAATAGTAGTTTATCACATGAATTTATACAATAACATTTCATATGTACAACCTATGCATTCGAATATTTCAAGTTACAGAAACATGTCATAATTCTGATCTCGTTGCACATCATATCCATAACCGAATCTTCAAGTAACACAAATATATGTCTATACCTCAATTTCTCATATATATATAGATCATACCAATCAATGATAAGCCTAATATCATTAGATAAAATTCAATTCGAATCATTAATTTCATCACATCACGATTAGCTCATATAAAAGTAAACTAACTTACCTTATTACTTACCAATACAATAAGCTGATTTTCTTTTTTTCTTTTCAGAGCTTATAGCTCATTCTACTATGTATATACATCTCAACTTATTTAACTCTCAAATTCTCTGTTATGGCGTATCACCGGCAAAAATCCTGCTAGGCATTAAAGCCCGAAATAAATCACCGGCACGAGGCCTGCTAGGCAATAAGCCCGAAATGAATCACCGGCACAAGGCCTGCTAGGCAATAAGCCTGAAATGAATCACCGGCACGAGGCCTGCTAGGCAATAAGCCCAAAGTAAATCACATATTTAACAATTTCCATGCACATTACTTAACACTGAATCACAATCATTTCCTTATATATTTCATAATGCTTTCACATATTGAACCGAACCTATTTATTCACATTACAATTAACAAGAATTAAAATTCACTTCAATACATATCTTCACATTCGGCCATCTCCAAATTTTATGCTTTAAGTTTCCAAATTTCATCATTTAATAAGTTCATAATTAGTTATTTAACATATACTTGCTTAGGGACTTACCTCGACTGTCGACAGACCGCGCCGATCAGCTATTCGATAACCTTCGTCTTTCCCCGATCCAAATCCGTTTTTCTTTGTTCTTGATCTAAAACATATCAAAAATAAGCTCATTCAAGTACATTTCATTTCCATTTAGTCCCAAAACATATAAACAGGCAAATTACCATTTTGCCCTACTATTTCACATTTTTATAATTTAGTCCTATTTGCTTAAAATACAAAATACACAATATTTCTCCATACTACTCAAGGGCCGAATCTTCCTAGATACCTTACAAGTCCATGCATTTCATTTATTTAGCAAATAGGTCCCTCTAGAATTTTATTTTTGCAAATTAGCCCTAATTGTTCAATTTCACTAAAACTTTCAATACAAAACATGCTAATCTTTTTCATATCTATAATTTAAAATCATCAAACACCACAAATCATATGAACACTACAATGGCCGAATATCAAGCATGCTTATTTTCAAAAATTATAACATGGGTTAGCTACGGTTCGAAGCAACGATCTCAAAAACGTAAAAATTAACAAAAATCGAATTCAAACTAACCTTGAAATCAAGCTTCTAATTGCCGAAAATCAAAGAACATAGCCCTTTCTTCTTTCTCAATATTTGGCCAAGCAAGAGAGAAGATGATAATGGCCATTCCATTATGTTTTCTTTAACATATATTATAAAATTAATCATTTACTATTTTAACCTTTATTAATGTTTTAATAATAACATAATATCATGGACAAATTTGTCATATACCATCCACTTACTCCTAAAATGGGCTATTTTCCCTTTTAATACCCCAAATTTAAAAGCCATAATCAACTAGGCACTTTTCACTATAGTTGGCAACTTTTACACTTTACGCGATTAAGTCTTTTTTCTAAATTAAACACATAAACGATTAAATTTTCATACGAAACTTTCACACACATCAATTCACATATAATAGACTCAAAATATAATATTAAAATATTTCTCGAACTCGGATTCGTGGTCCCGAAACCACTATTCCGATTAGGGTCAAAATCGGTCTGTTACACTCTAATTTGAATTCCACCATTTTTGGTGATTTTTCAAAGTCACACAACTACTGCTGTCCAAAACTGTTTTGTTGCTAAATTTACTATTTCATAATTTCACTTACTCCATTTCATCTTACTGAAGGTTCGATCAAATATCGAGCACACTATTCATAAATTTTCACACTTATACCTGCACTTATGCATCAGATAGTCATATTCAATTACACTTAGTCGTTACATGATCACATGTTGTCACAACCCTATTTAGGGGCTAGTCGGAACAGTGGTTTCGGAACCACTAATCTGAGGTCAGAGAAAATTATTTTTATAATTGTGTATGTGAATTAGCATGATTATATGAGTGTATGAAAATTTTGGTGCATTAATTTTAGCGATTGCATGCTTAATTGTAAAAAAAGGACTAAATCGCATAAAGTGCGAAAGTTCTATTTTACAAGCTAAAGGTGTTTAATAGCCATAGAATATTGATTGACGGCCTTTAATATGCAATTAGACCCTTAGATATAGGGTGGCTGGCCATAGGGGACAAACCATGACAAAATTGGTCAAAGTTGTTGAAATTAGTTGGACTAAATTGATGTTTTATAATAAAGTAATGAAAGGAAAGATATCATCTTTTATTCTCTTCTTCTCTACCGAAAATTAGCAGTAAAATAGGGGTTTGAGCACTCAAAAATTTCAGCAAGCTTTCCTCCTCACAAGTAAGTGTATTGATGATCATTCCTTGATAATTTTTGAACTTTTAGGACCCTTATAGCTTGAGCTAGCTAATGAGGGGACTATTTTGCAAAATGGTTAAAAGTTTAAGGTTTTTCCATGTGAGAATTTATCTTTTTTTCTGCATTATTATGGAAGAAAATGAGTCTTAGTTGTTAAATAAACAACTTTTGTGAAAGGTATTATCATGAAAACACCTAAGAGGACCTTTTTACAAAGGTTGTAAAATTGGTGTTAAATGTGTGAAATAATGAGTATTGAGGTTGCTATAAGAGAAATAAATGTTCACCTAGGCTCGTTGAAGGAAGAAATTTGATTAGAATTAATTTATGAGCCTAGGGCTAAAATTGTCATTTTGTGAAGGCCTAAGGGCAAAATGGTAATTTTGCCAAAATATGATTATTGAAATGTAATGATTAATGTAGTAATTAAATGAGCTGATTTGCTATTATAGATCAAGAAGAACGAGGAATTCACCTTGACCGAGGAAAAGGTAAGGTTTCAGACTAGATCGATAAATTGACATATTTGGGTACCGGGATAAGTTTGTTTGTAATAAATTCAACATCATGTTATTAAGTTTTAAAATGTTTGATATTAGTGATGATGAATATTATTTTTATGAAATTGAGTAAAGATGTTGACTGAGAAAATGATGAAAATTTACGACATTGTAGTCCCGGTTGGACTTTAAGAAGTGAGAGGATATCATCATCAAGACAAGAGATGTGCAAGGTCCCGTATAAGACCATGTCCGTGACATAGCCTCGGCATTGAATTGAGATCCCATGTAAGAACATATCCGAGATATGGTATCGGTATCGAATATGAAAATCATATAAGACCATATATGGGATATGGCATCGACAATCGATATGAGATCCCGTATAAGACCATATCTGGGATATGACATCGGCATCTAGAGCTGACCCCATGTAAGACCATATTTGGGATATGTCATTGGCGTTGTATTTATGTGAACGATGATGATTACGTATCTTCGAGTACCCCAAGCGATCCAATAGGGTAATTAGTTAAGCTTAAATTAGAGATGAGATTAGTGCTAAAGCTATGTGATAAAGTGATACAGGTACATGTGAGTAATTCAAGAGAAATGTTTACGATATGTGACATGACATGTAATTGGTAAGAATAAGCATGAGTATGTTATAGCAATGTGCTTGAGACGTTGTGTTCTTGTTTAATGCAATCGATGGATAGCATTATGAGCCTTTATGTTTCTATTTATTTTATGCAAACTTACTAAACTTTATGCTTACCCCTCTCATTTCCCTTTCCTTGTAGTATAGCCAAACAAACTCGAGGATCGTACGACTTTGGAGTTCAGAATCACACTATCAACTTCTCTTTGGTATAGCAAAGTTAGATTTATTTTGAGTATGGCATGTATAGGACTTGCTTGGTCATTTTGTTATGTCATATTTGTTAGCGAAAGTGTTGGCTATTAATGTTGTTCAATTCATTTTGTAAATGGTCATTAGAAATTGGCCAATACTTGACAAGTTCATCTATTCAATGTTGATGAAATTCATGAAGTGCATGCTTGTGTGGAAGTTTTGATTTTGAGTTCTTGGAAGTGCCTTATGTCATGATGTATGTTGAATTGATTTGGTATAAGTGTGGTTGCTTTGTAGGGTGGCAAATGGCTTGGTAGATAGCCTTACAATTGTCCACACGGGTAGACACACGGGCGTGTGTCTAGGCCGTATATGACACACGGTCAGCCCCATGGGCATGTTGAGAGGTCGTGTGTCCCCATGCATGCTAGGTTGACAAATCAGAATACGCAGTAGTAAACACACTGGCTGAGACACGGCCGTGTGTCTCGACCGTCTAGGAGACATGACCTAAGACATGATACGAACTCACCTAAGAAGACTGTGACGGAAGTCAACCAAGACCCAATCGAACTACCAATGGACCAATTATGCGTACCCGTGCTAAACAATTCAAATATGTCGCATCGGCTTTGGTGGCACAAATTTGGAATACAGATAGAAAAGAGCCCAAGAACATGCTGAACTCTTACAATTTATTTGAAGTTGAATATACTAGCTAGTCCGACTGCTAGTTTATTTAACACTTTATTACGCATGTTTGATTTATTTTCAGTCATTTATTAGTTTGCTGAATTTTCTTATTTCATGTTAATTTATCTAGATAAGTACGAGTTTTTAAATTTTTTTTGTCAAAGCTGAATATTAGTGTGTTTTGTTAACCTTTTTGATTTTTATCTAGTGCTTAAATAAAATGTTTAAAGTTTGTTCAGCTGAATTTTATTGATGGTAATTCATGTGTTTATAGGTATCACCCAATGTGGAATTATGCACGGTTGAAAGAGCACTGCTTGGTGGCTAAATTAATATGGTGAACAAGTCTTCATGGTTTCATGAATTTTAAACTCTTGAAGAAGCATGGGACGGCACAAGATGGAGCATGAATGAAGAATATTTAAAGCAAGTTGGAAGCATCTTGGACAAGCATTGGACGGCACTATGTGGATCATTTAGATGGAATATTATGTGTGGAGCTTTGAGACACTAAAATATTGAAGCATGCTTGGGTGGATATAATAAAATAAACAAAAGCTTGAGCAAGGGAATTGGGTGCATGGACGGCAACAAGGCACCAAGGAACTCATTGATTATTTTATTCAAGCATGGACAGCATGGTGGAGCTTAATGTTAAGGCACAAAGGAGCTCATTGTTGTTTAAGCATGGGCGGCATGATAGGAGAAGTGGTACTTAGTGGAGCCTTGATTAAATTATTTAGAAAGATTGGATGCATGAACAAAGGTGGAGCAAAGCCATGAAATGATTTTAAAATGCGTAGCATGGACGGCACACAAAGAAAACTAGCCTAAATGGAGCATGGGAGATCACAAATCATGGATTAAATAAAATAATGCAAGAACCATGAACACTAGCTAGTGGAGCAAATGGCAACAACTATGGAAGCTATAAAAGACATATGCTTGTGTGAAACATTAAAAAAAAATAGAGCATGTGTGTGACTAGTGGGGGATGGACGGCAATAATGGAGAATGTGCAAGTGTGATAATGCTTGAATGGCACAAGGCATTTGACTTTGGAATAAATAAGTCAACATGGTGGAATTTACATGGAGCATACGGCACAAGCTTACAAGATGAGCATGGATGAATTGATTTTTGAAATAACTGAATGGCACCTAGTATGGGGCGGCTAAGTTGGTACATGCCCCAAATATTATGCTTTCATGAATTTAAATTCTTGAAGAGCATGGGACGGCCTAAGGCATTAAGAGTTGAGAAAAATTTGTAATCCCAGTATCCACTTGTCCTATAAATATGTGGACCTTTGTCATTTGTAGGGGTTGAATTTTGATGAATGAATATTTTCTTTTGGTGAGTTTAATTCACTCTCCTTAATTCTTCAAGGTTCGAATTGACTTATCTAGTTTCTAGTGGCGTCATTCTATCCTTGTTTCGAACTTATCATCCTTTGGGTGTGGCGTTCATTTATCTGTACCGTTGGTTCCTATCTGGCTAGATAGTGGGTCTCGATTTATTCAAACTCCTTTCATCCATTTGAAGCTTATATGATTCGGGTCTTTAATATATATATTAAAGGTTCTTTCTTGCTTCAAATCTGAATCCATTCCAACCCCTTAACTATTTTTATTTTGTTTTTCAAGCCATTATCATTAAATTACCCCTTTTGTTATTATAACGAAAACCTACCTAATTTACGATCGGGCAACATTTACGATTCGTTTTCAAACCCGAGACGATTTATATCAGTTGGTATCAGAGCCAATTAAAATAGGCACGTTTTGATCATCTCGAGTTTTTCCGAGTAAGCAGAAAAAAATTTGTTTGTCGTAATATCTGGATTTTCAAACTCTTCATAATTCATCACCTCTACTCTCGAGTCCTACTTTCCGATGCCACCTACCAACCTTTCTACCCTTTTAAAGACTACCTTTTTTTTTCTCTTCGAAACAATTTTACCCTTTTTAACTCCTTAAAATGACCTACGAGTCACTAGTAAGTCGAAGGCAACCTTCTAGAATCTAGGGGAGTGAATTCGAGCGGTAAAAGGCAAGAGAGATTACATTGAAAGAAAAGCCAGAAATTGAGTGAAAACACGAGTGTGAGTGTTAATAATCATTTCCTTCTGAGTGAACAAGTGAGGATTGTAGTGAGGTTTCATTAATCTTGTTTAACATGTCTAGGAGTCCCGAATGATGAATAGTAAGCGACAAAGCATCAGATGCCGCCGGGGGTGGAAGAGGATTGCAACCCCGAAGCAATGATTCTGAAGGAAGAGATCCTGATTTGCAAACCGTAATGTGAGAAATCACACGTTTGTTCCAATCAATCAATGAGCGATTGGATCGAAGAAATGAACGGAGACCTCGAGCAAACACCCCTCCAATTCCGTGAAGGGGACAAGAACAACCTTGGTTACATGACAACGACATCTACGAACCGAGTGAAGCTGACAGCAATCCAGCTTTCGAACACAATGAGTGGAGAGGAGGTCCACGAGTCCATGAGCGAAGAGATCGAGAATGGGCTAATGATGACTTGAAAAATATTAAAATGGCGATTCCTGCTTTCCAAGGGCGGTCTGATCTGGAAGCCTACCTTGAGTGGGGAAAGAAGGTGGAGTTAATCTTCGAATGCCATAATTACTCCGAAAATAAGAAGGTGAAACTTGCTGCCATCGAATTTTCTGATTATGCAATTATTTGGTGGGATCAATTAACAATGAGCCGAAGACGGAATGGTGAACGTCCAATATCTACGTGGGCGGAAATGAAGGCACTAATGTGGAAAAGATTCATCCCAACTTACTATCATCGCGAATTGCATCAAAAGTTGCAAAGCCTAACTCAGGGTCATCGTAGCGTGGAGGATTACCACAAGGAAATGGAAGTGGCCATGATCCGAGCCAATGTAGATGAAGAACAAGAAGCCACAATGGCACGCTTTAGCGCCGACCTTAATCGAGATATCGCAAATGTTGTAGAACTACACCATTACATCGATATCATCGATATGGTTCACATGGAAATAAAGGTCGAAAAGTAGCTAAAACAAAAATCTACATCTAGAGCAATCCCCAATATTGCTTCAACATCTAAGTGGGGGCAAGTGACCAACAAACGGGACATACCGAGATGAACCAAATAAGCAAGTGGCGCACCTAAGTTTAACAAGCCAAGCGGGGAGACAAGTAAGGGCAAAATGGAAGCTATTCCAAATCGATCTCGAGACATTAAGTGTTTCAAATGTTTGGGTCAGGGCCATATTGCAAGTCATTGTCCAAACCGAAATACTATGTTTATTCGAGATAATGGCGAGATTGAATTCGAAAGTGAAAGGGAAGATAATGCCAGTGAGGCGTCCCAAGACGAGGAAGAAGTAGAGCAAGCCGAAAATGGAGAGATCTTAGTGGTAAAAAGGAGTCTTAGCTTACAAGGCGTCGAAAATGAACAACAACGCGAAAACATCTTCCATACGCGTTGCCAAGTACAAGGGAAGATTTGTTGCATCATTATTGACGGCGGAAGCTGTACTAATGTGGCTAGCACCATATTGGTGGAGAAACTCGGATTGACTACCACCAAACATCCCCATCCGTATAAGCTGCAATGGCTTAATGACGGGGGAGAACTTAAGATCACAAAACAAGTTTTGGTCTCATTTGCAATAGGGAAGTATCAAGATGAGGTCTTGTGCGATGTGGTACCGATGCAAGCGGGACATCTCCTGCTTGGACGACCTTGGCAATTTGACAAGCGAGCGATCCATAATAGCTACACTAATCGGTACACTTTCAAATACTTGGGCCGGAATGTGACACTAGCTCCGCTAACACCCAAGCAAGTTTATGAAGATCAATTGAAGATGAAGGCGTCAATTGAAAAATCAAAAGAAAGTGAGCGAAAAAATGAGAAAGAAAAAGAAAAAAAGAAAGGCAAAAGAATAAGTGATAAAAAAAGAGTGTTCGAACACAAAGAAAAGGAAACAAAAGACGAGAGTGAAAAAGAAAGTTTTTATGTTAAAGAAACAGATGTCAGAAAGTCTATGTTGCTAAAACAGCCTCTGTTGATACTTATGTACAAGGAAAGTCTCTTCGGAACTAATGATTTTGATAACCAGTTACCTTCCCCTGTTTTTTCTTTGTTACAGGAATTCCAAGACATATTCCTGGAAGAAATTCCAAGTGGGTTGCCTCCTATTCGTGGAATAGAACATCAAATAGACTTCATGTCGGGAGCCGCAATTCCAAATAGACCAGCTTACCGAAGCAATCCAGAAGAGACGAAGGAACTTCAAAGACAAGTGAATGAACTTCTTGAAAAGGGCTATGTACGCGAGAGCTTAAGCCCTTGTACTGTGCCAGTCTTGTTAGTTCCCAAGAAAGATGGAACATGGAGGATGTGCGTAGATTGCCGAGCCATCAACAAGATCACGATCAAGTACCGACACCCTATCCCACGATTGGATGACATGCTCGATGAATTGAGTGGAGCGAGCTTATTTTCAAAGATCGACCTTAAAAGCGGATATCATCAAATACGTATGCGCGAGGGTGACGAGTGGAAGACTGCTTTCAAGACGAAGCAAGGACTCTATGAATGGCTCGTTATGCCATTCAGGCTAACAAATGCCCCAAGCACATTCATGCGACTCATGAACCACGAGTTGTGATCATTCATCGGTAGATTTTGTGTCGTATACTTTGACGAGATACTTGTCTATAGTAAAACTTTAGATGAGCACGTGAAACATTTAAAGTCTATTCTAGAGGTTCTGTGAAAGGAAACCTTATATGCAAATTTGCAGAAATGTGATTTTTGTACTAACAAAATTGTGTTTTTAGGTTTTGTTGTCAGTTCGGAAGGCCTTGAAGTGGATCAAGAGAAGTTTAAGGCGATCCAAGAATGGCCCCGTCTGAAAAATATTTCCCAAGTTCGAAGCTTTCATGGACTGGCTAGCTTTTATCGATGGTTCATACCGAACTTCAGCACATTGGCCGCACCTTTAACCGGTGTAATCCGTAAGAATTCTAACTTTGTTTGGGAAGAAGAACAAGAGAAAGCATTTTTGAAAATTAAAGGCTGTTTGACTCAGGCACCATTATTAGCTTTACCAAACTTTGACAAAACTTTCGAGTTAGAATGTGATGCCTCAGGGTTAGGAATTGGCGTCGTACTCATGCAAGACGGACGCCCCATTGCGTACTTCAGCGAGAAGCTCAACGGTGCTGTCTTAAACTACCCGACATATGACAAGGAATTGTATGCTCTAATTCGAGCCTTGGAAATGTGGCAGCACTACCTACTGCCCACAGAATTTGTGATTCATACCGACCACGAGTCATTGAAGTATTTAAGGGGGCAGCATAAACTCAACAAGCGACACGCTAAGTGGGTAGAATTTCTCGAATCATTTCCTTATGTCATTAAATACAAAAATGGTAAGGAAAATGTAGTTGCTGATGCACTATCCCGAAGGTATGCCTTGTTAAATGTGATGGATTCTAAATTGATGGGGTTTGTATTTCTTAAGGACCTATATGCGAATGATACTGACTTTGGTGAATTTTTCAAGTTATGTGAAAAAGGAGCCTACGAGAAATACTATCACCGTGACGGATATCTGTTTCGAGAAGGGAAACTGTGCATTCCACAAGGATCTGTGCGAGAGGTGTTAGTAGATGAGGCTCATAGTGGCGGATTGATGGGACATTAGTTGCTAAAACTTTAGCCACCCTCCAAGAGCACTTCTTTTGGCCTAAGATGCGACGAGATGTAGAACGATATTGTGGGAGATGCGTTGCCTGTAAAAAGGCTAAGTCTCAAACTAATCCGCACAGTTTGTATAAGCCTTTACCCATTTCTAAAACTCCTTGGATTGATGTTTCTATGGTTTTTGTACTAGGCTTGCCAAAAAGCAAGAATGGACGAGATTCGATATTTGTGGTTCTGGATAGATTCTCTAAAATGGCTCACTTTATAGCTTGCCATAAAACTGATGATGCTGTGAATATTGCTAATCTTTTTTTTAAAGAAGTGGTTAAGTTGCATGGCATGCCTAAGACGGTCGTGTCCGATCGGGACGCAAAATTTCTTAGTCATTTTTGGAGGACATTGTGGGGGCGATTAGGAACCAAGTTACTATTCTCTACCACCTGCCACCCGCAAACGGACGGTCAAACCGAGGTGGTAAATCGAATTCTTTGAACGTTGCTACGAGCAGTCATTCGGAAGAACTTAAAGACTGAAACACCCCAAACCCGGCCCACTAGCCGTGACCGGATCTGGTATGTTCCTCGATGTAAACCAATTCAAAACTCTTTTATTACTTAGGAAAAACTTATGTGATTAGAAAAAAAAGTTTGTTTGGGTTGGGCTTGAGTTGAAAATGTATTAATAATATATTAAATCTCTTTTTCTTTTTTTTTTTTAATTAAGGTGACAAAACACTTGGAGTTTATTTTTAAAATAAATTTGTTTGATCCATAAATAATAATTTGTAAACGTAATAAATAAAAGTAAAAAGAAATAAAGAAATTCAACTATGGCCTTATGGCCTTATTACATCAAAAATTCCCAAAATAAACTTAAAATACTTAAAATAAAATAAACGTCCAAATCGTAAATTTCTTGCTGTGCATGGCCATCCCTAAGCTTCTGCCGAGCCCGGTCCATTACTGTTCGTCACAACACTAAGTCCAAATAAATTTAGGCATAACATACATATCATATTCACATAATAATTTACGACAATGATGCAACCCAAAACCCAAACCTAGTTAACCATCCGCTACACTTCCCCCGTACCAACCTGCACACCGTGGGGACTAATAAGTCAACCCTCCATCCGCTACACTCCATCGAAGGCAGTCGCTGCAGTCGACGTGCTCATCGCCCTTATAGTCTCGTGGTCTTAGGTCACCACGTTCAGATATTGTGGTCTTAGGTCACCACATTCAGATATCGCGGTCTTAGGTCACCGCATTCAGATAGCGTGGTCTTAGGTCACCACATTCACTTCCCCTTTTCAATAACCCATATGCCCCATATCATAAATATTATGCATTAACATGCCAAATTTCACATTCGTATCTTTATTCACATGTTACATATAACATATTTCATAATCCTAATAGGAGTAGGAAACGTACCTGAGTACTTTTGTACCATTACATGGTACTTAGCCATATTGACATTCTTATAAACATGCACATACTAATTATAGCCATAAATTTTATTAAGAAGAAGTGTGGGTACACACCTGATTCGGTTAGCAGTTCACTTAAATCCCGAAAAGCTTGATCTACGCTTTAGATCTTGAATGCCTATATTCGGCCATCCATAATATGTTAGTAAAGAGCCTATTCGGCTATAAAACCAAACCCTAATAGGATTTGTACATTTAAAACCTACCTTGTTGCCGATTGGAACACCAACAAATCCCGAAATCTTTACTTTAATTCCTCCTTATATTCGGCCAAGCATGAAATTGACAAAGGGGTTAGTTTTCGGCCTTTTAAACGATTACCAAATAGATTTAGATATCAAATCAGGCCTTGGCCGAACATATCTATGTGCTTACCTTCCAAATCTTAAATCCCGAAACCTTGTGTACCACTGTCGACTATCCCTACACATCCATAGTTAGATTCGGCCCTTCACACAAAACTCTATTAGAATGGCCTATGGCCGAATACATGCCTTACCTTTAATCTTAGAAATCCCAAAACCTTCCTTCTTGTAGTCGATAGTCACAGAATCCCAAAGCTTTCCTTCAAAGTTTCGGCCAACAAGTATATGGCATTAGAATCTTGGCTTTTGATTTGGAAAAAGAAAATAATATCAATGGATCCTTACCCTCTCTTGAAGAAGTCGACAGCCTCTATGCTTGGAGCCCCTCAAAGATTCAGCTTTTGGATGGATTGGAAAGAAAAGGAATAGGAAGAAGAGAAAGGTGAAGAAATTGGCTTGCTTTGCTAGAGTTTTCGATTTTGACAAAATAGCAGAGAAGAGAGGATTTTGCTAGGGAAAAATTCGGCAGAGAGAGGAGAATTGCTTAAGGAATTTCGGCAAAGGAAAAAGTGAATGGATGAATAGCCTCTTTTCCTCTAGTAGCCGAAACTACTAGCTGGAGTCCCTTACTTGGCCACCACTCTTCTATTTTGATGGCTTTATCCTTTGAATTATCACAAAATAAAAGAATTTAATCCCACAATTATCTCTTGAAAACTATGATAAATAAATCCCTTATTTATCCATCATTTAGCTGAATTTTAAAGAGAATAAAACTCATCTTTTAAAAGCCTTGTACCGTCCACCTCTCTACTCCTTGTAGCAAAAATAAAAACTTTATTTTGCTCCCTAAGTGACTCGAACTCAGGCCCACTTGCATAGCTTGTGGCGTCACTTACCTGGGCCTTAAGTGATATCTTCAGGCCACTTTTCTAAGCCTGAAGGTGTATCAAATTCCTCCTATTAATTTTCTTAAGGCCACCCTGCCTTAGTTTCCTCTTTTTAACCTTTAAAACTTGACATTTCTTTACATTTCCAAGTTTCCAAAAATTTTCGTTTGCCTCCTTTAAACTTAACATTTCCTTACATTTCCAAGTTTCCCGAAATGTTTACTTTCCTCTTTTGAATCATTTCTAAATCATTTCCTTACATTTCCTAGTTTCCAAAAATGTTTTTCCTCTTTTAAACTTAACATTTCCATACATTTCCAAGTTTCCAAAAATTTTCAAAATACATTCATAACACATAAGACATGTCATTTCGTACAATTAAACCGAAAATGCATAGGCCCTTTTCAGGATGTTACAAAGACGTGGGAAGATTGCCTACCACACATGGAGTTTTCTTACAATCGCTCCATACACTCTGCTACTAAGTTTTCCCCATTTGAAGTTGTGTATGGTTTTAATCGATTAACACCGCTTGATCTAATACCTTTGTCTCCTAATCAACTTGTGCATGTAGATGGAAAACACAAGGCTGAATATATTAAACAGTTGCACCAAAAGGTTAGGGACAACATAGAGGCAAAAACCAAGGAATACAAGCAACGAGCCAACAAAGGCCATAGGCACATTCGCTTTGAACCGGGGGACTGGGTTTGGGTTCATATGCGCAGAGAAAGGTTTCCCGCGCAAAGACAATCCAAACTTCTTCCGAGGGGAGATGGTCCATTTCAAGTCCTTGAGCGAATAAATGACAACTCTTATAAATTGGACTTACCAGGTGAGTATAATGTGAGTGCAAGTTTTAATGTATCTGATCTGTCTCCTTTCGATGTAGGTGATGATTCGAGGATGAATCAACTTAAAGAGGGAGGGGATGATACGAACTCACCTAAGAAGACTGTGACGGAAGTCAACCAAGACCCAATCGAGCTACCTAATGGACCAATTACGCGTGCCCGTGCTAAACAATTCAAAGATGCCGCGTCGGCTTTGGTGGCACAAATTTGGAATACAGATAGAAAAGAGCCCAAGAACATGCTGAACTCTTACAATTTATTTGAAGTTGAATATACTAGCTAGTCCGACTGCTAGTTTATTTAACACTTTATTACGCATGTTTGATTTATTTTCAGTCATTTATTAGTTTGCTGAATTTTCTTATTTCATGTTAATTTATCTAGATAAGTACGAGTTTTTAAATATCTTTTTTGTCAAAGTTGAATATTAGTGTGTTTTGTTAACCTTTTTGATATTTATCTAGTGCTTAAATAAAATGTTTAAAGTTTGTTCAGCTGGATTTTATTGATGGTAATTCATGTGTTTATAGGTACCACCCAATGTGGAATTATGCACGGTTGAAAGAGCACTGCTTGGTGGCTAAAATAATATGGTGAACAAGTCTTCATGGTTTCATGAATTTTAAACTCTTGAAGAAGCATGGGACGGCACAAGATGGAGCATGAATGAAGAATATTTAAAGCAAGTTGGAAGCATCTTGGACAAGCATTGAATGGCACTACGTGGATCATTAGGATGGAATATTATGGGTGGAGCTTTGAGACACTAAAATATTTGTAACACCCCCAACCCGGTCAATACACTACGACCGAATTCGGCATGTCACAGGGTAAAGTATTTTGACCAAAACAAGTGGTAGATTTGATTTGAAAGAATCGTCATTCGAAAATATGTTGGATGTTTAAAATTCGTGAAAGAAGAACCCCTTTCTTTTTGAGAAAACTGCATGTTATCGTTTATCCTAGGAAAACCATGTGATTATAGGGAAATCCCAAAGTTATTGAGGTGTAAGGTTGAAAATTGTTTTCAAAACATTTGACTTAAAGTAACTCACTTTAACAGGAGTTTGAGTCGATTGTTGTTATCACTTATCAATTCTTACCCGATGGTAAGGTTTAGAAAACCCGATGAGAAGTGTAATTTAGAAAACTTTGATTTACCGGTTATTTAAACATGTCAAGTAGTTTACTTAAGCAAAACATAACAAACTTTAAACAAGATAAAATAAACCCAAAATATTAATTAGTGGCCTTATTACAAACCCAAATAAAACCAAATTAAAAATAAAGTGCCCAAAATAATGAACAAACCAAAACCGAAAGCAATTTGCATGGCCACCTCGAGTCTGCCCTGCTCTACATCCGCGATCCACTAGTCATCTGTAAAAGATAATGGAAGAGGTGAGTCACCGAGACTCAGTGTATAATCCCCCTCCCGATTTTAGCAACACTCTTACACAGTTTCATAATCAAGTAAATATGTCATGCAACCCAAACCTATCCATCCATAACTTCATAATCTACCACGTATGGTACCAAACCACTGGTGGTGCCAAACCACTGGTGACCCAAAGTCATGATCAAAGTATAAATGTGGTACCAAACCACTGGTGGTGCCAAACCACTGGTGACCCAAAGTCACAATTATCCATATGTGGGGCCAACCCACTTTGTGGTACCAAACCACTGGCGACAATCCCTTTCATGAGTAATATGTGGGGCCAACCCACTGTGGTATTAAACCACTTGGACGAGTCGCTAAAATATCCAATGTGGTGCCAAACCACTGGTGACCCAAAGTCACAAATATCATATGTGGTACCAAACCACTGGTGGTGCCAAACCACTGGTGACCCAAAGTCACAAATTTCATATGTGGTACCAAACCACTGGTGGTGCCAAACCACTGGTGACCCAAAGTCATGAATAATCATCTTCCCCCTCCTCTCATAACACCCACTTTTATTCACATGCTTACACATACAACACTAACATGCTTTATCGATTAACAATATACTGCAACACAACATATATTCATCAGATATCAAATATCCTTAGCTATCAGAACAGACTTACCCGGAGTCCTCGCTCATACCCATAAGGGTAACTTATCGATATCCTCACATATTCCGGCTTTTCACAGTGTTTGAGTTATTAACATATTATACATCGAATATGAAGTGTGTAAGAGATACACACCTGATCACGCGCAAAACTACACTCTCCATGTCGGTACTGTCG
This sequence comes from Gossypium australe, assembly GCA_005393395.2. NCBI lineage: Eukaryota > Viridiplantae > Streptophyta > Magnoliopsida > Malvales > Malvaceae > Gossypium > Gossypium australe. The sequence continues at coordinate 42,944,639 of CM016617.1, forward strand.
TTAATTAACACTACCGCGATTTGTCTACTCTCCTGCTCGGATGCTGATCCACAGCCCGGTGGCCAATCACGAACCGCCGACACTGCTCTCCTTTTGAACTTAGGGGCTGGGGTCTCAGATCTAACCCCACATAATGCTTGATTAGCCTTTGAATCCATAATAACCTTGTCACTAAATTGGGTTAAAGCAGTAGATCAAATCATAAAGAACTAGAATCCCGAAGTTAAAACCCTCACCTAAGTCGACAAATCCCGAAAACTCTACACGAAAAGGCGTCAACCCCTCTTTCCTGCATTCAGCCAAACATCAATAATCATGGGTATCTGCCTTCGGCGTTAACACAATAAGAGTTGATTGTCAACAAGAACACTTACCACACTATTAACGAAATCGATTGAAAGTGAATGGTTAATCGGTGACAATCCACAGAGATCCTGAGTCCAACGAGAGTTTGAGCGACAAAGTTTCCGGCTTTTCTCATTAAAGTGACCAAGATAGAAAAAGAATAGAGATGAGAGTATGACAGGGGGATTCGGCTATAAGATCAAGAGAAAAAGAAAGAAGCGAAACAATGGAACCTTGCCTGCCACAGGGTTGAGATTCGGCTATGACTTTGAGAAAGAAAAACGATATGGTTGCAACACAGTTGATGGTGGAAAATCAAAGAAGATTCGGCGAAATTGAAATGGAAAAGTGGGAAGGTTCAAGAGGGCATTCGGTTTTGAATAGATGATGAAAAGAAAACGGCAGAAAATAATGGGATGAGGGTGACTTTGTTTCGGCCAAACCCAATAGGAGTAGAGAGAACAAAAGATGAGAGGGGATTTAGGGAAATAGGGTTTCGGTTTTGGTTTCAAAAGGAAAAATAAATGCACACAAGGTTCAATGCAATTCGGTCTTAGATAATTGAGAGGAAAATCGACAAGAGGCTATGGGGTTTCGGTTTTGGTCTCACAACAATGTGCACAAAAAAGTGCCTAGCCGAAAGTGCTCTCCCTAACTAGCTATTGAAAATCGGCACACCTCCTAAGCCTCCAAACCGATTCCTCTTTCTCTCCAGTGTTCAAGTTTCGGCCAACTCCTAAATTCCCTCCTGTCCACCCATTCAAATCGATTTGAATGAGTCAACTTCCACAATTTTCTCTTCTCCACCCGTTTCAAATGTGTTGACTCCTTCAACACTTATCCAAGAGAGTCAATCCTGAGCACAACTCCCCCTTGAACCTGGCGTCAAAAAAAAAAATAGCAGAAAGGGGGTCTTCGCAGCTCGAACACAAGCTCCCCTAGCTCCTTGCGTCATCTCTCCAAGCTCTCAGTGGCGCCTCTCTTTCCACTTTACCACTGGTACTCTTTTGTGTCAAAACACCCCATTAATTTCTCTTATCCCTAACCCACTCAACTCTCCTTTCCAAGTACCCAAAACAAAAATTTTTGCTATAGTTTCGACCTACCCTTGGCTCATACTCAGACCCTAAAACACCCTAACTAGCATTATGTTCAAACCATTCACATGCAAAAAGTTAAAATGCAAAAGCCCCTAAATACGGATGTTACAGTTCTACCCCCTTAAAAATAATTTCGGCCTCGAAATTACCTGGTCAAAAGAGTTGAGGGTATTGTTGCCGCATCGCATCCTCTGGTTCCCACGTGGCCTCTTTTGTACCATGGTTCCACTATAACACCTTTACCAATGGAACCGTCTTCTTACGCAACACCATAACGTCCCGATCCAGAATCTGCACGGGTTCCTCTTCTATGGTCAAATCTAGGCTCACCTCGATCTCTTCCACCGACACAACATGCGACGGATCTGACCAGTAGCGCCTAAGCATGGAGACATGAAACACATCGTGTATCTGACTCAATTCTGTTGGCAACTCGAGCTGATATGGCACTAGTCCCACGTTTCAACACCTTAAACGGCCCGATAAACCTAGGGCTCAGCTTGCCTTTCCGACCAAACCTCAGCACTTTCTTCCACGGCGAGACCTTCAAGAAAACCCTGTCACCTACAGCAAAATCTATATCCCTTCGCTTAAGATTGGCATAAGACTTCTGCTTGTCCGAAGCTTCCTTCAGACGAGCTCGAATCAACTTAACCTTTTCCTCCATTTCAGCGACCAACTCCGAACCCAACATCTAACGCTCACCCAACTCTGTCCAGCACGTAGGTGTACGACACTTCCGACCATATAACGCCTCATATGGTGCCATCTTAATGCTTGCCTGGTAGCTATTGTTGTACGTGAATTCTGCCAGCGGTAGAAATTCTTCCCAGCTACCTCTGAAGTCCAAGACACAACCTCTCAACATATCCTCTAGGATTTGTATTACCCTTTCTGACTACCCATCTAACTGCGGATGAAATGCCGTACTGAAATCCAATCTCGTACCCAGTGCTTGATGCAACACTTTTCAGAACCTCGATGTGAATCTGGGATCCCTATCCGAGATAATTGATACCGGCACTCCATGCAACCTCACTATCTCCGCCGCATACAACTTGGCTAACTTTTGAAGCGAATAATCAACCCGAACCGGTATAAAATGAGCTGATTTTGTCAAACGATCCCCAATCACCCACACTGAGTCCTTCTTGCTAGGCGTAAGGGGTAGCCCACGACAAAATCCATCGTAATCCTTTCCCACTTCCACTGCGGAATCTTTACTGGCTGAAGCAAACCCGACGGTAACTGGTGTTCAACTTTGACCTGCTGAAACGTCAGACATTTACCCACAAACTCAGTTACTTCCTGTTTCAAACCCGGCCACCAAAACTGCTCCTGTAAATCTCAGTACATTTTGCTCCCCCCAGATGCATAGCATATGAACTGCTATGTGCCTCCTGGAGAATCTTCTGCCTTAACTCGACGTCCTTCGGCATACAAACTCTCCCTTGGAAACACAACACTCCATCATTGGTCAAGCTGTATCCTTCCAATCCACCACTCTGCACTTGCAACCTCTGAGCATTCAGACCCTTATCCACTAGCTGTTTCTCTTTGACTTGCCCTACCCAAGTCGGATTTACCTGCAATTCCGCTAATAAACTCCCGTCGTCATACAAACTGAGATGAGCAACCATCGCTCTCAAGTCTGACACTACCTTACGGCTCAACGCGTCTGCCACCACGTTAGCCTTGCCCGGATGATACTCAATTGAACAGTCGTAGTCCTTCAACAACTCGATCCACCTCCGCTGCCTCAAATTCAAGTCATTCTGAGTCAAAAGGTACTTCAGACTCTTGTGATCCATGTAGACTATTGACTTCTCCTCGTACAAATAATGCCTCCATATCTTCAGGGCGAAAACCACTGCAGCCAACTCCAGATCATGCGTCGGATAGTTAACTTCATGCAGTCTCAGCTGTCGAGACGCATATGCCACCACTTTCCCTTCTTGCATCAGCACACATCCTAAACCAGTATGCGATGCATCACAATATACCGTAAACTCTTTTCCTGCTTCAGGTTGAATCAAGACCGGAGCCTCTGTTAGAATCCTCTTTAACTTGTCAAAACTTTCCTGTTGCTTATCGGACCACACAAATGGAACCCACTTTTCTCAATAACTTGGTCAACGGCGCTGCAATCAAAGGAAACCCTTCCACAAATCTTCTATAATACCCTGCAAGACCTAGAAAACTCTGAATTTTCACTACCAACTTAGGCAGTTTCCAATCCAACACTGCCTCAATCTTCCGAGGGTCCACCCTTATCCTCTCAGCTGACACCACGTGACCTAAGAAAGTCACCTCCTTCAGCCAAAACTCGCACTTACTAAACTTGGCAAATAGCTGCTTCTCCCTCAAAATCTGCAAAACCACTCGCAGATGCGCATCATGATCCTCCTCAGATCTTGAGTACACCAATATGTCGTCTATAAACACCACGATGAACTGGTCCAAGTACGACTGAAACACCCGGTTCATCATATCCATGAATGCTGCTGGGGCGTTGGTCAACCCGAATGGCATTACTAAGAACTCGTAGTGCCCATACTGAGTGTAAAACGTCATTTTATGGATGTCAGCCTCCTTTACCTTAAGCTGATGGTATCCCGACCTCAAATCGATCTTAGAGAAGACTGATGCCCCCTTAAGCTGATCAAACAAGTCGTCTATTCTCAGTAACGGATACTTGTTCTTGATCGTCAACTTATTCAGCTGGCGGTAGTCTATACACATCCACATCGTACCATCTTTCTTCCTAACAAAAAGCACAGGCGCTCTCCAAGGTGAAACACTTGGCCGGATGAAACCCCGGTCCAACAATTCCTGGATCTGTGCCTTCAGTTCCACCAATTCATTTGGCGCCATCCTATACGGGGCAATAGATACTGGCGCGGTTCCGGGTAACAGATCTATGCCAAATTCAACTTCAAGATCCGGAGGCAGACGCGGAAGTTCTTCTGGGAATACGTTGACAAATTCCTTCATCGTTCGGACATTCCCTACAGCTGATTCCTTGGCCTCCAAAGCACACACATGAACTATGAACACCTCACACCCCTTCCTAACCATTTTCTCAGCCTTCAGAGCCGATACAACACTAGATAGATAATCCCTTCTATTACCTATCATTACCACTTCCTTACCTTCTGCTGTTCTTAATACCATGCAGTTAGCCACGCAGTCCAAACTCGCTTGATACTTCACTAGCCAGTCCAGCCCAAGGATCAGATCGAACTCCCCGAATGGCAGTTCCATCAGATCAACCACAAACACTACCCCTTGGAGTTCTAGGGGTACATCCCTATACAGTTTATTCACTTCTACAGAGTGACCTAGAGGGCTAATTACTGTCATCTAATTAGAAGTAATCTCAAAGTCTAAGTTCATGGTTTCCACTATGCTACTGGCAACATACGAGTGCGCCAAACCAACATCTATCAAAGCAGTATAAGGTAGTCCAAAAATTAAGAACGTACCGGTTATGACGTCCGGTGCGTCGCCCTCCTCTCGACGCCTCGCTGCATATACCAACCCAGGCTCCCTTGCAACATAATCCACGCCGCTAACCACTTGGCCACAAGCTCCTCTTGTGTCTATTCCTGTCCAGATTCGGTTTTGTAGACTCCTTCACCCCTTCGGCTATCCTAGCCTTCTCTACCAACACAGCAAACTCCCTCTCTTGCTGTGGAGCGATCAGCAACCTCAATTCATCTCTCAGCCCGTCTTCAAACCTGACACAGTGCTCATGTTCCGTAGCCACGATACCCCAAGCGTAACGGCTCAACCTTAAGAATTCTGCCCCATACTCAAATACTGACCTACTCCCCTGAACCAGCCTTAGAAACGCCTTTCTTTGTGCATCAATGTAACTGGACCCAATGTATTTCCTCTGATAAGCTGCCTTAAAATAGTCCCAAGTGAGATCATCAGCTGTCGTACCATCCCGAACCGTGAGCCACCACTGGTATGACTCATCCTGGAGAAGAGACACTAAACCCTTCAACTTCTCCTCAGCCGTAAAGTCTAAATCGTCCATGATATGCTCTGTCGCCTCCAACCAATACTCAGCCGTATTGCGAGCCACACCAGAAACACCCTGGAATACCTCTCCCGTACCTCCACCTGCTCCAGCTACCCTCTCCAAAACTCAAAGCATCGCCTACGACACTGCATTATCACATGTCGAATCCTGAAACTCAGCGGCCGCAGCTGGTGGCGGTGGTACCTCATTCTCTGACCCTTGACCAGACCCCACTGGTTCAGACACGGTCATCCTACCCCAACCGCGTCCACGCGTGTTACGACATGTCCTCGGGTACTCATGACTAACATTCTCGATTTATCTGATTTAAAAGTTTTATGCGTTAGATCTATTCCACTATTATTACAGCACAATTTTATGAACAGTTTTATTACGAGGTTTTGTTTTTCGCGAGTTCACAGAATCTTATGAGTTTCAGTCTCTAGGGTAATCCACTAGTACTATCATTCATATCATTATCATCACAATCATATATATAAACATAGCAGTTAGAGGTACTTACCTGGGCGGATCGGTGCCGGAGACTCGGTGCCATGCTTTCCAGACCATGTATTTTCCAAGCAGACCTTTTTAAATCCCACTTTTAAATCATTTTGGGCCTCGACCCCACAGCCGAGCTTTTGAACCTGGCTCTGATACCATAATTGTAACACCCTCAACCCGGTCAATACACTACGACCGAATTCGGCATGTCACAAGGTAAAGTATTTTGACCAAAACAAGTGGTAGATTCGATTTGAAAGAATCGTCATTCAAAAATATGTTGGATGTTTAAAATTCGTGAAAGAAGAACCCCTTTCTTTTTGAGAAAACTGCATGTTATCGTTTATCCTAGGAAAACCATGTCATTATAGGGAAATCCCAAAGTTATTGAGGTGTAAGGTTGAAAATCGTTTTCAAAACATTTGACTTAAAGTAACTCAATTTAACAGAAGTTTGAGTCGAATGTTGTTATCACTTATCTATTCTTACCCGATGGTAAGGTTTAGAAAACCCGGTGAGAAGTGTAATTTAGAAAACTTTGATTTACCGGTTATTTAAACTTGTCAAGTAGTTTACTTAAGCAAAACATAACAAACTTTAAACAAGATAAAATAAACCCAAAATACTAATTAGTGGCATTATTACAAACCCAAATAGAACCAAATTAAAAATAAAGTGCCCAAAATAATGAGCAAACCAAAATCGAAAGCAATTTGCATGGCCACCTCGAGTCCGCCCGGCTCCACATCCGCGATCCACTAGTTATCTGTAAAAGATAAGGGAAGAGGTGAGTCACCGAGACTCAGTGTATAATCCCCCTCCCGATTTTAGCAACATTCTTACATAGTTTCATAATCAAGTAAATATGTCATGCAACCCAAACCTATCCATCCATAACTCCATAATCTACCCCGTGTGGTACCAAACCACTAGTGGTGCCAAACCACTAGTGACCCAAAGTCACGATCAAAGTATAAATGTGGTACCAAACCACTGGTGGTGCCAAACCACTGGTGACCCAAAGTCACAATTATCCATATGTGGGGCCAACCCACTTTGTGGTACCAAACCACTGGCGACAATCCCTTTCATGAGTAATATGTGGGGCCAACCCACTGTGGTATTAAACCACTGGGACGAGTCGCTAAAATATCCAATGTGGTGCCAAACCACTGGTGACCCAAAGTCACAAATATCATATGTGGTACCAAACCACTGGTGGTGCCAAACCAGTGGTGACCCAAAGTCACAAATTTCATATGTGGTACCAAACCACTGTTGGTGCCAAACCACTGGTGGTGCCAAACCACTGGTGACCCAAAGTCACGAATAATCATCTTCCCCCTCCTCTCATAACACCCATTTTAATTCACATGCTTACACATACAACACTAACATGCTTTATCGATTAACAATATACTGCAACACAACATATATTCATCAGATATCAAATATCATTAGCTATCAGGACGGACTTACCCGGAGTCCTCGCTCATACCCATAAGGGTAACTTATCGATATCCTCACATATTCCAGCTTTTAACAGTGTTTGCGTTATTAACATATTATACATCGAATATGAAGTGTGTAAGAGATACACACCTGATCACGCGCAAAACTACACTCTCCATGTCGTACGGTCGTTAATCAACACTACCGCAATTTGTCTACTCTCCTGCTCGGATGCCGGTCCATAGCCCGGTGGCCAATCACGAACCGCCGACACTGCTCTCCTTTTAAACTTAGGGGATGAGGTCTCAAATCTAACCCCACGTAATGCTTGATTAGCCTTTGAATCCATAATAACCTTATCACTAAATTGGGTTAAAGCAATGGATCAAAACATAAAGAACTAGAATCCTGAAGTTAAAACCCTCACCTAAGTCGACAAATCCCGAAAACTCTACACGAAAAGGCGTCAACCCCTCTTTCCTGCATTCGGCCAAACATCAATAATCATGGGTATCTGCCTTCGGCGTTAACACAATAAGAGTTGATTGTCAACAAGAAAACTTACCACACTATTAACGAAATCGATTGAAAGTGAATGGTTAATCGGTGACAATCCACAGAGATCCTGAGTCCAACGAGAGTTTGAGCGACAAAGCTTTCGGCTTTTCTCATTAAAGTGACCAAGATAGAAAAAGAATAGAGATGAGAGTATGACAGGGGGATTCGGCTATATGATCGTGAGAAAAAGAAAGAAGCGAAACAATGGAACCTTACCTGCCACAGGGTTGAGATTCAGCTATGACTTTGAGAAAGAAAACCGATATGGTTGCAACACAGTTGATGGTGGAAGATCAAAGAAGATTCAGCCAAATTGAAATGGAAAAGTGGGAAGGTTCAAGAGGGCATTCGGTTTTAAATAGATGATGAAAAGAAAACGTGAGAAAATAATGGGAGGAGAGGGTGACTTAGTTTCGGCCAAACCCAATAGGAGTAGAGAGAACAAAAGATGAGAAGAGATTTAGGGAAATAGGGTTTCGGTTTTGGTTTCAAAAGGAAAAAGAAATGCACACAAGGTTCAATGCAATTTGGTCTTAGATAATTGAGAGGAAAATCAACAAGAGGCTATGGGGTTTCGGTTTTGGTCTCACAACAATGTGCACAAAAGAGTGCCTAGCCGAAAGTGCTCTCTCTAACTAGCTATTGAAAATCGGCACACCTCCTAAGCCTCCAAACCGATTCCTCTTTCTCTCCAGTGTTCAAGTTTCGGCCAACTCCTAAATTCCCTCCTGTCCACCCATTCAAACCGATTTGAATGAGTCAACTTCCACAATTTTCTCTTCTCCACCCGTTTCAAATGTGTTGACTCCTTCAACACTTATCCAAGAGAGTCCATCCTGAGCACAACTCCCCCTTGAACCTGGCGTCAAAAATAAATAGCAGAAAGGGGGTCTTCGCAGCTCGAACACAAGCTCCCCTAGCTCCTTGTGGCGTCATCTCTCCAAGCTCTCAGTGGCGCCTCCCTTGCCACTTTACCACTGGTACTCTTGTGTCAAAACACCCCATTAATTTCTCTTATCCCCTAACCCACTCAGCTCCCCTTCCAAGTACCCAAAACAGAAATTTTTGCTATAGTTCCGGCCTACCCTAGGCTGATACCCAGACCCTAAAACACCCTAACTAGCATCATGTTCAAACCATTCACATGCAAACAATTAAAATGCAAGAGCCCCTAAATAAGGACGTTACAATATTGAAGTATGCTTGGGTGGATATAATAAAATAAACAAAAGCTTGAGCAAGGGAATTGTGTGCATGGATGGCAACAAGGCACCAAGGAACTCATTGATTATTTTATTCAAGCATGGACGGCATGGTGGAGCTTAATGTTAAGGCACAAAGGAGCTCATTGTTGTTCTAGCATGGACGGCATGATAGGAGGAGTGGTGCTTAGTGGAGCCTTGATTAAATTATTTAGAAATATTGGATGCATGAACAAAGGTGGAGCAAAGCCATGAAATGATTTTAAAATGCCTAGCATGGATGGCACACAAAGAAAACTAGCCTAAATGGAGCATGGGATATCACAAATCATGGATTAAATAAAATAATGCAAGAACCATGAACACTAGCTAGTGGAGCAAACGGCAACAACTATGGAAGCTATAAAAGACATGTGCTTGTGTGAAACATTAAAAAAAATAGAGCATGTGTGTGACTAGTGGGGGATGGACGGCAATAATGGAGAATGTGCAAGTGTGATAATGCATGAATGGCACAAGGCATTTGACTTTGGAATAAATAAATCAACATGGTGGAATCTACATGGAGCATACGGTACAAGCTTGCAAGATGAGCATGGATGAGTTGATTTTTAAAATAATTGAATGGCACCTAGTATGGGGCAGCTAAGTTGGTACATGCCTCAAATATTATGCTTTCATGAATTTAAATTCTTGAAGAGCATGGGACGGCCTAAGGCATTAAGAGTTGAGAAACATTTGTAATCCCGGTATCCACTTGTCCTATAAATAGGTGGACCTTTGTCATTTGTAGGGGTTGAATTTTGATGAATGAATATTTTCTTTTGGTGAGTTTAATTCACTCTCCTTAATTCTTCAAGGTTCGAATTAACTTATCTAGTTTCTAATGGCGTCATTCTATCCTTGTTTCGAACTTATCATCCTTTGGGTGTGGCGTTCATTTATTTGTACCGTTGGTTCCTATCTGGCTAGATAGTGGGTCTCGATTTATTCAAACTCCTTTCATTCGTTTGAAGCTTATAAGATTCGGGTCTTTAATATATATATTAAAGGTTCTTTCTTGCTTCAAACCTGAATCCATTCCAACCCCTTAACTATTTTTATTTTTTTTCAAGCCATTATCATTAAATTACCCCTTTTGTTATCTATAACGAAAACTACCTAATTTACGATCGGGCAACATTAACGATTCATTTTCAAACCTGAGACGTTTCGTATCAAGACACCGGCATGTGCCCAAGCTATGTGAAGTTTGATTGATTTATTAAACTAACAATGACAATTATATGTATATATATCAATTGAGTGAAGGTAAGTGAAATGTATATGTGATAAGTATTAATATGCATGTGAGCTAGTAAGTTGTGAATTGGTTATGATGGTATATATGTATATGTTCGAATACAATTAGAAAGTACGTGGTTATGTTTATTTTTAAGTCTTGAAAGGTTTGGATTTGGGATTTCAAGGTTAAAATTGTATGTATGTATTCGACCATATTGTGAAATGGTGATGGATGATTATTAGTAATACAATTATATTTAGTTTTATGATTATATTATGAATTTGGAATTTGTAAATGTTACATATAATTTGTAAGTTAAAGAAATGATTAATATATATATTGGAATTTAGTTGTATGGGAGATATTAAGTTTGGCCGAATGTTATACCTAATGTGTTTGATGCTATTTGGTTTTAATGATACAATGTTCGAATACCATATATATGTTTTAAAGTGATGTTTATTTATTAAGATTTTAAGAAAATGATTAGATTAATGAAGTTAAATATAACTGATTGAATATGTTATAAATTTGAGATAGGTGTTAGATGTGAAGTAAATGATTTTGGTTTTGTTATTGAGGTATGAAATTTGTATTGACAGAATATGCAATTTACTCTGTTTAAATGATTCAAAACATATATGCTAGCTTTGATTTTTATACTATGTATGTGTACATGAAATGTTAATATATATATATATATATATATATATATACACGCCTGTTTTGAGTTGTGTTTGTTTTGGTAATGCCTCGTAACCCTAGTTCGGCGACGGATACGGGTTAGGGGTGTTACAATCTTTCTTTTTCACAAACAGAACAGGAGCATCCCAAGGTGAGAAACTCAGTCTTGCAAACCCTCTGTTAGTCAACTCTTGCAGCTGTGACTTTAATTCTTTCAATTCATTTGGGGCCATTCTATACGGAGCTATCGATATAGGAGTTGTTCCCGGTAACAAATCAATACCAAATTCAACTTCAAGTATAGGAGGCAAACCAGGTAATTCTTCAGGAAACACATCAGATAACTCACAAACAACTGGCACTGATTCAACTTTTCTTTCAGATACTTTCGAGTCAATCACATAAGAGAAATAAGCTTCATAACCCTTTCTCAAATAATTCTGAGCTTTCAACACAGATATCACAACAGGTAACCTAGTCAACTCATTAGACTCAACCTGAACTCTTTCATCATTCTGACATCTAAAACCAATAGTCTTTCTTTTACAGTTCACAATAGCATCATGCAATGTCAACCAATCCATAGCTAGAATTATGTCAAACTCATCAAATGGTAATAACATCAGATCAGCAGGGAAACACATATCTCGAAACATCAACGGACAATTTTTGCATACTTTATCAACTAGTACACTTTTACCTAGGGGTTCGATACTCTAATAACAAATTCAGTAGACTTTACAGGCAAAGTCTTACTGGATACTAAGTTCATGCATATATATGAATGAGTAGAGCCAGGGTCTATCAATGCAATCATAGAAGTATCATAAAGAATAAATGTACCAGTTATAACATCAGGAGATGAAGCTTTCTCACAAGCTCGGATGGCGTACGCTCTAGCAGGCGCTCTAGCTTCAGATCTCGCTACGATGCCTCTCGTAGTTCTCTGACTACCACTAACATTTCTTGTATTTCGAGAAGGTCAACCTCTCGTTGAAACATTATCAGATCTCAGATTCTGAACGATCTCTTGCTCAACAGACTCTGGACAATCTCGAATGAAATGATCTAACGATCCACATCTGAAGCAAGCCCAGTCATTCAATCTACAACTTCTCGAATACCTTTTACTACAATGTTAGCATTCAGTACATTTTTTTAAACCTTAAAAAGCTGCCATTTTGATGCTCGACTGAAAACTATTATTATATGCAAATTCAATAAATGGAAAATATTTCTCCCATGTACCATCAAACTCAAGAATGCAACATCTCAACATATCCTTGAGTATCAGAATAATCCATTCGGACTGACCATCAGTCTGCGGATGAAAAGCGATACTGAAATGCAATTTTGTCCCTAAAGCTTCGTGTAATTTCTTCCAGAATCGTGAAGTAAATCTCGGATCTCTATCTGACACAATAGACAACGGCACCCCGTGCAATCTCACAATATCAAAAATGTAAAGCTCGGCTAATCTATCAAATGAGTAGTCGGTTCGTACCGGAATAAAATGGGCAGATTTCGTCAATCAATCAACTACGACCCAAATCGCATCTTTTTTTCTCTGAGTCAATGGCAAACTAGAAACAAAATCCATTGTTATTCTATCCCATTTCTACTCAGGAATCAAAATCGATTGTAGTAAACCAGATGGAACCTGATGTTAAGGTTAAACATTTCGAAACAAAGTCAGAAATGTCTCATTTCATACTAGACCACCAAAAGTGTTGTCTCAAATCATGATACATCTTTGTACTCCATGGATGAACAGATAGACGACTATTATGAGCTTCACTCAAAATCAACTGAATCAACTCTGGGTTTCTTGGAACACATATTCGATCTTGGAACCTCAAGCAATCATCAACGTCAACTCGAAATTCAGAATCAGAGTTCAAATCACACTGAGCCCGTTTTGCCAACATTTCATTATCAACTTTCTGAGCTTCACATATTTATTGCATGAAAAACGGCTTCACTTTCAATTTAGCTAACACTGAACTATCATCACGCAGATCTAAATCAGCATTTATTGCACGTAATGCAAACAGTGACTTCTGACTAAGTGCATCGACTACAACATTTGCTTTCCCCGGGTGATAATCTATCACAAGTTCGTAGTCTTTTAATAACTCTAACCCTCTTCTCTATCACAGATTCAAATATTTCAGACTTTCATGATCTAAAAACACGTGGCATTTCTCACCAAAAAGATAATGACGCCAAATCTTTATTGTGAACACAATCGCAGCTAGCTCAAGATCGTGAGTCGGATAGTTCTTTTCATGCGGCTTTAATTGTCTCGAGGCATAAGCTATTACCTTGCCTTCTTGCATCAGAACACAACCCAGACCACTCAATGAAGCATCACTGTAAATCACGAACTCTTTGCCCGATTTTGGCTGTATCAACACGAGAGCTTCAGTCAAAACGGCTTTTAACTGATCAAAACTTTTCTAACATTTATCGGACCATTCATACTTCACATCTTTCTGAAGTAATCTAGTCAACGGAGTAGCTATCATCGAAAAGCCTTTTATGAACCTCTGATAGTAACCAGCAAGTCCCAGAAAATTGTGAACTTTAGACACATTCCTTGGAGGTTTCCATTCCAGAATAGCAGAAATCTTGCTCGGATCAACTCGTCTACCAGATGCTGACACAATGTGCCCTAGAAAACTAACTTCAAGCAACCAGAAATCACATTTACTAAACTTTGCATACAATTGCTTTTCTCGCAGAGTTTGCAACACGATTCTCAAATGTTTAGCATGTTCAATTTCATCTCGTAAATAAATCAAAATGTCGTCAATGAAAACAACCACAAATCGATCTAAGTATGGTCTGAAAATTCTGTTCATCAGATCCATAAAAACAGCAGGAGCATTCATTAGTCTGAAAGGCATAACTAAAAACTCATAATGCCTGTACCTCGTTCTGAAAGCAGTTTTCAGAATGTCTGAATCTTTTACTCGCAATTAATAGTATCCCAATCTTAGATCTATATTTGAAAATACAGTAGCTCCTTTAAGCTGGTCAAACAAATCATCGATTTTGGGCAGCGAATATTTGTTCTTTATAGTCACTTTTTTCAACTAACGATAATCAATGCACAATCTCATCGTGCTATCTTTCTTTTTCACAAACAGAACAGGAGCACCCCATGGTAAGAAACTCGATCTTGCAAACCCTCTGTTAGTCAACTCTTGCAGCTGTGACTTTAATCCTTTCAATTCAGTTGGGGTCATTCTGTACGAAGTTATCGATATAGGAGTTGTTCCTAGTAACAAATCAATACCAAATTCAACTTCACGTATCGGAGGCAACCCCGATAGTTCTTCAGGAAACATATCAGATAACTCACAAACAACTGGCACTGATTCAACTTTTCTTTCAGATACTTTCGAGTCAATCACATAAGCGAAATAAGCTTCATAACCCTTTCTCAAATAATTCTGAGCTTTCAACACAGATATCACAACAGGTAACCTAGTCAACTCATTACACTCAACCCGAACTCTCTCATCATTCTGACATCTCAAATCAATAGTTTTTCTTTTACAGTTCACAACAGCATCATGCAATGTCAACCAATCCATAGCCAGAATTATGTCAAACTCATCAAATGGCAATAACATCAGATCAGCAGGGAAACAGATATCACGAAACATCAACAGACAATTTTTGCATACTTTATCAACCAGTACACTTTTACCTAGGGGGTTCGATACTCTAATAACAAATTCAGTAGACTCTACAGGCAAAGTCTTACTGGATACTAAGTTCATGCATATATACGAATGAGTAGAACCCGGTTCTATCAATGCAATCACAAAAGTATCATTTCTCTAAATACCATCGACATTTCTTGTATTTCGAGAAGGTCTACCTCTCACTAAAACATTATCAGATCTCAGATTCTGAATCATCTCTTACTCAACAGACTCTGGACAATCTCGAATGAAATGATCTAACGAACCACATCTGAGGCAAGCCCGATCATTCAATCTACAACTTGCCGGATGCCTTTTACTACAATGTTTACATTCAGGTCGCTCGAATCGGACATTTCCAACACTTGCCATTGAAGTTGCTAGAGCTTTGGTATTCAATTGTGATCTAGCTCGATCTCTATTCGATTGTCCCATATTAGCCCGAGAATGGCTATGTTCATCTCTGAATTTCTTTGATACATATTGAAATGATTTGCTCGGAAATCTCTTTCTCATGTCTCTGGCTTCAGACTTAGCTTTTCTTTTGTCTTTCCCGAGAGCCTCAGCTTTGCACGCTCGATCAACAAGCACAACGAACTCTTTTATTTCCAGAATTTCAACTAACAAATGGATGTCTTCATTAAGGCCATCTTCAAATCTCTTACACATTATTACTTCCGACGATACACATTCCTGAGCATACTGACTTAGTCTCACGAACTCTCGTTCGTATTCAGTGATAGACATGTGACCCTGTTTCAATTCTAAAAACTCTTTTCCTTTTTTATCAATGAATCTCTGACTGATATATTTATTCCTAAACTCAGATTGGTAGAACTCCCAAGTAACCCATTCCTTTGGAACCACAGAATTCAAAGTCTTCCACCACTGATAAACTACATCTCGTAGCAAGGATACGACACATTTTATGCATTCTTCAGGACACAACGACATTTCTTCAAATACTCGGATAGTGTTTTCTGACCAAAACTCGACTTTTTCAGCATCATCGTCACTAGTAGCCCTGAGCTCTTCAGCCCAATTCTTATGGATTTTTTTGACCGGAGTCTTATTCAAATTCAGATTTGTAGTCGGAGGTATAACAGAAGTCTGAGGGGGATGAGACGGGGGTGGAGGTTGTGAAATAGCTGGATTATTTCTTACGAACTGAGTGAGCCACTCACTCATCATTTGGAAGAAAGCTTGTTTAGCTTCTCCCTCTTGACCGCTCGTAGCCGGTCTCGAATCAGATGGCGCTGTCCCTTGAGTGGGAGTAGGCTTATTGCTTTCTACATTGTCTACTACGGCTCTTTCGGGATCCATTACTATACGATAAACACATTTTACACGTCAGGATTCATCACAATATCACAGTTCAGATATATGGCATGTCTAGCTAGACTCTCACATGCTACGTTAGTCCGAGAACCGACTAAACCGTAGCTCTGATACCAATCAAATGTAACACCCCCAACCCGTATCCGTCGTCGAATAAGGGTTAATAGGCATTACCGGACAAACAAAATCTTTTACGGACATTTCAAATTATATTTCATTCAGTGCAATCAAAACATCTCTTAAATAGGTCAACGAGACCTTAAGCATGCTTTAGAATAGGGCCGGGTCTAAACCGAACACATACGGGAATTTTCAAAAATTTAAAATTTTTTCTAAGTTACAGAGGTCACATGCCCATGTGGGCAGGCCGTGTGCCTCCCACGGCCTCAGACACGCTCGTGTGTCTAAGCTGTGTCAAAACAGGGCATACATACTGACTTCACCCGTGGTCGCTACTAACTTCACCACACGGCCAGCCGTAAGCCCGTGTGTCCAGCCCGTGGTTGAACCTAACTTGTTTTGAAATTCAACCACGAGGGACATGGTCGAGCCACACGCCCGTGTGCTCAACCGTGTGGGCAATTATAGGCCATTTTCACGGCCAATTTGCCACCCATACAAGGGTCATCCCTACAAGCTCAAATAAGCATTAATCCTTACACAATTGGCAACCAAAATCATGTCATAAGATCAACATATCATCCAATTCTATCTCATCTATAATCATGCCAACTTGTATACCAAATTGCACAACTAAAACACATGTAAAAACAAACATGGTTCATCCACAAATTTACCAATTCACTATGGCTTCAATCCATCAATAAGCTCACCATTCATTAGACCGTTTCATTACCATCAAGCTATAACAAAACATGCATCATATACCATAATCCCTCATGCATAATACCAACATTTACCTAGACACATCACATGGCTATTTACACATCTCAAACATGATCAAATTGACTAGCCTATACATGCCATACTTAGCTATATACATTTTCTAAAAGGTACCAAAACAAGATTGAGTAGTGTGATGACGATCCTCGACGATCCCTGAGCCTTTCGTAGCTTTAACAATATATAAAACAAAATAAACACACACAAAGTAAGCTTTCAAAAGCTTAGTAAGCCATATACAAATAAACTTAGCATAAAATGCACATAATCATATCAATACAAAATTATTAATAGTTCATTTGCACATTCATAATTCTTCTTGGCTCATTGAATTAGCCATTTTCTTAGTAGTATGCATATCACCAAATACATCAAGAGATCATAGCATATCCATTCACATACTATACCTCACTTCTTCACTTCGATACACATAATCCATCTAGGTAAGTTCATAGTATACTTGCATTCTATACACATACATGGTGTAATTTTCGAACATACCTAAATCATTATACATTTCTCGTAGTTATTCGCATCTCAGACTTGCCCGTTGAACCATTCAGAATCTATTAGAATATTCGGAATGCTCAGAATAGTCGTACAATGCCAACATCCTAGACGAGGTCTTACATGTACTCAGATATCGATGCCACTGACAGGGTCTTTCACGAATCAAATACGATTCCAATGTCCCAAACATGGTCTTACACGTGAATCTCGTATCGATGCCAACGTCTCAGACATGGTCTTACATGAAATCTCGAATAAATGCCAATGTCCCAAACGTGGTCTTACATGATATCACATATCGGACACCTATGTCATGACATACGTTATCCTATCTATTCCTAGGTTCGTACGGAACTTCTCGAACATTTATAACTTGTCGATATATCCTCGAATTTCACATACATTCCATCTCGAGCATTATTCATATCCATCTAAATTTCATAAATACATAAATAACTCAAACAAAATACATTTATTTGTATTTCGAGTTACCTCAGATTCGGATATTCGATCGGATTCGATTATTCAACAACTTTTGACTTTCCACAATCTAAGTCTGTTTTCTTCGATTCTTGATCTATACATATTCAGATTTAATTCATTTATTCAACAACTCAATCAATTCAATCCAAGAACACACATTTAGGGCAATTTACAATTTAGCCCACAAATTTTCACATTTGGACATTTTAGTCCCTATTTCACAAAATCACAAAATACACAAAATCACTAAATACTCATGCTTAGCCAAATTTTCATGTTACTCATACAAGTCCATACATTTCATTTATTTCACAATTTAGTCCCTCAAAATATTATTTATTCAATTTAATCCAAATTACTCAAATTCATCAACACTCCAAAGACAAAACTTATTAATCTATCACGTATAATTCATATTTCATTCTCAAACATCATAAAACTCATGAATTCATCAATGGCACATTTTAAAAACATCATCAATTCACAAAATTGAAGCATGGGTTTTGAAGTATACAAAGCAACGATTACAAAAACATACAAATTATCAAAAACCAAAGTCAAACATACCTTGAATTGAGCTTAGAAGTGGCCGAATGCTTCAAAACATTTAACCCTATTCTTTCTTTCTAATTTTGGTGAAACAAAGAAGAAGATGATGGCCATTACATGCTTTTAGTCTGATTAATTAACATTTATTTCATAAATTACAATTTTAACCTTTATTAAACATATAAGACAAATATAATTCAATGCGATAACCGTCCATACCATTATTCAATGGTTATATTGCAACATAAGGACTTCATTTTAATAAAGACATGACACTTAAGTGCTTTTAACTTATAGCATGCTAATTTAGCATATTTCACAATTAAGTCCTTTCTGTCAAATTAAGCACACAAACGAACAAATTAATTTACGGAAATTTCACACATGCTTAATCATATAATGCAAACATAGAAAATAATATTAAAATATTTTTTTGACTCAAATTTGTGGTCCCAAAACCACTGTTTCGACTAGAGTCTAAACCAAACTGTTACATCCAGTTTTAGTACAACCTGAGCCAGGAAAGGAATTCGTAGTCTACAGTGATTCATCTTTGAACGGATTGGGTTGTGTACTCATGCAAGAAGGCAATGTGATAGCATATACCTCTAGGCAGTTAAAGTCGCACGATAATAATTACCCGGCCCACGATTTGGAGTTAGATACAATTGTATTTGCACTAAATATTTGGACACATCATTTATATGGTGAGAAATGTCGGGTGTTCACTAATCATAAGAGCCAAAAGTACTTGATGACTCAAAAGGAGTTGAATCTAAGGCAAAGAAGATGGTTAGAGCTAATAAAGAATTATAAGCTAGTGATTGACAACCATCTGAGAAAGGCGAACATGGTCGCCGATGCCTTAAGCATGAAGTCCCTATTTACGTTGAGAGCCATGAGTACACGGATAGCTTTATCAGATGATGGTTCTATTCTAACCGAGTTGAGGGCTAGACCATTGTTTCTCTAAGAGATTTGTGAAGCTCAGAAAAGCGACAATGATTTGCAAGCTAAAAGAGTTCAATGTGAGTCAAATGTTGAGTTGGACTTTTGGATAAGTCCTGACAGATGTTTGATGTTTCGAGATAAGGTCTGTGTACCCAGAGATGATGAGCTTACTCAGAAGATTCTGCACGAAGCACATAGTGGATGTTTGTCTGTACATCTAGGAAGCACGAAGATGTATAATGACTTGAGGAAATGGTATTGGTGGCCGAGTATGAAGAAAGATATTTTTGAGTGTGTATCGAGATGCCTAATTTGTTAACAAGTGAAAGTTGAACACCAAGTACCTTCAGGTTTACTTCAGCCTATTATGGTTCCTGAGTGGAAATGGGACTGTAATACTATTGATTTTGTGACGGGTTTACCGTTGACACCGAAAAAGAAGGATGTCGTATAGGTCGTGGTTAATAGACTTACAAAGTTAGCCCATTTCATACCAGTATGGGTTGATTATTCACTTGGTAAGTTGGCAGATTTGTATGTGATAGAAATAGTAAGACTTCACGGAGTACCATTGTCGATTATTTCGGATAGAGATTCGAGATTTACGTCACGATTTTGGAAAAAGTTGCAAGAGGCCTTAGGCACAAAGTTGAGTCTTAGTACAGCTTTCCATCCACAAATCGACGAGTAGTCGGAGAGAGTAATACAGATACTTGAAGATATGCTTCGATGTTGTGTCTTAGAATTTCAAGGTAGTTGGGATAAATACATACCGTTGGTGGAATTTGCCTACAATAATAGTTATCAGTAGAGTTTGAAGATGGCGCTTTATGAGGACTTATATGGGCATAAGTGTCAAACCCCCTTGTATTGGACCAAACCTAGAGAAAACCAGAATCACGGGGTCAATTTGGTTAGAGAAACTGAAGAAAAAGTAAATGTGATACGCGATTGTTTAAAAGCTGCCTTAGATAGACAAAAATCCTACACGGATTTGAAAGGGAAAGAGATCGAGTTTCAAGTCAGTGATAGAGTGTTTCTGAAAGTATCACCATGGAAGAAAGTTCTCAAATTTGGTCAAAAAGTCAAATCGAATCTGCTTTATCGGACCATATGAGATTACTGAGAGGATATGGCTGGTAGCTTATCGTTTGGCTTTGCCACCTGAGCTGGAAAAGATAGATGATGTCTTCCACATGTCTATGTTACCTTGATATCATTCGGACCCTTCACATGTGATTGTACCATCAGAGGTAGAGATTTCATCGAACATGACTTATGGCGAAGAGCCGGTGAAGGTCTTGGCATGATAGGTCAAGCAGTTGAGAAACAAAAGTATATCTATTGTGAAGGTACTATGGAAAAGGCACGGGGTAGAAGATCCTACATGGGAGCCCGAAGAGACTATGAGAAACCAATATCCCAACCTTTTTACTAGTAAGATTTTCGGGGATGAAAATCCCTAAAGGGGAGAATTGTAACAGCCCGATTTAGAGGCTAGTCCGAAGTGTGGTTTTGGAACCACTAATCCGATGTCGTAGAAAATTATTTTTATAATTGTGTCTATGAATTAGAATGATTATATGAGTGTATGAAAATTTTGGTGCATTGATTTTACCGATTGCATGCTGAATTGCAAAAATGGACTAAATCGCATAAAGTGTAAAAGTACTATTTTACAAGCTAAAGGTGTTTAAAAGCCATAGAGTATTAATTGGAGGCCTTTAATGTGCAAGTAGACCCTTAGATATAGGGTGGCCGGCCATAGTGGACAAGCCATGACAAAATTGGTCAAAGTTGTTGAAATTAGTTGGGCTAAATTAATGTTTTATAATAAAATAATGAAAGAAAAGATATTATCTTTTCTTCTCTTCCTCTCCACCAAAAATTAGCAGCAAAATAGGGGTTTGAGAGCTCAAAAATTTTAGCAAGCTTTTCTCCTCACAAGTAAGTGTATTGATGATCACTCCTAGATAATTTTTGTACTTTTAGGACCCTTGTAGCTTGAGCTAGCTAATGAGGGGACTATTTTGCAAAATGGTTAAAAGTTTAAGGTTTTCCCATGTGAGAATTTATGTTTTTTGCTGCATTTTTATTGAAGAAAATGAGTCTTAGTTGTTAAATAAACAACTTTTGTGAAATGTGTTACCATGAAAACACCTAAGAGGACCTTTTTGCAAAGGTTGTAAAATAGGTGTTAAATGTGTGAAATAATGAGTATTAAGGGTTTTATAAGAGAAATAAATGTTCACCTAGGTTCGTTAAAGGAAGAAATTTGATTAGAATTGCTTTACAATCCTAGGGGCAATATTGTCATTTTGTGAAGGCCTAAGGGGAAAATTGTAATTTTGCCAAAATATGATTATTGAAATGTAATGATTAATGTAGTAATTAAATGAACTAATTTTATATTATAGATCAAGAAGAACGAGAAATTAACCTTGACCAAGGAAAAGGCAAGCTTCTGGACTAGATTGGCAAATTGACATATTTTGGTACCGAGGTAAGTTTGTGTGTAATAAATTCAACATCATGTTATTAAGTTTTAAAATGTTTGATATTAGTTCTGATGAATATTATATCTATAAAATTGAGTAAAGATGTTGAATGAGAAAATGATGAAAATTTACGACATTGAAGTCCCAGTTTGACTTTAAGAAATGAGAGGATATCATCATCAAGACATGAGATGGGTAAGGTCCCGTATAAGACCATGTACAGGACATGGCCTCAGCACCGAATTGAGATCCCGTGTAAGACCATATCTGGGATATGGCATTGGCGTCATATTTATGTGAATGATGATGATTACGTATCTTCGAGTACCCCAAGTGATCCAATGGGGTAATTAGTTAAGGTTAAAATAGAGATGAGATTAGTGCTAAAGCTATGTGATGAAGTGATACAGGTACATGTGATTAATTCACGAGAAATGTTTATGATATTTTACATGACATGTAATTGGTAAGAATAAGCATGAGAAGTTTTAGCAATGTGATTGACACTTTGTTTTCTTATTTAATGCAATGGATGGATGGAATTATGAGCCTTTATGTTGCTATTTATTTCATGCAAACTTACTAAGCTTTATGCTTACCCCTCTCATTTCCCTTTCCTTGTAGTATCGCCAAACTAACTCGGGGATCGTACGACTTTGGATTCGGAATCACACTATGAAATTCTCTTTGGTATAGCAAAGTTAGATTTATTTTGAGTAAGGCATGTATAGGACTTGATCATTTTGTTATGTCATATTTGTTAGCCAAAGTGTTGGCTATTAATGTTGTTCAACTCATTTTGTAAATGGTCATTGGAAATTGTTCAGTACTTGATAAGTTCATCTATTCAATGTTGATGAAATTCATGAAGTGCATGCTTGTATGGATGTTTTGATTTTGATTTCTTGGAAGTGCCTTATGGTCATGATGTATGTTGAATTGATTTGGTATAAATGTGGTTGCTTTGTAGGGTGGCAAATGGCTTGGTAGATAGCCTTACAATTGTTTATACGGGTAGACACATGATCAGCCCCATGGGCGTGTTGAGAGGCTATTTGTCCCCACGGATGCTAGGTTGACAAGTCAGAATACCCAGTAGTAAACACACGGGTTGAGACACGACCGTGTGTCTCGACCGTGTGGGAGACACGGCCTAAGACACGGCCATGTGCCCGGGCCGTGTGAACTCTGCACTTGAAATTAGAAACTTAATTCGACACACGGCCTAAGGAAACAGGTGTGTGCCTTGGCCGTGTGACCTTATTGAGGTGATGACGTAATAAACAGAATGCCAAGGTTTTCACACACGAGCGGAGACACAGGCGTGTCTTGGCTATGTGAAGACACGGGCTATGGACACGGGCGTGTGTCAGGTCGTGTGAAAACCCCTGTGGGTTTGAATTGGAAAATAAATCCACACGGGTGTGGAACACGGGCATGTGATATGCCACACGGGCGTGTTCTTTCCTTCACACGAGCGTGTGGCCCTGTGTTGAGTCAAATTTTTCTAAGTGTTCAAAAGTTTCCAGTTTGGTCCCGAATCATTCCAGGTGCAAGATTAGGGTTTTGTAGGCCTCTAATAAGGAAATTATGGTCTCAATTGAAAAGGTTTAATTTGAAATGAAGTTTTTATGGATCGATATTGTATGATTTAGCAAGTTAAGTACGGTAATGCCTCGTACCGGTTCAGGAGTCGAATAAGGGTAAGAGGTGTTACACATGTATTTTCACTTAGTCAATTTCCCGTTGAACTCATCGGAATAATAACAGATACAAGGTGGCCTGTACATAGTACCACCCTTGTAGCTGAAGCTATCTAGTGCACATAGTAGCTTGCACTTAGTACTACACATGTGACCAAAACCATCACTTACACATAGTGGCCTGCAGTTAGTACCACACATGTGATCGAAGCTATCGGGTACGCATAGTAGCCTGCACTTAGTACTACACACGTGACCTAAAACCATCTCATAGCTCTCTGGTACACATAGTGGCCTACACTTAGTACCAGACATGCGACCTAGCTACCTCATTCTTATCTTTTCTATTCCGAAGGTTCAACCAGGAATTCTTACTTTTCAACATTGTACCAATTCATCCATAATCAATCACAATTCATAATTTACATCAAATAATTACTCCATATTCAACCATATCTCATATAATATAACAAAATATTAAAACATAAATAAAAAACGATGTATTATTTACATACAAACTTACCTCGAAAGCAAAATCGGTGAAAAAGACATATTCGCCAATTACTCGTTTTTCCCCTGTTCTAGTTCCAAACCTCGTTTTCCTTGATCTATAACATGTTTAATTTATTTATTCATCCTACTACTCAAATTAGCCTTAATACATATTTTGGAAAAATTTACATTTTTGCCCCTAAACTTTGTCATATTTACACTTTTACCCTTAGGCTCGTAAAATGGTTTTTATTCAATTTCCTTGTATTTTAAGCCTATCTGAACCATTTTCATAACTACAATAGCCCACAATTTCCACTAATTCACACTTTTATGATAAATTTCATAACTTTTACAAATTAGTCCTCTTAGGCATTTTTATCGAAAATCACTTAGTGAAAGTCGTTTCTCTAACCATAAACATGCATTTTCTACCATTAAACAGAAAAAAAAACACATATTCATCATGGGTCAAAACCCTAGACTTTAACCATATCTCAAATTAGTGGTAGAAATAGATAGATCTTGTTAAGAAGATTTCAAAAACGTAATAATTATTAAAAATGGGGCAAGAACGGATTTACAACCGAGCATGGAAGCTTGAAAAACCTTAGCCATGGTTTCCCCTTTTGAAATTCAGCCATGGGGTTGAAGATGGACAAAAATTGGCTTTTCATTTTGCTTTTAATTCATTTTAATTACTAAATGACCAAAATGCCCCTAACTTAAAAATATTCTATTTCACCTATTTCATGTCCATTTTTATCCAACAAATAAACCAAAGGTCTAATTACCATTTAAGGACCTCGAATTTAAATTTTCATAGCAATTTGACACATCTAGCCTCTAGAACTCAAGTTTTGCACTTTTTACAATTTAGTCCTTTTGATTAAATTGACTGCCCAAACGTCAAAATTTTCGAACGAAATTTTCACGAAATCATTCCGTGAAATTGTAGACCATAAAAATATAATAAAAATAAATTTTCTAACGTCAAATTTGTGGTCTCAAAACCAATGACTAGGCCCAAAATCGGGCTTTTACATATTAGATGTGATTTATGTTTGTGAATTGGTTCTAAATAATGTATGTTTAGTAAAGGTAGAGTTAGTTGAACTTGTATGTTTTGATGGAGTAAGGTATGAGGTTATAAGC
Source organism: Gossypium australe (assembly GCA_005393395.2). Classification (NCBI taxonomy): domain Eukaryota; kingdom Viridiplantae; phylum Streptophyta; class Magnoliopsida; order Malvales; family Malvaceae; genus Gossypium; species Gossypium australe. Next base: position 42,970,097 of record CM016617.1, read on the forward strand.
ATGTTAATTTTTGTTATTGAGAATGGTATGAATTAGGCTTGATTATAGATGAATTAAAATGTTATTTGTGCTATGGATTGGTACCATTTGAGTTGGTTTAGGTATGTGTAAATTGGGTGGCAAAATGGCTTGGTAAATAGCCTTTTGTCCACACTGGCAGAGACACGGGCGTGTGTCTTAGCTGTGTGTGACACACGGTCATGGTACACGGCCATGTGTCCCCTAGTGTTGAAATTGAAGTGAAGTCAGTATGCTCTACACAATCTCACACACGGGCACATGATCGGCCATGCGATACAAGTTGGTATACCCCCTAATTGGCACACAGCCTAGCACACGGGCGTGTGACTTGGCCGTGTTGCATAACTCAGTATACCCTACAGTTTTGGCACGGTCTACCACACCGTCTAGCACAGGGCATATGTGGCCACTTCGAAGGGAACACGGGTTAGACACACGGGCGTGTGGTTTGCCGTGTGACCTAAGTGAGTATGTATGCCTTGTTTTCACACGGCCTAAAACACGAGCATGTCTACTAGCCGTGTGAGGCAAACGGTCTGTTGATAGGGGTGTGTGACCCCTAAATGGTTGAAAATTTTTTAAATTTTTAGAATTTTCATATGATATTGGTTTAGTCTCGAACCACTTCTAAAGCATGTTTAAGGCCTCATAGGCCTTTATATGGGACAATGTGATTGTGTTGAATGAATTATGAGAATGAATGCTTATTGTTACATAAATGTTTGCTATATGTGTTGTGAATTGATCGGTAATACCTTGTAACCCTATTCCGGCATTGAATACAGGTGAAGGGTGTTACATTTATTGGTATCAGAGCTACGGTTTAGTCGATTCTAGGACTAACGTAGTGCGTATGAGAGTCTATCTATACATGCCATATATAAACTATGATAGTGTGATAGCTCTTGACATTTTAAACTGTGGTTTCATATAGTACTGAATCCTAATCGAGCTATGGCTGATGAGGTTGAGAGTAATTCATCTGCTCTCGCGCAAGGGACAGCGCCATCTAAATCCAGACCCATAACGGGTAGCCAGGGAGGGGAGGCTAAAGAAGCCTTCTTCCAAATGATGAAGGAGTGGTTCATTCAATATATTTGAATGAGCCCGGCTGCTCAACAACCTCCACCCCTTCCTGTTCCCCAACCTGTACCTGTAGCTCCTCAAGGAGTCGAGCTTTTAAGATTGAATAAACCTCCAGTTGACAAGATCCGTAAACATAGGGCTGAAGAGTTCAGAGCTAATGTTGATGATGACCTTGAGAGAGTTGAGTTTTTGCTTGAAAATATGATTAGAGTGTTTGATGAGCTTTCTTGCACTCCAACTGAATGTTTAAAATGTGCTATATCCCTTTTAAGAGATACCGCGTAGCAGTGGTGGAATACATTAGTATCGGTGGTGCCGAGGGAGAGAGTTACTTGGGAATTCTTTCAGACTGAATTTCGAAAGAAATACATCAATCAACGGTTTCTTGATCAAAAGCATAAAGAATTTTTAGAGTTGAAACATGGCCGTATGACTGTAATTGAATATGAAAGAGAATTTGTACGGTTGAACAAGTATGCTCGAGAATATGTTTCTACTGAAGAAACAATGTGTAAGTAGTTTGTTGATGGGCTGAATGAAGACATTAAACTTTTGATCTGGATTCTAGATTTGAAAGAATTCATTTTGTTATTTGAACGGCCCCTGCAAATTTAAAGATTTTAGCCGAGAAAAGAAGAAAGCTAATTTAGAGGCTAGAGATTCGATGAAAAGACTGATGAATAATCCTTATCATTCTTCATCAAGGAAATCTCGAGATTCATATAGTCGATCGAATGCATCAGTGGGATATCAGAATAGAGATCGTGGAAATTTACATGTGAACCCTAAAGCTCAAGCTACCTCTGTCTCGAGTGTTGGAAGTGTTAGAAATAACAAACTCGAATGTCAATAGTGTGGGAAATGACATTTTGGATAATGATGGAATAAAAGTAGTAAAGCTTACTTTAAATGTGGTTCACCAGATCACTTTATTCGAGACTGTCCAGAGTTATCTGAGAAAGAAAAGTTCAGAATGTAAGATCGAGCAATACGACTGTGAGAGGGAGACCATTGAGAAACACGAGAAACGTATCCAGTGGTAGATGTATAACTAGGGACTCAGCTGTGAGATCCGATGCCAGAGCACCTGCTAGAGCCTACGCTATTCGTGCTCGCGAAGAAGCGTTGTCCCCAGATGTTATTACAGGTACATTCTCTCTTTATGATACTGATGTGATTAATTTAATTGACCCTCGATTGACACACTCGTATATATGTATGAACTTGGTGTCTAAAAAAAGTTTACATGTCGAGTCAACAGAGTTTGTAATTAAAGTATCGAACCCTTTAGGCTAGTCTGTTTTAGTTGATAAGAGTTGTAAGAATTGTCCTTTGATGACTCGGGGTTACTATTTTCGGGCTGATTTGTTGCTTCTACTGTTCGATGAGTTTGATGTGATTCTAGGTATGGATTGGCTGACTATGCATGATGTAGTTGTGAATTGTAGGTGAAAGATAATCGAATCGGAATGTCAAAATGGTAAAATTCTTCGGATTGAGTCTGATGATTTGAGTGAATTACCTACTGTGATATCATCTATGTTAGCTCAAAAATGTATAAAAAAGGGTTGTGATGCATATCTTGCATATGTACTGGATACAAGGGTGTTTGAATCAAAGATTGAATCTGTACCTGTTGTTTGTGACTTTTAGATGTATTTCCAGAAGAATTACTAGGTTTGCCACCAATTAGAGAGGTTGAATTTGGTATTGAATTAGTACCGGGAACAACACCGATATTGATAGCTCTATATAGAATGGCTCCAACAGAATTAAAAGATTTGAAACCTCAGTTGCAAGAGTTAACAGATAAAGGTTTTGCACGACCGAGTTTTTTGCCCTGGGTGTGCCTGTATTGTTCGTAAAGATGAAAGACGGATCAATGAGAATTGGTATTAACTATCATCAGCACAATAAAGTTACAATAAACAGTAAGTATCCATTGCCGAGAATAGAAGGTTTGTTTGATCAGTTGAAAGGTGCAACAATTTTTTCAAAGATTGACTTGAGATCAGGATATTATCAATTGCGAGTTAAATACTCAGATGTGCCAAAAATAGCGTTTAGAATGAGGTATGGACACTATGAATTCTTTGTTACGCTCCTACCATTTTTTATGGATTTGATGAATCAAATTTTTAGACCGTATTTAGACAGATTTGTTGTTGTATTCATTGACAACATTCTGATCTATTCACGAGATGAGTCTGAGCATGCCGAGCATTTGAGGATTGTGTTGCAAACTTTGAGAGATAAGAAACTGTATGCTAAATTTAGAAAATGTGAGTTTTGGCTCTGGGAAGTTGGATTTTTAAGGCATATAGTTTTAACGAATGGCTTTCGAGTTGATTCGAGCAAGATATTTGTACTTATTAAATGGAAACCACCAAGAAATGCATTTGAGGTCAGAAGTTTTCTGGGATTGGCTAGTTACTATCGACTCTTCGTTAAAGGATTTTCAGTGATTGCTACTTTAAAAAGATGTGAAATTTGATTGGTTAGAAAAATGTCAATAGAGTTTTGAACTATTGAAAGCATTGTTAACTGAGGCACCAATGTTGGTTCAGCCTGAGTCAGGTAAAGAATTTGTGATTTACAGCGACGCATCACTGAACGGTTTGAGCTGCGTATTGATGCAAGAGGGAAATGTTGTAGCTTATGCCTCCAGATAGTTGAAACCGCATGAAAAGAACTATCCAACACATGAAATAGAGTTAGATGTTATAGTTTTTGCATTGAAAATCTGGCGTTCTTATTTGTACGGTGAAAAATGCCACATCCTTACTGATCATAAGAGTTTAAAGTATATTATGACTCAGAAAGATTCGAATTTGCAACAACAGAGATGGCTCGAGCTACTAAAAGAATATGAATTGGTGATTGATTATCATCCGAATACGATCACAAGTTGTGGAAATATTCCTGATCGTATTTGTGCCCGATCGTTAAATCTAAGAAGTATCGTTCTTCTTGGAGTTTGAATAAATTCGACTGATTATAGTCTCAACAAAAGTTTGCAAAATTAGTTCAAGAGGTTTATGAGTCAATTGGATAATGGTTCGGTTTGGAAATAAAATAAGTAAGGCAAAGGATGGCTAGGATGGATAGGAAAACTTAAGGACAAGAATGAACCAATACTGTGCAAAGTATTGACCGAAGACTTATATTTCACTTAAGGTGCTGGAAGTCATTAAAATAACCTTGACCCACTATCTATATTGAGATAGGAACCAAAGGTATATTGGATGAACGCCACACTCAGTTTAAGAGTGATAAGTTAGAAGAAACAAGGTTGACGCCACTAGTGAGCTAAATAAGCCAACTTGAGTCTCGGACAAAATTTAAGAGCTGAATTAAACTCACAAAATTATAGAAATTCATCCAAGTAGTAAAAAGTCTAAAACACATGAAATAGATAAGTATTTATAGTGATGAACCTAGGCTAGCCGAATGGACATTTGGCAATTAAAAAGTCAACTTGTGTTCAGCTCAAGTTAATCGAAACTTCCTTGAAGGTTCCTAGAAATTTCCTTTAAGCTTCCTAGCTAGCTAGAATTAAATGATGAGCTGAATAGTCTTAGGCAGGTTCGGCCAAGAGGATGCATGAGCACTAAGTTGCTGCTTTGATCACCTGAATAGTCTTGAAGAGTTTTAATGTCATCTTGAGTACCCCAATGGCCAATAGGTGTGAAGGCTGAATGTGTACAACCACTTGTGTGTGAGTGCAGAAAACCGAATGGGCAGCTAGTGTGAAAAGAATTTCCAGCTTGTGTGAAAGCTCTTAAAGTTGCTTGGAGAACTCAATGATCAGCTTAGAAGAAAGAAAACATCAGCACAACTTGTCCTTTGATGTTCACGAAAGGTTGCTTGGAGTAGCTAAATCATCAGCTCAGCTTAATTGTGCTGTCCATGCATGTACCTGCAGCAACTAATTTCAGCTAGTTAAATAGGCTAAGACAAATTAATTCGGCTGGACAAAATTAATTGAAACGTGAATTAAATTTGTCTTAAACTTAGACACTTAATTATCTATTAAACATCTATTAAATATGTAATAAACTAAGACACATTAATTTTTAATTATGATGTCCAGATTATGACACATTAAAAGCAACTTTAACTATTTGAGCTAAATATATTAATTCAACTAATACTAAATCAAAGGTTCATTTTCAGCAAAAAAAAAAAAGAAAAGAAAAGTGCATAAATTAAACCGAGTTAGGTTTGAGCTGATTGAGCTAAATTTAAGCTTAGTTTAGCTTGCAAAAGATTGCATGGTGAACTCGTACGGCTGGCCCAAGCCCCCTCGATGTGTCCAGCCAAGGTCTCGCCCCACACTTGATCTACTTGGGCCAAAATAGCCTCTTTGAAGCACTTGGCTCGTGCTCAGGTGATGGGACCTTGTGGCAGCTCCAAAGGCTCCCTACTCTAGCTTGGTGTGACTAGGGGCTTGGCCATATCCCCCTCTTCAAAGTAATTTGTCCTTAAATAGGGACCTGCGTCAAAAGGAGATAAGTCAAACACATTAAAGCTTGCACTTATATTATACTCACCCGGTAGGTCGAGTCGATAGGAATTTTCTTTGATTCATTACAAAACTTGGAAGGGACTGTCTCCATGCGGTAATAGCTTGGACCTCCGTTAGGCTGGGAACCGTTCCTTCCTCATGTGAACCCAAACCCAATCGCCGAGTTCGAAAACAAATCTTTTTCAGCCCTTGTTCGCCTGTTGAATATAACTCTTGGTCCTTGCTTCGATGTTTGCTCGTACCTTTCGGTACAACTCCTTCACAACTTGGCCTTTTTCCTAGCATCTGCATGAATAAGTTGGTCATTAGTCAAAGGTTTTAGGTCTAATGGAGTCAAAGGATTAAATCCATAAACTATTTCAAAAAGAGAGTATTTAGTTGCCGAGTGAATGGATCGATTATATGCAAACTCAATATGCGAAAAACACTCCTCCCACGACTTCAAATTTTTCCGAATGATGGCTCACAACAAGGTAGATACCACACGATTAACCACTTTCGTTTGGCCATCCGTTTGGGGGTGACAAGTGGTTGAAAACAGCAACATGGTCCCGAGCTTCCCCCACAACAATCTCCAAAAATAGCTTAGAAATTTCGTGTCTCGGTCAGATACGATGGTTCTCGGGATGCCATGTAATCAGACGATTTCCTTAAAAAATAAGTTGGCAATGTGAATAGCATCGTCAGTTTTTGTACAAGATTAAAATGAGAAATTTCTGAAAATCTATCTACGACAACATAAATTGAATCCTTCCCTATTTTAGTCCTAGGTAATCCAAGGAAAAAATCCACAAAAATGTCCATCCAAGGTGCTTCAGGTACGGGAAGTGGCATGTACAGCCCATGTGGCTTAATCTTGGATTTGGCCTTCTTGCACATCATGCATCATTCAAAAACTCGTTGGACATCCCATTTCATTCATGGCCAATAAAAATGCTCTCGGAGCATCGCCAAAGCTTTTCCCTGGCCAAAGTGGCCCGTGATGTAACAGTCTGAATTTGACCCTAATCGGAACAGTGGTTTCGGGACCACGAATCCGAGTCTGAAATATATTTAAATGATATATTCTGTGCTTAGTATATGTGCTTTAATGTGTGTGAAAGTTTCGTAGAAAAATTTAATCGTTTGCGTGTTTAATTTGAAAAAGGGACTAAATCGCGTAAAGCGTAAAAGTTGCATGCAATAGGGTAAAGTGCTAGATTGATGATGGCTTTTTAATGTGGGGTATCAAATGGCAAATTAGCCTATTTTTATGTGTAGTGGGCGGCATATGTCTAAATTAACCTTATATGTATATGTTAATTATATTATATACTAAGGGCATTATGGTACATTAGTTTAAATTCTAATGATATCTTAAATAAAACATAAAATATAGCTTGGTTCTTCATTTCTTCAACACCGAATATAAGAAAAAGAATAAGGGAGAGGGTTTGTTCATTCGGCCAACATTCAAGCTTAAATCGGGTAAGTATTTTAGTCGGTTTTTGATAAATTTTACGTTTTTGTGATCGTTGCTTCGTATACTATCCGACCCATGCTAATTTTTTTGATATTAGTGTGTATATGACATTCGGCCATTGATGTGTTCATGAGGTTTTTGATGTTTGATGATTTTAAATTAAAGCTATGTTAAATATTAGTATGTTTTGTATTAGAAATTTTAGTGAATTTGAGTATTTTGGGCTAAATTGCAAAAATGAAATTTTGAGGGGACTAAAATGCAAAATAAATGAAAGAAATGGACTTTTAGGTCCTTGTGAACATTCGGCCCTAAGGTATTATAGTGAAATTTTGTGTATTTTGTGTTTTGTGCAAATAGGACTAAATTGTAAAAATGTGAAACATTAGGGGTAAAATGGTAATTTGCCCATTTATGTGTTTTGGGACTAAATTGAGTTGAAATGTGTTTGAATGAGCTAAATCTTTATGTGTCTAGATCAAGAACAAAGAAAAACGGATTTGGATCAGGGAAAGGTGAAGGTTGCCGAATAGCCGGTATACGTTGTCCGTCGACAGTCGAGGTAAGTCCTTAAGCAAGTATATATTACATAATTATTTATGAACGTATTAAATGATAATATTTGATAATTTTGAGTATAAAATCTTGTGTTAGCCGAATGTAAAAGTGTTAGAATGGATCGAATATATATGTATATCTTGTTAATACGATATGAAAAAGTATATTCGATATGATATGTGGATGTAATATGATGTATATGATCTATTTGTGATGTTAGCACTAAGAAATGTGTATGGAAGGATTGTTTCGGGCTTCGAGCCTAGCAGGCCTTGTGCCGGTGGATTATTTCAGGATTTGAGCCTAGCAGGCCTTGTGCTGGTGAATATACCGGGCTTAATGCCTAGCAGGCTAAATGCCGGTGTTTGAAATATGGGACTTTGAGTCTAGCAGGCCAAGTGCCGGTGTATGCGATTCGGAGCAATGATTTGCTTATTGTATGCTGGTGAGTTTTCAATACCCGAATTTCGATATTAAATTAGTAAAGTTACAAAATAAATTAAGAAAGCTTAAGTTATGAAAGTGAATTTGTGGGTTCAGTTACAAGGTAAGTATTAATCATGTTTGTATGCCATGCTTATATGCTATATTGATAATTAAATGAAATGTTGAAAGGAAGTGATATACATATGATAGTTGAAACTTGTTTATATGTGCTATATCGTGAGAAAGTTGGTTATAGGAAAGCATGAAAGAACTAAGGTAATTGTACAGATATGAATATATGCTTAAGTGTGGGATTATTATTTGTAATCGATGTGCGGTAGCAAAGTAATGAAAATTTATGTATACAAGAGATGAGTCATTCGGCTATGTTGAAATTATGTGTTAATTCATGAATGCTTAATGTCAGAAATTTATTATTTAAATGTTTGTGTAACCAAATGCTATATTGTGGATGCTTAAGACTTACAAAGCTAGTGAGCTTACCTTGTGTGTGGACTTTGTTTGTTTTATAGATCTCGTTCAAGTTACGGGCTCCGAGGGTCGTCAGAGGAATCAACCACACTATCAAATCCCTTTTTGGTACTCAACCACACTATCAAATCCCTTTTTGGTACTCATACACTTGGTTTTTTTTTTTTTAAATCAAAGGCATGTATAGGTTAGACTAAATTGTAATTAGTGAACTTTGGTCTTGTGACTAAGTATAGCCTAGCCTTGCGAAAAAGGCTTATTTCCTTTGGTTAACTTAAGTTTTAATGCTCTTTGACATAATGGTTGGAATTTAAAGTCATATCTGAATATATGTGTAAATGATTGCATGCTTGAAGTGCTTAGTTCTTAGCAAATTTATCCATGGCCAGTTACATGTATATTTAGGTCAATGTATGTTATAGAGAATATGTTTGCAGTTAAAAATGAGTCTATGTGCTTTGGGTCTAATGTGTTTTACAAATGAATATTGAGTTTGGTCACATGTATCGATATTAAAGTAGATAATAATATATGCGTATGTGTGGTAGTTAATTATAAGGATTAAGATTCGATATACTGTTAGATACAAATTTTGGGAGGCATAAGTTAACTTTGTAAACTTGTAATTGGTAACATGGAATATTGATAGACATGTTTTTGAATGGCATGTACGGGTATGGAAATCGTGGGTATTTGTATATCCAACTTTTATTATGTGAATTGGTAAAGAGATAGCTAAATGTTGGAGATATGGACTTGATGGCATTCGGCCATATGCATGATCAAATATAAATTTCCAATTTGCATTATATGTATGCATGTGATGTTAGTTTGATTGAATTTTGAGTTTAATATGATATGCAGGATATCTATTAGATTGTTTTCTTTTGGGAAGTTAATTTCACTATGCATGCTGAGACAAAAGAGTTTACATTTGAGAAATTAAAATATGTTTAAATGATTTGCATACAAAGTACGATTGGTGTAAGCATTAGAAATGAATAAGTTGCATAACTAATTGTAGTTTGATTATGCACATATCAACGGATTAAAGTGTGCATTGGATCAACTGAGTGTTGGTTTTATCTGATTTTGGTATAATAAAATGTATATGTGATCTCGAATAGGTTTATTGGAATGCCATGTTTTATCACCTAGTTAAGTTTTAAATCACATGTATAATTATATATGTGTATTAGGTTAAGGTGACTTGATCGATTAAATGAAATGAATCAATTTGTAAATTGTTGCAAGGAATCATGTGAAGTATGTTTTAAGAAATTGAGTGTAATACTTATAATACGCAGGATTAATACTTTTAATCATTTGTATTTTTCTATTATATGATGGTTCATCTATAACTTATGTGGTTAGTCAAAAGTTGTGTTTTGTCCGGTAATGCCTTTTAACCCTATTCGGCGACGGATACTGGTAAGGGGTGTTACATTTGATTGGTACCAGAGCTTACGGTTTAGTCGATTCTAGGACTACTGTAGCGCGTGTGAGTCTAGCTATACATGCCTTAATTATATATTTGATAGTGTGGTGACTTCTGATATTTTCCAATTGTGTTTTATATAGTAAATGGATTTCGATCCTGACAGAGCCGTAGCAGATGACGTAGAGAGTGTAGCGCCTGATCGTGCACGTGAATCAGTGCTAGTAAACTCTCGACCAGTTACGGGTAGCCATGAGGGGGAGGCTAAACAAGCCTTCTACCAGATGATGAATGAATGGTTTACCCAGTTTGTTCAGAATAACCCGGCTGTACAACCACCTCCACCCCTGAATAATCCAACTCCGGTACCTTCAGCACCTCCGATGATAGATCCGATGAGATCTAGTAGGCCGCCCGTTGATAAAATCAGGAAATATGGGGCCGAAGAATTCAAAGCTAATGATGATGATGACGTAGAGCGAGCTGAGATGTGGCTTGATAACACTATTCGGGTACTTGATGAACTATCCTGCACTCCTGATGAATGCCTAAAGTGTGCTATATCGCTACTTCGGGACACTGCATATCACTGGTGGAACACACTAGTATCAGTGGTTCTGAAAGAAAAAGTGACTTGGGACTTCTTCTAGATCGAGTTCCCTAAGAAATATATCAGTCAGAGATTCATCGATCAGAAATGAAAAGAATTTCTGGAATGAAAATAGGGTCGTATGACTGTGACGGAATATGAGTGGAAGTTTGTTAGATTGAGCCGTTATGCCCGAGAGTGTATATCAACTGAAGCCATTATGTGCAAAAGATTTGAAGACGGTCTGAATGAAGACATAAAGTTGCTTGTTGGCATTCGTGAAATCAAAGAGTTCGTGGTGCTAGTTGAGCGAGCTTGCAAAGCTGAAGAGCTCGGAAAAGAGAAAAGAAAGGCTGAAATAGAAGCTAGAGACACTCGTAAAAGATCATCGAGTATGACTTTCCATTCAGTGTCTAAGAAGTTCAGAGATGACTTCAGCCGACATAAAGCTACTTCAGACTTGCCTAGACGTGATCGACCTCCAGTGAGTTCCCGAGCCACTTCGATGGCTAGTGTTGGTAATGTTCCACAGAACCGGGCTGAGTGCAAACATTGTGGGAAATGGTATTCTGGGAGTTGTAGATTTCATGATTGGTCCTGCTTTAAATGTGGATCGTCGAACCATTTCATTCGAGAGTGCCCTATGATAGCCGAGCAAAATACGGCTCAGAACACTAAACCGAGCAGCGCACCAGCATGGGGCAGACCACCCAGACATTCAGGCTATGTAGGTGGCAGTCAGAGAGGGACAAAAGACACTGCAGTTCGATCAGAGGCTAGAGCTCCAGCTAGAGCTTATGTTATACGAGCCAGAGAGGATGCTTCTTTCCCAGATGTTATTACCGGTACTTTCACACTTCATGATACCACTGTGATTGCATTGATTGATCCTAGTTCGACTCATTCATATGTGTGTGAAACTCTAGTATCCAGTAAGACTCTGCCAGTTAAGTCTACTGAATTTATGATCCGTGTGTCCAACCCTTTGGTTAGATGTGTTCTTGTTGATAAAGTGTGTAAAGGTTGCCCGTTGATGATTCGGGACTTTTGCCTTCCAGCCGATTTAATGTTGTTGCCCTTCGACGAGTTTGATATAATTTTGGGAATGGATTGGTTAACTTTGTATGATGCAATGGTGAATTGTAAAAGAAAGATCATTGATTTGAGATGTCAGAATGGTGAGACCATCCGAGTTGAATCTAGTGTTTTAAATGGGCAACCTACCGTAATATCCTCGATGCTAGCCCGAAAGTATGTGAGAAAAGGATGCGAAGCTTATTTGGCTTATGTATTGGATAATAAAGTGTCTGAAAAACAGATTGAATCTGTACCGATTGTGTGTGAATACCCAGATGTGTTTCCTGAAGAATTACCGGGTTTACCACCAATACGAGAGATTGAGTTTGGTATTGAATTAGTACCGGGGACGACTCCGATTTCGATAGCTCCGTATCAGATGGCGCCTACTGAGTTGAAAGCGTTGAAAGCACAGTTGCAAGAGTTGACAGATAGGGGCTTTGCACGACCGAGTTTCTCTCCTTGGGGTGCACCAGTTCTGTTTGTGAAAAAGAAAGACGAGACTATGCGAATGTGTATTGATTATCGGCAGCTGAATAAAGTGACAATAAAGAATAAATACCCGTTACCTCGAATTGATGATTTGTTTGACCAGTTAAAAGGGGCTTCAGTGTTCTCAAAGATAGATCTGAGATCGGGTTATTATTAGTTGCGAGTCAGAGATACAGATGTGCCAAAGACTGTATTTCGAATGAGGTACGGACATTTTGAGTTTCTGGTTATGCCTTTTGGACTTACTAATGCACCTGCTGTTTTTATGGATCTGATGAATCGAGTTTTCAGACAGTTTTTGGTTCGATTTGTAGTAGTGTTTATTGATGATATACTGATCTACTCTAAAGATGAAATCGAGCATGTCGTGCATTTGAGATTAGTGCTACAAACTTTTCGAGAACGATAGTTGTATGCAAAGTTTAGTAAGTGTGAGTTTTGGATGAAGGAAGTCAGCTTCCTGGGTCATGTTGTTTCAACGTCAGGTATTCAGGTTGATCCGAACAAAATATCGGCTATACTTGATTGGAAGCCACCAAAGAGTGTTACTGAAATTCGAAGCTTTCTTGGACTTGCAGGATACTACAGACGAATCGTCAAAGGTTTTTCCATGATAGCTACACCTTTGACAAAGCTACTACAGAAATATGTCAAATTTGAATGGTCGGAAAAGTGTCAGAAAAGTTTCGATCAGTTGAAAGCCCTTTTGAACCGAAGCTCCAGTGCTAGCTCAACCTGAATCGGGTAAAGAATTTATTATTTTCAGTGATGCTTCTTTGAATGGGTTGGGTTGCGTTTTGATGCAGGAAGGCAAATTCATAGCCTACGCTTCGAGACAATTGAAGCCTCACGAAAGAAATTATCCGATTCATGATTTGGAACTAGCAACCATTGTTTTCGCTTTGAAAATATGGCGTCATTACTTGTTCGGCGAAAAATGTCATGTTTACTCAGATCACAAAAGCCTGAAGTACTTAATGACTCAAAAAGATTTGAACTTGGGGCAACTCAGATGGTTAGAACTATTGAAAGACTATGAATTAGTGATTGATTATCATCCGGGGAAAGCCAATGTTGTTGCGGATGCCTTAAGTCGAAAATCACTATTTGCTCTTCGTGCGTTGAACGCACATATGGTTATGTCTGGTGATGGTTCGATCATAGCCGAGTTGAAGGCAAGACCGTTGTTTATTTAGCAAATTTGTGATGCACAAAGAATTGACAAAGACTTGATTGCTAGACGAGGTCAGTGTGAAAAAGATATAGAGTCAAAGTTTCGAATTGATGCAAATGATTGTTTGAATTTCAAAGGTCGAATATGTGTTCCGAAGAATGTGGATTTGATTCAGATGATTTTAAAAGAGGCTCATAATAGTCGACTATCGGTACATCCGGGTAGCACGAAAATGTATAATGATATGAAACAATTCTACTGGTGGCCTGGCATGAAACGAGATATATCTGAATTTGTTTCAAAATGTTTAATTTGTCAGCAAGTAAAAGCCGAGCATCAAGTGCCTTCTGGGCTACTTCAGCCGATCATGATACCTGAATGGAAATGGGATAGAATCACGATGGATTTTGTATCCAGTTTGCCTATGACACCGAGCAAGAAAGATGCAGTCTGGGTTATAGTGGATAGATTGACCAAATCAACTCACTTTGTACCAGTTCGTATAGACTATTCACTTGATAAACTTGCTGAATTGTATGTATCTCAAATTGTGAGATTACATGTGTGCCGAGTTCCATTGTTTCAGACAGAGACCCGAGATTCACATCGCGATTTTGGAAGAAGTTGCAAGATGCTTTAGGTACTAAACTGCACTTTAGTACAGCCTTTCATCCGCAAACTAATGGTCAGTCTGAACGAACCATTCAGACACTTCAGGACATGTTGAGATGTTGCGTCCTCGAGTTTGTAGGTACGTGGGAAAGATACTTACCTTTGATTGAATTTGCTTATAATAACAGTTTTCAATCGAGTATCAAAATGGCTCCTTACGAAGCTCTATATGGCCGCAAATGTCGTACACCATTGTACTGGACTGAGCTCAGTGAAAATAAGATACACGGGGTTGATTTGATTAAAGAGGTGGAACAAAAAGTGGCTACGATCAGAGATAGTTTGAAAGCTGCTTCGGATCGTCAAAAGTCCTATGCTGATTTGAAGCGTAAAGACATTGAGTTTCATATCAGAGACCGAGTATTCTTGAAAGTTTCTTCGTGGAAGAAGGTACTCCGATTTGGTTGGAAGGGCAAACTAAGTCCGAGGTTCATCGGACCGTATGAGATCATTGAACGTATTGGGCCTGTTGCTTATAGGTTGAAGTTGCCCTCTGAATTAGAAAAGATACACAACGTATTCCACGTTTCGATGCTTCGTAAATATAGATCAGACCCGTCACATGTGTTCGCTCTAGCTGAGATTGAAATTCGATCCGATATGACGTATGAGGAAGAACCGATCCGTATTTTAACTCGAGAAATGAAAGAGTTGAGAAACAAGAGAATTCCATTAATGAAAGTACTATGGAATAGGTACGGAGTTGAAGAGGCTACGTGGGAGCCTGGGGATTCAATGAGGCAACAATATCCGACTTTGTTTAACGGTGAGATTTTCGGGGACGAAAATCCCTAAGGGGAGAGTTGTAACAGTCCGAATTTGACCCTAATTGGAACGGTGGTTTCGGGACCACGAATCCGAGTCTGAAATATATTTAAATGATATATCCTGTGCTTATTATATGTGCTTTAATGTGTGTGAAAGTTTCGTAGAAAAATTTAATCGTTTGTGTGTTTAATTTGAAAAAAGGGACTAAATCGCCTAAAGCATAAAAGTTGCATGCTATAGGGTAAAGTGCTAGATTGATGATGGCTTTTTAATGTGGGGTATCAAATGGGAAATTAGCCCATTTTTATGTGTAGTGGGTGGCATATGTCTAAATTAACCTTATATGTATATGTTAATTATATTATATAATAAGGGCATTATGGTACATTAGTGTAAATTCTAATTATATCTTAAATAAAACATAAAATATAGCTTGGTTCTTCATTTCTTCAACACTGAATATAAGAAAAAGAATAAGGGAGATGGTTTGTTCATTCGGCCAACATTCAAGCTTAAATCGGGTAAGTATTTTAGTCGGTTTTTGATAATTTTTACGTTTTTGTGATCGTTGCTTCGTATACTATCCGACCCATGCTAAAATTTTTGATATTAGTGTGTATATGACATTCGACCATTGATGTGTTCATGAGGTTTTTGATGTTTGATGATTTTAAATTAAAGCTATGTTAAAGATTAGTATGTTTTGTATCAGAAATTTTAGTGAATTTGAGTATTTTGGGCTAAATTGCAAAAATGAAAATTTGAGGGGACTAAAATGCAAAATAAATGAAAGAAATGGACTTGTATGGTCCTTGTGAACATTCGGCCCTAAGGTATTATAGTGAAATTTTGTGTATTTTGTGTTTTGTGCAAATAGGACTAAATTGTAAAAATGTAAAACATTAGGGGTAAAATGGTAATTTGCCCATTTATGTGTTTTGGGACTAAATTGAGTTGAAATGTGTTTGAATGAGCTAAATCTTAATGTGTCTAGATCAAGAACAAAGAAAAATGGATTTGGATCGGGGAAAGGTGGAGGTTACCGAATAGCCGGTATACGTTGTCCGTCGACGATCGAGGTAAGTCCTTAAGCAAGTATATGATAATATTCGATAATTTTGAGTATAAAATCTTGTGTTAGCCGAATGTAAAAGTGTTAGAATGGATCGAATATATATGTATATCTTGTTAATACGATATAAAAAAGTATATTCGATATGATATGTGGATGTAATATGATGTATATGATCTATTTGTGATGTTAGCACTAAGAAATGTGTTTTGAAGGATTGTTTCAGGATTCGAGCCTAGCAGGCCTTGTGCCGGTGAATATATCGAGCTTAATGCCTAGCAGGCTAAATGCCGGTGTTTGAAATCTCGGACTTTGAGTGTAGCAGGCCAAGTGCCGGTGTATGCGATTCGGAGCAATGATTTGCTTATTGTATGCTGGTGAGTTTTCAATACCCGAATTTCGATATTAAATTAGTAAAGGTACAAAATAAATCAAGAAAGCTTAAGTTATGAAACTAAATTTGTGGGTTCGGTTACAAGGTAAGTATTAATCATGTTTGTATGCCATGCTTATATGCTATATTGATAATTAAATGAAATGTTGAAAGGAAGTGATATACATATGATAGTTGAAACTCGTTTATATGTGCTATATCGTGAGGAAGTTGGTTAAAGGAAAGCATGAAAGAACTAATGTAATTGTACAGGTATGAATATATGCTTAAGTGTGGGATTATTATTTGTAATCGATGTGCGGTAGCAAAGTAATGAAAATTTATGTATACAAGAGATGAGTCATTCGGCTATGTTGAAATTATGTGTTAATTCATGAATGCTTAATGTCAGAAATTGATTATTTAAACGTTTGTGTAACCAAATGCTATATTGTGGATGCTTAAGACTTACTAAGCTAGTGAGCTTACCTTGTGTGTGGACTTTGTTTGTTTTATAGATCTCGTTCAAGTTACGGGCTCTGAGGGTCGTCAGAGGAATCAACCACACTATCAAATCCCTTTTTGGTACTCATACACTTGG
Source organism: Gossypium australe (assembly GCA_005393395.2). Lineage (NCBI taxonomy): Eukaryota > Viridiplantae > Streptophyta > Magnoliopsida > Malvales > Malvaceae > Gossypium > Gossypium australe. The sequence goes on from CM016617.1 coordinate 42,986,926, forward strand.
TTTTTTTTTAAAAAAAATCAAAGGCATGTATAGGTTAGACTAAATTGTAATTAGTGAACTTTGGTATTGTAACTAGGTATAGCCTAGCCTTGCGAAAAAAGGCTTATTTCCTTTGGTTAACTTAAGTTTTAATGCTCTTTGACATAATGGTTGGAATTTAAAGTCATATCTGAATATATGTGTAAATGATTGCATGCTTGAAGTTCTTAGTTCGTAGAAAATTTATCAATGGCCAGTTACATGTATATTTAGGTCAATGTATGTTATAGAGAATATGTTTACAGTTAAAAATGAGTCTATGTGCTTTGGGTCTAATGTGTTTTACAAATGAATATTGTGTTTGGTCACATGTATCGATATTAAAGTAGATAATAATATATGCGTATGTGTGGTAGTTAATTATAAGGATTAAGATTCGATATATTGTTAGATACAAATTTTGGGAGGCATAAGTTAACTTTGTAAACTTGTAATTGGTAACATGGGATATTGATAGACATGTTTTTGAATGGCATGTACGGGTATGGAAATCGTGGGTATTTGTATATCCAACTTTTATATGTGAATTGGTAAAGAGATAGCTAAATGTTGGAGATATGGACTTGATGGCATTCGGCCATATGCATGATCAAATATAAATTTCCAATTTGTATTATATGTATGCATGTGATGTTAGTTTGATTGAATTTTGAGTTTAATATGATATGCAGGATATCTATTAGATTGTTTTCTTTTGGGAAGTTAATTTTACTATGCATGCTAAGACAAAAGAGTTTACATTTGAGAAATTAAAATATGTTTAAATGATTTGCATACAAAGTACGATTGGTGTAAGCATTAGAAATGAATAAGTTGCATAACTAATTGTAGTTTGATTATGCACATATCAACGGATTAAAGTGTGCATTGGATCGACTGAGTGTTGGTTTTATCTGATTTTGGTATAATAAAATGTATATGTGATCTCGAATAAGTTTATTGGAATGCCATGTTTTATCACCTAGTTAAGTTTTAAATCACATGTATAATTATATATGTGTATTAGGTTAATGTGACTTGATCGATTAAATGAAATGAATCAATTTGTAAATTGTTGCAAGGAACCATGTGAAGTATGTTTTAAGAAATTGAGTGTAATACTTATAATACGCAGGATTAATACTTTTAATCATTTGTATTTTTCTATATATATATGATGGTTCATCTATAACTTATGTGGTTAGTCAAAAGTTGTGTTTTGTCCGATAATGCCTTTTAACCCTATTCGGCGACAGATACGGGTAAGGGGTGTTACACGTGAGGCCCTCGCTATTCGCCTCGTTAACTAGTAAGTCCTGAATGGAACTTTGCGGGATGCACAACTTACCTTCCTTAAAGAGAAAGCCTTTGTACCTATAGAATTTATCAATAGCCACATTTTCACAAGTAGCAAACATTTCACCAAACTCATCATCAGAAGCATATAAGTCTTTCAAGAATGCAAAACCAAGCAATTTAGTGTCTCAATATGACAAAAGTGTATACCTTTTCAAAAGTGCATCAGCCACTATATTATCTTTACCTTGTTTATATTTGATGACATAGGGAAATGATTCTAGGTATTCTACCCATTTGGCCTGCCGTTTGTTCAACTTCTGCTTGCCTTTGATGTGCTTTAAGGCCTCATGATCGGAGTGAATCACGAACTCCTTCGGCCACAAGTAATTCTTCCAAGTCTCAAGAGCTCGAATGAGAGCATACATCTCTTTGTTGTAGATGGGGTAGTTTAGCATGGCTCCGTTCAACTTTTCACTAAAGTAAGTGACATGCCTTCCATCTTGAGTTAACACAGCCCCGATTCCCACACCTGATGTGTCACATTCAATCTCAAAGGTTTTAGAAAAATCAGGTAGTGCAAGTAAAGGAGCTTTAGTAAGACAATCTTTAATAACATGAAAAGATTCTTCTTGCTATTCGTCCAAATGAAAGGCTGAGTTCTTCTTGATGACGCTTGTCAATGGTGCGGCCAAAGTACTGAAATTGGGTACAAAGCGATGATAGAAACTTGCCAAGCCATGGAAACTTCTCACTTGACTAATACTTGTAGGTCTCGGCCACTCCTGAATAGCCTTAATCTTCTCTTGGTCCAACTCGAGTCCTTCCGAGATGACCATGAAACCTAGAAAAGCAACTTTGTTAGAACAAAAGGTGCACTTTTTAAGATTGGCATATAAGGTCTCCTTTCGAAAAACCTCCAAAACAGACCTAAGATGCATTACATGCTTATCCAACGACTTACTATTGACAAGAATATCATCAAAGTATACAGCACAAAAATTACCAATAAACGATCGCAACACATAGTTCATAAGTATCATAAAAGTACTAGGGGTGTTGGTTAGGCCAAATGGTATGACCAACCATTCATACAAACCGTGTTTCATTTTAAATGCAGTCTTCCATTAGTCACCTTCTCGCATACGAATCTGATGGTACCCACTTTTGAGATCAATTTTTGAAAACAACTTGGCACCACTTAACTCGTCGAGCATGTCATCTAAGCGCGATATTAGATACCTATACTTGACGGTGATTTTATTTATAGCGCGGCAGTCGACACACATGCGGCAAGTCCCGTCCTTCTTTGGCACCACCAAAACTGGCACGGCGCATGGACTAAGGCTCTCTCAGATGTAGCCTTTTTCCATGAGTTCATGGACTTGAGGTTGAAGTTCTTTGGTCTCTTCGGGATTAGTCCGGTACGCGGGTCGATTTGGAATCATGGCTCCAGGCATAAAGTCAATTTGGTGCTCGATCCCATGAATGGGTGGCAACCCACTCAAAATGTCTTTCGGAAATATGTCTTGGAAATCCTGCAAAAGAGAAACAATAGAAGAAGGGAGATTTACAGTTAAGTCGTTAGTATTAAACAAATTTTCCTTTCACATAAGCACAAGGATTGGTTGTCTCATCAAAAGTGCCTTTCAAACATCACTTCCTTTTGCAAATACATTCAATTTCTCACACCCTTTTGTAAGAGTATGCCCAAAGATCAATCATGAGATGGTTGTAATAACATACTTGATTTACCATGTTTATTAATATAAAACATTGTCATTATTATTTCAGTTTTTCCTTCTGTGTGTACAAATAAACTGTTTTATAATAATGTCCTGAGAATAATATGATTATTCTTAAAAGATCCTTAGTCAAGTATTATTGTTGACTAGGACAACAATGATGCATTAAGACTAACATGTAGTTGATTGATGATAAAGAGTTGTCATTGATATGGAGTGTCAAAATCAATGTATGAATATGTGTGTTAGGGAACAACATATTAGACTGACCCGCTATGAGTATGTTTCTTGGATTATTATTGTAATATCCGGAATTAGGGGTTATTTGTGATTGAATTGTTTTGCATGTGTTTGGAATCTGGTGTTATTATTTGAGATGTTTTAAGACTTAGTTATAAGTTTAGAGCAGGCCTGAGTGGTAGGGAATTTTTGTTTTTAAACTTTAAGTAAAGGGAGCTAAAGGAGCTAGGGGTTATAGGTATTTCAAGGGGGATTTTAGCACAAAAAGTGCCTTGGTTAGGTGGCATGGAGGCGCCACTTAGGGCCTTGTGATTGACGCCATCAGCAGGGGAAGAAGATCACAGGTTCGAGCTGCAGGAACCCCACTATTTGCTTATTATTTTGACGCCAAGGAGGGGAAGGAGTTGTGCTCAGCTAAAATTCTTCCAGATAAAGATGGACTAAGTCAAACCCATTTGAAATTGCGACAAAGAGAAAATTTAGGAATTTGATGAGTTCAAACTCATTTGAATTGTTGGTCAGGAGAGAATTTAGGTGGTTGCCGAATTTTGAACTCCTGCTTAGAAAGGAGTGTTCGGTTTGGAAGCAAAGGGGAGGGAAGGGCCGAATTTCTTAGGTGCTCAGATGACATTTTCGGCTAGCTAAGGTTTGATGCAATCGGTTGGGAGCAAAGCCGAAACTTCATCTTGTTGTGTTTTGTTTCTTCTTGTACCATTTGAAGCACCTAGCCGAACCTTTAAGTGAGCTCTCTTTTTCTTCTTATTTGAAACCGAAAGCCACAAGCACCATAGACTTTTGCCGATTTCTCCCTTGGGCACTTAGCCGAATTTTGCACTTGCTTTTCTCTTTATTTCATTAGTAGCCGAAACCTTACTCTCCTAAACACCTCCTCTCCTTTACTCTCCATTCTTGTTGGTGGTCAAATCTTCTACGCTTCCATCTCTCTCTTTTCTTTTCTTATTCTTGTTCAAAATCGAAAGCACCCCCTTCCCTTTCATCTTTTTCTTTTCTTCCCTCAAAGTCTTTTGCCGAAACCCTCTCCAAGTTTCTTCCCTTTTGACTTTCTTTTTCCTTCTCTTCTCCCATTCTAGCCGAATCTCCCTACCTTCTTCTTGTGGTGTTTTGACCGAATAGCAAACAAGGGTGGATCTCTTCTTCGGGATTTCTTCAATCGGTTTTAGGAAGGTACTCCGGGACTTTGAAGTAGTCGATCTAGGCTCTCTACTCTCTAGCAATCGGTTTGGTAAGTCAAGTGGTAACGATCTATGCGGTTCGATTATTCTTTAAGTTGTGAAAAGCCGAAGACTATTGAGGCTAGGTTTGGTGTGGCCAAATGGCCTTGTTAATGATCTTATGGATTGGCCGAATGTAGGATCAGGGGAACTGGTACTGTAGATCGGGCCTTTGAGATTCAGTGGTAGCGTTAGTAGCAGGTGTGTAAACGCTTACACCCTTTATTAGTTTAATAATGCTTATTATGTTACGATATAACCTTTGATATTAGCGGCTGTGCCTTGTGGGCATAAGCTTGGATTCCGGGTAAGTCCCCTACTATGTGATTTACGATGTATATTTGTATATGTTATCATGTTCTGTTATATGCTATGCTATACATAAATGCATGATGTATGAGATCACGACGCGAATGATATGAGCATGATGATGATGGGATTGATGAGAGGAGGGGATGATATATTTGGACTGTCACCAGTGGTTTTGACCACAAGATGGGTTGGCCCCATCAGTTGATTTGTGACTACTGTCACCAGTGGTTTTGACCACACTATTGATATGATTTGTGACTAGTCCCAGTGGTTTTGACCACTAGTGGTTTTGACCACACTTGTGATAATTGTGACCTCGGTCACCAGTGGTTTTGACCACATATTGATATTGTGACTCGTCCCAGTGGTTTGGTACCACCGTGGGTTGGCCCCACATGATTATTACGGGATTGTCATCAGTGGTTTTGACCACAAGATGGGTTGGCCCCATCATTTGATTTGTGACTACGGTCACCAGTGGTTTTGACCACAACAATATATATATTCGTGACTTCGGTCACCAGTGGTTTTGACCACACGGGGTAGTTAAAGGAGATTGGATGGCTAGGTTTGGGTTGCATAATCTACATGTTTTACTGATGATCTGTGTAAGTACTTGAATTACCGGGTTGGGGATTTATACACTGAGTCTTGGTGACTCACCCCTTCCCTTACATTTTGGAGATGAGACATAGATTGCGGATATGGAGCCGAAGAGGACTCGAGGTGGCCATGCATCCCAGTTTTGGTTTTGGACTTCAAACTTCTATTTCGTCTTTATTAGCTTTCTTTTAATTTGGTTTTTGGTTTTGTAATAAGGCCGCTAGTATTATTTTGGGTTTTAATTACTTACTTTTACTTTGATTAAATTACTCATAAATTGGATTATAGACTTATTAAATTAACTGGTAAAAAGCATGTTTTCAAAACTATAACTCTTTCGGGTTTTAAAAACGTTACCATCGGGTAACAGAGTTCACAAAATAATGAGGTAACTTGAATGCTTTTATAACTTAAATTTTCAAACAACTTCAAAAGCAAATGGTTTTAACTTGATTATACTCGACACACTTAGTTTTTAATAAAAACTAAACATTTTTCTAAAATTTGTAGAATCAAGTGAATTTTTCTAGCATAGGTTTAAAACAACCTTTACAACACTTAAACAACTTTTAAAACGATCAAAGAGTCTCTTGGGAAACTTTCCGACACATTTGTGTTTTCAAGCAGTTTTCACTCCGTAACATGCCAGATTCGGTCGTGGTGTGTTGATCAGGTTTGGGGTGTTACAATTTTGGTATCAGAGCCAGTTTCAATAACTCGGCTGTGGGCCCGAGGCCCAAAAATGTTTTAAATAGGGGTATGAAAGGTTTTTTTGGGAAAAAGAACAGTGGTGAACGCATGGCACCGAGTCTCCGGCACCAATCCGCCTAGGTAAGTACCCCAAACTGTTGCTTGTTAATGATATGATTATGTTGGTAATGGCATGATTGAATGGTAGTAGGAACTACTCTAGAGACTCAAACTATAGGATGATGTGTACTCGCGAAAACAACCCCTTTACTAAAACTTTTCATATGATTGTGCTTTAATAGACAGTGGAATAAAAGTCTAACGCATAAAACTTTTAATCAGCTTGAATTTAACGGTAGATATGAGTGCACGTGGACGTGGGCGTAACACTCGTGGACGAGGTAGGGGTAGGATGACGGTCTCGGAACCGGCAAGGTCTGGTCATGGATCGAAAAATGTGGTACCACTGCCGCCAGCTGTGGGCGCGGAATATCAGGATCAGACGGGTGGTAATGACGCAGTGTCGCAGGCTGTACTGCGGGTGCTAGAAAGGGTTGCAAGTGCAGGCATTGTAACTAGAGCTCGAAAATCGGTGACCGAGCGACTCAAGGCTAATGGTGCAGAGGTATTCAGAGGTGTGTCTAGTGTGGCACCTAGTACGGCAGAATATTGGTTGGAGGCGACGGAACGCATTATGGATGACCTGGACTTTTTAGCTGAGGAAAAGCTGAAGGGTATAGTATCTCTGCTGCGGGATGAGTCATATCAGTGGTGGCTCACAGTTAGGGACGGAGCGATGGCAGACGATCTCACTTGGGAATTCTTTAGAACAACCTATCAGAGGAAATACATAGGGGCTAGTTATGTGGATGCGCAGCGCAGAGCTTTCTTGAACTTGGTCCAGGGCAATAAGACTGTAGCGGAATATGAGGCGAAATTTCTTCGGTTGAGTCGGTATGCACGGGGTATTGTGGGTACTAAACATGAGCGCTGTGTCAAATTTGAGGATGGGCTGAGAGACGAGCTACGGATGATAATTGCCCCATAGCAGGAACGGAAGTTTGCCGTTCTAGTGGAGAAATCTAAGGTTGCTGAAGGGGTAAAACAGTCGGTAAGGCGGAATCAGGATAGGGGTTGGAATAAAAGGAGTTCTGGATCATCTGGGTTTTCTAGGAATCAGCAGAAGAGGGTTAAGTATAGTGGGCCGAATCAAGCTGCTAAATCTGCTGCTACTAATACTCAGTGGTCGCGGCGGTGTGCTCGGTGTGGAAAGACTCACACAGGGGAATGTTGGTCTGACAACAGGGGATGTTTGGAGTGTGGATCGCTGGGGCATCGAGTTAGGGATTGTCCACAAAGATCAGCTAGGCTGCAGTCTGAGGATCAGAATCATGCACAGTTTAGGAGGGATAATCAGCAGCCACAGAGGGGCCGTGGTTCAGTCAGGGGAGGTAATGGCTTTGGTAGAGGCCGTGGAGCACCGGGCAGAGGTGCAGGTGGTACAGAGGCGAGACAGCTAGGGTTGGTCTATGCAGCGAGGCGTCGAGAGGAGGGTGACGCACCAGACGTCATAACCGGTACGTTCTTAATTTTCGGAGTACCTTTTAATGCTTTAATTGATGTTGGTTCGACGCACTCGTATGTTGCTAGTAGCATAGTGGAAACCCTGAACTTAGACTCTGAGATTACTTCTAGGAAGATGACTGTGATAAGCCCTCTAGGTCACTCTGTAGAAGTAAGTAAACTGTATAGGGATGTACCCCTAGAACTTCAAGGGGTCGTGTTTTTGGCTGACTTGATGGAACTGCCGTTTGGGGAGTTCGACCTGATTCTCGGGATGGATTGGCTAGTGAGGTATCAAGCTAGCTTGGACTGTGCAGCTAAGCGCATGGTGTTAAAGACCATGGAAGGTGAGGAAGTGGTGATGATAGGTAATAGGAGAGATTATTTATCTAGTGTGGTTTTTGCACTGAAGGCTGAGAAATTGGTTAGGAAGGGTTGTGAAGCATTTCTGGTGCATGTCTGTGCCTTGGAAGCAAAGGATGCAGCTGTGAAGAATGTTCGAACTGTAGGGGAATTTGCTGATGTTTTTCCAGAGGAACTCCCGGGTGTACCTCCTGACCGCGAAGTTGAGTTTGGTATAGACTTGTTACCGGGAACCGCGCCAGTATCTATTGGTCCATATAGGATGGCGCCGAAAGAATTAGTGGAGTTAAAGGCTCCGATTCAGGAATTGTTGGACAGAGGTTTCATCCGGCCGAGTGTATCGCCTTGGGGAGCTCCAGTGCTTTTTGTTAAGAAGAAGGATGGTACGATGCGGATGTGTATAGACTACCGCCAGCTGAACAAGTTGACAATCAAGAACAAGTATCCATTGCCTAGGATTGACGACTTGTTTGATCAACTCAAGGGTGCATCGGTTTTCTCTAAGATTGACCTTAGGTCGGGGTATCATCAGCTCAAAGTGAAGGAGGCTGATATTCTTAAGACGACATTCCGTACTCGGTATGGGCACTACGAGTTTCTGGTAATGCGTTTCAGTTTGACCAATGCACCGACAGCATTCATGGACACGATGAATCGAGTGTTTCAGCCGTATTTGGATCGGTTCGTCGTAGTGTTTATAGACGACATTTTGGTGTACTCGAAATCTGAGGAGGAACATGACGCACATCTTCGAGTGGTTCTACAGGTTCTGAGGGAGAAGCAGTTGTATGCCAAGTTTAGTAAGTGCGAGTTCTGGCTTAAGGAGGTAACTTTCTTGGGTCATGTGGTATCGGCTGAGGGAATTAGGGTGGATCCTCATAAGATTGAGGCAGTATTGGATTGGAAACCACCCAAGTCGGTTGCAGAGATTCGGAGTTCTCTGGGTTTGGCAGGATACTACAGAAGGTTCGTAGAGGGTTTCTCTTTAATCGCAACGCCATTGACTAAGCTGTTGAGGAAAGGGGTTCCGTTTGTGTGGACTGAGAAACAACAGGAGAGTTTTGACAAGCTGAAGAAGATTCTAACTGAAGCTCCAGTCTTGATTCAGCCTGAGGCAGGAAAGGAATTCACGGTTTACTGTGATGCATCACATACTGGCTTAGGGTGTGTGCTGATGCAAGATGGGAAGGTAGTCGCCTATGCATCTCGACAGTTGAGACCTCATGAAGGTAACTACCCGACGCATGATTTGGAGTTAGCCGCAGTGGTTTTTGCCTTGAAGATCTAGAGGCACTACTTGTATGGGGAAAAGTCGATAGTCTACACGGATCATAAAAGTCTGAAGTACCTCTTGACTCATAAGGATTTAAATTTGAGGCAGCGAAGGTGGGTCGAATTGTTGAAAGATTACGACTGCTCGATTGAGTATGTAACAGACCAATTTTGACCCAAATCGGAACGGTGGTTTCGGGACCACGAATCCGAGCCTGAGAAATATTTTAATATTATATTTCGTGTTTATTATACGTGATTTAGTGAGTGTGAAAGTTTCGTAGAAAAATTTAGTCGTTTAAGTGCTCAATTTGATAAAAAGGATTAAATCGCGAAAAGCGTAAAAGTTGCATACTAAAGTGAAATGTACTAATTTGCTTGTGGCTTTTTAAGTGGGTGTCCTAAAAGGACAATTAACCCATAAACCATGGTGATGGACGGCAATGGGCCAAGCTAGCCTAATATATATGTTAGTTTAATTTTATTTATAAGGTTATGTTAGTTTATTAATAATAATAAAAAAATAATGTTAGTGTATATATTAAACAAAACATAAAACAAAGCCATTATCATCTACATTCTCTCCTGGCCGAATGTGAGAAAAGAAAACCCCATTTTTGGAGCTTGAAATTTCGGCAATTGGGAGCTTAATTTGGGGTATGTATTTTGTTTAGTTTTTGATAATTTTTACGTTTTTGAGATCGTTGCTTCGTATATTACCCGACCCATGTCTAAATTTTTGAAAATACCATGTATATAAGATTCGGCCATTAACATGTTTAGATAGTTTTGATGTTTAATGGTTTTAGATTAAAGGTATGTTAAGGATTTACAAGTTTTGTATTGGAGTTTTTGATGATTTTGAGTATATAGGGCTAAATTGAAAAGAATAAATTTGTGAAGGATTAAAATGTCAAATAGATGAAATGCATGGACACCCATGGCTATGGGGAAGATTCGGCCTAGCCATAGTGTTAGGAAATTTTGCATATTTTGAGTTTTGTGTAAATTGGACCAATTTGTAAAAATGGAAAACATTAGGGGCAAAATGGTAAATTGCCCATTTGTGTGTTTTGGAACTAATTTGAGATGAAATGAGATTAAATGAGCTAAATTCTAATGTGTTTTAGATCAAGAGCAAAGAAAAACGGAATTAGACCGGGGAAAGACGAAGGTTCTCGAATAGCCGATTCGCACGGACTATCGACAACCGAGGTAAGTCCTTTAGTTAAATCATGTCAAAGAATTAATTATGGTTATCTTGAATATTAAAAATTGATGAATATTAGTTAAATCCCCCAGTTGATAAAATCCGAAAATTTGGGGCTGAAGAATTTAAAGCCAATGATGATGATGATGCAGAGCGAGCCGAAATGTGGCTTGATAATACTATACGGGTACTTGATGAGCTATCTTGTACTCCGGATGAATGCCTGAAGTGTGCTATATCTTTATTGAGGGACACTGCATATCACTGGTGGAACACACTAGTATCAGTGGTTCCGAAAGAAAAAGTGACATGGGATTTCTTCCAAAATGAATTTCGTAAGAAGTACATCAGCCAAAGATTTATTGATCAAAAACGAAAGGAATTCCTTGAGCTGAAACAAGGACGAATGACCGTGATGGAATATGAACGAAAATTTGTCAAACTCAGCAGATATGCTAGAGACTGTGTTTCTACTGAAGCTATTATGTGTAAAAGATTTGAAGATGGCCTGAATGAGGATATAAAGATGTTTGTTGGCATTCTTGAAATTCAAGAGTTTGTGACTTTAGTTGAAAGAGCTTGCAAAGCTGAAGAGCTCGGGAAAGAGAAAAGAAAGGCTGAGACTGAAGCTAGAGACATTCGTAAAAGATCTTCGGGTAAGGTCTTTCATTCCACAACCAAGAAGTCCAGAGATTACTATAACCAATATAAAACTACTACAGATCCACCTAGACGGGATCGACCCCCTATGAGCTCTCGAGCTACTTCGATAGCCAGTGTTGGTAACGTCCCTCAGAATAGAGTTGAATGCGAGCACTGTGGGAAATGGCACTCAGGGAGATGTAGATTTCATGATCGGTCTTGCTATAAATGTGGATCGTCAGATCATTTTATTAGAGAATGTCCGAGGTTAACTGAGCAGAATACAGTTCAGAACACTAAGCCGAGCAACACATCAATGCGAGGGAGACCACCCAGACATTTCGGCAATGTAGGTGGTAGTCAGAAAGGAACGAAGAACACTACAGTTCGATCTGAGGCTAGAGCTCCAGCTAGAGCTTATGCTGCACGAGCCAGAGAGGATGCTTCCTCCCCCGATGTCATTACCGGTACTTTCACCCTTTATGACACTACTGTAATTGCATTAATTGATCCTGGTTCGACTCACTCATATGTTTGTGAAACTTTAGAATTCGGAAAGACTCTGCTAGTTGAGTCTACCGAGTTTGTGATACGTGTGTCCAACCCATTGGGTAGATGTGTGCTTGTAAATAAAGTGTGTAGGGTTGCCCGTTGATGATTCGGGATTTTTGCTTCCCAGCTGATTTAATGTTGTTGCCCTTTGATGAATTTGATATAATCTTGGGTATGGACTGGTTAACTTCACATGAGGCAGTAGTGGATTGTAAAAGAAAGCTTATCGATTTGAAATGTCGAAATGGTGAGACCATCATAATTAAATCCTGTGACGTAAATGGGTTGCCTACAGTAATATCTTCAATGTTAGCTCGAAAGTATGTGAGAAAAGGGTGTGAAGCTTATTTGGCTTATGTACTGGATAATAAAATGTCCGAGAAACAAATTGAATCTGTATTAGTAGTGTGCGAATACCCCGATGTGTTTCCTGAAGAACTACCGGGTTTACCCCCAGAACGAGAGATTGAGTTCGGCATTGAATTAGTGTCGGGTGCGACTCCGATTTCGATAGCTCCGTACCGAATGGCACCTACCGAATTAAAAGAATTGAAAGAACAGTTGCAAGAGTTGACAGATAGGGGCTTCGCGCGACTGAGTTTTTCTCCGTGGGGTGCACCGGTTTTATTTGTGAAAAAGAAAGATGGGACTATGCGAATGTGTATCGACTACCGGCAACTAAATAAGGTAACTATAAAGAATAAGTACCCGTTACCTCGGATTGATGATTTATTTGATCAGTTGAAAGGGGCTTCAGTGTTTTCGAAAATAGATTTGAGATCGGGCTATTATCAGTTGCGAGTCAGAGATTCGGATGTGCCAAAGACTGCATTCCGAACGAGGTACGAACATTATGAGTTTTTGGTTATGCCTTTTGGACTCACTAATGCACCTGCTGTTTTTATGGACCTAATGAACCGAGTCTTCCGACAGTTTTTGGATTGGTTTGTGGTAGTGTTTATTGATGATATACTGATCTACTCCAAAAATGAAACGGAACATGCTGAACATTTGAGGCTAGTACTACAAACTCTGAGAGATCAACGATTGTATGCAAAGTTCAGTAAGTGTGAATTCTGGATGAATGAAGTCAGCTTCTTGGGTCATGTTGTTTCGGTGTCAGGTATTCGGGTGGATCCAAACAAAATAGCAGCTATACTCGATTGGAAACCACCAAATAATGTTTCTGAGATTCGAAGTTTCCTAGGCCTTGCGGGATATTACAGAAGATTTGTAAAAGGTTTTTCTGTTATAGCTACACCTTTGACGAGACTACTACAGAAAGATGTCAAATTTGAGTGGTCAGAAAGGTGTCAGAAAAGTTTCGAAAAGTTGAAAGCCCTTTTGACCGAAGCCCCAGTGTTAACTCAGCCTGAATCGGGTAAAGAATTTATTATTTTTAGCGATGCTTCCTTGAATGGGTTGGGTTGCGTTTTAATGCAAGAAGGCAAGGTGATAGCCTATGCTTCGAGACAATTAAAGCCGCATGAGAAAAATTATCCAACTCACAACTTGGAGTTAGCAGCCATTGTGTTCGCTTTAAAAATTTGGCGTCACTATTTATTCGGCGAAAAGTGTCATATTTATTCAGATCATAAAAGTCTAAAGTATTTAATGACTCAGAAAGATCTAAATTTGAGACAACGCAGATGGTTAGAATTGCTGAAAGACTATGACTTAGTAATTGACTACCATCCGGGAAAAGCTAATGTTGTTGCGGATGCGTTAAGTTGAAAATCATTATTTGCTCTTCGTGCATTGAATGCACAAATGGCTATGTCTGATGATGGTTCGATCGTAGCCGAGTTACAAGCAAGACCGATGTTTATTCAACAAATTTGTGATGCACAGAAAGTTGATGAAAATTTGGTTGCTATTCGGATTCAGTGTGAAAATGCTACAAAATTAGATTTTCAGATTGATGCAAATGATGGTTTGAATTATAAAAGTTGATTGTGTGTTCCTAAGAACTCAGATTTGATACAGATGATTCTGAGTGAGGCCCATAATGGTCGAATGTCGATACACCCGGGTAGCACGAAAATGTATAACGACGTGAAACAGTTCTATTGGTGGCCTGGCATGAAACGAGATATATCTGAATTCGTTTCCAAGTGCTTAATCTGTCAACAAGTGAAAGCTGAGCATCAGGTACCATCCGGATTACTTCAGCCAATCATGATACCCGAATGGAAATAGGATAGAATTACAATGGATTTTGTATCCGGTCTTCCTATGACACCTAGTAAGAAAGATGCCGTATGGGTTATCGTTGATAGACTGACTAAATCAGCTTATTTTGTGCCGGTACATACCGACTATTCACTTGATAAGCTTGCCGAATTGTATGTGTCGCAGATTGTAAGGTTGCACGGTGTACCGAGTTCCATTGTTTCTGATAGGGACCCAAGATTCACATCGCGGTTCTGGAAGAAATTGCAAGACGCTTTAGGTACTAAACTTCATTTTAGTACAGCCTTCCATCCGCAAACAGACGGTCAGTCTGAGCGAACTATTTTGATACTTGAGGACTTGTTGAGGTGTTGCGTTCTCGAGTTTGAAGGTACGTGGGAACGATACCTACCTTTGGTTGAATTTGCTTACAATAACAGTTTCCAATCTAGCATCAAAATGGCTCCTTATAAAGCCTTATATGGACGAAAATGTCGCACACCATTGTATTGGACTGAGCTCAGTGAGAATAAGATACACGGGGTTGATTGGATTAAAGAAACAGAACAGAAGGTGGTTGTTATTAGGAGTAATCTGAAAGCTGCTTCGGATCGTCAAAAGTCCTATGCCGATTTGAAACGTAAGGACATTGAATTTCAGGTCGGAGATCGGGTGTTCTTAAAAGTTTCTCCGTGGAAGAAAATACTCCGATTTGGTCAGAAAGGCAAGTTGAGTCCGAGATTTATCGGACCGTATGAAATCATAGAGCGTATAGGGCCTGTTGCTTATAGATTGAAATTGCCCCTTGACTTAGAAAAGATACACAATGTATTTCATGTTTCGATGCTTCGCAAATATAGATCAGATCCGTCCCATGTGATTGCACCGTCAGAGATTGAAATTAGATCTGATTTGACATATGATGAGGAACCGATCCGTATCTTAGCTCGGGAAATAAAAGAGTTGAGAAACAAAAGGATTCTATTAGTAAAGGTTTTATGGAATCGTCACGGAGTTGAAGAGGCTACATGGGAGCCTGAGGAGTCAATGAGGCAACAATATCCGAACTTATTTAACGGTAAGATTTTCGAGGACAAAAATCTTTAAGGGGGGAGAGTTGTAACAGACCAATTTTGACCCAAATCGGAACGGTGGTTTCGGGACCACGAATCCGAGCCTGAGAAATATTATAATATTATATTTCGTGTTTATTATATGTGATTTAGTGAGTGTGAAAGTTTCATAGAAAAATTTAGTCGTTTAAGTGCTCAATTTGATAAAAAGGATTAAATCGCGAAAAGCGTAAAAGTTGCATACTAAAGTGAAATGTACTAATTTGCTTGTGGCTTTTTAAGTGGGTGTCCTAAAAAGACAATTAACCCATAAACCATGGTGATGGACGGCAATGGGCCAAGCTAGCCTAATATATATGTTAGTTTAATTTTATTTATAAGGTTATGTTAGTTTATTAATAATAATAAAAAAATAATGTTAGTGTATATATTAAACAAAACATAAAACAAAGCCATTATCATCTACATTCTCTCCTGGCCGAATGTGAGAAAAGAAAACCCCATTTTTGGAGCTTGAAATTTCGGCAATTGGGAGCTTAATTTGGGGTATGTATTTTGTTTAGTTTTTGATAATTTTTACGTTTTTGAGATCGTTGCTTCGTATATTACCCGACCCATGTCTAAATTTTTGAAAATACCATGTATATAAGATTCGGCCATTAACATGTTTAGATAGTTTTGATGTTTAATGGTTTTAGATTAAAGGTATGTTAAGGATTTACAAGTTTTGTATTGGAGTTTTTGATGATTTTGAGTATATAGGGCTAAATTGAAAAGAATAAATTTGTGAAGGATTAAAATGTCAAATAGATGAAATGCATGACACCCATGGCTATGGGGAAGATTCGGCCTAGCCATAGTGTTAGGAAATTTTGCATATTTTGAGTTTTGTGTAAATTGGACCAATTTGTAAAAATGGAAAACATTAGGGGCAAAATGGTAAATTGCCCATTTGTGTGTTTTGGAACTAATTTGAGATGAAATGAGATTAAATGAGCTAAATTCTAATGTGTTTTAGATCAAGAGCAAAGAAAAACGGAATTAGACCGGGGAAAGACGAAGGTTCTCGAATAGCCGATTCACACGGACTATCGACAACCGAGGTAAGTCCTTTAGTTAAATCATGTCAAAGAATTAATTATGGTTATCTTGAATATTAAAAATTGATGAATATTAGTATCCATTTACATCATGGCCGAATGTACATTGACATATTAGGTTGATGATTTATGTTGAGTATATAATGGGAATTGTTGGATTGTATAATGATAAAATGGTTTTTGTTGGTTCAATGCGAGCGAGCCTAATTGAATTAGACGAGTATATAATAGTTATGAAGTGTGTTGGGAATGTTTAACTGTATTGACATGACTCGGGCTTTTATGCCTAGCAGGCCTTGTGCCGGTGTTTCTTATCGGGCTTTTATGCCTAGTAGGCCTTGTGCCGGTGTTTCTTATCGGGCTTTTATGCCTAGCAGGCCTTGTGCCGGTGTTTCTTATCGGGCTTTTATGCCTAGCAGGCCTTGTGCCGGTGTTTCTTATCGGGCTTTTATGCCTAGCAGGACTTGTGCCGGTGATTCTTATCAGGCTTTTACGCCTAGCAGGCTTAATGCCGGTGACATAGTTTACAAAAGAGAATCGAATATTCTTCAAGGTAAACCTTAATTATGGTATTTAGTTAACGGCTCAGGTAAGTATGTAAGGTATGTTATGCGTAATATTAATTGAGTCAAGTTAATACTATGAGAACTATGTTATGTATATTTGAGTTTATGATGGATATGAATGCTCTAATTACATGATTTGGAGTATGTGATTCTTGGAATATATATTTAATTGTGATTTCGAAGTAATACAGGTTTATGAAATGAAGTGCAATTATTTGGATTGATGAACTAATAGTAATCGGCCTTGTGAAAATTTACATATTTTTTTTATGTATATGTGCAATGTCATAAGTTGAATATTTTAAATGTTATATTATTATGAACTTAGGACTTACTAAGCTAGTAAGCTTAATTGCGTAAAATGTTTCCCCTGTTTTATAGATTGAGTACAAGCTACAAGCTCGTCGGGATCGTTCGGAAAGTCGCCCACACTATCAATCTATATTTTGGTACTCTTTCATTTTGGTTTTAGAATGAAGGGATGTATAGGAAAGACTTTGTCTTTGTTTTGAGAAAAACTTAAGGTTCATGTATATAACAGCCATGCGAATATGGCTAAATTTTTAGTTATGTATGCTTTTGTGTTTTTGATACGAATGTCGGGTTATGTTGGCGATGTTTATGAATTTTTAATCAAAGTTCAATCGTTTTTGATAACGAAATGTATGTATATGAAATGAATCCTTGAATTAGGGATGTGGGTATGTTCGGTTAGAAGCTAGTTTTTCCATAAATTGCAGCAAAACAGCATGTAGTAGCAGCAGTGATGTGATTTTGAAAAATCACCAAAAATAGGGTATATTGAATTAGAAAGTGAATTAGACATGAAATTAAACCTTATTGTGTCTATTTTTACAGGAAAGAAACAGAGTAGGAAAAGGATTTTTCTATTATGAGATATTTAAGTTTTAGTGAGACTTGCTCTAAATGAATTCGTGAGTCGCTGTTCTGTTTTGGAAAACTTGTTATAAATTGTACAAAAATAATTATGAAGCATGGTTTATATGTTTAGAATTCTTAATGAGTCTATCTTTGATTGGTATAAACAAGAACATTATTGAAAATTTGTACAATGAGATAACTGTATTTTTGTAATGATAGGTCAGAATTGTCGAGCAGTGAAATAGGGGTAACTTTGATGAATAAACTGTACTAATTGGCCACATGAAAAATTCTGGAAAAATTATGGTAAATTCTTATATGAGTCTAGTTTCCAGAAAAAGTTACGGATCTGAATTTCGAGTTTTGTAACTTGAGTTATGGTCAATTTAGTCAGCATGACGCAGTTTGACAGCTTTAAATTTTTATGTCCTGAACTTCTAGTCAAGTCTAGTAATGCCACATACTCGATTCCGGCGAAGGTCTCGGGTAAGGGGTGTTACAGAGTACCATCCGGGTAAGGCTAACGTGGTAGCTGATGCGTTGAGTCGTAAGGTGGTAGTGGACTTGCGAGCAATGTTTGCTCACCTAAGTCTTTATGATGATGGGAGTCTTTTGGCGGAATTGCAAGTAAAGCCGCCGTGGATTGATCAAGTTAAGGAAAGACAGCTGGCAGACGAGGTTTTAAGTGCTCGGTGGTTGCAAGTGCAGAATGGTGAGTCGGAAGATTTTAGCTTGAGCAGTGATGGAGTATTGTGCTTTCAAGGGAAAGTATGCATGTCTAAAGATGTGGAATTGAGACAGCAGATTCTTCAGGAAGCTCATAGCAGCCCATACGCTATGCATCCTAGAGGCAGTAAGATGTATCGGGATTTAAGGGAACAATTTTGGTGGCCAGGACTTAAGCGGGAAGTAACAGAGTTTGTGGGCAAGTGTTTGACATGCCATCAGGTCAAAGCTGAGCATCAGTTGCCGTTGGGACTGTTGCAGCCAGTTAAGATCCCACAGTGGAAGTGGGAAAGGATTACGATGGATTTCGTCAGTGGGCTTCCTCTTACGCCTAGTAAAAAGGATTCAGTCTGGGTAATTGTGGATCGTTTGACTAAGTCAGCTCATTTCATACCGGTGAGGGTTGATTATTCACTGCAGAAGTTAGCCAAGTTGTATGTGGCAGAGATAGTAAGGTTGCATGGAGTGCCGGTGTCAATTATCTCGGATAGGGATCCCAGGTTTACGTCGAGGTTTTAGAGAGATTTGCATCAGGCTTTGGGCACGAGGTTGGATTTTAGCACTGCTTTTCATCCACAGTCTAATGGGCAGTCTGAAAGGGTAATTCAGATTCTGGAAGATATGTTAAGAGGCTGTGTTCTGGATTTCAGTGGTAGTTGGGAGGAGTACCTACCTTTGGCGGAGTTCGCTTATAACAATAGTTATCAAGCGAGCATTCAGATGGCACCATATGAAGCACTCTATGGGCGGAAATGTCGTACCCCTACGTGTTGGACAGAACTGGGTGAACGACGTAGGTTGGGTCCGGAGTTGGTGGCTGAAACAGAGGATAAGGTTAAGGTAATTCGGGCTCGTCTTAAGGAAGCGTCGGACAGGCAGAAGTCTTACGCCGATCTTAAGCGCAGGGATATTGAGTATGCAGTGGGTGATAAGGTCTTTCTGAAGGTATCGCCTTGGAAGAAAGTGTTGAGATTTGGCCGGAAGGGCAAGCTAAGCCCTAGGTTCATCGGGCCGTATACAGTGTTGAAGCGAGTGGGACTGGTAGCTTATCAACTTGAGTTGCCAGCAGAGTTAAGTCAAATTCATGACGTCTTTCATGTTTCGATGCTTAGGCGCTATCGATCAGATCCCTCACATATTGTGCCAGTCGAGGAGATAGAGGTGAGTCCTGATTTGACTTCCGAGGAGGAACCAGTATGGATTTTGGATCGGGACGTCAAGGTTCTGCGACGAAAGTCAGTCCCCTTGGTGGAAGTGTTATGGCGGAACCATGGCATGGAGGAGGCCACGTGGGAACCAGAGGATGTGATGCGGCAGCAATACCCTCAACTCTTTTGACCAGGTAATTTCGAGGCCGAAATTATTTTTAAGGGGGGTAGAACTGTAATATCCGGAATTAGGGGTTATTTGTGATTGAACTGTTTTGCATGTGTTTGGACTGTGGTGTTATTATTTGAGATGTTTTAAGACTTAGTTATAAGTTTAGAGCAGGCCTGAGTGGTAGGGAATTTTTGTTTTTAAACTTGAAGTAAAGGGAGCTAAAGGAGCTAGGGGTTATAGGTATTTCAAGGGGGATTTTAGCACAAAAAGTGCCTTGGTTAGGTGGCATGGAGGCGCCACTTAGGGCCTTGTGATTGACGCCATCAGCAGGGGAAGGAGATCACAGGTTCGAGCTGCAGGAACCCCACTATTTGCTTATTATTTTGACGCCAAGGAGGGGAAGGAGTTATGCTCAGCTCAAATTCTGCCAGATAAAGATGGACTAAGTCAAACCTATTTGAAATTGTGGCAAAGAGAAAATTTAGGAGTTTGATGAGTTCAAACTCATTTGAATTGTTGTCAGGAGA
This sequence comes from Gossypium australe, assembly GCA_005393395.2. NCBI lineage: Eukaryota > Viridiplantae > Streptophyta > Magnoliopsida > Malvales > Malvaceae > Gossypium > Gossypium australe. The sequence continues at coordinate 43,007,030 of CM016617.1, forward strand.
GAATTTAGGTGGTTGCCGAATTTTGAACTCCTGCTCAGAGAGGAGTGTTCGGTTTGGAAGCTAAGGGGAGGGAAGGGCCGAATATCTTAGGTGCTCAGATGACATTTTCGGCTAGCTAAGGTTTGATGTAATCGGTTGGGAGCAAAGCCGAAACTTCATCTTGTTGTGTTTTGTTTCTTCTTGTACCATTTGAAGCACCTAGCCGAACCTTTAAGTGAGCTCTCTTTTTCTTCTTCTTTGAAACCGAAAGCCACAAGCACCATAGACTTTTGCCGATTTCTCCCTTGGGCACTTAGCCAAATTTTGCACTTTCTTTTCTCTTTATTTCATTAGTAGCCGAAACCTTACTCTCCTAAACACCTCCTCTCCTTTACTCTCCATTCTTGTTGGTAGCCGAATCTTCTACTCTTCCATCTCTCTCTTTTCTTTTCTTATTCTTGTTCAAAACTGAAAGCACCCTCTTTCCTTTCATCTTTTTCTTTTCTTCCCTCAAAGTCTTTTGCCGAAACCCTCTCCACCTTTCTTTGCCGAATTCCCACTCTTCCCTTTTTACTTTCTTTTTCCTTCTCTTCTCCCATTCTAGCCGAATCTCCCTACCTTCTTCTTGTGGTGTTTTGACCGAATAGCAAACAAGGGTGGATCTCTTCTTCGGGATTTCTTCAATCGGTTTTAGGAAGGTATTCCGGGACTTTGAAGTAGTCGATCTAGGCTCTCTACTCTCTGGCAATCGGTTTGGTAAGTCAAGCGGTAAGGATCTATGCGGTTCGATTATTCTTTAAGTTGTGAAAAGCCGAAGACTATTGAGGCTAAGTTTGGTGTGGCCAAATGGCCTTGTTAATGATCTTATGGATTGGCCGAATGTAGGATCAAGGGAACTGGTACTGTAGATCGGGCCTTTGAGATTCATTGGTAGCGTTAGTAGCAGGTGTGTAAACGCTTACACCCTTTATTAGTTTAATAATGCTTATTATGTTACGATATAACCTTTGATGTTAGCGACTTTGCCTTGTGGGCATAAGCTTGGATTCCGGGTAAGTCCCCTACTATGTGATTTATGATGTATATTTGTATATGTTATCATGTTCTGATATATGCTATGCTATACATAAATGCATGATGTATGAGATCACGACACGAATGATATGAGCATGATGATGATGGGATTGATGAGAGGAGGGGGATGATATATTTGGACTGTCACCAGTGGTTTTGACCACAAGATAGGTTGGCCCCATGAGTTGATTTGTGACTACTGTCACCAGTGGTTTTGACCACACTATTGATATGATTTGTGACTAGTCCCAGTGGTTTTGACCATTAGTGGTTTTGACCACACTTGTGATAATTGTGACCTCGGTCACCAGTGGTTTTGACCACATATTGATATTGTGACTCGTCCCAGTGGTTTGGTACCACCGTGGGTTGGCCCCACATGATTATTACAGGATTGTCATCAGTGGTTTTGACCACAAGATGGGTTGGCCCCATCATTTGATTTGTGACTACGGTCACCAGTGGTTTTGACCACAACGATATATATATTCGTGACTTCGGTCACCAGTGGTTTTGACCACACGGGGTAGTTAAAGGAGATTGGATGGCTAGGTTTGGGTTGCATAATCTGCATATTTTACTGATGATCTGTGTAAGTGCTTGAATTACTGGGTTGGGGATTTATACACTGAGTCTTGGTGACTCACCCCTTCCCTTACATTTTGCAGATGAGACATAGACTGTAGTTATGGAGCCGAGGAGGACTCGAGGTGGCAATGCATCCCAGTTTTGGTTTTGGACTTCAAACTTCTATTTCGTCTTTATTAGCTTTCTTTTAATTTGGTTTTTGGTTTTGTAATAAAGCCATTAGTATTATTTTGGGTTTTAATTACTTACTTTTACTTTGATTAAATTACTTATAAATTGGATTATAGACTTGTTAAATTAACCGGTAAAAAGCATGTTTTCAAAACTATAACTCTTTTGGGTTTTAAAAACGTTACCATCGGGTAACAGAGTTCACAAAATAATGAGGTAACTTGAATGCTTTGATAACTTAAATTTTCAAACAACTTCAAAAGCAAATGGTTTTAACTTGATTATACTCGACACACTTAGTTTTTAATAAAAACTAAACATTTTTCTAAAATTTGTAGAATCAAGTGAATTTTTCTAGCATAGGTTTAAAACAACCTTTACAACACTTAAACAACTTTTAAAACGATCAAAGAGTCTCTTCGGAAACTTTCCGACACATTTGTGCTTTCAAGCTGTTTCCACTCCGTAACATGCCAGATTCGGTCGTGGTGTGTTGACTGGGTTTGGGGTGTTACAATTATGTAATTGTCACAACATTACTCATAGTGATTAATATGTATATGATCCTCAGACTTGAGATAATCATTATCCCAACATCGTGAGTCGTATATTTTGATACAGTCAAACGTACACCATAACTGGTTGTTCTATAAAGGCTGATGTTGGATATACCACAATCTATGTATAGGGATATTGTTGATCAATATAGGATAAGTCCCTCCCACATGATGGGAGTAATATCTTAGGCCACTTGATTGAGTGAGACTAGAAAATGCATGGCCATGCTCAAATAAGTTGACATGAGATGTCATACTAATTTGTATATCATAGTCTACTCAAGATATCAAGAAACATGGGATGGACTATACAAGTGTGACTATTCCATGACTTGTGTCCATTCCAGAGATAAAGGACTTAAGGATTAATGCATGAAAGGTTAATCACAAAAAGTTATGTCGAATCATGACTTCTTGTAACATAGGTAGCAATGATGCATTGCTAGATGCCACTCATTGTTTGTGACATTAGAATCGTTCTAGTATTACTGCTAAAGTTACAAGAACCTATAGGGTCACACCCTATGGTTGAAATGAACGGAATAAAGCATAGTTGGTATTGTGTTTGATTGTCACATGAATTAAATTAATTAAAGAATTAATTTAATTGGACAATCAAATATTGAATATATTATATGTACAAGGATGTTGTACACATAATGAGAATTAATATATGAATTTAGTTCGCATATAAATTTAAATAAATATAGTTTACCGAAATCCATGTTATAGTTAATGTAATTATAACTTTTTGGGTATAATTAATGTAATTATAATTTTCGGTTAAAAAATTATTATATTTATTTAATTTTATAATTCATTAAAGAGATACCGATTATAAAAGGTAATAAGTGATACAAAACTGATTAAGAAAAAACCCTAAGAATTTGCTTGAAAAGTCTAGCAGCCGTCAAGCAAATAAAAACCTCTAAAACAGTTTTAGATATTTCTGCCGTTCATAGTCAAACCGGGTGGATTACATAGAGGCCGACATCGTAAAGGTTGCGGCTTGGTTCGACAGTAGATCAGAACTCTTGTTGTCGAGGTGTCGCTGTCTACTCAGATTGAAATTTCGGTAACTTCGAAACCTTTATTTCACCCCGATTCGTTCCTCACACATGGATTCATAGTTTGGATCACCGGATTAATTTTATTTTGCTGCGCCATAGGGGTGCCGGCGTTCCAGCAGCTTTTTCATTTTCATCTCTTTCTTTTCTCACAATTCTTTAACTCTCTTTTTTTCATTTTTCCTTTCTTTTTCTTGATTTTCTTTTCTTTTGAGCTCTCACTCTTTTCTTGTTCTCTCATTTGTTCAACAGAGTTTTTCAACTTCACTTGGTCCTCGTAGACTTATTTCGATGTTAATGGTGTTAAGGTCACAGTCTTGACCAAATGCTTGAAAGTATACCTATTGGTATACCCGTCATGGATGACTCGTCTATCGAATTGCCAAGGACGTCCAGTCAACAAATGCCCCGCGTGCATTGGCACAACATCACACAACACTTCATCCGACTACTTTCTAATAGAAAACGTCACAAGCACTTGTTTGGTCACCTTTAGCTCACCTTCATCGTTGAGCCATTGGAGCTTGTAAAGGCTGGGGTGCTTGGTGGTCGGTAGCCCCAATTTCTCCACCATGAGAGTGCTAGCCACATTAGTGCAACTCCCACCGTTGATGATTATGCAACAAACCTTTCCTTGTACTTCACACCGAGTATGAAAAATATTCTCTCTTTGTTGTTCGTTTTCCACACCTTGGAGGCTTAGACTCCTTTTGATGACTAGAAGTTCGCCATCAATAGCATGTTTCAACTCTTCCTCTTCATCGGTAACAGCATTGTGCTCGTTTTTATCTTCCTCCTCTGATTCAATTTTTCCACCCACACGTACCGCCATATTGCTACGTTTGGGACATTGACTGGCGATATGCCCCCTCCTGAGGCACTTGAAACACTTGATGTCCCTCATTTGGTTGGAAAGTGATTTGGTCGCCTTGCCTTTGCTAGTGTCGCCAATAGGCTTGGTAATCTTGGCTGGCACCATTTGCTCCTTGGCAGGGCTCAGTGGATTTTTTTGCTATGCCTTGGCCCCATTTTGATGTGCCTGTGGTGGAATAGCCTCGAACAACACCTTTTCGCTTGAGTTGTTTTTCCACCTTGATGGCCATGTGCACCATGTCCACGACTTCAACATAGTGCTGAAGCTCTATGATGTTGGCAATGTCTCAGTTGAGACCGGCTAGGAAATGCACCATGGTTGCCTCACGGTCTTCTTGAACAACCGCACGGATCATTACGATTTCCATCTCTTTGAAGTAGTCTTCAACACTCCTCGTAACTTGGGTAAGGTTTTGGACTTTTTGGTAAAGTTCTTGGTTATCGAACAATGGAATGAATCACCTTCGCATAACAACCTTTATCTCGGCCCAAGTAGATATTGGCCATTCTCCGTTCCTTCGCCGACTTTTGGTGAGTTGATCCCACCATATCATAGCATAGTCAGAAAATTAGATTGTTGCTTTCTTGGTTTTAGAGTAGTTATGGCATTCAAAAACAAATTCAATCTTCTTCTCCCACTCTAAATAAGCTTTTGGATCAGATTTGCCTTGAAAAGGTGGGATGGAGAGTTTAATTTTTTTCAAGTTATCGTCCACTCGCCCTCGTTCTCTTTGGCCACTGTTTCGTTGGGCCTTCCACCGATCACTTATATTAGACCCTTGGTCATTCTCAATATAGCTAGGATCAGACAACTTGCCTTCTTGGACTCATTGTCGGCCTTGGTTTCTCGGTGCACTTAGGGGCATCCTCTCTCGTTGGGCTCTTCCTTCCACTTGGTCAAGCCTTTCTTGCATAGGCTCAAGCTTCTGATCGAATAAACGCTCCAGTTCACGGAAAGGGCTTGAAGATTGAGATCTGGTACATTGCGAACTGATTGTCTTTCGGGTCTTTCTGCCATGTTTCGATCCGGACTCCTTGACATGAGAAAAGTTTAAAAATCCTCACCACAAAACCTCACTAGTCACTCGGAAAGAAGGAAATAGCAGCACTCTCACTCGTGTTTACACTTGATATAAGCCTTTTTCTTCTTTCTAATGCTCTCACAACGCTCCTGCCTTTTACCGCTCGATTCACCTTTCGAAATTTCGTAGAAGACTCTTTTAGGCTTAACTACTCGTCTATGGGTCAGCTTCAAAGGGGTACAAAGGTAAATGTTGTTTCGGTGTTGGTAGGCTAAAGGAAAAATATATGGATATTAACTATGGCGTGAAAGGGTTGGATGATAGTAGAAGAGAATTTGCTGATCAAGAATACAAAATGCGACTTTTCAACACGTTTGTTTTTTTTATAACTTCAAATTTCCTTCTCTCTCTTTTTTTGTCAATTACAAATGATAAATAAAAATGGAATACTTTGATTCACAAAATTTATTTTTTAATTTTTTAATTTTTTTATACACTTACTTTGAAACTTCACGAACTTCCGTACTCCTTGATTTTAGCTAGATCTGATACCAAATGATTCGATCTCGAGATGCGACAGTATTCCACATCGTATTTGTGCCCAATCGTAAATCTGAGAAGTATCGTTCTTCTTAGAGTTTGAATAAATTCGGCTGATTGTAGTCTCAACGAAAGTCAAAATTGGTTTAAGGGGTTTATGAGTAACTCGGATAATGGTTCAGTTAGGAAATAAAATAAGTAAGGCAAAGGATGGCTAGGATGGATAGGAAAACTTAAGGACAAGAATGAACCAATACTGTGCAAAGTATTGACTCGAGACTTATACGTCGCTTAAGGTGCTAGAAGTCATTAAAATAACCTTGACCCACTATCTATATTGAGATAGGAACCAAACGTATATTGGATGAACGCCACACTAGGTTTAAGAGTGATAAGTTTGAAGAAACAAGATTGACGCCACTAGCGAGCTAGATAAGCCAACTTGAGTCTCGGACAAAAATTGAAAGTTGAATTAAACTCACAAAATTATAGAAATTCATTCAAGTAGCAAAAAGTCTAAAATACATGAAAATAGCTAAGTATTTATAGTGATGAACCTAAGCTAGCTGAATGGACATTTGGTAATTAAAAAGTCAACTTGTGTTCAGCTCAAGTGAACCGAAACTTCCTTGAAGGTTCTTAGAAATTTCCTTGAATCTTCCTAGCTAGCTGGAATTAAATGATGAGCTGAATAGTCCTAGGCAGGTTCGGCCAGAGGATGCATGAGCATTAAGTTGTTGCTTTGATCACATGAATAGTCTTGAAGAGTTTTAAAGTCATCTTGAGTACCCCAATGGAAAAATAAGTGTGAAGGCCAAATGTGTATAGCCACTTGTGGGTGAATGCACAAAACCGAATGAGTAGCTAGTGTGAAAAGAATTTCTAGCTTGTGTGAAAGCTCTTAAAGTTGCTTGGAGAACTCAATGATCAGCTTAGAAGAAAGGAAACATCAGCTCAACTTGTCTTTTGATGTTCACGAAAGGTTGCTTGAAGTAGCTAAATCATTAGCTCATCTTAATTGTGCCATCCATGCATGTACCTACAGCAACTAATTTCAGCTAGTTAAATTGGCCAAGACAAATTAATTCAGCTGGACAAAAGTTATTGAAACATGAATTAAATTTGTCTTAAACTTAGACACACTTAATTATCTATTAAACATCTATTAAACATGTAATAAACTAAAACACATTAATTTTTAATTATAATGTCCAGATTATGACAAATTAAAAAACAATTTTAATTATTTGAGCTAATTATATTGATTTAACTAATACTAAATTAAAGGTTCATTTCCAGGAAAAAAGTGCATAAATTAAACCGAGCTAGGTTTGAGCTGATTGACCTAAATTTGAGCTTAGTTTAGCTCGTAAAAGATTGCATGGTGAACTCGTAAGGCTGGCCCTGCCCCCTTGATGTGTCCAGCCAAGGTCTCGCCCTACACTTGATCTACTTGGGCCGAAATAGCCTCTTTGAAGCGCTTGGCTCGTGCTCAGGTGATGGGACCTTATGGCGGCTCCAAAGGCTCCGTACTCGGGCTAGGTGTGACCCGGGGCGTGGCCGTATCACATCCGAGGAAAGAAAATATGGTTGCAGACGCTTTAAGTAGAAAGTCTTTGTTTTCATTATGAGCAATGAATACCTAGTTGATGATTCATGATGGGCCTATTTTAGCTGAACTAAAAGCTAAACCGGTATTTCTTCAACAAATCTGTGAAGCTAAGAAAAATGATCGTGTAACAGCCCGGTTTAGACCCTAGTTGGAGCAGTGGTTTCGGAACCACAAATCCGAGGTTGTAAAATTAATTTTTTTAATTTTATTTTGGCATTTACAGTATGTAAATTTATATGTGTGAAAATTTCGTGATTTAATTTTACCGATTGGTTGGTTAATTTGATAAAAGGACTTAATCGTGCAAAATGCAAAAGTTGTATGCTATTTGTTAATGTGCTATATTACTATACTATGGTTTATTAACTATAAAGTCCTTATTATGCAAATAGACCATGGATAATAGGAATGGACATAAATGACCATCCATTATAAGTTATTATATGTTTTTATTAAAGGTTAATTATGTAAATTAGTTAATAAGTTATATTAGATAAAATAAAACATAAAATTTATTTTATCATCATCATCTTTCACCACCGAATATAGAGAAAAGAAACAGCCATTGAAGCTTCATTAAGTTCGACCCTTGCATGATTTATTAAGTATGTGTTTTGAGCTCGATTTTTGATAATTTTTATGTTTTTGAGATCGTTGCTTTGTCATCTACCTAGCCCATGTCTCAGTTTCTGAATGTGATGAAGATTGTGATTATGCCATTGATGATTTTGTAAGATTTGTGATAATAGTTGATGAAATATGAAAGATATGTGATAGATTAATATGTTTTGTCTTTTAATTTTTGATGAATTTGACTATTTTGGGATAAATTGTGAAAATAAGAAATTGAGGGACTAAAATGTGAAATAAATGAAAAACGTGGGCTTATGTGAGTTAAAGAAATATTCAGTCAAGCTATGATATTGTTAGATTGTGTTATTTTGTGGTTTTATGAAATAGGGACTAAAATGTCAAAATGTCAAAATGTGAAAATGTGATGGCTAATTTGTAAAATGCCCTAAATATGTGTATATGGATTGAATTGAATGATTTGGTGAATGAATAAGCTAAATTTGAATGTGTATAGATCAAAAACCAAAGAAAATAGAATTATATCACGGGAAATCTAAAGTGGTCGAGTAATCGCTTATTTCCATCAGAATCCAAACGAGGCAATTCGATACACAAATAAATGTGTTTGAATTGAATTATTATTGCTCATATGTGAATGGATTGTGATATATGGTTATTTGAACTGAAGATTTGAAATTCAGGAATGTTCTGATAATGTGACGACGTCTGAAAAGTCTCGTTCGAACCTTAGGAAGTACTTAAGATACGTATGTCATGACATAGGATTCTTATATGAGTTATCGAGTAAGACCGCGTCTGGGACGTTGGCATCGATTTGTGATTTTCGTGTAAGTCCATGCCTAGGACATCGGCATCGTATTTGATTTCGGGTAAGACTCTGTCTGGGACGGTGGCATCGATATTGATTACATGTAAGACCACGTCTGGGACGTTGGCATTGTACGAGCTTTTCGAGCTATCCAAGTACCCTATTTGATTCTAAACGGTTCAATGGGCATTGCGATATATGATTGAATATGTGAATAGGTATCCATTTCAGGTGCATATGAAATGTATATGAAATTGGGCAATGGAAGATAAGTATGAATATGATCATTTGATATGTGAGCTATATAGAAAATGTGATATGTTTAAAAGCAAGTGGTTATAAACATTTAAGCTAGATGAGAAATATGAATTTGCTATTGTGATATGCCGTAGTTCATATGAATGAAATAGTTTGTAATTGTTTATGTGATGAGTTTATTTGTATATGGCTTACTAAGCTTTTATAAGCTTACTTTGTGTGTGTTTTAGTTTTTTTATAGATTATCGAAGCTACCAGAAGCTCGGGAATCATCGAGGATCATCACCACACTATCGAACTATATTTTGGTACCTTTTGAAAATGTACATATTGAAGTATGGCATGTATAGGCTAGAGAACTTTGATTATGTTTTAAAATGTGTAAATATAGCCATGTGATATGGCTTGATAATGAATGTGATTGTAAAGTGAATTTAGTGCATGCTATGTGATGTAAAATTTGGTATGTTTTGATGTGCTCATGAATGACCAAAAGAAACGGTCAATTTTAGTAAGTTTCATGGTTGATTTGAGAAATGCTATGAATTGCAATGGAGTGATATGATGTATGAATCGCATGTTTTTATGTGAAGTTGGTACTTTGAATTGGTATGTTTGAGTTGAATTTGTATATGGAAATGAATGATGTTATTACATGTCAAATTGTAAATGATTCGGTATGTTTTTGGTTGCCTTTGGGATATGAATTGATGCTTATTTGATGCTTGTAGGTATGACCCAAAATGGGTGGCAATTTGGCCTTGTAAATGGCCTATAATTGTCCACACAATTGAGCACACGGGCTTGTGTCTCGACCATGTCCGTCAATGTTCCAATTCGAAGCAAGACAGACTAGCACACGGGCCAGACATACGGGTGTGTGACAAGCCGTGTGAATCAAGTCAGTGTTGCACATAGGCCTGACACACGAATGTGTGACAGGCCGTGTGATTCAAGTCAGTTCTGCACACTGGTTGAGACATGGTCCAAGGCACGGCCGTGTGAGGCACACGGCCTAGCCACATGGGCATGTGCCCTTTAAAAGAAAAACTTTCATATTCTACAAAGTTTCCGTATGAGATCGATTTGGTCCCGAACCTTCTCTAAAGCATGTTTAAGGTCTCGTAGACTTTCTAAAGGGACTATATGTGTATAAATTATTATGAAGTGATGTTGCATGATTGATATTGTGAAATAAGAGTAAATTGTCATGATATGTCCGGTAATGCATCTTAACCTTAATCGGTGACAGATACGGGTTAGGGGTGTTACAATTTGTTGGTATCAGAGCTACGGTTTAGTCGATTCTAGGACTAGCGTAGCATGTGAGTGTCTATCTATACATGCCATATATACGAACTGTGATAGTGTGATGAATCCTGGCAGATAAAATGTGTTTTCTGTATAGTAAATGGATCCCGAATGAACCGTAGCTGACGATGTTGAAAGTAATGTGCCTGCTCCTGTTCAAGGGACAGCGTGATCTGGTTCTAGACCGGTTACTAGAGGTCAGGAAGGAGAGGCTAAACAAGCCTTCTTCCAAATGATGAATGAGTGGTTCACTCAGTATATTAGAGCAAATTTGGTTGTTCCTAAACTTTTGCCCCCACCTAATCCCTCTCAGACTCCTGTTGTACCTCCGTTTATGAATTCGAATCTATTGAATATGCCTCCGATCGATAAAATTCGTAAATGTGGAGCTGAAGAGTTCAGGGCCACTAATGATGATGATGCTGAGAGAGCTAAGTTTTGGCACAAAAATACAATTTGAGTATTTGATGAGATGTCGTGTACCTCTAATGAATGTACGAAATGTGACGTTTCTTTGTTGAGAGATGCAGCGTACCAATAGTGGAAAACTTTGAATTTTGTTGTTCCGAAAGAACGAATTACTTGGGATTTCTTTCAATTCAAATTTCGTAAGAAATATATTAGTTAGAGATTTGTTGATCAAAAACAAAAAGAGTTTCTTGAATTAAAACAGGGTTGTATGTCTGTGACAAAATACTAGCGGGAATTTGTGAGACTGAGTCAGTATGCATAGGAATGTTTCTCGACTGAGACAATAATGTGTAAAAGGTTTGAAGACGACTTGAATGAAGATATCAGTTTGTTAGTTGAAATTCTGGAAATAAAAAAATTCGTTGTACTTGTTGATCGAGCGTGTAAAGCTGAAGAACTCAGGAAAGACAAAAGAAAAGCTTATTCGGAAGCCGGAGAGGTGCGAAAATGAGCAAAGAGTAAGTCATACAAATTGGCATCAAAGAAATTTTGAGATAATTATAGTCGTTCAAAGACTAAAGTGGGACATTCGAGTAGAGATCGTGCAAGACCACATTCGAGCTTTCGAGCTCAGCTACTTCGATTGCAAGTGTTAGAAATGTCAGATCTGAACTACCTGAGTGTAGACATTGTGGTAAAAGACATCCTGGCAATTGTCGATTAAATGATCGAGCTTGTTTCAAATGTGGATCTTTAGATCACTTTATCTGAGACTGTCCCGAGTCTGTTGAGCAAGAGATTGTATAGAATCCCAAGTCGAATAACACTTCAACTAGGGGTAGATCTTCCAGAAACATGGGAACTGTGAGTGGTAGCCAGAGAGCTACAAAAGATACAGTTGCAAGATTTGAGGCGAGAGCACCTGCCAAAGCTTACACCATTCGAGCTCTTGAGGAAGCTTCGTATCCAGAGGTTATTACAAGTACTTTACTCTTTATGATACTTCTGTGATTGCATTGATAGATCCAAGGTCTACTCATTCATATATATGCATAAACTTAGTATCCAGTAAGACTTTGCCTATAGAGTCTACTGAATTTGTAATTAAAGTATTGAACCCCTTAGGCAAGTGTGTTCTAGTTGACAAAGTGTGCAAGAATTATCTGTTGATGTTTCAAGATATCTATTTTTCGACTGATTTGATGTTATTACCTTTTGATGAATTTGATATAATCCTGGGTATGGATTGGCTAACTTTGCATGATGCTATTGTGAACTACAAATGAAAGACTATTGATTTGAGATGTCAAAATGATGAGATAATACAATTGACTCTAGTGATTTAAATGGGTTACCGGTCGTAATATATTCGATGAAAGCTCTGAATTATGTGAAAAAGGGATGTGAAGTTTATCTTGCGTATATGATTGATACGAAAGTGACAGAAAAGATAGTTGAATCTGTACCTGTGGTTTGTGAGTTCCGTGATGTATTTTCTGAAGAATTACAAGGATTACCTCCGGTATGAGAAGTTGAGTTTAGCATTGAATTAGTGATGGGGACGAACCTTATCTCAATAGCTCCGTATAGAATGGCTCTAAAAGAATTAAAATAATTGAAGTCTTAGTTGCAATAATTGACAGACAGAGGTTTCGCATGACCGAGCTTTTCTCCTTGGGGCGCCCCCATTCTATTTGTGAAAAAAGGATGGCACGATGGGAATGTGTATTGATTATCGTAAGTTAAACAAAGCGACCATTAAGAATAAGTATCCTCTGCCCAGAATTGATGATTTGTTTAATTAGCCGAAAAGAGCTACTGTGTTTTCAAAGATAGATCTAAGATCGGGATATTATCAGTTCTGAGTAAAAGATTCAGACATTCTGAAAACTGCCTTCCGAATGAGGTACGGGCACTATGAGTTTTTCGTTCTGCCTTTTGGATTAACAAATGTTCCTGCTATCTTTATAGACTTGATGAATAGAATTTTCAGACCGTATTTAGATCGATTTGTAGTTGTTTTCATTGACGACATTTTGATTTATTCCCGTGATGAAATTGAGCATACTGAACATTTGAGAATTGTGCTACAAACTCTGCGTGATAAGCAATTGTAAGCAAAATTTAGTAAATGTGAGTTTTTGTTGCGCGAAATTGGCTTTTTGGGGCATACCGTGTCAGCATCCGGTATACAAGTTGATCCGAGCAGGATTTCAACTATTTTAGAGTGGAAGCCTTGAAAAATGTGTCTGAAGTTACAGTTTTCTGGGACTTACTAGTTATAACCGACGGTTCGTAAAATTTTTCGATGATTGCAACTCCGTTGACAAGATTGCTTCAGAATGATGTGAAATTCGAATGGTCTAAAAAGTGTCATAAAAGCTCTGATCAGTTGACTGAAGCTCTAGTGCTAGTACAACCAGAATCCGGTAAAGAATTTGTGATATATAGTGATGCTTGGTTGAACGGTCTAGGATGTGTTTTGATGCAAGAAGGCAATGTTATAGCTTATGCCTCGAGACAATTGAAACCACATGAAAAGAATTATCCGACGCATGACCTTGAATTAGCTGCGATCATGTTTGCTTTAAAATTTTGGCCCCACTATCTTTTCGGTAAAAAATGTCATGTGTTTTCAGATCATAAAAGTCTAAAATAATTGATGGCTTATAAAGATTTGAATCTGCGTCAGAGAAGATGGTTTGAACTGTTAAAAGACTACAAGCTAGTTATAGAATATCATTCGGGAAAAGCAAATGTTGTTGCTGATGCTTTGAGTCGGAAATCACTATTTGTGCTACGTACGATGGACGCTCATTTAGTTCTATCTGATGATGGTTCGGTTTTAGCCGAAATGATATCAAGACTGTTGTTCTTACAGCAGGTTTGTGATGCTCAGAAAGTTGACAATGAAATGTTAGCGAAACAAGCTCAGTGTAATTTGAACTCTGATTCTGAATTTTGAGTTGATGTTGATGATTGTTTGAGATTCCGAGATCGGATTTGTGTTTCGAGAAATCTAGAGTTGATTCAGTTGATCTTACAAAAAGCACATAGTAGTCGCTTATTTGTTCATCCGGGAAGTACAAAGATGGATAATGATTTGAAACAACCTTACTGGTGGCCTGCAATGGAAAGAGATATCTCTGATTTAGTTTCGAAATGTTTGATCTGTCAGTAAGTTAAAGCTAAGCATCAAGTACCGTCGGGTTTATTGCAGTCAATCATGATTCCCGAGTGGAAATGGGATAGAGTGACTATGGATTTTGTATCGGGTTTACCCCTATCTCCGAGAAAGAAAGATGCAATCTGGGTTATTGTTGACCGATTGACGAAATCAGCTCATTTCATTCATGTACGTACGGATTTCTTACTTGATAAGTTAGCTGAGTTATATATCTCTGAGGTCGTGAGATTGCACGGGGTAACTATTTCCATTGTTTCGGATAGAGATCCCAGGTTGACATCGCGGTTTTGGAAGAAACTACAAGACGGACTCGGTACAAAGCTACATTTCAGTACTGCTTTTCATCCACAGACAGATGGTCAATCCGAGCAGATTATTCAGGTATTCGAGGATATGTTGAGGTGTTGCATTCTTGAGTTTGAAGGTAGTGGGAACAGTATTTGCCATTGATTTAATTCTCGTATAATAATAGTTTTCAATCAAGCATTAAAATATCACCGTATGAAGCCTTGTATGGTAAGAAATGTCGAACACCCCTGTACTGGTCTGAACTTAGTGAAAATAAAATTCACGGGGTTGATTTGATTAAAGAGACTGAACAGAAAGTAAAAGTTATACAAAAAAGGCTGAAAGTAGCGTCTGATGGACAAAAATCATACACAGATTTGAAACAAAAATATATTGAATTTGAGATCGGTGATAAAGTATTTTTGAAAGTATCTCTGTGAAAGAAAATACTTTGATTCGGCAGGAAGGGCAAATTGAGTCCGAGATTCATCGGGCCATCTGAGATTATCGAACGTATTGGGCCGGTTGCTTATATAATATTGCTACCATCTGAGTTAGAAAAGATCCATCATGTGCTTCATGTATCGATGCTTCAACGATACAGATCCAACCCCTCGTATGTGATTTCTCCGTCTGAGATAAAGATTCAGTCTGATATGACTTATGAAGAAGAACAAATCCGTATCTTAACTCGTGAGTTAAAGAATTGAGAAATAAGAAAATTTGGTTAGTAAAAGTATTATGGCGTCGACACAGGGTCGAGGAAGCTACGTTGGAACCCGAAGATGCTATGAGAGAGCAATATCCGAATCTGTTCAACGGTAAAATTTTCGGGGATGAAAATCCCTAAGGGGGAGAGTTGTAACAGCCCAGTTTAGACCCTAGTCGGAACAGTGGTTTCGGAACCACAAATCCGAGGTCGTAAAATTATTTTTTTAATTTTATTTTGGCATTTACAATATGTAAATTTATTTGTGTGAAAATTTCGTGATTTAATTTTACCGATTGGTTGGTTAATTTGATAAAAGGACTTAATCGTGCAAAATGCGAAAGTTGTATGTTATTTGTTAATGTGCTATGTTACTATGGCTTCTTAAGTATGAAGTCCTTATTATGTAAATAGACCATGGATAGTGAGAATGGACATAAATGACCATCCATTAAATGTTATGAGATGTTTTTTATTAAAGGTTAATTATGTAAATTAGTTAATAAGTTATATTAGATAAAATTAAACATCAAATGTCTTTTATCATCATCAGCTTCCACCACCGAATATAGAGAAAAGAAACAGCCATTGAAGCTTCATTAAGTTTAGCCCTTGCATGATTTATTAGGTATGTGTTTTGAGCTCGATTTTTGATGATTTTTATGTTTTTGATATCGTTGCTTTATCATCTACCGAGCCCATGTCTCAGTTTCTGAATGTGATGAAGATTGTGAGTTATGCCATTGATAATTTTGTAAGCTTTGTGATGATAGTTGATGAAATATGAAAGATATGTGATAGATTAATATGTTTTGTGTTTGAATTTTTGATGAATTTGACTATTTTGGGCTAAATTGTGAAAAAGAGAAATTGAGGGATTAAAATGTGAAAAATGAAAAATGTGGGCTTATATGAGATAAAGGAATATTCAGCCAAGCTATGATACTATTGAATTCTGTTATTTTCTGATTTTAAGAAATAGGGACTAAAATGTCAAAATGTGAAAATGTGAGGGCTAATTTGTAAATTGCCCTAAATATGTGTATATGGATTGAATTGAATGATTTGGTGAATGAGTAAGCTAAATTTGAATGTGTATAGATTAAGAACCAAAGAAAACGCAATTAGATCGGGGGAAGTCTAAAGTGGTTGAGTAATGTTTATTTCCATCCGAATCCGTACGAGGTAAGTCTATATACAAATAAATGTGTTTGAATTGAATTATTATTACTTATATGTGAATGAATTGTGATATATGGCTATTTGAACTGAATATTTGAAATTCGAGAAATTTTCGATAATGTTACGACGTCCGAAAAGTCTCGTTCAAACCTTAGGAAGTAGTTAGGATACATATGTCATGACATAGGATTCTTATATGAGCTATCGTGTAAGACAATGTCTGGAACGTTGGCATCAATTTGTGATTTACATGTAATACCATGTCTAGGAAATCGGCATCATATTTGGTTTCGTGTAAGACCCTGTCTGGGACAGTGGCATCGATATTGATTACTTGTAAGACCACGCATGGGACGTTGGTATTGTACGAGCTTTTCGAGCTATACGAGTACCCTGTTTAATTTCGAACGTTTCAACGGGCATTCCAAGATATGATTGAATATGTGAATATGTATCTGTTTCAAGTGCGTATGAAATGTATATGAAATTTGGCAATGGAAGATAAGTATGAATAAGATCATTTGATATGTGAGCTATATAGAAAATGTGATATGTTTATATGCAAGTGGTTATGAACATTTAAGCTAGATGAGAAATATGAATTTGCTATTGTGATATGCCATGGTTCATATGAATGAAATAGTTTGTAATTGTTTATGTGATGAGTTTATTTGTATATGGCTTACTAATCTTTTATAAGCTTACTTTGTGTGTTTTTTAATTGTTTTATAGATTATTGAAGCTACCGGAAGCTCAGGGATCATTGAGGATCATCACCACACTATCGAACTATATTGTGGTACCTTTTAAAAATGTACATATTGAAGTATGGCATGAATAGGCTAATGAATGTGATTATAGAGTGAATTTAGTGCATGCTATGTGATGCAAAATTTGGTACGTTTTGATGTGCTCATGAATGGCCAAAAGAAATGGTCAATTTTAGTAAGTTTCATGGTTAATTTGAGAAATGCTATGAATTGAAATGGAGTAATATGATGTATGAATCACACGTTTCTGATGTGAAGTTGGTACTTTGAATTGGTATGTTTGAGTTGGATTTGTATATGGAAATGAATGATGTTATTACAGGTCAAATTGTGAATGATTTGGTATGTTTATGTTGCCTTTGGGATATGAATTGATACTTGTTTGATGCTTGTAGGTATGACCCAAAATGGGTGGCAATTTGGCCTTCTAAATGGCCTACAGTTGTCCACAAGGTTGAGCACACGGGCGTGTGTCTCGACCGTGTTCTTCAATGTTCCAATTCGAAGCAAGACAGACTTTCACACAGGCCAGACACACGGGTGTGTGATAGGCAGTGTGAATCAAGTCAGTGTTGCACACGGGCCAGACACACGGACGTGTAATAGGCTGTGTGATTCAAGTCAGTTCTGAACACAGGCTAAGACATGGTCCAAGGCACGGCCGTGTGAGGCACATGGCCTAGCCACATGGGCGTGTGCCCTATTTTAAAGGAAAAAAATTTTAAGTTTCGCAAAGTTTCCGTATGAGATCGGCTTGGTCCTGAACCCTCTTTAAATCATGTTTAAGGTCTCGTAGACTTTCTAAAGGGACTATATGTGTATGAATCATTATGAAACGATGTTGTATGATTGATATTGTGAAATGAGAGTAAAATGTTTTTATATGTCCAGTAATGCCTCTTAATCTTAGTCTGACGACGGATATGGGTTAGAGGTGTTACAGATCGTCAATTGCAAGTTAAACAGACTCAATGTGAGACTATCCCTAACTCAGAGTTTCAGATTGGAACCGATGATTATTTAAGGTTCTGGAATAGAATTTGCATACCGAGAAATTCAGAACTCATTCAAAAGATCTTGCACGAAGCACACAATAGCTGTTTATCTGTTCATCCGGGGAGTACCTAAATGTACAACGATTTGAAATAGTTTTATTGGTGGCAAGGCATGAAACGAGCTATCTCAGAATTTTTTTCTAAATGGTTGACTCAACAAATCAAAGCTGAACATCAAGTACCATCGAGTTTACAACAACTTGTGATGATTCCCGAGTGGAAATGGGATAGAGTTACAATGGATTTTGGTCGGGATTACCCCTAACTCCGAAAAAGAAAAATGCTATCTGGGTTTTCGTTTATCGACTAACGAAATCTGCTCATTTCATACTAGTACGCACAGATTACTCACTTGATAGATTAGCTAAATTGTACATTGCTAAGATCGTTAGATTTCACGGGGTTCCACTTTCGATTATTTCAGATAGAGATTCGAGGTTTACGTCGTAGTTTAGGAAGAAATTATAAGAAGCTCTTGGTACAAAGTTGAATTTCAATACAACTTTCCATCCGCAAACCGGTGGACAGTTTGAGCGAGTAATTTAGATTCTCGAAGATATGCTCCGATGTTGTGTTTTAGAGTTCGAAGGTAATTCTAAGAAATACTTACCGTTGGTTGAGTTCGCATATAACAATAGTTTTCAATCGAGTATAAAGATGGAATCGTACGAAGCCTTGTATGGTCATAAATGCCAAACTCCACTGTACTGGACTGAACTTAGTGAAAGATAGATTCACGGGGTTGATTTTATTAAAAAAACTGAAGAGAAAGTGAAAATAATTCGCGACTTTAAAAGCAGTTTCAGATCGCCAGAAACCGTACGCGGATTTAAAACGAAAAGATATTGAATTTCAAATCAGTGACAAAATGTTTTTGAAAGTGTGCCCATGGAAGAAAATTGTTAGATTTGGTCGGAAAGGCAAGTTGAGTTCGCGTTTCATAAAGCCGTATGAGATCATCGAAAAAATAGGGCCAATGGCATATCGACTAGCGTTACCTATTAAATTAGAAAATATCCACATCGTGTTTCACGAATCGATGTCTTGCAGATATAGATCTGGCCCATCTCATGTGATTTCTTCGGTAGATGTTGAGGTACAGACTGATCTGACGTATAGCGAAGAACCGATCAGAATTTTAGCTCGTGAAATCAAACAATTAAGAAAAAAAAACGTATAGCCCTAGTGAAGGTTCTTTGGCATAAACGCGGGGTCGAGGAAGCCACGTGGGAACCCAAGGACGCTATGAGAAAACAACACCCTAACCTTTTCACTGGTAAGATTTTTGAGGACAAAAATCCCTAAGGGGGAGAGTTGTAACAACCCGTTTTTGGTAAAATTGGAATAGTGGTTTCAGAACCACAAATTCGAGGTCAAAATATTTATTTTTTATTATTTTAATGTTTACAGTATGATAGCATGTATGTTTGAAAATTTCGTGAAGAAATTTTATCGTTTAAATGATCAATTTGAGAAAAATGACTAAATCGCGTGAAATGCAAAAGTGTCGTTCTATTAGCTAAATGTGTCAAATAGCTATGAAATATTAAAGTGAAGATCCTTATGTGGTAAATAACCCAATATTATGGTAATGAATGATAGTGGGTTGGTAATTTTGGAATTTGTGATGTTTTTAAAGGTTATATTAGTAATTAAGTAATTAAGGTTAATAATAAATAAAACCAAATTAAACATTGTTATAGCCCATTTTCGCCCGGGCCTAACTAACCAAATTAACCAAACAAAATAAAACAAATAATAAACCAAGTCGATTAAAACAGTCTAGCTAACATTACAAACCCAATAAGAAATTGGCCCAAAAATTAAATAACCCAATACAAACCCAATACTACCCTAAGCCCAAATGGCCCAAGGTCTAAAAAAAATCAAAAAACGAAAAAAACCTAGCCAGCTAAGGTGCGCCGCAACAGCCTCCAGCCCTCCACATCCGTGCGTACAGCCTCCGTACTCCTCCACGTACCACCGCACGCCACGTTAGCCTTTGTACCTGCAAAAGGACACGAACGACAGCAGCAAAAACGCAAAAATACATTGTATTTTATTTTATTTTCTTCTACATTTTTCGGCTATAAAACCGAACGAAAATCCCTTGTATTTTTTTAGAGACGAAATCAATACAAAAAGAGACCACAGATTAGATTAGCGAAATTTTTTTTCTCTTTTCTTTATTTTTTCTTCTTTCTTTTCTCTTCGAAATAGCTTATATACATGCAAAAACTTGTGTTTTTATTTTCTAAAAACTATACATATATATATTTAAATATAGTATATAAAAAAAGAAAAAAACTACCTTTTTGGAGATTCGGCCACCGTACACAGCAGCGTCGATGACGGTGGACAGCGGACGGCGGCTGTAACACCCCTTACCCGAAACCTTTGCCGGAGTCGAGTATGTGGTATTTCTAGACTTGACTACTAATTTGGGGCATAAAAATTTAAAGCTGTCCAACTGCATCATGCTGACTAAATTGACCATAACTCGAGTTACAAAACTCGAAATTTAGATCCGTAAATTTTCCTTGAAACTAGACTCATATAACGTTTTACCATAATTTTTCCAGAATTTTTCATGCGGCCAATTAGTACAGTTTATTCATCGAAGTTACCCCTATTTCACTGTTTAATAATTCTGACCTATCTTTACAAAAACTCAGTTATCTCATTGCACAAAATTTCAATAATGTTCTTGTTTATTCCAATCAAAAATAGATGGTCTAACACATACCAATTAAAATCTACTATCAAACATTTCATGCCATGCATTTACAACCTTAGCCGAATTTCAATGTGCCAAAATCTCAAAAATTTCCACATGGGTTATATAGCATTCAAAGAAACCATTCCAAAAATGTAAAAATTATCAAAAACTAAGGAAAATACCTACCCCAAATCAAGCTCCAAGTTGCCGAAACTTCAAGCTTCAACAATGGAGTTTTCTTCCTCCAATATTCGGCCAAGAAGATGAACAAGGTAATGTTCTCTTTCTTCCCACTTGTTTTTATTATTTAATGTTGTAATTCACACATATATTAACATATTTTCTTAATACACTAATATAACTTTATAATAAACTAAACTAACATATAATTTGTAATTAGAAAGGCCCATTGCCGTTTCTCCTTGTTGTATATGGGCTAATTGCCCTTTTAGTACATCCACTTAAAAAGCCACAATCAATTTAGTACCTTTCTCTTTAGCATGTAACTTTTACGCTTTTCTCGATTAAATCCTTTTTATCAAATTAAGCACTTAAACAATAAAATTTTTTCTACAAAACTTTCACACATTTTAATTCACCTATAATGAACACAAAATAAAATATTAGAATATTTCTCGGGCTCGGATTCGTGGTCCCGAAACCACCGTTCCGATTAGGGTCAATATTGGTCTGTTACAGCGGCGACGGCGCCAGAATCCTCACCGGAACTTGGTCGGCCTTAAAACTCCTTCAGAGAAAATGAAGGAAGGAGAACTTTTTTTTTAAACAGAATCGCCAAATGATTTTTTTTTTGTCAAAAATTATGAATTTATATACTGGTTAAAACGGCATCGTTTCGACCCGCAACGGGTCGACCCGGCCCAAGTGCGGAGGATCTGCGTGTTTTAAAATTTGATCTATTCTAATTTAGTCCTTTTGATTGCTTTTTATTTTTTTAAAATTTGGGAAAGAAATTTTCTGCGCATTTCAATTTGGCCCCTGATCCACTGATCCGCTGGTATGGACACATGTTTAGGAATTGGTTTTTTTTGCTCATTTGGCCCTCAGCCTTTTCGCGCCTTTTTATTTTAGACCAAATTTTTTATTTTATTATAGTTTTTACCTTTAATTTCATTTTTATTCTGATTTAGTCCTTAAACTGTTTGATTTCAACCTTTTAATTTGTTATTTATTTATTCTTTGTAATTCTCTTTATATATTATTTATTTTTTTAGGTTCTATATTTTATTATAAATTTTTTATATATTATTAAATTGTTTTACATTGTTTATTTTACATTATTTCACATGTTATTACTTTGAATTACTTTATATTACATTATTTTAAACTGTTATTTATATTGTTTATTTTGAATTTTTTTTTCATATATAGTATTCATTTTGAAATTGTTTTGTATATTGTTTATTTTAAATTTCTCTTTACATGTTATTTATTTTCATTAATTATTTTTAATAATAATATTATTATTATTATTACGATTACTTTTATTGTTACTAGTATTATTATTGTTATTTTTTTTACTATTATTTTAATATTACTACTATTATTAAAATCATTATTATTAACTTTATTATTATTATTATTATTATTATTATTATATTATTATTATTGCTATTATTATTATTTTATTATCTTCAAACTATTGTATATAATATTTATTTATTTATTAATTATTATTAGCTTTTACTACTACTACTACTACTACTACTATTATTATTATTATTATTATTATTATTATTATTATTATTATTATTATTATTATTATTATTATTATTATTATGTTATTTTTTTCATTTATTATTTATTATTTTTTACTTTTATCTATTATTTTATATAGGTTGTTGGTTTTAACTTTTATTTTATTTTATTTTTGCCTTTATTATTGTTATTTGTATTATCGCACTCATTTTTATTCTATTATGCATATCGGCACTGTAATTTATTTTCCATTTTACTACAATTGTATTACATTTTATCCGATGCATTAAAATTTTTTGAAATAAGCAAATGCTCCATGTTCTAAGATTTGAAAGAAATCGTACCCTAACTTACTGGGTTTCGATTTCCCTCATCGAATCTAAAGAACCAATTATCCTTTTTAAATCAAAGTAAAAGTTAAAAAATAAAAACTTATTCTCGGGAATTCAATAATGTTTTGTCCTAACTCACTGGATGTGACATTTTGTTATCTCGAGGTAAGGATTTCTAAAATCAAAGGAAATATTATGTATTTGGGATTTTGAGAAATTTTGCCCTAACTTACTGGGTTCTGATTTCTCATTTGACCCAAACAACTGAATATCCTTTTTGAATTTAAATGCACTAGTTTTAAAAGTCAAAAGACGAGCTTAATTTCGAGTATTCGAAATGTCCTATCCTAACTCATTGGGCATGACATTTTACTTCTTCGAAATAAGTAGGTCTCAGCATCCAATTTAATTTATTCAAGTTTTTCTTTAAACAAATAGGATCGTATTTTAAAATCTTTTCAAATTTTCGATATTAAGATGTTAATTAATCAATTCGGTACCAATTTTAGGCGTTACGAGGGTGCCAATCCTTCCTCGTGCGTAACCGACTCCTGAACGTATTTTCTCAAATTTTGTAGGCCAAAATCATCGTTTTAATAAATCAAATTGTTTTAACGATCAATCTCAATGTGATCCATCACACCTCGAAAAAAGGATTGGTGGCGACTCCATTTTTGTTTTTAAAGTCGATCCCATTTTCAACAGCAAAAAAAAAAAAAAAGGTTTCGACAGCTTGGCGACTCCGCTAAGGATAATAAGAGAGTCAAGTCGTAAAATTGATTATTTTCTGTCTTGTTGTCGAAAATTGAAAATCTGATTTGAAAAATTACGATCCTTTTATTGCATTTGTCTGTGTTATTTCATATAATTATTGTGGTTTGATTCTCGTAGAATGTTTTCGCATCATATTGCATAAGGACCATTTGGTCTTACCTTTTTAAGTGGGAGTGAGAAGCTACTCCTTCGTGAGGTTTTCACTTCCGTGCAGGATAGTGGATCGCTTTCGGGATACATCCGTACCTATATCTTCGTGAGGTTTTCATCTCTCTGCAGCCATAGGGAAATGTATTCCCCTGAACCGAACTCGGTCTGTATGAGCCTATAATGGGTGAGGATCGAGGAATCTACTATTTCAGGTACCTCAACTTTAGAACCAAACCGCATATAGAAGACCTTAGGAGCCCACCCTAGATAGTATTGTGAGAAACCCTAGCGGTTACCCAGATAGGTGTTCGATTCTCTTTTATTTACTTTGTGTTTTTCTTTTTGTATGTTGTACTGACTTATTGCGTTTTTGCTAAGTTTTCATGTCATTTCATATTTAAAAGAGTGTTGATTCAAGTTCGATTACTAAATTAGAGAGCTTATCATGGAGAAAGAATTTCTTAATAAAGTGGAAGATAATGCGGCCGTCCGTATTTGGTTAGAGAAAACTCTGTTAGAGAAAGGAGATAGTCTAGCCGAGGGGTATATGTCAGAATTATGGGACTACACCCGTATCAGTGTGACGCAAAATAGCCTTCAGGAATTAAAAGAAATATGGGATCAGTGGAACGATGAGACCAAGTAGTTCTACTATAATTATGGGGACTTGGCGTATCTATTCAACATCAAGGTAGACAAGCATTTGTTCCGGGCCATTGCCCAGTATTGGAACCCTGCTTACAGTTGCTTCACCTTCGGGACGGTCGACTTAGTGCCCACTGTGGAAGAATATACAGCCCTACTGCGTTGTCCAAAGGTTCAAGTCAATAAAGCTTATTCCAGAGTCGCTTATGTCTCGACCTTTTGGAAGAAATTGATGAACATTATCGGAATGAGCGAACAGTGGATTACAGCTAGGATCAAGCAAAAAGGCGAATGTAAATGCATCCCATGAAAGAATTTGAGAGATTTGATTCTAGCTCATCCTGATACGAAGAAGAGAGTCGATGTGTTTGCTTTGAGCATCTACAGATTAATGATCTTCCCTAGGCAATTAGGGTACGTAGATGATGTAACGCCCCTAACCCGTATCCGTCACTGGAATGGGCTAAGAGGCATTACCGGACATAACACAGTTCTAAACTTTCACATAATCATACAAGTCAAATTCGTATATAAATACAGAATAAAGCTAATTAAAAATAAAATAGGCTTTATTAATAATATCTCATAAACAAACTATGCTTCGAAATTCAATCATATCAATATCATTTATTTAATTCACATATTCACACCAACAACATATATCAAATCATATTACAAATGCTTTATAAAATTTAATAGTCGAACCACAAGACTTATAATCATGGTATTCGAATAATCAAATCATAAAAATGTAGCCTAATATTCCTTCACATATAAATCATTAATTAACTACACAACACAACCAATTATGCTTTTTGTACTATTATAACTTGCACATATCACTACAAAGCAAAAGCCATTTCTAAACACAAATACCAAACCTGTAACATCCCGATTTTGGGACTAGTAGGATTGAGCCCAATGGGCCTTGAGCGTATTAGCGTTTAAAATTTTTGGAGAACAAGAGATCGGCTTTAGTGCAAGTTGGACCTATTGGATAAGTGATTTTGGAATGTTAGAGGGCTTCTATGAAGTCTCGGGACCAAACTTTTGCTTCAAGGAAATTTTGGTTTTATTTTTAAATGGACTTTAGAATTTGGATATAGATTTAAAATTAGTTGTGCATGGTTTAAGATACAAATGGGCTTGTGGCCCAGTGGCAAAGTGGCGCCACTTAGAGAGCAGGGAGGTGGCGTCAACTGAGGAGGCCCAAATTCAAGTTGCATGAAGCCCAACTATTTTAATTAAAATTGGCATTAGGGTTTTATTATCCCATCCTCTTCTTTATTTTCAGCATTTAGGGTTTTCATCTTCTCTCTTTTCCTCCGTTTTCTGAATAAAAGCCGAAAACTCCCTTAAGCATTCTTTCTTTTCACATTTGTCTGCTATAGCCGAATCTGCCCTAGCCTTGCCGAAATTTTTTACGTTTGATATTACTCTTTTCTCTCAATCATATCCTTCTCAAAAGCCGAAAATTTATAGATCTCTTGAGATCATCTTTTCTTTTTGATCTTCTCAAAAGCCAAAATCTTCTAGGAGTTGCCGAATTCTCTGTAAAGGTAGGTGCCAATTTCTTCTGATCTATTCTTTTTCTCTTTCGATTTTTAGAAGACAAAGCCGAAAAGCTAATGGACTGTTGGTTTCTTGTGTTTACGTGTCGGGCGACATTCGAAAATTGAAGTAGATCGCTTAGATCTAAAAGTCGGAACCGCTAGTCTCTAAACCTCATATCTCTCTTTTCGGGATTTCAAGGTAAGGGGTTTTCTTTAGATTTTCATTAGGTTCGTTTATCGTAATCCTATAATATGGATTAACAACCATACGTTGTAATAATAGCAACTGATAAGGTCTTTTAATGGAATCAAATGTCGATCAGGTGAAGGAGGGGATTTGATCTATAAACCCAATCCCTAAGTTTAAGAAACGAGTAGTGTCAGCAGTTCGAGATTGGCCACCGGGTTGTGGACCAGTTTCAGAACAAAATCTTAGACAGTTAGCAGTCGTATCGGCTTCTGATAGTGTCGACATAAAAGGTCTCGTCTTGACTGTAATCAGGTGTGTAGATCTCTAACACACTAATTAATCTATATTAAATATATGTTATGGGCTAAAAGTCGGAAAAAGGCTGTATAGTAATCTGTACTAAATATATGTTATGGGCTAAAAGCCGGAAAACGGCCGTATAGACAGTCAGATTACCCAAAAAGGGTAGGCAAGGGATGCCAGGTACGTAATCATAGAAACTTCTCTATGTGTATCGATGTATGTGATAGACTGTGAACTTTTAGGTAGTATATTGTTTTGATTCTGCATGTATGTATGCATGGGTTTTACAAGACACCCTTGGTTTTACAAATTTGCTATGCTTTGCAAATTTACCTGAAAAACCCTAGATTTAAAAAAGTATCCGGATTGCAAAAATAGATCTTCCAAAATACCCCTGTTTCAAAAAAAATTATTTTTTCAAAATAACCCTGTGTTACGATAATACCACAATACCTTTACTTCGAAAAATCACCAAGATACCCTATTTTGAGGAATTACGAATATAACCTGTAGGACAAAACTACGAAAAAAACCCCTGGGTAGTGAAATGACGAAAATACCCTTAGGTGATGAATGTAAGTCATGGATGCTGCTTGTATGTTAATGTATGATGGCTGAATGTATGTGGATCCTAGAACTAGGAGATATGAACTTGAGACTGAAACCCGTAGGTATAATTTCGAATTTGAAAGAACTACTCTTAATGTAACATCCTGAGAATGGGCCTATGCATTTTCGGTTTAATTGTACGAAATGACATGTCTTATGTGTTATGAATATGTTTTGAACGTTTTTGGAAATCTGGAAATGTATGGAAATGTTAAGTTTAAAAGAGGAAAGTGAACATTTTTGGAAACTAGGAAATGTAAGGAAATGATTTAGAAATGATTCAAAAGAGGAAAGTAAACATTTCGGGAAACTTGGAAATGTAAGGAAATGTTAAGTTCAAAGGAGGCAAACAAAAATTTTTGGAAACTTGGAAATGTAAAGAAATGTCAAGTTTTAAAGGTTAAAAAGAGGAAACTAAGGCAAGGTGGCCTTAAGAAAATTAATAGGAGGAATTTGACACACCATCAGGCTTGGAAAAGTGGCCTGAAGATATCACTTAAGGCCCGGGTAGGTGACGCCACAAGCTTGTGTAGTTGGGCCAGGGTTCGAGTCACTTGGGGAGCAAATAAAGGAGTTTTATTTTTGCTACAAAGAGCAGGGAAGTGGACGGCACTAAGGAACCCAAGGGAAGAGTTTAAATTCTCTTAAAATTTCGGCTAATAGATGGATAAATGATGATTTATCTTAAACTATTTTCAAGGAGATAATAAGGGATTATTCTTTTAATAAAGTGATAATTTAAAGAGATAAACTATCAAAATAGAAGAGTGGTGGCCAAGTAAAGGACTCTAGCTAGTAGTTTCGGCTATAAAAGGAAAAAAATAAGGCTACTCATCAATTTTCCTTCCTCCTCTTCTCTCTGCCGAATTTCTTAGTGCTCTCCTCTCTTCTCTTCTCTTTTTGCCAAGCCAAAATACTCCGTGTTTTAGCCGAAACTTCTTCCAAAATTTAGTTAGTATCAATTCTTTCTAAGCCTCAAGACCGAATCTTTAAGGACTCAAGCAAGGGAGCCGTCGATTACAAGGTCAAGGGTAAGGTAAGTGGTTATCGATTTTTATTCTTTTACTTTTAGGCTTGTCGAAATCAAGGTATTAATCCCATTAGTGAATTTTGGCCGAAACTTGAAGGGTTCTCCGGGATCTCTGTCATTGTCGACATCTCTATAACCAAGAGATTGTTTTCGGGATTTGAGAATTTCAAGGTAAGAGTACTCACATATTCGGCCAAGGCCCTATCTTAAGTATTTAGATCTATTTATTTTTAACAGAAAACTAACCGATTCAAGGGATCTAGTGATTAGCCGATTTCAAAGGGGGAGAATACACGTTTCCGGGATTTGATTAATTATCAAATCGACAACAAGGTAAGTTTTTTGTTGCAATAATCCTTCGGGATTTAGTCTTATGGCCAAATAGGCTTCTACTAAATAGTAAGTGCTTAATCAAATGTAGGAACTTGAGATCTAAGGCAGTAGATCAGATTTCAGACTTTTAGTGAAGTTGTTAAGCGAATCAGGTGTGTACCCACACTTCTTCTTAATAAAATTTATGGCTATAATTAGTATGTGCATGTTTATAAGAATGTGAATATGGCTAAGTACCATGTAATGGTACAAAAGTACTCAGGTACGTTTCCTACTCCTATTAGGATTATGAAATATGTTATATGTAACATGTGAATAAAGATAAGAATGTGAAATTTTGCATGTTAATGCATAATATTTATGATATGGGGCATATGGGTTACTGAAAAGGGGAAGTGAATGTGGTGACCTAAGACCACGCTATCTGAATGCGGTGACCTAAGACCGCGATATCTGAATGTGGTGACCTAAGACCACAATATCTGAACGTGGTGACCTAAGACCACGAGACTATAAGGGCGATGAGCACGTCGATTGCAGCGACTGCCTTCGATGGAGTGTAGCGGATGGAGGGTTGACTCATTAGTCCCCACGGTGTGCAGGTTGGTACGGGGGAAGTGTAGCGGATGGTTAACTAGGTTTGGGTTTTGGGTTGCATCATTGTCGTAAATTATTATGTGGATATGATATGTATGTTATGCCTAAATTTATTTGGACTTAGTGTTGTGTACACATTGAGTCTGTTGACTCACCCCGTTGGGGAATATTTTCTTCCAGGTGATGATCAGTAATGGACCGGGTCGGCAGGAGCTCAAAGGTGGCCATGCACAGCAAGGAATTTAATTAATTTGGACTTTTATTTTATTAAATACTTTAATTTAATTTTGGGAATTATTTTGATGTAATAAGGCCATAGTGAATTATTTTATTTCTGTTTTATTTACTATGTTACGAAATTTTAATTATTAAAGATTAAGTCAATTTATTTTAAGATAAACCCTAATTATTTTGTCACCTGAAATAAATGGGTTTTCAATATAAAATCGAATTCGTTTTCAACTCAAGCCCAACCCAAAACCATTTTACTTTCAAAACACACAAATTTTTCCTAAGTAACAAAAGAAATTTGAACCGGTTTACATCGAGGAACATACCAGATCCGGTCAAGGCTCGTGGGCCGGGTTTGGGGTGTTTCAATTTGGTATCAGAGCCCAGTTTTAAACCCTCGGCCTGGGGTTTAAGGCCCAAAATGTTTTCAAATCGAGCCCAAATGAGTTCTTATGAAAATATTTTTGGAAATAAGCAGGTTTTTCTGGCATGGCACCTAAGTCTCCCACCCGAAGTCTACCAGGTAAGTACCCCTAACCTTTGGGTGATTTATATTGTGATCTGTAGAAGGGTAGAAATAGAATGGAACGTAGATTAGTATGATAGGTACTTGAACTATAAGGCTAGCTTACCCCAACTATTACATAAGACTTAATGCCTAATAAACAAACCTATGGTTAAGTCGCCGAGTTAGGGTGTGGCAACCATTGTGCGCATGTATAGGATTGGTATTCAGTGGGAGCTTGGTACTTAAGCAGTCCGCGTGACTCACCTCCTCTCCACTCGAATCCTACCTGGTGCGTAGCTTTGGTTCACCCTAACCAAGAGGACTTATTCATAGGCTAAACCCCTAACTAAAACCCGAAAGGGATTAGCCACATTTTTATGGAAACCTTAGTTTTAAAATGACTAAATTACCCTTTTGATTTATACAAGCTATCCCATAAAATTTTTCTGAAATATTTCTTGATTTACAAAATTACTAAAATACCCCTAGTGGTAAAATTACAAAAATGCCCTTGGTTTATAAAATGTCCAACTACCCAACAGTCTTACCAAAATTTCATTATTTTCTAAAGTTTCAAAAACCCTATTTTGCAAAATATCAAAATACCTTGATTTTTGGAAAATTACAAAATTGCCCCTAACTTGCAAAATTACCAAAATGACCCTAATTTCTAAAATTTTTTGCAACATTACCGTCTTGGAAAGTACAATTCTCAAAAAGAACTCTCAAAGTTTTGCAAAATTTGGAAATACCCCAGAAATATTAATCTTTACAAATTTACCCTGGTTTATTACCAAAATACCCCCGAGATCCAAAATTACCGAAATATCCCCGGATTTCAAAATTTTCCAAAATACCCCGGGAATCTAAAAATTCCAAAATACTTTTTGACAAAATCACCAAGGAACTTTTACTTTTGAAAAATTACAAAAATACCCCTCTAGGACAAATTACGAAAATACCCCTGGGTAGTAGGAAAACAACAACAACAATGAAAACTACAACGTTTCTCTGAATGAACGAAAGTTCATAATTGATTGATGGATGTATGAATGAAAAGACTGTGTGCATGTATGAATACGAAAGAACCACTCCTAAAATTCTTTTCATAAAACTTTTTCGCGGGTAATAAGTGAAACAAGAACTAATTCATAAAACTTTTTAATCAGATCGCGACGATAGAAATGAGTTCTAGAGGACGTGGCCGTCGTGGATGCGGTAGAGGAAGAATGACTGTGTCGGAACCCGTTAGATCGGGTCAAGGGTCTGATAATGAGGTACCACCACCACCACCACCCCCAGCTGTTGGTGTTGAGCAGCAGGCTCAGACGGGGGATGATGCTGTGTCGCAGGCTGTGCTGCAAGTCTTGGAAATGGTGGTTGGCGCAGGTGGAAATAAGGGAACTCGAAAATCTGTACCGGAGTGACTCCGAGCTAATGGAGCTGAAATGTATCGTGGAGTATCTGGTGTGGCACCAGTACAGCTGAGTACTGGTTGGAGGCAACTGAGCGAATTATGGATGAGCTCGATCTGACCCCTGAGGAGAAGTTGAAAGGAATGGTGGCACTACTACGGGACGAAGCATACCAATGGTGGTTAACTGTTCGGGATGGTGCCACAGCTGAGGATTTGACTTGGGAGTATGTTAAGGAAGCGTATCAAAAGAAGTATGTTGGAACTAGGTATACTGATGAGCAAAGGAAAGCATTTCTGGGACTGGTTCAAGGGAACAAGTCCGTTGCGGAATATGAAGCTGAATTTCTGAGGTTGAGTCGGTATGCTCGAGGAGTAGTGGCAACTGAGCATGAGCGCTGTGTCCGTTTTGAGGACGGACTAAGGGATGATCTGAGGTTGTTAATAGCACCGCATCAGGAACGGGAGTTTTCTGCCTTAGTAGAGAAAGCTAAGGTAGCTGAAGGGATTAAGGATTCTGCGAGGCAGAACACTGATTGGAATAGGCCAGAAAGAGGTTTTGGATCGTCTGGATCATCTGGGAATTAGAGGCCTAGAAATGATGGGCCGCGAGGTCAGCAAGCTGGTACTGGAGGGCAATATCGTAGTTGTGATCTGTGTAGAAAGAAGCACTTAGGAAAGTGTTGGAAAAAGACTGGAGGATGCTTTAGGTGTGGGTCCAAGGACCACATGATTAAGGATTGTCCTATGAGGCCAGATGGAAATCGACCAGTGGCTCAGAATGTTAATCAGGCTGGTAGAGGTGGTCAGCAGCCTCAGCGAGGTCATGGTCCGAATGGCCGAGGAAATGGCGCTGGAAGAGGACGGGGAGCACCAAGCAGAGGTGCTGAAGGTTCAGATGCAAGGCAGCCAAGGTTGGTATATGCAGTTGGCCATCGCGAGGAGGAAGATGTGCCAGATGTGACAACGGGTACGTTCCTTATTTCGGGAATACCTTAATTGCCTTGTTCGGTTAGCTTTTTCTTATATTGCTAAGTGAAGTGCCTGAAACCTTGGATGTAAACCTAGAGACTGTGCCTTGGAAGTATAATAGTATTATTAAAATTAGAGTGCGCAACGGAAGCGTAGTGTAGTGAGTAGGAGCGCATTTAGCCAAGTAATTTCGAGGACGAAATTATTTTTAAGAGGGGGTAGAACTGTAACATCCGGAGAATGGGCCTATGCATTTTCGGTTTAATTGTACGAAATGACATGTCTTATGTGTTATGAATGTGTTTTGAACGTTTTTGGAAATCTGGAAATGTATGGAAATGTTAAGTTTAAAAGAGGAAAGTGAACATTTTTGGAAACTAGGAAATGTAAGAAAATGATTTAGAAATGATTCAAAAGAGGAAAGTAAACATTTCGGGAAACTTGGAAATGTAAGGAAATGTTAAGTTCAAAGGAGGCAAACGAAAATTTTTGGAAACTTGGAAATGTAAAGAAATGTCAAGTTTTAAAGGTTAAAAAGAGGAAACTAAGGCAAGGTGGCCTTAAGAAAATTAATAGGAGGAATTTGACACACCATCAGGCTTGGAAAAGTGGCCTGAAGATATCACTTAAGGCCCAGGTAGGTGACGCCACAAGCTTGTGTAGTTGGGCCAGGGTTCGAGTCACTTGGGGAGCAAATAAAGGAGTTTTATTTTTGCTACAAAGAGTAGGGAAGTGGACGGCACTAAGGAACCCAAGGGAAGAGTTTAAATTCTCTTAAAATTTCGGCTAATAGATGGATAAATGATGATTTATCTTAAATTATTTTCAAGGAGATAATAAGGGATTATTCTTTTAATAAAGTGATAATTTAAAGAGATAAACTATCAAAATAGAAGAGTGGTGGCCAAGTAAAGGACTCTAGCTAGTAGTTTCAGCTATAAAAGGAAAAAAATAGGGCTACTCATCAATTTTCCTTCCTCCTCTTCTCTCTGCCGAATTTCTTAGTGCTCTCCTCTCTTCTCTTCTCTTTTTGCCAAGCCAAAATACTCCGTGTTTTAGCCGAAACTTCTTCCAAAATTTAGTTAGTATCGATTCTTTCTAAGCCTCAAGACCGAATCTTTAAGGACTCAAGCAAGGGAGCCGTCGATTACAAGGTCGAGGGTAAGGTAAGTGGTTATCGATTTTTATTCTTTTACTTTTAGGCTTGTCGAAATCAAGGTATTAATCCCGTTAGTGAATTTTGGCCGAAACTTGAAGGGCTCTCCGGGATCTCTGTCATTGTCGACATCTCCATAACCAAGAGATTGTTTTCGGGATTTGAGAATTTCAAGGTAAGAGTACTCACATATTCGGCCAAGGCCCTATCTTAAGTATTTAGATCTATTTATTTTTAACAGAAAACTAACCGATTCAAGGGATCTAGTGATTAGCCGATTTCAAAGGGGGAGAATACAAGTTTCTGGGATTTGATTAATTATCAAATCAGCAACAAGGTAAGTTTTTGGTTGCAATAATCATTCAGGATTTAGTCTTATGGCCAAATAGGCTTCTACCAAATAGTAAGTGCTTAATCAAATGTAGGAACTTGAGATCTAAGGCAGTAGATCAGATTTCGGAATTTTAGTGAAGTTGTTAAGCGAATCAGGTGTGTACCCACACTTCTTCTTAATAAAATTTATGGCTATAATTAGTATGTGCATGTTTATAAGAATGTGAATATGGCTAAGTACCATGTAATGGTACAAAAGTACTCAGGTACGTTTCCTACTCCTATTAGGATTATGAAATATGTTATATGTAACATGTGAATAAAGATAAGAATGTGAAATTTGGCATGTTAATGCATAATATTTATGATATGGGGCATATGGGTTATTGAAAAGGGGAAATGAATGTGGTGACCTAAGACCACGCTATCTGAATGCGGTGACCTATGACCGCGATATCTGAATGTGGTGACCTAAGACCATAATATCTGAACATGGTGACCTAAGACCACGAGACTATAAGGGCGATGAGCACGTCGATTGCAGCGACTGCCTTCGATGGAGTGTAGCGGATGGAGGGTTGACTCATTAGTCCCCACGGTGTGCAGGTTGGTACGGGGGACGTGTAGCGGATGGTTAACTAGGTTTGGGTTTTGGGTTGCATCATTGTCGTAAATTATTATGTGAATATGATATGTATGTTATGCCTAAATTTATTTGGACTTAGTGTTGTGTACACATTGAGTCTGTTGACTCACCCCGTTGGGGAATACTTTCTTCCAGGTGATGATCAGTAATGGACCGCGTCGGCAGGAGCTCAAAGGTGGCCATGCACAGCAAGGAATTTAATTAATTTGGAATTTTATTTTATTAAGTACTTTAATTTAATTTTGGGAATTATTTTGATGTAATAAGGCCATAGTGAATTATTTTATTTCTGTTTTATTTACTATGTTACGAAATTTTAATTATTAAAGATTAAGTCAATTTATTTTAAGATAAACCCTAATTATTTTGTCACCTGAAATAAATGGGTTTTCAATATAAAATCGAATTCGTTTTCAACTCAAGCCCAACCCAAAACCATTTTACTTTCAAAACACACAAATTTTTCCTAAGTAACAAAAGAAATTTGAACCGGTTTACATTGAGGAACATACCAGATCTGGTCAAGGCTCATGGGCCGGATTTGGGGTGTTTCACTTAAAACTACTGTTCATAAGATTGTTCGTGGTTAATTAGTGGAAGAAATTAATAATTCATAAAATTTCTATTCAGATAAACGCGAATCGGTAGAATGAGTACAAGGGGTCGTGGACGTCCGCCGCGTGGCCGTGGTAGGGGTAGGATGGCCGTGTCGGAACCAGTAGGATTTGGCCATGGATCAGGAAATGCGATGCCAGTTCCACCAGCTGCAGAGGCTGAATTTCAAGATCTGACAGCCGGAGATGATGTTGTATCTCAGGCAATGTTAAGGGTTTTAGAGAGGGTTGCTAGGGCAGGCATGGGCACAGGAGCCCGGAAATCTGTGTCGGAGCGAGTTAGAGCTAATGGGGCAGAAGTGTTTAGGGGAATTTCTGGTATAGCCCCAAGTACAGCTGAATATTGGTTAGAGGCGGTTGAGCGTATAATGGATGATCTGGATTTCATGGAGGAGGAACGGCTGAAAGGGGTTGTATCTCTCCTGCGGGACGAAGCGTATCAATGGTGGCTTACGGTTAAGAATGGTGCGGTGGCTGACCGTATCACCTGGGATTTCTTCAAAACGGCGTTTCAAAGTAAGTACGTCGGGACGAGTTATATGGATACGCAGCGCAGAGCATTTTTGAATCTGGTTCAAGGAAGTAGGTCGGTGGTTGTGTATGAGGCGGAATTCTTACGCCTTAGCCGTTATGCTCGAGGAATGGTGGCCACAAACCATGAACGTTGTGTTCGATTTGAGGATGGTCTGAGGGATGATTTGCGAGTATTGATAGCTCCACAACGGGAGAGGGAATTTGCTGTGCTTGTGGAAAAAGCTAAGATAGCTGAGGAGGTTAAGCGGACAGAAAAACTAAATCGGGATAGAGATAGGAGTGGAAGTAAGAGGAATTTTGGATCGTCAGGGGCAACTGGGCGTACTCAAAAAAGGCCTAGGTCAGACGGGCCAAGACGGGATGAGAGACCTGCTACTGCTAGTCAGACACAGAAGTGTGCTCGATGTGGTAAATTCCATGT
Source organism: Gossypium australe (assembly GCA_005393395.2). Taxonomy (NCBI): domain Eukaryota; kingdom Viridiplantae; phylum Streptophyta; class Magnoliopsida; order Malvales; family Malvaceae; genus Gossypium; species Gossypium australe. Next base: position 43,042,869 of record CM016617.1, read on the forward strand.
AGGTGAGTGTTGGACGGGCAGTGGGAAATGCTTTAGGTGTGGATCTACGGACCACCAAGTTAGAAACTGTCTGCAGCAGCGGGGCAGTGAAGGGCCTACAGGTCAAGAGAATGCACCGCTAGGAAGAGGAGGTCAACAACCACCAAGGGGCCGTGGTCAAGTCAAGGGTGGCAATGGCATAGGACATGGTCGTGGAGGTGCAGGTTATGCTGAGGCAAGGCAGCTAGCTTTGATCTACGCAGCACGTCGCCAAGGGTACGAATACGCTCTAGATGCGAATACCGGTGCGTACTCTACCATAGTATACTAAGTGTTTCTTTTGGCTTTAGAATTAGAGTGCGTATCGAAAGCATAGTGGTGAGACTTGGGTAGTACGATTAAAAGTTAGTTGGAAATTTCGAGGACGAAATTTCTTTAAGGAGGTAGAACTGTAACATCCTGAAATTGTGGGGCTATGCATTTAATGTGTGGTTATGTTAAATGTGAGTGTTAGGGGTCCAGAATGGGCTCAGGGTTGGGCAGAGGTCTTAATTGAATTTTCTGTTTGGACACTCTAGTGGAAAGCCTGGTAAGATAGGGCTTAAAAGATGTTATCTGTGTTTTAAAATACAAATGGGCTTGTGGCCCAGTGGCAAAGTGGCACTACTTAAAAGCACTGAGGAGGCCCAAATTCAAATTGCATGAAGCCCAACTATTTTAATTAAAATTGGCATTGGGGTTTTATTCTCCCATTCTCTTCTTTATTTTCGGCATTTAGGGTTTTCATCTTCTCTCTTTTCCTCCTTTTCTGAATAAAAGCCGAAAACTCCCTTAAGCATTCTTTCTTTTCACATTTGTCTGCCATAGCCAAATCTGCCCTAGCCTTGCCGAAATTCTTCTTTTTCCTATACCGTTCCTATCACTTCTTTACGTTTGATATTACTCTTTTCTCTCAATCATCTCCTTCTCAAAAGCCGAAACTTTATAGATCTCTTGAGATCATCTTTTCTTTTTGACCTTCTCAAAATTTGAAACTTCATAGATCTCTTGAGATCATCTTTTCTTTTTGACCTTCTCAAAAGTCGAAACATCATAGATCTCTTGAGATCATCTTTTCTTTTTGACCTTCTCAAAAGCTGAAACTTCATAGATCCCTTGAGATCATCTTTTCTTTTTGACCTTTTCAAAAGCCGAAACTTTATAGATCTCTTGAGATCATCTTTTCTTTTTGATCTTCTCAAAAGCCAAAATCTTCTAGGAGTTGTCGAATTCTCTGTAAAGCTAGGTGCCGATTTCTTCTGATCTATTCTTTTTCTCTTTCAGTTTTTAGAAGACAAAGCCAAAAGGCTAATGGATTGTTGGTTTCTTGTGTTTACGTATTGGGCGACATTCGGGAATTGAAGTAGATCGCTTAGATCTAATAGCCGGAACCGCTAGTCTCTAAACCTCATATCTCTATTTTCGGGATTTCAAGGTAAGGAGTTCTCTTTAGATTCTCGTTAGATTCGCTATCGTAATTGTGATCTTAACCATATGTTATGATAAGGTCTTTTAATGGAATCAAATATCGATCAGGCGAAGGAGAGGATTGGATCTGTTAAATCAATCCCTAAGTTTAAGAAACGAGCGGTGTCAGCGGTTCGGGATTGGCCACTAGGTTGTGGACTGGTGTCGGAACAAAATCTTAGACAGTTAGCAGTCGTATCGACTTCTGATAGTGTCAACATAGAGGGTCTCGTCTTGACTGTAATCAGGTGTGTAGATCTCTAACACACTAATTAATCTGTACTAAATATATGTTATGGGCTAAAAGCCGAAAAAAGGCTGTATAGTAAACTAAACTAAATATATGTTATGGGCTAAAAGCCAGAAAAAGGCTGTATAGTAATCTGAACTAAATATATGTTATGGGCTAAAAGCCGAAAAAAGGTTGTATAGACAGTCGGATTACCCAAAAAGGGTAGGCAAGGGATGCCAGGTACGTAATCATAGAAGCTTCTCTATGTGTATCGATGTATGTGATAGACTGAGAACTTTTAGGTAGTATAATGTTTTGATTCTGCATGTATGTATGCATGGGATGGGGTTAATATGATGAAGGGGGAGAGCATGTTAATAGGTCACTTGGTGATCGGCGGTTAAACCACGAATTGTAAAATTAGGTCACAATAGTGATCGGTGGCTGAGCCACGTTATATTATGAGGTCACATAGTGATCGGTGGCTAAGCCAAATTAAATTTATTCCTGATTGATAGGAATAGGAAGCATGACTGTCGATATGGTGTGTAGCGGTTGGTGGGTTGATTGTAGAAATCCCCAAGGTGTGTTGGCTGGTACGGGCTGGTCTGCAGAGGATGGACTAATAGGTTCGGGTTGGGCCATGTTGCATGAAAATATTTTGTTTCCATTATGTATGGGCCAAGGCCCATAATGTGTTTGTGGGCCTCACGCCTTTTATGTGTTTTCGGGATTTGCACACTAAGTCTTGGTGATTCACCCTTTATTTTCCTAACTTTTCAGATGAGCAGTAGATCGTGGACATGGGAGCCTAGGCGGACTCGATGGGCCATCAAGTTTTTATTTCCATAAATTATTTTTTTTCAGTTTTTCTTTAATTTTTAATTTTGGGAATGTTTATGTAATAAGGCCCATAGCATAGGTTATCAATTTATATTTGTTAATGTCTTCATTTATTTTTTTTAAATTTATGTTCAGCAAAAGAGCAAAGGTTTTCTTCCAATATCACTTACTTAACAAATACTTGTATAAAGAAACTGAATTTCCAAAGATCATCCAAGTGAAGTTTTTAACGTAAACCTCGTAGCATACTAGATCCGGTCGTAGCGTTTGGGCTGGGTTTGGGGCGTTACAAAACCGTAACAAAACCAATATACCTTTTATCAAATCACAAGTACATGCGCATATAAGCATACCAATTGGATCATTTTGAATACAAATTTTAACCAAGAATTCAACCAATTCACATGCTAATCATTAAACCCAAAATATACTTGTACATAACCAATATTCACATACCCAGATTCGGTCAACCATTTAAAAACTATAAAAGCTAAACCTAAAACTTTCATTGCTCACTTAACTATCATTACCCGAATTTGTATGTACTTAATTTATAAATTTTAAGCCTGTTTAAAAGACATTTATATATATCATTTAAAAGATCAAAACATGCATATTTATCTATTACAAGTTTGGACATATGAATATACCATTTTAGCCATATCCAAAAATTCATACAATTCATATCATTTTACAAATATAAAATCAAATATTAATACCACTTGCATGAGCAAATCGTACGTTTATTAAATACTCCACATTCCTAGTTTATTTCATAACAAATCGGCAACCCAAAAATAACTTCATAATTTGTACAAGACTTAGCCATTAAATTATAAGCCAAAGTATGCCATTTCCAAATCAAACCTTATCAATTTACATTACAACATCATACATATCACTTCACATTTGTCTAAACCTAAATCCATACACCAAATTATAGCATAAAACACACTTCCACAACATAACTAGATTAAGACCAAATTTATACATGATTTTCACTCCCTTATAATCGAACATACATATGCAAATTACTAGTTCCTTTCATAACAATTGGTCAATGTAAACATACTCTTACAAACCAAATTTAACTATCATTTCATCTATGATATACTTAGCATTTCACCTATATACCATAACTGAATTCACTTAATACCAAATCACTTAACAACACTTTAACAAAGCATATAGAACAAGATTTACATATATTTACTTATAATTAACCCATAGCCGAATCACCAAGACCAAAACCAAACATGTCACACATACTATATACATATATATATGTATAACACATAACCATGATTAACTAAGCTTGAATATTATTTCTAGCCATTTTCACATGGCTTTAATAATTACAAATTCAAAACCAACCAAACTAATACTAGACTATACATGCCATAGATTCAAAATTCAAACTTAGTAACTACCGAAACAGTCGATAGTGTGATAGGCTCCTCCGATGATCCCTGAGCTCATAACCCATCTTCCAAAATCTATAAAATGAATAGTAAACATACACATAGTAAGCTTTCGCAACTTAGTAAGTCATAAGCAAACAATAATCATATGAACATTAACACTAAATCAACTAGACAAGTCAATCCAAACCTTAATTAAATATACATATATCACACTCAGAATTTTATATGTTATCAAATATACATTAGTATTTAACATCATATAACTAAATGCAAAAATACTCATAAACATATATAATTATCACTTTTAAGTATCACAACTATATCATTAGGCTGAATCACTTATATGTTCAAATATACTAACACATAATTCATATTCCACATAACTTTAAATCATCAATTCAAGTATACAATTTACCTTAATTTCATAACATAGTATGAATACATACCTGAACCTTTTAATTCAATTTCACATCCGATCTTTACTTCACATTGCCTGTTGAACTGTTAGGAATTAAAAAGGATACGCGGATAATCGAAAAGCTCGTACAACGCCAACGTCTCAGACGTGGTCTTACATGTAATCACATATCGATGCCACTGTCCCAGATATGGTCTTACATGAATCAAATATGATGCCAATGTCCCAGACATGGTCTTACACGTAAGCACAAGTCGATGCCAACGTCCTAGACATGGTCTTACACGAAAACACATATCGGAATCCTATGTCATGACATATGTATCCGAACTATTCGTAGGGTTCGTACGAGACTTTCAGGCAACGTATCTCGATCGAATTGAACTCTGAACTTATCTTCCAAGCTTAATCACAATCGGCCAATGCACATATATATTCTTAAAATTCAATTCAACACATAACAAATATATATATATTCAATTTAAAAACATTTATATGCTTATAGACTTACCTCGGATATCGGCGAACGAAATAAACGGTTATTTGATTAATTTTGTTTTTCCCCAATCCAAACTCATTTTCTTCGATTCTTGATCTAAACATATCAAATTAAACTTATTTAAACATAATTCCGTTCAATTTAATCCCACACATAAATGGGAAAATTACCATTTTGCCCCTGACTTTTACACTTTTTGCAATTTAGTCCCTATTGCATAAAACACAAAATACACAAAATTTCACATTACCCATGCTTGGCCGAATATTCACATGCTTCATACAAGTCCAAATATTTCATTTATTTCACATTTTAGTCCCTCAAAATATTATTTTCACAATTTAGTCCAAATTACTCAATTTCATCAAAAATCGAAAGACAAAACATGTAACATCCCGAAATAGGGCCTAAACGGAAAAGTGGTTGTGAAACCACGAATCTGAGATATAAAAGTTTATTACAATTAATTATTATGATTTATCGAGTGATTAGATGCATGTGTTAGAATATCGATAGAAAATTTCATAAATTGCATGTCTAATTTACCTATTAGGACTTAATTGCAAAAGTTGATAAATATGAGTTTTAGATGTTAAAGGATTTAATTGAAGAGCATAATTAAAGTAGAGGTCCTTAAATGGTAATTATACCATTAGGCTTTAATGGACAAAAATGGACATATATAGGTAGAAAGAACCAAAGTTTTTAATGAAGGGTAATTTAGTCATTTGGTAATAAAAAAAGATTAAAAGGGAAAAAGATGGCAAAATATGCTCATCTTCTTCATTAGGCCGAATTTTCAAGGGTTCACCATAGCTAGGGTTTGTTTCAAGCTTCCAAGCTCCATAGTAAGTGATTCCAAGCCATATTTTTTAATGTTCTTTACATTTTTGAAGCCCCGGTAGCTTGGTTTAGCTTATTTTATCAATAAATCATGCTAGAGTTCATATTTGGAAAAAATACCCATAGGTGAAATGTGTTTATTTTGATGTTTTATGATAGAATATGAAGTCTGAAATTATGTTTAACAACTTTTGCTAAGTGATTTTAAGTGAAAACGAGTAAAACGGCTTAATCGGTAAAAATACCTAATGTTCATAAGTACATGTTAGAGTGAGAATTTGATGTTGTCATAGGGAAAAATGATCAGCATGTCATAAAACATAAGAATAAAGTATAAAGTCTAATTTTCGAGCTTTGGGGAAAATGTGTAAATATGTAAAAGTTTAGGGGCAAAATCGTAATTTTGCCAAAGTTAGAGTTAAGGACTGTTTTGGTAAATGTGAGTATTAAATAAGCTAAATTTTCTATTATAGATCAAGAAGAACGAAATCTGGAGTTAGATCGGGGAAAGAAAAAAGATAGTGGACTAAATCGATATAGTTTATCGTATTTTGTTTCGAGGTAAGTTTGCGGTAAACAAATGCAATATTCTATTATTTTACATTTAATACTATTAAATTCTAGCATTTACATATTTATTTTATAAATTTATCATTTAAAGATTCAAGTATGAATTGACGGAAAAGCTATCTCAGAAAGTTCCGGTTGAACCTTAGGAATGTGTAGGATACAAATGTCATGACATTAGGGTTTAAGGAGATCATGTAAGACCATGTCAAGACATGGCACTGATAAGTTTCTATAAGGTAAAGGTCCCATGTAAGACCATGCCAAGGCATGGCATTGGTGAGTTCATAAGGCAAGGATACCACATAAGACCATGTCAAGACATGGCAATGGTTAAGTTTCATAAGGAAAGGTACCTGCGTATCCTTAGTATTCCAAGTGGTTCAACGGGAAAATTCAAAGAGTATACCAAAGGAAAGGTAAGACAAGTTCAAGCTAAAAAGGTACAGGTAAGAATTTAAGACTTAAGTATATTAAATTAAAGGCTTAAATAATCTTGGTAAGAAAAGATTAAGATAATTCATTAAGAATGTTGTTATTTATTTACATGTAAACTTACTAAGCTTTATGCTTACTCCCATTCCTTTCTCTTTTTTTTATAGTATTACAAGCCAATGCGGGGATCGCAAGGACGTCAGAGTTCGTTACACACTATCAAATGATTATATTGGTATTTTGTTACTTGAACGTTTTAAGTTATGGCATGTATAGGGACTTAGCCATTTTGTGTGTATGTCCTTACGATATGCCTTAATATTGGCTTGTAAATGCTTGATAATGATTAGCCATTAAAATGGTTAATTAAGAACATGTTTTGGATGTTATGTATGTCTAGATGATAGTTTTTACAAAGAAATTATGAAAGAGAAAAAAATCTGCAGGGGAACAGTTTTGGACAGCAACTGTGACTTGATTTTGAAAATCACTAAAAATAGTATAAATGGAATTATGGTGTGAATGAGATATATAATTAAATCTGATTGAGTCTATTTTTGTATGAAAGAAACCGTGTAGGCAAAAGAGTTGTATATTATGAGATAATTGATTTTTTGTGCAGAGGGGTCAGAACTGTCGAACTGTGTAACCGGGGAGATTTTAACTAATAAACTGTACTAATTGGCCACACCAAAAATTATGGAAACATTATAGTAAAAAGATATATGAGTCTAGATTTAGGAAAAATTTATGGATCTAAATTTTGAGTTTCGTAACTCGAGTTATAGTCAATTTAGTGAACATGACGCAGATGGACAGTTTCAATTTTTATGCCCCGAACTAGTAAGTTAAGTCTAGTAATACCTTGTGCTCGACTCCGGCAATGGTCTCGGGTAAGGGGTGTTACATTTATTGGTATCAGAGCAAGAGTTTAGTCGGTTCTCGGAATATTCAGTATGAGTAAGAGTCTAATTATACATGCCATACTTATATTTTGATAGTGTGATGACTCCTGACGATTATAAAATGTTTTTCTTTTATAGTTATGGATCCCGAACGAGCTGGGGCAGATGATATAGAGAGTAATGCGCCCGCTCCTGCTGAAGGTACGGTGGCACCAGAGAGTAGTGAAAGGCCCGTTACAGTTAGTCAGGGAGGAGGGCTCGAGAAGCCTTCTTCCAAGTTATGAATGAATGGTTTGCTGAGTTCGTTCGTACGAACCCAGCTGTTAGACCTCCACCCCCTCATGATCCTCAGACCACCCATGTAGCTTCCCCTGTAACACCCCAAACCCGGTCAATACACCACGACTGAATCTGGCATGTCACAGAGGAAAAATGTTTTGAAGAAAATCAAGTTACCGATTAAATTTTGTGGAAAACTCTTTGTTGCTCTATGTTTGTAGAAATCAGGTGCATGATTAGTTAAAAATCGATAGTTTACTTTGAAATCCCAAAAATAAATCTTTAAAACTTAGTTGTCGATCTATAGATTTAGAAAACATGTGTATCATTTACAAAAACCCGTATTATTCTTTCTTAGTTATTTCAAAATCAATTGAATTCAATGTGGAAAACTTAAGTTTGAAATCCATTTGAGTTGTTGTTGTTATCCATTGATTTGTATTACCTGATGGTAAAGTTTTGAAAACCATTGCGTCTTGCCTTGGCTTATATTGTTAAATCCATCAAGTAATTTATTTAACTATGTTTAAAACAAACCCAAAACATATAAATAAACTGAAAACATAACTGAAATGGCCGTATTACAAACCCAAATAAAATGAACTCAAATTTAAAGAAATAATGTACCCAAACCATAGTCCTTGTGAAACCGAATTTATTTAATGCATGGCCACCTCGAGTCCACCCGGCTCCTCATCCGCGATCTATGAATCACCTGAAAAGATAAGGGAGAAGGTGAGTCACCAAGACTCAGTGCATAATCCCCCTCCCGGTTAATGCAACATGCTTACACAAATCATAACCAAGCAATATATATAATGCACCCAAACCTAGCCATCCATAACTCCGTTTCTACCCCGTGTGGTACCAAACCACTGGTGGTGCCAAACCACTGGTGACCCAAAGTCATGATATCCAAATAAAAGTGTGGTGCCAAACCACTGGTGACCCAAAGTCACGAATATTCCAATTGTGGGGCCAACCCACGTTGTGATACCAAATCACTGGCGACAATCCCGTTATATCAAATGTGAGGCCAACCCACTGTGGTGCTAAGCCACTAGGACGAGTCGCTATGAGGTGCCAAACCTCTGGTGTCCCAAAGACACGAAATAATCTGTGGTACCAAACCACTGGAGGTGCCAAACCTCTGGTGTCCCAAAGACACGGATATCAAATCCTTCCCCCTCCTCTCATATCACCCATAACAGTGCAGTTATTATGCAAATCATCCCATCATGCTTTATTATGAATCATATAGCAAATATATCACATATCATGGTATTAAGCATCATATAGCAAATCATATCGAAACGGACTTACCCGAATCCTTGCTCATACCCATACGGTATCATATCGAGATCTCACAGTTTTCGGCTTTTAATCATGATTAGGTTATTAATATATTACCAAGTTATAAAGTGTGTAAGTTACACACCTGTTACTAATGCAAGTTCTAATCCCGAAGACCCGATCTACTGCACTAGATCTCCTTGCCCTACATTCGGCCAACACTTAGATCAATAACGTAGACCATTCGGCCAACAACAAACCTTAGTCTCAAAAGCCTTCGGCTTTTCAACAACTTAAAGAATGATGAACTAACATAGATATCCTTACCACTTGCCTTACCAAATCCGATTGTCAGAGAATAGAGGCTTAGATCGACTACTTCCAAAGTCTCGAAGAATCTAAGAGAAATCGATTCCTATGAATGGTTAGAATCTTCCTAACAATTGCCCAAAATTCGGCTTTTGCTCACATGAAAATCGACAGAGAGAAGAGAAAAGGAATAAAGAAATTTGGCCAACACTACTTACCCTTCTCAAAACCGATTGAAAAAGAACCCAAAAGATATTTACCCTTGTTGATATTCGGTCAAGACAAATCCAAAAGGGAATGGGAAATTTCGGCAAAATGGTTGAGTGATGAAGGGAGTTTCAGCTATGGTTGATTAAAGACACAAATAGAATTCGACTAGAGTGGAAAAGAGGAAGAAAAAGAAAGTAAAATGGAAGAGAGGGAATTCGGCAAAGGAAGGTGGAGAGGATTTCGGCACAAGAGTTTGAGAGAAGAAAAGAAAAAGATGAAAGGGAAGAGATGGGTACTTTCGGCTTTGAGCAAAAGAAAAAGAGATTCAAAGAGTTTCGACAAAAAGGAAGAAAAGGAGAAGATGTGATCTTTGAACAGTTATGAAAAGAAAGAAAAGAGATATGAGAGAAAGAGAGGTAAGCACTTGGGAGAAAAAGAAGTAAAGTAAAACTAAAGAAGTTTAGAGGAACATTCGACTAAGTGCTCAAGGGATAAACGACAACCACCCATGGGGATTTTGGCTTTAGGTCAAGAAAGAAAATAGTGCACAAGTGATCTCCTATTTCGGTTTCCAAAAGAAAAACACACAAACTTTCTAGACAACAAAATTGCACAAAAAGAATGCCCAAACCTCACTATGCATATTCGGCCTCCTCCTTATTTCTTCCTAATCACATTCAAAATTAAGCCAAACCCCCTAGCCCCCTATACCATCTACATTCATGGTCAAATGGCCATAGAAAAATTTCCAAAACATCACTCCATACTTCAAGCCTTATGTCCCCTTATCATACCAAAACTCCTTGATTCCATACCTTAAATAAGTACTTGCCTTTTTCCTTAGTCTACTATCCATAAGTGAAAAAGTCCATCCTTACCAAAAATACCTCTTGACCGATACTTAAGGAAAGCATGCAAAAATAATCTCAATTTGCACACAAAGTGATTCGAACTCCTTCCCTCAAGGTACTACAAGTAACGCCATAACCACTTTACTAATAGCTCATTTATGCTAGCTATTTACTCATAAATTTCTATATGTCTTGAAGCTACTTACCATCTCTCCTTAAAGTGCTAAAATACCAAATTTTTCCTAAAGTCCAATTAAACCCGAGACTTCATAGAAACCTTGTAACCTTCCAAATCCACTTAACTACTAAGTCCAATTTGTAATAACACCATTCTTATATTCTTGAAGATTTTAAACAATCCTAAGCCCAAGGCCCAATCTGCCCAATCCTACTAGGCCCAATTTCAGGATGTTACAATTCTACCCTCCTAAAAAAAATTTCGTCCTCGAAATTTCCAACCAACTACTAACACACTCCTCAAATCACACCACTATGCTTTCGCTGCACACTCTGCCCTTAAAAACCACAATGTACTTTTTAACATAATCTTGAATCCTTTTTCACACAACCAAACATCTAACCACAATAGCAAACCGTTATCTGCCACTTTTACCAAAAATTTTCCTACATTCAATCATCACTTCCAACCAAAACATAACTGACTTGAGGGTGAGGAAACAATCCCGAGCCTTATGCTCCTTAGACCCGCATCTCAAGCATGCTCCTAACCTCCTCCAGTATTCTCCCGGATGACACCTCTTGCAAAAATCACAAGCCGAATAGTTTGGTCGTGCCTTGACATGTTTTACAGAACGAGATTGTGACCCTAGAGAACCGTGATCTCTTTTCTTCTTACAGTCCACAGACCCAACTCAAAGTGCTTCATCGATTCCTTTAACCTCCTCCAATACTTCCTTAACTATCTGAGTCAGCTCATCAATCCCAACTCGATCATGATACCCCGTCTCAGCCACTAGCGATGCTAACGCCTCCTTTTCGGAAATATGCCTCGGTGCCAAAGATCTAGCCCTAGCACCTCGGCCTTTACCACGTCCACGACGACCACGTTCCTAGAACTCATGTCTAAAGTCTCGACTTATCTGATTTAAAAGTTCTATGCTTTAGTCATTATTCCACTATCTTTAAAGCACAGTTTTATGAATAATTCTTATTAAAGAGTTTTGTTTCACGAGTCCATAGAGTCCTATAAATTTCAGTCTCTAAGGTAGTCTACTATCACTAGTCATTCAAAATTTATAACATCCAAAAATCACAACCAAAGGCTAGGGGTACTTACCTGGGCGGATTGGTGCCGGAGACTCGGTGCCATGCCTTTCAAATCATATAATTTCAAACAAAAATATTTTGAGACCATACTTTAAAATATTTTGGGCCTCGGGCCCACAGCCGAGCCTTTGAACTTGGCTCTGATACCACAATTGTAACACCCCAAACCCGGTCAATATACCACGACCGAATCTAGCATGTCACAGAGGAAAAACGTTTTGAAGAAAATCAAGTTACCGATTAAATTTTGTGGAAAACTCTTTGTTGCTCTATGTTTGTAGAAATCAGGTGCATGATTAGTTAAAAATCGATAGTTTACTTTGAATTCCCGGAAATAAATCTTTAAAACTTAGTTGTCGATCTACAGATTTAGAAAACGTGTGTATCATTTACAAAAACCCGTATTATATTATTCTTTCTTAGTTATTTCAAAATCAGTTGAATTCAATGTGGAAAACTTAAGTTTGAAATCCATTTGAGTTGTTGTTGTTATCCATTGATTTGTATTACCCGATGGTAAAGTTTTGAAAACCATTGCGTCTTGCCTTGGCTTATATTGTTAAATCCATCAAGTAATTTATTTAACTATGTTTAAAACAAACCCAAAACATATAAATAAACCGAAAACATAACTTAAATGGCCGTATTACAAACCCAAATAAAATGAACTCAAATTTAAAGAAATAATGTACCCAAACCATAGTCCTTGTGAAACCGAATTTATTTAATGTATGGCCACCTCGAGTCCACCCGGCTCCTCATCCGCGATCTATGAATCACCTGAAAAGATAAGGGAGAAGGTGAGTCACCAAGACTCAGTGCATAATCCCCCTCCCGGTTAATGCAACATGCTTACACAAATCATAACCAAGCAATATATATAATGCATCCAAACCTAGCCATCCATAACTCCGTTTCTACCCCGTGTGGTGCCAAACCACTGGTGGTGCCAAACCACTGGTGACCCAAAGTCACGATATCCAAATAAAAGTGTGTTGCCAAACCACTAGTGAGCCAAAGTCACGAATATTCCAATTGTGGGGCCAACCCACGTTGTGATACCAAATCACTGGCGACAATCCCGTTATATCAAATGTGAGGCCAACCCATTGTGGCGCTAAGCCACTAGGACGAGTCGCTATGAGGTGCCAAACCTCTGGTGTCCCAAAGACACGAAATAATATGTGGTACCAAACCACTGGAGGTGCCAAACCTCTGGTGTCCCAAAGACACGGATATCAAATCCTTCCCCCTCCTCTCACATCACCCATAACAGTGCAGTTATTATGCAAATCATGCCATCATGCTTTATTATGAATCATATAGCAAATATATCACATATCATGGTATTAAGCATCATATAGCAAATCATATCGAAACGGACTTACCCGAATCCTTGCTCATACCCATACGGTATCATATCGAGATCTCACAGTTTTCGGCTTTTAACCATGATTAGGTTATTAATATATTACCAAGTTATAAAGTGTGTAAGTTACACACCTGTTACTAACGCAAGTTCTAAATCTCGAAGACTCGATCTACTACACTAGATCTCCTTGCCCTACATTCGGCCAACACTTAGATCAATAACATAGACCATTCGGCCAACAACAAACCTTAGTCTCAAAAGCCTTCGGCTTTTCAACAACTTAAAGAATGATGAACTAACATAGATATCCTTACCACTTGCCTTACCAAATCCGATTGTCAGAGAATAGAGGCTTAGATCGACTGCTTCCAAAGTCTCAAAGAATCTAAGAGAAATCGATTCCTATGAATTGTTAGAATCTTGCTAACAATTGCCCAAAATTCGGCTTTTGCTCACATGAAAATCGACAGAGAGAAGAGAAAAGGAATAAAAAAATTCGGCCAACACTACTTACCCTTCTCAAAACTGATTGAAAAAGAACCCAAAAGATATATACCCTTGTTGATATTTGGCCAAGACAAATCAAAAAGGGAATGGGAAATTTCGGCAAAATGGTTGAGTGATGAAGGGAGTTTCGGCAATGGTTGATTAAAGACACAAATAGAATTCAACTAGAGTGGAAAAGAGGAAGAAAAAGAAAGTAAAATGGAAGAGAGGGAATTCGACAAAGGAAGGTGGAGAGGATTTTGGCACAAGAGTTTGAGAGAAGAAAAGAAAAAGATAAAAGGGAAGAGATGGGTACATTCGGCTTTGAGCAAAAGAAAAAGAGATTCAAAGAGTTTCGACAAAAAGGAAGAAAAGGAGAAGATGTGATCTTTGAACAGTTATGAAAAGAAAGAAAAGAGATATGAGAGAAAGAGAGGTAAGCACTTGGGAGAAAAAGAAGTAAAGTAAAACTAAAGAAGTTTAGAGGAACATTCGGCTAAGTGCTCAAGGGATAAACGACAACCACCCATGGGGATTTCGGCTTTAGGTCAAGAAAGAAAATAGTGCACAAGTGATCTCCTATTTCGGTTTCCAAAAGAAAAACACACAAACTTTCTAGACAACAAAATTGCACAAAAAGAATGCCCAAACCTCACTATGCATATTCGGCCTCCTCCTTATTTCCTCCTAATCACATTCAAAATTAAGCCAAACCCCCCTAGCCCCCTATACCGTCTACATTCATGGTCAAATGGCCATAGAAGAATTTCCAAAACATTACTCCATACTTCAAGCCTTATGTCCCCTTATCATACCAAAACTCCTTGATTCCATACCTTAAATAAGTACTTGCCTTTTTCCTTAGTCTACTATCCATAAGTGAAAAAGTCCATCCTTACCAAAAATACCTCTTGACCGATACTTAAGGAAAGTATGCAAAAATAATCTCAATTTGCACACAAAGTGATTCGAACTCCTTCCCTCAAGGTACTACAAGTAACGCCATAACCACTTTACTAATAGCTCATTTATGCTAGCTATTTACTCATAAATTTCTATATGTCTTGAAGCTACTTACCATCTCTCCTTAAAGTGCTAAAATACCAAATTTTTCCTAAAGTCCAATTAAACCCGAGACTTCATAGAAACCTTGTAACCTTCCAAATCCACTTAACTAATAAGTCAAATTTGCAATAACACCATTCTTATATTCTTGAAGATTTTAAACAATCCTAAGCCCAAGGCCCAATCGGCCCAATCCTACTAGGCCCAATTTCGGGATGTTACATCCCCAGTTACAGATACAGTTAGAAGAGAGAAGCCGCCCATTGGCAAGATCAGAAAACAAGGGGCCGAAGAGTTTCGGGCTACCAAAGATGATGATGCAGAGAAAGCTGAATTTTGGCTCGAGAACACTATCAGAGTCTTTGATGAGTTATCCTACACACTGGAAGAGTGTATTAAATGTGTAGTGTCACTTCTTAGAGATTCGACCTACCAGTGGAGGAAGGCACTTGTGTCAGTAGTACCGAAAGAAAGAGTTACTTGGGATTTCTTTCAGGAGGAGTTTCGTAAGAAGTACATCAGTCAGAGGTTTATTGACCAGAAAAGAAAAGAGTTCCTTGAATTAAAACAGGGTAAGATGACTGTGACTGAGTAAGAACGTGAATTTGTCAGACTCAACAATTATGCTAGAGAGTGTGTGTCTACAGAGGCTATCATGTGTAAAAGATTTGAGGATGGGCTCAATGATGATATCCGACTGTCAGTTGGCGTTCTAAAGATAAAGGAGTTTGTTGTTTTAGCTGACCGAGCCTGTAAGGTAGAGGAGTTGTTAAAAAGAAAGGGTAAAGCTGAAATTGAGATGTAAGATACGAAGAAAAGATATATGAGCAAGTCATTTCAGTCTACATCCAAGAGGCCTAGAGAGTTTTCTACGAGATCTAATTTTTCAGCCAGGTATTCTAGCCGGAACAGAGGTAGAATATTTATGGATCCAAAAGCTCAAACCACTTCGATTGCGAGTGTTGGCAGTATTCAGCCTGATAGACCCAAGTGTCCTCAATGTGGTCGACGTCACCCAGGTCAATGTAAAGCAACTGAGACTGGATGTTTCCGATGTGGTGCACCGAACCATTTCATTCGGGAGTTTCCCGAAATGGTTAAAAAAGAAGTAATACCGAGTGCAAGATCAGGCAATGCCCTCATTAGAGGCAGATCTCAGAGAAATCCCGGAGTAGGGGCAGGTAGAGGAACATTTAGAGATACAGCAACGAGATCAGATGTTAGAGCACCCGCAAGGACTTATGCTATCCGTGCTCGTGAAGAGGCATCTTCCCCCGACGTAATTATACTGTTATTACTTTGATTGATCCGGGTTCAACCCAATCCTATGTTTGTATAAAATTGATGCCTAGTATGAACATGCCCATAGAGTTTACGGAATTTGTGATTAAAGTATCGAATCCATTAGGTCAGTATGTGTTAGTAAACAAAGTATGTAGAAATTTCCCTTTGATGATTAGAGGTTACTGTTTTCTGGCTGATCTCATGCTATTGCAGTTTGATGAGTTTGATGTGATTCTTGGTATGGATTGGTTAACTGCACATGTTGTGATAGTGAATTGTGGAAAGAAATTCATTGAGTTGAAATGCGAAAATGGTGAGATACTTCGGGTTAATTCAGATGAGTCAGGTAGTTCAATTTCCATGATTTCTGTTATGTCTGCTCAAAAATGTTTGAGGAAAGAATGTGAAGCTTATCTTGCTTTTGTGTTGAATACTAAAGATCCAGAGTTGAGAATTGAATCAGTGTCTGTGGTAAATAAGTTTCCTGATGTGTTCCCAGAAGAACTCTAGGTTTGCCTCCTATCAGAGAAGTTGAGTTTGGTATTGAATTGATTTCAGGTACCACACCTCTTTCTATTGCTCCTTATAGAATGCCTTCAATAGAATTGAAAGAATTGAAATCTCAGCTACAGGAATTAACTAATAAAGGCTTTGTAAGACCTAGTTATTCACCATGGGGCGCGCTAGTGTTATTTGTGAAAAAGAATGACGGTTCCATGAGGTTGTGCATAGACTATCGGCAGCTTAACAAGGTAACCATCAAGAACAAATATCCATTGCCTAGAATAGATGATTTGTTTGATCAATTGAAAGGAGCCACTGTGTTCTCTAAGATAGATTTGAGATCCGGATACTATCAGTTGTGAGTTAAAGAGTCAGATGTTCTGAAAACTGCTTTTCGAACTAGGTATGGTCATTATGAGTTTCTTGTGATGCCATTTGGCTTAACCAATGCTCCTGCCATTTTTATAGATTTAATGAACCAAATTTTTAGACCTTATTTGGACAAGTTTGTATTTGTGTTCATTGATGACATCTTGATTTATTCTCATGATGAGACTGGGCATGCAGAGCATTTGAGAACAGTTTTACAGATTTTGAGAGATAATCAGCTTTATGCCAAGTTTTGCAAAAATGAGTTCTGGTTACAGAAAGTTTTTTTTTCTTGGACATATTGTCTCAGGTGAAGGTATTAGAGTTGATCCGAGTAAGATTTCAGCCATTGTTGATTAGAAGCCACCCAGGAATGTATTAGAGGTCAGAAGTTTTCTTGGTCTTGCTGGTTATTATAGACAATTTGTAGAGGGATTTTCCATGATAGCTACTCCATTGACAAGATTGCTACAGAAAGATGTCAAGTTTGAATGGACTGAGAAGTGTCAGCAGAGTTTCGACAAGTTAAAGGCATTGTTGACTAAATCTCCTGTCTTAGTACAACCAAAACCGGGTAAAGAGTTTGTGATTTAAAGTGATGCATCCTTGAATGGACTAGGCTGTGTACTTATGCAGGAAGGAAGGGTAATTGCTTATGCCTCTAGACAGTTAAAGCCACATGAGAAAAATTATTCGACACATGATTTAGAGTTAGCTGCTATTGTATTTGCATTGAAAATCTGGAGACATTACTTGTATGGAGAGAAATGTCGAATATTCACTGATTATAAAAGTTTGAAATACTTGATGACTCAGAAAGATCTGAACTTGAGGCAAAGAGGATGGCTAGAGTTGATTAAAGATTATGAGCTAGTGATCGATTATCACCCGGGTAAGGCAAACGTTGTTGCTGATGCTTTGAGTAGAAAATCGTTATTTGCATTGAGAGCTTTGCACACTAGATTGGCCTTCTCAGATGATGGTTCTATTTTAGCTGAGTTGAGAGCTAAATTGACATTTCTTGAAGAAATTTGTGAAGCTCAGAAGGATGACAGTGAGTTACAAGCCAAAAGAGTTCAGCGTGAGTCAGGTGTAGAGTCTGATTTTCAGATTGGTTCTGACGGTTTTTGATGTTCAGATATAGAGTATGTGTACCCAAGAATGATGAACTTATTCGGAAAGTCTTACAGGAAGCACATAGCAGTTCTTTGTCTATTCACCCAGGTAGTACAAAGATGTATAATGATTTGAAGAAAATGTATTGGTGGACAGGAATGAAAAGAGATATTTCAGAGTTTGTTTCTAGATGTTTGATCTGTCAGCAGGTAAAAGCTGAACATCAGGTACCTTCAAGTTTATTGCAGCCTGTATTAGTTCCCGAGTGGAAATAGGACCGAGTTACTATGGATTTTGTGACAGGATTACCTTTGACACCGAGAAAGAAAGATGCAGTATGGGTTGTGATTGATAAGTTAACGAATTCGGCTCATTTTATTCCAGTCTGTATGTATTATTCACTTGACAAGTTGGCCAAGTTGTATATTTCAGAGATAGTTAGACTACATGGAGTACCGTTATCAATTATCTCAGATAGAGATCTGAGATTTACTTCACGGTTTTGGAAGAAATTGCAGGAAGCTTTAGTACAAAGTTGAGTTTTATTACAGCTTTCCATCCTCAAATTGATGGTCAGTCAGAAAGAGTTACCCAGGTACTTGAAGATATGCTTAGATGTTGTGTATTGGAATTTCAAGGTAGTTGGGAGAAATACTTGCCGTTAATAGAGTTTGTCTACAATAATAGTTATCAATCGAGTCTGAAGATGGCACCTTATGAAGCTTTGTATGGACGTAAATGTCATACACCTTTGTATTAGACAGAGCTTAAGGAAAATTAGATTTACGTTGTTGATCTAGTCAAAGAAACAGAAGAGAAAGTAAAAGTCATCAGAAATTGCTTGAAAGTAGCTTCAGATAGGTAGAAATCCTATGCAAATTTGAAAAGAAAAGAAATTGAATTTCAAGTTGGTGATAGGGTATTCTTGAAAGTATCCCTGTGGAAGAAAGTTCTCAGATTTGGCAAGAAAGGCAAATGAAGTCCCCGTTTTATTGGACTGTTTGAGGTGATCGAGAGAGTTGGGCCATTGGCATATCGGTTAGCTTTGCCGACTGAGTTAGAGAAGATTCATAATGTGTTTCATGTGTCTATGCTACGTCGTTATCGTTCTGATCCATCGCATGTAATTTCGCAGACAGAGGTTGAGATTCAGCCAGATATGACTTACGGTGAGGAACCAGTAAAAATTCTAGCTCGAGAGGTTAAGCAATTAAGGAACAAAAGTATTGCACTTGTGAAAGTATTATGGAATAGGCATGGGATAGAATAGGCTACATGGGAGCCCGAAGAGACTATGCGAAAACAGTACCCAAATCTTTTTACAGGTAAGATTTTCGGGGACGAAAATCCCTAAAGGGGGGAGAAATGTAACATCCCGAAATAGGGCCTAAATGAAACAGTGGTTGCAAAACCACGAATTTGAGATATAAAAGTTTATTACGATTAATTATTATGATTTATCGAGTGATTAGATGCATGTGTTAGAATATCGATAGAAAATTTCATAAATTGCATGTCTAATTTGACTATTAGGACTTAATTGCAAAAGTTGATAAATATGAGTTTTAGATGTTAAAGGATTTAATTGAAGAGCATAATTGAAGTAGAGGTCCTTAAATGGTAATTATACCATTAGGCTTTCATGGACAAAAATGGACATATATAGGTAGAAAGAACCAAAGTTTTTAATGAAGGGTAATTTAGTCATTTGGTAATAAAAAGAAATTAAAAGGGAAAAAGATGGCAAAATATGCTCATCTTCTTCATTAGGCCGAATTTTCAATGGTTCATCATAGCTAGGGTTTGTTTCAAGCTTCCAAGCTCCATAGTAAGTGATTCCAAGCCCCATTTTTAATGTTCTTTACATTTTTGAAGCCTCGGTAGCTCGGTTTAGCTTATTCTATCAATAAATCATGCTAGAGTTCATATTTGGAAAAAATACCCATAGGTGAAATGTGTTTATTTTGATGTTTTATGATAGAATATGAAGTTTGAAATTATGTTAAACATCTTTTGCTAAGTGATTTTAAGTGAAAACGAGTAAAATAGCTTAATCGGTAAAAATACCTAATGTTCATAAGTACAAGTTAGAGTGAGAATTTGATGTTGTCATAGAAGGGAAAAATGATCAGCATGTCATAAAACATAAGAAGAAGGTATAAAGCTTAATTTCTGAGCTTTGGGGCAATGTGTAAATATGTAAAAGTTTAGGGGCAAAATCATAATTTTTCCAAAGTTAGAGTTAAGGACTGTTTTGGTAAATGTGAGTATTAAATAAGCTAAATTTGCTATTATAGATCAAGAAGAATGAAATCCGGAGTTAGATCGCGGAAAGAAAAAGATAGTGGACTAAATCGATATAGTTTATCGTATTTTGTTTCGAGGTAAGTTTGCGATAAATAAATGCAATATTCTATTATTTTACATTTAATACTATTAAATTCCAACATTTACATATTTATTTTATAAATTTATCATTTAAAAATTCAAGTATGAATTGACGGAAAAGCTATCTCAGAAAGTTCCGGTTGAACCTTAGGAATGTGTAGGATACAAATGTCATGACATTAGGGTTTAAGGAAATCATGTAAGACCATGTCAAGACATGGCATTGATAAGTTTCTATAAGGCAAAGGTCCCATGTAAGACCATGCCAGGGTATGGCATTGTTGAGTTTATAAGGCAAAAGTCCCATGTAAGACCATGCCAAGGCATGGCATTGGTGAGTTCATAAGGCAAGGATACCACGTAAGACCATGTCAAGACATGGCAATGGTTAAGTTTCAAAAGGAAAGGTGCCCGCGTATCCTTAGTATTCCAAGTGGTTCAATGGGAAAATTCAAAGAGTATACCAAAGGAAAGGTAAGACAAGTTCAAGCTAAAAAGGTACAGATAAGAATTTAAGACTTAAGTATATTAAATTAAAGGCTTAAATAATCTTGGTAAGAAAAGATTAAGATAATTCATTAAGAATGTTGTTATTTATTTACATGTAAACATACTAAGCTTTATGCTTAGTCCTATTCCTTTCTCTTTTTTTTAGAGTATTACAAGCCAACTCGGGGATCGCAAGGACGTCGGAGTTCGTTACACACTATCAAAGGATTATATTGGTATTATGTTACTTGAACGTTTTAAGTTATGGCATGTATAGGGACTTAGCCATTTTGTGTGTATGTCCTTATGATATGCCTTAATATTGGCTTGTAAATGCTTGATAATGATTAGCCATTAAAATGGTTACTTAAGAACATGTTTTGGATGTTATGTATGTCTAGATGATAGTTTTTACAAAGAAATTATGAAAGAGTAAAAAAAATCTGCAAGGGAACAGTTTTGGACAGCAATTGTGATTTGATTTTGAAAAATCACTAAAAATAGTATAAATGGAAATATGGTGTGAATGAGATATTGAATTAAAGCTTATTGAGTCTATTTGTATATTAAAGAAACGGTGTAGGAAAAAGAGTTGTATATTATGAGATAATTGATTTGTTGTGCAGAGGGGTCAGAATTGTCAAACTGTGTAACAGGGGAGACTTTAACTAATAAACTGTACTAATTAGCCACACCAAAAATTAAGGAAAAATTATAGTAAGAAGATAATGAGTCTAGTTTCAGGGAAAATTTACGGATCTAAATTTTGAGTTTCGTAACTCGAGTTATAGTCAATTTAGTGAACATGATGCAGATGGACAGTTTCAATTTTTATGCCGCGAACTAGTAAGTTAAGTGTAGTAATGCCTTGTGCTCGACTCTGGCAATGGTCTCGGGTAAGGGGTGTTACAAAACATGTTAATCACACACATATATTTTATTTTATACCATTAAACAACAAAAATCACAAGCTATCATCAATGACAAAACACAAAATCATCATCAAATTCAAAAATTAGAGTATGGGTCTTGTAGTATTCGAAGCAACGATCTCAAAAACTTAAAAATTATCAAAAAGCAAAACAAAAACATGCCATGATTGGGCTTAGTAATGGCTGAATGCTTCAAAACTCTTAAACCTTTTTTTCTTTTCTAAGTTTCAGTTGTAAAAAGATCAGAATGGCTTTTAATTTTATGTTTGTTTTATTATATATACATTATAATATATTATTTACTATTTTAACCTTTATAATTTAATTATAAAACCATATATTATAAGCCTTTAACCATCCATACATAAAATCAATGGTATAATTGCAACATAAATGCTTCATATTATAAAGACAACAACAATTAGGCACTTTCATATTTAACCATCAAATTTTCATTTTACGCTATTTTATTGAATTGAACACTCAAACGACAAAATTAAATCACAAAAATTTCACACATACAAATTCATACATAATAAACACAGAAAATTATATTAACATATTTTTTGGACTCAGATTTGTGGTCCCGAAACCATTTTTTCGATTAGGTACAAAATCGGGCTATTATAGATGAAGCGATCACGGATATCTTTGACCGACTTGATAAAGGGGTCACACTTGTTCCTGCAATATTGGTCGAGACATTTAGATCTTTGAATTCATGTAGGAGGTCCGGTGAAGGCAGATTTATAGTGTAACACCCCTATCCCGTGTTCGTCGTCGGATTAGGGTTAGGAGCGTTACCAGATAGATCGGAAAGCATTTACAGAAAGTTATACATTCATTCATCATTTTCGAACATAATGTCCTTTAATACAGTCTACAAGACCTTAAATATGCTTATAAACTGAGTCGGGACTAAATCAAAACACATACAAAATTTCATGGAAAATTAAAACTTTTCTAGGTTTCAGGGGTTACACGCCCGTGTGGGCAGGCCGTGTGCCTCCCACGGCCTCCAAGCACGCCCGTGTACCCTAGCCGTGGACTATAGTGACTTGGCCCCCACGGTCACAAGGCAAGCCCGTGTGCCACAACCGTGTGACATTATAGGCCATTTTCAAGGCCAAAAATCCACCCATTTGGGTCATACCTACAAGCAACATTTACAAAAACATCCCATGCACACATGACCACCAAAAACAGGCCAAGATAATCATTCAAACCATGCATTCAATACCAATTCCAACCATGCCAAATTACAAGACTCAAACTCTTTTCATCAGAAACATAATTTGTTCACTCATTTGCTTACTCAAAACTTGACCATTTCAAGTGCTTCAATCATACCAAAACATGTTTCATGTAACAGCCCGAATGTGACCCTCATCGGAATTATAACATTCCGGATTTAGGGGTTATGCGTTTAATTCGTAATTCATGTGATAGTGGGCTTGGTGTGTGTGTTTTGATGTGCTTTAGGGGTATTGGGAACCCTAGGATATAGGTGAGTGCTTTAGGAAAATATTGGGTTTTAAGTCTAAAAAGGGGAGCTAGACAAGTGAGGCCTTAAAAAAAATTTGGTGGGGTTTTAGGCACAAGAAATCAAGCAGTAAAGTGGCAAGGGACGCCACCTGAGGTGCAGAGAAGGTTGCGTCAACAAGGGATTCCAGGGGAGGAGGTTCGAGTCATGTGGGCGGCAAGGGAATGTGGTTTTATTGTGCTTGTTGGCGTCAAGAGAGGGGAGAAGTGTTGGACGGCACTTGGACTTTAAGGGATAAGGATTAAACTTGGTCTTTTTCTTTTAAAATTCGGCTAGGGAGGAGTGATAAGGGTGGACTAAATCAAATTGTTTGAATAGGTGGTAAAGAGGAAAAATAGGAGCAAAATAAGGGATATGAGAGGAGGGTGAGCTAGTGGCCGAATATAGGACTCTAGGGGTGGCATTTTCGGTTTTGAAATTTAGTCTTAGTGTGTGCCAAATTTAGTTCTTCCTTTTATCTTTAGTGTCATTTTCCTTTTTGTGAAAAGTCATCTAGTTTCGGCTTTCTTACTCTTTTGATTTGTGACCGAAATTTCAAAGACCATTAAGGTCATTAGCGTTTCTTTCTTCTTCTTTTCATAGCTCTTTTCAAAAGCCGAAATATTCTTGAGATAGCCGAATATTCCATCTCCATTTGAGAGCCAAAGCCGAACCTTGTGGCCTCTCTTTTCTCTTCTCTTCTTGAAATCTTAAAAGCCGAAATACCTTTTATTGTGTGGCCGAAACCTTTCTCTTTGGGACCTAGAAGCCGATTCTCTGAGGGTGCTTTAGTAGTGGTAAGTATTTTCTTTCCCTAGCAATCGGTTTTTCCTTCTATCTCTTCTGGTGGCCAAAACCAAATGGTTGGCCTTGATTTCTTTGGACGGCCGAATGTTCTTAGGGCCATAATCTTGTGTTTCTTTGTTGGTAGCTAGCGTAAGGGAGCATTAAAGGAGTCTCTTGGGTTCGACTACTCAAGGTAAGGTTCAGTTTCGGCCAAGGGTCTTTCCATAAGTATTCTTGTATTTAAGCCGATTCTAACAGTTGATAAGCAGGGATTTCGACAACTCTATAGACAAGTGGTGGTTCCCGGGATTTAGATAAGCAAGGTAAGAAGGTTATGGTATTCGGCCATAGGCCATTTTGTCTAGTAATAGTAGCCGATTCTGACTATGATTATTTAGGGGCAAACCGACAGTAGTAAGCAGAAGCTTCGGGATTCTGATCCATTTGGTAAGAAAGTTAAGTTGTAGTTTCTATTCGTTTAAGATCTCGTATTAATCGGGTTTTGATTAAAGTGTTCGTCGATGGATGCGAGTGCCAGTCAAGGAGAGAAAGGGGTAACCCCTATCCCTAAGTTTAAGAAGAAATCAGTCTCTGCGGTACGGGATTGGCCACCGGGGTGTGGGCCAGCGTCGGAACAGAAGCGTAGGCAGATAGCTGTAGTTTCGGTTAGAGATAGCATTGAGATCGAGAGTGTGGTTCTTCAGGTTATCAGGTGTGTAGTTATCGCACTGTTCTCCTGTTTTTTTTGTGTATATTGACATATATATATATGGTTATAATGTGTATAGTAGCCGAAAATAATGGCTAAGATGGTGGATACCCATGGTGGGTAATCGATTAACCAGGTCAGTATTTTTATGACATTAATTTACCTATGGTATACGTATGAAATTGTGGTAGCGTGTGATGTATACTCATTCCAATGATATTTTGTCATATACCTATATGCATGGGGATTGGGACATGACTATTGAAGGACAGGGTGTACATATTTATGTACGTGGATCGATGTTAGCCTTGTGCTACATTGGCGCTTGATGTTGGCTATGTGCTTCATCAAGGTGGGGTGTTGGCTATGTGCCACATCGTGGGCGGATGATAGCTGTGTGCATCACCGTGGATTGAGGATGACCTAGAGTCACCTCGTGGATACAGACATGTGGGGTCAATTAGGTGGTCGGTGGCTAAGCCACGGCCTTGGGCAGCAGGTCTGCCAAGGAGGTGTGTAGCGGTTGGAGGGCGATTTAGTAATTCCCTGGTGTGTGCGGCAGGTACGGGGGTGTGTAGCGGATGGACACTAGGTTGGGCTGGGCTTCATTTTGCATAATTATGTATGTGGACTGTGTGGATATGGGCCAAGCCCATATTGTGGAGGCATGTGAAATAACTATACACTGAGTCGGTTTGACATACCCAATTTTTACCAATAATGCAGGTGATTCGTGTTTATTGGACCGGGCTGGAGTGGAGACGAGGTGGCCATGCAGAAGATGTTTTATTTGTTTTATGCAATTTACATTTAAAGTACATTTTGGGAAATTCATTATTGTAATAAGGCCAATTAAAGTATTTTGGGGATTTTATTATATTTAAGTTGAATTGACGATCAAATTTAATTTTTGGGGATGTTATAATTTTAAAAGCAGTTTACACCATAGAAACCTATATTAAAGTTTTAAATCTGAGAGTTTGTAACAACATAATTTTACTTAGAATTTTAAATTCACAATGTTTTTATAAATGACAGAAAAATTATTATGTTTTCACCCCTATGTCAAAATCTTTCAAACTTTTTCCTCAGTAGCATTCTAAATCTGGCCGTGGTGTTTGGGCAGGGTTTGTAGTGTTACAGGAATGGTGGTTTCGGGACCATGATTTCGAGTTAAAAATATTTTAAATATTTTATTTGATAGCTGGATTATGCGTTCGAGTGTGTGTTAAAATATTTTGGAGTTATTTGTATGTTTGAGTGGTTAATTTAAGAAAAGGATTAAAATGAGTAAATGAGAAAGTAGATATTGTGGAAATTAGGGCTAAATTGATTGGATTTCTTTTCACATGGGATTTAAGTTGCCATTTAACCATATTCTTTTTCCTCCTAGTGGACGACATTAACATGAGTAGTGCATATATTATATATATATATTATATTATTATTATTATTATTAGTTAGTGGGGTGATAATTGATAAAGTATTATTTGGTTAAAGAAATAATAAGAAAAAACATATTTTCTCCCCACTTACTTCATCTCCTCCACGAAAACAAAGAGAAAAGAAGTGAAAATTTTAAGCTCCATAGTCAGTCCTTGCATGTCCTCTTAAGGTAAGTAATTAAGCTTCATTTTTGTAAATTCTTGCATGGTTGTGTTAGATATCATGAATACTTCAAAATACATGTGGAAATTTTGGAGTTTGAAACTTATTTTAGGTTCGGCCATGGATGAGTACATCGATTTAGTCATGTTTGATAGAATATTTTTAAGTATGAGCTAGACATAAACATGTTTGAGTAGGAATTTGGATAAGATGGATGAGTGAAAGCTTGAATTATGAAATTAAATAGTTGAATAGGAATGAAGAAAATTCGGTTCTTAAGGGGCTAGTCCGAGTTTCATGTAATTCTTGTGTTTTATGTTAGGGGACTAAATTGTGAGAAAACCGAAACTAGAGGGATAAATTTGTAAATTGGTAAAATTACATGTTATGAGATATTTTAGTGTATAAAGAAAATTAATTCATCTTGAGGAGTATTCAGCATTAGCTTAAATGTGTATGAATTTTCTTATATTCGAATGAATGAAAAGAATTGGTCGTAAATTGTAAGGATTTCGAAACTATGAATGATCAATTGAGAGAATAGTACAATGATGTGTTTTGAATTAAGATGAATGAAATTTATTTGAATAGGCTCTTTTCGAACTTTGTTTAGACCAAGGGAAGAAAGAGTTGGAAAAGGATTGGGGGAAAGCTAAACTAGACGAGTAGTCGGGACATCCTTACCCTTCAACTATCAAGGTAAGTTTTAAGCAATGGAATTAAATTGAAATAATACTTAATTACAAGTTTAAGTTGAATGGTGATAGTTTATTTCAATGTACAGCCGAATATACATATATATATATATATATATATATATAAATTGATAAGAGATAGTCAATGGTGATGGTACTTGGTTGTTGTAATTAGATGCATGAAATAGGAAATTTTAATAATGACATTAAAATGAGATTTAGGCATACTAAATGGAGTTGTTGATGACTTGATGTGGTATAGGCCGAATGCAATATAATACTGTTGGAACGCCGGTACCCCATGGCGCAGTAGAATAAAATTAGATCCGGCGATCCAAATCATGGATCCATGTGTGAGGAACGAATCGGGGTGAAATAAAGGTTTCAAAATTACCAAAACTTCAATCTGAGTAGACAGCGACGCCTTGGCAACAAGAGTTTTGATCTACTGTCGAATCAAGCCTCAACCTTTTCCGATGTTGGCCTCTACGTAATCCACCTGGTTTGACTATGAACGGAAGAAATCTCCAAAACTGTT
Source organism: Gossypium australe (assembly GCA_005393395.2). NCBI lineage: Eukaryota > Viridiplantae > Streptophyta > Magnoliopsida > Malvales > Malvaceae > Gossypium > Gossypium australe. The sequence goes on from CM016617.1 coordinate 43,070,612, forward strand.
TTGGAGGCTTATTTGCTTGACGGCTGCTAGACCTAACAAGCAATCACTTAGGGTTTTCATATTTTGTTTTGTCTCCTTTTAATACCTTTTATAATGGGTGCCTTTCTCATTGGGCCTTTTATAATAGGTATCCTCTTAATTGGGCCTTTTATAATTGGTATCTCTTGAATGTATTACAAGATTAAATAAATACAATAAAGTTTTTAACCGAAAATTATAATTACATTAATTATATCTAAAAATTATAATTACATTAATTATAATAAGGATTCCGGTAAACTATATTTATTTAAACTTATATATGAATCAAATTCATATATTAATAAAATTATGTTATCATTATGTGTACAACATCCTTGTACATATAATATGTTCAATATTTGATTGCCCAATTAAATTAATTCTTTAATTAATTTAATTTATGTGACAACCAAGCACAATACCAACTATATTTTATTCCGTTCATTTCAACCATAGGGTGTGACCCTGTAGGTTCTTGCAACGTTAGCAGTAATACTAGAACGATTCTATTGTCACAGACAATGAGTGGCATCTAGCAATGCATCATTGCTACCTAAGTTACAAGAAGTCATGATTCGACATAACCTTTCGTGATTAACCTTTCATGCATTAGTCCTTAAGTCCTTTATCTCTGGAATGGATACAAGTTATGGGATAGTCACACTTGCATAATCCATCCCATGTTTCTTGATATCTTGAGTAGACTATGATATACAAATTAGTATGACATCTCATATCAACTTATTTGAGCATGGCCATGCATTTCTAGTCTCACTCAATCAAGTGGCCTAAGATATTACTCCTATTATGTAGGAGAGACTTATCCTTTATTGATCAACCATATCCCTCTACATAGATTGTGGTATATCCAACATCAGCCTTTATAGAACAACCTGTTACGGTGTACGTTTGACTGTATCAAAATATACAACTCACGATGCTGGGATAATAATGATCTCAAGTCTGAGGATCATATACATATTAATCACTATGAGTAATGTTGTGACAATTACATAATAATCCAAGAAACATACTCATAGCGGGTCAATCCAATATGTTGTTCTCTAACACACATATTCATGCATTGATTTTGACACTCCATATCAATGACAACTCTTTATCATCAATCAACTACATGTTAGTCTTAATGCATTATTATTGTCCTAGTCAACAATAATACTCGACTAAGGATCTTTTAAGAATAATCATATTATTCTCAGGACATTATTATAAAACAGTTTATCTATACACACAGAAAGAAAAACTGAAATAATAATGACAACGCTTTATATTAATAAACATGGTAAATTAAGTATGTTATTACAACCATCTCATGATTGATCTTTGGGCATACTCTTACAAATACTTCGGATATTGAATACTTTGATATATACATATATAAGTGTATGTTCTTGTGTGTAAAGTGAATGTGAATTATATATATAAAGTATGCATATCGAATGAATAACAAGTTATGAGAAGCATAAGTTGGGTGAAATGGTTCAATGAGCACTATATGTGCAAATTTGTAAGTAACGGCTCTATGTGAGCGACACATTACGAAAATTTTGAAGTAACGGCTCTATGTGAGTGATACGTTACGATAAGCATGAAGTAACGGCTCTATATGAGCGATACGTTACAATAGGTATGAAGTAACGACTCTATGTGAGCGATACGTTACGAGAAGTATTAAGGAATAACACTAAGTGTGTGAGACATTGCTAACCATATTGACAATGTGCAGGTGTGAGGTTCATTTTAAAGACTTCTATTATAAATGCAAATAAGTATATAAGAATGATTGAGTATATTATCCTAAGTATATGCATGCATGACTAAGTTTTGGGTCGGTAAGTACACTAGAGGTAAGTATCATCTCTATAAATTTAAGAGTGATAGAGGTTGATGTGTAAGTTGAATACTTGATAAATATGTATTATGTATATAAATTATTTAGAATGTGGTTATGTATTCAACTTTTGGAGTTTTGACTATTTGGTCTAATGGTGATCAATAAATTATTTATTTCATTTGTATAAGTTCATGGGAATAGAAGCTAATTGCTTAGTTCTTACTAAGCCATAAAAGCTTACTTTGTGTTTTGGTTATTTTTCTAAATGCATAGGTTACTTTCGGAAGCTCATTTTGTGCTCAGGAATCACTTCGGAAGCTCTCCATACTATCATCTCTTTTGGTACTCTTTTGAAGTAGTGAACTTTGACCATTATGGCATGTATAGGCTAAGATATTTTTGAATTGATTTCAAATAGTGTGTATGTGTAATTATGCCATGTGAAAATGGCTAAATTATGGTAACTTGTTCTTGTGTGAATTCGGCCTTGATGTTTGTTTAAAATGAAAGTGCTTTTTCTATGTGTTTGTGTTGGATGTATGAAAAGGTGGCTCGAATGATCATAAGGTTAAAAATCTTGATATTATGGATAATTGTGAGGTTGGTTATGGTATTAATGATATGGAAGTATATTACATGATGTGTATATATATGCTTGTGGTTGGTGTTATGGCGTGACAATGATGTTATATATATGATGCATAATCGGTCAAGTGTTTGGTTCATTTTAGAGATATGCCATATAGCATATTATGAATGTTGTGAGAAGTTAAGTATGTTATTAATGTAAGTGTTCATTAGATTAGATTATTGGAAATGCAATATCTTGTACATATTCGGCCTTGTTAGTTTCTTTAATAATTTGATTAAAATGTGCTCATGTACTCGGGTATGAGAGGTATTAAATGATAGGTATATGTTGGATAATGAATTAGGCATTTGAAAATTATGCGATGGAAGTTTATTTGATTTAAATTGGTAGTAAAGAAATATGATACGTTTATATAAAACATTTATAGGTATATAATATTTATTTATGAATGCTTGTTTTGGATTATGTTTTGATAGGTAATGCTCCGTAACTTTAATTCGGCGATGGATACGGGGTTAGCGGTGTTACATTTCACTTATCATAATCATAATGCATAATCTCAACTCATCTCTAGCCAATTCCATGGCTAAGCTCATATAACAACTCACATCATAAAACTAGCATATACATGCCATATCTAACTATATTCATTTTCAAAGTGTACCAAAAAAAGTTTAGTAGTGTTATGACGATCTTTGACGGTCCCAAGCCTTCAGTAGCTTTGACGACCTATAAAACAGAGAAAACACACACACACAGAGTAAGCTTTCCAAAAGCTTAATAAGTCAATATACAAATAAACTTAGCATAAAATGCACATAACCGAATTATTAAGATGACCCATATGATTCTCATGAAAAAATCACCTCATTCTTTCTTAAGCTCATTTGCTTAGCCATAGCTTACCATACTTCCAATTCATATACCATATATGCCCATAGTTCATCTAATCAAAACTTTTCATATCGTATTATCAATTCCATATACATAACATCATAATAAGATCAAATAGATACTTACCTTGTATACACAATTAGCGTATAATCAACGTACCTGAAACTAATATTCATTCACTTAATTTATCATAGCTCGGATTTGCAATTCGTATCATAGACTTGCCCATTGAACCATTAAGAATCTAGTAGGATACTCAGAAAGCTCGAAATGGCCGTACAATGCCAACGTCCCAGACGAGATCTTACATGCACTCAGACATCGATGCCACTGTCCCAGACAGGGTCTTACACGAATCAATACGATGCCGATGTCCCAGACATGGTCTTACACGTAAAGCTTATATCGATGCCAACGTCCCAGACGTGGTCTTACACGTAAAGCTTATATCAATGCCAATGTCCCAGACGTGGTCTTACACGAAATCTCGAATCAATGCCAACGTCCCAGACGTGGTCTTACATAATAAAACAGAACAGATACCTATGTCATGACATAGCCAATCCTATCTATTCCTAGGTTCGTATGGGACTTCTCAAACATTGTCGCCATATCGATCTTACCTCGGAATTCATATACAGATCATATCGTAACCATTCATCTATAGCAAGAGTCATAAGAATACACATAATTCATTACTAATACGTTTATTTGCATAATGACTTACCTCAGATTCGGTTTAACGGAAACGGAAACGGCTACTCGGTTACTTTTCCTTTCCCGTGATCTAAGTTCGTTTTCCTCAGTTCTTGAACTTGATTTTGGCTTGTAAGTAGCCGAATGTGCTAGGCTTCAAAGCTTTCTTTTTTTTCTTTGTGTTTTTCAGTCAAAAGAAAAGAAATAAAAGATGAACACTCATCTTTTGTTTCATTAATCTAATGTTAATAATCCAATTACCAAAATAGCCTTCATTCATATCATTAAAACAATTATACAATATGGACATTTAAGACTTTTATCCATCCACTATCTATAATTTGGTATAATGGCAACATAAGGTACTTTAACAAATAGCAAGCAACTTTCACATTCAATGCAATTTCATCCTTTTGTCAAATTAAACACACAGACAGACATATTAACTTACGAAAATTTAGCACATGCTTAGTCACATATCAATGGCACAGAAAATAATATTAAAATATTATACATACTCGGATTTGTTGTCCTGAAACCACTGTTCCGACTAGGGTATAAACTGGACTGTTGCATATAGGTTGCGCACAGTTGTTGTGGGCTTGGTTCCACAGTCATTTTTGGATAGTGGATAAGGTTTCTTATTGCGTTTTCTCCAGGAATTAATCCCCATTAAAGGAGATAGTGGCCACACCGAGAAAAGATGACATATCAGAGGAAAATTGGATAGCGCTCCTCCAAAATATCCAGGAAGAAGACGTCGAGTGGAAAGCTCCTTGGTTGATTCCTGACGAAATTCTTTACAGATGTGGAAGTTTTGACTGGGACCCTTTGCTTGGGATTTGGAGAGCAGTTGGGTATGCTCCTTTGCTCGTATTGAGGCAGTACAGTTCAAGACAGTTCATACCGAAAATGCACGGGCTAGCTCAATGTGAGTTTTCGTACCGGGGAGACAACTACAAGAAAAGGGTAAAGGAGATTTCTAACTATTGGAATCAGACTCATTGAATGAAAAGTCTGGCCGTAGGTTCAGTGACGAATCCCAACTACAGTGGATGGTGGAGTAAAAAGGTTAATGATAATATCCCCAGGCCGAATTTAGAGGGCGTTAGATAGATGGAAGAGTACTTACAAGTAATCCCGTCAGAACTAGAGATCATAAAGAAAGACTTCGAGAGGGGGAATTTGGAACTTGAAAAGAAGATAGAACAATTGGAGGAAGAAAAGATGCATTTAAGGCTAGATGCTGATGTTCAAAAGCTAGAGGCTGAGAAATTAAAGAAAGGAAAGAATAAAGCCAAGGAAGACTTGGATAGTTTGAAGACGGATTACAAGAAATTGCGTCTATCAATGAGAACAGCTGGATTGGGAAAAATGTCGGAGCAATGGCGACAAGAGATCCAAGAAGAAAGAACTAAAGTCGATTGATGGGAGAGAAAATTCCAAGAGGCTCAGGCTCAGAAAGAGGCCCTAGAAAGAAGTTTGTTAGAAGCCCAAAGTGACAAAAGAGAATTAAAGGCGAAAGTAGCAGAACTTGAAAAATTACTTCATCAGCATAGAAATCGTAATTCTGCAATTGAATTGAGGGCGAGTTTGAGCAAGATTGAAGAAATGAAAAGAAATATAGAAGAACTAGAGTCTGCATTACAAAGCTGTAAGCTTCGGGTAGAGCGTCTTGAGGGAAGTGAGGAACGATGGAAGGAACAACTTTACCATTCTCAAAATCAAGTTAGGAACCAAGATTACATTACGGGCAAGGTCGTGGCTCAAATTTAAGAGATAGCTAATCATTTACAGACTTTGGCGATTCAAGCCAACCATGCTAAGTGTGAAGTATGAGCTAGAATTAGATCGGGGTCAAGAGTTGGCTTCATTTCTTAGGAAAGGTAAAACTTTGAACATTAGGGCAAAGCCATATTTGTAATCCATTTTATGTAAAGAATTTTATTTTCTAGTAAAGTTTTCTAATGGAATTGAATCAGAATCGACGCCCTTTTGCATTCATTTCATGCATTCGCATTACATCACATCATGTGCATTAAGTTTCATGGAAAGACCCTAATTACTTAAAATCATTTCAGAATTAACCTGGAAACCAATAAGAACTTAAAATCATTTTAAATGGGGTAGAACTGTAATATTCGGGATTTAGGGGTTGTGCATTTTGCTTAAATATATGTGGAAGCATGCCTGTGTGTATTTTGAATGTGTTTTATAGATTTTGAGAACTTTAGAGTGTAGGGGAATGCCTTAGAAAATATTGTATTTTAAGTCTGGAAGTGGAGCTAAGCATGTTAGGCCTTAAGAGAATTTGTAGGGGAAATTGGACATAAAAATGGGCTTGTTAAAGTGGCAAGGAGGCGCCACTTAGGGGCTTGGTAAGTGACGCCTCAAGCAGTGCAAGGAGGGCCTAGGTTCGAGCAGCACAAGCAACATTTTGGGGTTTTATTTTTCGGCAAAAGGAGTAGTAGTGGACTGCACTGAAACACTAAGGAGATGAGCATTAGATGTGGTCAGATTCCTTTAAAAATTCGGCTAAGGTAGGAAGATAATTGTTGATTTATTTAATTTATTTTGAATGGGTAAAGTAGAGAGGAAATAGGAGAAAAAGAAGGAAGTTGATAAGAGGGAAGAGAATTGGCCGGCCTAGGGACTTTCTTGGTGTTATTTTCGGCCAAAGGAAGGGAAGGAGGCCATTTTCTTTCTTTTCTTTTCAAGTGTGCCTCTGCCGAAATTCTTTTCTTCCCTTTTGACTAAAAACCGAAAGTGAATCTTCTCTTCTTCTTTTATTTTGTCAAAGCCGAAAGCTTCTTCTTCTTTTTCCATTCTTGTTGAAACTCCCTTCAATTCTTCTTCTTAAAGCAAAAGCCGAATACTCAAGGTAACCCCTAGCTGATTGTTCAGTAACCCCAAAAGCCGAAACCTATTGATCAACATCTAGCCTACATAGCTAAATCTCTCTGTGGGTTCAAGCAAGGGTGCAGTCGATTTCATCATTAGGGGTAAGATCAAATATTATTAGATTTTCCATCCTCTTTCTTTTAGATTAGCCGAAAGTTGGAATCTAATCTCTTTTACTTTCTTTGGCCGAAACCTTGAAGAAGGATTTCGGGATTTGGTTGTTGTCGACTACAAGGAGGAGATCATTCGGGATTTAAAGATTTAAGGTAAGCAAGTGTGGTTTTAGGTAGAAGGCCATTTATTGTATTTAAATGTTAGAATCGGATCTAACATGTGCCTATAGGAATTTCGGCATCACCAAGAACAAGGGTTAATTTCGGGATCTAGATAATCAAGGTAAGGAAGTCTTGATATTCGGCCAAGGGCTTTTTATCTGTTAAATGATTGACCAATTTTTAACTATGGTCTATAGGAAGGAATACAATATGTTTCGGTAGATTTTCGGGATTCAGTGAAAGCGTTAGTACCAAGTGTGTAGCCCTACACTAACTTCTAATAGATTTATGGTGGTAATATTATGAATGTGATAATGAAAGTATTAAAAATGTGGCTAAGGATACCATTCAATGGTACAGAGCGTTCAGGTACGTTAACCGTTACTACTGTGTTAATAATGTTATGAACATTTGAATGTGACACATGTGCGAATCTGTTATGCATATGAAATAAGGTATATTATGATTTCTACATGATTTGTATAACGCATGGGCATAAGGGTGATATGAAAAGGGGGAAGTGATCTGGTGGTTTTTACCACATTATATGGTGACTCATGTCACATAATCTGAATCTGGTGACTAATGTCACACATTATTATCTAGTGGCTATGGCACGATTATAAGGGTGATGTGCAGTTGACTGCAGCGACTGCCTTCAATGGTGTGTAGCGGATGGAGGGTCGATTTAGTAATCCCCACGGTGTGTTTGGCAGGTACGGGTGATATGTAGAGGATGGTTATTTAGGTTTGGGTTTGGGACTGCATCATTGCCTATATTTGTTATATATATGAATTGATATGCTTAAATCGTTTGGGAGTTGTGTTGGTTGCTATACACTGAGTCTGAGGACTCACCCTTCGTGGGCTAACATTTTGCAGGTGACACACAGTAAATGGACCGGGTCGGCAGGGACTTAGTGGTGGCCATGCTCAGCTCAGAGTTTTCTTTATTTTGGATTTCTATATTAAGTTTTGGATTTATTTCGGGTTTTGCTTTGTTGTAATAAGGCCATTACTATTAAACTATTTTATGCATGCGTTTTACTTTTTATTATGATACGATCGATATTAAATAAAAAGGTTAAGCAACTTTTCTTTAAAAATCATTTCAAATGTGTTGACACCTAAACACCAACGATTTTCAACTTAATGTTAAACTCTAAAACTTTGGCATATCTTTTAACTTATAGTTTTCGAGTACGAAAATAACGTTTTCATAAAGTATAGACTTCAATAACAACACCGTTTTCAATTCAATCACAACACCAATCGATTTCTCTTTAAAATGACCAAAATTTTCTGAATTAACATACAAGTTTTAAAATGTTTTACCCAAGGAGCATGCCAGATCCGGTCGAGGCTCGTGGGCCGAGTTTGGGGTGTTTCAATTTGGTATCAGAGCCCAGTTTTAAACTCTCGGCCTTGGGTTTAAAGCCCACAACATTTTCAAAATTGAGTTCAAATAAGTTTTTGAGGAAATTTTTGGAATTGAGCAGGTTTTCTGGCATGGCACCTAAGTCTCCGACCCGAAGTCCACCAGGTAAGTACCGCTAACTGTTGTATGGTTTGTATTATTGTATGATTTGTATGGGGGTATTACGGGAACGTAGAGTAGTAGATTAGGAGCTATTGAACCCTAGAATTAGCTTACTCCAACACAGAATTACATAAAATTTAAAGCCTAATCAAACAAACCTGTGAGTGAGTCACCGAGTTAGGGTGTGGCAACCATCGTGCACATGTCCAGGATTGGATTCGGTGGGAGCTTGGTATTTAAGCAGTCCTAGTGACTCACCTCCTCTCTACTCGAATCCTACCTGGTGCGTAGTGACGGTTCACCCTAACCAAGAGGACTTATTCACGGGCTAAATTTAATAATTAAAACCCGAAAGGGACCAGCTACACTGTTTTATAAGAACCTTAGTTTTAAAATTACCAAATTACCCCTTTGATTTGTAAAAACCATTTTAGACTTTGGAAAATTTTTCGAAATATTCCCGATTTACAAAATTACTCAAATACCCCTGGTTTACAAAATTACCCAAATACCCTTGGATTATAAAATCACCATACTACCCTCGATTTCTACCAAGATATCCTTATTTTACAAAAATACCAAAACCCCTAATTTGCAAAATGTCAAGATACCTCGATTTGGAAAATTACCAAAATACCCCTATAGGACAAATTACGAAAATACCCCTGGGATTGAAACGGACGAAAATGCTTGAGTGGTGAATGTGTGTAGTTAATACTATCGAATGAATGTGTTTTCTCTGAATTAGGATAGAGGACTTGAAACGAAAACCTTGAAATGATCGAAAGAACTACTACTAAACTTCTTTACATAAAACTTATTCGTGGGTAATCAGTGGAACAAGAACTAATGCATAAAACTAATGCATAGAACTAATCGTAGACATGAGTTCTAGGGGATGTGGTCGTAATGTGCGAGGGCATGGTAGAGGCAGAATGATCGTATCGGAACCCGTTAGGTCTGGTCAAGGGTCCGAGAACGAGGTACCACCACCACCACCAGCTGCTGAGGTTGAACATCAGGATCAGACGGGGGATGATGCAGTATCGCAGGCGATGCTGCGGGTTCTTGAGAGGGTGGCTGGAGCAGGTGGAGGTATGGGAGCTCAGAAATCTGTACCCGAGCGACTCTGAGCCAATGAAGCTGAGGTATTCCGTGCTGTATCCGGTGTGGCGCCCAATACGACTGAGTATTGGTTGGAAGCGATGGAGCGAATCATGGACGAACTGGATCTGACTGCTGAGGAAAAACTGAAAGGAGTGGTGTCGCTACTTCGCGATGAGTCATATCAATGGTGGCTCACAGTTCGGGATAGTGCTATAGCTGAGGATCTCACTTGGGAGTATTTCAAGGCCGCGTATCAGAAGAAGTATGTTGGGACTAGTTATATTGATGCGCAGAGGAAGGCATTTCTGAGGCTGGTTCAGGGGAATAAGTCCGTAGCGGAATACGAGGCGAAATTCTTAAGGTTGATTCGGTATGCTCGAGGAATCATGGCTACGGAGCATGAGCGATGTGTCCAGTTTGAGGACGGACTGAGGGATGACCTGAGATTGTTGATAGCGCCACAGCAAGAGCAGGAGTTTGCCATGTTGATTGAGAAGGCTAAGGTAGCAGAAGGAGTTAAAGAATTCGTGAGACAGAATATGGATAGGAATAGACAGTAGAGAGGTTTTGGATCATCAGGGTCATCTGGAAATGTTCAAAAGAGACACAAAGTTGATGGGCCGCGAGGTCAGCAGGTTGTTACAGGAGGACAGTACCGTACTTGTGCTCAGTGTGGAAAGATGCATCTGGGGTAGTGTTTGAAGAAGACAGGGGGCTGTTTTAAGTGTGGGTCCAAGGATCACATGATTAGGGACTGTCCTATGAAACCAGATGGGAATCGACCAGCGGGTCAGGGTTTTAATCAGGCTCGAAGAGGTGGACAGCAGCCACCGCGGGGTCGTGGTCCGATTGGAAGAGGTAATGGTTCTAGAAGAGGACGGGGAACACCGGGCAGAGGTGTTGGTAATACAGAGGCAAGACAGCCGGGTCTGGTGTATGCAGTTCGCCGGAGGGAAGATGGAGACGCACCGGACGTCATAACCGGTATGTTCCTTACAGCTGACAAGCCTTACTTTGCTTTAATTGAAGTTAGCTCGACCCACTCTTATGTTGCATGTAGAGTAGTTGAAACGCTAGGTGTAGCATCTGAACTGTCTGATAGGGAGATGACTGTAGTAAGCCCGTTAGGTCAAACTGTAGTGGTGAATAAGATATTTCGGAATGTACCTCTAGAGATTCAGGGAGTAGTATTTCCTGCTGACTTGATGGAACTACCTTTCAGAGAATTCGATCTCATTCTTGGCATGGATTGGCTAGTGGAACATCGGGCTAAGTTGAATTGCGCAGCTAAGCGAATGGAGTTAAGGACCCTGGAGGATGAGGAAATAATTATGATAGGAGAAAGAAGAAACTATTTGTCTAACGTAGTCTCCGCATTAAAGGCTGATAAGATGGCTCGAAAAGGGTGCAAGGCATTTTTGACCTTCGTTAGTGCGTTGGATGCAAAAGAAGAGGGAGTTAGTGGAGTTAGAACGGTAAGGGAATTTGTGGATGTTTTTCCGGAGGAGTTGCCAGGGATACCCCCGGACAGGGAGGTGGAGTTCGGAATTGACCTGCTACCGGGGACAGCTCCTGTGTCAATTGCTCCGTATAGAATGGCACCAAAGGAGTTGGTTGAGCTCAAGGCTCAAATCCAAGAGTTGCTTGATCGTGGGTTTATCCGACCCAGTGTGTCTCCATGGGGAGCACCGGTCTTGTTTGTGAAGAAGAAGGACAGAACTATGCGCATGTACATAGATTATCACTAGTTGAATAAGCTGACCATCAAGAACAAGTATCCTTTGCCGAGGATAGACGACTTGTTCGATCAGCTTAAGGGGGCTGCGGTTTTCTCAAAGATAGATTTACGGTCTGGGTATCATCAGCTCAAGGTGAAGGAAGTGGATATCCATAAGACAGCTTTCCGGACAAGGTACGGGCATTATGAGTTCTTAGTAATGCCGTTCGGATTGAAGAATGCCCCAGCTTCGTTCATGGATATGATGAACCGGGTTTTTCAACCTTACCTGGATCGATTCATCGTTGTGTTCATAGACGACATCCTAGTGTATTCCAAGTCTGAGGAAGAGCATGATGAACATCTCCGAGTAGTGTTGCAAGTGTTAAGGGAGAAGAAGCTCTATGCCAAATTTAGCAAGTGTGAATTTTGGCTTAAGGAGGTGACGTTTTTAGGGCATGTGGTGTCTGCGGAAGGAATAAGGGTGGACCCTCGGAAGATTGAAGCAGTGTTAGATTGGAAACCACCTAAGTCGGTGGCTGAGGTTCGCAGTTTCTTGGGGTTAGCAGGCTATTATAGAAGGTTCGTAGAAGGGTTTTCGTCGATAGCTGCACTTTTGACGAAATTGCTAAGGAAGGAGGTACCTTTTGTATGGACAGATAAGCAACAGGAGAGCTTTGAGAAACTTAAGAAGGTTTTGACTAAAGCTCCGGTTTTGATTCAGCCGGAGGCAGGGAAGGATTTTGTGGTGTACTGTGACGCTTCTCACACAGGTTTGGGATGCGTATTGATGCAAGACGGGAAAGTGGTCGCTTATGCGTCTCGACAATTAAGGCCACATGAGATTAATTATCCGACGCATGACTTGGAATTGGCGGCGGTGGTCTTTGCTCTTAAGGTGTGGAGGCACTATCTATATGGAGAAAAGTCAGTGATCTACACAGACCACAAGAGTCTTAAATATCTGCTGACTTAGAAGGAGCTGAATTTGAGACAGCGAAGGTGGGTAGAATTATTGAAAGACTACGATTGTTCTATAGAGTATCACCCGGGCAAGGTGAATGTAGTGGCAGATGCCCTAAGTCGGAAGGTTGTGTCGGATGTGCGGGCAATGTTTGCACATCTTAGCCTGTATGATGACGGAAGTTTGTTAGCAAAGTTGCAAGTTAAGCCGATGTGGTTGAATGAGGTGAAAGAAAGGCAGTTGGTAGACGAGGATTTAAGTACTAAGCTACGGCAAGTGTGGAATGGGGAGTTAGAGGAGTATGGTGTTAACAGCGATGGAGTATTGTGCTTCAAGGGTAAAGTTTGTATGCCTAAAGATAAGGAGTTAAGGCAAAGAATTCTTCAGGAATCGCATAGTAGCCCTTATGCTATGCATCCTGGAGGTAGTAAGTTGTACAGAGATCTAAGGGAACAGTTTTGGTGGCCTGGTCTTAAGCAGGAAGTTACAGAATTTGTAGGGAAGTGCTTAACGTGTCAGCAAGTCAAGGCTGAACACCAAGTTCCGTCAGGATTGCTTCAATCGATAAAGATTCCGCAGTGGAAGTGGGAGAGAATCACCATGGACTTCGTTAGTGGGCTTCCCCTTACGCCTATTAAGAAGGACTCGGTTTGGGTGATAGTGGATCGTTTGACGAAGTCTGCACATTTCATACTAGTGCGGGTTGACTATTCTTTGCAGAAGTTGGCAAAGTTGTATGTGGCAGAGATTGTGAGGTTGCATGGAGTGCCGGTGTCGATTATCTCAGATAGGGATCCGAGGTTTACGTCTCGATTTTAGAGAGCACTACATCAGGCTTTAGGCACCAGATTAGACTTCAGTACGACTTTTCATCCACAGTCGAACGGTTAGTCTGAGCGAGTAATCCAAGTGTTAGAGGATATGTTGAGGGGTTGTGTGATAGATTTCAGAGGAAGTTGGGAAGAATATTTGCCTTTAGCGGAATTTGCGTATAATAACAGCTATCAAGACAGTATTCGGATGGCACCGTATGAAGCGCTGTGTGGACGGAAGTGTCGCACTCCTACGTGTTGGACCGAATTAGGGGAACGTCAAGTTTTGGGTCCAGAGATTGTGGCAGAATCCGAAGAGAAGGTTAAGGTCATCTGGGCGCAGTTGAAGGAAGCATCTGATAGGCAGAAGTCGTACGCGGATCTTAAACGGAAGGAAATAGAGTTTGCTGTGGGAGATCAGGTGTTTCTTAAAGTTTCGCCATGGAAGAAGGTGATGAGATTTGGTCGCAAAGGGAAGTTAAGTCCCAGGTTTATAGGACCTTATCGGGTATTGAATCGGGTTGGATCAGTGGCATACTAGTTAGAGTTGCCTCCGGAGTTGAAGCAAATGCACGTTGTATTCCATGTTTCTATGCTACGTCGTTACCGATCGGATCCATCTCATGTAGTGCCGGTTGAAGAGGTGGAACTAAGGCCAGATTTGTCCTATGAGGAGGAGCCGATTCAGATTTTGGAACGAGATGTGAAGATATTGCGGAGGAAATTAGTTCCTTTGGTTAAAGTGTTATGGCGTAATCGTGGATCGGAAGAATCTTCTTGGGAGCCGGAAGAAGCAATGCGACAACAATACCCTCACTTATTTTAGCCAGGTAATTTCGAGGTCGAAATTATTTTAAATGGGGTAGAACTGTAATATCCGGGATTTAGGGGTTGTGCATTTTGCTTAAATATATGTGGAAGCATGCCTGTGTATATTTTGAATGTGTTTTATAGATTTTGAGAACTTTAGAGTGTAGGGGAATGCCTTAGAAAATATTGTATTTTAAGTCTGGAAGTGGAGCTAAGCATGTTAGGCCTTAAGAGAATTTGTAGGGGAAATTGGACATAAAAATGGGCTTGTTAAAGTGGCAAGGAGGCGCCACTTAGGGCCTTGGTAAGTGACGCCTCAAGCAGTGCAAGGAGGGCCTAGGTTCAAGCAGCACAAGCAACATTTTGGGGTTTTATTTTTCGGCAAAAGGAGTAGCAGTGGACGGCACTGAAACACTAAGGAGATGAGCATTAGATGTGGTCAGATCCCTTTAAAAATTCGGCTAAGGTAGAAAGATAATTGTTGTTTTATTTAATTTATTTTGAATGGGTAAAGTAGAGAAGAAATAGGAGAAAAAGAAGGAAGCTGATAAGAGGGAAGAGAATTGGCCAGCCTAGGGACTTTCTTGGTGTTATTTTCGGCCAAAGGGAGGAAAGGAGGCCATTTTCTTTCTTTTCTTTTCAAGTGTGCCTCTGCCGAAATTCTTTTCTTCCCTTTTGACTAAAAACCGAAAGTGAATCTTCTCTTCTTCTTTTATTTTGTCAAAGCCGAAAGCTTCTTCTTCTTTTTCCATTCTTGTCGAAACTCCCTTCAATTCTTTTTCTTAAAGCAAAAGTCGAATACTCAAGGTAACCCCTAGCCGATTGTTCAGTAACCCTAAAAGCCAAAACCTATTGATCAACATCTAGCCTACATAGCTAAATCTCTCTGTGGGTTCAAGCAAGGGTGCAGTCGATTTCATCATTAGGGGTAAGATCAAATATTATTCGATTTTCCTTCCTCTTTCTTTTAGATTAGCCGAAGGTTGGAATCTAATATCTTTTACTTTCTTTGGCCGAAACCTTCAAGAAGGATTTCGGGATTTGGTTGTTGTCGACTACAAGGAGGAGATCATTCGGGATTTCAAGATCTAAGGTAAGCAAGTGTGGTTTTAGGCAGAAGGCCATTTATTGTGTTTAAATGTTAGAATCGGATCTAACATGTGCCTATAGGAATTTCGACATCACCAAGAACAAGGGTTAATTTCGGGATCTAGATAATCACGGTAAGGAAGTCTTGATATTCGGCCAAGGGCTTTTTGTCTGTTAAATGATTGACCGATTTTTAAATATGGTCTATAGGAAGGAATACAATCTGTTTCGGTAGATTTTCGGGATTTAGTGAAAGCGTTAGTACCAGGTGTGTAGCCCTACACTAACTTCTAATAGATTTATGGTGGTAATATTGTGAATGTGATAATGAAAGTATTAAAAATGTGGCTAAGGATACCATTCAATGGTACAGAGCATTCAGGTACGTTAACCGTTACTATTGTGTTAATAATGTTATGAACATTTGAATGTGACACATGTGCGAATCTGTTATGCATATGAAATAAGGTATATTATGATTTCTGCATGATTTGTATAACATATGGGCATAAGGGTGATATGAAAAGGAGGAAGTGATCTGGTGGTTTTTACCACATTATCTGGTGACTCATGTCACATAATCTGAATCTGGTGACTAATGTCACACATTATTATCTGGTGGCTATGCCACGATTATAAGGGTGATGTGCAGTTGACTGCAGCGATTGCCTTCGATGGTGTGTAGCGGATGGAGGGTCGATTTAGTAATCCCCACGGTGTGTTTGGCAGGTACGGATGATGTGTATAGGATGGTTATTTAGGTTTGGGTTTGGGACTGCATCATTACCTATATTTTTTATATATATGAATTGATATGCTTAAATCGTTTGGAAGTTGTGTTGGTTGCTATACACTGAGTCTGAGGACTCACATTCGTGGGCTAACATTTTGCAGGTGACACACAGTAAATGGACCGGGTCGGCAGGGACTTAGTGGTGGCCATGCTCAGCTCAGAGTTTTCTTTATTTTGGATTTCTATATTAAGTTTTGGATTTATTTCGGGTTTTGCTTTGTTGTAATAAGGCCATTACTATTAAACTGTTTTATGCATGCGTTTTACTTTTTATTATGATACGATCGTTATTAAATAAAAAGGTTAAGCAACTTTTCTTCAAAAATCATTTCAAATGTGTTGACACCTAAACACCAACGATTTTCAACTTAATGTTAAACTCTAAAACTTTGGCATATCTTTTAGCTTATAGTTTTCGAGTACAAAATAACGTTTTCATAAAGTATAGACTTCAATAACAACACCGTTTTCAATTCAATCACAACACCAATCGATTTCTCTTCAAAATGACCAAAATTTTCCGAATTAACATACAAGTTTTAAAATGTTTTACCCAATGAGCATGCCAGATCCGGTCGAGGCTTGTGGGCCGGGTTTGGGGTGTTTCAAAAGACATGGATCAAAGATTGGAAAGACTTGAACAACTCCAAAAGGAAATGCAAGAAGAACTACAATTGCAAATGCAAGAGCAACTGGCTAAAATCCAGCAAGACATGAGGGACCAAATGTTGGAGTTCTAAAGAAATATGATGACTCAGTTGACCTGAGTGCTGACTGGAGGAACCGATAAAGGAAAGACCCCCATGTTTAATGTTGGAAAAGATAGTGAGGAACCTATCTATCCTCCGAGTTTTACTCCAACACAGCCTGAGGTGTACCCTCGAAGAACATCTGTCACGATTAGGCCTCAACAATTTTAGGATGGTGTTTCAGTACCAATGAACATGCAAGCTGGATCAGGTTCTAGCCCAAGAGATAACCCAGCTAATCCTGTTATCCCTGACCTGGATGAAATGGCAGAAAAGGAAAGGACAAGAACAAAATTGCCCAAGCAGATAGAGGACCGATGTAAATGGCTAGAGGAAAAATTCAGGGCCATGGAAAACGCTGATAGTCAACATGGAATTTATGCTAAAGATCTGAGTTTGGTCTCAGATCTAGTGCTTCCCCACAAATTCAAGATGCCAGAATTCGAAAAGTACAATGGGACTAGTTGCCCCGAAGCTCACATCACCATGTTTTGTAGACGGATGACCGGGTATGGTAACAACGATCAACTACTGATATATTGCTTCCAAGACTATCTGGTAGGAGCAGCATCCAAATGGTACAACCAATTGAGCTGTACTAGGATTGGTTCCTGGAGGGACTTAGCACAAGCATTCATGAAGCAGTACAGTCACGTGACGGATACGACCCCTGATAGAATTACTTTACAAAACATGGAGAAGAAATCAAATGAGAGTTTCAAGCAATACGCACAGAGATGGCGGGAAGTTGCCATACAAGTGCAGCCACCACTCCTAGAAAAAGAAACTACGATGCTCTTTATCAACACCCTAAAAGCCCCGTTCATCACTCACATGATATGAAGCGCTACAAAAAGTTTTTCAGACATAGTGATGATAGGCGAAATGATCGAGAATGTGATAAGGAATGGAAAGATAGATGCAGGAGAGAGTAACAAAAGGTCAACCTTGAGGAAAAAGGAAAACAAGGTGAACAACACAAGCACATATAACAAGGGTTACTCAAGATCGATTACTGTAAATCAACCAAGAGTGGTGGCTACTAGTCAACAAGGTTCATCAAGGCAGGAGTTCGGCACAAAGTAAAACACTAAGAAGCTCCAATTTACACCAATCCCAATGACATATAGGGAGCTGTATCAAAGCTTATTTGACGTATATGTGGTGTCTCCTTTTTACTTGAAACCATTTCAACCTCCATATCCCAAATGGTACGATGCGAGTGCTCAATGTGACTACCATGCAGGAATTTCGGGGTATTCAATAGAAAACTACATTGCCTTTAAGAAAGTAGTCGAATGACTTATTAAAATAGGCATTGTGAAATTTGATGATGCACCTAGTGCCAAAAATCCGCTACCCAATCACACTGATAATGGGGTTAATTCGATAGATGGAAAGGCGGGGAGAAGAATCAATTCCGATATTGCAGAGGTAGAAACTCTTTTGAGATGGGTCTGGAAGGAAATGGTAAAAAAAGGGTTGAGCACTTTGAATCTTGAAGGGAGTTGTTAAAACATGAGGAACTACTGTGAGTTTCATCACGAAGAGGGGCATAAGATCCAAGAATGCACAGAATTCATAGCATTAGTGCAAGGTTTGATGGACAATAAAGAGATAGAGTTCTGTGAAGAAGCTAAAGAAGAGGAAAGCATATGTGCGTCAAAGTAAACAATGAAGGTACCAAAAGTCAATCATCCTATGGTCATCATTTCACGACCTAAAAACAATGAGGCTGAAATACAGACGACACCAAATATCATAATTCAAAAACCGGCGGTCTTCTCTTATAAGGATAGCTAAAGGGTCCCCTGGAATTATGATTGCAATGTGACAATCCCGGGAAGGGAGAACTCAGGCAGCACTTCAAAAGAATATCAAGATGTAGGCTTTCATATGGGTAGTGAAAGGCGTTATAATTTGATCAATGCCCAAGCAAAACCCGCAAAGGAAAAGACCCAAATGGTGGAGAAAAAGAAGGAAAAAGTAGCCAGACCTGAGCTGCTTGTTAATGAGCCAGTAAAAGAGGAGGAGGTCAAGGAGTTCTTGAAGTTTTTGAAGCGCAACGAGTACAGTGTTGTGGAACAATTGCATAAACATCCAGCTCGTATATCTATACTAGCTTTACTTTTGAATTTGGAGGTACATCGAACGCATTGATGAAAGTGCTGAATAAGACGTACGTGGCCAATGATATCTCTGTTAATAAACTGGACCGGCTGGTTAATAACATAAGTGCCGATAACTTCATCTTCTTCAACAATGATGAAATACCACCAGGGGGTATGGGATCCACTAAAGCTCTACACATCACTACCAGATGCAAAGGGTACACATTGCCAGGGGTCCTGATCGACAATGGATCGGCACTGAACATATTGCCCTTATCTACACTTAATAGGTTACCGGTGGATATCTCGCAGATGAAAGTATGCCAGAATATAGTGAGGGCGTTTGATGGCACAGAAAGGGGGGTCATGGGGAGAATCGAAATACCTCTGTTGATTGGCCTAACTACCTATGAGGTGGACTTCCTTGTGATGGATATCAAGCCCTCCTACAATTGCTTATTGGGAAAACCTTGGATACATTCTGCAGGGGCAGTGCCTTCATCACTACATCAGAAGTTGAAACTAGTATCAAAAGGTTGGCTGGTGACGATAAACGCCAAAGAGGGTATTATCGCGGCCGTAACCAATGATGCCTCGTACTTGGAGGCAAATGATGAGGCAGATGAATGTTCTTTTCGGTCTTTGGAGTTTATGAATGCAACATTCATTATTGAGGGGAACAGGATTCCAGTGCCAAAAATATCCAAGGCTACCAGGAGGGGATTACAACTGACGGTAGGAAAGGGAGCTCAACCGGGAAAAGGACTAGGGAGACATCTTCAGGGAAGAGTTGAGGCTCCAATGTTAAAGGACAAGCAGGATGCTTTGGCTTAGGGTACAAGCCAGATGCAAGACAAAGAAGGAAGGAACTGTAAAAGAGGCATGAAAGAAGAAGGGCACTCGTGAGTGGGAAGGAAATCAAATGGGAACCAATGATATTCCCCCACATATCCAAAATTTCCATATCATGAGGGATTATACATCCCGAGCAAAGGATGCCAAGGAAAGAAAACTTTGACGAAATGTTGGGAAATGTTCACATCAATGCCATACATGAAGAAACCACTGAAGGAGGGACCTTGTCAAATATCCGCCCTTATTAACCTGTGAGTGTTCTGAACAATTGGATTGTAGAAGAAATTCCTGTAGTTTTTAGAGCGTACACAGAGTAATGTTCAAAACCCACTTCTTGCTTTAAGCCTAGAAGCAATAAGAATTCCTTTGTGAAATAGGCTTATGTCCAAACATCGTTATGAAATACATATTTGATATCTTTTTGAGTAAATATTCTTCTATTCTTTCATTTTGGATTCTTTCATTGTTTCTATACAAGTAATTATGTGGGATTCTTTCATTCCTTGGACCTACTTCCAAATCATTCCTTCATTTCATTCATAAGCATACCGTACAAATAATTATTCTTAAATTCATTTGTTCTTTGTATCTACAATAGGTCCCCGGATATCAACGACATGAGTAACGCTACTAGGGAATTAGAACCTCCTTTTGAGCAAGATATGTGTTTAGAGGGATCTCAGGACTTTGAAGATGACATAGACCATGGCTTATCTCCGGACTTGTTAAGAATGGTAAAACAAGAAGACAAAAAAATTCTACCTCATGAAGAGACAGTAGAGGTCCTGACCTTAGAAGAAGGAAAGGTAGTGAAAATTGGAATGTGCATAACCGAAGAGACGAAGCGAGACCTCGTAGATTTACTTCAAGAATTCAAAGATGTCTTCACGTGGTCATACCAAGATATGCCTGGGTTAAGCACTGACATTGTTGTACACCGCCTCCCCATAAAAAGAGGATTGTAGGCTAGTTTAGCAGAAGCTCTGGAAAATGAGGCTTGATATTGTGCTAAAAATAAAAGAGGAAGTCAAAAAGCTGTTTGATGCCAAATTTTTGCAGGAAGTCAAATACTCAGAATGGGCAGCCAACATTGTGCCTATCCTTAAGAAAGATGGGAAGGTACAAATGTGTGTAGATTATAGACACTTAAATAAGGCCAGCCCGAAAGAGAATTTCCCCTTACCTCACATTGATACTCTAGTAGACAATACGGCAGGCTATTCATTGTTTTCCTTCATTAATGGTTTCTCGGGATACAATCAAATAAAAAATGCATCCTGAAGACATGGAAAAGACTATCTTCATAACCTTGTGGGGTACATTTTGTTATAAGGTGATGCCATTTGGACTAAAAATGCAGGAGCTACATATCAAAGGGCTATGGTGACCTTGTTCCAGGATATGATGCACAAAGAAATCGAAGTTTATGTTGATGATATGATTGCAAAGTCTCGAATAGAAATGGAACATATCCAGGTTTTGAGGAAGTTATTCTTGAGACTGAGGAAATTCCAATTAAAGCTCAATCCAAAAAAATGTACTTTCCAAGCTAGATCGGGAAAATTGTTGGGCTTCGTAGTCAGTGAGAAGGGAATTGAGATAGACTCAGACAACGTCCGGGCTATAGAAGAATTGCCTCTGCCGCACACTCAAAAAGAAGTTCGAGGTTTCCTTGGAAGGCTAAATTACATCGCTAGGTTCATTTCACAATTAACTGAGAAATGTGATTCCATATTTCGTCTTCTTAAGAAACACAATCCAGGCATATGGGATGGTGAGTGCTAGAAAGCTTTTGATAAGGTTAAATAGTACTTGTCAAGTCCTCTAGTATTGTCACCTCCATGCCCAGATAGGCCATTAATATTGTATTTGATAGTGTTTAGCAACTCTATAGGATGTGTGCTGGGTCAACAAGATGATTCGGGAAGAAGAGAAAAGGCGATATACTACCTCAATAAAAAATTCACTGAGTGTGAAATGAGATATTCGCCAACTGAGAAATTGTGTTGTGCCTTGATTTGGACGACTTAGAGGTTGAGGCAATACATGTTGTACCATACGACCAAGCTAATCTTGAAGTTGGACCGTCTAAAATATATGATGGAGTCAACTGCTGAACGGAAGGATGGCTAGATGGCAAATTCTGCTCTCTCAAATTCTGCTTTGAAAGGAAGCGCAGTAGCAGATTTTCTGGCCAGTAGAGCTCTAGAAGAGTATGAGCCTCTGAACTTTGACTTCCCCAATGAAGAACTAATGTATGTGGCAGCTACTGAAGAAGACGCTACAAACGATCATATTTGGAAATTAAACTTCGACTGAGTATCAAATGCTGTAGGTAATGGGATTGGGGTAGTCTTGGTATCCCCAAATGGAGATCATTATCCGTTCACATACAAATTGGATTTTGATTGTACAAATAATATGGCAGAGTATGAAGTGTGTATCATGGGACTCCGTGACGCCATAGAACGCAAAATTAGAGCGTTGGAAGTATATGGAGATTCTGCACTGGTGATTTACCAACTGAAAGGTGAATGGGAGACAAGAGACCCCAAATTGATCAATTATCGAAGGATAGTTCTAGGGTTAATTGAAGAGTTTGATGATATTACTTTCAATTATCTCCCGTGAGATGAAAACCAAATGGCAGATGCTTTGGCTACTTTGGCTTCCATGATCAAAGTAAGCAACCAAGAGAATGTTAAACCCATTCAAATGAGTATTTACGAGGCCTTAGCTCATTGTTACAACGTGGAGGAAGAAGAAAGAGATGATCACCCCTAGTACCGCGATATATTACGATATGTAAGGAACCGTGAATACCCTGATCAGGCAACCGAGAACAATAAAAAGATGTTGAGAAGACTAGCCTGTGACTATGTCTTAGACGGACAGATCCTATACAAAAGAAGAAAGGATCAGGTACTATTGAGATGTGTGGACGCTGTTGAAGCTAAGAAAATTCTGGAAGAAGTCCACTCGGGTGTTTGTTGAACACATGCCAATGGTTTCACAATGGCTAGACAAATTATGAGACTTGGGTACCATAGAGGAAGACTGCATCAATTATGTTAAGAGATGTCACAAATGCCAGATTTATGGAGACAAAATTCATGTACCCCCTTCACCTTTGCATGTTATGACTTCCCCATGGCCTTTCTCTATGTGGGACATGGATGTCATCGGGCCTATCTCTCCGAAAGCTTCAATTGGACACCGGTTCATCTTTGTATTCATTGATTATTTCACCAAGTGGGTAGAGGCTGCATCATATGCCAATTTTATTAAGTCGGCAGTCAGCAGATTCCTAAAAAAGGAAATCATATGTCGATATGGAATGCCTGAGAGGATCATATCTGATAATGCATTAAACTTGAACGATCGTGGAGGTCTGCAGTCAGCTCAAAATCAAACACCACAATTCATCACCATACCATCAAAAAATGAATGGTGCAGTGGAAGCAGCCAATAAAAACATTAAGAAGATTGTGGGGAAAATGGTTGAAACTTATAAAGATTGGCACGAGAAGTTACCATTTGCTTCTCTATGTTTATCGAATGTCTGTAAGAACTTCCACTGGGGCAACGCCTTTCTCATTAGTTTATGGAATGGAGTCGGTTTTACCGATTCAAGTAGAGATACCTTTCCTTCGAGAGCTAAACTTAGATGAAGCAGAGTGGATCCAATCTCAGTATGATCAGTCAAACTTGATTGAGGAAAAAAGGCTAAAGGCTATTCCTCATGGTTAGATGTACCAAAAACGAATGATTCGAGCATATGACAAAAAGGTTCGCCCAAGAGAATTTCATGAGGGGGACCTGGTATTTAAAAATATCCTCCCCATGCAAAAGGATTACAAAGGAAAATGGATGCCAAATTGGGAAGGACCTTATGTGGTAAAAAAGGCTTTCTCCGGAGGAGCATTGATTTTAACCGAAATGAATGGAAAAAACTTACCCAATACTGTAAATTTGGATTCAGTTAAGAAGTACTATACTTAAAGAAGAAAAGAGGCCAAAGTGAAAACTTGTAAAGGGCACTTTGAGACCTTTTAAAAAAAATAATGGAGAGGCCAAGGTGAAAACCCGGAAAGGGCGTCTTGAGACCAAAGGGGTTTTGAGTCGAAAACCCAAAAAGGGCGGCTCAAGTTGTGATCAAAGATGGGGCATGCGGTGATCTTGCTGTACCTGAATTAAGAAGAAGGAGAGATGTTACGACTTGGGGCATCGACAAAGTACTCTTGATCTCCTAAACACATATTGAGCTTGAAATGGTTTTCAAAAAGTTCGTACAGAGAAGCTCAGGCTGCGATATCTGGGGCACCTACTTTTTCCTCACCATTTGGTATTCTAGCAATATTTGTTTTTTTTAATTAACCTATTCTTTTCAGATTTTGTTCCTGATGAATTTTATTTTTTTCCAACCTTATGATCGTTTTCAAGCATTTTGTATTGAAGTAACGATTAATGGACTAATAATACTTTCACAAAAGGAGTTTGGCATATTACTTTGGAAACTTCTAAATAATACGATAACCTGAAACAAGACTCTTATTTTGAACTCACCAGGCCTAAGGGTTGGAAATATTTGAGAAGGAAACTCTAAATAGTGACTATTTCTTCAGATTCCCTGTCAAAAGTATCGGTTGAACAAGAAGATAGGATATTACGTTAGTGATACAACCTTGATGAACAGCGAGCAATGACAACCTAAGCATTAAAAAAGGGATCATTCTCATGACATTCTGCATTCATGCAAACATCATCCATAACACATTAAGTTAGAAGCATTTGATTCATTCTGACCATTTCATCCTAATCATTATGCATAAGCATAGTTCCATAAATCAATTCTACAGGTCATGTTCCCCAGAGGACAGCATAACAAGATCAATGAATCCACAAATCCATACCCCTGAAGTTGCAGTGGGATGAGTTGAAGTCAAGATAGCGAATGTTATTCCCTTGAAGTTGCAGTGGAGTAGATTAAAGCTACAAATCCCCAAGTCATATACCTCTAAAGTTATAGTAGGTCGGATCAAATCCACCATGGCGAATCTTATTGTAACACCCCAAACCCGGTCAACACGTCACGACCGAATCTGGCATGTTACAGAGGAAAACGTTTTGAAGAAAAACTAATTACCGATTAAATTTTAGAAGGCAGGTGCATGATTAGTTTAAATTTTAGGTTAGAAAACATTTATGACATTTTAAGAAAACCCGAATGATTACTTAGAAAACCATTTCTATTTAAGTGTGAAAAGTTTAAATTTGGAAACCATTTAAGTTGTCGAAAACATTTGTTATCAAGAGATTTGTATCACCCGATGGTAAGATTTTGAAAACCTTTGCGTTTTATAGTTTAGAAAACCTTGGGCTCAATTATTAAATCAACCATGATATTTATTTAGCCATGTTTAAAACAAATCTAAAGCATATAAACAATCCAAGAACATAATTTAAAAAGGCCTTATTATAAATCCAAATAAAGATGAAAACCAAATTAAAATAGAGTATAGTACCCAAACCAAAGTTCATGTAAAACCAAATTTTTCTTGCATGGCCACCACGAGTTCATCCGGCTCCACATCCGCAATCTATGTATCACCTGAAAAGATAAGGGAGAAGGTGAGTCACCAAGACTAAGTGCATAAATCCTTCCCCCGATTAATGCAACATACTTACACAATTCATAACCGAGTAATGTAAATAATGCACCCATCCTAGCCATCCATAACTCCTTTTTCTACCTCGTGTGGTACCAAACCACTGGTGGTGCCAAACCACTGGTGACCCAAAGTCAAGATATCCAATATTAATGTGGTGCCAAACCACTGGTGACCCAAAGTCACGAATAATCCATCTGTGGGGCCAACCCACGTGTGATACCAAATCACTGGCGACGATCCCGTAATATCAAATGTGGGGCCAACCCACTGTGGTGCTAAGCCACTGGGACGAGTCGCTATGAGGTGCCAAACCTCTGGTGTCCCAAAGACACAAAATAACTGTGGTACCAAACCACTGGAGGTGCCAAACCTCTGGTGTCCCAAAGACACGAATATCAAATCCTTCCCCCTCCTCTCATATCACCCATAACAGTGCAATTATTATGCAAATCAATCCATCATGCTTTATTATGAATCATATAGAAATATATATATCACATATCATGGTAATAAGTATCATATAGCAAAACATATCGAAACGGACTTACCCAAATCCTTGCTCATACCCTTACGGTATCATAATGAGAATCTCATAGTTTTCGGCTTTTAATCAAGATTAAGTTATTAACAAATACCAAGTTATAAAGTGTGTAAGTTACACACCTGTTACTAACGGAAGTTCTAAATCCTGAAGACCTGATCTACTGCACTAGATCTCCTTGCCCTACATTCGGCCAACAACAGCCTTAGTCTCAAGAGCCTTCGGCTTTACATCCACTTAAAGAATAATGAACCAACATAAATCCTTACCACTTGACTTACCAACTTCAATTGCTAGGGAAATAGGGCTTAGATCGATTGCTTCCAAAGTCCCGAAGACCCTAGAAGAAATTTAGTTCCTATGAATAGTTAGAACCTTGCTAACAAATGCCCAAAAAATTTGGCCTTTGCCCTCATGAAAAATGACAGAGAAAATAAAAAAGAAATAAGGAAATTCGGCCAAGACACTTACCTATCTTCAAAACCGATTAGAGAAGAACCCAAAGAGAATCTATCCTTGTTGATATTTGGCCAAGACAAATCAAAAAGGGAATGGGAAGTTTCGGCTATGGTTGTTTAGAGACAACAATTAGGGTTCGGCTAGAGTGGAGAAAGAGAAAAGAAAAGAAAAGTGAAAATACGAGAGGGAGAATTTGGCAATAGAAGAAAGAAGAGAAAGGAGAGAAGATAGAATGGGAGAGGGATACTTTGGGCTTTGAGCAAAAATGGAAGAAAGAAAAGAGAGTTAGGGAGGAGGAAGATTCGGCCAACCCCTAGAGAAGAAGAAAAGATGAAGGGGAGAGGGTTAATTTTCTGCTACCAAAGAAAATAAAAGATAAGAAAGGCTCAAATGAAGATTCAGCCAAATGCCTAAGAGAAAATTTGGCGAACAACTATGGACATTCGGCTTTTGGTTTACTTTGGTGCACTAGGGAGAAATTTGCAAAACTTAAGGGTTTTCGGTTATGACACAAAACAAAGGATGAAGGCCAAAACTAAAACAAAAATTCACCTTATTGCCAAGAACACATTCGGCTAGAGAGAGTGTTTTTGGAGAGAAAAGAAAATGATGCTCAAATGCTAAGGAAGTTTTTACCAACTAGCTACCAACCTACCAAACCTTCAACAAAATCGGTCACTCCCCCCTAGGCCCCAAAACCGTCCAAATACATGGACTAATAGCCATAGAAGAGTTTCCAAAACAACACTCCATATTTCAAGCCTTTTGTCCCCTTATCCTTCCTTAATCCATATGATTCTTATCCCAAAATACAAGCTTTCCTAATCTATTATTTAACTTGCCATAAAATTTAAAGTCCAACTTACCAAATGTAAAGCTTGGCTGACACTTAATGTAAGGATGCATAAAAAAAAAGTCTTCAAAATGTATTCCATGCTACTCGAACTACTTCCCTCAAGCAACCCTTCATGCGCCATAACCATCATGCCACTAACTCCTCATGTGCTACATTTAGACACTTAAATTAACTTAAGTGTCAGGATCACCTAATCCACTTCACTAAATTTTCAATACTAAGAATTATTCTAGCTTTGCTAATAATTCCAAGCCTTCACAAAACTATACTAAGCACACAATAAAATCATATCCGAGCTAACACAAGTAACAAGATGATACTCAAATTTTAGGATGTTACAATTCTACCCCCTTAAAATAATTTCGTCCTCGAAATTACCTGATTAAAAGAGTTGAGGGTACTGCTGCCTCATCACATCCTCCAGTTCCCACGTAGCTTCTTCTACACCATGGTTCCACCATAATACCTTCACTAATGGAACTGACTTCCTGCGCAACACTTTCACATCTCGATCTAGAATCTGCACTGGTTCTTCTTCTATCGTCAAATCTGGACTCACCTCTATTTCCTCTACTACCATGACATGCGATGGATCAGAACGATAACGTCTAAGCATGGAGACATGGAACACATCGTGAATCTGACTCAGCTCTGCTGGCAACTCGAGCTGATAAGCTACTGGTCCCACTCGTCTCAACACCTTATACGGCCCAATAAACCTTGGACTTAACTTGCCTTTTCTCCCAAATCTTAACACTTTCTTCCATGGCGAGACCTTCAGAAAGACCTTGTCACCCACGGCCAACTCTATATCCCTCCGCTTGAGATCGGCATACGATTTCTGCCTGTCCGAAGCTTCCTTCAAACGAGCCTGAATCAACTTAACCTTATCCTCAGTCTCTGCAACCAACTCTGGTCCTAACATCTGACGCTCACCCAACTCTGTCCAGCATGTAGGTGTGCGACACCTCCTACCATACAACGCCTCGTATGGTGCCATCTTAATGCTTGCCTGAAAACTATTGTTGTATGCGAACTCAGCTAATGGCAAAAACTCTTCCCAGCTGCCTCTGAAGTCCAAAACACAACCTCTCAACATATCCTCTAAAATCTGTATGACCCTTTCCGACTGCCCGTCAGACTGTGGATGAAATGCGATACTGAAATCCAACCGAGTACCCAAAGCCTGATGTAACGCTCTCCAAAACCTCGACGTAAATCTAGAATCTCTGTCCAAGATGCTCGACATTGGCACACCGTGCAACCTCACTATCTCTACCACATACAACTTAGCTAACTTCTGAAGCGAGTAATCCACCCTTACCGGAATGAAATGAGCTGACTTAGTCAGACGATCCACAATCACCCAAACTGAGTCTTTCTTACTAGGTGTAAGGGGTAATCCACTAACAAAGTCCATAACGATCCTTTCCCACTTCCACTGTGGAATCTTCACCGGCTGAAGTAATCCAAACGGCAACTGATGTTCAGCCTTGACCGGCTGACACGTCAGACATTTACCCACAAACTCAGTTACCTCCGCTTCAGACCTGGCCACCAAAACTGCTCTCTTAAATCCCGATACATCTTACTACCTCCAGGATGCATAGCGTATGGGCTGCTATGTGCGTCCCGAAGAATTTTCTGCCTCAACTCAACATCCTTCGGCATACAAGCTCTCGCTTGAAAACACAATACTCCATCTCTGGACAAACTATAATCCTCTAAACCACCATTCTGAACCTGCAACCTCTGATCGTTCAATCCCTCATCCTCTAACTGCTTTTCCTTGATCTACTCTAACCAAGTCGGCTTGACTTGCAGTTCTGCCAACAAACTCCCATCGTCAAACAAGCTAAGACGAGCAAACATCGCTCTTAAATCTGATACAACCTTACGGCTCAACGCGTCTGCCACCACGTTAGCCTTACCCGGATGATACTCAATCAAACAGTCATAGTCCTTCAACAACTCAATCCATCTGCGCTGCCTCAAGTTCAAATCCTTCTGTGTCAAAAGATACTTCAGACTCTTGTGATCCGTGTAGACTATCGACTTCTCTCCGTACAAATAATGTCTCCAAATCTTCAAAGCGGAAACCACTGCGGCTAATTCCAAGTCAGGCGTCGGATAGTTAACCTCATCTGGTCTCAACTGTCGAGATGCATAAGCCACTACCTTTCCTTCTTGCATCAGCACACATCCCAAGCCAGTATGTGATGCATCACAGAAAATCGTGAATTCCTTGCTTGCCTCAGGCTGAATCAAAACTGGAGCTTCAGTCAGAATCTTCTTCAACTTGTCGAAACTTCCTTGCTGCTTCTCGGTCCACACAAATGGAACTCCTTTCCTCAATAACTTAGTCATTGGTGCTGCGATCAAAGAAAATCCCTCTACAAATCTTCGGTAATACCCCGCCAGACCTAGAAAACTCTGAATTTCTGCCACTGACTTAGGCGACTTCCAATCCAACACTGCTTCAATCTTGCGAGGATCCACTCTAATCCCCTCAGCTGATACTACGTGACCGAAGAAAGTCACCTCCCTAAGCCAAAACTCGCACTTACTAAATTTGGCATAAAGCTGCTTTTCCCTCAGAATCTGCAACACTACTCGCAAATGCGCATCATGCTCCTCCTTTGACTTGGAATATACCAAAATCTCGTCTATAAACACCACGACAAACTGATCCAAAAACTGCTGGAATACCTGGTTCATCATATCCATGAATGCTGCCGGCGCGTTAGTCAATCCAAACGGCATTACCAGAAACTCGTAGTGCCTATACCGAGTGCGAAATGCCGTCTTATGGATATCAGCCTCTTTCACCTTTAGCTGATGATATCCAGACCTTAAATCAATCTTGGAGAAAACCGCTGCACCCTTAAGCTGATCAAACAAGTCATCTATCCTCGGCAAAGGATACTTGTTTTTGATCGTCAGCTTATTCAGCTGGCGGTAGTCTATACACATCCGCATCGTACCATCCTTCTTCTTGACAAAAAGTACCGGCGCTCCCCAAGGCGAAACACTTGGTCGGATAAAACCTCGATCCAACAATTCTTGAATTTGAGCCTTCAATTCCACTAATTCCTTCGGCGCCATCCCATACGGAGCGATAGACACTGGTGCAGCTCCGGGTAACAGATCTATACCAAATTCAACTTCACGATCCGGAGGCAGTCCAGGAAGTTCTTCTGGAAATACGTCAGCATATTCCTTTACCGTTCGGACATTCCCCACAGTAGACTCCTTGGCCTCCAACGCACACACATGAACCACAAATGCCTCACAGCCCTTCCTGACCATCTTCTCAGCTTTCAACGCAGATACTACGTTGGATAGATAATCTCTTTTATTACCTATCATAACCACCTCTTTACCCTCAGCTGTCTTCAAAACCATACGCTTAGCAGCGCAATCCAAACTTGCCTGGTACTTGACCAACCAGTCCATCCCAAGAATCAGATCGAACTCCCCAAACGGCAGTTCCATCAGATCAGCTACAAACACTACCCCTTGGAGTTCTAGGGGTACATCTCTATACAGCTTATTTACTTCTACAGAGTGACCTAGAGGGCTAATTACTGACATCCTCCCCAATGAGATTTCCCGCACCGATTACACTGTGCTGGTCCCTGATTAGCAGTAACAGACCTTCCGGACTAATTCGGCCCACTCTGCCTAGCCCTCTTCTGAGAATTACCGGCCGACCCAGATGATCCAAAACCTCTCTTATGTCTATTCCTGTCGTGATTCTGCCTCACATAATCCTTTATCCCCTCGGCTATCTTAGTCTTTTCAACTAGCACGGCAAACTCTCGCTCCTGATGTGGAGCAATCAGCAATCTCAGCTAGTCCCTCAGGCCATCCTCGAATTTGACACATCGCTCGTGCTCCGAAGCCACGATACCTCCAGCATACCGACTCAATCTTAAAAATTTTGCCTCATACTCTGATACGGACTTACTCCCCTGAACCAAACTCAGAAATGCCTTTCACTGTACATCAATGTAATTAGACATATTTCTTCTGATATGCTTCCTTAAAATAGTCCCAAGTGAGATCCTCCGCTGCAGCACTATTCCGCACCGT
Source organism: Gossypium australe (assembly GCA_005393395.2). Taxonomy (NCBI): domain Eukaryota; kingdom Viridiplantae; phylum Streptophyta; class Magnoliopsida; order Malvales; family Malvaceae; genus Gossypium; species Gossypium australe. The sequence continues at coordinate 43,102,016 of CM016617.1, forward strand.
GAGCCACCACTGATATGACTCATCCCGAAGAAGCGACACTATCCCTTTCAGCTTTTCCTCAGCATTCAGATCCAAGTCATCCATGATCCGCTCCGTCGCCTCTAACCAATACTCTGCCATACTGGAGCTACACCAGATACACCTCTGAATACCTCAGCTCCATTGGCTCGGAGTCGCTCAGGTATAGATTTCCGAGCTCCCGCGCCTCCACTTACTCCGGCTACCCTCTCAAGAACTCGCAGCATCGCCTGAGACACCGCGTCATCCCCCGTTTGATCCTGATGCTCAACTCCAACCGCTGGTGGTGGGGGTGGTGGTACCTCATTTTCGGATCCTTGACCAGACCTCACTGGTTCAGACACAGCCATCCTACCCCGACCACATCCACGCGTAAAACGACCCCGACCTCGAGTACTCATGTCTAAAGTCTCGACTTATCTGATTTAAAAGTTTTATGCATTAGTCATTATTTCACTATCTTTAAAGCACAGTCTTATGAAAAGTTTTAATAAGAGGTTGTTTCGCGAGTACATCCAACCTATAGTTTTGGGTCTCTAGAGTAGTTTCTACTACTATTCAGTCATGCCATCATCATAATCATATCATCAAAGGCAACAGTTTGAGATACATACCTGGGCAGATCGGTGCCGGAGACTTGGTGCCATGCTTTTCAAATCATATAATTTCAAATCAACATTTAAAAATCATACTTTAAAACATTTTGGGCCTCGAGCCCACAGCCGAGCCTTTGAACTTGGCTCTGATATCACAATTGTAACACCCCAAACCCGGTCAACACGTCACGACCGAATCTGGCATGTTACAGAGGAAAACGTTTTGAAGAAAAACTAATTACCGATTAAATTTTAGAAGGCAGGTGCATGATTAGTTTAAAAACCGGTGGTTTACCGTGAAATCCCGTAAATAAATTTTTCATATTTAGTTGTTGATCAATAGGTTAGAAAACATTTATGACATTTTAAGAAAACCCGAATGATTACTTCGAAAACCATTTCTATTTAAGTGTGAAAAGTTTAAATTTGGAAACCATTTAAGTTGTCGAAAACATTTGTTATCAAGAGATTTGTATCACCCGATGGTAAGATTTTGAAAACCTTTGCGTTTTATAGTTTAGAAAACCTTGGGCTCAATTATCAAATCAACCATGATATTTATTTAGCCATGTTTAAAACAAATCTAAAGCATAAAAATAATCCAAGAACATAATTTAAAAAGGCCTTATTACAAATCCAAATAAAGATGAAAACCGAATTAAAATAGAGTATAGTATCCAAACCAAAGTTCATGTAAAACCAAATTTTTATTGCATGGCCACCACGAGTTCATCCGGCTCCGCATCCGCAATCAACGTATCACCTGAAAAGATAAGGGAGAAGGTGAGTCACCAAGACTCAGTGCATAAATCCTTCCCCCGATTAATGCAACATACTTACACAATTCATAACCGAGTAATGTAAATAATGCACCCATCCTAGCCATCCATAACTCCTTTTTCTACCCCGTGTGGTACCAAACCACTGGTGGTGCCAAACCACTGGTGACCCAAAGTCACAAATAATCCATCTGTGGGGCCAAAACACGTGTGATACCAAATCACTAGCGACGATCCCGTAATATCAAATGTGGGGCCAACCCACTGTGGTGCTAAGCCACTGGGACGAGTAGCTATGAGGTGCCAAATCTCTGGTGTCCCAAAGACACAAAATAACTGCGGTACCAAACCACTGGAGGTGCCAAACCTCTGGTGTCCCAAAGACATGGATATCAAATCCTTCCACCTCCTCCCATATCACCCATAACAGTGCAATTATTATGCAAATCATGCCATCATGCTTTATTATGAATCATATAGAAATATATATATCACATATCATGGTAATAAGTATCATATAGCAAAACATATCGAAACGGACTTACCCGAATCCTTGCTCATACCTTTACGGTATCATAATGAGAATCTCATAGTTTTTGGCTTCTAATCAAGATTAAGTTATTAACAAATACCAAGTTATAAAGTGTGTAAGTTACACACCTGTTACTAACGCAAGTTCTAAATCCTGAAGACCCGATCTACTGCACTAGATCTCCTTGCCCTACATTCGGCCAACAACAACCTTAGTCTCAAAAGCCTTCGACTTTACATCCACTTAAAGAATAATGAACCAACATAAATCCTTACCACTTGACTTACCAACTTCAATTGCTAGAGAAATAGGGCTTAGATTGATTGCTTCCAAGGTCCCGAAGAGCCTAGAAGAAATTCAGTTCCTATGAATAGTTAGAACCTTGCTAACAAATGCCCAAAAATTCGGCCCTTGCCCTCATGAAAAATGACAGAGAAAAGAGAAAACAAATAAGGAAATTCGGCCAAGACACTTACCTATCTTCAAAACCGATTAGAGAAGAACCCAAAGAGAATCTATCCTTGTTGATATTCGGCCAAGATAAATCAAAAAGGGAATAGGAAGTTTCGGCTATGGTTGTTTAGAGACAACAATTAGGATTTGGCTAGAGTGGAGAAAGAGAAAAGAAAAGAAAAGTGAAAATAGGAGAGGGAGAATTCGGCAATAGAAGAAAGAAGAGAAAGGAGAGAAGATAGAATGGGAGAGGGATGCTTTCGGCTTTGAGCAAAAATGGAAGAAAGAAAAGAGAGTTAGAGAGGAGGAAGATTTGGCCAACCCCTATAGAAGAAGAAAAGATGAAGGGGAGAGGGTTAATTTTCGGCTACCAAAGAAAATAAAAGATAAGAAAGGCTCAAATGAAGATTCAGCCAAATGCCTAAGAGAAAATTCGGCAAACAACTATGGACATTCGGCTTTTGGTTTACTTTGGTGCACTAGGGAGAAATTTGCAAAACTCAAGGGTTTTCGATTATGACACAAAACAAAGGATGAAGGCCAAAACTAAAACAAAAATTCACCTTATTGCCAAGAACACATTCGACTAGAGAGAGTGTTTTTTGGAGAGAAAAGAGAATGATGCTTAAATGCTAAGGAAATTTTTACCAACTAGCTACCAACCTACCAAACCTTCAACAAAATCGGTCACTCCCCCTAGGCCCCAAAACCATCCAAATACATGGACTAATGGCCATAGAAGAGTTTCCAAAACAACACTCCATATTTCAAGCCTTTTGTCCCCTTATCCTTCCTTAATCCATATGATTCTTATCCCAAAATACAAGCTTTCCTAATCTATTATTTAACTTGCCATAAAATTTAAAGTCCAACTTACCAAATGTAAAGCTTGGCCAACACTTAATGTAAGTATGCATAAAAATAAAGTCTTCAAAATGTATTCCATGCTACTCGAACTACTTCCCTCAAGCAACCTTCATGCGCCATAACCATCATGCCACTAACTCCTCATGTGCTACATTTAGACACTTAAATTAACTTAAGTGTCAGGATCACCTAATCCACTTCACTAAATTTTCAATACTAAGAATTATTCTAGCTTTGCTAATAATTCCAAGCCTTCACAAAACTATACTAAGCACACAATAAAATCATATCCGAGCTAACACAAGTAACAAGATGATACTCAAATTTTAGGATGTTACACTTATCTCCCTGAAGTTGCAGTGCAGTAGATTGAAGCCATTACCCTTATCTCCCTGAAGTTGCAATGGAGTAAATTGAAGATAGAGAATCTTATTCCCCTGAAGGTGAAGTGGAACAGATTGAGGCTACAAATTATGGTCCTGAAGTTGCAGTGGAGTAAATTGAAGCCACCAGCCTTATATCCCTAAAGTTGCAGCATAGCAGACTGAAGAAAGCGAATCTTATTTCTCGGGCGTTGCAGTGGAACAAATTAAAGTTACAGATTACGGCAAATCTTATCTTCGTGAAGTTGCAGTGGAGCAGATTGAAGCCACAAGTCTTATTTCCCTAAAGTTGCAATGGAAAAGATTAAAGTTACAAATCCTATACCTTTGAAGTTGTAGTAGGTCGAATCAAATTTCCCAAAATCAAACCTTATTTCCCTGAAGTTGTAGTGGAGCAGACTGAAGATAACAAATCTTATCTCCCAGAAATTGTGGCGGAGCAAATTGACGCTACAAGTCTAATCTCCTTAAATGGGATCGAAGCGCCAATTCCTAGACCCCTAAAGATGAAGTGGGGAAGCAACGAGGCTACTTGAAGAAAGATGAGTACCAAGAAGTCAAGATTCCAAGACCAGGAAAAAATGGCCCTTTTTGAAGTCTTTGCTCCATTCTCGTTACACGACAACGAGCAAAGAGGGGCACTGTAATAGCCCATTTTTGCCCGGGCCTAACTAACCAAATTAACCAAACAAAAAAAAATAAACCAAGTCCATTAAAACAGTCCAGCTAATATTACAATGTAACACCCCAAACCCGGCCCAAACGCTACAACCAGATCTGGTATACTACGGATTAATAGTTGAAAACTTCTCATTGAAGGGATTTGAAATCTCGGTTTCTTTAAGTAGGTATTCGTTAAATAAGTGTTATTTGTAGAAAACCTCTGAAGTTTTTTTTTTAAACGACTTGTTTGAAAATTCCATCTTTATTTCTTCTTATGAATAAGTCTTAGAACATAAGTTTATAAAGAATGAGGACATTAACAAATATAAATTGATAACCTATGCTATGGGCCTTATTACATAAACATCCCCAAAACTAAAACTTAAAGAAAAATCAAAAAAATGATTTATGGGAATAAAACTTGATGGCCCCTCGAGTCCGCCTCGTCTCCCATGCCACGATCTACTGCTCATCTGAAAAGTCAGGAAAATAAAAGGGTGAGTCACCAAGACTCAGTGTGCAAATCCCAAAAACACATAATTGGCTTGAGGCCCACAAACACATTATGGGCCTTAGGCCATACACAATGGCAACAAAATATTTACATGCAACATGGCCCAACCCAAACCTAATAGTCCATCCTCTACACACCAGCCCGTACAAGCCATCACACCTCGGGGATTTCTACAATCAACCCACCAACCGCTACACACCATATCGATAGTCATGCTACCTATTCCTAGCAATCAGAAATGAATTTAACGTGGCTTAGCCATCGATCACTATTGTGCCTAACTTTATAATTCGTGGTTTAACCACCGATCACCAAGTGACCTATTAACATGCTCTTCCCCTTTATCATATCAACCCAATCCCATGCATACATACATGCAGAATCAAAACAATATACTACCTAAAAGTTCACAGTCTATCACATACATCGATACACATAGAGAAGTTTCTATGATTTCGTACCTGGCATCCTCTACCTACCCTTTTTGGGCAATCCGACCGTCTATACAGCCTTTTTCCGGCTTTTAGCCCATAACATATATTTAGTACAGATTACTATACAGCCTTTTTCCGGCTTTTAGCCCATAACATATATTTAGTATAGATTAATTAGTGTGTTAGAGATCTACACACTTGATTGCAGTCAAGACGAGACCTTCCATGTCGACACTATCAGAAGCCGATACGACTGCTAACTGTCTAAGATTTTGTCTTGACGCCGGTCCACAACCCGGTGGCCAATCCCGAACTGCTGACACTACTCGTTTCTTAAACTTGGGGATTGGGTTTACAAATCCAATCCCCTCCTTCACTTGATCGACATTTGATTCCATTAAAAGACCTTATCAGTTGCTACTATCACAACATATGGTTGTTAATCCATATTATAGGGTTAAGATTACGATAAATGAACCTAACGAAAATCTAAAGAAAACCCCTTACCTTGAAATCCCGAAAAGGGAGATATGAAGTTTAGAGACTAGCGGTTCTGGCTTTTAGATCTAAGCGATCTACTTCAATTCCCGAATGTCGCCCAACACGTAAACACAAGAACCCAACAATCCATTAGCCTTTCGGCTTTGTCTTCTAAAAACTGAAAGAGAAAAAGAATAGATCAGAAGAAATCGACACCTACCTTTACAGAGAATTCGGCAACTCCTAGAAGATTTCAGCTTTTGAAAAGATCAAAAAGAAAAGATGATCTCAAGATATCTATAAAGTTTGGGCTTTTGAGAAGGTCAAAAAGAAAAGATGGCCTCAAGAGATCTATGAAGTTTCGGCTTTTGAGAAGGTCAAAAAGAAAAGATGATCTCACGAGATCTATGAAGTTTCAGCTTTTGAGAAGGTCAAAAAGAAAAGATGGTCTCAAGAGATCTATAAAGTTTCGGCATTTGAGAAGGAGATGATTGACAGAAAAGAGTAATATCAAACGTAAAGAAGTGATAGGAACGGTATAGGAAAAAGAAGAATTTCGGCAAGGCTAGGGCAGATTCGGCTATGGCAGACAAATGTGAAAAGAAAGAATGCTTAAGAGAGTTTTCGGCTTTTATTCAAAAAAGGAGGAAAAGAGAGAAGATGAAAACCCTAAATGGCGAAAATAAAGAAGAGAATGGGAGAATAAAACCCTAATGCCAATTTTAATTAAAATAGTTGGGCTTCATGCAACTTGAATTTGGGCCTCCTCAGTTGACGCCACTTCCCTGCTTTTAAGTGGCGCCACTTGCCACTGGGCCACAAGCCCATTTGTATTTTAAAACACAGATAACATCTTTCAAGCCTTAGCTTACCAGACTTTCCACTAGAGTGTCCAAACAGAAAATTCTATTAAGGCCTCTACCCAACCCTGAGCCCATTCTGGACCCCTAACACTCACATTTAACATAACCACACATTAAATGCATAGCCCCACAATTTCAGGATGTTACAGTTCTACCCCCTTAAAGAAATTTCGTCCTTGAAATTTCCAACTAACTATTGATCGTACTACCCAAGTCTCACCACTATGCTTTCGCTGCGCACTCTAATTCTAAAGCCAAAAGAAACACTTAGTACACTATGGTAGAGTACGCACCGGTATTCGCATTTAGAGCGTCCTCGTCCCCTTGGCGATGTGCTGCATAGACCAAAGCTGGCTGCCTTGCCTCAGCATAACCTGCACCTCCACGACCATGTCCTGTGCCATTGCCACCCTTGACTTGACCGCGGCCCCTTGATGGTTGTTGACCTCCTCTTCCTGGTGGTGCATTCTCTTGACCTGTGGGCCCTTCACTGCCCCGTTGCTGCAGACAGTTTCTAACTTGGTGGTCTGTAGATCCACACCTAAAGCACTTCCCACTGCCCGCCCAGCACTCACCTACATGGAATTTACCACATCGAGCACACTTCTGTGTCTGACTAGCAGCAGCAGGTCTCTCATCCCGTCTCGGCCCGTCTGACCTAGGCCTTTTTTGAGTACGCCCAGCTGCCCCTGACGATCCAAAATTCCTCTTACTTCCACTCCTATCTCTATCCCGATTCAGTTTTTCTGTCCGCTTAACCTCCTCAGCTATGGAGCTATGGAGCTATCAATACTCGCAAATCATCCCTCAGACCATCCTCAAATCGAACACAACGTTCATGGTCTGTGGCCACCATTCCTCGAGCATAACGGCTAAGGCGTAAGAATTCCACCTTATACGTAGCAACCGACCTACTTCCTTGAACCAGATTCAAAAATGCTCTACGCTGTGCATCCACATAACTCGTCTCGATGTACTTACTTTGAAACGCCGTTTTGAAGAAATCCCAGGTGATACGGTCAGCCACCGCACCATCCTTAACCGTAAGCCACCATTGATACGCTTCGTTCCGCAGGAGAGATACAACCCCTTTCAGCTTTTCCTCCTCCATGAAATCCAGATCATCCATTATAAGCTCAACCGCCTCCAACCAATATTCAACTGTACTTGGGGCTATACCAGAAATTCCCCTAAACACTTCTGCCCTATTAGCTCTAAGTCACTCCGACACAGATTTCCGGCCTCCTGTGCCCATGCCTACCCCAGCAACCCTTTCTAAAACCCTTAACATTGCCTGAGATACAACATCATCTCCGGCCGTCTGATCCTGAAATTCAGCCTCCGCAGCTGGTGGAACTGACATCTCATTTCCTGACCCATGGCCAGATCCTACTGGTTCCGACACGGCCATCCTACCCCTACACGACCCCTTATACTCATTCTACTGATTCGCGTTTATCTGATTAAAAATTTTATGAATTATTAATTTCTTTCACTAATTAACCACGAAGAATCTTATGAACAATAGTTTTAAGAGTAGTTCTTTCAAATTCGAAATTATACCTACGGGTTTCAGTCTCAAGTTCGTATCTCCTAGTTCTAGGAACCACATACATTCAGCCATCATACATCAACATACAAGTAGCATCCATGACTTACATTCATCACCTAAGGGTATTTTCGTCATTTCATTACCCAGGGGTTTTTTCCGTAGTTTTGTCCTACAGGGTATCTTCGTAATTCCTCAAAATAGGGTATCTTGGTGATTTTTCGAAGTAGGTATTGTGGTATTATCGTAACACAGGGGTATTTTGAAAAAAATATTTTTTTTTTGAAACAGGGGTATTTTGGAAGATCTATTTTTGCAATCCGGATACTTTTGTAAATCTAGGGTTTTTCAGGTAAATTTGCAAAGCATAGCAAATTTGTAAAACCAAGGGTGTTTTGGAAATTTCACAAATTTTGGTAGTTTTACAAATCCAGGGTATTCTGGGAAATTTTCACAAATCAAGAGTATTTCGGAAATTTTACAAAACTAAGGGGGTATTTTTAGTAATTCTGTGAAATAGGGTGGCTGGTCCCTTTCGGGTTTTAATTATAAAGTTTGGCCCGTCAACAAATCCTCGTGGCTAAGGTGAACAGTCACTACGCACCAGGTAGGATTCTAGCGAAGAGGAGGTGGGTCACTAGGACCGCTTAAGTACCAAGCTCTCCCTGAATCCAATCCTAGACATGCGTATGCCTGTTTCCACACCCTAACCCAGCGACTTGTTCACGGTCATATTTAATTAGATTAAGTCTTATGAATTTAAGGAGTTGTTTAAACTAAGCTTAAGTCCATCAAACTCTAATCAGACTAGCCTACATCCATCAAGCCCATCAAGCCCAACATACATATCACATAATGAGTTAGAATACTAACCTGCGTGGATCGGGTGCCGGTAGACTCGAAGGTCATATCTTCAACCAAAACATTTCCACAATTTTTTTATAAACTACCACTGGACCCATTTCACAGCCTGAGTTTTGCAACTGGGCTCTGATACCAAAATGTAACACCCCAAACCCGGCCCAAACGCTAGGATCGAATCTGGTATGCTACGGGGTTTACGTTAAAAACTTCACTTGGATGATCTTTGGAAATTCAGTTTCTTTATTCAAGTATTTGTTAGGTAAGTGATACTGGAAGAAAACCTTTCCTCTTTCACTGAACATAAATTTAGAAATAAATGAAGACATTAACAATTATAAATTGATAACCTAAGCTATGGAGGCCTTATTACATAAATAGTCCCAAAATCTAAACTTAAAGAAAAACCGGAAATAGTTTATGAAAATAAAAAGACTTGATGGTCCCTCGAGTCCGCCTCGGCTCCCATGTCCACGGTCTACTGCTCATCTGAAAAGTCAGGGAAAATAAAAGGGGTGAGTCACCAAAACTCAGTGCACAAATCTCGAAAACACATAAAAGGCTTGAGGCCCACAAACACATTATGGCCCTTGGCCCATACACAATGGTAACAAGATATTTACATGCAACATGGCCCAACCCAACCTAAAAGTCTATCCTCTACACACCAGCCCGTACCAGCCATCACACCTCGGGGATTTCTACAATCAACCCATCAACCGCTACACACCATATCGACAGTCATGCTGCCTATTCCTAGCAATCAGGAATGAATTTAATGTGGCTTAGCCACCGATCACTATTGTGACCTAACTTTATAATTCGTGGTTTAACCACCGATCACCAAGTGACCTATTAACATGCTCTTCCCCTTCATCAAATCAACCCCATCCCATGCATACGTACATGCAGAATCAAAACAATATACTACCTAAAAGTTCACAGTCTATCACATACATCGATACACATAGAGAAGTTTCTATGATTACGTACCTGGCACCCCTTGCCTACCCTTTTTGGGTAATCCGACTGTCTATACAGCCTTTTTCCGGCTTTTAGCCCATAACATATATTTAGTACAGATTACTATACAGCCTTTTTCCGGCTTTTAGCCCATAACATATATTTAGTACAGATTAATTAGTGTGTTAGAGATCTACACACCTGATTACAGTCAAGACGAGACCTTCTATGTCGACACTATCAGAAGCCGATAGGACTGCTAACTGTCTAAGATTTTGTTCTGACGCCGGTCCACAACCCGGTGGCCAATCCCGAACTACTGACACTACTCATTTCTTAAACTTAGGGATTGGGTTTATAGATCCAATCCCTTCTTTCACCTGATCGACATTTGATTCCATTAAAAGACCTTATCAGTTGCTACTATCACAACGTATGGTTGTTAATCCATATTATAGGGTTAAGATTACGATAAACGAACCTAACGAAAATCTAAAGAAAACCCCTTACCTTGAAATCCCGAAAAGAGAGATATGAGGTTTAGAGACTAGCGGTTCCAGGTTTTAGATCTAAGCAATCTACTTCAATTCCCGAATGTCGCCCAACATGAAAACACAAGAAACCAACAATCCATTAGCCTTTCGGCTTTGTCTTCTAAAAACCGAAAGAGAAAAAGAATAGATCAAAAGAAATCGGCACCTACCTTTATAGAGAATTCGGCAACTCCTAGAAGATTTCAGCTTTTGAGAAGATCAAAAAGAAAAGATGATCTCAAGAGATCTATAAAGTTTCGGCTTTTGAGAAGTCAAAAAGAAAAAGATGATCTCAAAAGATCTATGAAGTTTGGATTTTGAAAAGGTCAAAAAGAAAAGATGATCTCAAGAGATCTATGAAGTTTTGGCTTTTGAGAAGGTCAAAAAGAAAAGATGATATCAAGAGATCTGTGAAGTTTCGGCTTTTGAAAAGGTCAAAAAAAGAAGATGATCTGAAGAGATCTGTAAAGTTTCGGCTTTTGAGAAGGAGATGATTGACAGAAAAGAGTAATATCAAACATAAAGAAGTGATAGGAACGGTATAGGAAAAAGAAGAATTTTGGCAAGGCTAGGGTAGATTCGGCTATGGCAGACAAATGTGGAAAGAAAGAATGCTTAAGAGAGTTTTCGGCTTTTATTCAGAAATGGAGGAAAAGAGAGAAGCTGAAAACCCTAAATGCCGAAAATAAAGAAGAGAATGGGAGAATAAAACCCTAATGCCAATTTCAATTAAAATAGTTGGGCTTCATGCAACTTGAATTTGGGCCTCCTCAGTTGACGCCACTTCCCTTCTTTTAAGTGGTGCCACTTTGCCACTGGTCCACAAGCCCATTTGTATTTTAAAACACAGATAACATCTTTTAAGCCATATCTTACCAGGCTTTCCACTAGAGTGTCCAAACAGAAAATTCAATTAAGGCCTCTGCCCAACCCTGAGCCCATTCTGGACCCCTAACACTCACATTTAACATAACCACACATTAAATGCATAGCCCCACAATTTCAGGATGTTACATACAAACCCAATAAGAAATTGGCCCAAAAATTAAATAACCCAATACTACCCTAAGCCCAAATGATCCAAGGTCTAAAACAAATCAGAAAACAAGAAACCCTAGCCAGCTAAGTGCGCCACAACAGCCTCTATCCCACCACGGCCGCGCGTAAGGCCTCCGTACTCCTCCACGCACCATCGCACGCCACGTTAGCCTCCGTCCTTGCAAAAGAACAAGAACGACAGCAGAAAAAATGCAAAAATACATTGTATTTTATTTTATTTTCTTCTACGTTTTTCGGCTATAAAACTGAACGAAAATCCCTTGTATTTTTTTAGAGACAAAATCAATACAAAAAGAGAACACAGATTAGATTAGCGAAAGTTTTTTTTTTCTTTTCTTTATTTTTTCTTCTTTCTTTTCTCTTCAAAATAGCCTATATACGTACAAAAACTTGTGTTTTTATTTTCTAAAAACTATACATATATATATTTAAATATAGTATATAAAAAAATTAACTTTTTGGAGATCCGGTCGCTGTGCACGGTGGCGCCAGCGGCAGCGGATGTCGGTGACGCCGCCGAAATCCTCACCGGAGCTTGGCCGGCCCTAAAACTCGTTCAGAGAAATGAAGGAAGGAGAACTTTTTTTTTTAAAATAGAATGGCCAAATGACTTTTTTTGCCAAAAATTTTGAATTTATATACTAGTTAAAACGGCGTCGTTTTTGCGCCATGGCCCAGACGCTAAACGGCGTCGTTTCAACGCGCAACGGGCCGACCCGACCCAGGTGCGAAGGATCCGCGTGTTTTTGCTGAAGGGGCTATTTGTGCATTTGATCCTTCCACATTTTTGATCTGTTCTAATTTAGTCCTTTTGCTTGCTTTTTATTTTATAAAAAATTTGGGCACGAAATTTTCTGCGCATTTCGATTTGGCCCCTGACCCACTGATGCGCTGGAATGGACACGTGTCCGGGAATTGGTTTTTTTGCCCATTTGGCCATCAGCCTTTTCGCGCCTTTTGATTTTAGTCCGAATTTGTTATTTTATTATAGTTTTTACCTTTAATTTCATTTTTATTCTGATTTAGTCCTTAAACTGTTTGATTTCAACCTTTTAATTTGTTATTTATTTATTCTTTGTAATTCTCTTTATATATTATTTATTTTTTTAGGTTCTATATCTTATTATAAAATTTTTTATATATTATTAAACTGTTTTACATTATTTATTTTAAATTATTTCACATGTTATTACTTTGAATTACTTTATATATTACATTATTTTAAACTGTTATTTATATTGCTTATTTTGAATTTTTTTTTTACATATATAATATTCATTCTTAAACTGTTTTGTATTTTATTTATTTTAAATTTCTCTTTACATGTTATTTATTTTCATTAATTATTTTTAATATTATTATTAATATTATTATTATTATTACTATTACTTTTATTGTTACTAGTATTATTATTGTTATTTTTATATTACTATTATTTTTAATATTATTACTACTATTATTATAGTCATTATTATTATTAACTTTATTATTATTACTATTGCTATTATTATTATTTTATTTTCTTCAAACTATTGTATATAGTATTTATTTATTTATTTATTTATTTACTATTAGCTTTTACTGCTATTTTTATTATTATTTTCTTTTCTTTTATTTATTTGTTTATTTATTTAATATTATTTTTTACTTTTATCTATTATTTTATATAGGTTGTTGGTTTTAACTTTTATTTTATTTTATTTTTGCCTTTATTATTGTTATTTGTATTATCGTACTCATTTTTATTTTATTATGCATATCGGCACTGTAATTTATTTTCTATTTTAATACAATTGTATTGCATTTTATCTAATGCATTAAAATTTTTTGAAATAAGCAAACACTCCGTGTTCTAAGATTCGAAAGAAATCGTACCCTAACTTACTGGGTTTCGATTTTTCTCATCGAGTCTAAAGAACCAATTATCCTTTTTAAATCAAAGTATAAGTTAGCTCGGGAATTCAAAAATGTTGTCTCCTAACTCACTGGATGTGACATTTTGTTATCTCGAGGTAAGGATTTCTAAAAACAAAGGAAATATTCTGTACTTGGGATTTTGAGAAATTGTGCCCTAACTTACTGGGTTCCGAAATCTCATATGACCCAAACAACCGAATATCCTTTTTGAATTTAAATGCACTAGTTTTAAAAGTCAAAAGACGAGCTTAATTTCGAGGATTCGAAATGTCGTATCTTAACTCACTGGGCATGGCATTTTACTTCTTCGAAATAAGCAGGTCTCAGTATCCAATTTAATTTATTCAAGTTTTTCTTTAAACAAAGAAAATCGTATTTTAAAATCTTTTCAAATTTTTGACATTAAGACATTAATTAATCAATTCGGTACCAATTTTGGGCGTTACGAGGGTGCCAATCCTTCCTCGTGCGTAACCGACTCCTGAACCTATTTTCTCAAATTTTGTAGGCCAAAATCATCATTTTAATAAATCAAAATGTTTTAACGATCAATCTCAAGGTGATCCGATCACACCTCGAAAAAAGGATTGGTGGCGACTCCATTTTTATTTTTAAAGTCAACCTTGTTTTCAACAACAAAAAAATGGTTTCGAAAAACATCACCTTTTATCATCTTTTTCTCAACTGAATTACACAAAGAAGAAGCCATTTTTATTCTTAACTTTCGGCAAGCTATTCTCCTTCAATTAGGTATGCATTTTTAATTCGTTTTTTTATGATTTCTATGTTTTTGTGATCGTTGCATCTAGTACTAGCTAGCCCAGGGACTATTTTGCAGAACTGTTAAAGATTTTGAATGTTTCCATTGATGAATAAGCATGTATTTGAAGTTTCCTGATATATTGTAAATGTTGGTTGTGAGATATATAAGTTTTATTAAGTGATTTTTAGTGAAAATGCAAAATAGGGATTAAATTGAGAAATATGTAAAGTTAGTGGTTAAAATGTGAAATAAATGAAAAATATGGGCTGCTAGGAGCATAATAATAATTCGGCTAGCATGGGTATCGTTGGAATTACACTAATTTGTGATTTTATGCAATAAGGACTAAATTGTGAAAAATGTGAAATATGTGGGGCAAAAGTGTAAATGTGTCTTAAAGTGTAACACCCCCAAACCCGGCCCACGAGCCTTGACCGGATCTGGTTATGTCACTGCGGAAAGATGGTTGAAAATTTTTTTTGACTTAGAATAATCATGAAAGTTTGTTAACTTTTGAAATCCATGTCCATTTAAAGTAATATGAAAAACCTTAGTGTTATAAAATTGTCTGAATTTAAACTTTATTAAATACTATTTTGAATAAGCAGGTTGCTAAGATAAAATCCTCTTCACATAGTGGTTCAGTTTAATCAAGCCATAATTAGAATAATACCAAAATAATAGTAAGGCGCTTGTTACAACCCATACTTAAAACAAAATACTCAATATTAAAAATGCTTAAAATAATCCAAATATCTTCTTCTGCATGGGCCACCTTGTGTCCTCTTCGAACCCGGTCCATCTTTATGCATCACCTGAAAATGTTAAAGGAAAAAGGTGAGTCACCAAGACTCAGTGTGTAGCCCTTTTTCCCGGTTTAGTAACACATCATACACCAATCATAAACAGGTTTAACATGCACAAGTTACGATATGCACCCAACCTAGCCTTCCAAACACCTTTCTCTACCCCGTGTGGTACCAAACCACTGGTGGTGCCAAACCACTGGTGACTTAAAGTCACAATATCCATCAATACTTATGGTGCCAAACCACTGGTGTCCCAAAGACACAAATGTGATACCAAATCACTGGTGACCGAAGTCACGAATCAAGTGATGGGGCCAACCCATCGTGTGATACCAAATCACTGGCGTCAATCCCATAATGTAAACTGTGGGGCCAACCCACTGTGGTGCTAAGCCACTGGGACGAGACGCTATGAGGTGCCAAACCTCTGGAGGTGCTAAACCTCGGGTGACCGTAGTCACAATGTGGTACCAAACCACTGGTGTCCGTCGACACGAATATCACTTCCCCCTCCTCTCATATCACCCATCATCATACCAACTCATGTATAGTATTCAAATCATGCAAACATGTTTAACGTTGCATCTCATAGCACATACATCATAAATCATGACATCATGTATCAATAACAGTACTCATAATGAAACGGACTTACCTGAATCCATGCACATACCCCATAGGGTATCATATCACTCAACCATACTGTTTCGGTTTTACCAATTAATCAGTTTATCAAACATATACAAAGCAAGAAGTGTGTTAGTTTACACACCTGGTTACTAATGCGACTATCAAATCCCGTAGATCAAGATCTAACGCACTAGATCCCCCTTCCTTAACACTTTTCGAGCACTAACCACAACCCGAGATATGCGAGATCAAGCCTTCCCCCTACAATCGGCCAAAACTAAACAACATAATCATGCTAATCAACCTCTAAGGGTATAATCGTAAATTCGCACCTACAATGGCCTTTTCGAAGGCCTAATGTCGCCACTAGCGACTCAGCTACCATTTTCGGTCGTACCGGATGATTGGGCCTAAAACCCGATTTCGGCCCATCCGGACCCACACGCTCGTGTGGCCCACCTAGCATGAATCTAGCCACGTATATAACTTCCAGCTAGTCTAGTTCAACATATACTAACCAATCATGCAATTTACTCATATGGGCCCACGGGCCCATTGGGCCCACTTCGGCCCATCGAGGCCCAAGCAGCCCCAACCCACGAGAATACTACTGATGGCCTCAACTATTGCGTCGAAGCCCCACACGTGCGCTCGCACGCTCGTGTGGCTACTAATGCCGTGTGACCGGCATTTCGGCATTTGCCGCTCTACGACTAGAGTAGAGAGAGTTACACACCTGATAGGACTCTGGGCTAATCCGCGCTCCGACCACTCTTGTACCCAAACGCCCTCCAAGATGTGTTAACTCTCCTCCTGGAATGCTCTTTATATAGCTAGCTCTTCACCTTCATTCTTTGTGTCTTTCCGATGTGGGATCCCTTCGTCAGTAGAGTTTAAATTCAACTGAAACTCTTGCCGTCCAATCCGCAAAATAAATACTCCATTGCTTGTCATGAGATTCGAACCCAAGCTCCCTTGCAACATAATCCACGCCGCTAACCACTTGGCCACAAGCTCCTCTTGTGTCTTAAACCATGCGCAACTAAATATAAACTATGGGCCAAATTCTAAGGTCCAAGCAAAAAGAAACCAAAATGCAAAAGCCAAGACTTGAACCTTGGACCTCCTTCCTTCCCTGTGGCGTTACCCCCTTGTCTCTTATGTGGCGCCACTTTGCCACTACACCACACACTCCACTTGTGTTATTTTTCTCCATATTTTATTCTTAAGGCCTATCTGCCAACTTCCAGGGTTTTTTTTCACCTAAAACCAAAATTTCCCCAAAGCCAATATTTGATCCTGGGACTTCATAGAAGCCCTCTAACCTTCCAAAATCACTTATCCAATAGGTCTAACTATCATTTAAGCCGATCTCTTGTTCTGCAAAAATTTAAACGCTACTACGCCTAAGGCCCATTGGGCTCAATTCTCCTAGGCCCAATTTTGGGATGTTACAAATCTACCCTCCTTAAAGAAATATCGTCCTCGAAATTTCCAACTAACTAACAGTCGCACATCCTAACCTACCACACTACGCTCTTGCTGCGCACTCTGATCTTAATAAAGCTGTCATTCCACCTTGACCACGTCCGCGACAACCACGTCCCCTAGAACTCATATCTAGCGTCGCGATTTAATCTGATTAAAAGTTTTATGCATTAGAAATTTTGTTCCACTGTTTTATCCACGAGCAAATTTTATGAACAGAAGTTTCTGGAAGTCGTTCTTTCGAGCAATCAAAGTTTCATCTCAAGTTCTCTGTTCTAATTCAAACATTCACATACTTCACTAAAGACACATTCATTCATCCATGTCACTTTCTTGAGCATTTCCAACCCAGGGGTAATTTCGACATTTTCCTATAGGGGTATTTCGGTAATAACTCAGGGTCAATTTGAAAATAGTTTTCAAATTAAAGATATTTCAAAGTTTACAAAATCTCAGGGGTCATCTTGGAAAAATTTGTTTTTTTCAAACCAGATGTGTTGCAAAAATTTCAGAATCGGGGTTATTTCAGTAATTGGGGACGTTAAGGGCATTTTCGTAAATTTCCCAAACCAGGGTATCTTAATATTTTGAAACCTCAAGATTTTAATATTTTGTAAAGGAAGAATCATTTTATCAAATGTGGAGGGTAGTACGGTAATTTTGCAATACAGGGGCATTTTTGTAATTTTACCACTAGGGCATTTTGGTAATTTTATAAATCGAAAAACGTCCTTCAAAATCAGATTTAGGGTTTACAACCCAAAGGGGTAAATTTGAAAAATTTTAAAACAGAGGGTTTTAAAACAGCAAGGCTAATCCCTTTTCGGGTTTTAATAACTGGTTTAGCCTATGAACAAGTCCTCTTGGTTAAGGTGAACCGAAGCTACGCACCAGGTAGGATTCCTGCGAAGAGGAGGTGAGTCACGAGGACTGCTTAAGTACCTACCTCTTCCGGATCCAATCCTAGACATGCGCACCAAGGTTACCACACCTTAACTCGGCGACTTACTTCACAGGTTTGTTTAAGAGCTTTAAGTCTTATGCATATGTTTGAGTGCACTACCCCTAGGGTTCAATAGCCCTAATATTCTAATCTACGAGCCCAAATAAGCCCATAACAGTTCACATAAACAAAACACTTTAAAAGTCCGAACCACTTACCTGGTGGACTTCGGGTCGGAGGTACAGGTGCCATGCCAGAATAACCTGAAAAAATATTTCATAAAAACCCATATTTTTGAAAAAGCCCATTTTGAAAAATGTTTCGGGCCCAAACCCTCAAAGCCGAGTTTTGAACCGAGCTCTGATACCAATTTGTAACACCCCCAAACCCGGCCCACGAGCCTTGACCGGATCTGGTTATGTCACTGCGGAAAGATGGTTGAAAATTTTTTTTGACTTAGAATAATCATGAAAGTTTGTTAACTTTTGAAATCCATGTCCATTTAAAGTAATATGAAAAACCTTAGTGTTATAAAATTGTCTGAATTTAAACTTTATTAAATACTATTTTGAATAAGCAGGTTGCTAAGATAAAATCCTCTTCACATAGTGGTTCAGTTTAATCAAGCCATAATTAGAATAATACCAAAATAATAGTAAGGCCCTTATTACAACCCATACTTAAAACAAAATACTCAATATTAAAAATGCTTAAAATAATCCAAATATCTTCTTCTGCATGGGCCACCTTGTGTCCTCTCCGAACCCGGTCCATCTTTACGCATCACCTGAAAATGTTAAAGGAAAAAGGTGAGTCACCAAGACTCAGTGTGTAGCCCTTTTTCCCGGTTTAGTAACACATCATACACCAATCATAAACAGGTTTAACATGCACAAGTTACGATATGCACCCAACCTAGCCTTCCAAACACCTTTCTCTACCCCGTGTGGTACCAAACCACTGGTGGTGCCAAACCACTGGTGACTTAAAGTCACAATATCCGTCAATACTTGTGGTGCCAAACCACTGGTGTCCCAAAGACACAAATGTGATACCAAATCACTGGTGACCGAAGTCACGAATCAAGTGATGGGGCCAACCCATCGTGTGATACCAAATCACTGGCGTCAATCCTATAATATAAACTGTGGGGCCAACCTACTGTGGTGCTAAGCCACTGGGACGAGACGCTATGAGGTGCCAAACCTCTGGAGGTGCCAAACCTCGGGTGACCGTAGTCACAATGTGGTACCAAACCACTGGTGTCCGTCGACACGAATATCACTTCCCCCTCCTCTCATATCACCCATCATCATACCAACTCATGTATAGTATTCAAATCATGCAAACATGTTTAACGTTGCATCTCATAGCACATACATCATAAATCATGACATCATGTATCAATAACAGTACTCATAATGAAACGGACTTACCTGAATCCGTGCACATACCCCATAGGGTATCATATCACTCAACCATACTGTTTCGGTTTTACCAATCAGTCAGTTTATCAAACATATACAAAGCAAGAAGTGTGTTAGTTTACACACCTGGTTACTAATGCGGCTATCAAATCCTGTAGATCAAGATCTAACGCACTAGATCCCCCTTCCTTAACACTTTTCGAGCACTAACCACAACCCGAGATATGCGAGATCAAGCCTTCCCCCTACAATCGGCCAAAACTAAACAACATAATCATGCTAATCAACCTCTAAGGGTATAATCGTAAATTCACACCTACAATGGCCTTTTCGAAGGCCTAATGTCGCCACTAGCGACTCAGCTACCATTTCCGGTCGTACCGGATGATTGGGCCTAAAACCCGATTTCGGCCCATCCGGGCCCACACGCTCGTGTGGCCCACCAAGCACGAATCTAGCCACGTATATAACTTCCACCTAGTCTAGTTCAACATATACTAACCAATCATGCAATTTACTCATATGGGCCCACGGGCCCATTGGGCCCACTTCGGCCCATCGAGGCCCAAGCAGCCCCAACCCACGAGAATACTACTGATGGCCTCAACTATCGCGTCGAAGCCCCACACGTGCGCTCGCACGCTCGTGTGGCTACTAATGCCGTGTGACCGGCATTTCGGCATTTGCCGCTCTACGACTAGAGTAGAGAGAGTTACACACCTGATAGGACTCTGGGCTAATCCGCGCTCCGACCACTCTTGTGCCCAAACGCCCTCCAAGATGTGTTAACTCTCCTCCTGGAATGCTCTTTATATAGCTAGCTCTTCACCTTCATTCTTTGTGTCTTTCCGATGTGGGATCCCTTCGTCAGTAGAGTTTAAATTCAACTGAAACTCTTGCCGTCCAATCCGCAAAATAAATACTCCATTGCTTGTCATGAGATTCGAACCCAGGCTCCCTTGCAACATAATCCACACCGCTAACCACTTGGCCACAAGCTCCTCTTGTGTCTTAAACCATGCGCAACTAAATATAAACTATGGGCCAAATTCTAAGGTCCAAGCAAAAAGAAACCAAAATGCAAAAGCCAAGACTTGAACCTTGGACCTCCTTCCTTCCCTGTGGCGTCACCCCCTTGTCTCTTATGTGGCGCCACTTTGCCACTACACCACACACTCCACTTGTGTTATTTTTCTCTATATTTTATTCTTAAGGCCTATCTGCCAACTTCCAGGGGTTTTTTTCACCTAAAATCAAAATTTCCCCAAAGCCAATATTTGATCCCGGGACTTCATACAAGCCCTCTAACCTTCCAAAATCACTTATCCAATAAGTCTAACTAGCATTTAAGCCGATCTCTTGTTCTCCAAAAATTTAAACGCTACTACGCCTAAGGCCCATTGGGCTCAATTCTCCTAGGCCCAATTTTGGGATGTTACATAAAGTATGTTTTTGAATAAGATAATTTTGAATACATTTAGATCAAGAAAAGTGGAATTCAGATCTAGATCGGCGAAAAACGAAAGTTATCGACTAATAGACTAAATTCGTCGTTTTGACATCTGAGGTAAGTTCGTATGTTATAAATTTATTTTAAATGTATTTTATTTGCTTTGATATAGCATGAATTGTGATTATGTGAATACATACGAATTTGGAAATGATTCGATGAAGATTCGACAGTTGAAAACCTGATTGAACCTTAGGAATAGTTTAGGATGCTAGTGACATGTCATTAGGTATACTCTGAGTTGGCTTCGGGTCATGATTTAGCACTATGTGTGTGAGATAAACCGATTTGGCTTCGGGCCATGCATATCGGCTGATTTGGCTTCGGGCCATGATATCAGAATTTCAGATAAGTTACCTTGATTTGGCTACGGGCCATGGTATAGGTACTTATCGAGTGAGACATTGAGTATCTGACTTCTATTCTGAATGGTTCAACGGGTAAATAATGGATATGATTGAGTATGAGATAGTAAGAGATGGTACAGGTGCGTACAAAAAGGAATTGAATATTGAAAACTATGAAATTAATGAGTTTCTTGGTAAGTATATGAATGATCATTTGATAGTTTGAAATTTAATAGAATTGTTGTTCATTGTTTTCCATTATATAAATGTTTAACGAATGATGTTAGCTGCTCATTGTTAACATACGAGCTTACTAAGCTATATAGCTTACTTTATTGTTTTTCCATGTTTTATAGTGATTTCAAAGCTAGCTCGAATTCGGGGATCATCGGAGACTTCACCACACTATCCACTGACTCTTTGGTAATTTTCAAACTATGATTTAAGTATATGGCATGTATAGAAGTTTCAGTCATGTTGATTATGTTTTGGTAATGATGTTGGCCAAAAGTATTGGCATTGTATATGTATATGTTTTGAGTTGTAAAAATAGCCATAAGAGTTGGCTTAATTTGGTGAATTTTGATTATGTGCATATATGTGAATATATGGTTGATATTAGATGTGATTTACGTTTGTGAATTGGTTCAAACTAATATATGTTTAGTAAAGGTAGAGTTAGTTGAATTGGTATGTTTTGATGGAGTAAGGTTTGAGGTTATAAGCATGTTAATTGTTGGTATTGAGAATGGTATGAAATAGGTTTGATTATGGATGAAGTGGAATGTTATTTGTGATATGGATTGGAACCATTTGAGTTGGTTTAGGTATGTGCAAATTGGGTGGAAAAACGGCTTGGTAAGTAGTCTATTTTTGTCCACACGGGCGTGTGTCTCAGCCATGTGTGACACATGGTCATGGTACAGGCCGTGTGTCCCCTGGTGTTGAAATTGAAGTGAAGTCAGTATCCTCCGCACGGTCTCACACACGAGCATGGGATCGGCCGTGTGGTACAAGTCAGTATACCTCCTAATTGGTACATGGCCTAGCACACGGGCGTGTGACTTGGTCGTGTTGCATAAGTCAGTATGCCTTACAGTTTTGGCATGGCCTAGCACACGGTCTGGCACACGGGCATGTGTGGCCACTTCGAAGGGCACACGGGTTAGACACACAGGCGTGTGGTTGACCATGTGACTCAAGTCAGTATGTATGCCCTATTTTCACACGGTATGAGACACGGGCGTGTCTACTAGCCGTGTAAGGCACACAGCCTGTTCACACGGGTGTGTGACCTCTGAATGTTGAAAATTTTCTAAGTTTTCAAAATTTTCGTATGATATCGGTTTAGTCTCGAACCACTTCTAAAGCATGTTTGAGGCCTTGTAGGCCCTTATAAGGGACAATGTGATTGTATTGAATGAAATATGATAATGAATGCTTATTGTTGCATAAATGTATGCTATATGTGTTGTGAATTGATCGGTAATACCTCGTAACCCTATTTCGGAATTGAATACGGGTGAGGGGTGTTACATGATGAGTTTAGAGCTATAGTTGATAATGATCCTAAGAGAGCTGAGTTTTGGCTTGAAAATACGATCCGGGTATTTGATGAACTGTCTTGTACGCCAGCGGAATGTGTTAAATGTGCTGATCACTTCTGAGAGATACTGCATATCAATGGTGGAACACTTTGATATCTGTGGTGCCGAGAGAACGAGTCATGTGGGAATTCTTTCAGACTGAGTTCAGAAAGAAATTCATAATCCAACAGTTTCTTGATCAAAAGCGCAAAGAATTTCTAGAGTTGAAACAGGGTCGTATGACTGTGACCGAGTACGAAATAAAATCTGTAAGATTAAGTAAGTATGCTCGAGAGTGCATTTCTGATGAAGAATTTATGTGTAAGCGGTGTAACACCCCAAACCCGGCCCATGCGGTATGACCGGATCTGACATGTCACATGAGGAAAACGTATAAAAATTGTGTGATTCTTATTAACGTTGATGTTATAGTTGAGAAAAACAAGTTTGACTATAAATATTCGGTAAAATACTTCTAATCTCGAGAGGTTGATTGATAAATCAAAAATCGAACTAGTGAACCTTTTAAAGAAAACTGTGATTTTTGAAAATAGCGTTGATAATTTGAAAGAGAATCCAAGTTAGATTATTTATATATATATATATATTTGTTATAAAATCCATTTGTTAATCAATTTTGGAAAACTGTTTTTTATGATCTTAGAAAATCCCCGTTTAAAACAATTCAAGAAAAATAATATGTACGTCAAAACATAAAGCAAATTAAAACTTATCCAAGAGGCCTTATTACAACTTTAAACCCGAAATAGTAAAAGTAATGAAATAAAGAGGAAAAATAAATTTACTTAAGTTCGAAAACATTATTTCCCAAAGTATGGCCTCCACCGAGTCATCCATGGCCCAAGTCCTCAACACTGAGCATTACCTGCAAGGATTAAGAAAAAGGGGTGAGTTACAAGAACTCAGTGCATAATCGCCTTACCGTCATCCACTGGGCCTGAACCCGTATAGCAACACTTGGGCCTAAGCCCATTTACATAACAGTATTTATATGAAATGTATGCAACCCAACCCATCCATCCATCACACCTCCGACCAGCCAATCACACCTGTGGGGATCAAGTCAACCCACCACGCCGCTCACACCAATTTCGCAGTCAAGCTGCTATCATATATTATTTTTTTATGGTCAAGCCACTGAAATCATAATTAAGCACATTAATGAACAAATTGTGGCAATGCCACCAGGCTACACCGCTCTCCATACAATTTTTCTCACCCCATGCAATATGTAGAAATGCAACATACTTAATAAAATAAATGTCCACATATATATAACAACCATTAATCTAGTGAATTATTTCAGTGAGTCGACCCATTAAAGAAATTTAATAATTAGGCCCACTAAGGCATTCTTAGCAAATCGGCCCAAAGGGGCATTTTCGTAATTCTAGCAAATCAATACCGATTTTTGACAGATCTTTAGAAATAGCGATGGTTAAGCAAGTTACCCGATTCATGTCATATTACGGTTATTAGATTTGTAATCAACATCGATCTATTTTCCAACATGATAATGAATCACGAATCTACAGGATTTCGGTGTGAGATTACACACCTGATTACGGTAAGGACTAAACCTTCTTGATCGTCGGCACCTATGTCACCATAATACTCGATTAACAACAAAAAGAGGGTGTCTTAATCCAAATATCTAAATCTAACGATCTAGTTAAATGCTTACCCTTAGTATCGTGAACGACCACGATTTGTCTGTTCTCACCGGATGATGGTCCACAACCCGGTGGGAAATCCCGAACTGCCGATACCGCCCTACGTTTGAACTTGGGAGTAGAGATTACAAGTCCACTCCCTATTTGCCCTCCTATCGATTTTCATTTAAAATCGTTACCTCTTGCCTCCATTGAAAGAGTCTCGGTTAGAATAATACTATGATGAGAGAAAGTAATTGTTTAGGGAGAGGATTTCTACTTACCACCACTTCTGAAGGAACAATGAGTGGATAAGAACGAGTGATCTAGTCCTTAAAATAACGGATTAGTCAAATCCATCGATCCAATTAGCAAACTAACTGAGCAATAAAATAGATCAAAATGAACCATGACGAAACTCCTTACCTTAACGATGATGAATTCGATTCCCACCGATTGGACTTAAGGCTAGAAATGAACCGGCAAGGATGTGATATTCGGCCACCCACTAGAACACTACAAAAAAAGAGATGATCAAGATATGAGGGAGTAGGAGAGAGAGTGATATTTCAGTTTATAGAACCATCCAATGCTAAGGGCACATATTCGGCCATGAAGAAAAGAAAATGAAAAAATCACTTACCCAAATTGGTCAAGAAAGAAATGCCCAATATGTAAGCAAGAAGAAGAAATAGTGTGATTAAAGTTTCGACTATTTAGAGAGAAAAGATCAAGCAAGATTCGGCCATCAAAATATTGATTAAAGAAGAAAAGAGAAGGGTTGAAGAAATGGTGAAAAAGAAAAGAAGAAAAGAAAACTATGAAAATGATGGGAAAAAGAGAGAAAGTATCCCTTAAGGTTTTGGTTTTAGGCAAGAAAGAAATACCAAATGGTCAAAAGAAGAGAGCTTTCAAATAGAACAAAAACTTCTCAAGAGCCTAAGGAAAAATTCGACAAGCAAAAGGGAAAAGATTGGAAAATGCACCAAAATGCTACAAAGAAAACAAGCCTTTCATGCACAAAACTTGTAAAATGGCCAAAGGAAATTCGACTTTCACACTCCCTCTACCAAAGCCGTGTATTCTTAGCTCCAAAAAGGCCATGGTTGACCAAAAATTCTTTCCCCAAGCAACACCTAAAATTCGGCCAACATGTTCCCCCACCTTATCCCATTCCATTATTTCTTTCCTTATTCTATTCCTTACCTTATTTTCTTAGTCTTCTTTCCATCATTAGAAAGTCTTCATTTCCTTCTTTGATGCCATGGCCGACACTTACCATTTAGCAAAAAAATATTAATCCAAAAACTTGCACTAGGTGGGATTCGAACTCCACCCCTTAAGCCCATTCATGTGACGCCATACCACTCTGCTACTAGCTCCACTTGTTTTAGCAAAATACGCACTTATTTCCTTAAGCCTTGATGCCACTTACCTTCTCTTCTTAAAGTGCTTAAACACAAAAATTTTGCTAAGTCCCAACTCAACCCCAAGCCTTCTTAGGGCACCTAAACATACACAACTAACACTCTTAACTAGTCTAACGCATGGTATAATGCAAAACATAAAATCCTGAATTTCAGGATGTTACAAGCGGTTAGAAGACATGTTGAACGAAGACATTAAACTTTTAGGCGAAATTCTAGAATTGAAAGAATTTGTTGTTTTAGTCGACAGAGCTTGCAAAGCCAAGGAGCTTAGCAAAGAAAAGAGAAAAGTCAAGTTTGAGGCTAGAGATTCGAGAAAGAGGTCAATGATTAATCCTTATCATTCTTTTTCAAAGAAATCAAGGGATTCGTATAACCGTTCGACTACTTCAATGGGGTATTCCAACAGAGATCATGGGAAGCAACACACGAGTCCAAAAGCTCAAGCTACTTCAGTATCAAGTGCTAGTAGTGTCAAAACCAACAAACCTGAGTGTCAACGGTGTGGAAGATGGCATTTTTGAGATTGTTGGATGAATACTAAAGCCTGTTTTAGATGTGGCTCTCAAGATCATTTTATTTGGGATTGTCTTGAGTTACCTGAGAAAGATAAATTTCTGAATACAAGGCCAAGTAATGCAGCTGCCAGAGGGAGACCACCTCGAAATAATGGAAATGTGACTACTAGCAAATGTGTGACAAATAACTGTACTATGAGACTTGATGCTCGAGCGCCAGCCAGAGCCTACGCTATTCGCGTTAGCGAATATGTGTCATCACCAAAAGTTATAACTGGTACATTTTCTCTTTATGACACTGATGTAACTGCTTTGATTTATCCTGGATAGACTCATTCATATGTCTATATGAATTTAGTGTCTAGTAAGAGTTTACCTGTTGAGTCAACTAATTTTGTGATTAAAGTATCAAACCCCTTAGGACAGTATGTTCTAGTTGATAAAGTTTGTAAGAATTGTCCTTGGATGACTCGGGGTTACTATTTTCTGGCTGATTTGATGCTCTTACCGTTTGATGATTTCGATGTGATCTTGGGTATGGATTGGTTGACTCTGCATGATGCTGTTGTAAATTTTAGACGAAAGACTATTGAGTTGAAATGTCATAATAGTAAAATTCTTCATATTGAAACCGATGATTCAAGTGGGTTTCCTGTTGTGATATCGACGATGCTAGCCCAGAAATATGGAGGAAAGGATGTGATGCTTACCTTGCTTATGTACTGGATACAAAACTATCTACATCGAAGATTGAATTAGTGACAGTGGTTTGTGAATATCTAGATGTGCTTCCAGAAGAGTTACTTGGGTTGCCATCGATTAGAGAGGTCGAGTTCACTATTCAATTAGTAACAGGAACATCACCGATATCGATAGCTCCGTATAGAATGCTCCTACAGAGTTAAAAGAGTTGAAATGTGACAGCCCGATTTTGGGTCTAGTCAGAACAGTAGATTCAGTACCACAAATCCGACGAAGAAAAAATCATTTTTATTATATTTTTATGGTCTACAGATTTATAAAATGATTTCGTGAAATTTTCGTTCGAAAATTTTGACGTTTGGGCACTTAATTTAGTAAAAAAAAACTAAATTGTAAAAAGTTCAAAAGTTAAGTTCTACTTGTTAAAGGTGTCCAATTGCTATGAGATTTCAAATTAGAGGTCTTTAAATGGTAATTAGACCATTGGGTAGGTTGGTGGACAAAAATGGACATGGTTTGGTATGTTTTCAAAGTTTTCATTAAGGGTATTTTGGTAATTTGGCAATTAAAATGAATTATATAGACAAAATAAAGCCAAATTTGTCCATCTTCTTCTTCCTTGGCCGAATATTACATGGAGAAGACATGGCTAGGGGTTTTCAAGATTCTAAGCTCGATTACCGAGAAAAATAAGGTTCAGAGTTAGAACGGGGGAAATGAGTATTTGACGATTTAGTCATTTTTTCTGTTTTTATGCTGAGGTAAGTTTGTATGTAAATAATGCAATGTTATATTTGTATTTTAATGTTCTGATATTGCATGAAATGTATGATTGATTCTATGAGTATATTCTACGAAGTTCTGGCAATAGAGAAATCCCGGTTGAACCGTAGGAATAGATTAGGATACAAGTGACATGTCACTAGGAACCCATGTGATTATGTGATTTATATGTCTCGGGTGCTGGTCCTGTATGTCCTACCGGTGGTTGGGTATACTGTCATATGTTGCGAATACTTGACAGCTTGTGTGAGCAATACCGCGCAGCTACGTCTCGACTGACAGCTTGTGTAAGCAGGCCCAAGGATAGCTCGAGAGTGAGTTTATATGTGTTATGAGATTTGTGGTAGCATTGGCTACATATGTGGCACTTATGTGCAAAGATTTTCGTGTATCCGATAGTATTCCAAGTGGTTCAACGGGTATGTCAAAGTCGAAAAAGTATGAGATTATGTTACGAGTTGGTATAGGTATGTAGATAAAGTTTATAAGCATTGACTTAATGAAATTGTGAGTTCATGATTTCAATGAGAATGATTTTATGAAAACCTTGTGATTATTAGTTTATACTTGTGATGTATGAAATTCATGGTAAATTCGATTGACGATTTTGTGATTTGCCTTCGGGCCAATTTGAGTTATGATACCGCATATTTTATTCATGCAAATTGTGATTTATTGGATATGAGAAAATGGGAAGATAAGAACTTAGGCAATTGAAAGATGTTAAAGTATATGCTTGAAACGTAAATACTCATAATTAATGAGATGTTTACTATGAGGTTTGAAATGATTTGTTATTTGCTGTAATATGTTACAAAGGAGAGATTATGGTTGTTAGGCTAATGCCAACATATGTTAAGTCATGGTTATAAGTTGATAGAGAAAATATTATGATTGAATAAGGATTATAACTGTGAGATTTATAGTAAATTGTATTATCTTGTGTTTAAAATTGTTGGACTTGATAAAAGATTTGTAAGAGTTGCTCATTATTTTCATACAAACTTGCTAAGCTATATATTATAGCTTACCCCCTTCCTTTCCCATGTTTTATAGTGCTGTTAAGCTAGCTTTGGTTAGATATCGTCAGAGATCCTATCACACTATCAAGCTATCATTTTGGGTATAAATGAATTCAAGCATTTTAAGTCTATGGCATGCATAGGGACTAGGTCAATTTGTTGTATGTGTCAATGTGGTTGTAGCCAATGTGTTGGCTTGTGATTATCAAATGCTTGTTTTGATAAATGGCCATGTAGATTGGTTTATTTGGGTTATTATGGTCGTAAGCCTAAGTGTGTATATATATATGTGTGTGTGTGTGTGCTAATGAATTTGGTGATATGGTCATGGTATGCTTGGTGAATGATAGAAATGTTATTTATGACATGAATGTGAGATGTTTGGAAATGTGGTCTATTGGTGAAATGACAAAGTGGTGTACAATTAGGTATCTTGAAAGTAGTCAATTGTAACTTAATAAATATTGTGAGTATGATAGATGTGGATATTGTGTTGATCATAATTGTGGATGATTTGGTTACCTAAGTTTGTTATGTATGTGCCTTGAATTGGTGTAAGTGTATGTGTGCACAAGGGTGGCAAATGGCTTGGTAAATAGCCTTTCATTTTGTGTGTCTAGGCCGTGTGTCACACACGGTCCGCCCCACGGGAATGTGTTCCCGCCATGTGTCCCCTACATCTTAATTGTTGCAAAACAGAATGCCCAAAATTGAGCACACGGGCAGAGACACGGGCGTGTGTCTCAGTCGTGTGTGCTACACGGCCTAGCACACGGGCGTGTGGCATGGCCGTGTGGCACAAGTCAGAGAGAACCCTAAATTGAACACAGTCTGAAGCACGGGCGTGTCCTAGGGTCACACGGGCGTGTGGGCCCTGCAGTTAGCAAAAATTTTCTAAGTTTTATAAAATTTCCTTGAGTTCTCAATTTAGTCTCAAACTACCTCCAGTACATGTTTTAGGCCTCGTAGGCTCTTAATAGGGACTTCATGATCGAGTATGAATGGTTTTAATTTGGACACAAATTTTTATGATTCGGTGTGGTGTGATTGCTTGTGATGTGTGTCTGATAATGCCTCAAGCACTGTTCTAGCCTTGAATAAGGGTAAGGGGTGTTATATTTAGTGGTATTATAGCTATGGTTTAGTCAATTCTCGGACTAATCTAACATGTGTGAGAGTCTAGCTATACATGCCATATGTAACCCGTGATAGTGTGGTATCTCCCGACCCTGATGAAATTGTTTTGTGGAGACAGAGATGCTTTCCAACCGAGCTACCTTCGAAATGATGAAAGTGATACTAAGATATTTGAAAATGTGTTTGTGATAAGTTGAAACTTGGAAAGGTATGAAGATGAGTTCACGATCTGTATGTGATGATGTACAAAATGAAATAACCATAAGTTGAGAAATATGGATAAAATGTCATTATTCCGGTTGAACATTGTATTTCGATGGATTATGGTGATTTTATGAAACAGATAAAATGTTTTAAATGTTGTAAACAGGATTTAGCCCCGAAGGGTAATCCTGAATTAAGCCATCTCGAGCATAAGTTATGAAATGGATATAGCCTGGACGGGTAATCCAGAGTAAGCCCTTTGGGGCATACGTTACTGAAAGGATTTTGCTTATAAGCCCTTTAGGGCATATGTTACTGAAAGGATTTTGCTTGGACTGGCAATCCTGTTATGTCATATGTGGCTTGAGAGTGTGCTCTATGAATTTGTGCCAAAAAGGCACTTTTTAATATGAATTGTCGTATTGTTGACATGCATACCTTGAGTATACTAGCCGAGTATCCATCGAAATTATAATAGTTCAATGAGAATTATTCTTGAAATATGGAAAGGTGAAGTGAAATAAAAGTTTATAATGTGATAAGCTCATCCATGTTTGTTTGGCATTCATATGATGTTATGTGTCTAATTTGTTTGATTAAGTAAATGTGATAAGTAAACTTACTCAAATTTATGGAATGTATGTTTAAGTACACTTGTTTGAATAAAGATAATCTGAAAGTTCGTGTAACATAAATATGTATGTTAATTAGCTTGAAGTGAAAAATATGATTGTGAAGATATTTTGAAGATGATAAATGCTAAGTTATATGTGTGTACTTATAAGAGTCGAGTAATAGGCTTTACGACCTCACCCCCTTACCAATGTGGTATTTTATAACGAGTTTCACGATATTTAAGTTGAATGATCTCACCAGTAAGAGACTAAAGAGCTCAGTAGTAGAATAACTAATAATATGGTTAGAGTTATAAATAGTTTGGCAAGTGAATACAGTTCTGGAAAAGATGCCAGGGTATTCTAAAGATCATTTGGATTTCGCGATGTCATGGTTAAAGAAAAGGTTAATCTCGACTAATCGACTCATTCAGGTATAATGACTAAAGTATGTATTTGCTAGAAATTCCTCCGGATTGATTTTCGTTAGTGAATGGAATAATACGGGATTAGTGATGACAAAATTAGTCAGAAAAATGATATTTGAATCGTAAAGATGTCTAAGTGTAATAGTTGTAATTGAATAGATCATGATGATCTCTCTTGTGTATTTTATGTATTCATTTATCCTCATAGATATATGTGATTGTTCATTTTCTAATGAAATTCTTATCGTATAAGAATGCTACCTGATTATAATGTTAGATGAAAGCACTGTTAGTCTGGTTGGTTGATGATCAGCATATCTTATATCTCTCTTCCGGATTCTATTCTATTATGTTTGGAATAAAAGTTGATGGTGAAAATTTATGTGAGGCTATTCTTTTGTACTGGATGTTGTTTTGTTTTGCATATATATTTGCAAAATATATTACCTCTGTTACGATTGATTCCAGAGCCTATAAGCATTATTTTTTCTTCTGGTTTTCTCTAAGGAATCATCAAGATCTTTATTATTTTTTTATGAGTTATGTTCTCGGACTTTGAGTATGATATCGCATCTTGGATTTCTTTATCTCGGTTTTCTTATCATCCTTATTTCGTAAATTATCAATCATGGCTCACATTTAAAGCGTGTTCTTTGGCTTGTGATAACTATGTTTATTACGGTTGTATTCCTGGTTCGATATGGGAAAGTGGTACTTCTGGTATCAGAATTTCTCTAATTTTCTTGAAAGGAATTGACATCATTAAAAGTATAGATAGTGGACGCTCAAGCTCAAATTGTACGATGGTTTCCTTTTCTCAGGCTAGTTTGATTAAGATCAATGAGTTCAATCAGGATAATTTGTTTTCTTGAGCTAATGCAATTGTAAAGATCTTTGACTAGCATGTGAGTAAATTTTGAAAGATTGTATGTTTGAGTTGTTTTAACAGCATGAAGAAGGGAGTATTTTGATATGATATTATTTGAGTTAAGATCGACTCAGTTGTTCTTTTATCTGAATGAACTGGTTATTTGAAAAGTAATTTGAGTT
Organism: Gossypium australe; assembly: GCA_005393395.2. Taxonomy (NCBI): domain Eukaryota; kingdom Viridiplantae; phylum Streptophyta; class Magnoliopsida; order Malvales; family Malvaceae; genus Gossypium; species Gossypium australe. The sequence continues at coordinate 43,134,541 of CM016617.1, forward strand.
ATATGCATTTAAGTTTATCCTCAGGTAAGAAGATAAAATCTTGTACATTCATGGGTGAATAGACAGTTGAAAATGGTTGAAGGTATTGTTAACCGAAGCACTGATTCTTAGTTCAGTTTAAATTGAGTAAAGAATTTTTGATTTTTTAGTGATGCACTATTGAACGGATTGGAATGTGTTTTAATACAAAAATGTAAAGTGATAGTTTATGCTCTCAGACGATTAAAGTCACATGAAAGGAACTATCCGACGGGTGATTTAGAGTCGGCCACTTTTTATGTTTGTGTTGAGAATTTGATGACATCGGTTGACTGATGAAAAATGTCATATGTTTCCTGATCCCAATAGTTTAAAGTATCTAATGTCACAGAAAGATCTAAATTTTAAAACAGTTTAGATGGCTTGAATTATTGAAAGGTTTTGAGAAGTTAACGATTACCTTTGGGAAAGTAGATATAGTTGCAAGTGCTTGAACGGAAAACCTTTGATTATTTTTTGAGTATTGGATGCATGATTAATCTTATTTGATGAGGGTCTGAATCTAGCTAAATAAAAAGCTAAAGTGATGTTTTCTTTGCAAAATCGAGAACCTCAGGAATGTGATAATGAGTGGTAAACTGAACGAGTACAGTGTGAGATGACTTTTGATTCTAAATTTTAGGTCAGACCTAACAACCGTTATCATTATTCCGAGATAGAATTTGTGCAATGGATAATTCAGAGCTTATGTATAAAATTTTGTACAAAGCTCAGTAGTAGCTCATTTGTTCATTCAGGGAGTAATAAAATGTACAGTTATTTGAAATAGATGTTCTGGTGATCAGGTATATAACATGATAGATTAGTTAAGTTATAGGTTTCAGAGACTACTCGATCAGAAATTGTACAGAAGGTAAAAGTGGTTTGTGGCAGTTTAGAATCCACTTAAGAAAATGTATGTGAATTTGAAACATCAGGATATGAAATTCCCATTTAGCGATAGCATGCTTTCAAAAATATTGCCTTGGAAAATGATTCAAAATGTATTTTGTGTATCTATGTTGCAATGGTATCGATTGGACTATTTGAATATGAACACTCCGATAAAGATTAAGATTTAACAGATATGTTGTATAACGAAGAATCGATCAGAATTTTAACACGAGAGATTAAAAAGTTGGGAAATCAAAACATAACCTTAGTCAGGGTTCTTTGGCAGTGTCACGAGATAGAGGAGTCTACGTGAAGATTTAATTTATATTTCGGTAAGATTTTTGGGGACGAAAATCCCTAAAGGGGGAAAGTTGGAATAGCCCGATTTTGGGTCTAGTCAGAACAATGATTTCGGGACCAAAAATCCGACGAAGAAAAATTATTTTAATTATATTTTTATGGTCTACAGTTTTATGAAATGATTTCGTGAAAATTTAGTTCGAAAAGTTTGACGTTTGGGCACTTAATTTAGTAAAAGGGACTAAATTGTAAAAAAGTGCAAAAGTTGAGTTCTACTTGTTAAAGGTTTCCAATTGATATGAGATTTGAAATTCGATGTCTTTAAATGGTAATTAGACCATTGGGTAGGTTGGTGGACAAAAATGGACCTGGTTTGGTATGTTTTCAAAGTTTTTTATTAAGGGCATTTTGGTAATTTGGTAATTAAAATGAATTAAAAAGCCAAAATAAAGCCACAATTTTCCATATTCTTCTTCCTTAGCTGAATCTTACATGGGAAGACATGGCTAGGGTTTTTCAAGATTCTAAGCTCGATTATCGAGAAAAATGAGGTTCAAAGTTAGAACGGAGGAAAAATAAGTATTTGACGATTTAGTCCTTTTTGTCGTTTTTATGCTGAGGTAAGTTCGTATGTAAATAATGCAATGTTATATTTTTATTCTAATGTTTTGATATTGCATGAAATGTATGATTGATTCTATGAGTATATTCGACGAAGTTCCGACAAGAGAGAAATCCCGGTTGAACCTTAGGAATAGATTAAGATACAAGTGACATGTCACTAGGAACCCATGTGATTATGTGATTTATGTGTCCCAGATGCTGGTCCTGTACGTCCTACCGGTGGCTGGGTATACCGGCATATGTTGCGGATACCTGACAGCTTGTGTTAGCAGTACCTTTAGCTACGTCTCGAGTAACAGCTTGTGTGAGCAGGCCCGGGGATAGCTCGAGAGCAAGCTTATATGTGTTATGAGATTTGTGGTAGGATTGGCTACATATGTGGCACTTATGTGCAAACATATGGTGAATGATAGAAATCTTACTTACGACATGAATGTGAGATGTTTAGAAATATGGTCTATTGGTGAAATGATAAAGTGGTGTACAATTAGGTATCTTGAAAGTAGTCAATTGTGACTTAATAAATGTTGTGAGTATGATAGATGTGGATATTGTGTTTTTGATAATTGTGGATGATTTGGTTACCTAAGTATGTTATGTATGTGCTTTGAATTGGTGTAAGTGTATGTGTGTACAAGGGTGGCAAATTGCTTGGTAAATAGCTTTTAATTTTTCCAAACGGGTAGAGACACGGGCGTGTCTCTAGGCTGTGTGTGACACATGGTCCACCCCACGGGCATGTGTTTCGGCCGTGTGTCCCCTACACCTTAATTGTTGCAAAACAAAATGTCCATAATTGAGCACACAAGCGTGTGTCTCAGCCGTGAGTGTTACACGGCCTAGCAAACGAGTGTGTGGCACTACCATGTGGCACAAGTTAGAGAGCACCCTAATTTGAACATGGTCTGAAGCACAAGCGTGTCCCAGGGTCACACGGGTGTGTCCTTTGGACCACACGGGCATGTGGGCCCTACAGTTACCAAAAATTTTCTAAGTTTTATAAAAATTTTCTAAGTTCTTGGTTTAGTCCAAAACCACCTCCAATAAATGTTTTGGGCTTTGTAGGCTCGTAATAGGGACTTCATGATCGAGTATGAATGGTTTTAATTTGGATGCAAATTTTATGACTCGAAGTGGTGTGATTTCTTGTGATGTGTTTCCGGTAATGCCTCAAGCCCTGTTCCGGCATTGAATTTGAGAAAGCGGTGTTACATGAAAGCTTAGTTGCAAGAGTTAACCGATAGACGTTTCGCACGACCTAATTTTTCGCCCTGGTGCATAGTACTGTTTTTAAAAAAGAAAGATGGATCGATGAGAGCATGTATCGAATATCGTTAGCTTAACAAAGTTACGATTAAGAATAAGTATCTTTTGCCGAGAATTGATGATTTGTTCAATCAGTTGAAAGAAGCAACATTATTTTCAAAGATTGGTTTGAGATCTAGTTATTATCAGTTGAGGGTTAAAGATTTTGATGTGCTGAAAACTACATTCAAGACTAGGTACGGGCATTATGAATTTCTTGTTATGCCATTTGGATTAACAAACGCTCCTCCAGTATTCATGTATTTGATGAATAGAGTTTTTAGACCGTATTTGTAAGATTCATCGTTGAATTCATTGATGACATTCTAATCTATTTTTGAGACTAATCTAAGCATGTCGAACATTCGAGGATTGTGTTACAAACATTGAAAGATAACTAGCTGTTTGCTAAATTCAGTAAATGTGAGTTTTGGCTCCGAGAGGTTGGATTTCTAGGACACATTGTTTCAGAGGAAGGCATCAGAGTTGATCCGAGTAAGATTTCAGCAGTTGTTGACTAGAAACCACCAAGAAATGTATCCAAAGTCAGAAGTTTTTTGGGATTAGCTGGCTACTATCGGCGTTTTGTAAAAGGGTTCTCGATGATTGCTACACTGATGTCTCGATTGTTACAAAAAGATGTGAAGTTTGAATGGTCTAAGAAATGCCAACAGAGTTTTCAACAGTTGAAAGCATTGTTAACTGAAGCACCAGTTTTAGTTTAGACTGAGCCAGGTAAAGAATTTGTGATTTTCAGTTATGCATCATTGAATGGTTTGGGATGTGTTTTAATACAAGAAGGTAAACTAATGTGGGGCATTCGAACAGAGATTGAGCTAGATCGCAGTCGAACTTCAAAGCTCCAGCAACTTCGATGGCTAGTGTGGGAAATTTCTGATCCGAGCGACCTGATTGTAAGCATTGTGGTAAAAGACATCTAGGTAATTGTAGATTGAATGACCAAGCATGTTTCAGATGTAGATCATTAGACCATTTTATTTGAGATTGTCTCGAGTCTGTTGAACAAGAGATTGTACAGAATCCGAGGCCAGATAATGTTTCAACTAGAGGTAGATCTTCTCAAAACACAAGAAATGTCAGTGGTAGAAAGAGAGCTATGAAAGATTCGGTTACGAGATCTGAAGCTAGAGCACCTGCTAGAGCTTACGCTATTCGAGCTCGTAAGGAAGCTTTGTCTCCAGATGTTATTACGGGTACATTTACTCTTTATGATACTTCTGTGATTGCATTGATAGATCCAGGGTCTACTCATTCGTATATATGCATAAACTTAGTGTCCAGTAAGACTTTTCTTGTAGAGTCTAATGAATTTTTTATTAGAGTATCGAACCCTTTAGCTAAAAGTGTCTTGGTTGACAAAGTATGTAAGAATTGTCCGTTGATGTTCCGAGATGTTTGTTTTTCAGCTGATCTGATGCTATTACCAATTGATTAGTTTGATATAATTTTGGGCATGGCTTGGTTAACATTGCATGATGCTGTTGTGAACTGCAAAGAATGACCATTGATTTGAGATGTTTGAATGATGAAATAGTTTGGATTGAATATAATGACTTAAAAGGGTTAGCGACTGTGATATCAGAGATGAAAGCTCAAAGTTATATTAAAAAAGGGTTACTAAGCTTATCTTCCCTATGTGATTGATTCGAGAGTGACTGAAAAGAAAGTTGAATAGTGCTAGTTGTCTATGAATTTCCTGACGTGTTTCCTGTAAAACTACAGGGATTACCTCCAACACGCGAAGTTGAATTTGGTATTGATTTATTGCCGGGAACAACTCCTATCTCGATAGCTCCGTATAGAATGGCACCAACAGAATTGAAAGATTTAAAGTCACATTTGCAAGAGTTATAGAGGATTTGCACGACTGAGTTTCTCACCTTGGGGTGTTCCTGTTCTATTTGTGAAAAAGAAAGATGGCACGATGAGAATGTGCATTGATTATCGTCAGTTTAACAACGTGACTATAAAGAACAAATATCCTCTGCCCAGAATTGATGATTTGTTTGATCAGCTAAAAGGAGTTACTGGGTTTTCAAAGATAGATCTAAGATCGAGATATTATCAGTTGCGAGTAAAAAATTCAGACGTTCCGAAAACTGCTTTTAGAACGAGGTACGGGTATTATGAGATTTTAGTTATGCCTTTTGGACTAACAAATGTTCCTGCTATTTTTACGGATCTAATGAACAGAATTTTCAGACCGTATTTAGATCGATTTGTTGTTGCGTTCATTGATGACATTTTTATTTATCCGTGTGATGAAATTGAGCATGCTGAACATTTGAGAATCGTGTTACAAACTCTACGAGATAAGCAGTTGTATGCAAAGTTTAGTAACTGTGAATTTTGGTTGCGTGAAGTTGGTTTTCTGGGACATATTGCGTTAGCATCTGATATACGAGTTAATTCGAGCAAGATTTCAGCTATTTTGGAATGGAAGCCTCCGAAAAATGTGTCTGAAGTTCGCAGTTTTCTGGGACTTGCTGGTTATAATCAAAGGTTCATAAAATGCTTTTCGATGATTGCTACTCCGTTGACTAGATTGCTTCAGAAAGATGTGAAGTTTGAATGGTCCGATAAATGTCAGAAAAACTTTGATCAGTTGAAAGCCCTTTTAACTGAAGCTCCAGTTTTTGTACAACCAGAATCGGGTAAATAATTTTTTATTTATAGTGATGCTTCGTTGAATGGACTGGGATGTGTTTTGATGCAAGAAGGCAAAGCTATAGCTTATGCCTCGAGACAATTGAAAATGCATAAAAGAATTATCTGACACACGATCTTGAGCTAGTTGCGATTGTATTTCCATCAAAGATTTGGTATCACTTTCTCTTTGGTGAAAAAAGCCATGTGTTTTCGGATCATAAAAGTTTGAAATATTTGATGACTCAGAAATACCTGAATTTGAGACAGAGAAGATGGTTAGAATTGTTGAAAGACTACGAGCTTGTGATAGATTATCATACGGGTAAAGCAAATGTTGTTGCTAATGCATTGAGTCAAAAATCGTTGTTTGCATTACGTGCGATGAATGCTCATTCAAAATTGTTTGATGATGGTTCAGTTTTGGCTGAATTGAAAGTGAAACTGTTGTTTCTACAGCAAATATGTGATGCTCAGAAAGTTGATAGTGAAATGTTAGCGAAACAAGCTCAGTGTGATTTGAACTTTGATTCTGAATTTTGAGTTGATGTTGACGATTGTTTGAGGTTTTGAGATCAATTATGTGTTCCTAGAAATCCAGAGTTGATTCAGTCAATATTGAATGAAGTACATAGCAATCGTTTATCTATTCATCCGGGAAGTACAAAGATTTACCATGATTTGAAACAACTTTATTGGTGGTCTGGTATGAAATAGGATATTTTAGAATTTGTCTCGAAATGTAACATCCCGAAATTGGGCCTAGGAGAATTGGGCCTTTTGGGCCCCTAGCGTAGGAACTTTTTAAATATTTTTGGGAACAAGAGAACGGCTTTAACGCAAGTTGGACCTACTAAGTGAGTGATTTTGGAAGGCTAGGGGGCTTCTATGAAGTCCCAGGTTCAAACTTGGGCTTTAGGAAAATTTTGGTTTTAGGTGAATAAAACCCTGAGAGTTAGTAAGTAGGCTTTAAGAATAAAATGTGGAGAAAAATGACACAAAAGGGGTTATGGTCTAGTGGCAAATGGTGCCACATGGGAGACAAGGAGGTGACGTCACACAAGGAAGCAAGGGGTCCAAGGTTCAAGTCTTGGCGCTTGCATTTCTTGATTTATTTTTAAGTGAACTTAGACTTTGGCCCATAGACTTATATTTAGTTGCGCATGATTTTGTACACAAGAGGAGCTTGTGGCCCAGTGGCTAGCGGCGTGGATTAAGTTACAGGGGAGCCTGAGTTCGAATCCCATCGCAAGCAAAAAAGGATATTTATTTTGCTAAGTTGGGACAGCCAGAGCTTGTGTTGGAATTAAACTCTGTTGAAGGAGGGACCCTACATCGGGAAGCTAGCAAGAGGGAAGGTGAGAAGTTGGCTTTAAATAGAGCAATCTATGAGGAGAGTAAGCATACTTGGGTTGGCATTTGGGCATAGGAGTGTTTGGAGCGCGGATCAACTCCAGATTCCTATCAGGTGTGTATTTCACCCTACTCTAGCTGTAGAGTAGCAAATACCGAAATGCCAATCACACGGCGATGGTAGCCACAGGAGCGTGCAAGTGCACATGTGGGAGCTTTGACGCGATAGTTAAGGCCCTCATGAGTGTTCTCATGAGTCTAGGCTGCCTTGGGCCCGTGGGCCCATATGAATAAATTGTATGATTGTGTAATAGATAGTGAACTGGTCTATGTGAATATCATATATGAGGCTAGATTCAGGCTAAATGGGCCACATGAGCGTGTGGGCCCATTTTGGCCGAGAATGGACCATAGGCCCATTCGCATCGTTGTCTCTGCTTAGAATCTTCGTTTACAAAATTACTGAAATACCCTTGGTTTACAAAATTATTGAAATACCCTTAGTTTACAAAATTACCAGAAAAACCCTCAGTTTGCAAAATTACCAAAATACCCCTAGTTTGCAAAATTACCGAAATACCCCATTTTGTGAAATTACCGAGATACCCTTAGTGGGTAAATTATCGAAATACCTTTAATTGGTGAATTATTGAAATACCCTTAATGGGCGAATTACCGAAATACCTTTGATGGGTAAAATTATCAAAATACCCCCAAAGGGGTGAAAATGACCGTTATACACTCGATTATGGTTGAATATCGTGTATATGATTTTATTTACACTTTTATATGTTTGATACATTGCATTTATATCATGTTACATGGGTTGGGTTTGATGATCGGAGGAAGTGTAGCCTGCTGGCTCTGCCACATACTGTTTTGGTGGCTATGCCACGTATATACTATTATTTTTGTGGCTCAGTCACAAATATCGTGATTAGCAGCTTGTCTGCAATATTGGTGTGATTGGCGGGGTGGGTTGACTTGATCCCCACAGGTGACGATTGGTTGGTACGGGGGGGTGTGATTGGTTGGATTGGGTTGGGCTACATTTCATTATTGCATTACCATGATCATTATTTCACAAACAACAAAGTTCGGGGTTTAAAAAAGGATACGAAGTTTTTGATGAACGAGTAGCTTTAAAACAACCCTTTTATGTGACATGCTAGATCTGGTCATAACGTCTAGGCCGGGTTTGGGGTGTTACAGGTTGAAAGGGAGCATGGGTTCAAGTCTTAGCGCTTGCAATTCATTTTGATTTTCTTTTTAAATGAACTTAGACTCCCATAGACTTATATTTAGTTGTGCATGTTTTAAGTTACGAAAGGAGCTTGTGTTGTGGTGGCATATAGCATTTGGAGCATGGGAGGGGGCAAAGGTTCGAATCCCATTGCAAGCAAAAAGGGATATTTATGTCGCTACGTGTGGGAGCTTTGATGCGATAGTTGAGGCCATCATGAGTGTTCTTGTGGGTTTAGGTCGGATAAGTTGTATGATTGTGTAGTAAATATTGGACTGTACTATGTGAATCTCATATCTGTGGCTACATTTGGGCTAAATGGGCCACACAAGCGTGTGGGCCCATTTGGGTCGAGAATGGGCCCTAGGCCCATTCGCATCATTATCTCTGTTTAGAATACCTTGGTTTACAAATTATCGAAATACCCTTAGATTGTAAAATTATCGAAATACCATTGATTTGTGAAATTACCGAAATACCCTTAGATTGCAAAATTATCGAAATACCCCTGATTTGTAAAATTATTGAAATACCCCCGGTTTGTAAAATTTCTGAAATACCCCCGGTTTGCAAAATTACTGAAATACCCCTAATTTGTGAAATTACTGAAATACCCTTGGTTTGCAAAATTACTAAAATACCCCAGTTTGTAAAATTACTGAAATACTCGCGGATTGTAAAATTACTGAAATACCCCTGTAGGGTAGATTTACCGAAATACCTCTAAAGGGTAGGATTATCGAAATACCCTTATAAGGTAAAATGACTATTTTGCCCTGAAGGGTAAATGACTGATTTTGTGCCATGACTTGACTATGATCGTATGACTGTGTTTTAACTGACTTGACTGTGGTCGTGTGACAGATATGCTTGTAATATATGTTAAATGACTGTTACTGAGTATGGTCATTCTGCATACACCTATGATGATTGAGCATGGCATACACGACATATTGCATAGGGTTGGGACAAAGTTACGGAGGAAGTGTACGGCTCGTCGTCGTTCTGTAAAAGGCTTCCAACCTTTCTGCTATATTTATGGCTTTTAGCCATTCTGTTAACCGGCAGCAATGCTATGATATTTATGGCTTTTAGTCGTTCTGTTAACCGACAGTGATGTTGCGATATTTATGGCTTTTAGTCGTTCTGTCTATGGCGCCGAGTCATTCTGTTGACTTAGTGCCGCAACCGGTGCTAAGCTTGGTGTGTTGGCTGGATTTCTGTTTGCATATCTGCATCTGATACTAATTCTGTAATGGGCTTAGGTCCACCTGGTTCTGTTACGGGCTAAGACCCACCTGATACTGTGTCTGTGATGGGCTCAAGCCCAGTCTGTTTCTGCATACACTATATCCGACTGTTTCTATTGTAAGGGATTACACGCTGAGTTTTCACAAACTAAGCCTTCTGTCTAACTGTACAGGTAATCCCCAGACTTAGTAGATTTGGAGCTGCGAAGGACTCGGAGGTGGCCGCAATACTACTCCTGTTTTCGTTTACTTGGCTTTTTATTAGTTTCTGTTTGGATTTTTTTTATATTTGTAATAAGGCCTCTCTAATTTTATAGTTCTCAATCTGAGGTTGTAACATCCTGGAAAGGGCCTATGCATTTTCAGTCTAACTGTACGAAATGACAAGTCTTAAGCACTATGAATAAATTTTTGGATATTTTTGGAAACTCAGAAATGTATGAAAATGAATTGGAAATGAACATTTTCGGAAACCTGGAAATGCTTGGACATGAACATTTTTGGAAACCTAGAAATGCATAGACATGAACATTTTTGGAAACTAGGAAATGTAAGGAAATGATTCAAAAATGGAAAGTGAACATTTCTGGAAACTTGGAAATGTAAGAAAATGGCAAGTTTACAGAGCCGATCGAAAATTTTAGGAAACTTGGAAATGACCTAGAAATGTCAAATTTTAAAGTTTAAAATAGGAAATTAGGGCAAGGAGGCCTTAAAAGAAAAAGTTGGAGAAATTTGACACACAAACAGGCTTGGAAAAGTGGCCTGAAGATGCCACTTAGGGCCTTTGGAAATGGCGCCACATGCAAGGGTGTTGGGCCTGAGTTCGAGTCACTTGGGAAGCAAATAAAGAAAGTTTTATTTTTGTTTTCAGAAGCACAAGGAGTGGGCGGCAAGGCATCTAGAAAAAAAAGAGGTTTATCCTCTTTAAAATTCGGCTATTAAGTGATAAATAAGGGATTTTTTTTAGATTTTTAAATTGGATTATTTAGAAGAGATAAATACTGGATTAAATCCTTTTATTTATCATATTAAAAAGATAAAGTTATCAGATAGAGGAGTGGTGGCCAAGTAAGGGACTCCTTAGCTGATAATTTTGCCTATAAAAGGAAGGAAGGAGGGCTACTCATCAGTTTGTTTCTTTCTCTGCTCTGCCGAAAATTTCCTGGCAAACTCTCTCTGCCGAATTTTCTTCTCCTCTTTTCTTCTTCTTTTCTCTTCTACTGTCAAGCCGAAACCTCTTTGATTCCTGTTTAAGTCTCCATAGCCGAATCTCTGTGGCTTCAATCAAGGGTGCCATCGATTGTGGTGATAAGGTAAGAATAATGGATTCTTGTTGTTTATTCTCTTTCAACCAAGATTTGGGAACTGATTCTTTTAGTTGTCTTTTGGCCAAATATTAAAGGAGGAATTCCGGGATTTCAGATCTAAGGATTTAAGGTAAGAAAAGCATGGTTTAGGCCAGAGGCCAATTGATTTAAGATTATTAAGTGATATGGAAATCAGATCTAACATATGTGTGTAGGGATTTCAACATCTCCATAGCCAAGGGTTACTTTTCGGGATTTGAAATCACAAGGTATGTGTTTAAGATATTCAGCCAAGGCTATTTTAAATATTTAGATTTATTATCAGAAGCCGAAAACTAACCTGTGGAGTAATATAGTGTTTAGCCGAATTCACAAGGGAGGAATACAAAGATCCGGCCCTTGATTCTTAAAATCAATTCAGTTACAAGGTAACTAATACAAATCCTAGTTGTACTTGGAAAAATGGCCGAATGGTCTTTTATATAGTAAGTGATTAACTTATGTAGGATTTGAGATCTAAATCTGTAATCGGTTCTCTTCGGGATTTTCGAGGACTTCATTAAGCGAATCAGGTGTGTACTCCACACTACTTTGTAATATGAATTATGGTTGCATGTATTCAAATATATGTTAATGAAAATATGAGCATGGCTAAGGTACCATGTTAAGGTACTAAGTACTCAGGTACGTTTCCTACTTCTACTAGGAATATGAAATATGTTATTCATAACATGAGAATATGATAAGAATGTGAACTATGGTATATTATGCATATTAATGTTTATGGGGCATATGGTTGTATATTGAAAGGGGAAGTGAAAAGTGGTGACTTACGACCACAGTAATCTGAAAAGTGGTGATCTAAGACCACATTAATCTGAAAAGTGGTTTCCTAAAACCACAGATGCGGAGCCTTAAGCCCGCAAATTGGTGTGTAGCGGAAGGAGGGTCGACTTAGTAGTCCCCACGGTGTGTTTGGCAGGTACGGGGGTGTGTAGCGGATGGGCAATTAGGTTTGGGTTTGGGAATGCATCGTAACTTGTATTTTATGATTGAATGTATTGTATACCTGATTCTATTACGATTTAGTGCCACGTACACATTGAGTCTGGTTGACTCACCCCGTTGGGGAAATATTTTTTTTCAGGTGATGAGCAGTAATGGACCGGGCCGGCAGGAGCTAAAGGTGGCCATGCATCGCAAGGAGAAATTTAAAGACTTGGGCTTTTATTTTACTCAGTACTTAAATTTTATTTTGGGTTTTGATTGATGTAATAAGGCCATGAGGCCCAAGTAGGATTTCTTTATTTCTGTTTAAACTTTTAATTTACTATGTTACGAACTATTTTTGATTAAAGTTCAACTTAAGAATTATTTATTTAAAAATAAACCCTAAACTGTTTTGTCATCGTAATTAAATGATTTCTAAGTAAATAAGTGGGTTTCGATCTAAGCCCAACCCAAAACAATATTTTTCAAAAAAATTACACAAATTTTCTCTAAGTAACAAAGAACTTTGAAACCGATTTTCTTAAGGAACATACCAGATCCGGTTCAGGCTCGTGGGCCGGGTGTGGGGTGTTTCAGAGGTTTTAATCATTATGATTTATACATGTTAGAAGTAGAACGTGGTTTTCCCAAAACGATAATTGTTTTCAAAACACTACGTTTCTGCAATGTTTTCAAAATGCTTCTGCAACTCAATTTTTAAACATCACATTTTCGTAAATTGCTTGTTTTAAATATGCTTCCACAACAGGTAAGGTTTTAAAAGTAATTACATTTTCAAGTGGATAATAATTGCTTAAGTGTTTTGAGTTTTAACAAAGAGGCTTGAATTCTCAAACAAGTTTTAACAACAACAAATATGGTTTTGAAAAACACTTCCATGTGACACGCCAGATTCGGGCCTAACTTCTAGGTCGGGTTTGGGGTGTTACATTTAGTGGTATCAAACCCCGGGTTGCAAAACTCGACTGTGGAATGGGTTTTCAAAATTTTGTATCACAAGATGTTGGTTTCAAATATGTGAAGTGTGTTGAGGTACTTTTCTGGAAAGTGTGGCACACCGAGTCTCTAGCACCAAATCTGTAAGTTCTCTGGCTCCGTTTACTGTTATAGACTGAAATGTTATACTGAGAAACTACTATAGCTAGTAGCATTACACTGAAACTCCATAGATAGAGTAAACTGGGAAAACTATAGTGAGCTTACAAATGCGAAACCAAACTCTAAACTACTATTTCTCATAAGATATCTGTTTAATTACTGAAATAGTTACTAAATTGAATAAAATTTTTAATTTAGATAATTTGCAAAGAGAAAATGAGCGCTAGAAGGGGTACAAGAGGCCGAGGTAGAGGCCGTGGTAGTACTAGAGCTGGATCTTCGGCGTCAGGCCACATGCCCAACGTTGAGGCGAGGGAAAAACTGGCTTCACCGGTAGCTGAGACAGGGTCGCTTGATCGAGTGGCTGGGGATGACGCATTGTCCCAAGCAATGTTGAGGATTCTCGAAAGGGTTGCGGGTACTGCTAGGTCGAATACCGTTACTGTGGGCTATGGGTCAGTTACAGAACGACTCCGGTCAAATAGAGCAGAGATCTTTAGGGGAGTTTCTGGGGTGACCCCGAGTGTGGCAGAATACTGGTTGGAGGCCACCGAAAGAATTATGGATGACCTCGACTATACATTGGAACAAAAGTTGAAGGGTGCTGTGTCCCTGCTGAGGGATGAAGCCTATCAGTGGTGGCTTATGGTAAAAGAAGGTACTCCGTCTGACCGATTGACCTGGGAATTCTTTAAGTCAATGTTTTAGGGAAAGTACGTGGGTGCTAGCTATGTCGACGCTCGTATGAAAGAATTTCTAAATTTGATTCAAGGTGACAGATCTTTGGCTGAGTACGAGGCAAAATTTTTGTGACTTAGTCGGTATGGTCGAGGAATAGTAGCAACGAAATACGAGCGCTGTGTTCGATTCAAGGACAGCCTCAGGGACAACCTCCGATTGTTGATAGCTCCACGGAAGGAGTGGGACTTTCCCACGTTAGTGGAGAAAGCTAAGATTGCTAAGGAGGTAAAGCGTGCCAAGCGTCAGAACCGGGAAAAGGAAAGGAGTAGAGATAAGAGGGATTTAGAACCCCCTAATTCAGATCGGAGGCCCAAGAGAAAGGTCGGAATGGAAAGGCCAGTTCGAGTTAGGGCCCCTGATGCTGTTGCTGGATCACAGCCTTGTTCGGATTGTGTGAGCTATCATCGGGGTGACTATCGGAAAAGGACTGGACGTGGTTCAGGTGTGGATCACTGGAGCACTTTGGGAGAAATTGTCCACAGAGGCCTAGGCAGATGCAGGCTACAGGGCATGGTTTTACTCAGCCGGCGAGAGGTGGACAACAGCCGCCAAGAGGCCGTAGTCAGGCCAAGGGTGGAAACGGAGTAGGCCGTGGAGCACCTGGCAGAGGTGTTAGGCAAGCTGAGGCGAGGCAACCAGCTTTGGTATACGCAGCACATCGCCGAGAGGTTAGAGACGCTCAAGACGCGGATACTGGTACGTACTTAAACTGTAGTGTACTGCATTTAATTTTGAACTAGCGTATGCAGTAAAAGCGTAGTGGTGTAACCTGTGTTGTACGGCTATTATATAGTTGGAAATTTCGAGGACAAAATTTCTTTAAAGGGGTAGAATTGTAACGCCTCGAATTTTTGGGCCTAGTAGAATTAGGCCTATTGGGCTTGGGCTTGGGAGCGTTTAAATTTTTTGAGAATAAGAGAATGGAACTAATGCAAGTTGGACCTATTAGGTGAGTGATTTTGGAAGGTTATGGGGCTTCTATGAAGTCCCGGGTTCAAACTTGGGCTTTAGGAAAAATTTGGTTTTAAGTGAATAAGGCCCTGAGAGTTAGTAAGTAGGCTTTAAGAATAAAATGTGGAAAAAAATGACACAAAAGGAAGTGAGTGGTCTAGTGTCAAGGAGTCATTAAGGTTGCAAGGGAGCATGGGTTCAAGTCTTGGCGCTTGCAATTCATTTTGATTTTCTTTTTAAATGAACTTAGACTTTGCCCTATAGACTTATATTTAGTTGCGCATGTTTTAAGTCACAAAAGGAGCTTGTGTTGTGGTGGCATGTAGGGTTTGGAGCATGAGAGAGGGCAAGGGTTCGAATCCCATTGCAAGCAAAAAGAGATATTTATTTTGATAAGTTGAGAAGACAGGTGGTTGTGATGGAATTAAACTCTGCTAAAGGAGGGATCCCACATCGGGAAGCTAGCATGAGAGTAATTGAGAAGCTAGCTTTAAATAGAGTGATCTATGAGGAGAGTAAGAATACCTTGGTTGGCGTTTGGGCATAGAAGTGTTCGGAGCACGGATTAACTCCAGATTCCTATCAAGTGTGTATTTCGCACTACTCTAGCTGCAGAGCGGCAAATGCCGAAATGCCGGTCACACGGCGATGGTAGCCACACGAGCGTGCGAGCGCACGTGTGGGAGCTTCGACGCGATAGTTGAGGCCGTCATGAGTGTTCTTGTGGGTTTAGGTTGTTTGGGCCACGATGGGCCAAATGGGCCAATGGGCTCGTGGGCCCAATCGTATAAGTTGTATGATTGTGTAGTCAATATTGGACTGGACTATGTGAATCTCATATCTGTGGCTAGATTGGGCTAAATGGGCCGAAAATGGGCCCTAGGCCTAGTCGCATCGTTATCTCTTTTTAGAATACCTTGGTTTGCAAATTATCGAAATACCCCTGATTTGTGAAATTACCGAAATACACTTGATTTGAAAAATTACTGAAATACCCCCTGATTTGTGAAATTATCGAAATACCCTTAGTTTGCAAAATTACTAAAATACCCCTGATTTGCAAAATTACTGAAATACCTCCGGATTGCAAAATTATCGAAATACCCCTATAGGGTAGAATTACCGAAATACCTCTGAAGGGTTGGATTATCGAAATACCCTTATAGAGTAAAATGACTATTTTGCCCCTATGGGTAAATGACTGATTTTGTGCCATGACTTGACTGTGATCATATGATTGTGTTTTAACTGACTTGACTGTGGTCGTGTGACTTGTATGCTTGTAATATATGTTAAATGATTGTTACTGAGTATGGTCATTCTGCATACACCTAAGATGATTGAGCATGACATACACGACATATTGCATGGGGTGGGACAAAGTTACGGAGGAAGTGTACAGCCCATTGCCATTCTGTACAAGGTTTCAACCTTTGTGCAATATTTATAGCTTTTACCCGTTCTGTTAACAGGTAGCAATGCTGCGATATTTATGGCTTTTAGCAGTTCTTTTAACCGGCAGTGATGCTGCGATATTTATGGCTTTTAGCCGTTCTGTCTACGGCGTCGAGTCGTTCTATTGACTTAGTGCCACAACTGGTGCTAAGCTTGGTGTGTTGACTGGGTAGGTCGATTTTATCCCGACATGGCGAATTGGTTGGATTGGGCTAGATTTCTGTTTGCATATCTGCATCTGATACAGATTCTGTAATGGGCTTAGGTCCACCTGGTTTTGTTATGGGCTAAGACCCACCTGATACTGTGTCTGTGATGGGCTCAGGCCAGTCTGATTCTGCATACCGAATATCTGACTGTTTGTATAATAAGGGATTACACACTGAGTTTTCGCAAACTCACCCTTCTGTCTAACTATATAGGTAATCCCCAGACTTAGTGGATTTAGAGCTGCGAGGGACTCGGAGGTGGCCACAATACTGCTCCTGTTTTTGTTTACTTGGCTTTTTATTAGTTTCTGTTTGGATTTTTTTTATATTTGTAATAAGGCCTCTCCAATTTTATAGTTCTCAATATGAGGTTTTAATCATTATGATTTATACATGTTAGAAGTAGAACGCAATTTTCCTAAAACGATATCTGTTTTCAAAAGACTACATTTCCACAACGTTTTCAAATGCTTCTGCAACTCAATTTTTAAACATCACATTTTCGTAAATTGTTTATTTTAAATATGCTTCTGCAATAGATAAGGTTTTAAAAGTAAATACTTTTTCAAGTGGATAACAATTGCTTAAGTGTTTTGAGTTTTAACAAAGAGGCTTGAACTCTCAAACAAGTTTTAACAACAACAAGTCTGTGAATTTCTTGACGTGTTTCCTAAAGAACTACCGGGATTACCTTCGATATGCGAAGTTGAATTTGCTATTGATTTATTGCCAGGAACAGCTCCTATCTCGATAGCTCCATATAGAATGGCACCAACAAAATTGATAGAATTAAAGTCACAGTTGCAACAGTTGACAGATAGAGGATTTGCACGACCGGGTTTCTCACCTTGGGTGCTCCTGTTCTATTTGTGAAAAAGAAAGATGGCACGATGAGAATGTGCATTGATTATTGTGAGTTTAACACAGTGACTATAAAGAACAAACATCCTCTGCCCAGAATTGATGATTTGTTTTGTCAGCTGAAAAGAGCTACTGTGTTTTCAAACATAGATCTGAGATCGGGATATTATCAGTTGCGAGTAAAAAATTCAGACATTCTGAAAACTGCTTTCAGAACGAGGTACGGGCTTTATGAGTTTTTAGTTATGCCTTTCAGACTAACAAATGCTTCTACTATTTTTATGGATCTAATGAATAGATTTTCAGACCATATTTAGATCGATTTGTTGTTGTGTTCAATGACGACATTTTGATTTATTCGCATGATGAAATTGAGCATGCTAAACATTTAAGAATCGTGTTATAAACTCTACGAGATAAGCAAATTGTAGGCAAAGTTTAGTAAATGTGAATTTTAGTTGTGTGAAGTTGGTTTTCTGGGACATATTGAGTCAGCATCTAGTATAGGAGTTGATTCGAGCAAGATTTCAGCTATTTTGGAATGGAAGCCTCCAACAAATGTGTCTGAAGTTTGCAATTTTCTGGGACTTGCTGGTTATTATCGAAGGTTCGTAAAAGGCTTTTTTATGATTGCTACTCCGTTGACTAGATTGCTTCAGAAAGCTATGAAGTTTGAATGGTCCGATAAATGTCAGAAAAGCTTTGATCAGTTGAAAGCCCTTTTAACTGAAGCTCCAGTTTTGGTACAACCAGTATCGGGTAAAGAATTTGTTATTTATAGTGATGATTCGTTGAACGGACTGGGATGTGTTTTGATGCAAGAAAGCAAAGTTATAGCTTATGCCTCGAGACAATTGAAATCGCATGAAAAGAATTATCCGACACACGATCTTGAGCTAGCTGCGATTGTATTTGCATTAAAGATTTGGCGTCACTATCTCTTTGGTGAAAAATGCCATGTGTTTTCGGATCATAAAAGATTGAAATATTTGATGACTCAGAAATACCTAAATTTGCGACAGAGAAGATGTTTAGAATTGTTGAAAGACTACGAGCTTGTGATAGATTATCATCCGGGTAAAGCGAATGTTGTTGCTGATGCATTGAGTCAAAAATTGTTGTTTGCATTACGTGCGATGTATGCTCATTTAGAATTGCCTGATGATGGTTCAGTTTTGGCTGAATTGAAAGTGAAACTGTTGTTTTTATAGCAAATATGTGATGCTCAGAAAGTTGATAATGAAATGTTAGCGAAACAAGCTCAGTGTGATTTGAACTTTGATTCTGAATTTTAAGTTGATGTTGACGATTGTTTGAGGTTTTGAGATCAATTATGTGTTTCGAGAAATCCAGAGTTGATTCAGTCAATATTGAAAGAAGTACATAGCAATCACTCATCTATTCATCCGGGGAGTATAAAGATGTACCATGATTTGAAACAACTTTATTGGTGGCCTGGTATGAAACGGGATATTTTAGAATTTTCTCGGAATGTTTAGTTTGTCAGCAAGTTAAAGCTGAACATCAAGTACCATCTAGTTTGTTACAACCGATTTTGATTCCTGAATGGAAATGGGATAGAGTGTCAATGGATTTTGTTTCAGGGTTGCGTTTGACTCCGAGAAAGAAAAATGCAATCTGGGTCGTAGTTGACAGATTGACGAAATCAGCCCATTTTATTCCGATACGATCTGATTACTCACTTGATAAATTAGCTGAGCTTTATATTTTTGATATTGTGAGATTGCACAGAGTGCCTCTATCTATTGTGTCTGATAGAGATCCGACGTTTACTTCGCAATTCTGGAAGAAACTGCAATAGGCTTTAGGTACTAAACTACATTTAAGTATAGCTTTTCACCCACAAACCGATGGCAAATTCGAGCGGATTATTTAGATACTCGAGGATATGTTGAGATGTTGCATTCTTGAGTTTGATGGTACGTGGGAGTAATATTTGTCATTGATTAAGTTTGCGTACAATAATATTTTTCAATCGAGCATCAAAATGGCACCTTATGAGGCTTTGTACGGACGAAAATATCGATCACCATTGTATTGGACTGAGCTAAGTGAAACTAAGATACACGGGGTCGATTTGATCAAAGAAACTGAATAGAAAGTAAAAGTGATTCGTAATAGTTTGAAAGCCGCGTTAGATTGTCAGAAATCTTACGCAGACTTTAAAAGAAAAGATATCGAGTTTGAAATCGGCGATAAAGTGTTTTTGAAAGTGTCTCAATGGAAGAAAATACTCCGATTTGGGCGTGAAGGCAAATTGAGTTCGAGATTCATCAGGCTGTATGAAATTATTGAGCGCATTGGACCTGTTGCGTATAGATTGTTGCTACCACCTGAGCTGGAAAGGATTCATAATTTATTTCACGTATCTATGCTTCGTTGATACAGATTTGATCCATCACATGTAATTTCTCCGTCTGATATTGAAATTCGATCCGATATGACTTATGAGGAAGAACCGATACAGGTTTTAGATCGCGAGGTGAAAGAATTGAGAAATAAGAAAATCTCATTAGTGAAAGTCTTATGGCATCGACACGAAGTGGAAGAGGCTACATGGCATCCTGAAGATACTATGAGACAAAAATATCTGAATCTGTTTAACGGTAAGATTTTTAGGGACAAAAATCCCTGAAGGGGAGAATTGTAACAGTCTGATTTATATCCTAGTCGGAATAGTGGTTTTGGGACCTAAAATTCGAGTCAAAAAATATTTTAATATTATTTTTGGTGCTTTCATTATGTGATTAAGCATGTGTAAAGGTTTCATGAATTAATTTGTCCGTTTGTGTGCTTAATTAGAGAAAAGGATCTAATTGCATAAAATGCAAAATTAGCATGCTATGTAACAGCCCGACTTAGGGCCTAGTCAGAATAGTGGTGCGAGACCACAAATCCAAAAAAGAAATATGTGTTTAAATGATTTTATAAGGCTGATGAGGTATTTGCATGATAGTGTGAAAATTTCATAAAGGAATTTTATTAATTAGTGAATAAATTGTCCATTAGGACTAAATTGCAAGGATTAGAAAATATGAGATTTTAGAAGATTTAAGTATGAAATAGAATTATAAAATTTATTAGAGGTCCTTATTTAGCAATTAGACCATTATATGTTAAGATGGACAAAAATGGACATAGGAAGGAAACATCTTAAGAAGGAATCATTGAGGGCATTTTTGTCATTTGGTAAATTGAGAATTAAAAGGGAAAAGAAGTCAAAATTAGTGTTCATCTTCTCCATGCTAGCCGAAAATTTCAAGGGCACCATAGCTAGGGTTTCTTCATCTTTCAAGCTTGATAGCAAGTGTATCCTAGCCCCGTTTTTAATGTTCTTTGCATTTGTGAGATCCTTGTAGCTAGGTTTAGCTATTTCTAGCTATATTTTGAGCTAAGAATTATGTTTAGAAATTTACCCATGTATGACATGCATGTATTTTGATGTTTTATGGAAGAATATGAAAGTTTGATGTATGATAAACATCTTTTTTTATAAGTGATTTTCATGAAAAATGCATAAAAGGACCAAATTGTAAAAATTGTAGAAATGGTCATACATGAGTGAAATAGTGGAAATTGAATGTTGTTATAGTTGAGAATATGATTTGGCTAGGCTTGGAATGCAAAAAAGTCGAACAAAAATTCATTTTACGAGCCTAGGGGCAAAAGTGAGTATGATAAAGTTTAGGGGCAACAATGTAAAATTTTGCCAATGTATGAAATATGAGTAAATTTAGTTAATGTAAGTCTTGAACAAGTTAACTTGTTATTATAGATCAAGAAACACGAAGCCCGAACCGAAAGCGAGGCAAGAACAAAGTGGTGGATTAAATTGCATATCAACACATATTTTTGAGTACCAAGGTAAGTTTGTATGAATTTATTGCTACATATGTTATTATGATTAAATTCATTTCTATGTTGAATATTGTACATTATTTCATGAAGTTGATTAAAAATGACTAATAAGAAATTTAATGATAACAAGCAAGTGAAAGACTCGACTACAGATTCGGAATAATGAGGATACCTATGTCACAACATGAGATAAAGAAAGCCCGTGTATGACCATGTTTGGGGCATGGCATCGGCACTCAAGGAATGTAGGTCCCGTGTAAGACCATATCTGGGATATGGCATCGGCACCCAACGTAGATCCTGTATAAGATAATGTTTGGGACATGGCATCAGCATCAAATAAGGAAGATCTCGTGTAAGACCATGTCTAGGACATGGCATCGACACCATAAAAGGAAGATCTCGTGTAAGACCATGTCTGGGACATGGCATCGACATCAAGCTAAGAGATCCCGTGTAAGACCATATCTAGGATATGGCATCGGCATCATGAGGCTATCCCATGTAAGACCACTCTGGGATATGGCATTAGATCGAGATACATGGTTTATGAGATTGAGTATCCTCTGATATTTCGAGTAATTCAATGGGCAAAAGAGTAAGCATGAAAAAGTGACTAAGAGCAAAGTAAGTAAAGTTGACGATGAGATAAGTTGTATAAGAATGATAAATAATTTCATTTAGGTTAAGGAAGATAGAGATTCAAGTTATTGTCTATGATAGTTTAAGTGCTAAACTATGTAACGAGTGATACAGGTACTATGAGTAAATACAAGTTAAGGTAACCCTAATGTGATGGGTAAGTATGAGTAAGAGTAAGTATGAGTAAGTAAGTTTAAGCACTTAAGGTTTATGTGTTCTTGTTTCATGATGAATGAGTTTATTTTGAGCAATTCTGTTGCTACATAAGATTTCATGCAAACTTACTAAGCTATATGCTTACTTCTCTCTTTTCCTTCTTTCTCGTAGTATTGCCAAGCTAACTCAGGGATCGTAGACGTCGGAGCTCGGATCACACTATCAATCAATATTTTGGTATAGCTAAGTTGTTCTGTTTTTAGTATGGCATGTATAGAGATATTGTCATTTTGAGTTATACCATATTGAGAGCCAAGAAGATAGCTACTAAAGTTATTATTCTTTTTGTATATAGCCAAAGAAATTGGCTAATATTTGTTAAGCCCACATCTTATTGATGATGAATTGGGTATTATTCATAGTATATGAATGTTACATTATGTATTGCCTGAGTTGGTATAAGTGTGTTTATGTTTCATGGTGGCAATTGGCTTGGAAAATAGCCTCTAAGTGCCTACACAGGCAGACACACGGGTGTGTGTATAGGCCATGTGTGATACACGGCTAGCCCCATGGGTGTGCTAATAGGTTGTGTGTCCCTTACATCAACTTACGAGAATATGATTCGTCACACGGACCAGCACACGAGCGTGTGCCATGGCCGTGTGCTAATAAGGGTTTGATGACATCATAAATAGAGAGCTCCACGGACAGACGACATGGGCATGTAGGTCATGTGAAGGACACGGGTTATAGACACGTGCATGTGCCCAGCCTTGTGAAAACCCTTGTAGGTTCAAAATAAAAATAAAATCTACACGGGCTAGGGACATAGGCGTGTGAGACCACACGACCTGCCCACACGGGCGTGTCCCAAGTCACACGGGCGTGTGACTTCTGTTTAGGCAAAAATTTTCAAGGAGTGTAAACTTTTCCAGTTGAACTCCGGTAACTTCCAGATATATGTTTAAGGCCTCGTGGCCCACGATATGCACGTTATGATTAAAAAGTAAAAAAAAGTTTCAAGTTGGATCAAAATTTTATAACTCGACAAGACATGTTTAAGTAAGATTAAGTGCGGCAATGCCTCGTATCCTGTCCCGGCATCGAACACGGTAAGGGGTGTTACATTTAGTGGTATCAGAGCTACGGTTTAGTTGATTCTCAAACTAACATAGCGTATGTTTGAGTCTAGCTATACATGCCATACATAAGAGTATTTATATAATGATAGTGTGACGACTCCTGACGATTTCAATTGTGTTTTCATATAGTAAATGGATCCCGAAATAGCTATGGTAGATGATGTAGAAAGTAATGCACCGACTCCCGCTGAAGGGACGGTGCCGAATGAGAATGAGAATAGACCCACTACGGTAAGTCTGAGAGGAGGAGAGGAGCCTAGGGAAGCTTTCCTCCACATGATTAATGCATGGTACACAGAGTTCGTTCGCACGAACCAGAATGCAGCACCCCCTCCACCCCTGCCTATTCCTCAACCTACCCTTTTAGCCCCTCAAGTGGTAGAAGTGGTAAGAAGAGAAAAGCCTCCGGTAGACAGAACCCGAAAGAAAGGAGCTGAGGAATTCCAGGCTAGTAAAGATGATGATCCGGAAAGAGCAAAGTTCTGGCTTGAAAATACCATCAGGGTATTTGACGAGTTATCATGCACAACTGAAGAGTGCATGAAGTGTGTAGTATCTCTCTTAAAAGATTTTTCTTATCAGTGGTGGAACACCCTTGTGTCAATTGTACCAAGGGAAAGGATCACATGGGAGTTTTTCCAAGAAGAATTCAAGAAGAAGTATAGTCAGAGGTTCATCAACCAAAAAAGGAAGGAATTCTTGGAATTGAAGCAAGGTAAGATGATAGTGAATGAGTACGAGCGTGAGTTTGTAAGGCTCAGCAAATATGCTCGAGAGTGTGTATCTACAGAGGCTATTATGTGTAAAAGATTTGATGACTGACTAAATGAAGACATTATGTTTTTTGTTGGCATCCTCGAGTTGAAGGAATTTGTTGTGCTAGTGGACCGTGCTTGTAAAGCTGAAGAATTGGTTAAAGAGAAAAGAAAAGCTGAGATGGAGTCACGTGACTCAAGAAAGAGACAGTGGAGTAAGTCGTTTTAGTCCTCGTCCAAGAAGTCGAGAGATTTCTCTACCCGATCAACTACTTCAGCTGGGATTTCCAGCAGAGGCAAGGGTAAACAGTATTCGGGGAATAAGGCTCAGACTATTTCAGTCACTAGTGTTGGAAATGTTAGATCTAATAGATCGAAATGCCCACAGTGCAGCAGACGTCATCCTAGTGAGTGTCGTGCACACGAGAGTGCTTGTTTCAAATGCGGTTCCCAGGACCACTTTATCAGAGAATGTCCCAAAATGGTTGAGAAAGAGAAGGTTCAGAGCGCAAGATCAGGAAGTACTAATAGAGGAAAGCAACAAAGGAACCCGGGAAGTGGGGCGAGTTGTAAGGGTACACCCCGAGAGCAGGCTGCAAGATCCGAGGGTAGAGCACCTGCAAGGACTTACGCCATTCGCGCTTGTGAAGAGGCATCATCTTCTGATGTAATTACGGGTACATTTTTTCTTCATTACACTAATGTTGTTGCTTTAATTGATCCAGGGTCTACCCATTCATATATTTGCATGAAATTAGCATCTAGCATGAGCATGCTTGTTGAGTCTACAGTATTTGTGATAAAAGTGTCTAACCCACTAGGCAAAAGTGTATTAGTAGATAAAGTATGCAAAGATTGCCCATTAATGATTAGAGGCCATTATTTTAAGGCAAACCTCATCCTATTGCCATTTGATGAATTTGACATTATTCTAGGTATGGATTGGTTAACCACTCATGATGTGATAGTAAATTATGGAAAGAAATATATTGAGTTGAGATTTGAAAACGGGGACACTCTTCATGTTGAATCAGATGAACAAGACAGATCGTCAGTAGTGATCTCTCACATGTCGGTGCAGAGGTATGTAAGAAAAGGGTATGAGGCGTATCTTGCATTTGTGATGAATGCCAAAGAAACCGAGTTAAAGATTGAATCAGTACCGATAGTATGTGAGTACCCATATGTTTTTCCCAAGGAATTTTCAGGATTGCCTCCTGTTAGAGAGGTTGAATTTGGCATCGAGTTAGCTCCCGATGCTATATCGATATCGATTGCTCCTTACAGGATGGCTCCAACTGAGTTGAAAGAGTTGAAGGCACAGTTGCAAGAGCTGGCGGACAAAGGTTTTGCTAGACCGAGTAGCTCTCTATGGGGTGCTTCGGTATTATTTGTGAAAAAGAAAGATGGCTCCATAAGATTGTGTATAGATTACTGACAGCTTAATAGAGTAACAGTTAAGAACAAGTACCCATTGCCAAGGATTGACGATTTGTTTGATCAATTGAAGGGAGCCACTGTATTCTCCAAGATAGACTCGAGGTCAGGATACTATCAGTTGAGAGTAAAAGACTCAGATGTGCCAAAGACTGCATTTTGGACGAGGTATGGGCACTATGAATTTTTAGTCATGCCTTTTGGTTTAACTAATACCCCGGCGGTGTTTATAGATCTAATGAACCGCATCTTTCGGCCATACCTAGATAAGTTTATGGTTGTTTTTATTGATGAAATATTGATATATTCTCGAGATGAGCCTGAGCATGCTGAGCACTTAAGGATAATTTTACAGATTCTAAGAGATAATCAGTTGTATGCCAATTCAGTAAAAGTGAATTTTGGCTCAAGGAAGTTGGATTTCTGGGACACATTGTCTCGAGAGATGGAGTCCAAGTTGACCCAAGTAAGATCTCAGCCATTGTGGATTGGAAATTTCCAAAAAATGTATCTGAAGTTAGAAGTTTTCTGGGCTAGCTGGCTATTATAGGCGGTTCATCAAGGGGTTTTCCATGATAGAGACTCTAATGATGAAACAGTTCCAGAAAAATGTAAACTTTGAATGGAGGGAAAATTGCCAACAGAGTTTTGAGAAATTAAAGACCATGTTGACAGAGGCTTCAGTTCTAGTACAACTTGAGTCAGGAAAAGAATTTGTGATCTACAGCAATGCATCCTTAAACGGATTCGGCTGTGTACTTATGCAAGAAGGCAAGGTGATAGTGTATGCCTCCAGACAGCTAAAGGCACATGAAAAGAATTACCCGACAAATGATTTAGAATTGGCTGCTATTGTTTTTGCATTGAAGATTTGGAGACACCATTTGTATGGTGAAAAATGTCGGATATTCACCGATCACAAAGGTTTAAAGCATTTGATGACTCAAAGGGAATTGAATTTAAGACAACGGAGATGGTTAGAGTTGATAAAACATTATGAGTTGGTCATTGATTACCATCCAGTGAAGGCAAACATAGTCGCCGACACTTTAAGTAGAAAATCCTTATTTGCTTTGAGGGCTATGAATACACAGATGACCTTGTTCGATGATGGTTCCGTTCTAGCTTAGTTGAGGGCTAGGCCGATGTTCCTCCAAGAGATTTATGAGGCACATAAAGATGACAGTGAATTGCAAGCCAAAAGAATTCAATGTGAGTCGGGTATTGAATCTGACTTCTGGATTGATTCAGACGGATGTTTAATGTTTAGAGACAGAGTTTGTGTACCAAGAAATGATGAGCTCATTCGTAAAGTTTTGTGTGAGGCACTAGCGGATACTTATCTGTACATTCGGGTAGCACCAAGATGTATAATGATTTGAAGAAATGGTACTGGTGGACGAGTATGAAGAAAGATATTTCTGAGTTTGTTTCAAGATGCTTGATTTGTCAGCAAGTAAAGGCTGAACACCAAGTACCTTCGGGTTTGCTTCAACCTGTTATGGTACCCGAGTGGAAGTGGGACAGAGTTACCATGTATTTTGTAACGGGTTTGCTGTCGACACCAAGTAAGAAAGATGTTGTATGGGTTGTAGTCGATAGACTTACGAAGTTAGCCCATTTCATACTTGTACGAGTTGACTATTCACTTGATAAGTTGGCAAACTTGTACATTTCAGAGATAGTAAGGCTTCATGGAGTGCCTTTATTAATTATATCGGATAAATATCCGAGATTTACATCCAGATTTTGGAAAAAGTTGCAAGGGGCCTTGGGCACAAAGTTGAGTTTTAGTACGGCTTTTCACCCCAAACCGATGGATAGCCGGAGAGGGTAATACAAGTACTTGAAGATAAGTTATGGTGTTGTATTCTTGAGTTTCAGGGCAGCTGGGAGAAATATTTACCTTTGGTGGAATTCGCCTACAATAACAGTTTTCAATCGAGTTTGAGAATGGCGCCTTATGAGGCTTTATATGGGCTTAAATGTTGAACGCCTTTATATTGGACTGAGCTTAAGGAAAACCAGATTCACGGGGTTGACTTGGTTAGAGAAACCGAAGAAAAAGTAAAGGTGATTCGAGATTGTTTATAAGTTGCTTCTGATCGACAAAAATCCTACTCGGATTTAAAAAGAAAAGAAATTGAGTATCAAGTCGGTGATAGAGTAGCATGAAAAATGCATAAAAGGACCAAATTGTAAAAATTGTAGAAATGGTCATACATGAGTGAAATAGTGGAAATTGAATGTTGTTATAATTGAGAATATGATTCGACTAGGCTTGAAATGCAAGAAAGTCTAACAAAAATTCATTTTACGAGCCTAAGGGTAAAAGTGTAATTATGATAAAGTTTAGGGGTAAAAATGTAAAATTTTGCCAAAGTATGAAATATGAGTAAATTTAGTCAATGTAAGTACTAGACTAGTTAAATTGTTATTATAGATCAAGAAACACGAAGCCCAGACCGAAACAGAGGTATGAATAAAGTGGTGGATTAAATTGCATATCAACACATATTTTAGAGTATCGAGATAAGTTTGTATGACTTTATTGCTACATGTGTTATTATGATTAAATTAATTTCTATGTTGAATATTGTACATTATTTTCATGAGAACAAGCAAGTGAAAGATTCGGAATAACGAGGATACCTATGTCACAACATGAGATAAGGAAAGCCCGTGTATGACCACGTCTGGGGCATGGCATTGGCACTCAAGGACTGTAGGTCCCCGTATAAGACCACATCTGGGATATGGCATCGGCAACGAACGTGGAACCTGTATAAGACCATGTCTGGGACATGGCATCAGCATCGAAAAAGGAAGGTCTCGTGTAAGACCATGTCTGGGACATGGCATCGACACTATTTAAGGAAGGTCTCGAATAAGACCATGTCTGGGACATGGCATTGACACCATAAAAAGAAGATCTCGTGTAAGACCATGTCTGGGACATGGCATCGACATCAAGCTAAGAGATCCTGTGTAAGACCATATTTGGGATATGGCATCGGCATCATGAGGCGATCCCATGTAAGACCATATTGGGGATATGGCATTGGCATCGAGATACATGGTTGATGAGATTGAGTATCCTTTGATATTCTGATTAATTCAATGGGCAAAAGAGGAAGCATGAAAAAGTGACTAAGAGCAAAGTAAGTAAAGTTGACGGTTAGATAAGTTGTATAAGAATGATAAAGAATTTCATTAAAGTTAAGGAAGATAGAGATTCAAGTTATTGTCTATGATAGTTTAAGTGCTAAACTATGTAATGAGTGATATAGATACTACGAGTAAATACAAGTTAAGGTAACCCTAATGTGATGGGTAAGTATGAGTAAGTAAGTTTAAGCATTTAAGGTTAATGTGTTCTTGTTTCATAATGAATGAGTTTATTTTGAGCAATTATGTTGCTACATAAGATTTATGCAAACTTACTAAGCTATCTGCTTACTTCTCTCTTCTCCTTCTTTCTTGTAGTATCGCCAAGCTAACTCAGGGATCGTAGACGTCGAAGCTCCGATCACACTATCAATCAATATTTTGGTATAGCTAAGTTGTTCTGTGTTCAGTATGGCATGTATAGAGATATTGTCATTTTGAGTTATACCATATTGAGAGCCAATAAGATAGCTACTAAAGTTATTATTGTTTTTGTATATAGCCAAAGAAATTGGCTAATATTTGTTAAGTCCATATCTTCTTGATGATGAATTGGGTATTATTCATAGTGTATGAATGTTACATTATGTATTGCTTGAGTTGGTATAAGTGTGTTTATGTTTCAAGGTGGCAATTGGCTTGGAAAAGAGCCTCTAAGTGTCCACACGGGCGTGTGTCTAGGCTCTGTGTGATACACGGCCAACCCAATGGGTGTGCTAATAGGCCGTGTGTCCCTTGCATCAACTTACGAGAATATGATTCGTCACACGGACCAGCACACGGGTGTGTGCCATGGCCGTGTGCTAATAAGGGTTTGATGATGTCATAAATAGAGAGCTCCACGGGCAGAGGACACGGGCGTGTCTAAGTCGTGTGAAGGACACGGGTTATAGACACGGGTGTGTGCCCAGCAGTGTGAAAACCCCTGTAGGTTCAAAATAAAAATAAATTCTACATGGGCTAGGGACATAAGCGTGTGAGACCCCACGGCCTGCCCACACGGGCGTGTCCCAAGTCACACGGATGTGTGACCCCTGTTTACGCAAAAATTTTCAAAGAGTGTAAAATTTTTCGATTTTGCTCTGATACCTTCTGGATGTATGTTTAAGGCCTCGTATGACCACGATATGCACGTTATGATTAAAAAGAAAAAAAATTTCAAGTTGGATCAAAATTTTATGACCCGATAATACATGTTTAAGTAAGATTAAGTACGGTAATGCTTCGTGTCCTGTCCTGGTGTCAGACACGGGTAAGGGGGTGTTACATGCTATATGAAAAAGTATCTATTTGTTATGGCTTTTATGATATGGTGTCCTTATGTTGTTATTAAACCAAAGGAATTTTGGATGGACAAAAATGCCTTAAGATGGTGGAATTCAAATGAAAATAAAAAGGCTAATTTGGTAATTAGCTAAATGATTAAAGATTAAATAAAACAAAACCATTTGAATGTTCATCTTTTCTTAATTCTCTACCCGAAATTAAGAAAATAGCTAGGGCTAGGAAGCTTTGTTACATTCGGCTTTTGCAAGTCTTAATTGAGGCATGAGTTTTGTTCGGTTTTTGATAATTTCTATGTTTCTGTAATCGTTGCTTTGAGCACTACAAAACCCATGCTTTAATTTTGGAATTTGATGAATATTTTGAGATGCGATATTGATGAATGTTTAAGTTTTATGATGATAGTTGATGAAATATGGAATATATGTGATTAACATGTTTTGTCTTTGGATTTTTGGTGAATTTGAGTAATTTGGACTAAATTAAGAAACTAATATTTTGAGGGACAAAAATATGAAATAAATGAAATGTGTGGACTTATATGAGGCATATGAAAATTCGGCTAAACATGGGTGCAAAGAAATTATGTGTATTTTGTAATTTTGTGAAATAGGGACTTAAATGTCAAAATGTGAAAATGTGAGGGCTAATTTGTAAAATGCCCTAAATATGTGTTTTTGGATTGAATTGAATGATTTGGTGAATAAATGGGTTAAATTTGAATATGTTTAGATCAAGAACCAAAGAAAACGGATTTAGATCGAGGAAAGTCGAAAGTGATCGAATAGTTGAATCTGTCCATCTATATTTGTACGAGGTAAGTCTATATACAAATAAATATATTCAAGTTGAATTATTCATGTTCATTTAATATTGAATTATGATGAATGGCTTTGGATGATATACATGTGAAAACCAAGAAAGTATCGACAATGTGTCAAGGTCCGAAATGTCCTGTATGAACCTTAGGAATAGATAGGATTCATATGTCATGACATAGGGATTTCGATTTGTGATATCATGTAAGACCGCGTCTAGGACGTTGGGACTGATTTGAGAATTACGTGTAAGACCATGTCTAGGACATTGGTATCGTATATTATTTCGTGTAAGACCCTGTCTAGGATAGTGGCATCGATATTTGATTACATGTAAGACCACATCTGGGACATTGGAATTGTACAATTATTCTAAGTTATCCAAGTATCCTATTTAATTCTGAATGCTTCAACGGGCAATTCTGAGAAATGAAAGACTATGTGAAATGTGTTACCAATTCAGGTACGTCTGAAGGGTATACTAAGTTTGAATATGGAAGGTAAGTATATATGAAATTGCCAAAGTGAGATATGTGCATAGACTCAATGAGGCAAAATGTGATATATGTATGAATGTGTTATGATCAAAAGAGATATTTGGTGATATGATTTGTTGGTCAGCAATGGCTAAAAAAATGAGCCAAAGAAGAATTATGAATTTGTAATTGAGATATTAATAATCTTATATTCGATATGATTATGAATGTTTATATGTTAAGTTTATTTGTATATGGCTTACTAAGCTTTTGAAAGCTTACTCTGTGTGTGTTTGCATTGTTTTATAGATCGTTAAAGCTACGGAAGGCTCCGGGATCGTCAAGGATCATCACCACACTATCAAACTCTATTTTGGTACCTTTTGAATGTGTACATATTTAATTATGGCATGCATAGTCTAGTTGATTGATGTTTTGGTTTGTATATATAAGCTATGTGATATGGCTTGTAAGTGGATGTGCATATGATAACACTTGACCTATATTTTGTGATGCAAAGTTGGTATATTATAGATGAAAAGATGTCATAATGAATTAGTAAGCTGTGGGTGGATTTTGCTTTGAGATGCTTGTGTTTAGATTGAGCTAAATGGTACATAAGTTGGTGTGCTTGATATGTTCTTGAATGGTGAGAAAAGATGGTCATTTTGGTATGTTTTGGTTGCTTTTGATGTATGGAATTATACTTATTTGTGCTTGTAGGTATAATCCAAAGTGTGAGTGGAAAATTATCCTTGCAAATAGCCTATATTTGCCCACACGGTTGAGCACACGGGCGTGTGGCTCGACCGTGTCCCTCATGGTTACATTTCAAAACAAGTCAATTTCGACCACGTGCTGGACACACGGGCATGTGACTGGCCGTGTGGTGCAAGTCAGTGTCAACCGTGGGTGAGGCACATGGGCGTGTCTCAGGCCGTGTGGACAAGTCAGTATGTATGCCCTGTTTTGCCACGGCTTAGACACACGGGCGTGTCCGAGTCCATGTGAGGCACACGGCCTGGTCACACGGGCGTGTGACCTCTGTAGCTTTGAAAAATGTTAAATTTTCAAAAATTTTCGTATGTGTTCGGTTTAGTCCCGACCTCTTTCTAAAGCATGTTTAAGGTCACGTAGACCTATTTAAGGGACACTTTGATTTGATTGGTTAAATTATGACATGAAATGTTTGTATAAGATTCGATTTGTTCAGTAATGCCTTTAACCCTAGACCGGCGATGGTTACGGGTTAGGGGTGTTACAAGACTGGTGGCATATCAGCTAGAATTACCTCCAAAGTTAGATCATATCCACAACATATTTCATGTGTCCATGTTGAGGCAATACCGATATGACTCTTCTCATATAGTTCTGATTGAGGAGATTGAGGTTCGACTGGATTCATCATCTCAAGAGGAACCGGCATAGATCCTTGATTGTGAGGTTAAAGTATTGCAAAGGAAGAAGGTTCCACTCATAAAACTTTTGTGGAGGAACCACAATTCTAATGAGGCTACTAGGGAATTAGAAAATATTATAGGACAACAATATCCTCACCTTTTCCTATCGGGTAAATTTCGAGGACGAAATTTGTTATGAGGGTAGAGTTGTCACATATCATATATTTTATTTATTTTGTGCGCAAGAATGAGAACAAGGGAATTAAAAGCCTAGTGGTTTAGTGGTTACTTATCTATCCTAGTGGTCCAAGGTATAAGCCCTATTGTTCACACTCTTCAATTAGTTTTTTTGGCAATATTTTCTCATGTTTAATGAGCATTTCCGTCCACCTCTATCACCATAATTAGGAGGATTTGTTTCCTCTATTGAAGGTCAAACTTGCCATAGTTAGGGTGTACATGATCCTTTTTTTACTCCATGTCCCCTTATCTGGCCATAACCTCACATCTTACCTATCTGCAAGATACAGTGAACCTGGCCAAGGTTAACAAAGTATTCTACCCTTCCACTGCCATCCATACTCCCTCTCCCACTCACTTTCTTCCATCTTTCATTTCTTTTCTCACATTTTTCTCTCCATTTTTGCCAACCACCACCACCACTCATTTAAACATCTTTTTCTTCCTCCACCGTGACCCAAACCTCCTTCCACTAATCACCACCTTACGTGGCCACCGTACCTCCAAGTCCTCCTCCTCCTCCACTCTAATTCTATTTTTCTTCACCCACTCGTTTCTTCCCCTCTCCTTAGTTGAACCATATAACTCTACCACTGTTGGATAGTCGCTTAGCCATCGTTGGACATAGCTCCTTCACCACTGGACTGTCGCCACCATCAGTGGCTAAAAACCTTTCTTTTCTTTTCCTTTCCCTCTCCTTGTGTCGTTTCTCTTTTTAATTTAATCAAGCTCTTTCTTTCATTGTAATGATCCTTTCTATATTGCTCAAATTTTTGATAACGCCCCTTCTCAGTTTATTGATTGATTTGAACTAATCAAGTGTAAGTAAAAATCATTTTGGGTCGTAAAAACCCTTCCCCTAGTGTTTCCTTAACATGGTCGAGTTGTATAATTCCATGAGTCATAGTGATATTTTATTATTTATTTATGTACTATGGTGTTAATACTACTTTGTATCACGTTGAAGGCCCAAACAATAATCGTAGGGGAGACCCCTAACTTCGCATCGCAAATTATTCTCCTTTCAAGAGTCTTAGATCGTGAGGTAAGTGATGTTGAGACTATATATGATAGATCTCTTAACTGACAACATTTTCAAATATCTACACTAATACATGTTACTTATGTGATAGATCATCTTGCGAGATAGATCGAGTGAAACTGTTAATAAGGGTTGAGGCAAATCGAATCTACAATCTAAGGTGTGGGATCAATACCATTTATTTGTGTGACATCAATATATTATTATTAATATTTAAATTAAATAAAATATATTAGTACTCTTAATATTCGTGAAGAGTTGTATAATTTATTGAGATGGATACCAAGTAAGTGATTCTAACCAAGTGGTTTTATGAAGTGCATGACAATCGATATGTTTATGTTTGTCATTATGATGTATGTGTAGATCTCATGCTCATGATATGTGATATATGGCTCATATTTTATATGTGATGCTTTAAACATGTACAATTTATGTATATATGTATGATAAATCATTATCTATGATCTAATGTGAAAAGCGTGTTAAACATGTTAAAAGTGATTATTATGTTTTAAGTGATTATGAGGGCATGTTTACATGCATAAGTGTATAAGTGATCTACATGTGTTATAAGTGAAAATTTCCATATCACATGCATAGGATGGGATTTTTTGAAAGGTGAAAGTAGAGGCAGTATATCTGCAAATCAATGGTGGCTTGTCCACAAAATTAAATAAATGGTAGTAAATTTGCATATCAGTGGTGGCTTGTCCACATCAGTGTCATCAGTGGCAGTTTATCTAGAAATCAGTGGTGGCAGGTCCACAAATGGTGTTTTGGATGGATGAGTTCTAGAGAACTCGATAATGGTGCATAGCAGAGATGGGTAGGAATTTTATAAAATGCGCATCGATTGTAACTATAACAGTCTATTTTTGAGTCAAATCAAAATAGTGGTTTTGAGACCACAAATCCGAGGTCAAAATATTTATTTTATTATTTTAATAAGGTTTACAACATGATAGAATTATTGTGTGAAAGTTTCGTAAAGAAATTTTACTATTTGGATGTTTAATTTGGTAAAAATGATTAAATCGCGTAAAGTGTAAAATGCATGTTCTATTAGTTAAAGGTATTAAATAGATATGAATCATTAAACTAGAAGTCCTTATGTTGTAATTAGACCATAATTAAATTGAATGGACATTAATGGGCATAATATCATGATATTTGATGGATTTTAATTAAGGTTATTTTGGTAAAATGTTTAATAAGTTATAATAAATAAAACCAAAATCATTTTATTCAACATATTTCGCCTATATTGCCGAAATGGAGAAATAAAATAAGGGTTTGAAGCTTTCATGATATCGACACACTCCTAGCTTGATTAAGGTACGGTTTGAGCTCGGTTTTTGATGATTTCTATATTTTTGTGATCATTGCTTCGTATTCTAGCTAGCCCGTACCTTAGATTTTGAAACTGTTAAAGAAATAACATGTTGCCATTGTTGAATATTTGAGTTATTTGGTGTTTGATGATGGATTTTGAATATTTGTTAATAGTTAAACTAGTTTTGTAAAGTGATTTTTGACAAAAACGTCAAAAAGGGATTAATTTGTGAATATGAAACTTTATGTGGTTAAAAGTGTGAAATAATGAAAGATATGGGCTGCTAGGAGTCCTTAAGAAATTTGGCTAGCATGAAATTGTACCAAATTGCATGAATTTGCAGTTTTAATGTGAAAAGGAATATATTGTCAATAATGTAAAACATTGGGGGCAAATGTGTAATTTGCCAAAATTAGGAAATATGGGCTTAATTGAATTGAATAACTATTGAATGGGTTAAATTTGATATATTATAGATCAAGATAAGAAAATACCGAAACTAGATTGGGAAAAAGAAAGGTTGGCGAATTGACGGTAATATCCATCCAAGCAATTCGAAGTAAGTTCGTATAATTAGAATCGAACTTTTATATATTGGTAAATATTTGAAATGAATGTATGTGATCGAATAATTGATATACTTGAAATATGAATGCCTTATCGATATAATCTATTGGTTACCGAGCCTCGTTTGAACCGTATGAATTCGTAGGATAAGAGTGACATGTCACTAGGGTTATCGTTTTGGTTGAGCTCCTACATTTCTTACGGACTCACCACAGCTCGTATGAGCTTACTGATATATCAGCTCATAAGAGCTTACTATTCTCAGCTCGTATGAGCTTATTGTTCAGCTCGTTAGAGCTTTTCATTTTAGCTCAATAGAGCTTACTATTCATCAGCTCAGGAGGAGCTTACTGATCATGGCTCGAAGAGCACACATGATAATGAATTAACAGATTACTGATGTATATCACTCGAGTATCCTTCGAAGTTCTAATAGGTTCAACGGGCATAGATATTGTTTATACAGATGAGTTACGGTGTTCAAATGAATTATTGTCTATATGTTTAAAAATGAGATATTACAATGTTGTACAATACATATGAATATGGTATAATGCAATGTATTGAGATAATGGATGATTTCATGTATTTAGGTAACTAACTTGTGTTAAATGCTTATGTTTAGGCATTTGGTAATTGAATTGAATAAATCTTAATTATATTCCTTAATTATAATATAAATGGTAAGTTTAATTCTAAATTATACGAGCTTACTAAGCTATAAAGCTTACTCTGTTTCATTTTCTATGTTTTATAGAGGTTCGATAGCTCGCTTGTTTCAAGCAAGTCGGAGTTACTCATCACACTATCCAATTTCTGATTGGTACTTTGAACTTGTGAATTTATGTAAATATGGCATGTATAGGCTAGTTTAAATGGTGATAGTTATGGTTACTTGAGAATTATGTTATTGGTATATTTTTTGTATAAGTTAAGCCGTGTGATTTGGCTTATTTTTGGTATCATATTTGGTTGTGTTTAAGTGCTCAATTATGGTATGTTTTGGGTAAGGAATTCATGGAATGAAAATGTGCAAGTGATGTCGTGGTTGATATATGAATGGATTATGCATGGTATTAATTTGGTAATTGAGTACCAAGTTGAATTGGTATATTATGTGAATGAAATGTTATGGAATGGCTGCCTATTGAGTTGTAAAAATGTTGTCATTTATGATTGTGTATGCTTGTGAAATTAGGGTGGCAAAATGGCTTTGCAAATAGCCTATTTTTATCCACACGGGCAGGGACACGGGCGTGTGTCTCAGCCATGTGTGACACATGGTGACTTTACACGGCTGTGTGTCCATTGCTGTTGTAATTAAATTGAAGTCAGTATGCTCTACAAGGCCTCACACATGGGCATGTGACTGGCCATGTGGTACAAGTTAGTATAACCCCCTAAATAGCACACAGCCTAGGACACTGGCATATGACTTGGCCTTGTTGCATAAGTTAGTATACCCTATAGTTTTGGTACGGCCTAGCACATGGGCGTGTGTGGCCATTTCGAAGGACAGACGAGCTAGACACAAGGGCCTGTGGTTGGCCATGTGACCCAAGTCAGTATACTCTCTAGTTTTCACATGACCTGACACACGAGCGTGTCTTCAGTCATGTGATGCAAGTCAGTATGTATGCCATGTTTCCCCACAGCCTAAGACACGAGCGTGTCTATTAGCCGTGTGAGGCACATGGTTTGTTCAAATGGACGTGTTACCCGTATTCAAAAAATTTCCAACTTTTTCTCAAATTGATTATATGTTACTGATTTAGTCTCGAATGCATGAATTAAGCTTTGTATGCTCAATTTATATATATATTGAATGTGAATGAATGATATTTACTGAAATGAGATGATATTTGATAAATGATTGTTCTGAACTAAGTTACTAGTCTGGTAATGCCTCTTAACCTATTCTAGCGATGGTTACGGGTTAGGGGTGTTACAGTAAATATGCATCGATATGTTCATGCATGGATATCAGTGTTAAATTCCCTAATCTTGATGATGTATGATTATATCTTGATTGTTATATGTATGTTGATATGTTTGCAAGTATATATTTTATGTGTTGATCTCGCACTGAGCCTTTTAAAGCTCACCTATATTACTTGTGTTTTAGATAATCCTCATGGTTAGGACTTAGATTTGAACATCAGATAGGCTCTTGGAAATAAATAATTTTCATGGTTATGGACTATTTTATATTTTTAGGACTTACATGGACTTTTAAACTGTTATTTTGGGATTTATATTTTGAAGTTATTATTGAACTGTGGATGGATGATTTGATTTTAAAACTATAGACAATTGAACGTTTTGCATTAGTTTTAGTATGGGTAAATTATTTTAATGTTTTCTTTATAAAATTCACTTTTCACAAACTCTTTTGATCGAAATTGAATTTTCTTTAAAAGTAATCATAATGACTTACAAATAATAATAAATAAGATTTCTTCTCAAGTTATGTTTTAAAGTATTGTATATAAAGGAAATATTAGTACGTGTTTTCAGAATTTTAATCAGTTGGTTTTAACTCACATTTTGTCCATCTCCATGGCCCATGTAATCCCTTAGATTGGGTCAAAATGTCTAGGCCTAGTTTGAGGGGATACAAGGATGAATTGAATAGGAACTGTTGTGAGCTTCGCTCAAAATGTCCCATTTTAATTTCGTTTCCTTCAAAATACACAAATGACCCCTGAAATACAAATTACTATTATCACTGATAAAAAAATTCAATAGTCTAACCATTTTCAATTGATTCACACTTCAATTTCAACTCGAAATCTTTTTTCTGCAACTCGGAAATTTGTTGAAGAAAAGTCGGTCTAACTCTCAATTCAACCAGAATAGAACCGTCACTCTCCAAAGTCATCTAGAATTCAACGCTTTTAGAGAAAATAAAGATTTTCAGCTCAAAGCGTCAGCAACCATGTTTGCTTTACCAGGATGATAGTCGATAATGAAATCGTAGTCTTTTAGCCATTCAAGCCACCTGTGCTAACAAATGTTCAATTCTTTCTAAGTCATCAAGTATTTCAGGCTTTTATGATCAGTGTAAACATGACATATTTCTCCATATAGGTGTAAACTTGACATATTTCTCTGTATAGGTAATGTTGCCAAATATTTAAAGCAAACACTACTACAGCTAACTTAAGACCATGTGCTGGATAATTTCTTTCATGTGATTTCAACTGACGAAAGGCATAAGCTACCACTTTTCCATCTTGCATAAGTACACAACCCAGCCCGATAAACGAAGCGTCACTGTAAATTGTAAATTCTTTTCTGAATTCAGGCTGAGTCAACACTTGTGCTTCGGTTAACAACTTTTTGAACTGATAAAAACTTTGTTGGCATTTATCGATGCAAACAAACCGAACATCTTTCTATAGTAGTTTCGTCATAGGCAAATCAATAATTGAAAAGCCTTTCACAAAGCATCAATAATAACCTACTAAACCCATAAAACTACGTACCTTAGTTACATTTCGCAGAGGTTTCCATTTCACAGTCGCATAAATTTTGTTTTGGTCAACTCGAATACCATCCGCAGAAATTATGTGCCCTATAAATCCAACCTCAGGTAGCAAAAATTCACATCTGTTGAATTTTTCATATAATTGCTTTTCACGCAATTATATGAGTGTTGATCACGTTCAGTTTATTCTTCGATTAAATCAAAATATCGTCGATAAATACAACCATGAATCGATCAAGATGCGGTTGAAATACTTTATTCATCAAATCCATGAACATAGCAGGAGCATTCATCAAACCAAATGGCATAACAAGAAACTCATAATGACCATAACGAGTTCTAAATGTTTGTTTCAGAACATTTGTTTCTTTGACTCGCAACTGATAATAACCCAAACATAAATAAATTTTCAAAAATATAGTTGCACTATTCAACTGACCAAACAAATCATCGATTTGCAGTAACGAATATTTATTCTTTATTGTCACTTTATTTAATTGCCAATTATCAATACATAACCTTAGATTGACGTATTTCTTTTTAATGAATAAAACAGGAGCTCTCGAAGGTACACTCGATCTAATGAATCTCAATCTATCAATTCTTGAAGCTGAGCTTTCAACTCTTAAAGTTTTATTGGTGCCATTTTCTATGGCGCTATAGATATTAGAGAAATCCTAGTACAATATCAATTACAAACTTAACTTCTCTTTCTGGCAATAACCCAAGTAATTCTTTAGGATAATATCCACAAATTCATACACTGTTGAAACCTGGTCTATTTTCGATTCAGATGCCTGAGTATCTAATATGTATGCCAGATAAGCTTTAGCACTTTTTCCAATCAACTTTTGAGCAGTAAAGGCCGATACTATGCTACTTACACAATCAAATTTGTCTGCTTCAACGCTGACCAAATCACCTCTTGAATGTTTCAAAACAATTCATTTTTGTTTGCAACTAAAAACTACATCATAAACTGTTAACCAATCCATACCCAGAGTAACATCAAATTCATTAAACGGCAACAACATCATATCAATAAGAAATTTGTAACCCCAAATTTTCAGTGGACAATTTTTACTGGCTTTACTAACAATCACACTCTAACATATCGAATTTGATACCCTAATATCAACTTCAGTCGACTCTATTAGTAAATTCTTTTATATAGCTAAAGTTGTGCGTATATAGGAATGTGTTAGTCTAGGATCAATCAATGCAATAACAGTAACATCAGAAATAGTAAAAGTACTAGCGATGACATCGGGTGTCATAGCCTCCTCTCTAGCTCGGATCGCGTAGGCTATAATTGGTTCTCTACCTTCCGATTTAATAGTCGTATCACGTGCTTCACTGAGACCAACTCCAGACGCATTTTCAAGCTTCGATTTTTTATCTCTCTGAGAAACTGTCTCTAATGTAGCAGCTTTACTCTGAACCTTATTCATCTTTATTCAAACAATCTCTCATAAAATGTTCTACAAACACCGAAATGGGTTTTCCCACAATATTCGTAGCCAGATATACCTATATTTCGAATGCTACCAGCACTCACAACTGAAGTAGCCTGAGTCTTCTATGAAGTTTTTTTGAATGTACTTTTTCTCGTATTCCAAGCGGTAGGAACAGACTGGCTCCTTTACTCTCTTGATTTCTTTGGTCGAGGAGTCGGAGAATTTCTGGACATGCTTCGCTTGCTCAAGCTTTCATTCTTAGCTTTTGCCCATTTCTTTTCATTCTAGATCGCTTCCATTTTCTTAGCTCATTCGGATAGTGCCACAAATTCTTTTATATCGAGTGCTCCCACCATTGCTTGAATGTTCTCATTTAATCCTCACTCAAATTTGGAGTAACACCCCAAACCGGCCTAGATGTTATGGCCGGATCCAGCATGTCACATCAAAAGGTAGTTGAAAATCTAAGCAATCGATAAAATGTTGCATTTCTTTGTGAACTTCCAAGTTTCGTTGTTTGTTTGTAAAAATTCCATTTTCTTAATGTCCATTTTTATAAAGTTGTTATTACTTTGAAAAAAAAATAGTTTTTGTTGTGAAAATCGAACTTGAATAGTTGCAGAAACGTGATATTTTAGAAAACAATTATTAATGTTTTAAGAAACCTCATGTTTATAGGTTTAGACGTTTATAGTTTGAAAATACTGAAATGAGAGTTTAAAGAAATATAAATCCCAGAGGCCTTATTACAAAATATTAAACCCAAATTAAAAATAATCTTAAAAATGAAGCAAAATGGAAATTTACTAAAGTTTGCGAGCAATGTCTCCGATGTATGGCCCCCACCGAGTCATCCACGACTTCAAATCCTTTACTGCTGGGAATTACCTGTGAGGCTAAGGGAGAAGGGGTGAGTTATGAGAACTTAGTGTGTAATCCTCTAAACCGATATTAATTGGGCCTGAGCCCAAAAGACATCAACCTGGGCCTAAGCCCTACAATCATGGTAATACAATGATGGGATGGAAAGAATGTAATGCAACCCAACCCAATCCAACCAAACACACCCCCGTACCAGCCAATCACACCTGTGGGGATCAAGTCAACCCACCCTGCCAAACACACCAATATTGCAAACAAGCTGCTAATCACAGAATATATGTGGCTGAACCACTAGAGTCATAATTATGAAAATATATATTGTGGCTATGCCACCAGGCTACACTACTATTCAATCATTAGCCTGCCCCATGCAACATGATAAAATGCAATATATAGATCAACATATAAAAGTGTAATGTAAACATACACACATTACTTGACAACACTGAGGGTAAAACGGTCATTCAACCCATCGAGGATATTTTAGTAATTGCGCAACCCAGGGGTATTTCGGTAATTTACCCTCCAAGGGTATTTTTGTAATTTCACAACCCAGGGGTATTTTGGTAATTTACCCTCCAAGGGTATTTTAGTAATTTCACCTTTAATGGCCTCTCCGAAGGCTTACTGTCGCTTCGAGCGACTCGGGTCCCTATTTGGGTCTTTACGAAATTATTGGGCCTAAAATCCATTTTAGGCCCAAACGGGCCCACACGCTCGTATGGCCCGAAACGCATGGTTTCGGAATCAGATTTGTAGATTTCACATTCGGGCCTATCATTTGTTACAAATTCAGCCGTTTTGCCCAAGTGGGCTAATGAGCCCGTTAGGCCCATTTAGCCCGATTCGGCCCGATTAGGCCCATTACAGCCTCGGTATCGCGAGAGTGTTTGTGACACTCTCAACGACTTAGCGTCACGATTCGTATCTCAACTCACCGCTACGAGCGCTCACACGCTCGAGTGGTCACAATTGTCAGCTTTCCGACTTTTCGGGTTTTGGCCATTTCACAGAACACCAAATGCAATCATCGGAGTGGGTGTGAGATTACACACCTGTTACGAGTGTAGGTTGAACCCTCGGGATTACGCACCAAGAACGACGACAACTCTTGCTACGCTTGAACGTTCAGTCTACTCTCTTACGAAGTGGATTCCCAAGGTGCCACAGATTCGGCAACTGACCAACAAAGGTTTCGGCTTCCTCAAAGGAACAAACAAGATTTAAGATGGAGAGAAGTGTTCAGACTCAACCTTGCAACTATAGAAAAATCGAATGAAAAGGGAGATTTGATGATTGAAAACACACCACGCTTCAGACTAGACCAAGTTCGCCTAATGGCAAAAGAAAAGGAGACTGATTCAAATGAGGCAAAGGGGAATTCGGCTTATGGAGAAAATAGTAGAAGCACAATGAAGAAGAAAAGAAGTTTTAGTTATGGAGAGCACAAAAGAGAACAAGTGGGGGGAGAATAGAAAAGAATGTGCAACAGAGAATAGAAGAAAACGTGAAACAAAGAACCCAAAATGTCTAAGGAGAAAGCTTAAAATGTCAAAAATGCTAAGAACATAGGAGAACTCGACACACACACACACTAACCAAAACCGAATGCACTCTAACAAATGACCCTTCTCTTGACCGAAACTCCCCTATGCACTTCCCCAAATTCGGCCACTACCCCCACTCTCCAAATCCCATGATTCTCTCCTCGATTTGCTCCCCCATTCACTCTCCAACACCTATTCGAATAATTTGACCCAGTCTTCCCTCTCTCCTGCAGAGTTTGGTCTCCACTCAGCTACCTCCCTTTCTTGAGCACAAAATAAAAGCCTCCAATATGCTGCAAGTGGGATTCGAACCCCATTTCCCTTACTTCATAAGTGATGCCAACACCACTAGGCCAAATGCTCATCTTGTGATAGCAAAACACACTTAATTAACCTTAGGTCCTGCTTTCACTAGCTCACCCCACTAAAGTGCCCAAAACCAAAATTTTACCAAGGCTCAAACTCGACCCCAGGCCTCCCTAGAGCCCCTAAACACCCTTAAACAACATACAGAACCAGGATAACATGCAATTACACAGATATTACAGACCCCTAAATTTTAGGATGTTACAATTCTTCCCCCTTAAAGAAATTTCAGCCTCGAAATTTACATGATCAAAAGAGGTAAGGGTATTGTTGTCTCATTGCCTCTTCCGGCTCCCACATGGCTTCCTCTGAACCGTGATTATGCCACAGCACTTTGACTAACGGAACTAATTTCCTCCTCAACACTTTCACATCACGATCCAAAATCTGAATGGGTTCCTCCTCAAATGACAGATCCGATCTGACCTCGATTTCCTCCACCGGCACTATATGAGAAGGATCTGAACGGTAGTGTCTCAGCATTGAAACATGGAATACATTATGTAT
Organism: Gossypium australe; assembly: GCA_005393395.2. Lineage (NCBI taxonomy): Eukaryota > Viridiplantae > Streptophyta > Magnoliopsida > Malvales > Malvaceae > Gossypium > Gossypium australe. The sequence goes on from CM016617.1 coordinate 43,178,425, forward strand.
CCGATCCAATTCAGAGGGTAGCTCAAGCTGACATGTGACCGGCCCAACATGTTTCAACACCCGATAAGGTCCAATGAACCTGGGGCTTAACTTGCCCTTCCGTCCAAATCTTAAAACCTTCTTCCAAGGTGAGACCTTCAAGAAGACCTGATCTCCCACCAAATACTCTATCTCCTTACGCTTCAGATCCGCATACGATTTCTGTCTATCGGAAGCTTCTTTCAACCGAGCCCGAATCAATTTTGCCTTCTCCTAAGTATTTGAAATCAACTCCGGACCCAACAACCGTCGCTCACCCAACTCTGTCCAACAAGTAGGGGTACGACACATACGGCCATATAATGCCTCATAAGGTGCCATCTGAATGCTAGATTGGTAGCTATTGTTGTACGCAAATTCTACTAATGGTAAATAATCTTCCCAACTACCTCTGAAGTCAATTACACAGCCCTTAACATATCTTCCAGAATCTGAATTACCCTTTCTGATTGACCATCAGTCTGTGGGTGGAACGCTGTGCTGAAGTCTAGTCTCGTACCCAAAGCTTAATGTAACGCCTTCCAGAATTAAGATGTGAACCTAGGGTCCCTGTCCGATATGATAGACAATGGTACCCCATGCAGCCTCACAATTTCTGCTATATACAACTTGGCCAACTTCCAAAGTGAGTAGTCAATGTGAACTGGTATGAAGTGCGCGGACTTAGTCAACCAGTCAATGATTACCCACACTGAACCTTAGTAGGCGTCCAGGGTAGCCCACTAACAAAATCCATTGTTATCCTTTCCCACTTCCAGAGTGGAATCTTCACCGTTTGCAGCAAACCTGAAGGCAACTGATGTTCCGCCTTCACTTGCTGACATGTCAAACATTTGCTCACAAAGTCAGTAACTTCACGGTTCAACCCTGGCCACCAGTACTGCTCTCATAGATCTCGGTACATCTTACTTCCACTGGGATGCATAGCGTGTGGGCTACTATGCGCCTCCCACAGAATCATCTGTCTTAACTCAGAATCCTTAGGCATACAAACTCTTCCACGGAAACATAATACCCTTTCACTGTTCAGCCCAAAATCCACTGTCTCTCCACTTTTCACTTGCTGAAGTAGAGAACCCAACGATTCATCCAACAATTGCTTCTCTTTAATCTGACCTACCCATGTCGGTTTCACCTGAAGTTCTGCTAACAAGCTACCATCTTCATAAAGGCTGAGATGAGCAAACATTGCTCTCAAATCCAATATTACTTTACGACTTAATGCATCTGCCACCACGTTGGCCTTACCCAGGTGATACTCAATTGAGCAATCATAGTCTTTCAGTAGCTCTATCCACCTCCGTTGCTTGAGATTTAACTCCTTTTGGGTAAGGAGGTACTTCAGACTCTTATGGTCGGTGTAGATAACCTACTTTTCTCCATACAGATAGTGTCTCCATATCTTCAGAGCGAACACCACCGCAGCTAGTTCTAAATCACGAGTGGGTAGTTCACCTCATGTGGCCTTAGTTGACGCGATGCATACACCACTACTTTCCCTTCTTGCATCAGCACACAACCCAAACTGGTGTGCGACGCATCACAATAGACAACAAATTCTTTCCCAGCTTCAGGCTGTATCAACACTAGTGCTTCAGTCAGAATCTTCTTCAACTTTTCAAAACTTTCCTGCTGTTTATCAGTCCAAACAAATGGTACTCCCTTACGCAGTAACTTAGTTAGGGGTGCAGCAATCAACGAAAACCCCTCAACAAACCTTCTGTAGTACCCAGCCAAACCCAAAAAAATTCAAATTTCTGATACTGACTTCGGTGGCTTCCAATTCAATATCGCTTCAACTTTCTGAGGATCAACCCTAATCCCCTCGGTAGACACAACATGCCCCAAAAACGTCACTTCCTTCAGCCAAAACTCACACTTACTGAATTTGGCATATAGTTGCTTCTCTCTTAATATCTGCAGTACAACCCGAAGATGAGAATCATGCTCCTCCTCCGTTCTTGAGTACACCAGAATGTCGTCTATGAATCCCACCACGAACCGGACTAGATAGGGTTAGAAGACCTGGTTCATCATATCCATAAATGCGGCTGGTGCATTCATTAATTCGAACGACATAATTAAAAACTCGTAATGCCCGTAACGAGTTCGGAAAGCTGTCTTGTATATGTCCGCCTCCTTGACCCTCAACTGATGATATCCTGATCTTAAATCAATTTTCGAGAAGACCGAAGCTCCTCGCAACTGATCGAACAGGTCGTCAATCCTAGGTAGTGGGTATTTGTTCTTAACAGTTAGCTTGTTCAGTTGGCGATAGTCAATGCAGGTTCGCATCGACCCATCCTTCTTCTTCACGAACAATACCGGCGCTCCCCACTGCGATACACTTGGTCTGATAAAACCTCAATCCAACAACTATTGGATCTAAGCTTTTAATTCTACCAGCTCCTTCACCGCCATCCTATAAGGGGCGATAGACACCAGAGCCGTTCCCGATAACAGATCAATGCCAAATTTGACCTCGTGATTCGGAGGCAATCCCGGAAGCTCTTTAGGAAAAACATCCGGGAATTCCTTCACGGTTCTGACATCCCCAACAGACAATTCCTTGGCATCAGATATGCTGACAAAAGCTAGAAATGCCTCACACCCTTTTTGCACCATCTTCTCGGCCTTTAGTGCCGAAATCACATGATAATCCCTTCTTTCTCCTATCACCATTATCCCCTAAAGTCTTTAATACCATACGCTTAGCAGCACCATCCAAGTTCGCACGGTGCTTAACTAGCCAGTCCATGCCTGAGATAAGATCAAACTTGCCGAACGGCAGTTCCATCAAATCTACCGGGAAAACAATCCCTTGCACTTCTAAAGGCACATTCCTAAACAACTTGTTCACTACCACAGATTGCCCTAGGGGACTAATTACTGACATTCCCCTATCCACAAACTCAAATTGTATCCCCAGAGTCCCAGACACAGTACATGCAACATATGAATGGGTAGACCCAATATCAATCAAAGCTGTAAATGGCACACCTAAAATGAGAAACGTACCGGTTATGACGTCCGATGCGTCGCCATCCTCTCGACGTTGAGCCGCATAAACCAGTCCCGGCTGTCTCGCATCTGCATTAGCCATGTTACCAGCACCTCTACCCGGTGCTCCCCAACCACGTCCTATACCATTTCCACCTCGGAGCGGACCACGACCTCTCGGTGGCTGCTAACCACCTCTCCCTGGCTGCACAAATCTCTGACCTACTACCTGTGACCGAACAAGCTCTCGAGGACAGTCCCTGAACCGATGACCCATAGACCCACATCTAAAACACCCGCCATTTTTTTTCTAGCACTCTTCCGAGTGAAATTTCCCAAATTACACACAAGGCTGTAACTGACCGGTAGTAGCTGGAACTCCCACTCGAGTTGGCCCATCAAACCTAGGTCTCTTAAGAAATCCCCTTGAAGGACCTGAGAACCCTGAATCTCTTTTGTTCTTACCCCTTTTCTTATCTCGATTCTGTCGCTCAGAGTGTTTTACTTCCTCAGCAATTTTGGCCTTTTCCACCAACGTAGCAAAATCTCTCTCCCTCTGCGGGGCTATTAGTACCCGCAACTCATCTCGTAGCCCATCTTCAAAATGCACGCAGCGTTCATAATCAGTCGAGACTATTCGTCGGGCTTACCGACTCAAACGAAAAAACTCCGCCTCGTACTCTGCCACAGATTTACTCCCCTGAACCAGATTCAAAAATTCTTTTCTCCGAGCATCCACATAGCTAGCCCCGACATACTTTCCCTGGAAGGCTGCTTTAAAGAAATCCCAGGTGATACGATCCGCTTGCGTACCTTCTCTCATAGTGAGCCACCACTAGTATGCCTCGTCTCTCAGTAATGACACAGCCCCCTTCAGTTTCTGTTCGGCCGTGCAATCCAAATCATCCATAATTTGTTCCACAGTCTCAAGCCAGTATTCAGCTACATTCGGGGCTACACCAGAAATGCCCCTAAGAACTTCGGCCCCATTCGACCTGAGTCGCTCAGAAATAGACCCACGTGCTGCCGACCCAGTACTTCCTCCAGCAACCCGTTCCGAAACTCGCAACATAGCTTGGGACAAAGCGTCGTCCCCCCAGTTCAGTCTTGAGACCCTGCTTCCGCCATTGGTGATGCTGGCACCTCGCCTTCCTGTACATGCCCCGATTCTAAGGATCCAACCTCAGCACCCCGGCCTCTACCACGGCCGCGTATACCATGCGCACGTTCTCTGGTACTCATACTACTAAATCGAGTTAATCTGATTAAGATTTTTTTATGAACCAGTATTGGTTCCAATATTGATTAACAAATATTTTATGAAAAATAGATATAAGAGTTGTTTTCACGAATCTAATTTCCTAATGTCTCAGTCTCTATAGTCTTAGCTCCTAGAGCTAGGAGTTTCTAACAGTTTTCTTACTACAACCATATCATCATCATATCAACAATCATAAAATAAGGGAACTTACGGATTTGGTGCCAGAGACTCGTGGTGCCATACTTCCAATAAAGACATACATTTTCTAGTTCAAATTTCAAACAACTTTGAAAAATGTTTTCGAACCCATTCCACAGTCGAGTGTTGCAACCGGGCTCTGATACCATAAAATGTAACACCCTAAATCTGGGCTAGACGTTATGGTCGGATCCAGCATATCAGATCAAAAGTAGTTGAAAATCTAAGCGATCGATAAAATGTTGTATTTCTTTGTGAACTTCCAAGTTTCGTTGTTTGTTTGTAAAAACACCATTTTCTTAATGTCCTTTTTTGTAAAGTTGTTATTATTTTAAAAAAATAGTTTTTTTTTTGTGAAAATCGAACTTGAAAAGTTGCACTGTAACACCCCCAAACCCGGCCTACAAGTCCCGACCGAATCTAGTTATGTCACTGCGGAAAGACGGTTGATAATCCTTGACTTTAAATTAAAACGTGAAAATTTGTTAACTCTGAAAATCATGTCCATTTAAAATTTAATAAATAATATAGGCTTGTTGAAAACTTCCGAATTAAAACATTGTTATAAATTACTATAATATGAACTTTTTGTAAAAATATTTCTGAATATAATGAAAACTTCAACAAAATTAAATAGAGTACTTTAAATAAAAAGGAGCCCTTATTACATCAAATAAAAGTCCAAAATACTGATAATATAAAATACTTAAATAAAGTAAAACATCTTCTGCATGAAAATCCCCTTCTGCATGGGCCACCTTGTATCCACTCCAACCCGGTCCGATCAACATGTCACCTGCGATGTTTGAAAATAATTGGGTGAGTCATAATGACTCAGTGTGTAAGTTAACCACTGAAATCCACCCACATGCTAGCCACATAATATCCCAAATATCAAATGCAACAAGTAATATATATTTATTTTAACAATTACCACAATCTGGGCTTGGCCCACATTCAAATCATACTCAAATACTGGGCTAGGCCTATTCCTCAATAAACCACATATCAACTGGGCTTGGCCCATTTCCACGTATGTTCCCAAAACATACCTATCCACATGTCATATTGGACTTGGCCCATTTCCATATTATTACAAAAATAATGCAACATGATTCCCAACCCAAACCTAGGGTCCATCCGCTACACACCCCCTGATCCAGCCTACCACACACCAGGGGACTATCGAGTCACCCTCTCCTTTTCCCTCCAAAAAGGCAACCAATGCCATCCACGATGTAGCGTATAGCTACCATCAAACCACGATGGAGCACACAGCAATCCATCAAGCCACGATATGGCATAAAGCCGATATCAATCAAGGTAACCACGCGAACTAAATCGCAAAGATCCACAACGCGACCTCAGTCAGCGCCAATCCACGATGTAGCACAAAGCTAACATCAACCACGTACTCGAAGTACACCCGTACCTTCTTTTCATAACCCACCCATGCACATGCCACATAAAATATAATCGTGATAATGCATGCGCATGCTTATTAATATCCATAAACATACTCATAAACAAATAATCACATTGCAACAGGTCCGATACTAACCTGGTCATCGCTATACCCTTTAGGGATATATATGGCACACTTATTACTGCACTTGTTAGTAAAACATATAACACATAAAACCCGGAAACAGTGGGTTAGTTACACACCTTATAACCTGAAGCTCTAAACCCTCGATTTCGACGCTATCGCTCAGCGAGACTACCGTTATCTGCCTATCGTTTCCTGTTGCACGACCACACCCCGGTGGCCAATCACGAACTGCCGAGACGGCTCTTTTCTTAAACTTCGGGATAGGGGCTTTCCCTTTCCCCTCTTGACTGGTATTGGTCTCCATCAAAAAGCTTAATCAGAATCACACCATTAATCAACAAGTCATAATCTACTTATCAACGAGTCTAAGTCACTTACTAATATCCTTACCGAAATAAACTGAGATCCCGAAGGCTTTCCTTCGCTTTTGTTGGTATGCCCTATAAACCATAGCCACCATTTGGTCAACCCATAACCACAACCAATGGCCTAAGGCCGAATATCAAAGAATCACTTACCCCTCTTACTCGGATCCCGAAACACCACTGATCTCCTGAAGTTGCCAAAAATCCCTGTTACACAATATTAGAATCGGCTAATACCAAAACTAAGGCCAACCCTTCGGTTTAGCCACTAAAATAGGGAACCAAAACCGACTACTAAAGACAGAACATGCTTACCACAATTGCTTAAGAATCGGCCAACCACGCTAGAATACAAGGGAGAATTCGGCTTCAAACTTAGTAAAATCGTAGAGGAATGGAGGGCTAGAGGTTTCGGCTATCAAGGAATTTAAAAGAAAACAAAAGAAATATTTGACTAAAAGGCCATAGAAGAAATCGGCAAGGGTTTATGTAGTTGGGAGGATTTCGGTTTCAAGGTAGAAAAAAAATAAGAAACTCCACTTGAACCTTCGGCTAGGTACACAAGACTATGGCTGACCAAAATGCACCAATTGTTGACTAAAAGAATTCGTCAAATGGTCAAAAGAAAATCAAGAGGAAGGCTGCCCATTAAATAGCAATTTCGGCACATGCTTCCCCCCTTGAAGACTCCCAATTTCGGCTTCCACTTCAAATGCTCCAGGCCACTAATTCAATTTAATTTGAATTAGCCAACTCCCCCACTATTATCCATATTTTATCACTCAATTAATCTAAAATATCACTTAATCCTATTAAAACAATTAAACCACCAGCAGCCATTATCTCTAATTCTCTAATTTAAAACTAACTAAAATAATCCTTTATTATCTTAAAATAAATAAATAAAAAAATAACAAAACCCAATCCTTATCACACCTTCCAGCCGAATTCAAACACCACCAAAACCTTTAGCCAGCCACCAACTCCTCTTTAATTCTAATTCAAATTCCTTTCCCATTTTATAACTTTATCAATTAAAAAAAAATAAAAGATAAACTAATAATAATATTCCCTTCTTCCATCGAATTTAAAAGCTAAACACTAATCTAATCTTATCCTATTTGAAACCCCCCATGTGCCGTCCCACACACTACCAAGCTGCTGCCAAATAAAAGAAAAAAAATAAAAACTCCAAATGCCAATACTTGGGTTCGAACCTGGAACCTGCTGCTGCTCACCTTCCTCCAAAGCCCCAGGCCACTCGGCCCCTTTGATTTTTATGCCATAAAGCCCCAACATTTTATTTTAAACCCTTTCTACTCAAGCCCATAACCACCAACAAAAATAAAAACGCCAAATGCTTCTCCAGCCCCTCGAAACCGTGACCTCTCTCCCCTCTAGCGCCTAAGTGGCGCATGAGTGCCACTTTGCCACTGGACTTCCATGTCCATCAACTTGGACATTTAATTTTTAAGGCCTACTTAGCCCAGCCCCTTGACGCAAAAATAAAACAAAATTGCTGCCCCATCAACTCGAACCCAGGCCCTCAATGGCGCTATCTCCAGCTCCCCAAAGCAGCGCATGAAGCCACTTTGCCAAGGCCTTTCTTGTGCCATAATCATCCAAATAATTTTTCTTAAGCCCTCTTAAGCCCAGCTCCATTTCTTAACCCTAAAATTAAAATTTTTCCTAGGCCTTTCCCCTTCAATCCGAGCATTCTTAAACTTCTAAAACACATCCAAAACCCTTCCAACATTTGAATTATACCCAAATTGCCTAGCCCCTAAACCAGGGTGTTACATGCAAAATGTGATATTTTAGAAAACTATTATTAATGTTGTAAGAAAACCTCATGTTTATAGGTTTAAACGTTTATAGTTTGAAAATACTGAAATGATAGTTTAAAAAAAATATTAAAAATTATCTTAAAAATGAAGCAAAATGGAAATTTACTAAAGTTTGCGAGCAATGTCTCCGATGTATGGCCCCCACCGAGTCATCCACGGCTCCAAATCCTCTACCGCTGGGAATTACCTGCGAGGTTAAGGGAAAAGGGGTGAGTTACGAGAACTCAGTGTGTAATCCCCTAAACAGACATTAACTGGGCTCGAGCCCAAAAGACATCAACCTGTGCCTAAGCCCTACAATCATCGTAATACAATGATGGGATGCAAAGAATGTAATGCAACCCAACCCAATCCAACCAAACACACCCCCGTACCAGCCAATCACACATGTGGGGATCAAGTCAACCCACCCCGCCAAACACACCAATATTACAGACAAGCTGCTAATCACAGAATATATGTGGCTGAGCTACCAGAGTCATAATTATGTAAATATATATATATTGTGGCTATGCCACCAGGCTACACTGCTCTTCAATCATTAACCCGCCCCATGCAACATGATAAAATGCAATATATAGATCAACATATAAAAGTGTAATGTAAACATACACACGTTACTTGACAACACTGAGGGTAAAACGGTCATTCGACCCATCGAGGATATTTTAGTAATTTCACAACCTAGGGGTATTTCGTTAATTTACCCTCCAAGGGTATTTTAGTAATTTCGCAACCCAGGGATATTCGGTAATTTACCCTCCAAGGGTACTTTAGTAATTTCATCTTTAATGGCCTCTCCGAAGGCCTATTGTCACTTCGAGCGACTCGGGTCCCTTTTTGGGTCTTTACGGAACTATTGGGCCTAAAATCATTTTAGGCCCAAACAGGCCCACACGCTCGTGTGGCCCAAAACGCATGGTTTTGGAATCAGATTTGTAGATTTCACATTGGGGCCTATCAATTGTTACAAATTCAGCCTTTTTGCCCAAGTGGGCCTGTGAGCCCGTTAGGCCCATTTAGCTCGATTAGGCCCATTACAGCCTCTGCATCGAGAGAGCATTCGTGACACTCTCAACGACTTAGCGCCACGATTTGTATCTCGACTCACCGCTATGAGTGCTCGCACACTCGAGTGGTCACAATTGTCGGCTTTCCGACTTTTCAGCTTTTGGTCGTTTCACAGAACACTACATGCAATCATCGGAGTGGGTGTGAGATTACAAACCTGTTACGAGTGTAGGTTGAACCCTCGGGATTACACACCAAGAACGACGACAACTTTTGCTACGCTTGAATGTTCAGTCTACTCTCTTACGAAGTGGAGTCCCAAGGTGCCACAGATTCGGCAACTGACCAACAAAGGTTTCGGCTTCCTCAAAGGAACAAACAAGATTTAAGATAAAGAGAAGTGTTCAGACTCAACCTTGCAACCATAGAAAAACTGAATGAAAAGGGAGATTTGATGATTGAAAACACACCACGCTTCAGACTAGACCAAGATCGGATAATGGCAAAAGAAAAGGAAACTGATTCAAATGAGGCAAAGGGGAATTCGGCTTATGGAGAAAATAGTAGAAGCACAATGAAGAAGAAAAGAAGTTTCAGTTATGGAGAGCACAAAAGAGAACAAGTGGGGGGAGAATAGAAAAGAATGTGCAACAGAGAATAGAAGAAAACGTGAAACAAAGAACCCAAAATGTCTAAAGAGAAAGCCTAAAATGTCAAAAATGCTAAGAACATAGGAGAACTCGACACACACACACTAACCAAAACCGAATGCACTCTAACAAATGACCCTTCTCTTGATTGAAACTCCCCCATGCACTTCCCCAAATTCGGCCACTACCCCCACTCTCCAAATCCCATGATTCTCTCCTCGATTTGCTCCCCCATTCACTCTCCAACACCCATTCGAATAATTTGACCCAGTCTTCCCTCTCTCCTGCAGAGTTTCGTCTCCACTCAGCTACCTCCCTTTCCTGAGCACAAAATAAAAGCCTCCAATATGCTGCAAGTGGGATTCGAACCCCATTTCCCTTACTTCATAAGTGACGCCAACACCACTAGGCCATATGCTCATCTTGTGATAGTAAAACACACTTAATTAAACTTAAGTCCTGCTTTCACTAACTCACCCCACTAAAGTGCCCAAAATTAAAATTTTACCAGGGCTCAAACTCGACCCCAGGCCTCCCTAGAGCCCTTAAACACCCGTAAACAACACACAGAACCAGCATAACATGCAATTACACAGATATTACAGACACCTAAATTTCAGGATGTTACATTTGGAACACATCTCATCTTTTGAAGTTATTTCTTCCAGAGCATATTTACTCAAATTCACAAATTTATGCTCGTATTCAACAACTAACATATTCCCTTATTTTAGATCGATGAACTCACATTCTTGCCTTCCAAATACAGTTCACTAACATATTTTTTTGAACTCAGTCTGAAAGAATTCCCATTTTACTCGATCCTTTGGAATCACCGTTGTTAAAGTAACCTATCACTGATAAGCATCTTCTTTTAGTAATGAAATAACACATTTTAAGCTATCTTCAGGTGAGTAGTTTAATTCGTCAAAAACATGCTGCTTATGTTCTAACCAATACTAAGCTTTTGTCGAATCATCATTATACAATCCTAAAAAATCTTTGGCTCACATTTTACGGATTTTATCTGTAAGGGTTAATGAATAGTAACCTGATTTAGGTTCTAAGGAGAAACAGGTGTCGGGGGAGGCATTGGAGGGGGCGGAGGTTGTGGAGTCATCGGGTTAGCTCGCATAAACTGTGCGAACCATTTATTCATCAATTGAAAGAAAAAACCACGGTCCTCACTTCTGGACAATTGAGATCCAGATATACTATGACTTGCCACTTGATCGAAAGCCGAAACATGACTTTCAATATCATCATTTTCAGCACGATTAGATTCTTTTGACATTGTAAATTAATAAGAGAAAACATAGTCAGATCAGATTAGAGGCATCACATAAAATACAAGTTTTTGTGGAATGAATTTCTAGACTCAATAGCGATACACACTACATTTAGTACTAGAATCGACTAAACCATAGCTCTAATATAACTAAATGTAACACCCTATACCGGTGCAGTTGCCCGACCCCAGCCAAAAGGTAATAGAACTATAAAACTTTGACATCGTTCACTATTTAATAAAAAATAAACAAATAATTCATTTGCAATCATTTTTCATTATTATTCAATCAAAACACGACTTAATTTACGCTTATCGGACATCTAATGTAACACCCCAAACCCGGGCTAGACGTTATGGCCGAATCTAGCGATATCACATTGAAGTGTTTTTTGAAAACATCATTTCATTGGAAAACCTGTTTTATACTAAATCTTGTTTATGTTCATAACGAAAATCTAAAGGTATCTTGTTCATTTAAAACTCGAGTTGTTTTTAGCAATTCGTCGATTATATTAGTTTGTTACTATATTTAAAACAATGTCTGATGCGGAAAATTTTATAGTATGTTACGAACACGTGGTGTTTTGAAAAGCATTTATCTTTTGAAAATCCGTGTCCTACTTCTTTCCGATATGAATTAAAATAAGTACAATCCCAAATTAAAAGTTAAAAACTTAAAGAGGATTATTACTAAACAAATACCCAAAATAAATTTATTGGAAATAAAACTCAAATATAAAAGCAGGTGCAGATCTATGGCCACCTCCGAGTCCTTCACAGCACTGATCCGCCTAAGAATGGGGATTACCTATACAGATAAACAAAGGGGTGAATTTATGAAAACTCAGTGTGTAACCCCATGTAAGTAAATAGCCAATCATGCCTTAGGCAAGTTCAGTCTAGGCCTAAGCCCCAAATCAATAACAATTCAGATCAGTTGGGCCTTAGTCCATTACAGTATCAGTATCAGTGTGGGCCTTACCCCATTTCAGTGACAGTAGCAGTTCAGGCATGCAATCAGAAATCCTACCCAACTAGCCTCTACACTCCACTCTGTCCAGCCCAACATTCAATGTGGGGATAAAATCACCCACCCATCCCTACACGCCAGAATTAGCACCGGTTGCAGCACTAAATATTATTTACAGCATAACTACCAATACAGTACACTTCCTCCAATCATATAATTCCATCCCATGCAACATATCACACATGTATGCAACATATATATCGTGGCATGCTCATATACAGTCATACATAACATAAAGCATTTTATCAATTTGGGGCTTAGGTATACTTATCGACCCATCAGTAGGTCCACAGTCGTCTCGAGCGACCCATACAACCTTAACAGTCAAATAGTGAAATTGGGCCCAAGGCTCATATTGCGGGCCCATGTGGCCCACATAGCCCATAATTGGTCTCCTTCATGAGAATTACACAGCTTGGCCCAATATTCTACACACGTTTGTGTGGTTTACCCATGTGGGGCCCACAAGCCTGTTGGGCCCATACAGACCATGAAATCGCTCATGGTGGCCTTAATAATCAAACGCCCATGTTTCATGCGCTCAGAGTACCACACGAGCGAGCGCACGCTCGTGTAGTGTCACTTGTCATATTTTTCGGCTTTCACCGAATTGCGATTTGGGCAGTGTTTACACACCAGATTACGAAAATGTGTGAATAACCGTGAGCACCACACTTGCCTTGGTTGAGCAAATGTGGCTTAACCCTCTTTAACCACTGACGAAGGTTGATTACCACATCCTTGACGAATATCTGCATTACAAGCGGATTCTATTAATTAGAGTTGTTTATACATAACTTAAATCCATACGTAATAACTTATAGCACCACAGAACCCCAAAAGTAGGGGAAAGAGCATTCGGCTTTTACCCACAACGCAAGACAAAATAGTTACCTTTGATCGAGTGGTGAAAGAAGGGTTTCGAATGCTTCAATACCACTTGCAACTCCTTCACTCCTCGAGAAGTTTTAGAAATCGAAAGAACACCAGACATAAGAGAAGAAAGCTGAAAATCGACAATAAGAGATAGGTATTCGGCTTTAAACGGTGTAGGTAAGGAAAGACTTGTTACAAATTAAGAGAAACAAGAAGAAGTCGAGTGCTCTTACCGATTTGTTATAGAATAGTCGCTAAACCAAAGAAACAATAGCGATAGAGGAATGAAGTAATCCGTCTGGGTACCAAGATGATAAGAGGAATCATTTTAAGCGAGAAAGAGAAAAAGACGAAGGAGGAGAAGAAGGTATACTCGGCCAACAATAGAAAAAGAAGAAAAGAGGAAAAATGATTGTTGTGAAAAGGGAAAATCGAAAAGAACAGTGGTCTAGCCAAACACACACCTTACACAATTCAAAAAAAGAAGAAAGAAAGAAATATATCGTAAACTTGAGAGTAGAGAAAGCAATTGCAAAAGAGAGAAAAAGAGAAAGGAAGCACTAAGAGAATTTCAGCCAAAAGGGGAAGGGGTTTGCCGTCCAACTTGGGAAAACAAAAGAGGAGCATTTCTCTCTTGGCCAAATTCTTGAGTGCCAGAGTCCAATTTCGGCACAACACAACCTCCCCTATCACTTCCTTTGATTTTCTCCTAAAATTCTTCCTCCAATCTCTCCAACCGACCACATTTACTCCCAACCACTCAATTTGAATTCTTCTCAACCACTTTAGTGTTTCATTCAACAACAAGTCCTCCAACGGCATAACAGCAAAATAAATACTCCACTGCTCCCACCAGGATTCGAACATTAGTCATTTGGCATAGGTACCACGCCACTTACCCCCTAGACCAGCAGACTCTTTATGTCATGCCTTACCCACAATAATTTAAAGGCCTACTAACTATAGGCAAGGGTTTATTCCTTAAAAACAAAATTTTTGCACAAGCCCAGGCTTGATCCCAAGACTTCTTAGACACTCCTAAACACACCCAAATCACTCAACCACTGAAGCAGCAGGTATTTGTGTTACAAACATGCAAAAATAAATACTTAGATTTTTGGGGCGTTACATCTAAAACAAATCAGGAACAATTATGGATTAAAATGAAACTTTTACAAAAATTTGAGTAAAAAGTACAAACAGGGGTCACATGGCCGTAGGACAGGGGTCAGTCCATATGGCTAAAAAATTTGGTTGTGTGGCCAAACCGTGCAATAAACTATGCCCGTGTAACTCAAGGTCACATGGTCGTGTCGCCAAACTGTGTAACTCTCTAAGGCCTTAAAAACAAATCTGTACCAAAAACCAAGAGACCACACGGTTGTGTGGCAAATCATGTCACATGCCGTGTGCACCTAAAATTCCTTAAAAAATAGTCCAATTCATCTACATTTACTTAAGTCCCAGGTCATACCATATGCATCCATTTTTACCTATATAAAACAAATCAAAACATGCCAAATAACATTCAACCTATGTGTCTAACCAATATGCCCTCAATTAGTGTAACGCCCCAAAAATCTCGAAACTTTAAATTTCTGTGCACTAAAGTTGGTATGTATGAGTAGTACTTAGAATAATATTTTTAAGGTATTATCGAGATTATTTGAAGTCTTAGAGATAGGGAAGACCATAAGGAAAATTTTATTTTTCTTGCTTTAGTGGACCCTAGTCTTCGGCATTGGGCCTTTTTAATAGAGTAAGGGAAAATAGAACACAAGTGGGCCTGTGGTCCAGTGGAAAATGGTGTCACATGGGGAGCTATAAGGTGGCGTGTCTTTCAACTGAGGAGGTCCAAGGTTCGAGGCTTATGAGTGGCATTTTATGGAGTGTTTATTTTGCATAGGTGGACGGCCAAAGTTGTGTTGAATTTGAACTCTTGCGTTGGAGTGTTTGGGGGGTCTTGTGAATTGATAATGAAGGAAACTTTCGATAAAATTAGAGAGTTATCAGGGAGAAAAGTTAGGAGATGAGGAGTGTGGATGAGGTGGTGTCGAATGGGACTCTTAGGGAAGGCATTTTCGACTAGTGGCTATAAAAGGAGAGTGCCGAACCCTTTGAAGGGTTCTTTGAGTTGCCATTATTCTTTTTCTTTCTTTTTTTTTCTCCTCAATCGATTCCTTCCATAGCCAAATTCTCCCATTACCGAAATCTCCTAAAGCAGGATCCCTTTCTACCGAATTCTTTCAAAGGCTCTTTTAGTTTTCAATACATTTCTCTTCTCTCCCATTCTATTTTCCCATAAGCCGAATTCTCTCATTGCCGAAGTATCACCATCTTTTCCTTGCCAAAATTCCTATTGGTGCCGAATCTTGGTGGTTGTTCCTCCAGCACAAATCGATTGTTACCTACTCTCAGTCAAGTGTTAAAAGCCGGATCTAGTTAATAGCTATCTACGCTGCAGGATCAAAAGGGGATTTGGTAAGTACTCGGTTAACCTCTTTTGTACGTTTTGTTAAAAGCTGAAGGGCTATCTAACTATCTTGTCGTTAACTCTATGATAACAAGGATAAGGTTCAAAGATCGCAGGCATGGTAGGATCGTTAGCAAGGGTAAGTGTACTCAACTCGATTATGGTTTAAGTGAATGGTCGAATGTGTGTATGATTTATAGGGGTGACTTGTGTGGATTATGAGTCACTCGAATTTTGATGGTGTATGTGTGAGTGCAGATCTAGGGGATACTCCTGATTAGAAGCTAAGGAAGGGCTATTAGAACACGGTGGCACACGATAAGGTTACGGTAAGGTTTTAGCTTTTGGTAAATGGTTTTGGTTTAGTGATTGATTGAAGGTTGGTTGGTTGTAGGTTCAAGGTTAAGGATAGTATAGCACGCCGCAGTAACTAGGTGTGTACAAACACTACACACACACGATATCGACAATGCTGGAAAGTCGAAAAGCTGGAAGTGGCTAAATGGGCCCGGTGGACCCTGAGGCTAAGTTTGATGAAATTGTTTGGTTGGTTATACGAATAGAGTTAGTCATGCATGTTACATGATCTGGAATTGATTTGGGCCTAATAGGCCATATGGATGAAATTTGGGCCTAATGGGCCGTAAGGATGTGATTTGGGCTTGATGGGCTTTATGGGGACGTAGAAAAGTATGCTAGGGTTTAATGGACTTTAGGCCTAGTTCTGAACAACTCTTAAACCTCATAAGACTTAACCTAATAATTAAACATGTCCGTGAACAGGCCACTGGGTCAGAGTGTGGCAACGGGCATATGCATGTCTAGAATTGGATCTATGGAGAGCTTGGTACTTAAGCGGTCCTAGTGGCCTACCTCCTCTTATCCGGAATCCTACCTAGTGCATAGTGTCTATTCACTTTAGCCGCAAGGACTTGTTAATGGGCCAAAGTTCATAACTAAAACCCGAGAGGGACCAAATACCCTTGATTTGTAAAATTACTAAAATACCCCTAATTTGTACAATTACTAAAATACCCCTGATTTGTAAAATTACCAGAATACCCCCAATTTGTAAAATTACCAGAATACCCCTGATTTGGAAATTACCAAAATATCCTTAGATTTTCAAAATTACTAAAATACCCCTAATTTGTAAAATTACCAGAATACCCTTGATTTGCGAAATTACCAAAATATCACTGGTTTACAAAATTCCCAAAATACCCCTATTTTGAAAAATTACCTAAATACCCCTATAGGGTAGAATTACGAAAATACCCTTGGGTAGTGAAATGACTAAAATACCCCTAAGTGCTTAATGTGTCAAATTTTGTACGTTGCATTCATGGAATATATGTTGCATTTGGGTGGGTTTTGATGATACGAAGGAAGATTTGAGGATCGCATAGTCGCTTGACGACCGTGGATCCACCGGTGTCTTTAAGCCCATTATAGCAACCTTGTTGCAACGTTTGAGTAGTGCCACTGCTGATGCTACCTTTGGTGTGTAGGGATGGGTAGGTTGATATTTATATCCCCACAGGTGTGTAGGGTTGGAAGGGAATTGGTGTGCAGGGTTGGATTTGGGATGGGTGCACTGCATTGTTGCGACTCTGATGTGGTATGAGGTCATTGTGGGCTAAGGCCCAAGACCACTGATTTTGATAGGGCTTAGGCCCAATGTAATATTTGTATGTTGATTTGATTGCCAAGGGTCGTACACACTGAGTTTCGAAACTCATACCTTTTTTATTAAATGTTTTAGGTGATCCTCAGTAAACGGCTCGACGTGGGAGAGGACTCGGAGATGGCCACACTACAAGATATTTAGAAGTTTTATTTATTTGTTTCAAAGGACATGATTTTAATTGCTTTACTTTCATTGGATGTAATAAGGCCTTGTACTCCGTTTTGACTTTGGATTTTGAGTTTTGTTGTTTCAACTGTTTACTTAATTATTAAACCTAAGTAATTCTCTATGTTTAAACATGGTTTTTGAAATACTTAAAATAATTAAATGGGCTTTTATCACTACTTAACAAGATTCAAGGATTTTGGGCTTTTAGGCCTTAAATTTCAACTTAGCAAAATTATTTGAAATTGTGCCTTTGATGTGACATTCCCGGATTCGGCCATAAGGTCTGGGCCGGGTTTGGGGGTGTGACATTTAGCACCGCAATTCAAACGTGAAACATCAACCATTCATGACATTCAAGTCAATCATTCAACATCAACAATTACCAACATTCTTTTCCAAAACATGATATTACCTAAACACATATCAAGCCATTCAAAACTTGACTAACATCAACTTATTACCATGAATCAAATAGGTACTAAACATTTATTATATCAAAGTTTCAGATAATCTCATTCACAACCAAAATACCAAAATATGATCATTAAAATAGAACATCAACATCCTATATACATGCCATATGTAACCAACTATCGAACCTAAAAAATCTACCGAATCAAGTGATGGTAGGTGTGAGCTTCTCATAGATCCGATTGACACATTTTGAATGTAAAAAATCTACAGAAAGATAATAATATAGGTAAGTATATAAAATACTTAGTAAGCTCATACAATATAAAAATTCACTTGCCTAAAGTTATTTATAATAAACATATTCAATATGAAACATAAGTAAACCTATCAAAATTCAAACCACATCATCAATATGAATATAAAGCTTTGAACTTAACCATATGAAAACCACTGACATTCTCATTTTCAAGCAATGCCAACTTAAATATCATAATTGAAACATATTAATCACTTAACCAATCTCAACAGTTATATCTCCTAAACATTATTAACAGTTCTTCTCGATGAAATTTCGTAAAAAGTCTCAATATACAGATGAAATAATAGTGTTTGGTTACCCTGTTAAGGTTAAACCTACACGATAAATTGTCTAGCCAGAACCTAATATTCTTGTATTCTCGAGTCCACCACATATGAAGGAACTCAGAACCTAATCTCGTATTCTTGAGTTCGTAACATATGTAGGGGCTCAAAACCTGGGTAAACTCACAAACTTGTCTACGAGAATTTATTAAGTTCATCAGATTCTGTCTCAATCTATACCATAACTCCAATTCAATAGAAATCAATATTAACAATTTAGATGTAATATATATAAGCATAAACAAGTGGATTTATCGTGTATGAACTTGTCGAAATGGTAACAATTCAACTATCAAGGACTAGTCGGTAATTTTTTTTCCTCGTACATCCTCCGATCGTTGAGATTCTTGATCTAAAGTATAAAATAGCATAAAAGAATCATGTTCTACCTCAATTTCATCTATACCAAAATTCCTCAACTTTTACATTTTCCACAATTTAGTCCCTAAAATCGAAACTATTATAATTCTCACATTTGAGTTATTATTTCTAAATCAATCTCAATTTAGTCTTCCAACATTCCACTAATACAAAAAAAAATCAAAATTTTCTTACACAATTTGGACTTATTGCATTTTAGTATATAAGTTCAGAACTAACAACTTGTACTTAATAAACTAGTCCATTAACATATCTAAACTTCAAAAATAACCAAATAACCACAAAAGCTTCAAGGAAACATCAATGGTAGCCTTACAAAAAACTTTAACAATCTTCCCGGATTCCAAAAATATAAAAATTACAAGAAATCGATCAAAAATAGCTTACCAATTTTAGCTTGAAGCTAGACGAAAGCTAGGTTTTTTTCTCCCCTTTAGAACCGATTCTTAAGGTTGAAGAAGACTAAATGAATTTTTTGTTTTCTTTATTTTCGTTTTGTTTAGAAATATTTTCTTATAAAACATTAACTTAATAATATAAAATAAACTTAACATTTCAACTAATTTTTTTAGCTATCAATTGTCCATGCTTATTTAAATATGGCTATTTGCCATATATAAACCATTCCAACATCTTTATGTAATCATTTAGTACACTTAATTCGATAGTGATTATCTTTTGCAAGTTTTACAGTTTAGTCCTTTTTCATTAATTAACTAGTCAAACAATAAAATTATCAGACCAAAGCTTAATATGACACTTAAATAATTTCGTAAATATTAAATAATTAAAATTTAAGGACTCACAGTTCAGAATTGTGGTCTCGAAACCACTGTTTCCATTACCACTGAAAACGAGTTGTTACACATGAAACCCTTAGAACTTGTGCACACTGACGTATGTGGCCCCATGAAATTTAGTGCAAGAGGTGGGTACAAGTATTATATGATAAATTTAAAATATTTTGTGCGAAAGGGGAGAAACAACTAGGATTACCCATAAAGGCACTTCGATCTAACCAAGGTGAAGAATATTTATCACATGAGTTCTTAAGGTATCTCATAGAGAATGGGTTTCTATCTTGATTAATCACATTAGGCACTCCACAATAGAATTGTAACATCCCAAAATTTGGGGTTTGTTAGTTTTGCATATTGCATGTGTTGGGTTACTTAGCTAAATATTTGAGGGTGTTTAGGGGCTTTAGGGTAGCTAAATATTTGAGAGTGTTTAGGGGCTCTAGGGAGGTCTGGGGTCGAGGCGAAGCCCTGGAAAAATTTTGATTTTTGGGCCTTCAGTGGGGACGGCTGTTGGAGGTAGGATTTAAGTAAATTAAAGTGTGTTTATTCAACACAAGTGAGCATATGGCAAGGAGGTTGTGGCGTCTATAACACCACAAACCCAGCCTAGAAGTTAGACCCGAATCTGGCGTGTCACATTGGGGTGCTTTTCGAGAATCCATGGTTCCAATTGAAAACCTTTCTTGACATTAAAAACTAAAGTCCCAGTTTGTGTTTGTTTATTATTAATCGACATTTATTAAAAATGTTATTACCTTGAAAAAATAAACTTTGTTTGTTGCGGAAGCTTAATTAAAATGACTGACTTATGAAAATGTGATGTTTACGACCTATTTGCGAAAGCGTAGTATTTTGAAAGCAGATATTATTTTGGAAAACCGTGATTCAAAGTTTAGCAGATTTAAAACATAATAAACTAAAAATCCAAAATTAAAACCAGAATTTAAGAGAGGCCTTATTACAAAATATTAACCCAAGTTAAAAATAAGTAAAATGCAAGAGTCCAAAACTACTCGTAGTGTGGCCACCTCCGAGTCCTCCAGCACGTCGAACCGCCTACTAAGGATTTCCTGAGAAAAATATTAAAAAGAGGGGGGTGAGTTTAAGAAAACTCAGTGTGCACAACCCTCATCAGTAAGAACATGAATCACAATAGTTTTTCTCCATATTTTATTCTTAAAGCCTACCTACTAACTCCCAGGGTTTTATTCACCTAAAACCAAAATTTTTCCTAAGTCCAAGTTTGATCCCGGGACTTCAAGAAGCCCCCTAGCCTTCCAAAAACACTCACCTAATAAGTCCAACTTGCATTAAAGTCATTCTCTTGTTCCCAAAAATATTTAAAAAGTTCCTACGCTCGGGCCCCAAAAGGCCCAATTCTCCTAGGCCCAATTTCGGGATGTTACAAATCTACCCCCTTAAAAAAATTTCATCCTCAAAATTTCCAACTATCTAATAGCCGCACACTACCGGTTATACCACTACGCTTCTGCTGCGCATATTATCACTTCACGTATTATTTGAATTAGAAATTTTATGAATAAGCTTATAGTTCCAGTAATTAAACAAATGTTTTATGGAAGTAGTAGTTAAGAGTTATTTTCAAAATCGCAAGCTTACTACAGTTTTAGTCTCCTACGGGCCTCAGTATAGTCAATCATCTAAAGTAAGCCCAGTAACTATCCACAGTATAATAGTTTAAAACAGATAGGAGAACTTACTTGGTCCGATGCTGGAGACTCGGTGTGCCACATAAAAACCTTCCAAAACTACTTCAAATTCATTTGTAAACATATTTAAAATAGAGACTAAAGCCCATTTCACAGCCCGATTTTTACAACCGGGCTCTAATACCACTAAATGTAACACCCCAAACCCGACCTAGAAGTTAGACCCGAATCTGGCGTGTCACATTGGGGTCCTTTTTGAGAAGCCATGGTTCTAATTGAAAACCTTTCTTGACATTAAAAACTAAAGTCCCAGTTTGCGTTTGTTTATTGTTAATCGACATTTATTAAAAAGTTATTAACTTGAAAAACTAAACTTTTTTTTGTTCCGGAAGCTTAATTAAAATGACTGACTTATGAAAACGTGATGTTTACAACCTATTTGCGAAAGCGTAGTATTTTGAAAGCAGATATTATTTTGGAAAACTGTGATTCAAAGTTTAGCAGATTTAAAACATAACAAACTAAAAATCTAAAACTAAAACCAGAATTTAAGAGAGGCCTTATTACAAAATATTAACCCAAGTTAAAAATAAGCAAAATGCTAGAGTCCAAAACTGCTCATAGTGTGGCCACCTCCGAGTCCTCCAGCACGTCGAACCACCTACTAAGGATTTCCTGAGAAAAATATTAAAAAGAGGGGGGTGAGTTTACGAAAACTCAGTGTGCACAACCCTCATTAGTAAGAGCATGAATCACAACAGTTTGGGCCGGAGCCCATTTCAGTAACGGTGGCAATTGGGCCTCAGCCCATAAAAGCCTCAGCTGGGCCTTAACACATAAATGTCACAAATCATATTTATCTGGGCCTAAGCCCATCTCAATGTTAAAAACCACATATGCAATGCATTAATGCCCATACCAACCCTGCACTCCGTCTCCTGTCCAACCCTGCACTCCTGTGGGGATGTAATCGACCCACCCATCCCTACACTCCTTATGTAGCACTGGTTGCGGCACTAACTTATCGGTGCAGCATGGCTGCTCGGTGGCTAAAAAGCCTTCGGTGGATCCACAGTCGTCAAGCGACCATGCGATCCTTCCTCTGTATTAATAATCCCATCCCCATGCAACATAATAACACATGAATGCAACATAAAATAATAATTATATGATAACAATCATAAATCACATACAAGAATAATCATATAACATGTAGGGGTGTTTTCGTCATTTTACCCTTCAGGGGCATATCGGTCATTTTACCCATCGAGGGTATTTTAGTAATTTCGCACCTGTGATAGCCTTTCCAAAGGCCTAATGTCGCCTCGAGCGACTCAACTACCATTTCCGATCGTACCGGACTATTGGGCTTAAAACTCGATTTCGGCCCATTTGGGCCCACACACTCGTGTGGCCCACCTAATACAAATCTAGCCATGTATATGAGATTCACCTAGTCTAGTTCACTATATACTACACCATCATACATTTTATTCAATTGGGCCCACGGGCCCATTGAGCCCACTTCGGCCCATCGTGGCCCAAGCAGCCTCAACTCACAAGAATAGTATTGATGGCCTCAACTATCACGTCGAAGCCCCACACGTGTGCTCGCACGCTCGTGTGGCTACTATTGCCGTGACCGGTACTTCGGCATTTGCCGCTCTATAACTGGAGTAGAGAGAGAGTTGCACACCTGATTGGAATCGGAAGCTGCTAATCCACGCTCCGAGCACTCCTATGCCCAACGCCCACCAAGGTATGTTTTCTCTTCAATCATAGAATGCTCTATATATAGCTAGCTTCTCACTTTCGTTCTTTGTATCTTTCCAATGTGGGATCCCTTCATCAGTAGAGTTTAAATTCAACTCAAACTCTTCCCGTCTAATCCGCAAAATAAATACTCCATTGCTTGACATGAGATTCGAACCCAGTCTCCCTTGCAACATAATCCACGCCGCTAACCACTTGGCCACAAGCTCCTCTTGTGTCTTAAACCATGCGCAACTAAATTTAAATCTATAGCCAAATTCTAAAGTCCATTTAAAAAGAAAACTAAAATGCAAGAGCCAAGACTTGAACCTTGGACCTCCTTCCTTCCTTGTGGCGTCACCCCCTTGTCTCTTATGTGGCGTCACTGTGCCACTACACCACACACTCCACTTGTGTCATTTTTCTCCATATTTTATTCTTAAAGCCTACCTACTAACTCCCAGGATTTTATTCACCTAAAACCAAAATTTTTCCTAAGTCCAAGTTTGATCCCGAGACTTCATAGAAGCCCCTTAGCCTTCAAAAAAACACTCACCTAATAAGTCTAACTTGCATTAAAGCCGTTCTCTTATTCAAAAAAATATTTAAAAAGTTCCTACGCTCGGGCCCCAAAAGGCCCAATTCTCCTAGGCCCAATTTCGAGATGTTACAGCGTCAATGAGAGAGCATGGAGGGAAGGGGTTCAAATCCCACATGTGGAAAATCAAAGGTTTTTATTTTGTGTCAGGTGGGTAGAAGAAGTAGAGTTCGGTTAGAACTCTGCAAGGGAGAGTGGAGACTTGGTCAAATCATTTGAATGAAAGGAGAGGAGGAATTGTAGGAGAAGATTGTGGAGGGAATCAAGGTGTTGAGGAGTGGGTGTGTAGTGGCCGAATGTGGGAGTGTGTCTGAGGAGGGAGATTTTGGCTAGGGGTTGGTTTTGGGAAACAAATTCAGAAATTGGTGTGGGTAGCAAAATCAAAACTTCTTTGTGTGTGCATTTGTGTTTGCATTCTTTTTTCTTTTCTTGTCATTTCGGGTCTTTTTCCTAAGTGACGCTTTAGGTTTCTCTTCATCTTTTCTTTAGAGTGTCAATTCAAGTTCATTCAATTGCCTCTTTCTTTGCTTGATTCTTTGTCGAATTTGTATTAGTTTTCACCAATTCTCCATTCATTGGTGGTGGTCGTTTATTGCACCATTGAGCCTCTTTTCTCCCACTTTCTCTTATTCATTTATCATCATTCCGTAGTGCTACTTGTTGCTGTCGAATTCCTCTGTCCCATTCGGCTCATCTCTGGTAGTAAGGTAATGCTTCTTTTCTTACACTTTCTTTCTTCCCTCTCTTTTCTCTCTTCTAAAGTTGAAACTCTCATCTTGACTCTTTTGACTAGGCCGAATCTATTCTCCCCTAGCACTTCATCTTTTGTTCTCTTTTCGGTCAAGCCGAAACAAGTCCCTTCTTTTCTTCCTAGTTGGTTATCATCCTTGAGGGCTGAATATTGTATAAGCAATCTTGAGTTTCCTAATCGTTTGTAAGAGTGCCTACAACCAATAAAGGTTTGCTATCTCTCCTCTCTTTCTCATTTGGGTTCTTTAAGCCGAAGGGCTGGTTCTTAAATTATTATGGAGTAGCATTCTAATGTGCTCTTGTTGATGATCAATGTTAGGGACCCAATATCTCTAACCTCCGATTAAGGACGATTACTTTGGTGTTGAGGAAGATTGTATCACGTGGTAAGTGAGGCCTATTCTATTGAATACATCAACATGTCGATTTTCATGAAGTAGAGGTTAACTATTGTCTAATCGTTGTCTTAGGTGTTTGGAAGCGGCGGAAGTCACAACTCGTAAACAGGTGTGTAATCTCACACCAATATTGATGAAAGCATGTTTCGCTCTGTGAATCGACTAAGAGCCGAAAAGCCGGAAAACCGGCAACCGTGACCACGTGAGCGTGCGAGCGCTTGTAGTGACAACTCGAGCCACTATGGTGGCGGTAGATCGTTGAGAGTGCCACAAGCACTCTTGCGAAACTAAGGCTATAACGAGCCTGATCGAGCCATTATGCGCAAATTGGGCCCAATGGGCTAACGGGCCCACATAGGCAACACTGATAGAAAATTACAGAATGACGGATGCGACTGCAAAGTCTGCAAAATCGAGACTGAAACTATGCTAAATGGGCCACACGAGCGTGTGGGCCCGTTTGGGCCAGAAATGGATTTTAGGCCCAATTGCACCATAGAGACCCAAAAAAGGGTCCCAAGTCGCACGGGGCGACAATAGGCCTCCTGAAAGGCCGTTAGATGATTGAAATTACCAATGTACCCCTAGAGGGTAAATTACTGAAATTGTAACACCCCTTACCCGAAACCTTTACCGGAGTCGAGTATGTGGCATTACTAGACTTGACTACTAATTTGGGGCATAAAAATTTAAAGCTGTCCAACTGCGTCATGCTGACTAAATTGACCATAACTCGAGTTACAAAACTCAAAATTTAGATCCGTAAATTTTCCTTGAAACTAGACTCATATAAAGTTTTACCATAATTTTTCCAGAATTTTTCATGTGGCCAATTAGTACATTTTATTCATCAAAGTTACCCCTATTTCAATGTTTGATAATTCTGACCTATCTTTACAAAAATTCAGTTATCTCATTGTAAAAAATTTCAATAATGTTCTTGTTTATTCCAACCAAAAATAGACTCATTAAGGATTCCAAACATATAAACTATGCTCCATAATTATTTTTGTACAATTTTTAACAATTTTTCCAAGACAGAACAGGGACTCACGAATTCATTCAGAACAAGTCTCACTAAAACTTAAATATCTCATAATATATAATTCCTTTGCCTACTCTGTTTCTTTCATGTAAAAATAGACACAATAAGATTTAATTCTATATCTTATTCACTTTCTAATTCAATTTATCCTATTTTTGGTGATTTTTCAAAATCACATCACTGCTGCTAACTAAAAACTATTTCATTTCAAAATATGATTAACTAGTTTATGACCGAACATACCCACATACAACTCATACTGCCCATGCATTTTAATCATTTATACAAATTAACCTGTACCTAAAACATTCACATAATATCCTAACATCATCGATTTATTAACAAAAACACAACTACGGTTCCATATAATCGAGTGTACCATTGGTTACTTACCACAATACCTAATTCAAGGATTCATTTCGTAGACATACATTTCCTTATCAAAAACGATTAAACTTCGATTAAAAATGCACAAACATTACCAACATAAACCGACATTTGTATCAACAGCACAAAAAGCATACTTAACTAGAAATTTAGCCATATTCGCATGGCTATTATATACATGGACAAAAATTTATTATCTTAACAAAACCACAGTCTTTTCTATACATGCCTTTAACCGGAAACCCAAAATAAAGAGTACCAAAATATGGATTGATAGTGTAGGCGACTTTCTAGACGACCCATCTTGAGTCCGTAGCGTGACCAAAATCTATAAAACAAAGGAAACAATTGACACAAATAAGCTTACTAGCTTAGTAAGTCCTAAGTTCATGATAACATAACATTTAAATTATTCAACTCACGAAATTGTACACAACATTAAATTTTATAATAGTTGATTTTCACAAGGCCGAATATTATAGTACATTAACCGAAGTACTTATACTTCATATCTATAAACCTGTATTACTTCGAAACACGATTTAATATATTACTCGAATTTCATACTCCAAATTATGAAATTATAGCATTCATATCAACTATACTACCACATTAGAATTTCTTATGTTCGAAGCATTTATACATGTAAACCGAATCTCTATAAAACTTCTTCAAATTTAACTTCAATCATATGTTACTCATGCAGATCAATTTTAACCCCAATTATACATAACACAGTTCTCACAATATTAACTTAACTCAAGCAATATTAGGCATAACATACCTTACATGCTTACCTGAGCCGTTAGCCAAATACATTTATTAAAGTTTGGCTTGAAGGATATTCGATTTTCCTTAATAAAACACATCATCGGCAACAAGCCTGCTAGGCGGTAAAGCCCGATAAGTAACACTGGCACAAGGCCTGCTAGGCGTAAAAGCCCGATAAGTAACACTGGCACGAGGCCTGCTAGGCGTAAAAGCCCGATAAGTAACACTGGCACGAGGCCTGCTAGGCGTAAAAGCCCGATAAGTAACACTGGCACGAGGCCTGCTAGGCGTAAAAGCCCGATACGTATCAATGCAGTCAAACATTCAAGATACCTCGTATACTATTTTATATAAATATGTATAAATCTAATTCCATTGAACACACTCACATTAAATCAATAAAATCATCATATCTTTATACACTCTAACAATTAACATAGAAACATTTATTCACATCACATAGCAAACTTTAATCATCAATCCAGTGTTCCTTTATGCATTCGGCCATAACCATAACAAGTACTAAGATTTATCCATTTCTAATATTTGATACATTCATAATTAGTTCTTTAATATAACTTAGCTATAGGACTTACCTCGGTTGTCGATAGGCCGTGTAAATCGGCTATTCGAGAACCTTTGTTTTTCCTCGATCTTGTTCTTTCTCTTTTTGTTCCCGATCTAAGAAATGTCAAGTAAATTTTATTCATATACATTCTATCCATTTGCTCAACTCAAAACAAAACGCATATAGCTTAATTTAAGAAAAACTAAGAACCGAATTTCCTACTTCATTCATTTAATTTAAAACAATAATCATACAAAATTTAAGCATTCAACTTATTCAATTTAACTCATAGCACACCGCAATATAAATTGCAACCAATTGGGATTTCTCCTCAATGGCCGAATGGTTATACGAGTCTCCATAATCCTCCCTTTTATCATTTTAATCCTTCTTCCATTTAATTTAAGCAATTGACTCCTCATACCATTTCACCCAACAATCCTATCTAAGTATAATCATTCATCCTTGGCCAATTTCACAATATATATATATATATATATAATATAACCGAGCATCAAATTAATAGGAAAATTTCATGAACGGTCATCTTCACCTTAGGCCGAATATAAGAACATCATCATGCATAAAAAAATCTTTCTACAATCTTAACTACTTCTTCCCATTTCATCTAAACTTATTAACACAACAAGTCATAAATTTTCTTCCATGGCCGAACCTCATCAAGCTTAATATCAACAAATTTCGGCTTGTTTTCAATGATGATTAAAGAATTTAACCCAATTCAAGGATAGATTATTAAGCTAAAGTTTACTCTTACCTTGCCTAGTACATGCAATGGCCGAATGGAGAGGATGAAGTTTTCTTCTTCATTTTGAAGATAAAAATCGGGGAAGAAGATGATTGAGGGAAGAGAATTTAATTTCCTTTTTCTTTTGTTTATTAAACTAGCACATATATTAGCATGCTTGTAATATAATAATGCTTTAAATATAATATATTAAGACAATAGATTATTTTTTTGCATGCTTACCGTCCACCATATTAAATATGGGGAATTTGACATGCAAATCCCTATGTTTAATAAACTAGTCACTTAGCTCTTTTTATTTCATGCTCGCTACATTGGTCCTCTTAGCAATTTAATCCTTTTAGCCAATTAAACACTCAAACGATTAAATTCTTCTACGAAACTTTCACATACATCAATTCACCTATAATAGACACATGATATAATATAAAAATATTTATCGGGCTCGGATTCGTGGTTCCGAAACCACCGTTCCGATTAGGGTCAAAATTGGTCTGTCACAACTCTCCCCCCTTAAGAATTTTCGTCCTCGAAAATCTTACCGTTAAATAAGATCGGATATTGTTGCCTCATTGAATCCTTAGGTTCCCACGTGGCCTCTTCAACTCCGTGTCTATTCCATAATACTTTCACTAGTGGAATCCTCTTATTTCTCAACTCCTTCATTTCCCGAGCCAAGATACAGATCGGTTCCTCATCATATGTCAAATCGGATCGAATTTCAATCTCTGACGGTGTGATCACATGAGACGGATCCGATCTGTATTTACGAAGCATCGAAACGTGAAATACATTGTGTATCCTTTCTAAGTCAGAGGGCAATTTCAATCTATAAGCAACAGGCCCTATACGTTCGATGACATCGTACGGTCCGATAAATCTCGGACTCAACTTGCCTTTCCGACCAAAACGGAGTACCTTTTTCCACAGAGAAACTTTCAAGAACACACGATCTCCGACCTGAAATTCAATGTCCTTACGTTTCAAATCGGCATAGGACTTCTGACGATCCGAAGCAGCTTTCAAATTACTCCTAATAACAACAACCTTCTGTTCAGTTTCTTTAATCCAGTCAACCCCGTGTATCTTATTATCACTGAGCTCAGTCCAATACAACGGTGTGCGACATTTTCGACCGTATAAGGCTTCATAAGGCGCCATTTTTATACTAGATTGAAAGCTATTATTATAAGCAAATTCAATCAAATGTAGGTATTGTTCCCACGTACCTTCAAATTCGAGAACGCAACACCTCAACATGTCCTCAAGTATCAAGATAGTTCGCTCTGACTGACCGTCTGTTTGCGGATGGAAAGCTGTACTAAAATGAAGTTTAGTACCTAGAGCATCTTGCAATTTCTTCCAGAACCGCGATGTGAATCTCGGGTCTCTATCTGAAACAATGGAACTCGGTACACCGTGCAACCTTACAATCTGCGACACATACAATTCGGCCAGCTTATCAAGTGAATAGTCGGTACGTACCGGTACAAAATGAGCTGTTTTAGTCAGTCTATCAACGATAACCCAAACGGCATCTTTCTTACTCGGGGTCATAGGAAGACCGGATACAAAATCCATTGTAATTCTATCCCATTTCCATTCGGGTATCATGATTGGTTGAAGTAGTCCGGATGGTACTTGATGCTCAGCTTTTACTTGCTGACAGATTATGCACTTGGAAACAAATTCAGATATTTCCCGTTTCATACCGAGCCACCAATAAAACTGTTTCAGGTCGTTATACATTTTCGTGCTATCCGGGTGTATCGATAGTCGACCGTTATGGGCCTCACTCAGAATCATCCGTATCAAATCTGAGTCCTTTGGAACACACAATCGGCCTTTATAATTCAAACAATCATTTGCATCAATCTGAAAATCTGATTCTGTACCATTTTCACACTGAATCCGAATAGCAATCAAATTTTTGTCAACCTTCTGTGCATCACGAATTTGTTGAATAAACATCGGTCTTGCTTGTAACTCGACTATGATTGAACCATCATCAGACATAGCCATCTGCGCGTTCATTGCACGAAGAGCAAATAATGATTTTCGACTTAACGCATCCGCAACAACATTAGCTTTCCCTGGATGGTAGTCAATCACTAATTCATAGTCTTTCAGCAATTCTAACCATCTGCGTTGTCTCAAATTTAGATCTTTCTGAGTCATCAAATATTTTAGACTTTTATGATCCGAATAAATGTGACATTTTTCGCCGAATAAGTAGTGACGCCAAATTTTCAATACGAAAACAATGGCTGCTAATTCCAGATCGTGAGTCGGATAATTTCTCTCATGCGGCTTCAATTGTCTCGAAGCATAAGCTATAACTTTGCCTCCCTGCATTAAAACGCAACCCAACCCATTCAAGGAAGCATCACTAAAAATAATAAATTCTTTACCCGATTCAGGCTGAGCTAACACTGGAGCTTCGGTCAGAAGGGCTTTCAACTGCTCAAAACTTTTCTGACACCTTTCCAACCACTCAAACTTGACATCTTTCTGTAGCAGTTTCGTCAAAGGTGTAGCTATTACAGAAAAACCTTTTACAAATCGTCTATAATATCCCGCAAGGCCCAGGAAACTTCGGATCTCAGAAACATTCTTTGGTGGTTTCCAATCGAGTATAGCTGCTATTTTGTTTGGATCCACCCAAATACCTGACACCGAAACAACATGACCCAAGAAGCTGACTTCATTCATCCAGAACTCACACTTACTGAACTTTGCATACAATCGTTGATCTCTCAAAGTTTGTAGTACTAATCTCAAATGCTCAGCATGATCCGTTTCATTTTTGGAGTAGATCAGTACATCATCAATAAACACTACTACAAACCGATCCAAAAACTGTCGGAAGACTCGGTTCATTAGATCCATAAAAACAGCAGGTGCATTAGTGAGTCCAAAAGGCATAACCAAAAACTCATAATGTCCGTACCTCGTTCGGAATGCAGTCTTTGGCACATCTGTATCTCTGACTCGCAACTGATAATAGCCCGATCTCAAATCTATCTTCGAAAACACTGAAGCCCCCTTCAACTGATCAAACAAATCATCAATCCGAAGTAACGGGTACTTATTCTTTATAGTTACCTTATTTAGTTGCCGGTAGTCGATACACATTCGCATATTTCCATCTTTCTTTTTCATAAATAAAACCGGTGCACCCCAAGGAGAGAAACTCGGTCGTGCGAAGCCCCTATCTGTCAACTCTTGCAACTGCGCTTTCAATTCTTTTAATTCAGTAGGTGCCATTCGGTACGGAGCTATCAAAATCGAAGTCGTACCCGGCACCAACTCAATGCCGAACTCAATCTCTCGTACTGGGGGTAAACCCAGTAGTTCTTCAGGAAACACATCGGGATATTCACATACAACTGATACAGATTCAATTTGTTTCTCTGACATTTTATTATCCAGTACATAAGCCAAATAAGCTTCACACCCTTTTCTCACATACTTCCGGGCTAACATTGAAGATATTACTGTAGGCAACCCATTTACATCACAGGATTTAATTCTGATGGTCTCATCGTTTCGACATTTCAAATCAATAAGCTTTCTTTTACAATCCACTACTGCCTCATGTGAAGCTAACCAGTCCATACCCAAGATTATATCAAATTCGTCAAAGGGCAACAACATTAAATCAGCTGGGAAGCAATAATCCCGAATCATCAACGGGCAACCTCTACACACTTTATTAACAAGCACACATCTACCCAAAGGGTTGGACACACGAATCACAAACTCGGTAGACTCAACTAGCAGAGTCTTGCCAAATTCTAAAGTTTCACACACATAAGAATGAGTCGAACCAGGATCAATTAGTGCAATCACAGTAGTATCATAAAGAGTGAAAGTACCGGTAATGACGTCAGGGGAGGAAGCATCCTCTCTGGCTCGTGCAGCATAAGCTCTAGCCGGAGCTCTAGCCTCAGACCGAACTGCAGTGTTCTTCGTTCCTTTCTGACTACCACCTACATTGCCTGAATGTCTGGGCGGTCTGCCTCGCACTGACATATTGCTCGACTTAACGTTCTGATCTGTATTCTGCTCAGTTAACATCGGACATTCTCTAATAAAATGATCTGACGATCCACATTTAAAGCAAGACCGATCATGAAATCTACAACTCCCTGAATGCCATTTCCCACAGTGCTTACATTCAACTCGATTCTGTGGAATGTTACCAACACTGGCCATCGAGGTAGCTCGGGAGCCCATAAGTGGTCGATCCTGTCTAGGTGGATCTGTAGTAGCTTTATGTCGGCTGTAGCCATCTCTGAACTTCTTGGTTGTGGAATGGAAGGCCTTACTCAAAGGTCTTTTACGAATGTCTCTAGCTTCAGTCTCAGCCTTTCTTTTCTCTTTCCCGAGCTCTTCAGCTTTACAAGCTCGCTCAACTAGAGTCACAAACTCTTGAATTTCAAGAATGCCAACAAACATCTTTATATCTTCATTCAGGCCATCTTCAAATCTTTTACACATAATAGCTTCAGTAGAAACACACTCTCTAGCATATCTGCTGAGCCTGACAAATTTTCTTTCATATTCCGTCACGGTCATTCGCCCCTGTTTCAGCTCAAGGAACTCCTTTCGTTTTTGATCAACGAATCTTTGACTGATATATTTCTTGCGGAATTCATTCTAGAAGAAATCCCACGTCACTTTTTCTTTCGGAACTACTGATACTAGTGTATTCCACCAGTGATATGCAGTGTCCCGCAGTAAGGATATAGCGCACTTCAGGCATTCATCCGGAGTACAAGATAGCTCGTCAAGTACCCGAATAGTGTTATCAAGCCACATTTCGGCTCTCTCTGTGTCATCATCATCATTGGCTTTAAATTCTTCGGCCCCAAATTTTCAAATTTTATCAACTGGGGGCCTACTAGATCTCACCGGATCTATCATCGGGGGTGCTGAAGGAATCGAAGCTGAATTATTCGGGGGCGGAGGTTGGTGTACAGCTGGGTTAGTCTGAATAAATTGGGTAAACCACTCGTTCATCATCTGATAGAAAGCTTGTTTAGTCTCTCCCTCATGACTACCCGAAACAGGTCGAGAGTCTACCGGCACTGATCCGTGTGCACGGTCAGGCGCTACACTCTCTACATCATCCGCTACGGCTCTTTCAGGATCAGTGTCCATTACTATATAAAACAAAGTTCAAGCTGTCAGAAGTCACCACACTATCAATATATAATAAAGGCATGTATAGCTAGACTCACACGCGCTACGGTAGTCCTAGAATCGACTAAACCGTAAGCTTTGATACCAATCAAATGTAACACCCCTTACCCGAAACCTTTACCGGAGTCGAGTATGTGGCATTACTAGACTTGACTACTAATTTGGGGCATAAAATTTTAAAGTTGTCCAATTGCGTCATGCTGACTAAATTGACCATAACTCGAGTTACAAAACTCAAAATTTAGATCCGTAAATTTTCCTTGAAACTAGACTCATATAAATTTTTACCATAATTTTTCCAGAATTTTTCATGTGGCCAATTAATACATTTTATTCATCAAAGTTACCCCTATTTCAATGTTTGATAATTCTGACCTATCTTTACAAAAATTCAGTTATCTCATTGTAAAAAATTTCAATAATGTTCTTGTTTATTCCAACCAAAAATAGACTCATTAAGGATTCCAAACATATAAACTATGCTCCATAATTATTTTTGTACAATTTTTAACAATTTTTCCAAGACAGAACAGGGACTCACGAATTCATTCAGAACAAGTCTCACTAAAACTTAAATATCTCATAATATATAATTCCTTTGCCTACTCTGTTTCTTTCATGTAAAAATAGACACAATAAGATTTAATTCTATATCTTATTCACTTTCTAATTCAATTTATCCTATTTTTGGTGATTTTTCAAAATCACATCACTGCTGCTAACTAAAAACTATTTCATTTCAAAATATGATTAACTAGTTTATGACCGAACATACCCACATACAACTCATACTGCCCATGCATTTTAATCATTTATACAAATTAACCTGTACCTAAAACATTCACATAATATCCTAACATCATCGATTTATTAACAAAAACACAACTACGGTTCCATATAATCGAGTGTACCATTGGTTACTTACCACAATACCTAATTCAAGGATTCATTTCGTAGACATACATTTCCTTATCAAAAACGATTAAACTTCGATTAAAATGCACAAACATTACCAACATAAACCGACATTTGTATCAACAGCACAAAAAGCATACTTAACTAGAAATTTAGCCATATTCGCATGGCTATTATATACATGGACAAAAATTTATTATCTTAACAAAACCACAGTCTTTTCTATACATGCCTTTAACCGGAAACCCAAAATAAAGAGTACCAAAATATGGATTGATAGTGTAGGCGACTTTCTAGACGACCCGTCTTGAGTCCGTAGCGTGACCAAAATCTATAAAACAAAGGAAACAATTGACACAAATAAGCTTACTAGCTTAGTAAGTCCTAAGTTCATGATAACATAACATTTAAATTATTCAACTCACGAAATTGTACACAACATTAAATTTTATAATAGTTGATTTTCACAAGGCCGAATATTATAGTACATTAACCGAAGTACTTATACTTCATATCTATAAACCTGTATTACTTCGAAACACAATTTAATATATTACTCGAATTTCATACTCCAAATTATGAAATTATAGCATTCATATCAACTATACTACCACATTAAAATTTCTTATGTTCGAAGAATTTCTACATGTAAACCGAATCTCTATAATACTTCTTCAAATTTAACTTTAATCATATGTTACTCATGCACATCAATTTTAACCCCAATTATACATAACACAGTTCTCACAATATTAACTTAACTCAAGCAATATTAGGCATAACATACCTTACATGCTTACCTGAGCCGTTAGCCAAATACGTTTATTAAAGTTTGGCTTGAAGGATATTTGATTTTCCTTAATAAAACACATCACCGGCAACAAGCCTGCTAGGCGGTAAAGCCCGATAAGTAACACTGGCACAAGGCCTGCTAGGCGTAAAAGCCCGATAAGTAACACTGGCACGAGGCCTGCTAGGCGTAAAAGCCCGATAAGTAACACTGGCACGAGGCCTGCTAGGCGTAAAAGCCCGATAAGTAACACTGGCACGAGGCCTGCTAGGCGTAAAAGCCCAATAAGTAACACTGGCACGAGGCCTGCTAGGTGTAAAAGCCCGATACGTATCAATGCAGTCAAACGTTCAAGATACCTCGTATACTATTTTATATAAATATGTATAAATCTAATTCCATTGAACACACTCACATTAAATCAATAAAATCATCATATCTTTATACACTCTAACAATTAACATAGAAACATTTATTCACATCACATAGCAAACTTTAATCATCAATCCAGTGTTCCTTTATGCATTCGGCCATAACCATAACAAGTACTAAAATTTATCCATTTCTAATATTTGATACATTCATAATTAGTTCTTTAATATAACTTAGCTATAGGACTTACCTCGGTTGTCGATATGCCGCGTAAATCGGCTATTCGAGAACCTTTGTTTTTCCTCGATCTTGTTCTTTATCTTTTTGTTCCCGATCTAAGAAATGTCAAGTAAATTTTATTCATATACATCCTATCCATTTGCTCAACTCAAAACAAAACGCATATAGCTTAATTTAAGAAAAACTAAGAACCGAATTTCCTACTTCATTCATTTAATTTAAAACAATAATCATACAAAATTTAAGCATTCAACTTATTCAATTTAACTCATAGCACACCGCAATATAAATTGCAACCAATTGGGATTTCTCCTCAATGGCCGAATGGTTATTAGGCTCCTACGAGTCTCCATAATCCTCCCTTTTATCATTTTAATCCTTCTTCCATTTAATTTAAGCAATTGACTCCTCATACCATTTCACCCAACAATCCTATCTAAGTATAATCATTCATCCTTAGGCCGAGCATCATGAACGGTCATCTTCACCTTAGGCCGAATTTAAGAACATCATCATGCATAAAAAAATCTTTCTACAATCTTAACTACTTCTTCCCATTTCATCTAAACTTATTAACACAACAAGTCATAAATTTTCTTCCATGGTCGAACCTCATCAAGCTTAATATCAACAAATTTCGGCTTGTTTTCAATGATGATTAAAGAATTTAACCCAATTCAAGGATAGATTATTAAGCTAAAGTTCACTCTTACCTTGCCTAGTACATGCAATGGCCGAATGGAGAGGATGAAGTTTTCTTCTTCATTTTGAAGATAAAAATCGGGGAAGAAGATGATTGAGGGAAGAGAATTTAATTTCCTTTTTCTTT
This sequence comes from Gossypium australe, assembly GCA_005393395.2. Classification (NCBI taxonomy): domain Eukaryota; kingdom Viridiplantae; phylum Streptophyta; class Magnoliopsida; order Malvales; family Malvaceae; genus Gossypium; species Gossypium australe. The sequence goes on from CM016617.1 coordinate 43,215,175, forward strand.
TGTTTATTAAACTAGCACATATATTAGCATGCTTGTAATATAATAATGCTTTAAATATAATATATTAAGACAATAGATTATTTTTTTGCATGCTTACCGTCCACCATATTAAATATGGGGAATTTGACATGCAAATCCCTATGTTTAATAAACTAGTCACTTAGCTCTTTTTATTTCATGCTCGCTACATTGGTCTTCTTAGCAATTTAATCCTTTTAGCCAATTAAACACTCAAACGATTAAATTCTTCTACGAAACTTTCACATACATCAATTCACCTATAATAGACACATGATATAATATAAAAATATTTATCGGGCTCGGATTCGTGGTTCCGAAACCACCGTTCCGATTAGGGTCAAAATTGGTCTGTCACAGAAATACCCTTGGTGGGTAAAATTATTGAAATACCCTTGGTAGGTAAGATTACTGAAATACTCCTTGAGGGTAAAATTACTGAAATACCCTTGGTGGGTAAAATTAGTGTTATACCCCTGAAGGGTAAATTATCGTTATATTTGATAGTAATTGAATTTTCATGAAGGAAGAAGTAATGGATTTATCCCAAAGAGATTATGCATATCCTATAAGGGTAACACACTTATGACAAGGTCATTGGACAAGCACTAATCAAGTAGCTTTCATATTGTATGTCATTAGGAAGAGCTCAGTCACGTTACTATAGTGGAATGACTTCGTAACGAAATTATTTTATAATTAATAGGTGAAAATGTGGAACTTAATTATAAATCATTTTAGCTCTAATTACATATGTCCAATTTCTCCCTCTGTTAGCTCGTTGAAATTGGAAAGGAATTGCATGTTGAATCAAATGAACAGAAATGGATTGAAATTATAAAGTTAAAGAAATGGGAAACATTAAAAGATGGATGTAGTTTTCCCACTAAATAAATAATTGAAGTTCAAAATAGAATTAAATTAGTTGGTCATTGTGAATATGATGAATGTGTAAAATTAAATATATTTTCTCATATATTCTTTTACAGTAAAGTTGTCATAATTTTAATAGAATAAAAATTAGGTTGAGAAAATTATTTAATTAGGAAATTTATTTATTTATTTAAATTAATTTATGATGTTTATTCAGGAAAATAAAAATACATGTATTGGGTTAGATTGAATTATAAAGTTTTGGCTGAAAAGTCCAGGAAGCACTTATAATTAGACTCAATACAGGAGAAACCCCAAAACCCCTTATATTGAATACAAGCGATGACAAGGGTTGTCACCCCTCTGTCTCCTAGTTGAATTCAGAGATTATTTTTCTATTAAATAGGCATTAAATGTTTCTACCAATTCAACAAGGGCTTTTGTTAGCTCGATTGGTAACCGGAAATAGCCAAGGGGGTGAATTGGTCATTTCAAAATTTTGTAGAAACTTGAAAGAAAGGATAGAAAAATTGAACACAATGATTTATAGTGGGTCAACCTTAGTTTCCTACTCCACTATCTTAGCTTTCCACAACTAAGGATTTTCTCAAACTCACTAATTTGATCAACCTTTGAGGATAAGATTTAACCTTACAACTCCCTTAAGATTTCTACTCAAATCTTAAGGCACAAACTCTCCCAAAGAGAAACAAATAAGAAAACATACTCACAAGATTAGGATGTTTGCCAATTAAGCACAAATATGAGGAAAACACTTGAGTTGATAGAAAATTCAATGAATGCGATCAAGTGTTTACAAGAAGAAGATAAATAATGAAGCACAAGGCGATTGGTAATGGATTCTTTATGTATCTTGAAGCACTTGATCTATTGTAAACTCACTTTTTGTTGTCTAACCTCTGGAAGCTAGTATTTATACCCTCTAATTGATTTATAACCATTGTGGTTTTTGAGGAATTGAATAGATCTGCCGAGCATGAAAACACCATATCATTAAATTCACCTATAACAAAAGGCATCGATACTTTTTCTATGAGTACCGATACTATTAGAATTTAATGCATGATTCAATAACCATTAATGTTAGTTTACAACGATACAAAAACATTTTGTCGATACATGGTAAAAGGTATCAATACTTTTTGAAAAGGTATCAATATTTTTTGTGATTGTTCAAAAATCTCAAAGTCAAAATGCAAGATTTGTACTAATACCAGTCAAGGTATCGATAGAAAAAGTCTAGGTATCGATACTTACTGATAAGTATCAATACTTTTAATTTTTCTTTAATATTTTTTAACTTCGAAGCTTAAAACAGTATCAATACTTTTTGTAGGGAGCAGTTTTTCAATCGATTTTAAAATGTTTCTATTGAGTTTAAAGACTTAAACCGTTTTTGAACTTTGTCCAAAAATTTTCTAAGTGTTCAAAACATTTTCTGTAACACCCCAAACTCGGCCCAAACGCTACGACCGGATCTGGTATGCTACGGGTTGAAATGTTAAAAACTTCGCTTTGAAGGGGATTTGAAATCTCAGTTTGTTTATGTAAGAATTCGTTAAATAAGTGTTACTTGAAGAAAACCTTTGTAGTATTTTTTTTAAAACTTATCTTTTCGTTAAGCGAGTTTGAAATTCCCATCTCATTACTTATAATAATTAAGTCTTTAAAAATAAATTTGAAATATAAACATTAACACGTATAAATCGATAACCTAAACTATGGGGGCCTTATCACATAAACGTTCCCAAAAAAATTAAACCTTAAAAGAAAAAAAAACTGAAAATAATTTATGGAAATAACGACTTGATGGCCCCTCGAGTCCGCCTCGGCTCCCATGTCCATGATCTACTGCTCATCTGAAAAGTTAGGAAAATAAAAGGGTGAGTCACAAGACTCAGTGTGCAAATCCCGAAAACACGTTAAAGTCTTGAGGCCCACAAACACATTATAAGCCTTAGCCCATACACAATGGCAACAAAATATTTGCATGCAACATGGCCCAACCCAAGCCTAATAGTCCATCCTCTACACACCAGCCCGTACCAACCAACACACCTCGAGGATTTCTACAATCAACCCACCAACCGCTACACACCATATCGACAGCCATGCTGCCTATTCCTAACAGTCAGGAATAAATTTAATGTGGCTTAGCCACCGATCACTATTGTGACCTAACTTTATAATTCGTGGTTTAACCACCGATCACCAGGTGACCTATTACATGCTCTTCCCCTTCATCATATTTATCCCACCCTATGCATACATCCATGCAGAATCAAAACAACATGTAACCTAAAAGATTGCAAACTATCACATACATCGATACACATAGAGAAGTTTCTATGATTACGTACCTGGCATCCCTTGCCTACCCTTTTTGGGTAATTCGACTGTCTATATAGCCTTTTTCCGGCTTGTAGCCCATAACATATATTTAGTACAGATTACTATACAGCCTTTTTCCTGCTTTTAGCCCATAACATATATTTAGTATAGATTAATTAGTGTGTTTAGAGATCTACACACCTGATTACAGACAAGACGAGACCCTCTATGTCGACACTATCAGAAGCCGATACGATTGCTAACTGTCTAAGATTTTGTTCTGATGCCGATTCACAACCCAGTGACCAATCCCGTACTGCTGACACTGCTTGTTTCTTAAACTTAGGGATTGGTTTTACAGATCCAATCCCCTCATTCGCCTGATTATTTGTTTCCATTAAAAGACCTTATCATAACATATGGTTAAGATCACAATTACGATAGCGAATCTAAAGAGAATCTAAAGAGAACCCCTTACCTTGAAATCCCGAAAAGAGAGATATGAGGTTCAGAGACTAACGGTTTCGGCTTTTAGATCTAAGCGATCTACTTCAATTCCTGAATGTCGCCCAACACGTAAACACAAGAAACCAACAATCCGTTAGCCTTCCGGCTTTGTCTTCTAAAAACCGAAAGAGAAAAAGAATAGATCAGAAGAAATCGGCACCTACCTTTACAGAGAATTCGGTAACTCCTAGAAGATTTCGGCTTTTGAGAAGATCAAAAAGAGAAGATGAAAGGAAGAAATCTATGTAGATTCAGCTTTTTGTGAAGAGATCGGCAAAAGAGAAGAAGCAAAGAACAATGAATATTTGGCTTGTAGAAAAAGAATGAAGAAGAGAATTAATTCAAGAGTTTCGGCTTTTGCATAAAAGTGAAGATGAGAGAATGGGATTTAGGGATTTCGGCTTAAGCAGAGAATGAGAGAAAAGAATGAGAGGAAAAATCGAAATGCCGAAATTGAAGAAGAGAATAGAAAAATATAACCCTAATGTCGAAAATATAAAGATATTCCCCCTTACTTAGCCTAAATTTCGGCACCTACTACTTAAATCCCGAAAATGCCCCTTTTTAAACAAAAACTAAGCTACTAATTAAGGGAAATTTCGGCACCCCTTAGCCATACTAAAACCAATTTTCCCCCCTCCAAGAGATGGAAATTCGGCCACCACCTTGACCAATGGATAATTCCTAAACTTTCTCCCTTATCATTATCTGATCTCTCATCCACAAGTGCCCCAGATAACACCACCTCTTCCTTCCTTTATCTGCCACATTATCAGCCATATTATCCACATTATCCAAACAACTAAATCCTCCAATTTTCAAGCCTCATTTCCATCCCACTTTACCCACTTAAATGCCAAAAATTAACTAAATTTTAATTAAAAGAATTGAGCTTCATACAACTTGAATTTGGGCCTCCCAGTTGACGCAACTTCCCTGTTCTTTTAGTGGCGCCACTTTGCCACTGGGCCACAAGCCCATTTTATTTTTTAAAACACAGATAATCATCTTTTAAGCCTTATCTTATCAGGCTTTCCACTAGAGTGTCCAAACAGAAAGTTCTAACTAAGACCTTGGCCCAACCTTGAGCCCAATCTGAACCCCTTAAACACTCTAATCAACACATTATACGTAACACACAACAAATGCATAGCCCCATAATTTCAGGATGTTACATTTTCTAAGATGTTTGGAAGTTTTGAAATGATTCTTATGCTTTGAACTTAATAATTTATTTGTCTAAAAACAAACTTTGTTAAAAAATATTTTTTTATATCAAAACAATTCATCAAATAAAGCTAGTTTAAAAATCTCCCTGTTTTTGATGCAACAAAAGATTTTGGTAAATTTGTTTTTGAATAGAAATACTCCCCCTTTTTCAATTTCAGGCTCATTTTTATTTTTTTAAAAAAATGGTCGCAAAATTGTTGAGATTAACGATATTATCACCCAATAATAAATTTACCTTTCTTTCTCCCCCTTTTTGTTATAGCAAAAATAAACAAATAAAGCTTAAAAGGAAAATAAAGTGGTTATTCCAAAGATAGATATTTAAAAATAAAGAACAAGTGAACTGACATTTGTAAAATAATCATTTTGGTCATTTCTTAAAATACCAAATAAATATTAAGGTGCAATCACATAAAAATAGGGAAAGAAAACAATAACTCAAAGGATGAATCATTTTGGACATTTCTTATGATTTCATACACCTAATTGCATATATGAGTCATATAAATCATGCATAAATGCTTTCTCAATTAATTTTAAGTCATAAAACATTTTGAAAACAACAAAGTGCAAATATTTATTTGAACACAAAATCAAGAAAAGGTAGTAATACCTAGTTCTCTCTTAAGTGTCCAAAATATTTCTTTGTCTAAAGGTTTTATAAAAATATCAGCTAATTGAGGGAAAGTGTCTACATACTCTAATACAATATCACCTCTTTAGGCATGACCTCTAATGAAATGATATCTTATTTCAATGTGTTTAGTTCTAGAATGTTGGATGGGATTTTTAGTAAGATAAATAGCACTAGTATTGTCACACTTTATACGAATGGTATCTATATCAATTCCATAGTCCTTAAGTTGTTGTTTCATCCATAAAACTTGAGCACAACAACTACAGGCAGAAATTTATCCGCTTCAATAGTGGACAACGCAACACTATTGTGTTTCTTTGAAAACCATGATATGAGCATGTTGTCTAGGAATTGACAAGTACTAGAGGTTCTCTTCGTATCTAGTTTGCAACCACCAAAATCTGCATCTGAGAACACATGCAAGCTAAATGAAGAGTCTCTAGGATACAAAGCCCTAAATTAAGAGTATCTCTAAGGGACCTAAAGGTTCTCTTAATGGCTAGTAAATGTGATTCCTTAGGACATGATTGAGCTCTAGCACAAAAGCAAACACTAAACATAATATCTTATCTACTTGCAATAAGATAAAGGAAAGAACCAATGATAGACATATATAATTTTAAAACAACACATTTACCTTCTTCAGCTTTGTAGAAGAGCTCATGCGTGCAGCTTGTGGCTTGAGATTTCCCATCCCAAACTTCTTGAGAATTTACCTTATGTACATAGCTTGATTAATGAATATGTTATCCTTCCATTGCTTGATTTGGAGTCCCAAAAGGAAATTTAGTTCTCCATCATGCTCATCTCAAATTCACCTTGCATTAGCTTGGAAAATTCTTGACAAAGAATATCATTAGTAGCTCCAAAAATAATACCACCAACATTTATTTGAACTACTAACAAATCCTTATTTTTTCTTTTGATAAATATTGTTGTGTCAACCTTTCATTTACAAAAATCTTTTTCAATAAGAAAATTTGATAATATTTCATACCAAGCTCTATGAGCTTGTTTCAAACCATATAAGGCTTTTGAAAGTTTGAAAACATGATTTGGAAATTTTGAATCTTTAAAATCGGGTGGTTGTTTAACATACACTTATTCATTTATAAAACCATTTAGAAATGTACTTTTTATATCCATTTGACACAATTTAAAATCATTAAAGCATGCAAAAGCTCAAAGCATCCTAATAACTTCCATCTTAGCTATAGGAGCATAATTTTCATCATAATCTATAATAATAGCCCGTTTTTAGTCAAATTGAAATAGTGATTTTGGGATAGTGGATGATAATGGTTTGGCATAAATGAAATTTTGAATTAATTTTAAGGTTAATTTTGGTATTTGGTAATTAAATGTTAACTTAATTAAAATAAATCATAAAATTAAGTTTCATTCATCTTTCTTAGCCGAATGAAGCATGAAGAAAAGCCATTTTAGGGCTTAAAGATTTCGGTCACTTTGGTGCTCAATTGTATGTAACACCCAGGTTTAGGGGTTATGCGCTTGGAGCATAACCCGAGCATTTAGGAGGCTTATGGTCATGTTGGAGGAATTTCTAGGGGTTTTGGAGAACCCTAGAAGGCAAGGGATGCCTTAGAAAATTTTTAGATTTTAGGGTAAGAAGGGGAAATAGGGCAGGAAGGCCTTAAAATAAAATTGTGGAGTTTAGGGCGCCAGAAAGGATCTGGCAAAGTGGCGTGGAGGCGCTGCTTGGGGGCTTGGAAGCTTACGCCTAAGGGAGCAAGGGTTCGAGTTGCTGGGGCAGCAATTTTGTTTTATTTTTGCGTTAAGGGACTGGGCTAAGTAGGCCTTAAAAATAAAAGGCAAGGTTGGTGGACATGGAAGACCAGTTGGCAAAGTGGCTCTCATGCGCCACTTAGGCGCTGGAGGGTAGTGAGGGCGCGGTTTCGAGCGCCTGGAGAAGCATTTTGCGTATTTTATTTTTATGGGCGGTAATGGGCTGAAGTAGGTTGGATTTAAAATAAAATGATGGGGGTTTTTAGCATGAAATTCAATGAGGCCGAGTGGCCTGGGGCGTTGGGGGAAAGGTGAGCAGCAGGTTGGTCCCAGGTTCGAACCAAGGGAGTGGCGTTTGGAGTTTTGTTTTTTTCCTTTTGCAGCAGCTTGGTAAAGTGATGGACGGCACATGGGGAGCTTCAAATAGGATAAGATTAGATTAGCGTTTAGCTTTTTAAATTCGGCTGGTGGGTAGTTTGTTTTATTTATTTATTTTTGATAAACATAGGATTATTTTATTTAGTTTACAATTAGTGATAATGGTTATATTTTTTTGATTTGATAAGGTGATAAAGTATGGATAAAATAGTGAGGGAGTTGTTTAATTCAAATTAACTTGAATTAGTGGCTAGGAGCTCTTGAAGGTGGCAGCCGAAATTGGAAGTCCTCAAGGGGGGAAACATGTGTCGAAATTGCTATTTAATGGGCAGCTTTCTTTTTAAATTCCTTTTGAACCTTTAGCCGAATTTTTAGTCTATTCTAAACTTTCATTTTCTTTTTCTTCTCATACTCTATTCTCATCGAAACTGTCCCTCCTTCTCACCTGTTATTTTGGCCGAAACTACAAGGTCACTTAGCCGAATGTTCCACTTGGTTCTCTCCATTCCATTTGAGTCGAAATCACCCCTAATGCTTACTTTGGCCGAACATTCCAACTCCATTTAGGAGTCATTGGCGAAACATTTAGCCTCTCATTCTCTCTGCTTTGTTGCAAGTCCCTGAAGCCGAATCTTATTCCTTGTGGTAGCCGATTATTGGTTGGGCAAAGGTTGGAGCGTTGGGTTTTTCTTTAGTCGTTGTGAAAGGTAAGGTCGTATGATATTAATCTATCTTTTGTAGTATTCGGACAAGGGACCTTTTTACATGGATTGTGGTTGATAGCCGATACTAATAGTCTTGTAACAGGATTTTCGACAATTCCATTGGTGTTTCGGGATTCAAGTAAAGGGGTAAGTGGTTTGATATTCGGCCTTAGGCCATTGGTTGTGTTTTGGTGTTGACCGAATGGTGACTATGGTTTATAGGGCAATCGACAGAAGCAAGGAAGCCTTCGGGATTTCAATTTATTTCGGTAAGGATGATTAGTAAGTGACTTAGGTTCGTTAATAGTAGATTATGATTTTGTTGATTAATCGTGTGGTTCTGATTAAGTATCGTCGATGGATGCGAGTGCCAGTCAAGAGGGGGAAGGGAAGGTCACCGTCCCGAAGTTTAAGAAAAGAGCTGTCTCGGCGGTTCGTGATTGGCCACCGGGGTGTGGGCGTGCAGCAGAAAACGATAGGCAGATAACGGTAGTCTCGCTAAACGATAGCGTCGGGATCGAGGGTTTAGAGCTTCAGGTTATAAGGTGTGTAGTTAGACCATTGTTTCCGGGATTTGTATGATCTCTGTTGTGCTATATGTTTACTAATGAATGCAGTGCCATATGTGTAATGGATACCCTAAAGGGGTATGATGACGACCAGGTTAGTAGCAAATTGGCTAATATGTGATAATTGATTTTGACTTTGTGAGCATGCCTATATTTATGAATATCATGTACATGCATCATCTCCACATTATATTATGTTACATGTGCATGGGTGGGTTTTTGAAAGAAGGTACGGGTGTACTTCGAGTACGTGGTTGATGTCAGCTTTGTGCTACATCGTGGATTGGCGCTGACTGAGGTCGCGTTGTGGATCTTTGCGATTTAATTCGCGTGGTTACCTTGATTGATATTGGCTCTATGCCATATCGTGGCTGATGGGTGCTATGTGCTCCATCGTGGTTGATGTTAGCTTTGTGCTACATCGTGGATGGCATTGGTTGCCTTTTGGAGGGAAAAGGAGAGGGTGACTCAATAGTCCCCTGGTGTGTGGTAGGCTGGATAAGGGGGTGTGTAGCGGATGGACCTTAGGATTGGGTTGGGTTTCATGCTGCATTTTTCTGATATGAAATGATATGGAAATGGGCCAAGCCCAATATGACATGTGGAAAGGTATGTTTTGAGAACATATGTGGAAATGGGCCAAGCCCAGAGATCAGTGGATTAATGAGAAAAGGGCCTAGCCCAGTGCTTGAATATGATTTGATTGTGGGCCAAGCCCAGATTGTGGTAATGTCTAAATGATTACATTTACATGTTGCATTTGATTGGGTTGATTTGTGGTTAACATGTGGGTGGATATCAGTGGTTTAATTACACACTGAGTCTGTATGACTCACCCAATTATTTATCCAACATCGCAGGTGACAGGATGATCGGACCGGGTTGGAGTGGATACAAGGTGGCCCATGCAGAGGACGTTTTTAATCTTTTCCTTATGCGTTTTATTATCGAGTACTTGGACTAACTATTTTTGTAATAAGGGCCTTATTATTATTATTATTTTTGTTATCACTATTTTTGATATTACTTAATATTATGGTTTACTTAAAAGAAATTATTATGTGAAGATAATTTTAGTTTTAGCAACCTATTTAATCAAAGTATTTATATATTTTTATACTAAAGTTTTAATATGGATTATTTTTAATAACAAAGCTTTATTTATAATTTTGAAAGAAAAGACATGGTTTCCAAAAGTTAATAAAATTTTCAAGTTTTATTCTAAAGTCAAAGATTTTGCAAACGGTTTCCGCAGTGACATAACCAGATCCGGTCAGGACTTGTGGGCCGGGTTTGGGGGTGTTACATTGTAAGTCCGTTTTCGTCTCGTTTTTAATGATTTCTATGTTTTGTGATCATTGCAACTAGGTCTAGCTAGCCCAGGGACTATTTTGCAAAACTGTTGAAGATTTTGAATATTTCCATTGATGAATAAGCATGTATTTTAAAGTTTCTTGATATATTATGAATGCTTGTTGATAGATATACAAGTTTTGTTAAGTGATCTAATTGAATTTTGGTTAACACGGGTTATGCTTGAATTTCATGAATTTATGATTTTGTGAAATAAGGACTAAATTGTAAAAGTTATGAAATTATGGGGGCAAGAGTGTAAATGTGCTTAAATGTGTGCTTTGGATTAAATTGAATAGAGAGATTACTAAATAAGTTAATTTTGAATATATTTATATCAAGAAAAGCGGAATTCGGAACTAGATGGGGGGAAAACTAAAGTTATCAACTAATCGACTTACTTCATCGTTTTCACTTCTGAGGTAAGTTCTTATGTGATAAATTCCATTATAAATGTATTTTAAATGTTTTGATATTGTATAAGTTGTGATTACGAGACTTTGGATAAGTTCGACAATGATTCGATGGTAATTTGGGATTTGAAATCCTGGTTAAACCTTAGGAATAGTTTAAGATACTAGCGACATGTCATTAGGGGATACATTGAGTTGGCTTCGGGCCATGATATTAGCACTTCAGATGCGAGTTATATCGATTTGGCCTCAGGCCATGAATATCAGCTGATTTGGCTTCGGGCCATGATATCAATACTTTGGATATAAGTTACCTTGATTTGGCTTGGGCCATGGTATAGGTACTTTGTGTACGAGACCCTTGAGTATCCGATTTCTATTCTGAATGATTCAACGGGTAAAAGAAAGATGAGAATGTGTACGAGATTGGTACGAGATGGTACAGGTATGTGCATAAATCATATTAGCTTTGAATCGAAGAAATGGTGAAGAAAGTATATAGTTTTGTTATTTAAAAATTGAAAGGTTTGTTACTTATGTGAATTCATGTATCTATAATCACTTGTTGAAATATGTGTATATGATTTTATCAAGTTTATTTCATACGAGCTTACTAAGATTTATAGCTTACATCGTTTATTTTTCTATGTTTTATAGTAAACTCAAAGCTAGCTCGGATTCGGGAATCGTCGGAGATCGATTCACACTATCCACCTATCACTTGGTACCCATGAACGTTGGTATTTTAAGTATATGGCATGTATAGGGACTTTGGTGATTTTGGTTATGACTTGATAATGATTTTGGCCATATGAATTGGCATTGTAAATGTTTATGTTTTGGTATGTATATATAGCTATATGTGATGGCTTATTTTGGTTTATTTGGTATGTTTGAATCATGTACATATATGTATGATTATGTCTTGTGAATTTAGTTGGTTAATGGTTGGGTGATGATTGATGATAATAGGTATTATCAGTGTTAAATTAATGGTTTGTGGTTATTGGTATGGTTGCGAAATTAGGCCAAATAATGCATATTTTTTAATGGTCATTTTGATGATTTGAGAAGACAAGGAATGGTATGAATTTAGATGACAATATGTGGTGTTTATGTTTTGTATTGATCGGTGTTGGAAATGGAATAAATCATGATTGAATTGGAATTGAATTATATGACTATTGATGCAATGTTTTGTGCCATATGGGTTGTGTAGGTGTGTCTAAGTTTGGGTGGCAGCTTGGCTTGGTAAATAGCTTATTTTTGTCCACACGGGTAGAGACACGGGCGTGTGTCTCAACCGTGTGTGGCACACGGTTATGTTACACGGCCGTGTGTCCCCTTGTGTTGAAATTGAAATCAAGTCAGTGTACTCCACAAGGCCTCACACATGAGCGTATGACTTGGCCATGTGGGATAAGTCAGTATACCCTACAAGATTGGCATGCCCTAGTACACAGCCTGGCACAGGGGCGTGTATGGCCATTTTTAGCGCACACGAGCGTGTGTGTTGGCCATGTGACCCAAGTCAGAGAGTTACACGAGGTCGGACATGGGCTGGGACATGGCCATGTGATCTCATTTCGAATGTCCACACGGCTTGAGACATTGGCGTGTCTCTTGACCGTGTGAGTGACACGGTCGGGGCACACAGGTGTGTGGCCCCTGCAGTTTGAAAAATTTTATAAGTTTCGTAAAAATTTCATATGTTATCGGTTTAGTCCTGAACCAATTCCAAAGCATGTTTGAGTCTCGTAAGCTCGTATTAGGACATTATGATTGATGTTGAATGATGAATGCATGAAATGTGAAAATGTTTGAGAAATGTATGTGTAATTGTATGGTAAGCCCGATAATACTCTGTAACCCTATTTTGGAATTGAATACGGGTAAAGGGTGTTACATTTATTGGTATCGGAAATGTGAAATGTGAAAGATGCAATTTGGGTTGTTGTTGATCGATTGACGAAATCTGCACATTTCTTTCCGATACGTACTAACTTCTCGCTTGATAAATTGGTAGAGATATACATTTCTGAGATTGTTAGATTGCACGGAGTGCCAATTTTGATTATTTCGGATAGAGATATGAGGTTTACATAACGATTTTAGAAGAAATTACAAGAAGCTATGGGTACGAAGTTGAATTTTAGTACAACTTTTCATCCGTAAACCGACGGTCAGTCTGAGAAAGTAATTCAGATCCTTGAAGATATGCTCAGATGTTGTGTATTAGAATTTGAAGGCAATTGGGAGAAATATTTGCTGCTGGTTGAATTCCCGTATAATAACAGCTTTCAATCGAGTATAAATATGGCATCTTACGAAGCTTGGTATTGTCACAAATGTAGAACTCCATTGTATTGGACCGAGCTTAGCGAGAAATAGAATCACAAGGTTGATTTGATTAAAGAAACTGAAGAGAAAGTGAAAGTAATTCGCGACTGTTTGAAAGCAGCTTCAGACTATCAGCAATCATACGCAGATTTGAAACGAAAAGATATAGAATTTCAGATCGGAGACGAAGTGTTCTTGAAAGTATCTCTGTGGAAGAAAATACTCCGATTTGGTCGTAACGGCAAGCTGAGTCCACGATTTATCAGGCCGTATGAGATCACTAAAAAAAATAGGTCCAATGGCATATCGGTTAGCTTTATCGATTGAGTTAGAAAAAATTCACAATATTTTTCATGTGACGATGTTGCGTTGATATTGATCGGATCCCTCACATGTGATTTCTCTGTCAAAGATTGAGATTCAGCCTAATATGACGTACAACGAAGAACCGATCAGAAGTTTGGCTCGAGAGATCAAAGAGTTGAGAAATAAATGCATAGCTTTAGTGAAAGTCTTGTGGCAACATCATGGAATTGAAGAGGCTACGTGGGAGCCCGAGGAAGCTATGAGAAAACAGTACCCTAACCTATTCACTGGTAAGATTTTCGGGGATGAAAATCCCTAAGGGGGGAGAGTTGTAACAACCCGTTTTTAGTCAAATCGGAACACTGGTTTTAGGACCACAAATTTGAGGTCAAAATATTAATTTTATTCTTATTTTAAAGTGTTTACAGAATGATAGCATGTATGTGTGGAAGTTTCATGAAGAAAGTTTATCGTTTAAATGGTCAATTTGAGAAAAATGACTAAATCGCATAAAATGCAAAAGAGTTGTTCTATTACTTAAAAGTGTCTAATAGCTATAGAAATTTAAAGTAGAGGTCCTTAAGTGGTAATTAGACCATTTATAAAGTTAGTGGACAAATATGGACATTATTTGAGTGAATTTTAATGTTTTTATTAATGGTTAAAATTGTAAATGTTTAATTAATGAATTGTTAAGTTTAATAAAATCATTTTTAGTCCATCTTCTTCATCAAAACCGATTGGAGTTGAGAAAAACACCATGGATAGAGCTTCAAGCATTCGGCTATAGTTCAACCTTGCATGTAAATCCATTTTTCGTCTCGTTTTTAATGATTTCTATGTTTTTGATATCGTTGTAGCTAGTACTAGCTACCCCAGGTACTAATATGCAAAACTTTTAAAGATTTTGAATGATGCCATTGACGAATAAGCATGTGTTTTCAGGTTTCTTGATAGATTATGAATGTTTGTTAATAGACATACAAGTTTTGTTAAGTGATTTTCAGTGAAAATGCAAAATAGGGATTTAATTGAGAAATGTTGAAACTTTGTGATTGAAATGTGAAATAAATGAAAATTATGGGCTACTAGGGGCATAATAGTAATTCGGCTAGTAAGGGTATAATTGGGATTTCATTAATTTGTGATTTTATGAAATAAGGACTAAATTGTAAAAAATGTGAAAGTTTGGGGGAAAAAGTGTAAATGTGCCTTAAAGAGTGTTTTGGACTAAATTGAATGAATAAATTATTAAATAAGTTAATCTTGAATATCGTTAGATCAAGAAAAGCGAAATACGGACTTAGATCGGGGAAAAGATAAAGTTATCAACTAATCGACTAGATTCGTCGTTTTCACATTCGAAGTAAGTTCGTATGTAATAAGCATCGTTATAATTATGCTTTAAATGCTTTGGTATTGTATAAATTGTAACAGTCTGGTTTAGACCCTAGTCAGAATAGTGGTTTTGGGACCACAAATCTGAGTCATAAAAATATTTTAAGATTATTTTTCGTGCTTATAATATGTGATTTGATATGTGTGAAAGTTCCGTGTATTAATTTGATCATTTGTGTGCTTAATTTGCCAGAAGGACTTAATTGTGAAAAATGCAAAATTGACTTGCTAATTGTTAAAGTGCTAAATTGTTATGTTCTTTTAATGAGGAGGCCTTAAAATGAAAATAGGCCATTATATGATCATTTGGATTGTAATGGACATCCATTATGAGATTTTAAATGTTTATTAATAAGGGTAATATGGTAAATTTTGTAGTAATATGTTTTAAAATAAAACAAATATGCAAAATGTGGTCATTTTCATCTTGCCTTGCCGAAAATCAAAAAGAAAACAAAGGGTTTAAGTTCTTAGCATTCGGCTATTGACTAAGCATCAATCGGGTACGTGTTTTCAATCTATTTTTGATAATTTCTATATTTTGGTGATCGTTGCTTTGTGTTCTCTTAACACCATGTCTCAGTTTCTGAATTTGATGAAGATTATGAGTTATGCCATTGATGATTTTGTAAGCTTTGTGATGATAGTTGTTGAAATATGAAAGATATGTGATAGATTAATATGTTTTGTCTTTGAATTTTTGATGAATTTGATTATTTTGGGATTAAATTGTGAAAATGAGAAATTGAAGGACTAAAATGTGAAATAAATGAATTATATGGGCTTATATGGATTAATGGAATATTCAACTAAGCATGGGTATAAAGAAATTATGTGTATTTTGTGATTTTATGAAATAGGGACAAAAATGTTAAAATGTGAAAATGTGAGGGCTAATTTATAAAATGCCCTAAATATGTGTTCATGGATTGAATTGAATGATTTGGTGAATGAATGAGCTATATTTGAATGTGATTAGATCAAGAACCAAAGAAAATAGAATTAGATCGGGGGAAATCGAAAGTGGTCGAGTAGTCGTTTCCATCCGTTTGTATCTGTTTAATAAGCCTTCAGTCAACAAAATCTGTAAATATGGGGCCGAAGAGTTCAGGACTACTAATGATGATGATGATGCTGAGAGAGCTGAGTTTTGGCTTGAGAATACAATTCGAGTATTCAATGAAATGTCGTGTACCCCTGATGAATGTGTGAAATGTGACGTTTCTTTATTGAGAGATGCAGCTTACCAATGGTGGAAAACTTTGATTTCTGTTGTTCTGAAATAGAGAATTTCATGGGATTTCTTTCAATCCAAATTTCGGAAGAAATACATTAGTTAAAGACTCATTGATCAAAAGCGAAAAGAGTTTCTTGAATTGAAGCAGGGCCATATGTCTGTTACAGAATACGAGCGGGAATTTTTGAGACTAAGAGAGTATGCACGAGAATGTGTCTCGACTGAAGCAATAATGTGTAAAAGATTTGAAGACAGCTTGAAGGAAGATATCCGTTTGTTAGTTGGCATTCTAGAACTAAAAGAATTGTTGTGCTTGTTGATCGAGCATGTAAGGTTGAAGAACTAAGGAAAGAGGAAAGAAAAGCTGATTCAGAAGCTAGAGATGTGAGAAAGAGATCCTCAAGTAAATCATTTAAATCTGCATCAAAGAAATTTCGAGATGAGTATAGTCGTTCAAAGGCTAATGCGGGACATTCGAGTAGAGATCATGTAAGATCACATTTGAGCTTTTGAACTCTAGCTACTTAGATTGCAAGTGTTGGAAATGTCAGATCTGAGCGACCTGAGTGTAGACATTGTGGTAAAAGACATCTAGGTAATTTTTGATTAAATGATTGAGCTTGTTTTAAATGTGGATCCTTAGATCACTTTATTCGAGACTGTCCTGAGTCTATTGAGCAAGAGATTGTTCAGAATCTGAAGTCGAATAACACTTCAATTAGGGGTAGGCCTCCCAGAAACACGGGAAATGTGAGTGGTAGCCAAAGAGCTACGAAAGATACAATTGCGAGATCTGAAGTGAGGGCTCCTGCTAGAGCTTACGCCATTCGAGCTCATGAGGAAGCTTATTCTCCAGATGTTATTACGAGTACATTTACTCTTTATGATACTTTTGTGATTGCATTGATAAACCCAGGATGAACTCATTCGTATGTATGCATGAATTTAGCATCCAGTAAGACTTTGCCTATAGAGTCTATTGAATTTGTAATTAGAGTATCGCACCCTTTAGGCAAAAGTGTCCTGGTTGACAAAGTGTGCAAGAATTGTCAATTGATGTTTCGAGATATCTGTTTTCCAGCTGATCTGATGTTATTACCTTTTGATGAGTTTGATATAATTCTGGGTATGGATTGGCTAACATTGCATGATGCTATTGTGAACTGCAAACGAAAGACTATTGATTTGAGATGTCAGAATGATGAGACAATACGGATTGAGTCTAGTGATTTAAATGGGTTACTGGCTATGATATCAGTGATGAAAGCTCAGATTTATGTGAAAAAGGGTTGCGAAGCATGTCTTGCATATGTGATTGATACGAAAGTGATAGAAAAGAAAGTTGAATCTGTGCCAGTTGTTTGTGAGTTTCCTGATGTATTTTTTTAAAGAATTACCGGGATTACCTCTGATACGAGAAGTTGAGTTTGGCATTGATTTGGTACCTGGGACGACTCCTATATCAATAGCTCTGTATAGAATGGCTCTGATAGAATTGAAAGAATTGAAATCTCAGTTGCAAGAATTGACTGATAGAGGATTTGCATGACCGAGTTTCTCACCTTGGGGTGTTGTCGTTCTGTATGTGAAAAAGAAAGATGGCATGATGAGAATGTGCATTGATTATTGTCAGTTAAACAAAGTGACCATTAAGAATAAATACACTCTGCCCAAAATTGATGATTTGTTCGATCAGTTGAAAGGAGCTTCTGTGTTTTCAAAGATAGATCTGATATTGGGATACTATCAGCTGGGAGTAAATGATTCAGACATTCTAAAAGCTGCCTTCCGAACGAGGTACGGGCACTATGAGTTTTTAGTTATGCCTTTCGGATTAACAAATGCTCCTGCTGCCTTTATGGGCTTAATGAACAAAATTTTTAGACTATATTTAGATCGATTTGTTGTTGTATTCATTGATGACATTTTGATTTATTCGCGTAATGAAATTGAGCATGCTGAATATTTGAAAATTGTGCTACAAACTCTGCGTGACAAGCAATTATATGCAAAGTTTAGTAAATGTGAGTTCTGGTTACATGAAGTCCATTTTCTGGGACATATTGTATTAGCATCCGGTATCCGAGTTGATCCGAGCAAAATTTTAGCTATTTTGGATTGGAAGCCTCCGAAAAATGTGTCTGAAGTACGCAGTTTTCTGGGACTTCCTAGTTATTATAGACGGTTCGTAAAAGGCTTTTTGATGATTGCAACTCCATTCACGAGATTGCTTTAGAAAGATGTCAAATTTGAATGGTCTGAGAAGTGTCAGAAAAGCTTTGATTAGTTGAAAGCTCTTTTGACTGAAGCTCCAGTGCTGGTACAGCCAGAATTCGGTACAGAATTTGTGATATATAGTGATGCTTCGTTAAACGGTTTGGGATGTGTATTGATGCAGGAAGGCAAGGTTATAGCTTATTCCTTGAGACAACTTAAGCCACATGAAAATAATTATCCGACACACGACTTATAGTTACCGGCGATTGTGTTTGCTCTAAAAATTAGGCGCCACTATCTTTTCGGTGAGAAAAGTCACGTGTTTTCAGATCATAAAAGTTTGAAGTATTTAATGACTCAAAAACACTTGAATCTGTGACAGAGAAGATGGTTAGAACTGTTAAAAGATTATGAGCTTGTGATAGATTATCATCCAGGTAAAGCAAACATTGTTGCTGATGCTTTAAGTCAAAAATCATTGTTTGTGCTACGTGCGATGAACACTCATTTAGTTCTATTTGATGATGGTCGGCTTTAGCCGAGCTGAAAGCAAGACCATTATTTTTACAGCAGATTTGTGATGCCCAAACAATTGATAATGAGATAATAGCAAAACGAGCTCAGTGTGATTTGGTTTCTGATTCTGAATTTCGAGTTGATGTTGATGATTGTTTGAGATTCTGATATCAGATTTGTGTTTCGAGAAATCTAAAGTTGATTTAGTTGATTTTGAAAGAAGCACATAGTTGTCGTTTATTTGTTCATCCGGGAAGTACAAAGATGTATAATGACTTGAAACAACTATACTGGTGGCCTGGAATGAAAAGAGATATCTCTAATTTTGTGTCGAAATGTTTGATCTATCAGCAAGTTAAAGCTGAACATCAGGTGCCATCTGGTTTGTTACAACCGATTATGATTCCCAAGTGGAACTGGGATAAGGTGACGATGGATTTTGTTTTAGGTTTGCGCCTAACTCCGAGAAAGAAAGACGCGATCTGGGTTATAGTTGTCAAATTGACGAAATCAGCCCATTTATTCCGGTACAATCTAATTACTCAGTTGATAAGTTAGCTGATTTATACATTTCTGATATTGTGAGATTGCACGGGGTACAACTATCTATTGTGTCTGACAGAGATTCGAGGTTTACTTCGCAGTTTTGGAAGAAGCTACAAGAGGCTTTAGGTACAAAATTGCACTTCAGTATTACTTTTCATCCGCAAACTGATGGTCAATCTGAGCGGATTATTCAGATACTCGAGGATATGTTGAGATGTTGCATTCTTGAGTTCGAAGGTATGTGGGAACAGTATTTGCCATTGATTGAATTCACGTATAATAATAGTTTTCAATCAAGCATTAAAATGGCACCGTATAAAGCCTTGTATGGTAGGAAATGTCGAACACCTTTGTATTGGTCAGAGCTCTACAAGAATAAGATTCACGGGGTTGATTTGATAAAAGAGACTGAACAGAAAGTGAAAGTGATTCGTAATAGTTTGAAAACAACATCTGATCGACAAAATTCCTATGCAGACTTGAAAAGAAAATATATTGAATATGAAATCAAGGATAAAGTATTTTTGAAAGTGTCTTCGTGGAAGAAAATAATTCGATTTGGCAAAAAGGGCAAATTGAGTCCGAGATTTATTGGACCGTATGAAATCATTGAGTGTATCGGTCCAGTTGCTTATAGACTATTGTTACCATCTAAATTAGAAAATATTCATAATGTGTTTCATGTATCGATGCTTCGACGATACAGATTCGATCCCTCGTGTAACACCCTCAGGCCTGGCCCAGACATTATGGCCGAATCCAGGAATGTCACATCAAAGGCATAATTCAAAACAATTTTGCTAAGTTAAAATTTAAGGCCTAAAAGCCTAAAATCCTTGAATCTTGTTAAGTAATGTTAAAAGCCCATACTTTTAGGTATTTCGAAAACCATGTGTAAGAAAATTTATTTAAGTTTAATAATTAAGTAAACAATTGAATAATGATAACAAAACACAAAATCTAAAGTCAAATCGGAGTACAAGGCCTTATTACAACCAGCGAAAATAAAGTAACTAAAATCATGTCCTTTGAAACAAATAAACAAAATTCCTAAGTATCTTGTAGTGTGGCCATCTCCGAGTCCTCTCCCATGTCGAGCCGTCTACTCAGGGTCACATGAAACATTTAATAAAAGGGTGTGAGTTTCGAAACTCAGTGTGTACGACCCTTGGTAACCAATCAACATGCAAATATCACATTGGGCCTAAGCCTTATCAAATTCGGTAATCTTGAGCCTTAGCCCACAATGACCTCATATCACATCAGTATCACACGAATGCAATACACCCATCCTAAATCCAACCCTGCACTCTATTTTCCTTCCAACCCTACACCCCTGTGGGGATATAAATATCAACCCACCCATCCCTACACTCCAAAGGTAGCACCAGCAGCGACACTACTCAAACGTTGCAGCAAAGCTGCTATAATGGGCTTAAAGCCACTGGTGGATCCACGGTCATCAAACGACTATGCGATCCTCAAATCTTCCTCCGTATCATCAAAACCCACCCAAGTGCAACATATATTTCATGAATGCAACATACACATTTTCACACATTCGGCACTTAGGGGTATTTTAGTCATTTCACTACCCAAAGGTATTTTCGTAAATCTACTCTACAGGGGTATTTTGGAAATTTTGTAAATCAGGGATATTTTGGTAATTCTGCAAATCAAGGGTATTCTAGTAATTTTACAAATTGGGGGTATTTAGTAATTTTGCAAATCTAAGGATATTTTGGAATTTTTCAAACTAAGGGTATTTTGGTAATTTTTCAAATCAGGGGTATTTGGTCCCTCTCGGGTTTTAGTTATGAACTTTGGCCCATTAACAAGTCATTGTGGCTAAAGTGAACAGACACTATGCACCGGTAGGATTCCAGAGAAGAGGAGGTGGGTCGCTAGGACCGCTTAAGTACCAAGCTCTCCCTAGATCCAATCCTAGACATGCATATGTCCATTGCCACACTCTAACCCGGCAACTTGTCCACGGACATGTTTAATTATTAAATTAAGTCTTATACAGTTTAAGAGTTGTTCAGAACTAGGCCTAAGGTCCATTAAACCCTAGCATACTTGTCAACGTCCCCATCAAGCCCATCAAGCCCATTTCAAGTTCATATAACCCATTAAGCCCAAATCACATCCTTATGGCACATTAGGCCCAGATCTCATTCATATGGCCTATTAGGCCCAGAATGATTCTAAATCATGTCCCATGCATGACTAACTCAATTCATATAACCAAATCAATCAATTTCATCAAACTTAGCCTCAGGGCCCATTTAGCCACTTTTGGCTTTTCGGCATTGCCGATATCATGTGTGTGTAGTGTTTGTACACACCTGGTTACTGCGACATGTTATACTATCCTTGGTCTTGAACCTACAACCAACCAACCTTCAATCAGTCACCCGTACTTAATCAAAATAATTACCAAAAGTCGAAGCCTTACCGTAACCTTACCGTGTGCCACCGAGTTCTAATAGCCCTTCATTAGCTACTAATCACGAGTATCCCCTAGATCTGCACTCACACATACACCATCAAACTTCGAGTGACTCATAATCCACACAAGTCACCCCTATAAATCATACTCACATTCAGCCATTTACTTAAACCATAATCAAGTTGAGTACATTTACACTTTGCGAACAATCCTTACCACGCTTGCGATCTCTAAACCTTACCCTTGTTAATACAAGATTAACGATAATGAGAAGTTAGATAGCCCTTCGGCTTTTAACAAAACACACTAAGGGGTTAACTGAATACTTACTGAATCCACTTTTGATCCTGCGGCCTAGATAGCTACTGAACGAGATTCGGCTTTTAACCTTGATTGATAGTAGATAACAATCGATTTGTGATGGAGGAAAACAATAAAGATTTGACACTAATAGGGATTTCGACAAGAGCAGATGATGATACTTCGGCAATAAAAGAGTTTGGCTATGAGAGAATTCGGCAAAAAGGGATTCGGCTATAGGAGATTTCGGCAACAAGGTAAGGTATTTTCGATTGTGGAAAAATAATGTTCCGACAAAGAAAAGAAAAAGAATGGAAATTTCAGCATTACCTAGGACCCCAGATTAGGCACACACACATTTATATAGCCTATAGCCGAAACTTAGCCACCCCTAGAGTCCAATTCGACACCACTTCATCCACTACCCATCTCTTAATTTTTCTCCATGATATCTCCCTTATCCTTCTCCTAAATTTTCTCTACTGATCACTTCTCCTTAGAGTCCCTATACACGCCACTTCCAGCCTTCTAGAAGCCTAAAATTAAACTCCAAAATAAACCTAAGTTAGCACTCGAACCTCAAACCTTCCTGCATGTATATGTCGCCACCTCTCTACACCCTAATGGCATCACTTAGCAACTTCACCATAGGCATCTTTATGCCTTTTTCACCTATTTTTATTTAAAAGCCCACTACTCACAACTCTGATTCCTTAATTAATTAAATTAAGAATCCTCCACCACAGAACTCGAACCCAGAGCTTCTCCAACACACCTAGACACCCCAAATTCATTAAACCTTTAAAGTCGTCATGTCATTTGTCATTTTCTTGCTCACTTAAAAATTTTATGAGACACAAAGCCCAATAGGCCCAATTCTACTAGGCCCAAATTCGGGGAGCTACACCTGGCATGTGATTTCTCCGCCTGAGATAGAGATTCAGTCCAATATGACTTATGAAGAAGAACCGATCCGTATCTTAGCTTGCGAGATTAAAGAATTGTGAAATAAGAAAATTTCGTTAAAAGTATTATGGCATCGACACAAGGTCGAAGAAGCTACGTGGGAACCCGAAGATCCTATGAGAAAACAATATCTGAATCTGTTCAACGGTAAGATTTTCGGGGACGAAAATCCCTAAGGGGGAAGATTTGTAACAATCTGGTTTAGACCCTACTCGGAATAATGATTTCGGGACCACAAATTCGAGTCAAAAAAATATTTTAATATTATTTTTCATGCTTATAATATGTGTGAAAGTTTCGTGAATTAATTTGATCGTTTGTGTGCTTAATTTGCAATGACTTAATTATGAAAAATGCAAAATTGACTTGCTAATTGTTAAAGTGCTAAATTTATACGTTCTTTTAATGAGAAGGCCTTAAAATGAAAATAGGACATTCTATGATGGTATGGACGGTAATGGACATCTATTATGAGATTTTAAATGTTTATTAATAAGGTTACTATGGTACATTTTGTAGTAATATGTTTTAAAATAAAACAAATATGAAAATGTGGTCATTTTCATCTTGTCTTGCCGAAAATCAAGAAGAAAACAAAGGGTTTAAGTTATTAGTATTCGGCTATTGACTAAGCATCAATCGAGTATGTGTTTTTGATCCATTTTTTATAATTTCTACGTTTTTGTGATCATTGATTCGTGTTTTCGTAAGCCCATGTCTCAATTTCTGAATTTGATGAAGATTATGAGTTATGCCATTGATGATTTCCTAAGCTTTGTGATGATAGTTGTTGAAATATGAAAGATATGTGATAGATTAATATGTTTTGTCTTAGAATTTTTTATGAATTTGATTATTTTGGGCTTAATTGAGAAATTGGACTAAAATGTGAAATAAATGAATTATATGGGCTTATATGGATTAATGGAATATTCGGCTAAGCATGGGTATAATGAAATTATGTGTATTTTGTGATTTTATGAAATAGGACAAAAATGTTAAAATATGAAAATGTGAGGGCTAATTTGTAAAATTCCCTAAATATGTCTTCATCGATTGAATTGAATGATTTGGTGAATGAATGAGCTAAATTCGAACGTGATTAGATTAAGAACCAAAGAAAACGGAATTAAATCGAGAGAAATAGAAAGTGGTCGAGTAGTCGTTTCCATCCGTTCGTATCCGTACAAGGTAAGTCGATATACAAATAAATGTGTTTAAATTGATTATTATTGTTTATATGAGAATGAATTGTGATATATGGCTAAATGAGCTGAATATGTGGAATCTAGAAAAGTTCCGAGAATGCGACGACGTCCAGAAAGTCCCATACGAACCTTAGGAAGTAGATAGGGTACATATGTCATGACATAGGATTCCGATATGTGTTATCGTGTAAGACAACGTCTGGAACGTTGGCATCGATTTGTTATTTGCATGTAAGACCATGTCTGGGACATCGGCATCGTATTTGATTTCGTGTAAGACCCTATCCGGGATAGTGGCATCGATATTGATTACATGTAGGACCACGTCTGGGATGTTGGCATTGTATGAGTTTTCTGAGTTATCTGAATACCCTATTCAATTCTGAACGATTCAACGGGCACTCCGAGAAATGAATGATTATGTGAAATGTAAGCAAAGTTTGAGTATAAAAAGTAAGTATATGTGAAAATGTGGAATTGAGATATATGTACGAGAGCATGGAAATAAGATATGTTATACACAAATGTGCTATGATCAAATGAGCTATATGAGAAATATGGATTTGTAATTGTGTTTTGTCATGAGTTATATGAATGAATTGATTAATAAATGTGTTATGTGCTAAGTTTATTTGTATATGGCTTACTAAGCTTTTGAAAGCTTACTTTGTGTGTGTTTGCATTGTTTTATAGATTAGCAAAGCTAGTGGAGCTCGGGAATCATCAAGGACCATCACCACACTATCGAACTATATTTTGGTACCTTTTGAAAATGTACATATTTAAGTATGGCATGTATAGGCTAGAGATCATTGATTATGTTTTGAAATGTGTAAATATAGCCATGTGATATGGCTTGTAAATGAATGTGATTATGGGTGAATATAGTTCATGCTATATGATGTAAATGTTGGTATGTTTGAATGTACTCATGAATGGCCAAATAAAATTGTCAATTTTTGTATGTATTGGATGCTTTGGGGTCATAATTTGATGCTTGTTTGATGCTTGTAGGTATGTAACGCCCCAAAAATTTAAGTCTTTAATTTTTACATGACATGACACAAATTGCTTGTGTGCTTTAATGGCTAAGTGATTTGGGTGTGTATGGGAGTGTTTGAGAAGCCTGGGTTCTAGTTTTGGCTTTTGCAGAATTTTTAGTTTTTCTCTTAAATGAATCTGGACACTGGCATAGAGGCCTTATAAATAATAGTGCTTGTTTTATGACACAAAAAGAGCTTGTGGTCTAGTGGCAAGGTGGCGTGTTGTGTAACTGTTAGGTCTGAGGTTCAAGTCCTGGGGTGCACAATGGAGTATTTATTTTGCTGCTTGAGCTGTGTAGGTAGTGGAGTTGGACTGAAACACAGTTAAGTGTAGTTTGAATAGAATTTGATGGAGTTTTTGGGGAAGTTAAGGAGAAATCGATGGAGTAATTCAAGGAGGGATAAGGGGAGAGATACTAGGAGAAAACCAAGGAGTTTGATTGAGAGGAAGTGTTGTGCTGTTTGGGGGAACTCGGCTTTGAGAATTCGGCTAGGGAAAATGTTTGTCATTTTCGGCAGTGGAGGAATGTTTTGGTGTTAGCATCTGTCGAATTCTCCTTTTTTTTCTTTCATTTATCAGCTTTTGGTTCATTCAGATTTCTATTGATTGTTGCGCAGTATTCAACAAAAGTCCCTTTCTTTTCGGTCAATAGTTGTTAGTTGATTTTGTGAGCAACTCTTCCATTTCTTTTTCTCTCTTCTTCTCTTCCTCAATATGCCCTCTCTTTTGGCCGAATATCCTTTTTCCCTTTCAACCGGTTTACCTTTGTCAGGCTATTTCTCCTTTTTACCTTCTAGGTTCTGCCCTTAATCGTTTTTACTTGGTCCGATCCTTCTCTATTCATTTTCTACCTCCTAATTTTTTTCTTGTTTTGGTCGAGAACTATCTCTCTTTATCTATTGTGGTTTAGCTGAATATCACCCTTTTGTTTTATCACTCTCTACGCCCATCTTCTCTTCGCTACTTCTTGATGTTCCAGTGCTGCAAGTGTTTCTGATTATTGGTAAAGTGTTTATACTCCTCACTTTTTTATTAAACATGTTCTCTTCTATTCTTTTTCTTAAAACTGAATACCCTCCTTTTTATCCTTTGATTACTGACTGTTGATTCTTTTCTCACGATGTGTTACTCATTGCGATTCTAGGGTTTTCCTAGAGGAGTGGTGGAGTGTAAATGGTTTTGAAGTAGTCGCAACCCTTGTTCTCAGTGTTCAATCAAGGTAACGTATTACCTCACTTTTGGAGTTTAGGCCGTATACTGATTATGTTCTTATAGAATATCATTTGTGGATTGAGGCCATTTATATGGCCTACCTTGGTTAATGAGATCGGTGTTTGTGGTATAGATAATCGATAAAAGCGTGTGATCACTTTTGGTTAGCGGTATTGGAGGACTAAAGTCGCCTCATTCAAGCAAGGTAAGGAGGGTGTTTTTGGATTAAGTGTCAATAAGAGGGTGTTTTACCCTAACGATTAAAGGACCGACATTGGGACATGTTTGAATCTAGGTTGGGTGCTTGAGAACTTTGAGCGATTGCGTAAACAGGTGTGTATTCACACTGTTTTGACTGTAGAACGGCAAAAGCTAAAAAGCTGGAAATAGGGCTTTGAGGTCACATGGGCGTGCGAACGCTCGTGTGGTCAAACCAAGCCCATGAATCACAGGCGTATGATTGTAGAGGCCTCCATGAGCATTTTCATGGGCTTAGGCCATCATGGGCCATGTTGGGCCGAAATGGGCCGTGTGGGCCCAATAGGCTGTGGGCCCCACACGAATGAAATCCTCAATTTGTGGCAAATACTGGACTGGGCTATGTAGGTCTTATAGTCGAGGTGAAATCTGGGCTGAACGGGCTGCACGAGCGTGTGGGCCCACTTGGGCCAAGTAATGGGCCTTGGGCCCATTTACACCGTTATGACTGTTTAGGTTACCAGAGTCGCTCGGGGCAACTGCAGACCTCCCAAGAGGTCGATATCTACACCGAGACCCCAAAGTAGGTAAAATGACCAAAATACCCCTAAAGGGGTGAAATGATTATTTTACCCCTAATAGATGGAAATGACAGTTATACCATTAAAGGTAGGTTGACTGATGTGTTCATGATTTGTAGATAACTGTTACTCAGTATGACATTCTGCATATACGTATGATTTATGAGATGACATACTACATGGGGTTGGGATACTGTTATGGATGAAGAATACTGTACTGGTGGCTTTGCCACATATACTGTTACTGGCAACTTTGCTGCGATATTAGTGTGTTGGCTGGGTGGGTTGATTTTATCCCCACATGGTGTGTTGGTGGTACGAAGTGGTGTGTTGGCTGGATTGGGATGGGTTACATTATTGCACTGTACTGATATGGTATTGGGCTAAGGCCCACACTGTTACTGTGTTGGGCTAAGGCCCATACTGTACTGTTACTGAATAGGGCTCACGCCCAGACTGTTACTGCATATTTTTACTGACTGACTGATAGGGGATTACACACTGAGTTTTCGTAAACTCACCCTTTCCTTTTAACTGTACAGGTAATCCTCAGCCATAGGCGATTTGGTGTTGCCAGTGACTCGGAGGTGGCCACACCACTACAGCTATTCTACACTTGCTTTTATTAAAGTTTAAAATTTGTGTTGGGTTTTGTTTATGTAATAAGGCCATTTATGTTTGTTTAAATTTTTAATTGGGGCTTTTGTTTACTTATTTTAAACTTCTAGTTTAGGACAAGACGAATTTTCAAAATAATTACCGTATTCAAAGACACAACATTTAAACATTAGATTTTTCAGAAGCTTCCGCGATTTTAAATCAACCTACTATAACAATAGCAGATAATAAGGCAAACGCTTTGATTAGATGAGTTGTTGAGTAATAATAAAGGGGTTTTTAAACATAGAAATGAATTTTTCCAACAAGTCCAATTTTCGAAAGACACTTCAATGTGGCACGCCAGATTCGACCATAACGTCTAGGCCGGGTTTGGGGTGTTACAAGGTAAGACCCAATTGGGTGGCAAATTTGGCCTTGCAAATGGCCTGTAATTGCCCACATGGTTGAGCACATGGGCGTGTGTCTCGACCGTGTCCTTCACTGTCCCTATTGAAAGCTAGACAGACTTGCACACAGGCCAGACACATAGGTGTGTGACAGGCCGTGTGACCCAAGTCAGCATTGCACATGGGCCAGACACACGAGCGTGTGACATGCCGTGTAATTCAGGTTAGTTTTGTACACGGGCTGAGACATGTCCAAGGCACGACCGTGTGAGACACACGGCCTAGCCACACGGGCATGTGCCTTGTTCTGAAAGAAATTTTTTCTAAGTTTCGAAAAGTTTTTGTATGAGATTGGTTTAGTCCCGAACCTTCTCTAAAGCATGTTTA
Organism: Gossypium australe; assembly: GCA_005393395.2. Lineage (NCBI taxonomy): Eukaryota > Viridiplantae > Streptophyta > Magnoliopsida > Malvales > Malvaceae > Gossypium > Gossypium australe. Next base: position 43,243,870 of record CM016617.1, read on the forward strand.
GGGTCTCGTTGACCTTCTAAAGGGACTCTATGTGTATGTTTCATTATGTAATAATGTTGTATGATTGATATTGTGAAATAAGAGTAGAGTGTTCCAAGATGCCCGGTAATGCCTATTAATCCTCGTTCGACGACGGATACGAGTTAGGGGTGTTGCATAAATTGTGTATACAAGATTAAAGTTATGTTTGACAAAGATTCGGATATATATAGCACTTACTGTCCGAGATTAAGATAGCTTCGGCTATGTATGGCACTTAGTGTGAGATTTGAGATAGCTCCAGCTATGTATGGCACTTAGTGTGCGAGATCTAGATAGCTTCGACTATGTATGGCACTTAGTGTGCGAGATTAAAATAGCTTCGGCCATGTAATGGCACTTAGTGTGCGAGATATTGAGTATTCAGCAGTATTTCGAACAAGTATTTGTTGGTTACGAGTTTGTACAGGTATGTACATGGAAAGTATAAGCTTCAATTAGAAGAAGTTATGAATTTGCATATAAGTACATGTTAAGCATATGGAAAGCTTGTTGTTACCATGAATTACATGTTAAATAGTTCAAGTTGTTGATTTATGTAATATAATTTGTTGAGTTTAATTCATACGAGCTTACTAAGCTATGAAGCTTACTTTGTTTATTTTTTTCGTGTTTTATAGTGTATTCAAAGCTAGCTCGAATTCGGGAATCGTCAGAGACATCGTCACACTATCCAACCATCACTTTGGTACTTTTGAACTTATGGTTTGGTCATATGGCATGTATAGGGACTTTGAGTCATTTTGGTATTGTAGCATGATTTTGGCCATTTGTGTTGGCTTGTTTATATTACATAATTGGTTGTATGTTAGCCATGTGACTCAGTTTATTTTGGTTATTATGTGATGGACATATATATGTGTGTGTGTGTGTGTGTGTGTGTGTGTGTGTGTGTGTGTTAATGCTTCTTAGTAATATAATTCATGTTTGATTGACAATGGTTGGTTTAATGTAATTCTAAGGGTAGCTAATGGTTGATGAATTGAAATTAGTTATGTTTGTGAATTAGCGCAAGTGATGTATTTTGGGTAAAGGCTTAGTTAGTTGGTTGATATATGTGTTTTGGTACGAATGATATATGATTGAGGTTGTATAATGCCTTTAAATGTTATGTTTTTTGTGCCATTTAATTTGGTTTAGGTGTGCATAATTTGGGTGGCAATTGGGTTTGGTAAATAGCCTAGTTGTGTCCACACGGGTAGAGACACGGGTGTGTGTCTCAGCCGTGTGTGACACACGGTCATGTTACATGGCCGTGTGTCCCTGATGTTGAAATTGAAATGAAGACAGTATGCTTCACACGATCGCACACACGGGTGTGTGATCAGCCATGTGGCACAAGACAGTATACCCCCTAATTGGCATACGGCCTAGCACACGGGAGTGTGACTTGGCCGTGTGGCATAAGTCAGTATACCCTACAGGTTTGGCATAGCCTATCACACGGCTTGGCACACGGGCATCTGTGCTCACTTCGAAGGGCACACGGCCTAGACACACAGGGCGTGTGGTTGGCCATGTGACCCAAGTCAGTAACCTCACTTTTTTGGACACGAGGTAAGACACGAGCTGGGAGATGGCCATTGGTGTAACACCCCTAACTCGTGTCCGTCGCTGGATTAGGGATATGAGGTATTACCAAATTAAACTCAATTCCAAATAAACATTCAATTGAATTCAAGCATACACAAAGCAATCATTACTATAATTATAACATTACTACGTTTTAGACTTAATTTCTAGCATAGCTAAATACATGAGCATATCCACTCAATCACTTCACATCACATTACTAAAGATCCTGTATCAAATTATTTCATCAAACAGTCAAGCATAGATTAAACACATTCTAACCGTATACACAATGACTTAATCGAATTTAATATCTCACATACCATCGTTCAATCACATGCTAAATATGTACCCCATGAATTCGGCCGAATAATGTAACAAACTCATCATTCATATTTACGAGATAGTAATAATCTGTCTAATCATGCCTAACATATAAGTATATTTACCACTACATACAGAATCAAAGTAACCAAGCCTCAAACGATCACATCATAAACATATAAAATGCACTTGGTCTATATCTATTAAAAGAACAAATGCACCTTTGGTTCCTTAAACAAAATATTCGTGCACAAATCAATTCTCTTATGAACAAACCAAAACAATCATAGAATATACATTCTGTCATTAATGAAAACATCTAACATATAATACATTTATATTATTATGAGTCTAAGCCTTAGCCGAATATACAAATACACCTTATAATAAATTTTAATCCAAACACAATCTATTACCCAATCAAGCCTAAAGCATATGCATACTAAACCAATACAAACTAAAGCAACATATCCATTATACCATCAATTATAAATTCATCTCATATATAAATATACTAATGCATGTACGAACAAACAAGTTACTATACTTATAATTCATTAAAGACCACACATACTATAATTAAAACATGAAACAATGAAAGCTCAAGATATTGAAAGTAAGCCATATTCGCATGGCTTTAATATAGATACATAAACAAAAGTTTCCAACTCAAACGTAGACATTATCCATCCTATATATGCCTTTATCCAAAATAAACCAAACCAAAAGAGTACCAAAAAGGTTGATAGTGCGATTGACTTGCTGACGATTTCCTCGAGCCCATAGCTTGATCAAAATCTATAAACAAAACATTAAACATAAACAAAGTAAGCTTACTAGCTTAAGCATCGATTTAAGTCACTCAACCATTTAAACATGATTTAAATCAATTCATGACATAAAACCTATATGTCTTACTTATAACTCACCATAACAAGATATCATTGCCTTACCAATACATAAATTGTCGAATATACATAGATAATTACATAACTAGGTGCAAAAATATACTTACAAGAACCTTTTAACCAGACTCATACTTTCGCATTTCCAATAACCATATGGCATTTCATATTGTATATATATATATATATAAACTTCACAACCAAGTGTATAACATATTTTTCTTTCATCATTTCATTTGCTCACTATCACAGCACAAATATATATATATGACATTAAATTATGAAGTACATACCTTGTTGCTAACTTAACAATTTCATTTTCAAAGCTCAAGCTTACTAGATTTGCTTCATGACCTTATTACTATATAAACGAAGTTCGAAATTGAAACTCACTGGTATAGCACCTGCTAGGCTTTAACCCGAATTGCACACGCCGGCACTAGGCCTGCTAGACTCAAGGTCTGAGATTTAAACACCGGCATTTAGCCTACTAGGCAAGAAGCCCGAAATATTTCACCGGCACAAGGCCTGCTAGGCTCGAAGCCTGAAATAAATCACCGGCACAAGGCCTGCTAGGCTCGAAGCCCGAATAACAACATAATTAATCCTTCAATACACATTTCTTAATGCTAACATCACAAACAAATCATATACATCATATTACATCAACATATCATATCGGATATACTTATTCATATCACATTAACAAAAATATATTCAATCCAATTTAATACCTTTACATTCGGCTAACACATAAATTTATACTCAAAATTATCAAATACCATCATTTAACATGTTCATAATTAACTCTTTAATATATATTTGCTTAAAGACTTACCTCGACTGTCGACGGACAACGTAGGCCGGCTATTCGGTAACCTTCGCCTTTCCCCGATCCAAATTCATTTTTTTCTTGATCTAGACACATTAAAATTTAGCTCATTCAAACACATTTCATCTCAATTTAGTCCCAAAACACATAAATGGGGAAATTACCTTTTTACCCCTAATGTTTCACATTTTTACAATTTAGTCCTATTTGCACAAAACATAAAATACACAAAATTTCACTATAACACCTTAGGGCCGAATGTTCATAGGGACTATACAAGTCCATTTCTTTCATTTATTTTGCATTTTGGTCCCCTCACAAATTCATTTTTGTAATTTAGCCCAAAATACTCAAATTCACCAAAATTTCCAATTCAAAATTTGTTAATCTTTAACATATCTTTAATATAAAATCATCAAACATCAAAAACCACAAGAACATAACAATGGCCGAACATCAAACATGCTCAATTTCAAAAATTCTAACATGGGTCAACTAGTATTCGAAGCAACGATCTCAAAAACGTAAAAATTATCAAGAACTGAAATCAAACTAACATTAAATTTGTGATTATAGGTGCCGAAAATCAAATGAAACCAAACCCCTTTCTTTTCTCAACATTCGGCCAAGCAAACATAAAAGATGATAATGGCCATTTTTTTATGTTTTATTACATATATTATGTTATTAATAATTTACCATTCTAACCTTATAATATAAAATAAACATAACATATAAATAAGGGTATTGTTGGCACATACCGTCCACTACCTACTAAAATGGGCTAATTGACCTTTTAGTACCTCCTATTGAAAAGCCATTATCATTTTAACACTTTTCACTATAGTATGCAACTTTTACACTTTACGCGATTAAGTCCTTTTTGTCAAATTGAACACGCAAACGATTAAATTTTTCTGCGAAACTTTCACACACATTAAATCACATATAATAAGCACAGAATATATATCATTTAAATATATTTCAGACTCGGATTCGTGGTCCCAAAACCACCGTTCTGATTAGGGTCAAATTCGAACTGTTACAATGTGCTTCCATTTCGAATAATCACACCGCCTGAGACACGGACGTGTCTAGTGGTCGTGTGAGACACATGGCCTGGCCACACGGGCGTGTGTCCCCTATTTTGAGAAAAATTTTCTAAGTGTTCCAAATGTTTTAAAAGTTATCAGTTTAGTTTCGAACCATTCCCAACGCATGTTTAGGTCCTCGTAGGCTCGTATTAAGGACAAATTGATTGAGATTGAATGATGATTGCATATATTGATTAAATGTACGAGAAAAATATGTTTAAATGTGTTGTAAGTCCGGTAATGCTCCGTAACCCTATTCCGGCATTGAATACAGGTGAGGGGTGTTACATTCACAAAGTATGGTTCTAGCCATTTCTTCTATTTTGATTAACTTTTGAAAATGTGATGAATTTTTTTAAAGCCTCATCTCTAGTACTTAAGAAAAGAACCCAAGTACATCTAGAATAGTCATCAACAAGCACAAAAGCATATTAATTTCCACCCAAGCTAGTAGTCGTAATTGGTCCAAAAATATTATTGTGAATTAATTGTTGAACTCTACTTGTAGATACATTATTAATAGGTTTAAAGGATACTCTCTTATGTTTTCCTTTAACACATGCATCACATGTAACATCCCGAAATAGCGCCTAAATTGAATAGTGGTTGCGAAACCATGAATACAAGATAGAAAAGTTTATTGTGATTATTTTTTATTATTTACCGATTGATTGGATGCATGTGTTAGAGTATCGATAGAAAATTTTATGAATTTCATGTCTAATTTGCTTATTAGGGCTTAATTGTAAAAGTTGATAAATGAGAATTCTAGATGCTAAAGGATTAAATTTAAGTGAATATCTAAAGTAAGAGTCCTTAAATGGTAATTAGACCATTATATTTTCATGGACAAAAATGGACATGCATGGGTAGAAATAACCAAAATTTTAATGAAGGGTATTTTAGTAAAATGTCAAATAAAAGAAATTAAATGGGAAAAAGATGGAAAAAGGTTGTCATCTTCTTCCTTAGGCCGAATCTTCAAGGGGGACTCCATAGCTAGGGTTCCCAAGCTTCCAAGCTCCATAGTAAGTCAATCCAAGCCCCGTTTTTCATGTTCTTTACGTTTTTGGAATCCTGGTAACTCAGTTTAGCTTATTCTAGCAATATTTTAACCTAGGGTTCATATTTGGAAAAATACCCATAGGTGAAATGTGTTTATTTTGATGTTTTATGATAGAATATGAAGGCTAAAATTATGTTAAACAACTTTTGCTAAGCGATTTTACGTAAAAACGAGTAAAACGACATAATCGGTAAAAATACCTAATGTTCATAAGTACATGTTAGAGTGAGAATTTGATGTTTCCATAGAAGGTAAAAATGTTCAGTATGTCCTAAAATGTAGGAAAATAGGATGAAGTTTAATTTTCGAGCCTAGGGGCAAAATTGTAATTTTGTGAAAGTTAGGGGGCAAAAACGTAATTTTGCCATAATGTGATTTTTGGATTGAATTAAATAAAGTGAATATTAAATAAGCTAAATGTGTTATTATAGATCGAGAAGAATGTGGAATCGATCTTGTACGAGGGAAAGGAAAAGTTAATGACTAAATTGCAAATTTCGCCATATTTTGCACCGCGGTAAGTAGTATGTAAATAATTCATTATTTTTATTGATGTTTTATATTTCAGCATGTTTAATGTATTGTATCTGATTTTTGAATCATAATTGACTATTGAAAGAATGAAATAAAGTATTAAAAAGTGAGTTATTTCCCGTTTGAACCTTCAGAATCGAAAGATGTAATTGGCATGTAGCTAGGTCACATGATGGTACTAAGTGTGTAATATCCTGAAATAGGGGTTGTGCGTTTGGAGCATAACTCAAGTGTTAGTAAGCCTTAAGAGTGGTTTGGATGTGTTTTAGGGGTTTTTAAAACTCTCGGATTAAAAGGGAGTACTTTGGAAATTTTTGGATTTTGAGGTTTAAAAGGGGAGCAAGGTAAGGAGGCTTTAAGAATAAATTTTGGCAGGTTATGGCATAAGAATCACCCTAGTAAAGTGGCTTCCATGCGCCACTTAAGGCTTGGGAATGACGCCTTATATGTCAGAAGTTCGAGTCTTGGGCGCGGCACCAGCCTGTATTATTTTTGCAAGATGGCGTTATCAATTAAGAAGGCTTTTAAAGAATTTTTGGCGAGGTTATGATGCAAAGAAGCGCCTTGGCCCAGTGGCTAAGGGCGCTACATGGGACTCTGGCAGTAAGGTCCCATGTTCGAGTAGCATGGAGGACGTTTGAGTGCGTTTTATTTTTGGTCTGGCGTATAAGCAAGGGGAGCTAAGGAATAAGGGTTTAAAAGAAATTTCGATGCGTTTATGGCATGAAATGCACAATGGCCGAGTGGCTGGAGGCGTGGGGAGCCTCCAGCAGGTCTGGGGTTCGAAACACAGGTGCAGCGCTTGGGTTTTCTTTTTTTTTTTGTGTGGCCGGCGTAAGGGGGGCTGCATGGGGCATGCACGCATGAAGCAATATGGGTTGCTTTTATTTTTTTTATTTTGTATCGGATGTATGGGATTGTTATTATTTTATTTTAAGTATGGGGAGTTTTAATTATTTTATTGGAAGTATGGGTTTTATTTTAATTATTGTTAGAAGTATGGGATAGTTTTATTTTATCATTATTATTATTTTATGTATGGTGATGGGGTAGTAATGGGGGATTGATTAAACAATGTTTATGGTAATTGATGGTGGAAATTATCATGCATGGGGAGTATGGCCGAATGAAGCATGGGGCTTGGGAGCTTGTTGGTCGGTTGAGGGCTGTTGGAGGTGCCAAATCCCTTGTTTTGCTTTTCTTTCTTCCCATATTGTGCTTGGCTGATTATAGGACTCTTTAGAGTAGTATTTTCGGCTTTGAAAAGTGTTAAGGTGTGTGTGTGTGCCGAATTTTAGTTGAAGATCATTAATCTTTTTCTTTTTCCTTTAATGCCTTGCCGAATTTCTTCTCACCCTTCCCTTCTTATTCTTTTCTTCTTTTAACCTTGATTCTATATCTTTTCTTATTGATCAAATGCCCTATTTTTGGCAACTAAGGTGGTAGCCGAATCTTGTAACCTCTGTTCCTCTTTTCTACCTTAAAGAAACACCATGGCCGAATCTTTTAAGCATTGAACTCCCTCCACTTTTGTGTTTTCTTTCTTCACCCTTAAAGTGCCGAATATTACTCATCCTTATAGAGCTTAGGCCGAATCTACAAGGGTAATTATCTTTCTACTCTAGCAATCGGTTTAGGCCTTGGTTGTTTGGATGGCTGAATATTCTTAGGGCCATAATATTGTGTTTCCCTTGCTTATAGCCAACACCAAGGAGCATAAAGGATTCTTTTGGGGTTCGAAATATTCAGAGGTAAGTAATGTAGTTCGGCAAAAAGGGCCACTATCACAAGTTCTAAGTTGAAATCAAGTCTAACAATGCTTTGGTAGGGTTTTCGAAAGGCAAGTGGCATAACTTGTGTTTCTTTTGTATGTGTATCGTAAGGTGCTTTAAGGGAGCTCTCGGGATTTCTATCATCAAGGTGAGCTAGAGTGTAATTTCGGTCAAGGGCCATTATTCATGGATTAATGTGCTAGCCGATTTTAACATATGGTATATGTAGGGATTTCGACTACTCAAAGATCTAGTATCAGTTCTCAGGTTTCAGCAAGGTAAGTGGTTGTTGACATTCGGCCTTAGGCCATTTTGGTTATTAAGTGGCTAACCGATTCTGTCCATGATGGATTAGGGGCTAGTTGAGCAAGGCATAAGGGCAAGTTCGGGATTTTAGTTTGTGTTAGATTTAATAGATCAGGATCTCGCTATAATCAGGTGCGTAGTTATCGCACTGTTCTCTTGCTTGTTTATGTGTGTTATATGTAAATGTATATGTTGTGCATGTTAGCCGAAATAAGGGCTAAGATTGTGGATACCCGTGGTGGGTGATTGGATACTCAGGTCAGTGATTTTCGATAATAAATGATTATTGATGAATGTATAAAAATGTGATGGCATGTGATGTACATTTGTTTCGAGTAATATGTTGCCATGGTACATATATATATGCATGGGACTTAGGATGTGATTATTGGAGAAAAGGGTGTACGCTATGTGCATGGTCTAATGCTAGCCTCGTGCTACATTAGCGCTTGATGTTAGCTATGTGCTTCATCAAGGGAGGTGTTGGCTGAGTGCCCACCTCGGCGGTTGATAGCTGTGTGCATCATCGTGGACTGATTGATATGTGGGATCCCTATGTGATCGGTGGCTTGGCCACGGCCTTGAGCAGTAAGTCTGCCAAGGTAAGATATGTGGATCACTATGTGATCAGTGGCTTGGCCACGGCCTTGAGCAGTAAGTCTGCCAAGGTAAGATATGTGGATCACTATGTGATCGGTGGATTAGCCACGGCCTTGAGCAGGGAGTCTGCTAAGGTAGGAGTAACGGATGGACTTAGGATGGGTTGGGCTTCATAATTGCATATTCATGTGTATGGACTGTGTGGATATGGGCCAAGCCCATATGTGGGGACATGTGTATTAACTATGCACTGAGTCCGTATGACTCACCCAATATTTTTCTCAAACCTTTTAGGTGGCGCATAAAGCTTGGACCGGGTTGGGAGTGGATACAAGGTGGCCATGCAGAAGCGGATTTTAATGCAAAAAGGATATCTTGTTTAATGAATTAAGTATCTATATTTTCAGTATTTTGATTAAGTGTTTAATGTAAAAAGGCCCATTAAAGTATTTAAGTATGTTTATTAAGTATCTTTATTATTATGTTCTATTACGATTCGCAAATTTAAATATCGATTGCAAATGGTCTTATTTCCTTAAGTATGTATAATAAAGTTTTGAATCCGGTGTTTTCATAATAATTTAGTTTTTACTTAGAATATTTCAAGTCACGAAAATGTTTTATTAAACTCAACAAATTTTTAACGGTTTTACTCTTAAGTAAGGATATTTTTCGAACGTGTTCCGCAGTGGCATTCCAAATTCGGTCGGAGTGAATGGGCCGGGTTTGGGGTGTTACAAAGTGTAGGCCACTATGTGCACAAGAGAGGTACAAGAGATTTCGTATACGTAGCTAGGTCACATGTGTAGTACCGAGAGTACGCCATGTGTACAAGAAATCTATATGTAGTTAGGTCACATGTGTGGTATATGGTGTGAGCCACTATGTGTACAAGAGAGCTACGAGAAGGCTAGGTCATACGAGTGGTGCTAAGTGAAGGCCACCATATATACAAGAGAGCCAGAATTATGAGTACAATCGAGCTAGGTCACATGAGTGGTACTGGGTGAAGGCCACTTTGTGTACAAGAGAGCTTCGATTTCAAAGGTGGGCTGTGTGCGAAACCACCACATATTCGTTATTATTCCGAAGCGTTCAACGGGAAAATTGACTAAATGAAATTATGTGAGATGTTGTAGTGATAAGTATATGTATATGTATGTGTAATGTATGTGCAATATGCTCAATATGTGATTGGAAATTTAAATGATTGTTATAGGTAAGTAATGAATACAACTAAAGTGAGAGAAAGCAAAAATTTACAATAAAACTGTTTTGGACAGCAGCAGTGACGTGAATTTGAAAAATCACCAAAAATGGTAGAAATTGAATTATAAGATATATGAGATATTTATTTAAAGCATATTGGGTCTATTTTTCATATAAAAGAAACAGAGAAAGTAAAGAAATTGTATATTTTGAGATATTTAAACTTTTGTGAGACTGGTTCAGAATGGTTACTTGATCCCCTGTCCTGTCTTGGAAAAATCATTACAAATTCTAAAAAAGTAATTATGGGGTATAAGTTATATTATTGAAATCCTTAATGAGTCTATTTTCAAATGAACTAAATTTTATCATCATATGAATTCTGTATAATGATAAAATTGGTTCTTAGTGAAAAGTGGTCAGAGCTTTCGAACAGCGAAACAGGGGAATCTTTAATGAATAAACTGTACTAATTGGCAAGACCAAAAATTTTGAAAATTTTATGGTGAGAAGATAAATGAGTCTAGTTCAGGGAAAATTTACAGATCTTAATTTACAGATAAAAATAATTTAGTGTCTGTGACTCGAATAGACAGCTTGCTCCAAACTTGAATAAATGATGAAATTGATTTTAGATTTGACTGTGTTGTTTTGTAAACTTAATAAATCCATTATTAATTATTTATATACTTACTTACTAAGCTATATGCTTACTCTCTTTTCTTTTCCTTGTTCTATAGTGTCATCAAGCTAGCTCGGGATTCGGTGATCGTCGGAGATCCATCCACACTATCAGCCTTCTTTTGGTATTTTGAAACAATATTTTGGGAATTATGGCATGTATAGAAGGCTTAATTGTTTTGTTATTTGTAATAACGAATGATTATTTTGCTTATGGGTATTGACGACTATGTATGGAAAAAGTTCTAAATTTATACGGATTTTACATTTTAAATTTTGTACAGTAGTATGAATCATGTCCGGTAATGCCTCGTACCCTGTTCTGGCAACGGACCTGGGTGAAGGGTGTTACATTTAGTGGTATTAGAGCTATGGTTTAGTCGGTTCTCGGACTAACATAGCATGTGTAAAAGTCTGGCTATACATGCCATAAATATATTGTGATAGTGTGATGAATCCTGACAATTTAAAATGTTTTTTTATATAGTAAATGGATCTCGACCGAGCCACTGCTGACGATGCTGAAAGTAACGCGCCGTCTCCCGGGAAAGGGACCGCACCAGTAGAAAATAGATCTGAAACACGTGGACAGGGAGAGGGGGCTCGGGAAGCCTTCCTCCAAATGATGAGTAACTTATATACGAAGTTTATTCAAGCGAATCCGAATGCTCAACCTCCTCCACCCCCTCCAATACCTCAGACGGTTCCCGTAGCTCCCCAAGGCATGGATTTGGTAAGAATAAACAAGCCTCCGGTCGACAAAATTAGGAAGCAAGGAGCAGAAGAGTTTAGAGCAAACATTGATGATGATCTTGAGAAAGCGGAGTTCTGGCTCGAAAATTCTATCCGTGTGTTTGATGAGCTCTCGTGTACGCCAGAAGAGTGTTTAAAATGTGCTGTATCACTTCTGAGAGATTCTGCCTATCATTGGTGGGAGACTTTAGTAGCAGTTGTGCCAAAAGAAAAGATTACTTGAGATTTCTTCCAGGAAGAATTTAGAAAGAAATATATAAGTCAACGATTTATTGATCAAAAACAGAAGGAGCTCCTTGAATGGAAGCAAGGCAAGATGTCTGTGGCAGAGTATGAGCGTGAATTTGTTAGACTTAGTAAGTATGCTCAGGAGTGTGTGTCTACCCAGGCTATTGTGTGCAAGAGATTCGAAGATGGGCTTAATGAGGACATTAAAATGTTTGTGGGAATTCTGGAGCTGAAAGAATTTGTGGTATTGGTTGACCGAGCCCTTAAAGCTGAGGAATTAAACAAAGAAAAAAGGAAAGCTACTATCGAGGCCTGAGATACAAGAAAGAGACTGATGAGCAAGTCATTCCAAACCCAATCAAAAAGGCCCAGAGAGATGAATTCTCGAAGGACAGCTTTAGCTGAGTATTCACATCGAGGCCGTGGGAAATCATATTTGGGCTCAAAAACTCAAGCTACTTCAGTGGCAAGTGTGGGCAATATGAAGTCTAGTAAACCCGAGTGTCAGCATTGTGGAAGGCAACATTTTGGTGAGTGTTGGGGAATTGGTCGAGCTTGCTTCAGGTGTGGTTCTCACGAGCATTTTATTAAATATTGTCCGGAGGGAGCTAAGGAAGAGAAATTTCATAGTGCTAGACAAACTAACACTGCTAATAGAGGTAGACCTTCGAGAAATACTAGAAGTGGAGCTAGCAGTAAAAGTGTGATGAAAGACCCAGCCATGAGATCAGAAGCTAGAACACCTTCCAGGACATATCCATCCGAGCTCGTGAAGAAGCATCCTCCCCCGATGTAATTATGAGTACATTTTCTCTACATGATATTAATGTTGTTGCTTTGATTGATCCGGGTTCGACCCATTCCTATGTTTTCTTAAAATTGATGCCTAGTATAAGTATGCCTATAAAATCTACAGAATTTGTGATTAAAGTATAGAATTTATTAGGCAAGCATGTGCTAGTAGATAAAGTATGTAGAAATTGCCCTTTAATGATTAGAGGTCATTGTTTCCTGTTCGACCTAATGCTATTGCCATTTGACGAGTTTGATGTGATTCTTGGTATGGATTGGCTGACTGCACATGATGTGATAGTGAATTGTGGGAAGAAATTCATCGAGCTAAAATGTGAAACTGGTGAAATTCTTCGGGTTAACTCAGATGAGTCAGATAGTTCATTTGCTATGATTTCTATTATGTCTACTCAGAAATGTTTGAGAAAATGGTATGAAGCTTATCTTGCTTTTGTGTTAAACACTAAAGATTCAGAGCTGAAAATTGAGTCAGTGCCAGTAGTATGCGAGTATCCAGATGTGTTTCCGGAAGAATTACCAAGTTTGCCTCCTATTAGAGAAGTGGAGTTTGGTATTGAGTTGATTCCAGGTACCACACCCATCTCTATTGCTCCATATAGAATGGCCCCACTGGAATTGAAAGAATTGAAAGCTCAGCTGCAGGAATTAACTGATAAAGGCTTTGCAAGACCTAGTTATTCACCCCGGGGTGCACCAGTCCTATTTGTGAAAAAGAAAGACGGTTCGATGAGGTTGTGCATAGACTATCGGCAACTTAACAAGGTAACAATAAAGAACAAGTATCCACTGCCTAGAATTGATGATTTGTTTGATCAATTGAAGGGAGCCACTGTGTTCTCTAAGATAGATTTGAGATCTGGATACTACTAGTTGCGAGTTAAAGAGACAGATGTTCCAAAGACTGCTTTTCAGACTAGGTACGGTCATTATGAGTTCCTTGTGATGCCATTTATCTTGACTAATGCTCCTGCCATTTTCGTGGACTTACTGAACCGAATATCTAGACCTTACTTGGATAAGTTTGTAGTCGTGTTTATTGATGATATCTTAATTTATTCTCATGATGAGACTGAGCATGCAGAGCATTTGAGAACTGTCTTACAGACTTTGAGAGATAACCAGTTGTATGCCAAATTTAGTAAAAGTGAGTTCTGGCTTCGAGAAGTTGGATTCCTTGGACACATCGTCTCAGGTGAAAGCATTAGAGTTGACCCAAGCAAGATCTCAGCCATTGTTGAGTGGAAGTCTCCGAGGAATGTATCTGAGGTTAGAAGTTTTTTGGGGTTAGCTGGTTATTATAGAGGATTTGTAGAGGGATTTTCCATAATAGCTACCCCATTGACGAGATAGCTACAAAAAGATGTCAAATTTGAATGGACTGAGAAATGTCAGCAGAGTTTTGACAAGTTAAAGGCATTGTTGACTGAAGCTCCTGTCTTAGTACAACCAAAACTAGGTAAAGAGTTTGTGGTCTACAGTAATGCATCCTTGAATGGATTGGGTTGTGTACTTATGCAGAAAGGTAAAGTAATTGCTTATGCTTCTAGACAGCTAAAACCGCATGAGAAAAATTATCCAACGCATGATTTAGAGCTAGCTGCCATTGTATTTGCTTTGAAAATTTGGAGACATCACTTGTATGGTGAGAAGTACCGAATATTCATTGATCATAAAAGCTTGAAATACTTGATGACTCAAAAAGAATTGAACCTGAGGCAAAGAAGATGGTTAGAGTTGATTAAAGATTATGAGCTAGTGATTGATTATCACCCGGGTAAAGCTAATGTTGTTGCTGATGCTTTGAGTAGAAAATTTTTATTTGCATTGAGAGCTTTAAATACTAGCTTAGCTTTATCAGATGACGGTTTCATCATAGCTGAGTTGAGAGCTAAACCGATGTTTCTTGAAGAAATCCATAAAGCTCAGAAAGATGACAGTGAGTTGGAAGCTAAAAGAGCTCAGTGCAAGTCAGTTGCAGAGTCTGATTTTCAGATTGGTTCTGATTATTGTTTGTTGTTCAGAGACAGAGTATGTGTACCGAAGAATGACGAGCTTATTCAAAAGATCTTACATGAAGCACATAATAGTTCTTTGTCTATACACCCAGGTAGTACAAAGATGTATAATGATTTGAAGAAAATGTATTGGTGGGTAGGAATAAAAAGAGATATTTCAGAGTTTGTTTCTAGATGCTTGATTTGTCAGCAAGTAAAGGCTGAACATCAGGTGCCTTCAGGTTTATTGTAGCTTGTGCTAATCCCTGAGTGGAAATGGGACCGAGTTACTATGGATTTTATAATAGGATTGCCGTTAACATCGAGAAAGAAAGATGCAGTATGGGTTGTAATTGATAAGCTAACGAAGTCGGCTCATTTTATCTCATTCGTATGGATTATTCTCTTGATAAGTTGGCCGAATTATATATCTCAGAGATAGTCAGACTACATGGGGTACCATTATCGATCATTTCAGATAGAGATCCGAAATTTACTTCACGGTTTTGGAAAAAGTTACAGGAAGCTTTGGGCACAAAGTTGAATTTCAATATAGCTTTTCATCCTCAGACCGATGGTAAATCAGAGAGAGTAATTCAGGTGCTTGAAGATATGCTTAGATGCTGTGTATTAGAATTTCAAGGCAGTTGGGAAAAGTATTTACCATTAGTGGAGTTTGCCTACAATAATAGTTATCAGTCGAGTTTGAAAATGGCACCTTATGAGGCTTTGTATGGACGCAAATGTCGTACACATTTATATTGGATAGAGCTTAAGGAAAATCACATTCATGGGGTCGATTTAGTTAAAGAAACAGAAGAGAAAGTAAAAGTCATTAGAGATTGCTTGAAAGCAGCTTCAGATAGACAGAAGTCATATGCAGATTTGGAGAGAAAAGAGATTGAGTATCAAGTTGCTGACAAAGTGTTTTCAAAAGTATCCCCGTGTAAGAAGGTTCTCAGATTTGGCAAGAAAGGCAAACTAAGTCCATGATTTATTGGACCGTTTGAGGTTATTGAGAGAGTTGGGCCATTAGCATATCGGTTAGCCTTGCCAACTGAGTTAGAGAAGATTAATAATGTGTTCCATGTATCCATGTTACTTCGCGATCGTTCTGATCCGTCACATGTGATTTCTCAGACGGAGGTTGAGATTCAGCCAGATATGACTTACGAAGAGGAACCAGTTAAGATTTTAGCCCGAGAGGTCAAACAACTAAGGAACAAAAATATTGCACTTGTGAAAGTATTATGGAATCGACATGGGGTAGACGAGGCTACATGGGAGCCCGAAGAGGCTATGCGAAAACAGTACCCAAACCTCTTCACAGGTAAGATTTTCAGGGACGAAAATCCCTAAAGGGAGGAGAAATGTAACATCCCGAAATAGGACCTAAACGGAATAGTGGTTGTGACACCACGAATCCAAGATAGAAAAGTTTATTGTGATTATTTTTTATGATTTACCGATTGATTGGATGCATGTGTTAGAGTATCGATAGAAAATTTTATGAATTTCATGTCTAATTTGCTTATTAGGGCTTAATTGTAAAAGTTGATAAATGAGAGTTCTAGATGCTAAAGGATTAAATTGAAGTGAATATCTAAAGTAAGAGTCCTTAAATGGTAATTAGATCATTATATTTTCATGGACTAAAATGGACATGCATGGGTAGAAATAACTAAAATTTTAATGAAGGGTATTTTAGTAAAATGTCAAATAAAAGAAATTAAATGGGAAAAAGATGGAAAAAGGTTGTCATCTTCTTCTTTAAGCCGAATCTTCAAGGGGGGACTCCATACCTAGGGTTTCCAAGCTTCCAAGCTCTATAGTAAGTCAATCCAAGCCCCGTTTTTCATGTTCTTTACATTTTTGGAATCCCGATAACTCGGTTTAGCTTATTCTAGCAATATTTTAACCTAGGGTTCATATTTGGAAAAATACCCATAGGTGAAATATGTTTATTTTGAGGTTTTATGATAGAATATAAAGGCTGAAGTTATGTTAAACAACTTTTTCTAAGCGATTTTACGTAAAAACGAGTAAAACGACATAATCTGTAAAAATACCTAATGTTCATAAGTACATGTTAGAGTGAGAATTTGATGTTTCCATAGAAGGGAAAAATGTTTAGCATGTCCTAAAACGTAAGAAAACAGGATGAAGTTTAATTTTCGAGCCTAGGGGCAAAATTGTAATTTTGTTAAAGTTAGGGGGCAAAAACATAATTTTTCCATAATGTGATTTTTGGGTTGAATTAAATAATGTAAATATTAAATAAGCTAAATTTGATATTATAGATCGAGAAGAATGTGGAATCGATCTTGAACGAGGGAAAGGAAAAGTTAAGGACTAAATTGCAAGTTTCGCCATATTTTGAACGAAGGTAAGTAGTATGTAAATAATTCATTATTTTTATTGATGTTTTATATTTCAGCATGTTTAATGTATTGTATCTGATTTTTGAATCATAATTGACTATTGAAAGAATGAAATAAAATGTTAAAAAGCGAGTTATTTCCCGTTTGAACCTCCGGAATCGAAAGATGTAATTGGCATGTAGCTAGGTCACATGAGTGGTACTAAGTGTAGGCCACTATGTGCACAAGAGAGCTACAAGATATTTTGTATACGTAGCTAGGTCACATGTGTAGTACCGATAGTACGCTATGTGTACAAGAAAGCTATATGTAGCTAGGTCACATGTGTGGTATATGGTGTGAGCCACTATGTGTACAAGAGAGCTACGAGAAGGCTAGGTCATATGAGTGGTGCTAAGTGAAGGCCACCATATGCACAAGAGAGCCAGAATTATGAGTACAATCAAGCTAGGTCACATGAGTGGTACTGGGTGAAGGCCACTATGTGTGCAAGAGAGCTTCGATTTCAAAGGTGGGCTGTGTGCGAAACCACCGCATATTCGTTATTACTGCGAAGCGTTCAACGGGAAAACTGACTAAATGAAATTATGTGAGATGTTATAGTGATAAGTATATGTATATGTATGTGTAATGTATGAGCAATATGCTCAATATGTGATTGGAAATTTGAATGATTGTTATAGGTAAGTAATGAATACAACTAAAGTGAGAGAAAGCAAAAATTTACAATAAAACTGTTTTGGACAGCAGCAGTGACGTGAATTTGAAAAATCACCAAAAATGGTAGAAATTGAATTATAAGTTGTATGAGATATTTATTTAAAGCTTATTTGGTCTATTTTCATATAGAAGGAACAGAGAAAGTAAAGGAATTGTATATTTTGAGATATTTAAACTTTTGTGAGACTGGTTCAGAATGGTTACTTGATCCCCTATCCTGTCTTGGAAAACTCATTACAAGTTCTAAAAATATAATTATGGGGTATAAGTTATATGATTGAAATCTTTAATGAGTCTATTTTCAAATGAAATAAATTTTATCATCATATGAATTCTGTATAATGATAAAATTGATTCGCAGTGAAAAGTGGTCAGAGCAGTCGAACAGCAAAATAGGGGAATTTTTAATGAATAAAATGTACTGATTGGCAAGACCAAAACTTCTGACAATTTTATGGTGAGAAGATAAATGAGTCTAGTTTCAGGGAAAATTTATGGATCTTAATTTGTAGTTTTGTAGCTTCAAATAAAAATAATTTAGTGACTGTGACTCGAATAGACAGCTTGCTCCAAACTTGAATAAATGATGAAATTGATTTTGATTTGATTGTGTTGTTTTGTAAACTTAATAAATCCATTATTAATTATTTATATACTTACTTACTAAGCTATATGCTTACTCTCTTTTCTTTTCCTTGTTCTATAGTGTCATCAAGCTAGCTCGGGATTCGGTGATCGTCGGAGATCCATCCACACTATCAGCCTTCATTTGGTATTTTGAAACAATATTTTGGGAATTATGGCATGTATAGAAGGCTTAATTGTTTTGTTATTTGTAATAACGAATGATTATTTTGCTTATGGGTATTGACGACTATGTATGGAAAAAGTTCTAAATTTATACGGATTTTACATTTTAAATTTTGTACAGTAGTATGAATCATGTCCGGTAATGCCTCGCAACCTGTTCCAGCGACGG
The DNA here is from genome assembly GCA_005393395.2 of Gossypium australe. Taxonomy (NCBI): domain Eukaryota; kingdom Viridiplantae; phylum Streptophyta; class Magnoliopsida; order Malvales; family Malvaceae; genus Gossypium; species Gossypium australe. Next base: position 43,262,672 of record CM016617.1, read on the forward strand.
ACCTGGGTGAGGGGTCTTACATCACAAACTTTATCTACGTTTAAATTAATTTTTGGCAATCCTCTTACTAAGTCATTTCTAGTCAATTTATGCAATATAATCATACTAGTATGTCCTAATTTCCTATGCCACAACAAAGAAGTATTTTCATTTTTAATCGTGAGGCAAATGTTTAAATCATGCAAGTCTTCTAAATGTACCATGTATGTATTTCTTAGACTATGACCAACAATCATAATCTTATTAAACATAATGTCAATTACTTTACATTCATTTGACTCAAAAATGATATTCAAACCTTTATCACATACTTGACTAATACTTAGAAGATTATGCTTAAAACCATTGACATATAAAACATTTTAAGCAAAAGTTGAAGAGTTTTTACCAAAAGAGTCAATTCCTTCAATGAGCCTTTTGGAGTAATCACCAAAGGTAACTTCTCCTCCACTTAATGGCTTCAACTCAATAAAATGGCTCTTCTCACTATTCATGTGTCTTGAGCATCCAATATCAAGGTACCATGAGTTTGTGCTTGATATGTCCCCTTGAAGCAATGCTCCTTTCCCTACAAACATAGATTTAAGTCTTGACTTTTGGTACCCAAATTATTTTTTGTCCATAAGCATTAGTTCTTATAATTTTAGTTCCATTAGGTATCCATTTTGAAAAGATATACTTATCTTGAGTAGTTATAAGTCCTTTCGGGACCCATACACTTTTAACAATTTTTCCTCTAAAGATACTTGGGGGACCTTTATCTTTATAGTAATTAAAGCTTGATTTAACAAAGTTTGCTTTTAAACTTTCTCCATTTTTAAAACATTTTGGAGAAACTTTGTTAGATAAAGCTTTTTCTTTTTTTCAAGCAACTCAAGTTGTTTTTTATGATCATTATGAACTTTTGAAAGTGAATTATGTAAGTCAAAATTCCTTTTCTCAAAATCATTTATAATTGCTCGCATATAATTTATCTAACTTTCAAGTTCAAGATTGGCCTTAGAGAGTGAACTATTTTCATCTTTTAATTCTAAAATGCTCTTATTATATTTTGAAACCATAATTTTAAACCCAAGCCTTACTCATCATAGGCATCTTGTAACTCATCAAAATAATAAAAAAAATTGAGCTAGATGAGTTAGAAGTTACCTTGGAATCTTTTATGGCTAATAACTCTTGAAAAGAGTTATATTTTAGGCCTCTAAACTTAATTAACTATTTTTAATTAAGTAGATATGTCTGTATTTTTAGGATATTTTTGAACATTGCATAACAAAGCTTGGATTGTGATATAAATGTTATTATTATTTACTTTTATTATTGGGGAAAAAAGGTGTTGATTGTCGTTAGCAGCAGGTGTAAGATGAAGAAGAGAAGAGAGAAAGAGTAGAAAAATGAAGGAAGTGAAATATTGCCATGGCAAAATGTTGGTTACATTGCCAACATGAATGCCATGAAAATTCTAGGAAGATGATGCAGCATTCAATCCACGTCACTCTCAGCCAGATGTACTTGTACCAAACACACCACCTTCAAAAAGAGGAACCAAAAGGTGTGCGCTGAGAGGGAGGGACCTACCATATAAAGGAGGAAAGAGAAAAGAAAAGAAAAAAAAGGAATTTTTGGAGAGAGAAGAATTGGAAAGCAGTTTTCTTTCTGCATCAGATTCTTGTGAAAAATTTCAGAGAAAAGAGAGGAGAAGGTTGCAGTTTACAGAGTAGAAAAATCACAAACGCAATGAAGGGGAAGAGAAATTTGCTCTGGGATTTACATCAAATCTCAATATTGAAGTGAAAGCTGGAGTAACGAAAGCTTCTTGTAGTTCTTCCTTTATTTTCTAATTTGAACTTTGTGATACATAAAGATGATGTTGAATGGTTTGATTTTGGATTTGAATGTCCAATCCATGAGCTAAATCTCATTAGGTTGGAATTATTTGGGTGAATTTTTACTATCTTTAATACCCATGGTTTGATTTTGAGTATATTACTATTCCATTTGATTTGTGATTATTTTATATGCATGCACGCAAGCTCTAGACATAGTTGATTGTAAGGTATGTTGTTAGATATGATTTAATTCTGAAAAGGTTAAATAGATTGGATTATTACCGGTTGATATAGGCGGGCATTTGAAAGAATGTTCGTAACACTCTAGACATAGAAGTTGTGATTTGTATATGGAAAGGAAGAATAGTCTAAATATCATTCTTGAGTTCTTTAGACATACAAAAACTCAAAATGATAGCTTCAAGTCTGGCTCTCGAAAGAAACAGACTGAAACAGTGAATCCCTGAGTAGTAGAAGGGCCAAGATTTTGCCATGGCACTATTATGATACAAAGATAAAACTTGAGTAATCCCAACCTTTATCATTCAACAGTACAAATCCTCTCCACTTATTCTTTGAGAATTGTCACAGCATTTTAATTGTCCTAGCATTTTTTATTAATAATTGATTTTATTAATCCATTCATAAATCCTCTTCATCAATTTGTTATCTGTTTCTTTTACACAGTTTAATTAGTCAATTTCATAGTAATAGCATAACAAATTATTTTAATCAATTCCTATCCTTATGGAGATGGTACTCACTCATCACTTTATTACTTGATTTGACGTGTATACTTGCACATTCGCATTACACATTCACACACGACAAGTTTCTGGCACCATTTCCGGGGATTGGCAATATTAGTGAAATTTTGGTTTGTTATTACCTCTTTAATTTTGTTAGTTTTGCTTAATTGTTTGTTTTGATTTTTGTTTTTTAGAATTTTTTTTTTTGTTGGTGCATGAGTAGAGATATTTCTACACTTGAAGAGTATTCTTTTGATCCAGAAATTGAGAGAACCCAGAGAATAAAGAGAAAAGAATTGCGAGAAATGGAAAGATTTAGAAATGATCAGGTTAGAGAAGATTCATTACATCGGAATGGAAGGGATGCTAATATTCCTCGAATAATAGATGACAGTGACAAACCTATTAGAGAACATGTAATGCCGATCTTGGATGATCTAAAACCAGGAATTGTCAGGCCGCATATTCATGCTCAACATTTTGAGTTAAAGTTGGTGATGTTTCAAATGTTACAAACTGTAGGGTAGTTTAATAGATTGCTGCTGAGGATCCATAGTTTCACTTAAGACTCTTTTTGGAAGTCTACGATTCATTCAAGTAGCAGGGTGTTTCTGAGACTGAAGTTATGCCCTTATTCATTATGAGATCATACCAAAGCATGGTTAAATGCATTATCATCAGGTACGGCAGCATCTTGGAATGAACTTTGTCAAAGGTTTCTGCTAAGATATAATCCTCCAAACATGAATGCATAATTGAGGAACGATATTATGTCCTTTCGGCAATCTGAGGATGATGAAACATTATATGAAGCATGGGAGCGATCCAAGGAGTTAATTAGAAAATGCCCAATGCATGGTTTTCAACATTGGACACAAATGGAAGTGTTTTACAATGGATGATGCAATCCCGGCTGCCATGTTACGACACAACTCGATGCCACCAAGATTGGCCCAAACTCGAGGGGCCCAAGTGCAAAATGAAGCTTTTAATTTTAGTTTGTTAATTTGGTTGCTGGAATAAGGACTTTTATTTATTTATTTTAGTTACTTTAGTTATTAAAATATGAGTCTTTAATTATGTCTTGTTTATTAAATGCATCTTTAGTTAATGTCTTGCATTATTGATCTACATCTTTTAATTATGACATGCATTATGTGTTCTGCATTTAATAAAGTCATGCATTATGTAACTCTCATGTTAGTTAAGTTTGCATCATAAATTATAACATGCATTATGTAACTCCCATGTCAGTTTAAGTTTGCATCATTAAATTAAGTCATGCATTAAATAACTCATTTATTCATTTAGTTTGCATCTTAATTAAATCAAGCATTTAAGCATCATAGTTGTTTGAGTTAGTTTATAAGTGTGTTATTTAATTTGGCTGTTTTTTTTAATGCCTGAGTTATATTGTGTTTAATTTTTTCTTTTTTCTTAAATAAATTGAATGTGAGTTTGCTATAGGAAAGTTCAAAAGGCTGGTCACATATTTTAAAGCTACAATAGGGCTATTCATTTGCCAAGAAGAATCAAATGCTGTCACATTCAATTGGCTATTCAGTTTTGACATAAAAGAGTGTGCATTTGGTCACTTAATTGCTGGTGCATATTTGAAATGTTTTTGGAGGATTTTGAAGCACTCAAAGCTCATTATGGTGGCTTTTCAAATGGACCAAAAGTGACTCTTCAAGTCTGATCGGTTTCATGCACTCAAAGCTAGTTATGGTGCCAATTAAAGAGATGAATACACAAGCATTAAGGCATTTGGTTAAGGGGAAAATGAAGGGACATCATGCAGCACATTTAAAGGACCATTAAACCTTCATCAAGTGAAAAGGTGTAACGCCCTAAATTTGGGCCTAGTAGAATTAGGCCTATTGGGCGTTGGGCATGGGAGCGTTTAAAATTTTTGAGAACAAGAGAACGGCACTAAGCAAGTTTTAATGCCCCAAAATCCTAAAACTTTAATTTTCTGTGCACTGAGGTTGGTATGTATGAGTAGCACTTAGAATATTAATTTTAAGGTATTATCGGGATTATTTGAAGTTTTAGAGATAGGGATGACCATAGGGAAAATTTTATTTTTCTTGCTTTAGTGGACCCTAGTCTCAGGCATTAGGCCTCTTAAGCAGATTAAGGGGAAAATAGGACACAAATGGGCTTGTGGTCTAGTGGCAAGGAAGCGTCACTAGGGGAGCTACAATGTGGCGTGAAGAGGTTCAAGGTTCGAGTAGTGGTAAGGTGTTTTTGGAGTGTTTATTTTGCTTAGTGGATGGCCAAAGTAGTGTGGAATTTGGACTCGTTTTTTGAAGTGTTTGAATTGGTCTTGTGAGCTGATAAAGGAAGGGATTTCAGATGAGATAAGGGAGATATCATGAAGAAAAATTAGGAGATGAGAGGTGGGAAGAGTTGGTGCCGAATAGGACTATGGGGGAAGGTAGGATTCAGCTATTGGCTATAAAAGGAGGTGTCGAATTCCTTTGAGAGGTTCCTTGCCCCTTAGTCGAATTCTTCCATTTGCAGAAAAAAAAAACCCAACATTCATTTACCAAAATTTTGGTTTTCTCTATAGCCAAATTCCCCATACCTTCTCTTCTTAAATTCCTTCTCTTGTTCACCTTTAGTTCTAGCCGATCACTTCTCCTCTTCTTCTTCCTATTGGTGCCGAGTTGTCTCTGTCACCATACTAATCTCAAAAGCTGAATTTAGGCCGCAGGATCAAAAGTGGATTTGGTAAGTATTCGAGTAACCTCTTTTGTACGTTTTGCAAAAAGCCGAAAGGCTATCTAACTGTCCTGTCGTTAACTCTGTGATAACAAGGATAAGGTTCAAAGATCGCAAGCGTGGTATGATCGTTAGCAATGGTAAGTATACTCGTCTCAGTTATGGATTAATGGATGGCTCATAGGGGTGACTTATGTGAGAAATGAGTCACTCGATTTTAATGATATATGTTTGAGTACAGATCTAGGGAACACTTGTGATTAATAGCTAAGGAAGGGATATTAGAACCCAGTGGCACACGGTAAGGTTACGGTTCAAGGCTAAGGATAGAATAGCACGTCGTGGTAACCAGGTGTGTACAAACACTATACACACACGAAATCGGCAGTGCTGAAAAGCCGAAAAGTCGAAAGTGGCTAAATGGGCCCCGGTGGGCCCTGAGGCTAAGTTTGATGAAATGGATTAATTTGATTATATGAATTGGGTTAAGCATGCATGTTACATGATCTGGATTTGTTTTGGGCCTAATGGGTCATATGATTGAGATTTGGGCCTAGTGGGCCATAAAAATATGATGTGGCCATTATGGGTTATATGAACATGAAATGGGTTGATGGGCTTTACGGGGACGCAGACTAGTATGCTAGGGTTTTATGGACTTTAGGCTTAGTACTGAACAACTCTTAAACCGCATAAGACTTTCTAATAATTAAACATGTCCGTGGACAAGTCGCTACGTTAGAGTGTGGTAACGGGCATATGCATGTCTAGGATTGGATCTAGGGAGAGCTTGGTACTTAAGCGGCCCTAGCGGCCCACCTCCTCTTCTCTGGAATCCTACCTGGTGCATAGTGTCTATTCACTTTAGCCGCAATGACTTGTTAATGGGCCAAAGTTCATAACTAAAACCCAAGAGGGACTAAATACCCCTAGATTTGAAAAATTACTAAAAACCCCTGATTTGAAAATAACCAAAATACCCTTAGTTTGAAAATTACTGAAACATCCTTAGATTTGCAAAATCACTAAAATAGCCCCGAATTGTGAAATTACCAGAATACCCTTGGTTTGCAAAATTACCAAAACATCCCTGATTTACAAAATTTCCAAAGTACCTCTGTTTTGCAAAATTACCTAAATACCCCTGTAGAGTAGATTTACGGAAATACCCTTGGGTTGTGAAATGACAAAAATACCCCTATGTGATGAGTATGAGTTTTGTGGATGTTACTCATGTGCATGTTGCATTCATATGATATTCCGCTTAGGATGCATATGGGTGGGAATTATGGTACGGAAGAAGATTTGAGGATCACATAGTCGCTCGACGACCATGGATCCACCAGTGGCTTTAAGCCCATTATATGATTAGCAGCCTTGCTGCAACATTGAGTAGTGCCGCTGTGAGTTCTACCTGTGGTGTGTAGAGGATGGGTGGGTCGATTTAGAAATCCCCACAGGTGTGTAGGGTTGGAAGGGAAATGGTGTGTAGCGGATGGATTTTTGGGGAGGGTTTTGCATTACCTTGATTTGCATATGATATGATATGATATGATATGATATGAGGTCATTATGGGCCAAGGCCCAAGACCACCTATTTTGATAGGGCCCAGGCCAATGTTATATTTTGAATTGAGTGCCAAGGGTTGTACACACTGAGTTTCGAAACTCACACCATTTATTTAATGTTTCTGGTGATCCTCAGTAAATGGATCGACGTGGGAGAGGACTCAGAGATGGCCACACTACAAGATGATTAAATTTTTATTTATTTGTTTCAAAAGACATAGTTTTAATTGATTATTTTCGTTGGGTGTAATAAGGCCTTGTACTCCGATTTGACTCTAGATTTTGGGTTTTGTTGTTTCAAACTGTTTACTTAATTATTAAACCTAAGTAAATTTCTTACGTTTAAACTTGGTTTTCGGAGTACTTCAAATTATAAAAATGGGGTTTTTTTTTATTACATAACAAGACTCAAGGATTTTGGGCTTTTGGGCCTAAAATTTTTAATTAGCAAAATTGTTTGAATTATACCTTTGATGTGACACGCCGGGCCTAACTTCTAGGCTGGGTTTGGGGTGTTACAAAAGGCATGACTTTTCAGCTATGCATGAATCAAGTGAAAAGGCATGACTCTTTGGCTGCCCATTAAGAGTTATAACCGAATTTAAATATTTTAATAACTTTAGTTAAATACTAAAGGTGAAAGGCCACAAATAGGCATTTGAACATTCATAATAATACCTATAGATAGATTGTAAGAAGACATTATTTTGGTTAGACAATACATTTTGACATTTTATGAATTTTAATTCATTTGTGAGTTTATTCAACTCTCTAAATTCGTTTAAAACTCAAGCTGGCTTATCTAGCATAGCTAGTGGTGCCTTCCTTTTTTCTTTGAACTTATCACTCAAACCCGAGTGTGGCGTTCACCCATTTTGATACCTTTGGTTCCTAACTCTCTATAGTTAGCGGGTCAAGGTCCTTTGTTTCTTTTCCAGGATCTTAAGTGACTTATAAGTTTTGGGTCAATACTCTTAATAGTATTGGTTCACTATTGTCCTTAACCTCAACTATCCGTTTTATCCAACATTCTGATTTGTTTGCTTCAAACCTTAGCCGAACTTTCGCCATCATTCACCTAGCCATTTCTATCATCATTTTATTTAGCCAATTCAACCCTTCTCTTTATTCCCCTTTGTTTCAACACCCAGCCGAGCCTATCCTAATCCATCCTAAAACTTTTTGAAAACCATTCCTTTAAGCCTACATTTAGCCAAATTCCTTCAAACTCTGAATTGAACGAAGCTTCTCTATTTTATGATTGGGCACATCTACAACTCAAATCACAACCCACGAGATGGATTGAATGCACATACAAAGACGGTGGTTGACGCATTTGCCAATGGGACTTTGCTCGATAAATCATATAATGAGGCACATGAACTTCTAGAAAGGATAGTAAACAACGATTATCAATACCCTACTACAAGAGTAGGAATTATTAGAAGAGTTGCTGAAGCAAGGAACTTGATGTGATTACCTCCCTAACAGCTCATGTATCATCTTTAACAAATATGATTAAAACAATAAAAAAACAAGCCACAGTGCAGGAAATGAAAGCAGCTGAGTTAGCATGTATTTATTGCGAAGTAGATCATGTTTTTGATGAATGCCCATTGAATCTAACCTTAGTTTATTATATGGGAAATTTTAATCGCAACAATAACAACCCGTATTCCAACACATATAATCTGGTGTGGAAGAAACATCCCAATTTCAGTTGGAGTAATCAAGGAATGGGAAATTCCAGCAATGCTATTTGACAGAATATTGTGAGTGCACCACCTGGATACAATCAACCCATGCCACTGCAAAATGTTCTACAAAATTCAGCTTCGAGTTCTTTATCTATGGAAGAAATATTGAATGAATACATGGCCAAGAACAATACTATCATTCAAAGTCAAGTTGCATCTTTAAGAGTTTTAGAAAATCAAGTAGGGCAAATTGCCATAGCATTAAGCTCAAGACCACAAGGAGCACTGTCAAGTGATACCAAAAATTCATGATCTCATGGGAAGGAACAGTGCAAAGCCAATACACTCAGATATGGTACGCAGCTACCAATAACAATGCCACGGTAAAAAAACCTTAACAAATGGAAGAAACACCACCACCACCTTTTCCTCAGCATTTCCAAAAATCTAAGCAAGATTCTCAATTCAGGAAATTCTTTGATGTCCTGAAGCAATTACATATCAACATACCTGTAATATCCGGGATTATGGCTTATGCATTATTTGCTTAAGTATATGAAATAGCATGCTTATGTTGTTGTGAATGTGTTCTATGAATTTTTGTGAACTTTAGTATGTAGTTAAATGCCATTAGAAATTATTAGATTTTAAAGTTTAAAAAGGGAGCTAAGCCTGATAGGCCTTAAGGAAATAAATAGGGGAAATATGGCACACAATTGGGCTTGGAAAAGTGGCTACAAGGCGTCACTTAAGGCCTCTGGGAATGATGCCACAAGCAGGTGCAAATGGGCCAAGGTTCGAGTCACATGGGAAGCTAAATAAAAGCTTTTATTTTTGTGGCAAAGGGGAGTAGTAATGGGCGGCATGGGGAGTCTATGGGAGGAGTTTAAGATGAGGTTTTAATCCTTTTAAAATTCGGCAAAGCTAGGAGATAATTATTGATTATCTTTGAATTATTTTTATGTGAGTAGGAAGAGAGGAAAAAGGAGAAAAAAGAGGAACTGATAAGGGAAGAAAAGTTGGCCGAATATGGGGCATTGGAGGATGGTATTTTCAGCTTTGGTATAGTAGGAAGGGGGGTGCCGAATTCATTCTTTCTCTCATCTTTTCTTGTGTGCCGAAAATCCCAAAGAAACCTACTTGTGTTCGTTTCCCTTTTCTTCCTTTCTGCTACTCTCTTCCATAAGCCGAAACTTCTCAAGTTACATTCTCTTCTTCTTTTTCATCAAAGGCCGAATATCTCTCTCCCAAAATCCATCATAGTCGATTCTTCCTAAGGCTCCACACTTTTTCTTTTCATTCTTGTTGAGGCCGAATACACAAGGGACCCATAGTCGACTATTCTCCAAGTCTCAAAGCCGAAACTAAGTACTTGCTAGACCCTAGCCGATTGTTCATTGAATCCCAAAGCCGAATCTTTTGTGGTGTCAGACAAGGGTGTTGTCGATTTCTTCAATAGGGGTAAGATCAAATTCGGTTTCCATTCTTTTTCTCTTAGGCTTGTCAAAAACTAAGATCTAATCTCTATTATTGTTCTTTGGCCGAACTATGGAAAAGGCTTCGGGATTTAGGTGTTGTCGACTTCAGAGAAGGATCCTTCAGGATTGACAAAGATCTAAGGTAAGTTATGTATTCGGCCAAGGGCCATTTATTAGTATTTAAATGTTAGAAGTGGATCTAACATGTACCCTGTAGGTTTCGACAACTTCATAACCAAGTAGCACTTTTCGGGATTTTAAAATCACAAGGTAAAGTATACATGCATATTCGGCCAATGCCTATTTAGTAACTTAGATCTATTTCTTATCTTTTCAAAAACCGAAAACTAACTAGTTAGGGGTTTTGGTGGCTAGCCGATTGCAAGGGTGAGTATCACAGAGTTTCGGGATTTGATTCTTAATTCAATCGGCATCAAGGTAAGATTTTGGTTGCAATAATCCTTCGAGATTTGGTTATAGCCGAATAGGTTTTGCTAATATGCCTAGTGTGTAACATCCCGAAATTGGGCCTAGTAGGATTGGGCCTTGGGCTTTAGGAAAAAATTTTTAATATCATTTTGTTACTTGTGTTAGCTCGGGTATAATTTTTATTGTGGGCTTAGTATAGTTTTGTGAAGGTTTGGATTTAGTTACGAAGTTAGAATAATTTTTAGTATTAAAAAAATTAGTGAAGTGGATTAAGTGAACTTGACACTTAAGTTAATTTAAGTGTTAAATTTAGCACATGAGGAGTTAGTGGCAAGATGGTTATGGTGTTTGAAGAGTTGCTTGAGGGAAGTAGTTCGAGTAGCATGATGAGCATTTTGAAGACTTTATTTTATTTTTATGTACCTTACATTAAGTGTTGGTCAACTAGAATTAAGATAAGGTTGGACTTTATCATTTATGGATAGGAGATAAAAGGGAAAAGGCAAGTTAGTAGTTAAGGTAGGGAATCTAGATGTTATGAAAGGTTTAGGGGACAAAAGGCTTGATGAGTGGGTGATGTTTTGGAAGTTTTTCCATGGTCATTTGACCATGAACCTAGACGGCATAAGGGGCTAAGGGGGGTGGTTTAATTGTGATAGTGATTAAGGGGATGATAGGGAAGAAATGAGGAGGAAAAAGGGGGATTATGTTGGCATGTGAGTTGGCCGAATGTGGTATGGGATTAGGGGGTGATAGTTGGCCAAAATTTTAACAATTTGTGCATCTCTTCCCTTTTCTCCAAATTTTTTTTCTTCTTAGCCGAATTGGTCATTTACATTAGGTGTAAGTCTTGTCTTGAGTGGCTATCATTTTTTTTTTGGTCATTTTGGTTTAAGAGCCAATTCTCTCAAATTTATTTTCCTCTATTGCCGAAAACACCAAAAAGTTTAGAAGACATTTCTCATTTCTTTTCTTCCTCTCTAGTGCCGAAATCATCCTAGCACCAAGGGCATATCTCATATTTTCTTTTTCTTTTTCTTTCTCTTTCTCTTTTCTCCTTCTTTCTCTTAGCCGAAACCATCCTCTATTTTTCCACCATCTTTTCTCTTCTCTTTTGTTAAAGCCGAAATCACCGTTTCTTCTCTTTTTAATTGTAAGGTCGAATCCCTTTATAGTTCAAGTAAGGGTGAATCAATCTTCGTGTTAACAGGTAAGGATTATCTATCAATTTTTTTCTTTTTTTTCTTTTGTTTTAGCCGAATCTAGGAATCTAATTCCTTTTATTATCTTTGGCCAAATCTTGAAGGAAGTTACGAGGTTTCTTTGTAGTCAATGTTTAGGGGGAGATCGTTCGGGATTTGAATAATCCAAGGTAAGGAGATAATGATATTCAGCTAAAGGCCATATCTTTTTAGTGATAAGCGATTTCTCATATAGTGATATGTAGGTGCTGTCGGTGTTGTAAGCAAAAGCCGGAAATCTTGAGTATTCTATCATTCATCGTGTTTACAAGGTGCGTAGTTATCGCATTGTCTCTTGATTGTGTGTATGTGTTATATTTATGTATATGTGATATGATGTTAATGGTAGCCGAATTAAGGGCTAAGATTGTGAATACCCGTGGTGGGTTATCGAATACTCAGGTCAGTGATTTACGATATTAAATGATCATTGATGAATATATGAAATGTGATGACATGTGATGCATTATTGTTCAAGTGATATGTTGTCATGATACACATATTTGCAGGGGACTTGGGATGTGACAATCGAAGGAAAGGGTGTACATTATGTACGTGGTCTGATGTTAGCCTTGTGCTACATTGGCGCTTGATGGTGGCTATGTGCTCCATCAAGGGAGGTGTTGGCTAGGTGCCCATCTCGGCGGGTGATAGCTGTGTGCATCACCGTAGATTGAGGATGACCTCGAGTCACCTCGTGGATACAGATATGTGGATCACTATGTGATCGGTGGCTTAGCCACGGCCTTGGGCAGCAAGTCTGCCAAGGTAAGATATGTGGATCACTATGTGATCGGTGGCTTAGCCACGGCCTTGGGTAGCAAGCCTGCCAAGGTAAGATATGTGGATCACTATGTGATCGGTGGATCAGTCACGGCCTTGGGCAGGGAGTCTGCTAAGGTAGGAGTAACGGATGGACTCTAGGTTGAGTTGGGCTTCATGTTGCATATCTATGCATTTTGCATGACTAATTATGTGGATCAAAGTGGATATGGGCCAAGCCCAACATGTGGAATTATGTGGATATATTGCCTTATCATCTGATATGTGATTGATGTGTGGATATGGGCCAAGCCCATACGTGGAGACTTGTGTAATAACTATGCAATGAGTCTGTTGACTCACCCAATTTTTCTCAAACCTTTCAGGTGATGCATAAAGCTTGGACCGGGTTTGGAGTGGATACGAGGTGGCCCATGCAGAAGATAAATTTATTTGATTTACACATTTTTCTTATGAAAGGTTATTTATTGTAATAAGGGCCATTTAAAGTATTTACGGATTATTATTATGTTTTAAGTTAAATTGTCGATTATATTATTATTTGAAAAATGTTTTATTTTTAAACAACTTAATTTTATTTGGAACTTTAATTATACAATGTTTTAGTAAAGACAACAAATTTTTATGTTTTTAACTCTAAGTCAAAAGTTTTTCAAACGTTTTTCGCAGTGGCATTTCAAATTCGGTCATAGCGAATGGGCCGGGTTTGGGGTGTTACATAGTGTGTAAGAGTATGCCCAAATATCAATCATGAGATGGTTGTAATAACATACTTAATTTACCATGTTTATTAATATAAAGCGTTGTCATTATTATTTCAGTTTTTCTTTCTGTGTGTATAGATAAATTGTTTTATAATAATGTCCTGAGAATAATATGATTATTCTTAAAAGATCCTTAGTCGAGTATTATTGTTGACTAGGACAATAATAATGCATTAAGACTAACATGTAGTTGATTGATGATAAAGAGTTGTCATTGATATGGAGTGTCAAAATCAATGCATGAATATGTGTGTTAGAGAACAACATATTGGATTGACCCACTATGAGTATGTTTCTTGGATTAGTATGTAATTGTCACAACATTACTCATAGTGATTAATATGTATATGATCCTCAGACTTGAGATCATTATTATCCTCGCATCGTGAGTTGTATATTTTGATACAGTCAAACGTACACCGTAACAGGTTGTTCTATGAAGGCTGATGTTGGATATACCACAATCTATGTAGAGGGATATAGTTGATCAATAAAGGATAAGTCCCTCCTACATAATAGGAGTAATATCATAGGCCACTTGATTGAGTGAGACTAGAAATGCATGGCCATGCTCAAATAAGTTGATATGAGATGTCATACTAATTTGTATATCATAGTCTACTCAAGATATCAAGAAACATGGGATGGACTATGCAAGTGTGACTATCCCATGACTTGTATCCGTTCCAGAGATAAAGGACTTAAGGATTAATGCATGAAAGGTTAATCATGAAAGGTTATGTCGAATCATGACTTCTTGTAACTTAGGTAGCAATGATCCATTGCTAGATGCCACTCATTGTCTGTGACAATAGAATCGTTCTAGTATTACTGCTAACGTTGCAAGAACCTATAGGGTCACACCCTATGGTTGAAATGAACGGAATAAAATATAGTTGGTATTGTGCTTGGTTGTCACATAAATTAAATTAATTAAAGAATTAATTTAATTGGGCAATCAAATATTGAACATATTCTATGTACAAGGATGCCGTACACATAATGATAACATAATTTTATTAATATATGAATTTGATTCATATATAAATTTAAATAAATATAGTTTACCGGAATCCTTATTATAATTAATGTAATTATAATTTTCAGATATAATTAATGTAATTATAATTTTCGATTAAAAACTTTATTGTATTTATTTAATCTTGTAATACATTCAAGAGATACCAATTATAAAAGGCCCAATTAAGAGGATACCTATTATAAAAGGCCCAATGAGAAAGGCACCCATTATAAAAGGTATTAAAAGGAGACAAAACTGAACATGAAAACCCTAAGTGATTGCTTGTTAGGTCTAGCAGCTGTCAAGCAAATAAGCCTCCAAAACCGTTTTGGAGATTTCTTCCGTTCATAGTCAAACCGGGTGGATTACGTAGAGGCCGACATCGGAAAAGGTTGAGGCTTGATTCGACAGTAGATCAAAACTCTTGTTGCCAAGGCGTCGCTGTCTACTCAGATTGAAGTTTTGGTAATTTCGAAACCTTTATTTCACCCCGATTCATTCCTCACACATGGATCCATGATTTGGATCGCCGGATCTAATTTTATTCTGCTGTGCCATGGGGTACCGGCGTTCCAACATAGTGTTGGCCGAATATAGGAGCTAAAGGATCTAAAGCTTAGATCGGGATTTCGGGATTTGAGTGAACTCACTAAGTGTATCAGGTGTGTACCCCACACTATCTCTTTATAGATTTATGGTACCCATGTAATATGTGTGTTTGTAATAATGTGAATGTGGCTAAGAGTACCATGCAATGGTACAAAGTACTCAGGTACGTTTTCCTACTCCTACTGTGAGTATGATATGAACTATTATGGCACATATGTGAAACTATAAGAATGTGAATGTAGAACGTGGCATGTTAATGCATGATTTGTATGATTTGGGGCATATGGGTGATTATGAAAGGGGAAGTGATCTGGTGGTTTATACCACGATATATGAATATGGTGACTTCGGTCACATTATCTGAATGTGGTGACTTCGGTCACATTATCTGAATGTGGTGTCTCATGACACAAAATATTATCTGGTGGCTATGCCACGAATTTTATAAGGGCGATGAGCACGTCGACTGCAGCGACTGCCTTCGATGGTGTGTAGCGGATGGAGGGTTGACTTAGTAGTCCCCACGGTGTGATGGTTGGTACGGGTGATGTGTAGCGGATGGCATCTAGGATTGGGTTCGGGATTGCATCATTTTATTTAAATGCTATATGTGTATGTATGTTCTGATATGCTTAAATCTGTTTGGACTTAGTGTAGGTTGCACACATTGAGTTTGTTGACTCACCCCGTTGTGGGAATAATTTTCAGGTGACGCTCAGTAATGGACCGGGTCGGCAGGAGCTTAGTGCTGGCCATGCTCAGCACAAATTTTATTATTTGGACATTTTATTTTGTTTAAGTACTTTAAGTTTATTTTGGGTTTGTTCTTGATGTAATAAGGCCATAGTCTGAACTGTTTTATGCATGCATTTTAATTCTTTTATTACTAAATGATTAATGTCAAATCGAGGTTAAAACAATTTTTATAAAGATAAATCTTTAAATGTTTTGACACTTAAATTCAAGTGATTCGTAATTTAAAAGTAAAATCTTCAAAACCAAAATCAGCATGACTTCTTAATATGAAAAACAAAGTTTTTAATAAATCCCTGACTTCAAAATTAACAAAGTTTTCAATTTGAACTCAAATCAACTTTTCTCCAAAATCACCCAAAGTTTTTCCAAAGAACAAACGAATTTGAACCGGTTTTACTTGAGGAACATACCAGATCTGGTCGAGGCTCGTGGGCTGGGTTTGGGGTGTTTTAGCTTGGTATCAGAGCCAGGTTCTTAAACTCTTGGCCTTGGGTTTAAGGCCTAAAACGTTTTCAAAAGTTAGGCCCAAAAGAATTTTGTGAAATAAGTAGGGTTTTTCTGGCATGGCACCTAAGTCTCCGACCCGAAGTCCACCAGGTAAGTACGCCTACCTCTTGTGTGATTTATATTATGATTTGTAGAAGGGTAGAAATGGAACGTAGATTAGTATGATAAGTACTTGAACTATAGGACTAGTTTACCCCAACAGTTACATAAAACTTTAAATGCCTAACTAAACAAACCTGTGAACTAAGTCACCGAGTTAGGGTGTGGCAACCATTGTGCGCATGTCTAGGATTGGATCCGGAAGAGCCTGGTACTTAAGCAGTCCTCGTGACTCACCTCCTCTTCACTGGAATCCTACCTGGTGCGTAGCTACGGTTCACCCTAACCAAGAGGACTCAGTCACAGGCTAAACTTAGTAATTAAAACCCGAAAGGGACTAGCCGTGTTTTCATGAAAACCCTAGTTTTAAATCACCAACTTATTTTTTTAAAATTGTAGCAAAGCTTAGTTTGAAAATTTTCCAAAATATTTCTGATTTACAAAATTACCTAAATACCCCTAGTGGTAAAATTACTAAAATACCCTTGGTTTCCAAAATTACCATACTAACCCCGATTTCAATAACATTCTCTGATTTTGGCAAAAATATCCAAAAACTTTATCGTTACAAAACACTAAGGCACCTTGATTTGGAAATTTACGAAATTACCCCTGCTTTACAAAATTACCAAAATGACCCCCGATTTTCAAAATTTCTGCAATAACACTGGTTTGGAAAACAAATTCGCAAAAAGAACCCTAAGTTTCGTAAATTTGGAAATACCTTTGATTTATAGAGATTTTTCAAATTAATCCCGATTTATTACTAAAATACCCCTATAGGTGAAATGACGAAAATACCCCTGGGTTAGGGATAGATAAAAATGTACGAAGAGTGAATGTGTATGGGAGATATTACGGAATGGATGTGTTTTCTTGGAATTAGGATAGAAGACTTGAAACTTTGATTGATCGAAAGAACTACTACTAAACTCTTTACATAAAATTTCTTCGCGGATAATCAGTGGAATAAAGGCTAATTCATAAAACTTTCTTAATCAGATTAAAGCGCGATCGTAGAAATGAGCTCTAGGGGACGTGGTCGTAATGTACGAGGACGCGGTAGAGGTAGAATGACTATGTCGGAACCCGTTAGATTGGGTCAAGGGTCTGAGAATGAGGTACCACCGCCACCACCCCCACCAGCTGTTGGTGTCGAGCAGCAAGATCAGACGGGGGATGATGCTGTATCGCAGGCTGTGCTGCGAGTTCTTGAGATGGTGGCTGGAGCAGGTGGAAATATGGGAGCTCAGAAATCTGTACCCGAGCGACTTCGAGCCAATGGAGCTGAGGTGTTCCGTGGCGTATCTGGTGTGGCACCCAGTACAGCTGAGTATTGGTTGGAGGCGACAGAACGAATTATGGATGAGTTGGATCTGACCCCTGAGGAGAAAGTGAAAGGAATGGTGCCGCTGCTACGCGATGAAGCATATCAATGGTGGTTAACAGTTCGGAATGGTGCCACAGCTGAGGATCTTACTTGGGAATATGTCAAGGCGGCGTATCAGAAGAAGTATGTCGGCACGCATTACACTGATGCGCAGAGGAAGGCTTTTCTGGGGCTGGTTCAAGGGAACAAGTCCGTGGCAGAATACAAAGCTGAATTTTTGAGGTTGAGCCGGTATGCTCGAGGAGTAGTGGCTACGGAGCATGAGCGGTATGTCCGGTTTGAGGACGATTTAAGGGATGACCTAAGGTTGTTGATAGCCCCACATCAGGAGCGGGAGTTTTCTGCATTAGTAGAGAAAGCTAAGGTAGCTGAAGGGATCAAGGACACTGTAAGGCAGAACACGGACCGGAATAGGCAGAAGAGAGGATTTGGGCCGTCAGGGTCATCTGGGAATGCTCAAAAGAGGCCTAGAGTTGATGGGCCGCGACATCAGCAAGCTGTTACAGAAGGGCAGTATCGTAATTGTGAGCAGTGCGGGAAAAAGCACTTAGGGGAATGTTGGAAGAAAACGGGAGGATGTTTTAAGTGTGGATCTAAGGATCATAAGATTAAGGACTGTCCTATGAGACCAGATGGGAATCGACCAGCAGCTCAAGGTGTTAATCAGGCTGGTAGAGGCAGACAGCAGCCTCAGCGAGGTCGTGGACCGAATGGCCGAGGAAACGGTGCGGGAAGAGGACGTGGAACACCTAGCAGAGGTGTTGGTAATACAGAGGCAAGGCAGCCGGGTCTAGTGTATGCGGTTCGCCGTAGGGAAGATGGAGACGCGCCGGACGTCATAACTGGTATGTTCCTTGTTTTTGGCAAGCCTTATTCTGCTTTGATTGATGTGGGCTCGACTCATTCCTATGTTGCATATAGAGTAGTTGAAACTCTAGGCATAGTCTCTGAACTTTCTGATAGGGAGATGACTGTAGTAAGCCCATTAGGTCAAACTGTAGTGGTGAATAAGATCTTTCGGAAGGTACCTTTAGAGATTCAAGGAGCAGTATTCCCTGCCAACTTAATGGAACTACCTTTCGGAGAATTCGATCTCATACTTGGCATGGATTGGCTAGTGGAGCATCGGGCTGTGTTGGATTGTGCAACTAAGCGAATGGAGTTAAGGACCCTAAAGGATGAAGAAGTTGTTATGATCAGAGAAAGAAGAAACTACTTGTCTAACATAGTTTCAGCACCAAAGGCTGTTAAGATGGTTCAGAAAGGATGCAAGGCATTCTTGGCTTTTGTTAGTGCGTTGGACACGAAGGAAGGAGGAGTTAGTGGAGTTCGGACAGTAAGGGACTTTGTGGATGTTTTTCCGGAGGAGTTACCTGGAATACCCCCGGATAGGGAGGTGGAGTTTGGAATTGACTTGCTACCTGGTACAGCTCCTGTGTCAATTGCCCCGTACAGAATGGCACCAAAGGAGTTGGTTGAGCTCAAGGCTCAAATCCAAGAGTTGCTTGATCGTGGGTTTATCCGACCCAGTGTGTCTCCATGGGGAGCACCGGTCTTGTTTGTGAAGAAGAAGGACGGAACTATGCGTATGTGCATAGATTATCGTCAGTTGAATAAGCTGACTATCAAGAACAAGTATCCGTTGCCAACGATAGACGACTTGTTCGACCAGCTGAAGGGAGCAGCAGTATTCTCAAAGATCGACTTAAGTTCTGGATATCATCAGCTTAAGGTGAAGGAAGTGGATATCCATAAGACGACTTTTCGGACAAGATATGGGCATTTTGAATTCGTAGTAATGCCGTTTGGATTGACGAACGCCCCAGCTGCGTTCATGGATATGATGAACCGGGTTTTTCAACCCTACTTAGATCGGTTCGTCGTTGTATTCATCGACGACATTCTGGTGTATTCTAAGTCTGAGGAGGAACATGATGAGCATTTCTGGATTGTGTTGCAAGTGTTAAGGGAGAAAAAGCTCTATGCCAAATTCAGCAAGTGTGAATTTTGGCTTAAGGAAGTTGCGTTCTTAGGACATGTGGTGTCTGCAGAAGGAATATGGGTGGATCCTAGGAAGATTGAGGCAGTGTTAGATTGGAAACCACCTAAGTCGGTGGCTGAGGTTCGTAGTTTCTTGGGATTGGCAGGCTACTATAGAAGGTTTGTGGAAGGATTTTCATCAATAGCCGCGCCTTTGACGAAGTTGTTGAGGAAGGAAGTACCTTTCGTATGGATGGATAAGCAACTTAAGAGGGTCTTGACTGAAGCTCCGGTTTTGATTCAGTCGGAGGCAGGAAAGGATTTCGTGGTGTATTGTGACGCTTCCTATACAGGTTTGGGTTGCGTATTGATGCAAGATGGGAAAGTAGTCGCTTATGCGTCTCGACAATTGAGGCCACATGAGGTTAACTACCCAACTCATGATTAGGAATTGGCGGCAGTGGCCTTTGCTCTTAAGGTGTGGAGGCACTATCTTTATGGAGAAAAGTCGGTAATCTACACAGACCACAAGAGCCTTATGTATCTGTTGACACAGAAGGAGCTGAACCTAAGACAGCGAAGGTGGGTTGAGTTACTGAAGGACTATGATTGTTCGATAGAGTATCATCCGGGCAAGGCAAATGTAGTGGCAGATGCCCTAAGTCGGAAGGTTGTGTCGGATCTGAGGGTGATGTTTGCACATCTGAGCTTGTATGATGATGGAAGTCTGCTGGCAGAGTTGCAAGTTAAGCCGACGTGGTTGAATGAAGTGAAGGAGGGACAGTTGGTGGATGAGGAGTTAAGTGCTAAGCTACAGCAAGCACAGAATGAGGAGTTGGAAGATTATGGTATTGATGACGAGGGAGTATTGTGTTTCAAGGCTAAGGCCTGTATGCCGAGGAATAAGGAGTTAAGGCAGAGGATTCTTCAGGAATTGCATAGTAGCCCTTATGCTATGCATCCTGGAGGTAGTAAGTTGTACAGAGACTTAAGGGAACAGTTTTGGTGGCCTGGTCTTAAGAAGGAAGTTACCAAATTTGTTGGCAAGTGCTTGACATGTCAGCAAGTTAAGGCTGAACACCAAGTTCCGTCGGGATTGCTTCAGCCAATCAAGATTCTGCAGTGGAAGTGGGAGAGAATCACCATGGACTTCGTTAGTGGGTTTCCCCTTACGCCTACTAAGAAGGACTCGGTATGGGTGATAGTAGATCGGTTGACAAAGTCAGCGCATTTTATTCCAGTGCGAGTGAATTATTCTCTGCAGAAGTTGGCAAAGTTATATGTGGCAGAGATTGTAAGGTTACATGGAGTGCCGGTATCGATCATCTCAGATAGGGATCCAAGGTTTACTTCTCAGTTTTGGAACGGATGGAGGGTTGACTTAGTAGTCCCCACGGTGTGATGGTTGGTACGAGTGATGTGTAGCGGATGGCATCTAGGATTGGGTTCGGGATTGCATCATTTTATTTAAATGCTATATGTGTATGTATGTTCTGATATGCCTGAATCTGTTTGGACTTAGTGTAGGTTGTACACATTGAGTCTGTTGACTCACCCCGTTGTGGGAATAATTTTCAGGTGACGCTCAGTAATGGACCGGGTCGGCAGGAGCTTAGTGGTGGCCATGCTTAGCACAAATTTTATTATTTGGACATTTTATTTTGTTTAAGTACTTTAAGTTTATTTTGGGTTTGTTCTTGATGTAATAAGGCCATAGTCTAAACTGTTTTATGCATGCATTTTAATTCTTTTATTACGAAATGATTAATGTCAAATCGAGGTTAAAACAATTTTTATAAAGATAAATCTTTAAATGTTTTGACACTTAAATTCAAGTGATTCCTAATTTAAAAGTAAAATCTTCAAAACCAAAATCGGCATGACTTCTTAATATGAAAACAAAGTTTTTAATAAACCCCTGACTTCAAAATTAACAAAGTTTTCAATTTGAACTCAAATCAACTTTTCTCCAAAATCACCCAAAGTTGTTCCAAAGAACAAACGAATTTGAACCGGTTTTACTTGAGGAACATACCAGATCTGGTCGAGGCTCGTGGGCTGGGTTTGGGGTGTTTTAGCTTGGTATCAGAGCCGAGTTTGGGGTGTTTCAATACCATTGGTGGAAGTATTGGAACAAATTCCTAACTATGTGAAATTCTTGAAAGATACCTTATCAAAGAATAGAAGGTTAGGGGAGTTCGAAGCTGTTGGTCTCACTGAAGGGTGCACAACAATGCTGAGAAACAAATTGTCACCAAAATTGAAGGATCCAGGGAGTTTTACTGTACCTTGCACTATTGGAAATCATTATGTAGGCAAAGCATTATGCGACTTAAGTGCAAGTATAAATCTAATGCCTATGTCTGTTTTCAAGAAGCTGGGAATAGGGAAGGTGAGACCTACAACTGTCACATTACAATTAGCTGATCGTTCTTATGCGCATCTAGAAGGTAAAATAAAAGACGTGTTGGTAAGAGTTGACAAATTTATTTTTTTAGCATATTTATTATTCTGGAATGTGAGGCTGATAAAGAGGTTTCAATCATACTTGGGAGACCTTTTATAGCAATTGGTAGAATAATTAGCAGATAACCTTTAATGTTTTCAATGCTATAAAGTGTGCAAATACAAATGAAGAATGTCACACTGTTGAGATTGTTAACACAATAGTTCAGGAAGATTTTTAGAATTTTATCACAATAATTTTAATGATGATGCAAACTCATTTCTGTTAATTGGAGCAGACATGATTAAAGAGCTTGGTGAACTGATGGAAGCTAAGCAAATTGAGAATGGATCAAGGAGAAGTTTTGAATCATTAAATTTATCAGATCGTTATTTTAAACCTCCTCAACCATCCATAGAAGATCCTCCTACATTGTAATTGAAGCCTTTGCCAGTACATCTGAAGTATGTTTATTGGGGGATAACAGCACATTGCCAGTAGTTAATTTTTGTGACATTGACATTAGATCAAAAGGCTTAATTGTTGAAATTTTTAAAGAAATGTAAGAAGGCATTGGGATGGACAATTGCGGATATCAAAGAAATCAGTCCAGCAATCTACACGCACAAGATATTACTGGAGGATTGCCATGGCAAATCTATCGAGTAGTAGAGAAAACTGAATCCCGTTATGAAGGAAGTTTTCAAAAAGAAGATTATCAAATGGCTGGATGCTAGAATTATATACCCAATTTATGATAGTTCTTGGGTGACCCTTGTTCAATGTGTACCTAAAAAATGGGGTGCCACCATGGTAAGTAATAATAACAACGATCCCATTCCAACTCGTACTACCACGGGATGGAGGGTTTGTATGGACTATCAAAAACTTAGCAAAGCAACAAGGAAGAACCATTTTCCTCTGTCATTTATCGACCAAATGTTAGACAGATTAGTGGGGAAAGCCTTATATTGTTTTCTTGATGGTTATTTGGGATACAACCAGATTGCCATAGCTTATACTGATCAAGAGAAAACCGTATTCACATGTCCTTATGGAACATTTGCATTCCGAAAAATGTTGTTTGGATTACACAATGCCCTTGCAACATTTCAGCGTTACATGATGGCAATATTTTCAGACATGGTGGAGAAATTTTAATAAGTTTTTATGGATGACTTCTCGATGTTTGGCGATACTTTTAAAGACTGTTAAAAAAACCTGGAGTTAGTTCTTTGTCAGTGTAAAGAAACCAACCTTGTTCTCGATTGGGAGAAA
The DNA here is from genome assembly GCA_005393395.2 of Gossypium australe. Classification (NCBI taxonomy): domain Eukaryota; kingdom Viridiplantae; phylum Streptophyta; class Magnoliopsida; order Malvales; family Malvaceae; genus Gossypium; species Gossypium australe. The sequence goes on from CM016617.1 coordinate 43,286,024, forward strand.
TTCCACTTCATGGTCTGTGAAGGCTTTGTTTTGGGACATGCAGCAAGGGATTGCCGTCGACAAAGCAAAAATTGAGGTTATTGAGAAATTTTCACCACCTTCCATAGTTAAAGGTATTCGTAGTTTTCTTGGCCATTCAGGATTCTATCGACGATTTATCAAAGATTTTTTGAAAATATCCAAACCCCTATGTACATTGTTAGAACATAATAGATCTTTCAATTTTGATGATTCGTGCTTACAAGCATTTAAGGAATTGAAAAAGCGACTACTCACAGCACCAATAGTCGTAGCACTAGATCAGACTTTACCTTTCGAACTTATGTGTGATGCTAGTGATTTTTTTCGTAGGGGCAGTACTTGGGCAAAGAAAGGTCAAGGCATTTCATGCTATCTACTATGCAAGTCGTATGTTAACAAATTCACAGCTAAATTATACCACCACTAAGAAGGAGCTATTAGCCTTGGTATTTGCCTTCGACAAATTTATAGCTTATTTAGTGTGCACCAAAGTTACGGTTTATACGGACCACTCTACTATTAAGTACTTGGTGACCAAGGAAGATGCCAAGCCCAGATTAATTCGACGGATACTACTACTGCAAGAATTTAATATGGAAATTAAAGATAGGAAAGGCACAGAAAATCAAGTTGCTGATCACTTGTCTCGAATTGAAGCAAGAAATGAATATGGTAATATTCAGCGCATTCAGGATGATTTCCCAGATGAGTTATTGTTAGTTGCCATAGCATTACCATGATATGTCAATATCGTAAATTTTTTGGTTAGTGAATTGCTGCCACCTAAGCTTACCAATCAAAGACGAAGGAAGTTTATCCATGATGCCAAGCAGCATTATTGGGATGAGCCATTTTTATTCAAACATTATGCAGACCAGATAATTCGGAGGTGTGTTCCGGATGATGAGGTTCAAAGTATTTTATATCATTATCATTCAGTACCGTATGGAAGACACTTTGGGGGCATAAGAACTGCTGCAAAATTTCTCCGATCTGGTTCTTATTGGTCGAACATGTTTGAATATACTCATGAATTTTGTCAAGCTTGCGATTGCTGTCAAAGAACTGGAAATCTATCGAGGATGTATGAATACCCTCACAAACTATTTTAGAAGTGGAACTCTTTGATGTATGGGGAATTGATTTTATAGGGCCATTTCCACCTTCTTTGGGCAATGTGTACATACTTGTAGTTTTTTATTATGTCTCCAAGTGGGTTGAGGTTGTTGCTCTACCAATGAATGATGCTAAATCAATACTGAAATTTCTACATAAGAATATTTTTACCAAGTTTGGTACCCCTCATGCTCTAATTAGTGATAAAGGTTCACACTTTAACTACAAATTAGTTGCCAATGCTCTGAACAAGTATGGAGTTAAACATAAAATTACCATGGCATGCCATCCCCAGACAAATGGACAATAGGAAGTCTCTAATAGAGAGATTAAACAAATTATGAAAAAGGTAGTCAATCCCACCCGCAAAGATTGGTCATCCAGATTGGACGAAGCTTTGTGGGCATATCACATTGCATTCAAGACACCATTGCGGATATTGCCTTTTAAGCTTGTTTATGGGAAACCCTATTATTTGCCTATTGAACTTGAACATAAGACATATTGGGAATTTAAGAAATTGAATATGGATTGGAGTGTTGCTGGTACTAACTGCCTATTGGAGTTGAATGAGATGGAAGAATTCAGAGGACAAGCTTCTGAGAATACCAACCTGCACAAAGAAAAGACTAAACGATGGCATGACAGCAAGATTTTTCCACTGAAATTTACACCTGGACAACAAGTCTTGTTGTTTAATTCTAGGATTAAATTGTTTCCTAGAAAATCAAAATCTCATTGGTCTGGCCCATTCGAGATAGTGTATGTCTATTCTCATGGAGCTGTAAAAGTCAAAGACAGCAAGATTGGTTTTACTTTCAAAGTCAATAGCCAACGATTAAAGCATTACTTTGGAGCTCCTATAATTCGTGATAAAAATTCCATCACTGTTCAAACTGCTTAATATTTCTCTCTTGCGCTATTTTATTCATTTACTTTGATTTTAATTTCTTTGTTTAGCTTCTTCAATAAGTTTGCTCAAATGTTATTTTCTTTTGTTACAGGCACATTATGGCCCAGGTTTGTAGAAATCAACCCATATATTAGTTAACTTTTGTTTAATAATTTTTTCTATTATTTTTCTTTTTCCTGCTCAATTTTTCTTTTTTCTGTGTTAGGGCACAATTCCAGGTTAATCGTACCACCCACGTTACAGTTATATCTTCTCTCACGTTTTACCCTAGTCGATTCATTTCTTTTCTAGCTTCATTTCTATTTCATCTTCTTCACCCTTCTCTATTTTTTCTCCATAAAATTGTAAAGGTCTCACCTTTTTCATGGTCCAATCACTATTTTCTCTCAAATGGCTCACCAAACACCATCCTCTTCCACCTATGTGCATCTGTGGACATTTTTTAGCAAAATCGCGAAAGAAAAGTATACCCAGAACATATCAAAGAGGCCATTTTGTATGAAAAAAGGTTTCATTTTCCAAGATACCCTTTTTACGGGCTACTCTGAAGCGATCTCTTCTGTCCTGGAGAAACATGGGTGGTAAATCTTCTGTCTCCACCCCGGTGACATCCTCACCAAGGTAGTGAAAGAATTTTATGCTCATATCACCTCTCCTGATAATGCTTTTATATATTTTCATGGTGTCTCGGTGCTATTTGATAAGGACTCAATCAATGCACAATATGGGTTTTCTGAATGCCTTGATAAGCACTTTCAATTTAGCAAGACCATGACAACTGGAGGACTCAACCAGGTTCTGACATATTTATGTGTAGAAGGAACAAAGTGGATAATTTCTCGAAATGATTGCTACACCATTGACCATCTATCGTTGAAGCCTCAATGTAGGGTCTGGTATCATTTCCTTAAAACTCGTCTCATCCCTTCTACTCACAACTCAACTATTTCAAAAGAATGTTTGTTATTATTGCATTCGATTATGACTAGCAAAAAGATAAATGTTGAAAACATTATCTTTAGAGAAGTCCACCCCTGCTACCAAAAGAATGTTGGTACCTTAAATTTTTCGCCGCTCATTGCAGCACTTTGTCAGAGGGTGAAGGTTTCTATTCTAGTGAATGAAGACACAATCCCCAAAAAAGGAGCCATAACAAAGCAAATTGCCCTGAGATTTTCTGGGGAGGAAATACCAAGGCATCCAGGCTCTACATCCATAGCATCTCCACCTATGACTTCTAATGCTGCCCCATCAACATCTCACAGCGACTTTGAGCAGAAAGTGATTAGTGCTCTTGAGATTTTGCAATAATAATTCCCGATGCTAGAAAAACAACAACTGAGAATAGTCATTGATCTTGGCCGGGCGTAAAAAGAAATGGCTCTATTTTAGGGATATGTCAGACGATGAGACAAAGCCATTAAGAAATTTCTTCAAAAGAAATTTTCTCGACCTATGACCACATTCTTTGTTTTTCGTAAAGAATTGTTGTTGGAGCCAAAAGATGATGATGAAGATAGAGAATAAGCCACTGCAGAGATGAAGCACACAAAAAAAGAGGGAGATGAGGAGAAAATTGAATCCATGCATGTTGAATCTGATAAGGATGAAGCTGATATGGTTCAAAATTCTACACCTGCCACTACACCGAAATCCACTGCACCTATGACCGAGCAATAGCATGCGGCTCATCAACTGATTGATGACCTCACAAAATCATATATTGATCCCTAAATGTAGAATAACTTAAGTATCAATGCAATTAAATCTATAGTAGGGTTCTTTTAATGCATTTAAAATTTTTTGAACCTAAATTCAATAATTTGTTTATGAATAATAAGGAATACCATGGTAATAGTTTTACACTCCAATGTTTGAAACTGTTGAGTAGGTCAGTTATGCTTTGTTTGCCTCATTGTATTATTTATCAAAAAAATAAGCTCAAATAAGAGTGATTAAAAAAATGTATTAATAATAATAATTTAGGGACAATCCATTGTAGTTCTAGGCTGAGTAGCTAAGGAAGTAGTTGTTTGCTCCATCCATCTTCTAAGTTAAAAGCCTTAGCTCCATGAGTGAACTACATTCAAATTGTGGCATGATATACTACTTGGAAATCTGGTGTATGCTCCATTGAGATTGTCAAGTAAAGAAACCATGTGACAAGCTGAATTCCATAAAAAAATTAATATTTGTAATTAAAGTTTTTAAATGGCGGGATAAATGAGAATAAAGAAATTGAGTTTAGAAATAAGATAACCTAAATACATTAAAAGAGGTCCGCTATTGTCAGAATTGCATAATTATTTAGGAACTTTTATTTTTAGGAAACATTTTCTACACTTCATTTGCTAAAAAAGCCTATAAAACTTGAACCAAATTTTTTTTAATAAAAGACTGCAGAGAATGAAGCTATTAAATATACTTCATATGGTTCAATAGTGCAAATGGTAACTGTGTGTTTTGTCAAACTCATGCATTCATGCATACTCATACATATATGCCTAAGGACAAGCAATAATTCAGGTTTGGGGTTGTGATAACTCTTGAAATGTAACACCCTTTAACCCAGCCCAGACGTTATGGTCGAATCTGGCATGTCACATCAAAGCGTCGTTCAAAAACTGAGTTTGTCGTTAAAAGTTCATTTTTATGTTTAAATCCTTTTACTCGAGTTTAGCAAATCATCTCGTCAAAAACGTTTACTTAATGTCTGGCATTGATACTTTAGGTTATTCCGATCGCGGAAGCTCCTATAGTTTGAAATATAAAAACGTCTGTTTTTAAGTGTTTTTGAAAATTCGTGTTTAGCAGTTTTAAATAAGAAAATCTAAAGCCCATTTAAAAATTTAATCCCTGAAAGGGCTTATAACAGAATTAAAACAAAAAATATAAAATTCAAATAAAAAGTCTACAGCAGAGCATCAGCGGTCATGTGGCCACCTCCGAGTCTCTCGCGGCTCCAAATCACCTAAGGCTAGGGATTACCTGTACATTTAGACAGAAGGGTGAGTTTGCGTAAACTCAGTGTGTAATCCCTTATAATACAGTCAAATAAATATACGGTATGCAGAAACAGACTAGGCCTAAGTCCATCACAGACACAGTATCAGGTGGGCCTTATCCCACAACAGAACCAGGTGGACCTAAGCCCATTACAGAATTAGTATCAGATGCATATATGCAGATAGAAATCCAACCCAATCCAACCAATACACCACCCGTACCAATCAACACACCATGTTGGGATAAAATCGACCCACCCAGCCAACACACCAAGCTTAGCACCGGTTGCGGCACTAAGTCGACAGAACAGCTCAGCGCCATAGGCAGAACGGCTAAAAGCCATAAATATCGCAGAAAGGCTGGAAGCCTTGTACAGAATGGCAACAGGCCATACACTTCCTCCATAACAATGTCCCAACCTCATGCAATATGTCGTGTATGCCATGCTCAATCATCACAAGTGTATGCAGAATTGCCATGCTCAGTAACAGTCATTTAAACATATATTAAAAGCATATCAGTCATACGACCACAGTCAAGTCAGTTAAAACACAGTCATACAATCACAGTCAAATCAGGCAAATTCATAATCTAAGTCAATTATTTTCCCACAATGGCAAAACAGTCATTTTGTCCTACAGGGGTATTTTAGTAATTTTACAAATATTGGGGTCTCGGTACTTATTACGACCTCCTAGAGGGTCGATCATAGCTTCGAGTGACTCAGATAACCTACACGGCCAGAACAGTGTATATGGGCCCAAAACCCGCTATTGGGCCCAAGTGGGCCCACAGATTCGTGTGGCCCATTTAGACCAAATTCACATACGGCATCGCGAGCCTCATAAACCAACCTATCAATGATCACTTACCGAAGATTTAACCGTGTGGGCCCACAAGTCCATTGGGCTCACGTAGCCATTTCGACCCATCGAGGCCCATAACGGCCCAAGTCCATGAAAACGCACATGGTGGCCTCTGCAGTCTGATACCCATGATTTGGGGCTCGGTTGGCCCCACGTGCATTCTCACGCTCGTGAGGCCTCGAATGCCGAGGTTCTGACATTTCAGCTTATCAGCTTTTGCTGATTTATAGATAGACAGGGGTGTGAATACACACATTTATCCCGCGTTTGACAGTCATGAAATCGGGCGTACGGTTACACACCCTTTTCGACTTTTAAGCCGCTTATGATTTACGAAAAATAATTACACACCTGATTACGTAGAGTACTAAAAATCCACGAGCGCCAGAACCTTGACTAGATCAGTCGACTGTGATTTGCTTACTTGTTCCAGAGTTCGGTGCAGCCACCCTTCCGCATCCTGGCAAAAAATCCGAACAGCCGACACCTTATGCCACTTAAACTTGGGAATAGAGGCTACGTGCTCAAACTCAGTCGGTACCTTTTCCATAACTTTATTACTAGAACCCTCTTCACCCATCGGAAGTTCTAGAACCTGAAATAACATACACATAGGAGAAAGGAGAAGAATAATCGCACCATTTGGCTTAAACAGTAAAAGAGAGAACTGAAAGGAACTGAGAGACTTACCTATTAACAGAGATTACTTACCAAATCAAAAACAGGAATGGAGAGAGTAGGAATGTAGGAGTAGAGAATCCCAAGCAACAAGGTATTCGGCCAAGGTATTAAAAAGGAAGATGGTGACAAAGTAATTGAAAAGAATGAATAAAGAAGGGAAGAAGGATGAATTCGGTCACAATGGCTAAAGGGTGGAGAGAGGAAGAGAACGCATAAGCAACCAAAACAGAGAAGGAAAAGAATCAGTTCACAAAAGCCAATGAGAAAAGGGATTTCGGCACTAAAACTTACACTAATCAAATCCTGAAAGAGCACGAAAGGTCACTTGTGGAATCGGCACTAGGGAGAAAAGAAGCCAGAATTGCCAAAAAGTACAAAAAACCCCAAATGACAGTGAGGAAATTCAGCACCTATTCACTCACAAATTGCCGAAAATGCATACCGAAAGACCTCCTTAGCCGAATTGCACAAACAAGTCTCCCAATCGGCTACAACACTCTTTAATTTGAATTCCTTAACTTTCTCCAAAAATCTCTCCCCTTATCCCTCCTTTATATCCTCCATAACACCCTCCAAGACCCATTCAAACTCTCACCCAACAGAGTTCGAAACCACCTCAAACTCCTCCCGCCTCATGCTAGCAAAATAAATATCCTTTTTGCTTGCAATGGGATTCGAACCCAAGCCCCCCTCAATGGCTCAACATGACACTTGTCTCCTTGCCACAAGCTCTTTTGTGTCACATTTTATCTTCAATTAATTAAAAGGTCTAAAGGCTAAAGTCCAAGTTCCTTTAAAAGAAAAACCAAAACAAATTGCAAGGGCCAAGACTTGAACCCAGGCTCCCTTGCAACCTTAATGACGCCACAACCACTAGAACACATGCTTCCTTGTGTCATTTTTTTAACACAATAATTTAAAAGGCCTACATCCAAGCATCTAGGGTCTTATCCACTTAAAACCAAAAAATTTTGCTAAAGCCCAGGTTTGAACCCAGGACTTTTCTAACTCCTCTCAGGACCCTTAACCACTTGAGCAGACATTTAATTGTGTCATTTCCTAGCTCACATAAACTTTTATGCACAGTTTCCTAACCGTTTCCTTGCTCAAGGCCCAATACTTCTAGGCCCAAATTCTGGGGCGTTACATGAAAAGAATTATATTTTAGGCATCTAAACTTAATTAATTGTTTGTAATTAAATAGATATGTCTGCATTTTTAGGATATTTTTAGAACATTGCATAACAAAGCTTGGATTGTGCTATAAATGTTATTATTTGTTACTTTTACTATTAGAGAAGAAAGGTGTTGGTTGTGGTTTGCAGCAGGTGCAAGATGAAGAAAAGCAGAGAGAAAAGAGTAGGAAAATGAAGTGAAATATTGTCATGGCAAAATGTTGGTTAGATTGCCAACAAGAATGCCATGGCCATTCTAGGAAGATTATACAACACTTAGTCCACGTCACTCCCAACTAGATGTACTTGTACCAGATAAACCACCCAGAAAAAGAGGAACCAAAATGTGTGTGTTGAGAGGGAGGGACCTACCCTATAAAGGTAGGAAGAGAAAAGAAAAGAAAAAAGGATTTTTTGGAGAGAGAAGAACTGGAGATCAGTTTTTCTCACTGCATCAAATTCTTGTGAAAAATCTTAGAGAAAAGAGAGGAGAGGGTAGCAGCTTATAGAGCAAAAAAATCACATACGCAAGGAAGGGGAAGAGAAATATGCGCTGGGTTTTGCATCAAATCTTAGTATTAAAGTGAAAGCTGGAATAGCGAGAGCTTCTTGTAGTTCTACCTTTATTTTCTGATTTGAACTTTGTGATTCATAATTCAAATGATGATATTGATTGGTTTTATTTTGGATCTGAATGTCCAATCAATGAGTTAAATCTCATTGGGTTGGAATAATTTAGGTGAATTTTTACAATCTTTAATGCCCATGGTCTGATTTTGAATAGATTTGTAACACCCCTAACCTGAAACCGTCCCCAGAATAGGGTTAAGAGGCGTTACCAAACATTCCAAACATTTCACCACATAACACGACACAAAGTCAATCATTCAACAACATATTCAATTATGCACATAAGATCCCTTATTAAGGTCTACAAGACCTTAATCACATGCTAGAAAGGGGTCGGGACTAAACCGAACACTTACAAAAATTTTCAGAAATTCAAGCGTTCTTCAACACTGTTAAGGTCACACGCCCATGCAGTTAGGCCATGTGCCACACACGGCTACCAGACACACCCATGTGTCCAGGCCGTGCCAAAACAGAGCATACATACTGACTTGTTCACACGGCCACTAGGCATGCCCGTGTGCCATGGTCGTGTGATAATATGCTAGCTACTGACTTGGTCACACGGTTATCAGGCACACCCATGTGCCTTGACCGGGTAACCTGTCCAGACACACCTTGAAGTGGTCCTTGGACTACACGGTGGTGATACACGCCCGTGTCCCTTAACCAAATATGCAAAATAGACCATTTGCAAGGCTAATTTACCACCCACACAAGGGTCAACCAACAAGCTTCAATATAATACCAATTCATGCCTTTAGATACATTCCAACATACCATTTCATGCACCAAATAATCATAAACATTACCATCTACTTCCATGCCTAATATCATCACAATGAGTCCATGCAAAGTATCAATTGTATGTCTCAAAATATATGTATATCAAGCACTATGTAATTCATACCATAACTCATCTTCAAAACACACCTTTCATATTCCACAAAGTCATAAAATATACCATATTCATAGTTCATTCATAAATTCTACATCATTCAACTTCCAAGCCAAATCACATGGCAAGGATTAAACATTTCAAGACATACTATAACTTCTATCCTATACATGCCATATTTCAACTATATACATCTTTCCATAAGAACCAAAATAGATTGCCAATAGTGTGATAGATGTGTTGATTATTCTCGGATCCGAGCTAGCTTTACTGACGCTGTAAAACAGAGAAACAATCACACAGTAAGCTTTCAGAAGCTTAGTAAGTTCGTAATATAATACATTATACCAAAACAAATCATCCCATTGATTAATTCACAATCACATATATACCATACCACCCGAAGATAATATGTTAAATCAATCTTCCATAACTCATTCATAGTTTCATCAACCACTTAGGTTCCGAATGTACCTTAGCCAACACTTAGTTATCGCTTACAATTGCTACTCAATACTCACTATTTCATTTCGATCAACTTTCGTCCCTTCTTCGATTCAATCGCACACTTAGTGCCCAAATAGTTAGCCGAAGCTCAATTAGCATCACACACTTAGTGCATCCATATCAATCCGATCTTCAATCGGTATCGCACACACAGTGCCCACCACAAAGCTAAACTTATATTATTCCGCACACACAGTGCTAACCATTTCAATCACATTTTCGAATACGCACACTTAGTGCCACATATCTCGAGCCCTCATGTAACACCCCAAACCCGGACAAGACACCACGTCCGAATCTGGTATGCTACGGGGAAAACCATTTTGGAAAACTAGATTTCTCGTTTAAAAGCTGAGTGAAAACACAGTGTGTTTGAGACAGATTTGAGCAGTCTTGTTTGAAAAACAGTTGATGTATTTGAAATCCAGGGATTTTGAAAACTTTGCTAGAATTTGTAGTTAAAACGAGTTAGTACCATTTAAAACCTTATTAGTTTCTTAATGATACATAAAACACTTTTAAACTTAGAAGAACTACAAGTTTGAATTGAAAACCATTTTGTATTTGTTTATCAAAAGACTTTGAGTGACACCCGATGGTATAGTTTAAAAACACGTTGCGTTTTAGTTGTGAAAACTTTATCTTTCCATATTTTAGAAAATTTATTCCAAGTTACTTTGTTAAGCATATTAAAAATCAATTTAAAGCATAAGCAACATAAAATATAACTTAAAAGGCCTTTTACAAATCCAAATAGAAACCCAAATAAAAGTAAATAACTAAAGTACCCAAAATATAAAGTCTGAGTAAAGACTTTATTCAGCATGGCATAAGCACCCCGAGTCCATCCCGGCTCCAAGTCCGCATCTACGAATCACTTGAAATGTCAAAGGAGAGGGTGAGTCGAGTGACTCAGTGTGTAAACCCCGCTCCCGAAGAAACAACATGCTAACACACATCATACATAGCAACATGATTAATGCAACCCGATCCTAACCATCCATATCGCCTCATCTACCCCGTGTGGTACCAAACCACTGGTGGTGCCAAACCACTGGTGACATATAGTCACAATGTGCTACCAAAGCACTGGTGTCCCAAAGACACAATATCCGTCAATGTGCTACCAAAGCACTGGTGTCCCAAAGACACAGTTGTGCTACCAAAGCACTGGTGACCGTAGTCACAAATCTAATGATGATGGGGCCAACCCATCGTGTGTTACCAAAACACTAGCAGACGATCCCATATCTCAAGTGGGGCCAACCCACGGTGGTTAAACCACAGGGACAAGTCGCAATGAGGTGCCAAACCTCTGGTGTCCCAAAGACACAATGTGCTACCAAAGCACTGGTGACCGTAGTCACAAATCTGGTGATGGGGCCAACCCATCGTGTGTTACCAAAACACTGGCGTCAATCCCGTATAATCATCTGTGGGGCCAACCCACTGTGGTACTGAGCCACTGGGACGAGACGCTGAGGTACCAAACCTCTGGAGGTGCCAAACCTCTGGTGACCCAAAGTCACAAAGTTGTGCTACCAAAGCACTGGTGCTCGTCAGCACAAAATATCATACTCCCTCCTCTCATATCACCCATCAGCATGCCAAACTCATGTAATCATGCATATCACACTACCCTGCATATTATGCCCACATACCCCGCATAAACTCTCATGGCATACATAAATAACATAGGTCATGATATCATATGAATCATCAATATCGCATAATGATATTAGTAATAACTTACCCGAATCCAAGCTCATACCCAAATGGGTATCATATCAATCCATCAACTGCCATAAATTTTAATAGGCATACAGGTTTATTAATAATATTCCTAAATATAAGTGTGTCAGTATACACACCTGATAGTACGAGTCTAAAGATCCCTACGAATCACTTTGAGTCCCTTGATGACTAACTCCTACAATCGGTCCAACATAGGGGTTAGGCCTCACTAACATTCGGTCAACAATCATAAATCAAAGGGGGTTGCCGAATCATCCTTACCCTGCTATTGATTGATTCCCTACCAACTCCGAATCAAGCAGTGATTCTTCTCCAACAATTGGCACCCTATAAAATCAATACTTAATCACTAATCACTTTTAACTTATTCGAAACCAACTGATTGTACTAACAAAATATACCAACTACTTACCCTTTTACTTACCAATCGGTTAACTAAAGGAGAGAGCTCCACCTGACTGCTTTGTAATCCCTGACTGCCCTGCCATACATTCGGTTCCCAAGTAAGAGGTTAACTCCTTAACTCATACCCCAAACGGCACTTAGCCAAATCTAAAATTGACAAAGAGATTAAGGGAGAGAAGAAATGAGCATTCGGCTTACTTACCCAACCAGCCACCATTCGACCAAGTCACCACTAGGAAAAAAAAATGGATTCGGCCTAGGTGCTCCACACCCTTCTCTCGGCTTGAGTACAAAGAAAAGAGAATATAGATGGGGAGAAATAAGGGTGGTATTCGGCTAACACCCAAAAAGATGGACAAAGAAGAAAAGAAGGTGTAATCGGTTTGCAAGAAAAGAAATGGAGAGAATAACTGAGAGGTTAAAGTTTCGGCTAATGGAGATTGTAAGAAAACAAGAAAGTTGAGAAGAAGAGAGGCTAGCAGAAGAGAAATGGAAAGAATGAAGATGGTTTAGGAACAGGGTAAGTTTCGGTTTGCACACTTAAAGAAAGAGGAAGAAAATATGACAAGAAGGGAGATAGGTTTCGGCTTACACAATTGAAAAAGAGAGAATGATGAATGAACACATTCGGCTATCAAAGGGTTTGGGAGAAGATGAAGTAAATTCGGCAACTAGCTTAGGAGGTTGGTATTTTTTTGGTTTCAAAAAGAATGACGAAAGTGAGAGGACATTTCCTTAAAATTTCGGCTACCAAAGACAAAAAGAGAGAGCCTTTCTTCTTTACCAAATGTGACCGAAAATGCACCCCCAACAAAGGTACATTCGGCTTCCCCCTATCCCCCCACTATGCCGTCCACTCCACCAACACATACCCCCAACCAATCGGCCAAATCCCTTAATTCACTCACCACCACCCATTTCAAATGACATGACCAAGTCTTCCTCCACTATTTACTCCCCACCTTCCATTTGAACGGTTTGACCCAGTCCATGAAAGAGTTCAAATTCCATACTCCTCCTCCCTCCTATGCCGTCCCAAAAAGAGCCAAAATGGGAGTCCCACAGCTCGAACTCAGGCCATCCCCCCTTCCTTGCAAATGACGCCACCTAGCTCCCCAAGTTGCACCTTGCTCAGCCACTTTGCCAACACTTTATTTGTGCCATCAAACCACAAAAATAATTCTTAAACCCCAGTTTCCTCAGCTCCCCTCACCTAACACCCAAAACCAACATTTTCTAAATTTACTCAAGCATACCCCTAAGCTACACCTAAGCCCCTAAAACATAAAATTGCAATACAGCCCACTACAAACATGCAATAACATGTAACATCGAAATAGCCCCTAACCCGGGATATTACAGTTCTACCCCCCTTAAAATAATTTCGACCTCGAAATTACCTGATCAAAAGAGTTGCGGGTATTGCTGTCTCATCGTATCCTCGGGTTCCCACGTCGCTTCTTCTACACCATGACTCCGCCAAAGTACCTTAACCAAAGGCACAGACTTCCTACGCAGAACCTTCACATCCCGATCAAGAATCTGTACAGGCTCTTCTTCCATAGTCAAGTCTGGATTTACCTCGATCTCTTCCACTGCTACCACATGCGACGGATCTGAACGATACCTCCGAAGCATCGAAACATGGAAGACGTCGTGAATCTGACTAAGCTCTGCTGGCAACTCAAGCTGATACGCTACTGGTCCAACTCGCCTCAAAACCTTATACGGCCCAATAAACCTCGGACTTAGCTTGCCTTTCTTCCCGAACCTCAGAATCTTCTTCCAAGGCGAGACCTTCAGAAACACTCGGTCCCCAACGGCAAACTCTACATCTCTTCGCTTAAGATCGGCATAAGACTTCTGCCGGTCCGAAGCTTCCTTCAATCTAGCTTGAATCAACTTAACCTTGTCCTCAGTCTCAGCTACCAACTCAGGTCCCAACAACTGACGTTCACCTAACTCAGTCCAACATGTAGGTGAGCGACACTTCCTACCATACAGCGCCTCATACGGAGCCATCTTGATGCTTGCTTGGTAACTGTTGTTGTAGGCGAACTCAGCTAATGGTAGAAACTCCTCCCAACTACCTCTGAAGTCCAGGACACAACCTCTCAGCATGTCTTCTAAGATCTGAATAACCCTTTCTGATTGTCCGTCCGACTGCGGGTGAAAAGCCGTGCTAAAATCCAAACGAGTACCCAATGCTTGATGCAATGCCTTCCAGAACCGTGAAGTAAACCTGGGATCCCTATCCGAGATTATCGAAACTGGCACACCGTGCAACCTCACGATCTCTGAAACATACAACTTCGCTAGCTTCTGAAGTGAGTAGTCAACCCTCACCGGAATGAAGTGAGCTGATTTAGTCAGACGATCCACCACTACCCAAACTGAATCCTTCTTGCTTGGCGTAAGCGGTAACCCACTGACAAAATCCATGGTTATCCTTTCCCACTTCCACTGAGGAATCTTCACAGGCTGAAGCAAACCCGACGGCAACTGGTGTTCAGCCTTGACCTGCTGACAAGTCAGACATCTTCCAACAAACTCTGTCACCTCTTTCTTCAACCCAGGCCACCAAAATTGCTCTCTAAGATCCTTATACATTTTGCTACCCCCAGGATGCATAGCATGAGGACTGCTATGTGCGTCCTGAAGAATCTTCTGTCTCAGCTCAACATCCTTAGGCATACAAGCCTTACCCTGAAAACACAGAACCTCGTCACTAGACAAGCTGAAACCCTCCAAACCACCATCCTGCACTTGTAACTTTCGCGCACTCAGAACCTCATCCTCTAACTGTTTCTCTCTGATCTGCTCAACCCAAGTAGGCTTAACCTGCAGCTCTGCCAAAATACTCCCATCGTCGTACAAACTTAAATGGGCAAACAATGCTCTTAAATCCGAAACAACCTTACGGCTCAACGCGTCAGCTACCACGTTAGCCTTGCCCGGATGATACTCAATCGAGCAGTCGTAATCCTTCAGCAACTCAACCCATCTACGCTGCCTCAAATTTAAATCCTTCTGAGTCAGTAGATACCTCAGACTCTTATGATCCGTGTAGACTATCGATCTCTCTCCATATAAGTAGTGCCTCCAAATCTTTAAGGCGAAGACTACAGCCGCTAGCTCCAAATCGTGCGTCGGATAGTTGACTTCATGAGGCCTCAGCTGCCTAGAAGCGTAAGCCACAACCTTACCTTCTTGCATCAGCACACAACCCAGACCCGTATGTGATGCATCACAGTAGACTGTGTATTCCTTACCAGCCTCAGGTTGAATCAGAACCGGAGCCTCGGTCAAAACCTTCTTTAACTTGTCAAAGCTTCCCTGCTGTTTCTCAGTCCATACAAATGGAACCTCTTTCCTTAATAACTTGGTCATCGGCGCTGCTATCAACGAGAAACCCTCAACAAACCTTCTGTAGTATCCGGCCAAACCCAGAAAACTACGAACCTCAGCCACTGACCTAGGTGGCTTCCAATCCAGAACTGCCTCAATCTTGCGAGGATCTACCCGAATCCCCTCTGCTGACACTACATGACCCAAGAACGTCACTTCTCTAAGCCAGAACTCGCACTTACTGAACTTAGCATAGAGTTGCTTTTCCCTCAAAATCTGCAGCACCACCCTCAAATGCTTATCATGCTCTTCCTCTGTCCTTGAGTACACTAAAATATCATCTATGAAAACCACCACGAACTGATCCAGATACTGCTGAAACACCCTATTCATCATATCCATAAACGCTGCCGGTGCGTTAGTCAACCCGAATGGCATTACCAGGAATTCGTAGTGCCCATACCGAGTCCGAAACGCTGTTTTATGGATATCAGCCTCCTTAACCTTCAACTGATGGTACCCAGACCTCAGATCAATCTTAGAGAATACCGCAGCACCCTTCAGCTGATCAAACAAGTCATCTATCCGCGGCAACGGATACTTGTTTTTAATCGTCAGCTTGTTCAACTGGCGGTAGTCTATGCACATCCGCATCGTGCCATCTTTCTTCTTAACAAAAAGAACCGGCGCACCCCACGGCGAAACACTTGGCCTGATAAAACCCCGATCCAATAACTCCTGGATCTGAGCCTTAAGCTCCACCAACTCCTTTGGTGCCATCCTATACGGAGCAATAGACACTGGCGCAGTCCCGGGTAACAAATCAATCCCGAACTCTACCTCTCGATCTGGCGGCAAACCCGGAAGTTCCTCAGGAAACACATCAGCAAATTCCTTAACAGTACGAACCTCCTCAACAGCAGACCCTTTAGCCTCCAAGGCATACACATGAACCACATACGCATCACAGCCTTTCCTGACCATCTTCTCCGCTTTCAGCGCAGATATTACATTTGATAAGTAATCTCTCCTATTACCTATCATAGCCACCTCATCACCATCAACCGTCTTAAGAACCATGCGCTTGGCCGCGCAATCCAACCTCGCTTGGTACTTAACCAACCAATCCATCCCAAGAATCAGATCGAACTCCCCAAACGGCAGTTCCATCAGATCAGCAGCAAACACTACCCCTTGGAGTTCTAGGGGTACCTCTCTAAATAGCTTATCTACTACTACAGAGTGACCTAGAGGGCTAATCACAGTCATCTGCCTAGAGGATATCTCAGAGTCTAAGTCCATTGTCTCTACTATACTACTGGCAACATAAGAGTGCGTAGACCCCACATCAATTAAAGCAGTATAAGGAGTACCAAAAATCAAAAACGTACCGGTTATGACGTCCGGTGCGTCGCCCTCCTCTCGGCGCCTCGCAGCATACACCAATCCAGGCTGCCTAGCCTCAGAACCACCTGCACCTCTGCCCGGTGCTCCACGGCCCCGACCAGATCCATAACCACCTCTGCCATTACCACGGCCCCTCTGCGGTGGCGGTCCATTACCTCTGAACTGATTACGGCCCTGACTCTCAGACTGAATCCTGGCCATCCTACGCGGACAATCCCTAATGCGATGCTCCAAAGAACCACACTCGAAGCAACCTTTGCCTCCAGTCCAGCAACCACCCCAATGAGTTTTCCCACACTGATTACACTGCGGTGGTCCCTGCCTAGCAGCAACAAATCTAGCAGACTGATTCTGCCCATTCGGTCTAGCTCTCTTCTGTGGATTACCCGACGAGCCAGACGACCCAAAGCTCCTCTTAAGCCTACTCCTGTCCATACTCTGCCTCACCGACTCCTTAATACCCTCGGCCACCTTAGCTTTCTCAACCAAGACGGCAAACTCGCGCTCCTGCTGTGGAGCAATCAGCAGCCGCAACTCGTCTCGGAGACCATCCTCGAAACGAACACACCTCTCATGCTCAGTGGCTACAATGCCCCTGGCATACCTACTCAGCTTCAGGAACTCAGCCTCGTACTCCGCAACAGATTTACTCCCCTGAACAAGCCTCAGAAATGCCTTTCTTTGGGAGTCGATATAACTAGCCCCGATGTATTTCTTTTGATAAGCGGCTCTGAAGTAATCCCATGTCAAATCCTCTGCTGCCACACTGTCCCGAACTGTGAGCCACCACTGATATGACTCATCCCGGAGAAGAGATACGATACCCTTCAGCTTCTCTTCCGTCGTCAAGTCCAGATCATCCATGATCCGCTCAGTTGCCTCTAGCCAGTACTCAGCAGTGCTAGGAGCAACACCAGAAACACCTCGGAAGGATTCGGCCCCGTTAGCCCGGAGTCGCTCAGGAACTGATTTCCTAACTCCTGCACCACCACTTGCCCCAGCTACTCGTTCCAACACTCGCAGCATCGCCTGTGACACTGCGTCATCACCAGTCTGATCTTGGAACTCACCACCTCCAGCTGGTGGCGGAACCGGTACCTCATTTTCTGAACCCTGCCCAGATCCTACGGGCTCAGAGACTGTCATCCTACCCCTACCTCTACCACGAGTATTACGACCACGTCCACCTCGAGTGCTCATGTCTAATCTATCTACGTATCTGATTAAGAATTTTATGCATCAGTGTTTATTTCACTTGTTTAAAAAGCAAGTCTTATGAATATTACAGAGGATTTGTTCTCGCAAGTTCACAGAATCCTATCAGTTTCAATCTCTAAAGTAGCATACTACTGCTAATCATCAAATCATATCATATTCAATCAAATCACAAAGAATAGTCCGGGGTACTTACCTGGGCGAACTGGTGCCGGAGACTCGGTGCCATGCCTTTCGAAACCATATATTCCAAAACAACACTTAAACAGATTTTTGAAAACCATTTTGGGCCTCAGGCCCACAGCCGAGCCTTTGAACTTGGCTCTGATACCACAAATGTAACACCCCAAACCCGGACAAGACACCACGTCCGAATCTGGTATGCTACGGGGAAAACCATTTTGGAAAACTAGATTTCTCGTTTAAAAGCTGAGTGAAAACACAGTGTGTTTGAGACAGATTTGAGCAGTCTTGTTTGAAAAACAGTTGATGTATTTGAAATCCAGGGATTTTGAAAACTTTGCTAGAATTTGTAGTTAAAACGAGTTAGTACCATTTAAAACCTTATTAGTTTCTTAATGATACATAAAACACTTTTAAACTTAGAAGAACTACAAGTTTGAATTGAAAACCATTTTGTATTTGTTTATCAAAAGACTTTGAGTGACACCCGATGGTATAGTTTAAAAACACGTTGCGTTTTAGTTGTGAAAACTTTATCTTTCCATATTTTAGAAAATTTATTCCAAGTTACTTTGTTAAGCATATTAAAAATCAATTTAAAGCATAAGCAACATAAAATATAACTTAAAAGGCCTTTTACAAATCCAAATAGAAACCCAAATAAAAGTAAATAACTAAAGTACCCAAAATATAAAGTCTGAGTAAAGACTTTATTCAGCATGGCATAAGCACCCCGAGTCCATCCCGGCTCCAAGTCCGCATCTACGAATCACCTGAAATGTCAAAGGAGAGGGTGAGTCGAGTGACTCAGTGTGTAAACCCCGCTCCCGAAGAAACAACATGCTAACACACATCATACATAGCAACATGATTAATGCAACCCGATCCTAACCATCCATATCGCCTCATCTACCCCGTGTGGTACCAAACCACTGGTGGTGCCAAACCACTGGTGACATATAGTCACAATGTGCTACCAAAGCACTGGTGTCCCAAAGACACAATATCCGTCAATGTGCTACCAAAGCACTGGTGTCCCAAAGACACAGTTGTGCTACCAAAGCACTGGTGACCGTAGTCACAAATCTAATGATGATGGGGCCAACCCATCGTGTGTTACCAAAACACTAGCAGACGATCCCATATCTCAAGTGGGGCCAACCCACGGTGGTTAAACCACAGGGACAAGTCGCAATGAGGTGCCAAACCTCTGGTGTCCCAAAGACACAATGTGCTACCAAAGCACTGGTGACCGTAGTCACAAATCTGGTGATGGGGCCAACCCATCGTGTGTTACCAAAACACTGGCGTCAATCCCGTATAATCATCTGTGGGGCCAACCCACTGTGGTACTGAGCCACTGGGACGAGACGCTGAGGTACCAAACCTCTGGAGGTGCCAAACCTCTGGTGACCCAAAGTCACAAAGTTGTGCTACCAAAGCACTGGTGCTCGTCAGCACAAAATATCATACTCCCTCCTCTCATATCACCCATCAGCATGCCAAACTCATGTAATCATGCATATCACACTACCCTGCATATTATGCCCACATACCCCGCATAAACTCTCATGGCATACATAAATAACATAGGTCATGATATCATATGAATCATCAATATCGCATAATGATATTAGTAATAACTTACCCGAATCCAAGCTCATACCCAAATGGGTATCATATCAATCCATCAACTGCCATAAATTTTAATAGGCATACAGGTTTATTAATAATATTCCTAAATATAAGTGTGTCAGTATACACACCTGATAGTACGAGTCTAAAGATCCCTACGAATCACTTTGAGTCCCTTGATGACTAACTCCTACAATCGGTCCAACATAGGGGTTAGGCCTCACTAACATTCGGTCAACAATCATAAATCAAAGGGGGTTGCCGAATCATCCTTACCCTGCTATTGATTGATTCCCTACCAACTCCGAATCAAGCAGTGATTCTTCTCCAACAATCGGCACCCTATAAAATCAATACTTAATCACTAATCACTTTTAACTTATTCGAAACCAACTGATTGTACTAACAAAATATACCAACTACTTACCCTTTTACTTACCAATCGGTTAACTAAAGGAGAGAGCTCCACCTGACTGCTTTGTAATCCCTGACTGCCCTGCCATACATTCGGTTCCCAAGTAAGAGGTTAACTCCTTAACTCATACCCCAAACGGCACTTAGCCAAATCTAAAATTGACAAAGAGATTAAGGGAGAGAAGAAATGAGCATTCGGCTTACTTACCCAACCAGCCACCATTCGACCAAGTCACCACTAGGAAAAAAAAATGGATTCGGCCTAGGTGCTCCACACCCTTCTCTCGGCTTGAGTACAAAGAAAAGAGAATATAGATGGGGAGAAATAAGGGTGGTATTCGGCTAACACCCAAAAAGATGGACAAAGAAGAAAAGAAGGTGTAATCGGTTTGCAAGAAAAGAAATGGAGAGAATAACTGAGAGGTTAAAGTTTCGGCTAATGGAGATTGTAAGAAAACAAGAAAGTTGAGAAGAAGAGAGGCTAGCAGAAGAGAAATGGAAAGAATGAAGATGGTTTAGGAACAGGGTAAGTTTCGGTTTGCACACTTAAAGAAAGAGGAAGAAAATATGACAAGAAGGGAGATAGGTTTCGGCTTACACAATTGAAAAAGAGAGAATGATGAATGAACACATTCGGCTATCAAAGGGTTTGGGAGAAGATGAAGTAAATTCGGCAACTAGCTTAGGAGGTTGGTATTTTTTTGGTTTCAAAAAGAATGACGAAAGTGAGAGGACATTTCCTTAAAATTTCGGCTACCAAAGACAAAAAGAGAGAGCCTTTCTTCTTTACCAAATGTGACCGAAAATGCACCCCCAACAAAGGTACATTCGGCTTCCCCCTATCCCCCCACTATGCCGTCCACTCCACCAACACATACCCCCAACCAATCGGCCAAATCCCTTAATTCACTCACCACCACCCATTTCAAATGACATGACCAAGTCTTCCTCCACTATTTACTCCCCACCTTCCATTTGAACGGTTTGACCCAGTCCATGAAAGAGTTCAAATTCCATACTCCTCCTCCCTCCTATGCCGTCCCAAAAAGAGCCAAAATGGGAGTCCCACAGCTCGAACTCAGGCCATCCCCCCTTCCTTGCAAATGACGCCACCTAGCTCCCCAAGTTGCACCTTGCTCAGCCACTTTGCCAACACTTTATTTGTGCCATCAAACCACAAAAATAATTCTTAAACCCCAGTTTCCTCAGCTCCCCTCACCTAACACCCAAAACCAACATTTTCTAAATTTACTCAAGCATACCCCTAAGCTACACCTAAGCCCCTAAAACATAAAAATTGCAATACAGCCCACTACAAACATGCAATAACATGTAACATCGAAATAGCCCCTAACCCGGGATATTACACCTCACATAACATTCACATTTCAATATTACCATACCATTCATTTCATAACATTTAAACATAGCTATATACACATATTATGTCCGAACTTACCTCAGACGTCGAATACCAAAATGGTCGATTAATCGAGCACTTTATCTTTATCTCGATCTCGATCCGAACCTCTCCTCTCTTGGTCTATACACATTCAAATTCAATCCATTCAATCACAAATTCATTCAATTTAGTCTAAACACACATGTTTAGGGCATTTTATAAGATAGCCCTCACATTTTCACATTTTCACACTTTAGTCCCTAATTTATCAAATCACCAAATACATATAATCTCACATCACATATGCTTAGCCAAATTCTTCCCATGCTAATACAAGCCCACACATTTCATTTATTTCACATTTTAGTCCCTAAAAAATGCTATTTTCTCAATTTAGCCCTAATTAGCTAAATTCATCAAAAATTCTAGAACTAAACATGTTCATTAAACACATATCTTCCATTTAACACTAATACTCATTACAAAGCTTGCCATTTCATCAATGGCACATCTCATAAACTTCATCAATTCTTCAAATTACAACATGGGCTTGATAGTAGACTCGGCAACAGTCTCAGAAACATAAAAATCATCAAAAACCAAAGTTAAAACATACCTTAATCAAGCTTAAAATCAATCGAAACCTAAGTGTTCTTTTTTCTTTTTCTTTCCTTGATTTTTCGGCACAAAAGATTAGCATAATGGCTAATTTTTATGCTTTTGTTTTATTACATTATCACTTAATAATCAAATTCCAATATTAACCTTTTATTATCATAAAAGACAAATTAACATTATGGTTATCTTGTCATTTAACTATCCACTATCTTAAAAATGGATTAATAACAACATAAAGTCTCCACCTTAAAAAGCCATCAACAATTAGGCACTTATAAATCAGCACACAGTCAATAAAATCTTCACACAAAAATTTTACACAGGCTAAATCACGTACTATTCACACAGAAAATAATATTAAATTATTATTCTGACCTCATAATTGTGGTCTCGAAACCACTGTTCCGACTAGGGTCTAATCTGGGCTGTTATAAGATTACTATTCCATTCGATTTGTGATTATTTTAAATGCATGCATGCAAGCTCTAGACATAGATGATTGTATGGTATGGTTAGAGTTGATTTAATTCTGAAAAGGTTAAATATATTGGATTATTATTGGTTGATACAAGCTGGCACTTGAAATAATGTTCGTAGCACTCTAGACGTAGAAGTTGTGATCTGTATATGGAAAGGAAGAATAGTCTGGATATTATTCTTAAGTTCTGCTGACATACAAAAACTCAGAATGATAGTTTAAAGTCTAGCTCTCGAAAAAAGCAGATAACAGTAGTGAATCCCTAAGCAGTAGAATGGTCAAGATTTTGCCATGGCATTATTATGATATAAAGATAAAACTTGAGTAATTCCAACCTTTATCATTCAACAGTACAAATCCTCTCACTTATTCTTTGGGAATTGCCACAACATTTCAATTGCCCTAGCATTTTTTTTTTATTATTCATAATTGATTTTATTAATCCATTCATTAATCCTTTTCATCAATTTGTTTTCTGTTTCTTTTGCACAATTTCATAAGTCAAATTCATAGTAACAGCATAACCAATTATTTTAATCAATTTCGATCCCTATGGAGACGATACTCACTCATCACTTTATTATTTGATTCGACGTGTATACTTGCACATTTTCATTATACATTCACACGTGACAGTGGCCATAAGGCAAAAGTAGGTTTCTTCTTGTTCTTCATGAGTGACCTCAAGCTTGTCTCATATCTTCTTGGCATTGAAACAAGATGATACCCTATTATACTCATCCAAACCAAGTGCACAAAATAGAATGTGCATGGTTGTAACATTGAGTTCAACATTCGTTTTACCTTCTTCACTCATTATCTCTTACTTATTGACATTAATTGCTCTCCTTGATTTTGAAAAGTGGAAGGACCGTCCATGATGATGTCTCAAGCCACAAGATCATTCATTTGAATGAAGAGCATCATTCTTGCCTTCCAATAAGAGTAATTTTCTCCATTTAAGTATGGAGGCTTTGTGATGGATTGAGATTCTTCTTAGAAATCTAATCCAAAAGTGGACATCATTGTTGTAGAATGTGTTGATGATCGTTTAAGCTTCTCCGAGGATCTTCACATGGTTATTAAATCGTCTCCAGAGACTAGCACTGATACCAATTGTTAGCTCGATTGATCGCTGAAAATAGCCAAGAAAAGGTGAATTGGCCTTTTAAAATTTTGTAAAAACTTGAAAGAAAGGATAGAAAAATTGAACACAATGATTTATAGTGGTTAGGCCCCAATTGCCTACTCCAATACCTTAGCTTTCCACAACTAAGGATTTTTCCAAATTTCTTTAATTTTAACAACCTTTGAGGATAGGGTTTAACCTTACAACTCCCTTAAGATTTCTACCCAAATCTTAAGACACGAACTCTCTAAAAGAGAAACAAATAAGAAAACAACGGATAATCCTCACAAGGTTAGGATATTTTCCAATTAAGAACAAATACAAGGAAAACACTTAAGCTGATAGAAAGTGCAATGAATGCAAACAAGTGTTTACAAGAAGAAGATAAAGAACTGAAACACAAAGTGATTGCTAATTAGATTTTTTATGTATCTTGAAGCATTTGATCTATTTTAATCTCACTACTAGTAGTAGGAAATACCCTTTAATTGATATCTAATAATTATGGTTGTTGACGAATTGAATAGATCCATTGGGGATAAAAATACCAGATCATTAAATTCACCTCAGCAAAAAGTATCGATACTTTTTCTACGAGTATCGATACTATTAGCATTTAATGCCTAATATAGTGATCGTTAAAGTTAGTTTATAATGATACCAAAGACATTTTATTAATATATGATAAAAGGCATCGATATTTTTTGTGATTGTTCAAAAATCTCAAAGTTAGAATGGAAAATTTGGATCAGTACCAACCAAGGTATCTGTAGCAACCCGTTTTTGGTCAAATCAGAACAGTGGTTTTAGGACCACAAATATGAGGTCAAAATATTTAATTTATTATTATTTTAATGTTTACAGTATGATTGAGTGATTGTGTGAAAATTTCTTCATGAAATTATATGGTTTAAAAGGTCAATTTGATAAAAAGGACTAAATCGCGTAAATTGCAAAAGTGTTGTTCTATTAGCTAATGATGTCAAATAGCTATAGAGCCTTAAATTTTAGGTCCTTAAGTGGTAAATATGCCATTATTTGGTTATTGTATGTTAATGGTTTGGCATAAATGAAATTTTGCATTAATTTTAAGGGTAAATAAAATAGAAAATAAATTATAATAATTAAAAAAAAACATAAAATATCCATCCATTCATCTTCCTTAGCCTAAATTGTGAAGGATGAATATCCATGGTTAGGCTTTCATTCAGCCAAGCTTTATTAGCTCATTAAGGTATGATTTTTGTCTCGTTTTTAATAATTTCTATGTTTTTGAGATAGTTGTAGCCAGTACTAGCTGGCCCAGGGACTAATTTGCAAAACTGTTAAAGAATTTGAATGTTTCCATTAATGAATATGTATGAGCTTTGATGATTGATGATAGATTTTGTATGTTTGTTGTTAGTTAAACAAGTTTTGTTAAGTGATTTTTAGTAAAAATGTCAAAAAGGGATTAAATTGAGAAAATGTGAAATGTGGTGGTTAAAAGTGTAAAAAAATGAGAAATATGGGCTAATATGGAAACTAGTGAAATTCGGCTATGATGAAATTGGATTAAATTGCATAAATTTGTGATTTTATGCAATAAGGACTAAATTGTGAAAAATGTAAATGTTTAGGGGTAAAAGGGTAAATGTGCCTTAAAGTATGTTTTGGACTAAATTTAATGAATAGTGATTGAATAAGTTTATTTTGAATACATTTAGATCAAGAAAAGTAGAATTCAGATCTAGATCGGGGGAAAACAAAAGTTATCGGCTAATAGACTAGATTCACCGTTTTAACATTCGAGGTAAGTTCGTATGTTATAATTTAATTTCTAATGTATTTTATATGCTTTGATATAGCATGAATTGTGATTATGTGATTACGGACGAGTTCGAAAATGATTCGATGAAGATTCGACAGTTGAAATCCCGATTGAACCTTAAGAATAGTTTAGGATGCTAGTGACATGTCATTAGGTATACTTGAGTTGGCTTCTGGCCATGGTTTAGCACTACGTGTGCAAGATGAACCGATTTGGCTTCGGGCCATGCATATCTGCTGATTTGGCTTCGGACCATGATATCAGAATTTTGGATAAGTTACCTTGATTTGGCTTCGGGCCATGGTATAAGTACTTATCAATTGAGACCTTGAGTATCCGACTCCTATTCCGAATGGTTCAACGGGTAAAAGATAGAAGTAGTTGGATATAAGATTGGTACGAGATAGTACAGGTACGTACGAAAATGAATTGAGTATTAAAAACTATGAAATTGATGAGCTTCTTGGTAATTTATATGAATGTTCATTTGATAGCTTGTGATTTAATAGAATTATTGTACATTATTTTCCATTATATGAATGTTTGGTTAATGATAATTGTTCATTTTTAACATACGAGCTTACTAAGCTATATAGCTTACTTTGTTGTTTTCCATGTTTTATAGTGATTTCAAAGCTAGCTCAGATTCGGGATCGTCGAAGACTTCACCACACTATCCACTGACATTTTGGTACTTTTGAAATTATGTTTTAGTATATGGCATGTATAGGTATTTGAGTCATGTTAGTTATATTTTGGTAATGACTTTGGCCAAATGAATTGGCTTGTAAATGCATATATTTTGGTTAATATATATAGTCATGGATGTTGGCTTAATATTGGTAGTTTTGGTATATATGCCTATGTCTTGTGCTTATTGAGTTGGTTGTGATGATTGATGATATATGTACTATGAATGATAAATTGATGACTTGTGGAAATAGGTATGCTTGTGAAATTAGGCCTAATAATGCATCTTTGATAATGGTCTTTTTGATGATTGAATAGATAAGGATTGATATGAGATTAATTAGTATATTGTGGTACTTATGTGCCTTGAATTGGTTACAACTAAAATGGTAAGATTTAGGCTTGGTTTGGTTGTTTTGGATTGTATATTATGCTATGGTTTGGTGTCAATTGTGTAGGTAAAAATGTGTACCAAATGGGGTGGCAAATTGGCTTGGTAAATAGCCTATTTTTGTCCACACGGGCAGAGACACAGGCGTGTGTCTCAGCCGTGTGTGACACACAGTCATGATACATGGCCGTGTGTCCCCTGGTGTTTAAATTGAAATAAAGTCAGTATGCTCCACACGGTCTCACACACGGTTGTGTCATCGGTCGTGTGGTACAAGTCAGTATACCCCCTAAATGGCACACGGCCTAGCACACAGGCGTGTGACTTGGCCATGTTGCATAAGTCAGTTTACCCTATAGGTTTGGCATGGCCTAACACATGGCCTGGCACACGGGCTTGTGTGGCCACTTCGAAATGCACACGGACTAGACACACAGGCGTGTGGTTGGCCGTGTGACCCAAGTCAGTATGTACCCCCTGTTTTCACATGGCATGTGACACGGGCGTGTCTGGTGGCCGTGTGAAACACACGGCCTAGCCACACGAGCGTGTGTCCTCTGTTTAAAGTAAAATTTTCTAAGTTTCACGAAAATTTCTTGAGTTATCGGTTTAGTCCCGAACCACTCTCAAAGCATGTTTAAGGCCTCATAGGCTCTTAATAGGGACAAATTGATTGAGATTGAATGATGAACGATTGAATTGAATAATTGTATGTTAAATAGTTGTTTAGTTGTTTCCTAAGTCCGGTAATGCTCCGTAACCCTATTCTGGCTTTGAATACGGGTGAGAGGTGTTACAATATCGATAGAAAAACTCTAGCTATCGATACTTTTGATTTTTGCTCAATATTTTTGAACTTCGAAGCTTAAAACGATATCGATATGAAAGATGGTATCAATAAAAAATACAATAGGTATCGATACTTTTTGTAGGGAGTAGCTTTTCAATTGATTTAAAAATGTTTCAATTGAGTTAAAAGAGTTTAAACCATTTTTGAACTTTGCCCAAAATGTTTCTAAGTGTTCAAAACATTATCTAAGATGTTTGGAAGTCTTGAAATGATTTTTATGCTTTGAACTTTATAATTTCTTTGTCTAAAAACAAACTTATTCAACAATATTTGTATTTGTTATATCAAAAAATTTATCAAATAAAGGTAGTTTAACCGTTTCACTTCCTCTCTCTATAAATAGATGGCATCAGTAAGGCTAAAAACACAATAAGTTAGACACAACTATTGAGATATTGTTATTCTACCTGAAAATAGTGAGAATTTATCTCCAAGTATAAATTCTATTTTTGGGGAATAACAATTCTTCCAGTTTCTATGAGAGAAAGATTTACTTTCCTACTGAAAGGAAGAAAATTATTTCTAGTTGTGTTTGATTTGTAATTGTTTGAACCCATACTCAAAGCAGCTCGTGGTACGAAAATAGTGAAGAAGACAATTCGGTTGAAATCTAGGAACATCTAGGATCCGTCTCGCTCAAAGTACAGGTGTAACATCCCGATTTTGGGCCTAGTCGAAATAGCGGTTTTGAGACCAAATATAAAGTAGAAATATTTGTTTTATGATTGTTTTGAGGTCCATGATATGTTTGCATGACTGTGTAAAAATTTCATGAAGAAATTTTATGCATAAAGTATCAAATCTGATAATTAGGACCAAATTGAATAAGTTGCAAAATATAAGTTCTAGAAGCTTTGAGCATGAAATTCTCATGGATTTTTAATTAGAGGGTCCTAAATAGCAATTTGACCAATTTCTATTTTTATGGACAAAAATGGGCATGAATAGGTAAAATTTAAAAGTTTAGTAAAAAGGGCATTTTGGTCATTTGGTTAATAAAAGAATTAAAAGGGAAAATAAGTCAAAAATCATGTCCATCTTCCTCATGCTTAGCCGAAATTCCTAAGGTCACCATAGCTGGGGTTTCTTCAACTTCCAAGCTTGATTGTAAGTGCGTCCTAGCCTCGTTTTTAATATTCTTTACGTTTTTGAAGTTGTTATCAACCGATCTAGCTATTTCTACCATTTATTTGAGCTAGGGTTCATGTTTAAAAATTTACCCATGTATGACATGCGTGTATTTAGATGTCTAATGGTAGATTATACAAGTTTAATGTTAGATAAACAACTTTTGCTAGGTGATTTTTGGTGAAAATTGACAAAAGGACCTATTTGTAAAAAGATTTCAAAATATGTGTAAAAGTGTGATTAAATGAAAAATGTGGACTGCTATAAGTATAAAAGAGGTTCGGCTAGGCTTGGGAATCGAAGAAATTGAATAGATTTCATTTTTCAAGCCTAGGGGCAAATTTGTAAATATGTGAAAGTCTAGGGGAAAAACTATAATTTTCCATAATATGACTTTTGGACTAAATTGAGTAATGTGATTATTAAATGAGCTAAATTTTCTTTTATAGATCAAGAAAAATGGAGTCTGGACCAAAACCGAGGAAAGAACAAGGTTATGGACTAAATCGAATAGTTAGCCATATTTTGGTGCTGAGGTAAGTTCATGTGTAAATAATGCAACATTGCATTATTAGGTATTTAATGCTTTAATATTGCATGAATTATGAAATTGTCTTTGTGAATTTGATTAATGTTGACGTAATGACGATTCGACTAAGATTTGATACCTCGAAATCCCGGTTGAACCTTAGGAATAGTTAGGATACGAATGTCATGACATTAGGGTTATGAGTTTATGTGTAAGACCATATTCGGGATATGGCATCGTTATGAGATTTCGTGTAAGACCATGTTTGGGACATGGCATCGATATGAGAACCGTGTAAGACCATAGCTGGGCTATAGGCATTGATATGTAATCTCATGTAAGACCATATCTGGGATATGGCATTGGTATGATTCTATGTGTATGTGATTCCCGAGTATCCTTTAGTATTCCAAGTGGTTCAACGGGTAATCCAATGATTATGTCAACTAAATGACAAGGTATGACCATGTTGAAAAGGTTCAGGTATGTACACGAAGCTCATAAATATTGAGATTATAAATCAATGAGACCTTGGTAAGAAGTGAATGAATAAATTATGATCACGAGTTTTATCACACATTATGTAAATGACACGATTTAAAATGTATTTATGATATTTGGTGACATTGTGATAAGTTATATTATGTTATGTGTACAATAATACATGGTTAATGTTGTTAATTATTTACATGAAAACTTACTAAGCTCTATGCTTACTCCCCTTTCTTTTTGTAACACCCCAAACCCGGTCAATACGCTATGACCGAATCTGGCATGCCACATAGGAAAATGTTTTGAAGAAAATCGAGTTAACAATTAAATTATAGTGAAAAACTCTTTGTTGTTCCATGTTTGTAGAAATCAGGTGTATAATAAGTTAAAAACTGATAACTCACTTTGAAATTCCGTAAATAAATCTTTAAAACGTAGTTGCAAATCCATAGATTAGAAAACCTTTTATAATTTTAAAAGAAACCAAAGCGATTAGTTTGAAAACCGTTTCTAATTGAAATTTGAAAACTTGAGTTTTGGAAAATAGTATGAGTTATCGAAAACACTTAAGTTGTTAAATATTATCAAATGATTTATATTACCCGATGGTAACATTTTGAAAACCATTGCATTTTGTAGTTTAGAAAACTTTGTACTCAATTTATTATATCAACCATGTAATTTATAATCCATATTTAAAAAAAAACAAGTCCAAAGTATATAAATAATCCAAAAACATAAATAAAGAGGCCTTATTACAATTCCAAATAAAGATGAAAAACCAAATTTAAATAAAATATAGTACTCAAACCAAAGTCCGTGTAAATCGAATTTTTATTGCATGGCCTCCTTGAGATCATCCGGCTCCTCATCCGCGATCTACGAATCACCTTAAAAGATATGGGAGAAGGTGAGTCACCAAGACTCAGTGCATAAATCCTTCCCCCGGTTGATACAACATACTTACACAATTTATAACCAAGCAATATATATATAATGCACCCAAACCTAGCCATCCATAACTCCTTTTCTACCCCGTGTGGTACCAAACCACTGGTGGTGCCAAACCACTGGTGACCCAAAGTCACGATATCCAATAATGTGGTGCCAAACCACTGGTGACCCAAAGTCACGAATAATCAAGTTGTGGGGCCAACCCACGTGTGATACCAAATCACTGGCGACGATCCCGTAATATCAAATGTGGGGCCAACCCACTGCGGTGCTAAGCCACTGGGACGAGTCGCTATGAGGTGCCAAACCTCTGGTGTCCCAAAGACACGAAATAATCTTGTGGTACCAAACCACTGGAGGTGCCAAACCTCTGGTGTCCCAAAGACACGGATATCAAATCCTTCCCCCTCCACTCATATTACCCAAACCAATGTATTACGAGTATAAATCATGCCATCATACTTTGATATGAACATATAACATATATATATCGTAGATCATGATATCAATCAACATATAACAACATCATATCGAAACGGACTTACCCGAATCCTTGTTCATACCCATCAAGGTATCATATCAAGATCTCACAGTTTTCGGCTTTAATAACATGATTAGTATATTTATATATTTATATTACCGAGTTATGAAGTGTGTAAGGTACACACCTGTCACTAGTGAAATCACTAAATCCCGAAGACCCGATCTACTGCACTAGATCTCCTTGTCCTACATTCGGCCAACACTTAGATTAATAACACAAACCATTCGGCCAACAACAAACCTTAGTCTCATTAGCCTTCGGCTTTACATCCACTTAAAGATTAATGAACCAACAAAAATCCTTACCACTTGACTTACCACTTCGATTGCTAGAGAAACAGGGTTAAATCGATTGCTACCGAGATCCCGAAGAGCCTAAAAGAAATAAGTTCCTATGGTTAAAACCTTACTAACAAATGCCCAAAATTTGGCTTTTGCCCTCAAGAAAAACAACATAGAAAAGAAAAGAAAAGGAAATTCGGCCAAGACACTTACCTATCTTCAAAACCTATTATAGATGAACCCAAAGAAAATCTACCCTTGTTGATATTCGGCCAAGACAAATCAAAAAGGAAAAATGAAAGTTTCGGCAATAGTGGAGAAAAAGAAAGGAAAATAAAAGTGAAAATAGAAGAAGGAGGATTCAGAAATAGAAGAAAGAAGAAAATGGAAGAAGAAAATAGAATGGGGGATGGATGTTTTCGGCTTTGAACAAAAGTGGAAGAAAGAAAAGAGAATTAGGGAGAAGGAAGATTCGGCCAAGAGAAAGTAAAAAGAAATGTGGGTTTTGAACAAATATGAAAAGAAAGAAAAGAGACAGATGGGAGAAAGAGGTTCGGCCAAACACCTTGTTTGCCGAAAAAGAGAAGAGCACAAAGTGCTAAGTGTGATTTCGGTTTCAAAAGAGAAATGAAAGAAAGCAATTAGAATTTGGTTCAAGGATGAAATCCAAAACAAAAACAAAATTGCACCTAATGTCTAAGACACATTCGGCTAAAGAGGATGATTTTGGAGAGGAAAAGAAAATTGCAAAAGATGCATAAAATGCTAAGAATTGACCAACTAATCCCCCCCAAATTCCTATCAACATTCGGCCAACCCCCCTAGCCACCCATGCCGTCCACATTCATGGACTAATGGCCATAGAAGAGTTTCCAAAACAACTCTCCAACATTCAAGCCTTTTGTCCCCCTATCCTTCCTTAATCCATAAGATTCTTATCCCAAATTACAAGTTTTCCTAATCTATTATTCAACTTGCCATAAAATTTAAAGTCCAACTTACCATATGTATAGCTTGACCGACACTTAATGTAAAGGTGCATAAAAATAAAGTCTTCAAAATGTACTCCATACTACTCGAACCACTTCCCTCAAGCAACCCTTCATGCACCATAACCATCATGCCACTAACTCCTCATGTGCTAAATTAGACACTTAAATTAACTTAAGTGTCAGGATCTCCTGATCCACTTCACTAAATTTTCAAAACTAAAAATTATTCTAGCTTAGCTAATAATTCCAAGCCTTCACAAAACTATACTAAGCACATAATAAAAATCATACTCGAGCTAACACAAGTAACAAGATGATACTCAAATTTTTAGGATGTTACACTTTTCCTTTTCCTTATAGTATCACCAAGCTAGCTCGGGGATTGAAGGACGTCGATGACTCGATCACACTATATATTGGAACCTTTGGGTGTAGTTAGTCTCAAAATTTTGTGTATGGCATGTATAGGGACTTGGTCTTTTTGTTTTATGTCATATTGGTATAGCCAATTGTGTTAGTTTATGATGATATTTGATTCATTTTGTATAAGGCCATGAGATGTGGCTCATAATGATTATTTGGTTGTAAACCTATTCATATATGCATGCATGTACCAAGACCTTTATGATATGGCCTATGGTTATTGATGGTTGAATGATGATGTGTAGCATGTGATTATGGATGTTTGATGATGGTGAAGCACTTAGTTATGCCATGTTAAGTGCCTTGAAGTCATATATATATTTGGCTTGATGTGGTTTTGATTTTGTGTAGGTTGGTGCAAATATGGGTGGCAAAAAGGCTTGGTAAATAGCCCTATTTTGTCCACACAGGTAGATACACGTGCGTGTGTCTAATTCGTGTGTGACACACGGCTTTCCCATAGGCGTGTGTTATGGACATGTGTCCCCTACACCCTAATTAATGAAAAATAGAATGCATAGTAGTAAACACATGGGCATGAGACACGGCCGTGTGTCTCGGCCATGTGAGAGACACGGCCATAGGACATGGGCATGTGCCCAAGCTGTGTGAAGTCTGCACTTAATTTTTTTGGAATTTAATTCGCCACACAGCCTAAGGACACGGGCGTGTGCCTTGGCTATGTGACCTTATTTGGTTGATGACATCATAAACAAAATGTCTCCTATTTTGGACACGGCTTGAAGCACGGGCGTGTCCCTTCGCCCACACGGGCGTGTGGACATTTTTTATGGAAAATTTTCTAAGTTTCCCGAAAGTTTTCTAAAGTTCTCGGTTTAGTCCCGAACCATTCCCAATGTATGTTTTGAGCCTCACAGGCACGTATAAGGGACGATATGTATTTTTTGAAAATTTTTAAATTTAAGTGGAAATTCATGTCTCAGTTTTGTACGATTGCTTGCGTATAAGTCCGGTAACGCCTCGTACCATGTTCCGGCGTCGAATACGGGTAAGGGGTGTTACAATAGGTGTTATTTTGGGAAAAAAATTATTGTTATAAATATCACAAATCGGTTTAGTTTTAAAAAATTTCGTTGTGTAGGAATACAGTTTTCGAACTAAATTTTTTTCCAACAAGTTGATGGTCCGTTAATATGACCATATATGTTACACCCTAGTATATATATGGTGTGTTAAGAAAAATAATGTTATTTGACTATAAATGCAAAAAAGTTCTAAAATCATGTATTAACTTTTGAAAATAAACTATGACAAATGGCAAAGATGTTGTCTAGTTTCACAAGGGATTCGAGGCCTTTTTACAACGACTTACTTGGTGAAAAGACATGATGTATGGTTTCGTATATATGGTGATTATGAAATTAATTTGTTAGATATCAAGAAATAAATAAATTAGCCAAATATGAAATTGTCATGATAAAAAAGATAAAGTGATCATTGTACTCTGACAATAATAGAAAGGATATCCTTGATAACTGTAACAGCCCGATTTTGAGGCTAGTAAGAATAGTGGTTTCGAGACCACTAAATCGAGGTTAGGGAAAATTATTTTGATGTTATTTTATGTGTTATAGCATTAAAATAAGGCTATGTGGAAATTTTAGTGCTTTAATTTGAGCGATAGCATGCTTAATTGTGAAAAAGGACTAAACCGCATAAAGTGCGAAAGTTCTATTTTATAAGATAGGGGTACCTAATAGCTATAGAATGTAATTTGGAGGATTTTAAAGTTCAATAGGCCATTTTGGAGTGTAATGGCCGGTCATAGGATGCATAGGGGGACAAGAGCATTAATTTTAGTCAAATTAGGTAATAGTTAGTGACTAATTGACTAAAATATGATAAAATAAGAAAAGGCTATCATCTTTTTTCTCTTCTCTTCTTCTTCCACCAATTTTTACATTCAAAGAAGGGTTTTGAAAGCTTTGAAATTTCAGCAACTTGTCCTCACTCAAGTAAATGATTTTTGGTGGTGTTAATTGATAATTTTTGTATTTTTGGGGTCCCCAAAGCTTAAGCTAGCTAATGAGGGGACCAATTTGCAATATGGTTGAAAGTCTAGGGACTTTCTATGAGAGTATTTATGTTGTTAGCTGAGTTTTTATGAAAGAAAATGAATGTTAGGGAGATGAGAAACAACTTTTGTGAAAGGTGTTAGCATGAAAACACCTAAGTAGGACTTAAGTGCAAAGATTGAGATTGTGTCATAAATGCATGAAATAGTTGGAATTGTGAGTAGTTGTAAGAGAAATAAATGTTCAGCTAGGCCTGTTTAATGAGAAAATGTGTTGAAAAATGATTTACGAGCTTAGGGGAAAAATCATAATTTTGCCATAGTACAAGGGCAAAATGGTCATTTTTGCCTACGTGTAAATTTTGATGCATTATGATCATAGAATGATCTAAATGAATGAATTTTATTGTTATAGATCAAGAAGAGCACGGAACTAACCTTGATCGGGGAAAAGGCAAGGTTACGGATTAAACCGTTAGTTGACGCGTTTTGCACCGAGGTAAGTTTGTGTGTAAACGATGCATTTTATATGTACATTATTATTGCTAATTAGTGCATGGCACAATTGAGAACATGTATGATTCAAGTGGATGGAATGTGGTAGTTGTTGAATAACTCTAGTATGAATGATGGAATGGATATGTAAGTGTGTTATATAAATACTTGACAGTGGGCTAAGTGCAATACCACCTTAATACTTAATTACGATGGGCTATGTGCGATACCACCCTAATAAAGACTGATGGTGGGCTAAGTGCGAAACCACCGAGTAATTTGATTATGAGTAGTTGATTAAGAGATTGTGATGTGTTGTATTATGTGACATTGTGGTGCTAAGTACAGGGAGTCATGCTAATGAATGTATACATTAAGCTTGTAATATGGTTGGAATGTGGA
Organism: Gossypium australe; assembly: GCA_005393395.2. Lineage (NCBI taxonomy): Eukaryota > Viridiplantae > Streptophyta > Magnoliopsida > Malvales > Malvaceae > Gossypium > Gossypium australe. The sequence continues at coordinate 43,321,842 of CM016617.1, forward strand.
AATGAAAGAAATGAGTAAGCATGAGTATGAATGTGGATTGTTTCTTATTTAGTATGTAATGCTATATAATTGTTTAGCACATACTATAATGTTATATTGTTTACATGTAGACTTACTAAGCTTAAAGCTTACTCCCCCTTTCTTTTCCCTTGTTTTTATAGAGTTAAAGAGCCGGGTCGGGATATGTGGATAACCAGAAGACCGCCCACACTATCAGCTCATCTCGGTACATCTAGACGTAGTGATTTTGAGTATGGCATGTATAGGGGCTAGATTAGGTTTGTTGTTTTGTTATTTTGGCCAAGGGTGTGTTGGCCCCTTTATTGAGAAACTCTTGTGTATATAGTCATAGTGTTGACCTTTTGTATATATGAAAAGATGTAGTTATTCATAGAAGTTTAGATTGCAAAATATGAGATGTTTGATGATATGTTGAAAGGATCCATGTTGTGTGAGCTAGAGGGGTGAAAGGAGCTTGGCAAATAGCCTTGTTCTTGTCCACACGGGTAGGCACATGGGCGTGTGTCTAGGCCGTGTGTGACACACGGTCAGCCCATGGGCATGTGACTTGGTCGTCTGTCCCCTGCATGTTGGTGTTATAAGTTAGTGTCGACCACGGGCGTGTGCCTAGGCCGTGTGACCCTTATAAGGTTGCTAACGTCACAAACAGAATACCCAGGTTTTTACACACAAGGAGAGGACACGGGCGTGTCTAGGCCTTGTGGAGCACACGGACGTGTCTAGGCCGTGTGAAAACCACTGTAGGCTCGTAATGAAAATAAATTTCACATGAGGTAGGAACATGGGCGTGTGTGACCACACGGCCTGCCCACACAGGCGTGTCCCATTTCACACGGGAGTGTGGCCCCTTTTTAGGTGAAGAATTTTTAAGATCGCAAAAGTTTTCGGTTGGATTCCGAAACCCCTCGTAAGTATGTTTAAGGCCTCGAAGATCCATAATGAGATTCATATGAAGGTGAAAGAAGTATTTTAGGAACTAAAGATGCGTGGTCAAGTGAGTTGAGTCTGGTAATGCCTCGTGCCCAGTTCCGATGTCGAATATGGGTAAGGGCTGTTACAATAACATTCTTTTGCGAAAGAATGGGTCATTGAACATGGTGGGGATGTTGGTCTTATAAATTTTCAAGACACAAATAAATATAAAATTTAACTATAACACCATATACTTGACCCGAATTACCAGATTTTGATATTGGATGTTACAGACTTAAACATTTTGGAAAAATTTTACGACAGGCATAAAGCCATTCTAAAACATACTTCTTATTCCTTTATTTACTGTTCTTAAAAAAAATTAAAAAAATAGAGTTTTTAATAATTACATCATATTTTTAAAACAGTGTAAGACATTTCAACTCAAAATTTTGTTAAAAATAGACTTCTTCATGGTGTAGAGTACTAAACGTCATATTCCTATGGTGTCTTGTGTATGCATAATTTCGCAACTCGAACTGCCACCTTGGCGCACTCCTGGCTTGGTCCCCCCTAGCGTACCAACTCTTTAATAGGAACCTGCATCACAAACAGACGCTTCTAAGTTCAAACAAACTTAGTGACTTTTAATCCAGATTACCTTTGAACATTTATTGTTGAATTCATCAACTTGAAGATTCTTGATTTCTTTTCAGTCTTTGGTGAATACTTTTCTAATATCGAGTGCATACATATATGCCAATTTCCATACTTGACATATGCACAATTCACTCCTTATGCAAATTATAGATTTCACCACTCAATGCAGATCTCATTTGCTTTTTAGAAAAACAAATGGATACCTCAGAAGGATATTCATACCAAATCTACCACCGGCAGATTCTCACACAGACAAATGTTGAACACTTCACCCAGGATGGTGTACTTCTTGGTGGATACTTATACTAACTAATCTTTTAAGATGAACTTCATACAAATCCTACCTTTGGCGAATTCTCATATTGAAATTAGCAGCTATCAAGATACCAATTAAATTATAACTTAAATCAACCCAGACGACAACTTATTCTGATGGATGGACCAATCTAAGTCATCCTATGAAATCCTGAACAACCATGTTACGTATCAAGAAAATGCCCAGGGTTGGCAAATAGCTTAGACTCTAGATAATCTCTATACATACCGTGAAAAAACTCAGATTTGGCAGATACTGTAACATCCCGAAATAGGGCCTAAACGGAATAGTGGTTGCGAAACCACGAATCCAAGATAAAAAAAGTTTATTTTGATTAATTTTTATGATTTACCGATTGATTGGATGCATATGTTAGAGTATCGATAGAAAATTTTATGAATTTCATGTCTAATTTGCTTATTATGGCTTAATTGTAAAAGTTCATAAATGAGAGTTCTAGATGCTAAAGGATTAAATTGAAGTGAATATCTAAAGTAAGAGTCCTTAAATGGTAATTAGACCATTATATTTTCATGGACAAAAATGGACATGCATGGGTAGAAATAACTAAAATTTTAATGAAGGGTATTTTAGTAAAATGTCAAATAAAAGAAATTAAATGGGAAAAGATGGAAAAAGGTTGGCATCTTCTTCCTTAGGCTGAATCTTCAAGGGTGGGACTCCATATCTAGGGTTTCCAAGCTTCCAAGCTCCATAGTAAGTCAATCCAAGCCCCGTTTTTCATGTTCTTTACGTTTTTGGAATCCCGGTAACTCGGTTTAGCTTATTCTAGCAATATTTTAACCTACGATTCATATTTGGAAAATACCTATAGGTGAAATGTGTTTATTTTGATGTTTTATGATATAATATGAAGGCTGAAATTATGTTAAACAACTTTTGCTAAGCGATTTTACGTAAAAACGAGTAAAATGACATAATCGGTAAAAATACGTAATGTTCATAAGTACATGTTAGAGTGAGAATTTGATGTTGCCATAGAAGGGAAAAATGTTCAGCATGTCCTAAAATGTAAGAAAATAGGATGAAGTTTAATTTTCAAGCCTAGAGATAAAATCATAATTTTGTGAAAGTTAGGGGGCAAAAATGTAATTTTGCCATAATGTGATTTTTGGATTGAATTAAATAATGTAAATATTAAATAAGCTAAATGTGTTATTATAGATCGAGAAGAATGTGGAATCGATCTTGAACGAGGGAAAGGAAAAGTTAAGGACTAAATTGCAAATTTCACCATATTTTGCACCGAGGTAAGTAGTATGTAAATAATTCATTATTTTTATTGATGTTTTATATTTCAGCATGTTTAATGTATTGTATTTTATTTTTGAATCATAATTGACTATTGAAAGAATGAAATAAAGTGTTAAAAAGTGAGTTATTTCCCGTTTGAACCTTCGGAATCGAAAGATGCAATTGGCATGTAGCTAGGTCACATGAGTGGTACTAAGTGTAGGCCACTATGTGCACAAGAGAGCTACAAGAGATTTCGTATACATAGCTAGGTCACATGTGTAGTACCGAGAGTACGCCATGTGTACAAGAAAGCTATATGTAGCTAGGTCACATGTGTGGTATATGGTGTGAGCCACTATGTGTACAAGAGAGCTACGAGAAGGCTAGGTCATATGAGTGGTGCTAAGTGATGGCCACCATATGTACAAGAGAGCCAGGATTATGAGTACAGTCGAGCTAGGTCACATGAGTGGTACTGGGTGAAGGCCACTATGTACAAGAGAGCTTCAATTTCAAAGGTGGGCTGTGTGCGAAACCACCGCATATTCGTTATTATTCCGAAGCGTTCAATGGGAAAATTGACTAAATGAAATTATGTGAGATGTTGTAGTGATAAGTATATATATATGTATGTGTAATGCATGAGCAATATGCTCAATATGTGATTGGAAATTTGAATGATTGTTATAGCTAAGTAATGAATACAACTAAAGTGAGAGAAAGCAAAAATTTACAATAAAACTGTTTTGGACAGCAGTAGTGGTTGAATTTGAAAAATCACCAAAAATGGTAGAAATTGAATTATAAGTTGTATGAGATATTTATGTAAAGATTACTGGGTCTATTTTCTTATAAAAGAAACAAAGAAAGTGAAGGAATTTTATATTTTGATATATTTAAACTTTTGTGAGACTGGTTCAGAATGGTTACTTGATCCCCTGTTCTATCTTGGAAAAATCATTACAAATTCTAAACAAATAATTATGGGGTATAAGTTATATGATTGAAATCCTTAATGAGTCTATTTTCAAATGAAATAAATTTTATCATCATAAGAATTCTTTATAATGATAAAATTGGTTCGTAGTGAAAAGTGGTTAGAGCAGTCTAACAGCGATACAGGGGAATCTTTAATGAATAAACTGTACTAATTGGAAAAACAAAAAATTCTAAAAATTTTATGGTGAGAATATAAATGAGTCTAGTTTCAGGGAAAATTTACGGATCTTAATTTGGAGTTTCGTATCTTCAAATAAATAATTTAGTGACTGTGACTCAAATAGACAGCTTGCTCCAAACTTGAATAAATGATGAAATTGATTTTAGATTTGATTGTGTTGTTTTATAAACTTAATAAATCCATTATTAATTATTTATATACTTACTTACTAAGCTATATGCTTACTCTCTTTTCTTTTCCTTGTTCTATAGTGTCATCAAGCTAGCTCGAGATTCGGTGATCGTCGGAGATCCATTCACACTATCAGCCGTCATTTGGTATTTTGAAAACAATATTTTGGGAATTATGGCATGTATAGAAGGCTTAATTGTTTTGTTATTTGTAATAACGAATGATTACTTTTCTTATGGGTATTGACGACTATGTATGGAAAAAGTTCTAAATTTATACGGATTTTACATTTTAATTTTTGTACAGTAGTTTGAATCATGCCCGGTAATGCCCCATACCCTGTTCTGGCAATGGACCTGGGTGAGGGGTGTTACAGATACCATGGAATTTAGATAACTTCTATACATAGCGTAGACAAAACTCAAGTCTGGCGAATACTTAGACCACCCATTATTATGAATACGCCAATTTCTCTATACTGACGAGCTACTATGGTCGATTCACTCTTTAGAAACACTGCTAAGAAATCTTTTAAGGAAATGTCCCTAGGGCAAATTTGAATTTTGCCACTAGGCTATCCAAACAGGAATATCTTCAAACTTATCCAGATCTCTATCATAGATTAAGCTAGAGGAGAAATCTCAAAACTTACCCAGGTCATGCCACAAAGGCAATTAACCCTATTTTGCCTCAAGGGCATTATAGAATACACTACAAAGTCATCACAAACTACGCCACAAAGACATAATAGAATAGATCTTATCGTCTTTATTTTTTCCAAAAAGTGTCATGGCGTTGGGCTTTCCACGGATTTATTTTGTGATTTGTCAGTCCAGTTATCATTATAGCTATCCCACTGAAGGCTACACAATGAACCTTCATTTTCATTGTGATCTGTTTGTCTGTTTAGCAATGTACCTGCCCTACTGGAGGCAACACAAATGGATCTCTTTCTCACCTTTTTACATAACTCAAAATTGCCAGGCATTTCTCATTTAACACTAAACGCACTTACTTAGATTTCATTCATACTCCTAATAGATTCATACTTTCCAATTCGTAATTTCACATGCATACACACCACACATCATCTTATTCATGCATCACATAATATACCTCATTTGTGAACATACAGAACTTTACAATACTTAACACACATACACTCTTCAGTTATTCGAGAAGACATCAATGTACGAATAGCCATTGTAAATTAACATGCATGAATCAAGTTAAAGACTCACCTAAAACTTACCTTTACTTTAGCTTGGAGTTCTTGCTTTGATAGTCCTACCCAAACTAGCAGCAACTGCTTAAAAGATCATGGAACTTCCATTAAAACTCTATTTACAGATAGATTACCAACATATAAATTTCATGTGACCCCCATGTAGGGCCTCCCACTCACACTCTACTGTTATTACACCTTATAACATCCCTATTCTTCAAAAATCTCAACATGCAAAATTATAAAACTTTCTAGTAGATTGAAACATCCACTGATTAAACCAAACATCTTAGCTTCCAGTCCTAACGAAGGAGAAGAGATTATTTAGGTTTAGGAAGAAGAACTAGAACATAAAGCAAAAGGAAAGAAAGACCATCTAAAATGTTCCCTTCCTATTTTGTATACTTAGTTTCCCTTTTAGTGAATCATTAAAAGTGTCAAATGCATATTGAAATTCTCTCTTAAATGCCCTGTCAAACTGAGAAAAATATAAAAAGGAAATCCAGATGCAGATATTGTTTGACTAGTCAAGTCCATTTAGTTGACTTTTAACCAACCTTACTGCAAGACCTACTAGCACAATTTTCGAGCAAACCGGGCGTACCATACCCCTGGAGATAACTCACATGTGGTGTGGTCTTAAAGACACTTTACTCCCCTACAGCTTTCTTATATACTTAGTAGACGATTCATGCTCAGCCAAACTCTGTGGTGTACTATTCATTTGTTGTACTGTTGCTTCAATTGAAAAATACCCCGAGATGAAATCCCTATATATTCTCACAGGTGGATACTTTATGCGCCAAAATTTAGTTTTCTAGAAGTCTATAAAAAGGCGGACTATGCTATCATAGTGCGCCAAAACAGGTAACATGCATGCCTACGGGCTCTTTTTCTCGAATTCACTGATGTTGGGGTGTGACATTCACCATGTGGTATAGATAATTGTAAGCACTAAATTTTGTCCGACTCGATTTCGTGTTTAATTTTCAGCATTAAAAAAAATAAATGAAAAAAACAAAAATCAAAATTGCATTTTGGCCCCTCAACTTTTCCAAAATTACATTTTAACCTCTCATCTTTTCCAAAATTACACTTTGACCCCTAAACTTTTCCAAAATCTCATTTTGACCGCTAAACTTTTCCAAAATTACACTTTGACCCTGATACTTTCTCAAAATTACATTTAGACCCCGCTAGTTTTACTGCGTTTGCAACTGGGTCCCTCTGGCAGATTACGGGATTTGGGGCACCCACTCCCCTGATTTTCTGGCCACCAGCATGGGGAGCAACTCCTTCTTCAACCACCACCTGAAAAATGCAGAGAGAATGTGAAAATGAGGGCATAAAAGGAGGGAAATCATCACAAAATGGTCTCCAACATTTTTCGGCAAGAAAAAAAGAAACCAAAATATTTTCAGCAAAGATCCCCCATACATTCAAATCAAGCAAAGAAATCTCTCATTTCCGAACTCAAAAACGACACTAAGCCTTACCATTCAATCGTTCCACCAATTGCTCCCAACTTCATCATCATCAACATACTCAAATAAAAAAAAAATCAAAACGAACCCACACAACTCCATTTTCGGGTTACCTAGTTCTAAGGGAAGAAGTGCCTCATTTTGGTGTTAGACGGCGCATGATCGGGACTTCAAGGGTGGTGGTGCATATAGACGGTGGCTGGTTAGTGTAAAAAATAAACAAAGGAGTTGGGGAAGAGGAAAGAAGGAGATTCACGAACAAAAGACAAAAGAAAAAGGAGAAAAAGAATAAGAAAGGGGGCTGCCAACATACTTACCAGCAGAGGCCCAAAAGCAATCAGACCCACTTCATTTAAAATCCCATTTCAGCAGCCCACATTTTTGGGCATTGGTAAAATTTTAATCTTTATTTGTTTATTGGGCCATGTCTCTATATTACTTTATTAATGTTATGTTAATTTTTTTTTTAGCATTATAATGTGATTTTATTTACTAATTCTAATTTTTAATAAATTCATTTTTGAATAACAAATTGATTTAGCATTAAATCATCGATCTCACTGCTATGTTGGGTGAACATCTTTGATTTTTTGTTGAATATAGAACACCTTTCTAGAAATTAAAAAAATTTTAAATTTTCTTAAATAATAATAATAATAACTTCATACAAAAATCGGTGAAATTTCATTTTTTTTTTAAAAAAAGTATACATATATATAGTAAGCTAATTTGCGATTTATCGCAATTATCATTTTTTTTATAATCGTCATATCACAATCAAATATTAAACCGTTTTTTAAAAAAAAACCGATAGGTAAAGTAATAATAATAGTAGATTTTTCGCATTGAAAAAATAATAATCTTATAACATAATAATGTGTAATTTATCAAAAATACTCGTGTTTCAAAAAAAATCTCGTGTTTTTTTTAAATAATAATAATAATAAATTAGTGTTTTCAAAAAAATTTCGTGTTTTCAAAAATTTGCGTGTTTTTTAAAAAAAATTCGTGTTTCAAAATTTTCGTATTTTCAAAAAAAATCGTGTTTCAAAATTTTCGTATTTTCAAAAAAAATTCGTGTTTTCAAAAATTTTCGTGTTTTCAAAAAGTTCTCGTGTTTCAATTGGATCACGATTAAATATTAAATTAAACTCGTATTTTTGAAAATTAAGACAACACGCGTTTAACGAGATACCAATTTTGGGCGTCGCAAGGGTGCTAATACCTTCCTCGCACGTAACCGACTCCCGAACCCTATTTTTCTCTGGAATTTTGACATAGACCAAAACTCGGCCCTTTTTTAAGAAAATCCAAAAAATAATTTTCTTTTAAAAAAAAGATTTATTAGGTGTCCGATCACACCTAGAAAAAAGATCGATGGCGACTCCTTTTTTAAATAAAATTAAAACATTGTTTTCAAATTTTTAATAATTTCCTCAATTAACGCCCGTTCTAAATTTTAGGTCGCTACAGCTGGCAACTCCACTAGGGACTTTTTTTTGAGAGTCGAGTCTGGAATTAAACGCGTGTTGTCAAGAGTTCATGCATTGAATATCTAGAGCATTTGTGACAATTGAATATGCTTTCCTTTCTTTATAATGTTTTCTTTTTTGAACTTTTCCTTGTCAACTTTTTTGATTGTTGCTTTTGAAATAAAAATGAACGTGAGATACCCCTTTCATACCTACTTTGCCATTTTCATGCATCTCATTTATGGTTTATTTAAATAATAAATAGTGAAATGACATACTCTAAACAAAAGAAATGTTGAGCATTACCCGGATGAGAATTTGGTAAGTACAAGAGCCTCAAAGCAAGGAAAAAGTTCAACAGGGGACAAAATGGTGATATACGAGAAATGCAGATTACTCGTAAAACTCGAGGACAGGTACAAAACCTGAAAGGAAAGTCAAGAGTCGAAGCAATGAATGCAGGTCATCATGAAAATCGTAACGAAAAAGGATATATGACAAACAAGCCCAATGCGCATAGCATAATCATGTAGACATGAAAGCATTTAAGACAAACACGTGCATATCATGATAACATCACGCATGACATATACAGGTACTCCAGTAGAGCATGAGGTTTTGATGACAGTTGTACTGAATCAAGGAAAAATAAGACATTCGAGTTCCACCAGATGATATGTTTTGAAATTCTGATATTTTTTAAAAAAATTATTTCATTTCTATCTTTCAAAAAATCAACTTATATTGCGAGAGGTGAGTTAAGCCTCGGGTCACACGCCGAGGTATTTTTTAATTTCTTTTTCAAAAAAATCAACTCATAATGCAAGAGGTGAGTTGAGCCTCGGGTCACATGCCTAGGTATTTTCAAATTCTGTTTTTCAATTTCTGTTTTTTCCAAAAAAAAATCAACTCATATTGCGATAGGTGAGTTGAGCCTCAGGTCACACGCTGAGGTATTTTCAATTTCTGCTTTTTCAAAGATCAACTCATAACCCGAGAGGTGAGTTGAGCTTCGGGTCACATGCCGAACTATTTTCGATTTCTTTTTTTCAATAAAGAATAAAGATTGAACAATCGAACAAATTTTAGTGCTTTTAAGTCTTTGCTCAATCCCTGTTTCACAGCGATGAGCAAAGAGGGGCAGCTGTAAGCACTAAATTTTGTCCGGCTCGATTTCGTGTTTAATTTTCAACATTAAAAAAATAAATGAAAAAAATAAAAATCAAAATTACACTTTGACCCCTAAACTTTTCCAAAAATATACTTTGACCCTAAACTTTTCCAAAATTTCATTTTGACCCCTAAACTTTTCCAAAATTACACTGACCCTGATACTTTCTCGAAATTATGTTTCGACCCTGCTAGTTTTACTACGTTTGCAACTGGGTCCTTCTGGCAGATTACGAGATTTAGAGCACCCACTCCCCGGATTTTCTGGCCACCAGCATGGGAGGCTGCTTCTTCTTCAACCACCACCTGAAAAATGCAGAGAGAAGGTGAAAATGAGGGCATAAAAGGAGGGAAATCATCACAAAAATGGTCTCCAACATTTTTCGGCAAGAAAAAAAGAAACCAAAAAATTTTTAGCAAAAACCCCCCATACATTCAAATCAAGCAAAGACATCTCCCATTTCCGAACTCAAAAACGACCCTAAGCCTTACCATTCAATCGTTCCACCAATTGCACCCAACTTCATCATCATCAACATACTCAAATCAAAAAAAAAAAAAAATCAAAACGAACCCACACAACTCCATTTTCGGGTTACCTAGTTCTAGGGGAAGAAGTGCCTCATTTTGGTGTTAGACGGCGCATGATCGGGACTTCAAGGGTGGTGGTGCATATTGACGGTGGCTGGTTAGTGTAAAAAAAAAAAAAAACAAAGGAGTTGAGGAAGAGGAAAGAAGGAGATTCACGAACAAAAGACAAGAAAAAAGAGAAAAAGAAGAAGAAAGGGGGCTGCCAACATACTTACCAGCAGAGGCCCAAAAGCAATCATGCCCACTTCATTTAAAATCCCATTTCAGCAGCCCATATTTCTGGGCATTGGTAAAATTTTAACCTTTATTTGTTTATTGGGCCATGTCTCTATATTACTTTATTATGTTAATTTTATTTTTTTTAGCATTATAATTTGATTTTATTTACTAATTCTAATTTTAAATAAATTCATTTTTGAATAACAAATTGATTTAGCATTAAATCATCGATCTCACTGCTATGTTGGGTGAACATCTTTGATTTTTGTTGAATATAGAACACCTTTCTAGAAATTAAAAAATTTTAAATTTTCCTAAATAATAATAAAAACTTCATTCAAAAATTGGTGAAATTTCATATTTTTTTTTAAAAGTATACATATATATAGTAAGCTAATTTGCGATTTATCGCAATTATCATTTTTTTATAATCGTCATATCACAATCAAATATTAAACCGTTTTTAAAAAAAAAAAACCGATAGGTAAAGTAATAATAATAGTAGATTTTTCGCATTGAAAAAATAATAATCTTATAACATAATAATGTGTAATTTATCAAAATTCTCGTGTTTCAAAAAATTGTGTTTTTTAAATAATAATAATAATAATAATAATAATAATAAATTAGTGTTTTCAAAAAAATTTCGTGTTTTCAAAAATTTGCGTGTTTTCAAAAAAAAATTTGTGTTTCAAAATTTTCGTATTTTCAAAAAAAAAAATTCGTGTTTCAAAATTTTCTTATTTTCAAAAAAAATTCGTGTTTTAAAAAATTTTCGTGTTTTCAAAAAATTCTCGTGTTTCAATTGGATCACGATTAAATATAAATTAAACTCGTATTTTTGAAAATTAAGATAACACGCGTTTAACGAGATACCAATTTTGGGCGTCGCGAGGGTGCTAATACCTTCCTCGCGCGTAATAGACTCCCGAACCCTATTTTTTCTAAACTTTAGGTCGCTACAATAATTAACATAGCTATGTTGAAAATTTTGAAATTTAGGATGAGATACAAGCATATAATATTTGATTAACCCATGATGGAAACTTGACTCAACGCCTGATATAATGTCAAGTCTTGAGTTCAATGAGATAAAGTACATCAACAATATGTGACTGCTAGCACTAAAAAAATATATATAATATCATCCCGGGATGAAAAGTTCTAAGTACCCATGATGACAAAGTGAAGGATGGACATTAAAATCTTTATAGACCCAAAACATAAATATGTTAGATCGTTATAATTATAGGAACACTCTTAATAGGATCTGCCTATGTAAGTTGAAGTGTCACCGCTTCTAGGAGCTCAAGGGCTTGGCTCTAACAGTACTCGTGAAAAGAGGTTACAAACACTTGGCCATAATAGTGTCCCTGGATATTGTGCATTGACTAGTGTTGAAATCATTGTGTGAGATGTGTTCGGTTAATCAAATGGAATAGTTGGTTCAAATCATAGTCTACCATGCCATTTCAATTAACTTTAACATGTTTCCACTAAATAAGGTTCAATCATAAGACATCTTCATTTATTCCAAGATTATCAAAATCTAGAATATTTTGAAAATTGGGGGAGATTATTGGAACATTTTCAAAGTAATATACAATGTTCCAATAGTTGCAAATGAAAAGTTATAAGTACCAAAAGTTATACCACTTAGTTACTAACCAAGCGTTATCACATTTCATGGTGATGAATTATGTCTCTTAAATTCAAAAATTTATATCACTTTATTATTTACAATGAATCAATGATTATTCATGGATATATCTATTGAATATCTATGTTTATTGCTAAAAGATGTAACTATCCATTTAGATAGTTGTGTTCCTATGAAGTGACATGAGAACTATAAATAAGAGTCAAATTTCATATGTTGGACACACCCAAAAACATAGAAACAAAATTTCTTTCTATTTTTCTCCATCTTTTATATTCTTAGATCGTTCTATAAAATATTACTATAGAAATTCTTTATAGAAATTGATATTATTGTTATGCTCCGCTCAATGGACTATTTCCGTCAATGCAAAACGTCGACAGTTATTGGGTTTCATTGTGTCCTCGAAGTTTATATGTCACTAACTCTCTTGCACACCATAATATAAGTGAATGTAAATAGAACCTTAAAAAAAGTGACATTAATACATGCCTTGAAACCTTCATTATTTTTTCATAAGTTCATTTTATCCCCATACACCAACACTTTATACTCCATTTTTCCATGTTCAAATTAGAATGAAAATCTAAAAACACTACTAAAATGAAGTGTAAATCTAATCTATTACACCCAAAGTTTACAATAGAAAGTAAAGAGATTTCAAACAAACCTCATGCAACAAAGATTTGAATCCAAAGCAACTAATCAAAAATCTATTTCTCTAATTTCTTCCTATCATATACACTTTACACCATGAAAATAATTCGCAAAAAACAATTTACACTCAAATTTTTATTTATGAGAAAGTCAAAATTATGCTGGATTAATTTGCAGTTTTAAAGACTTGTCCTAATTAAAAAATTACAATAAACACTAATAATTAATGAGTCAATATCTTTTTATACATTTTGTTTTATATAAAAAAATTACTAAGGACATCCATACAAATAATATTAAATTAATCATGTGAAAATATTTTAATAATATTTAGTTATTTTATTAATAACTATAACATTAATAATTAAATTATTGTTAATAAAATAAATGTTATTATTAATTTTATATTAATAATATGTTACAAAAAAAACATGAAAAAGAATCTAGATTTTTATTACTTTTAATTTATCCAATTATATTAAAATATTTATTTAAAATATTTACTAATTAAAAGTATATATGAAGATGGTTTTATGATTTATTTTTTTTGGGTAAAACTTTTAAACTCGTGATTTTTCCAATTACCTATTATTATCACATAATAATTAGTAATATATTGATAAATTATTTTTCTAATTTCAGTCTAATAATATAGTTAATAATAAATAATATTCTTGTGAGTTTAATTTTTTTTCAAACTCATATTTTTATATTATTATTGAAGTTTCGTTTAAAAGAAAAAAAAAATCAGTCATCATTGTAGCTATATCCGCTCAAAGAACAATACAACTAACACCAATACAAACTTAAACGGGATTCAAAGAATTGCTGAAAACCATACCGAGTGTAATTGCCTACTTACTTCGGCAATCGCCCTTATGCCTGTCGATTAAAACCTTCAATTTCCTTCAAGGGCCTTGCAAAGGGGGAGCAGGACCTCAGCCCCTTAGTTAAATAGCGTTTCAGTTCTTCTTAATTGTTATGTATTTAATTTAAGTCATTTTTAGACAATATTTTTACCTTTGTACTTTAAATATCGCCTCTAATGCTAAAGTCCTGGCTTCTACCCTAATTCCATTCTGTACTGCCTTGGAAATTTCACATTCAAGTCTGGGGTGGTCCCGTACGTGTTTCTTGTCGTGGATTACAGAGAACAGTCCACTCCCCATCCCTTAGTTTGTCCTTGGTTAGGATCCTATTTAAAATTGCCATCAATGTGATTTAGAAATCTTTGAGCTATGGCAACCATACCACACCAACCTACCTGTCTCAACCTACCTGCATGCCAGACTTTTGCTAATGAGAATTTGTTCCTAGGAAATTTCCACGAAAGCCGTCCATCTCTCTGGCACATGAACTGAGATGCCAGTCGTCTTACCTGCATGATCTTCCTCCAGCTCCAAACTCATTACTTTTACTACGGACTAAAATGGTGAAATAAAATACACACATTCACAAAGAGATTTACAAAAACTGTGCTTCAAATTTCGATCAATTGTTGCTGCTGCCGCGAAAACCCTTTTTGTTGTGCTATTTCACCTGTACACTTATAGAGATGGCCACAGGGCAAAACAGGTAAGATTTTTGCCCACCCCAACCCCGACCCCATCCCGAAATTATATACCCAACCCCCGACCCCACCCCGAAATTGATAGAGAAAAATCCACCCCGACCCAAAATTTTATGAAAAAAACTGACCCCGGACTTATTATATTGCATCAAACAAATTTTGTAATTATAAAATAATTAAATCAATTAGTTTGATATACTATTTTTTTAATTATAAAATAGTTAGTTTGATGCACCATTTATAATTACAAGTATGTTTGGATCTTTTGCGGACCTTTTTTTTTTTTTAACCATCAACCAACACAAAATATATGAGGTTCAACAGGACATCACTGGCAAGTATAAAAAGAAAATGTAAATTGCATATTATTTACAAAGATTGGAACCTGACTTTTTGCCTCTTCTAAACATTTCTTTCAGTAATCAAAAGAGGAAAATTTTATAGGAAAACACATACATCATCCAAGCTTTGGTAGACGAAGAGTTGCAGAAATTTATAGAAACAAGAGAAAATCCAAAAACCACACCTCAAATAACACTAAAATTATCAACCCTTTGTGATCAGTAAACAAAATTAACATACCATGAAGACAAATGGACATAACACATAAAATTATGAAAAGTCACAGTTAACGGGTTAAGAGAGTTTTCATTGAGGGGTTAAATTGTAATTAAAAATAGCAATTGGGGTAATTTGGCAAATATCCTGGGGCAAGGCAGGGCAGATTTATCCTAAACCCGTACCTGACCCGACTAGTTTTTAAATGTAACCTGACCCTAACCTGATTTTAGTAAAAACAAACAAACCCACCCTATGGTGTCAGATCAGATCGGAAACAGTCGGTTTCAGTATTTTTTTTGCCATCCCTATACATGTACGATGCAAAAACCTCAAGTCTCAAATGAGCATCCGAATAAACAATCTCAAGCATGTATTTGATTCTGGTTTAAAGAACAAAAGCTCAAAAGAGATTGGTTAAAATAATGTTCAACCTTGACACTGCTTTTGGACCTGACAATACTCTGAAACAATCGGCTAAATTTGCAGGTTCATGAATTAAGACATCGGGAAAACATCAAAGGTCATACTCCAGTTTTTGACCGACTAATAGACTATAGTGCATTAATGCTCGATAAATCCAATAAATCTCCATTTGTAGCTTATTAATTCAAAGAATTCTAGGATAGACATTGAAACTAGCCAGATATAAGATCAAGAGAAGAATATGAACTCCCCATGCCAGAGAAGGGTCACCTTATTTTCAATGTGCAATCACAGAGGACCTGGGAAAGTACCATTCTCCCTCTGCTCATTCCACCTCTCAACCTACAACATTTTGGGCAATATAAAATATTAAAATACAAAAAACAAGTTAAATATAATTGCCAAACTTGTTCATTTTCTGTTTCCTTTACAAGTAGCTGCTCATACAAGCAACTAGAGAAAATGAACAAAACATTTTAGAACATGTAGAATGTAAATAGTGAAGACTGGGATGGTTATTCTGTTATTCATTGATCAACCAGCCAACCAATAGCAGGGAACATGTGAAATAATACATTACAGCACAATGACTAGTGAAGTAAATAAAATCCCAATAATTAACAAAGCATTCACCACTAACCAATATACCTGGTTTCAAAATATCCTAAACATAATCTATATATATTCACATATTAGTTTCATCACCTTAACCGCCCGTCTACGCATCTAAACAACACTAATATAGGAAGATTTATGACTACAAAAACCATTCAATGACAATCTAATTCTTAGTAGGTATTTCCTCTTTTTTGTTTTTCATTATTATCACAGCACTATTGATCATGATCCTATCAACACATCACATAGGACAATTAAATATTGTAGTATACTACTGTGATATGATACTTCTGCTGATTCAGTAGGCAAATATACCAGCACAAAAGTCTATAGTATAATCAACTAAACACTATAGACGTTTGGTGAGAAAAACAAGAACCTGAAACTTGCTTATGCCCTTGAATATTGGAGGATAATTCATATTCAACTATTAAGCTGTATATGAATCAGTTGGAATCTAAAACCACAAATTATGCCACAAGCTTTATCGATGATGACCTAAGCTTGTGAACAACAGAAATTGGTACTAGAAAGTCAGAAAACAAGCACACAATGATAAAGTTCATATGATAAAGCCTACATTAGCTCAGTTATGATTTAAAAAATTAAACAAAAAGAAAAAGGTATACTAACCCATTCACCAGGACAAAGAGAACGATAGTATTTGGCAAATCTCTCACATTCATTAGATTCTCCTTTTGCGGCCAAGCACCTGTAGTTGATTTCAAAAAAGAAAAAAGAAAATTACATTTGCTAGTTTCCTAACAAACAGAATTTGAAAATTAGCAATCAATATACCTGTGGAACTCAATGTAACGAGTGAAACAATGTCTAGTTTGATTTGTTGTAGGGAAACGAAAGTCAGCTGGGGCTGTTTTCAGTTCAATCTGTGGCAATACAAGAAAAAGAGATAGTACAGAGAAAATGTGAGAACTAATAGATATAACTTGATGTGAATTTGTTTCTTGCCAGCTCAGCGAAAATTCAATCATGACAGTCCAGATTAATTTACCAAAGGAAATATAAAGTAGAATAAATACACACATCTATAAGTTCAGCATGCATGCGCACGCACGCATAAAATTTATAGCAGCTAAACAGCCTTCCATGAGAAACATATGAAAGAAAAGCTACTACAGTTTCATGACGCCACAGAAAGGGCATCTGAAACTTCTTAATGCAGAATCAAAGCATCTTCTGATTCATAGTTCAAAAAGATGTTGGCGGATAACAGAAGCAGCCGCCAAAGATGTTTAAATACATTTACAATAATTTTCAAGGTAGCTTGTAATGCCCATGCCTTAAACTTGTTACAAGTCCAATTATGAGAGCATAATTGAGAGTTTGAGTAGGCTTTATCTTTTGTTGTTGAGACCTAGCTTTATGTTTTTCCTTTTTCTTTTTGGTCAAATAATCCTAGCTTTAAGTTCACTTGTGTTAAAACTGAAGGTTCTTTTTATTTAATTCCTTCTTCTAGCTTTTTATGTGGGAAGAAAATTTTCATGACTCTCTAAGAGTCTTATTTTGGGCGTCCCCTTACATAATTGGATTATATATATAGTTTAGGTACCATCATTTTAAGTCATATTTGTTAATTTGTTAAATGGTTAGCATCCTAATTAGACTCTGGAGTATCTGCTAAAGTCATAATTGTACTACGTGTCCTAGTTCTTATTTGAACATGAGTGCTATGATTCTATAAAAGAAATCTTCATTGGAAGGTAGAACTACTTGAGAAAATTTCCAGCATTATTGCTCGGTTTATCATTTGAGAAAATAAAACTATGGTGTGATTCCTAAGGTCAAAGCCCATATGATTTCTTATTATTACTTTCAAAAAATTAAGAACCAGCTCCAAGCTACTTAACCAAAGAATGGTCATTTAACAAACTTTTGGTTTAGGAAAAGAAAAGATTTCAAATTAATGTTCATAGACATGATTCAAAATTCCCACACCTAACCATCAATTGATGTTCACAAACATAATTCACAATACAATAACGGACTTAGAACAAGAAAGTTGTACAGCATCACAAATGTCATAAATCATCCAAGAACCACATGAAAGTTAACTTCATTAAGTCATTAGATGAGGACACACTAAGTATTTTTATCTTCTATCAATTCAAGGTCAGAATAGAAAAGACACCAAGAAATAAGTTAAAAGTTTTAAATATATATCTGCATGCTTAAACTTGGCCTTTTGCTTTTAAAATATCCTAGTTTCTCTTTAGATAATACCTTCAATTGCACAAATCCACAATTGCATTCCAATATTGTAGATACTTATTGTTGGCTATTCACATTTACTCCCAGAATTCAATAGAGCACTGCACCTAGGTTTGGACAGTGTAGCCTCGAGCAGTGCACCTCGAAGTTCTGCACCTAGGAGAAACTCTCCCTGGAGCAAAGTAAGGTGGTAAAACTTGCTAATAGCACAGCTTGGCAAAGCTTGCTTGGCACTACTAACCTATCAAGCTGGTAGTGGACTTTGCACGAAAAGAACTATAGCATGACGTGGAACAGCTAACCAGCATGCACCACTACATAAAGAGCAGTGGAGCTAATCCGGAAATGGGCACAGGACTCGTGGGTTTACTCCACTTTTGAGATGTCCTGGAGAGTATATTTTTGAGTCACGGATATGGAAATCCTTAAGATACCTCCTTAACCTTAGCGATATTTTCCTTCTCCCTTCGCATAGGTATTGCATTCCTGAATGTAGCGATATCAAGTGATCAACCTTTATATCATCTATCACCTAGAATTCTCCCATGACAAATTTTTAATTCATTGTAACCCATTAACCCATGTTTTTTGCCACAGTTGTCATCTTCATAACTTCCCAAACTCTTCTATAATTTTTATTGGTGGAAATATAATCAAGGTTACAAAGATTACATATTATTAGATCATTCAATAATTAGACAAACTTTGGTCTCTCAAGAATTTCTCTGTAGCTTTCTGTCTGAATCATTCCTATAGCCATACTTTTTCACCATCCTAAGGCACCTTCTTACTTCATCACCTTTACTTGCCATGAACTTGCTCTTTAGGATCTATTCTAAGCTTCTCTCCACCTTCTCACACAACATTGCATTGTAAGTTGGATATTTCCTCTGCTTAGACAGACAACCTTCTACAAATGTCTTTAAAGTATGTCTGAATTTATAGATCAAATGGCATAATGCTTCCTCCAGTACGACCTTCGATGTCAACATGCTTCGCTCTCTATGTAAGTAAGAATATAATCTTCCTCGGTGTCTTCTTAAGTTACTTTAAACAAAATAATTCATAATTGCTATTGAGAAGAAAACGCATTGGTCTTTGAGACAAGATAAACTTACTCTATAACTTATCATTCATAGAAAGGCGAGGAAGGGTGACAAGAGAAACCATTCGTATAATGTGAGCAGTTACTGTTAAAGTTGCCTTTCAAATTATATCCTAGTTTTAGATTAAGTTTTTGTTAGGCAAAACAAACCTCACAGTGAAACTACAATTGCGTATTCCTAGAAAATTTGACTAAATAACAAAACAAATCACATATGTACCAGTTTACCAAGGCAAAGCCTCTATACTTTTATTATACTCAAATAAATGTTTAACTATTAAATTCGCAGAGTAATCCTTTAACCTTTAATTTGTAAAGACCTTAACCGTTAATTTGTAACAAATAAGCCCTTCACATAAATCAATTTTTCATCTGAAATAAAGTCTTCTTTGGGTATAAATCAGAAGGCAAAAGCTTATTTGGGTACAACAAAAGGGCTTAGAAAAATCAAAATAGTTCAAGGTTTTCTTTACTATTTTAGCCTTGTAATATACAAAATGATTCACTAGGCTACAAAGATAAACAATCTATCCTATTATGCGAACTAACGCAGTATTCTACGCACAAATTCTTCATTTGATGTGGAGCCTAATGCAATTCTCAACAATGATGGTTGACCCCTTCTGACTGAGACAACTCTTAACGTATGGTACTAAACTTCTAGAACATTCCGCTTAAAAGTTATGTCAAGTAACACATGTAAAACACTTTTTCCCCTAAAGCAATAAACTTGCAGATCATATGACTTTCAAAATTTTAGTATGCCCCTATTTGTTCAGCATCTGCAGGGAATGAAAAAGTTGCAACTAAAACCTAGAAATGTAAAAAGAAGGTGTCATTAAAAGACCAAAGTAATTGGCCCATCTCAGGTAAAGATGAAAACAATGAACAAATTTGATATCAATGGAGGAAATCTCTATCGAAAACTGATTTTCTTTGATTTTCTTTTTCATATCTGAACCTTGTAAAATATTCGGGGACGGGGGGAAATGAAAAGAAAGCGGGAGGTTACCTCGTCTGCCATTACTGATCCGGCGAATGAGCTAAGACGGTGAATCGCTGATATTTTTCCCTGACGGATTTTAAAATTGATTAGAACCGAATAGCCAATAAATACTCTCCCAGGTTCTCCCATTACGCTCTAATTATGCTATCAGTCCCCGCACTCATCTCACATTTTACATTTAATCCCTCTATTTTAAATTTATGGAAGGGATAAAGCAATATTTGGTCCTTAAACATGACAATTTCTCAACTTAGCCCCTAAATTTTTTTCCACATTAGTCCTCGAACTTGACAACTTTTCCTAGTTTTGGTCCATGTGATGTCATGACACTTTGATATTGTCCCTGAACTTGTCCAGTTGTATCTAGTTTGTACCTATTTATTTATTTTACCTAATTGGTACCTAAACTTATATTCCATCAACCAGGTTGGTACATTCACACTAACACTATTCGTATGTGTCGAAGTGATGCTAACAAAGTCCGACAACAACAAGTGATAGCCTCTTAGTATGCCTGTAACAACCCGATTTAGGGGCTAGTCGAAATAGTGATCTCAGAATCACTAATTTGAGGTTAGAGAAAATTATTTTTATGTTATGTTATGTGTTATAACATGTGTATAAGGATGCATGAAAATTTTGGTGACTTAATTTTAACGATTTCTAGCTAAATTGTGAAAAAAGACTGAATCGCATAAAGTGCGAAAGTTCTATTTTATTTGCTAGAGGTGTCAAATAGCTATGGATTATTAATTGGAGGTCCCAAATGTGCAATTTGGCCTTGTTTAATTGAGATGGCTGGCTAAGAGGATAAGAAAGGTTGAAAAGTCAAAATTTTGGTATGGGTTGGTACATGATGACATAAGCAAAAAGTTAATAATAATAATAAGTGGTCATCTTCCTTCCTCATTTTTCCTCTCTCTGCCGAAATTAAAGAAGAAAACCTCCACGGAAGCTGAAATTTTCAGCCACTTCTCATCACCTCAAGTAAGTGATTTTTGCTAGCTCTCTTGATAAAATTTGTACTTTTGGAGTCCCCAAAGCTTAAGCTAGCTAATGAGGGGAACAATTTGCAACATGGTTGAGAGTCTAGGGACTTATCATGGTAGAGGTTTATGTTGGTTGATGAGTTTTTATGGAAGAAAATGAATGATAGGATGATGATAAACAACTTTTGTGAAAGGTGTTGTTATGGAAACACTTAATTTGGGCTAAAATGCAAAAGTTGTAAATTATTCATTAAGGCATGAAATAGTTGGAATTGTGGATAGTTTTAAGAGGATTAAATGATCATCTAGGCTTGTTTAATAAGAAAATGTGATGAAAATTTATCTACGAGCCTAGGGGCAAAATCATAATTTTGCCAAAGTGTAGGGGCAAAATAGTCATTTTTGCCTAAAGTGTAGATTATGGTGTATTATGATTTATAAGTGATTAAATCAGCAAATTCCATTGTTCTAGATCAAAGAAAACAAGTTTTGAACCTAGAACGGGTGAAAAGAGAAATGTGGGCAAAAGGTCCCTTTCGGCCCTTTCGTCATCGAGGTAAGTTCATGTGCAAATGTGGTAATTACGTATGAGTTATTTTAATATTCCAATGTTGTGTGGAATGTATAATTATGCAATGAATGTATTAAATACTTGTCGCTAAGTTGTTAAGAAAATTGAATCTAAAAATAGTAAGAGACGCAAATAGTATGAAATGATAATAGTTAAGGTTCCGTGTAAGACCATATTGGAATATGGCCTCGGTAAGAGATATTAAATAAGACCATGTCAGGGACATGGAAACGATGGGATATTTCGTATAAGACCTTGTCGGGGACATGGCATTGATATGTTAATTCATGTATAGCCCTATCAGGGTATAATGTCAATGTGACATTATGTGTATGAGACTCAAGGGAGTTAATTAACAATTTCAGTGACTCAACAAGTATTTTGAAAGTTGAGAATGAATATGTTGTAGCATGAGAGGTACATGTATGTGTTAGAACTGAATTGAGATGAATTCGGTATCTGATGAACCCGTAGTGGGTTATGTGTAAATGAGGCACTTCGGTTGCATACTTTATATTTATTAATGCATTGTGTGAATGCGAACGATTATAATATAAAGTTAAGAAAGAAAAGTATTGTGTGAGGATGTTCCCGGATGAACATTTAAAATTGAGAATTACATGTGGATAACTATCCATGAATATATTATTAACGGTGGGTTGTGTGCGTTACCACCTGGTTAATTATTAATCGATAGGCTGTGTGTGATACCATCAACTATATTATTAACGGTGGGCTGTGTGCGTTACCACCTGGTTAATTATTAATCGATGGGCTGTGTGGGATACCATCAATTATATTATTAACGGTGGACTGTCTACGTTACCACCTGGTTAAGTATTAATTGATGGGTTGTGTGCGATACCATCAACTATATTATTAACGGTGGGCTGTGTGCGTTACCACCTGGTTAATTATTAATCGATGGGCTGTGTGTGATACCATCGCTTATAAAATCATTTGGTGGGCTAAGTGCGATACCACCATAAGTATAAATGATTGGTGGGCTATGTGCGATACCACCCTACTAGAGATTGATGGTGGGCTAAGTGCGAAACCACCGAGAGAGTAGTAGTATGAGTGGCATAGTGAAAATGCTTGATGTGTTGTTTTATATGATCATATGGTGATCAGTGCAGGATTGTATGTTAATTAAATGAGCAATTGGCTTGTGGCACGGTTAGAATGCGGTAAGAGGTAGAGTGAGTAAGCTTCAAGAATGGTTGAGTAAGCAACCATGTGTTTATGAGAAAAACTCATTAAAATGCCTTGTAGTTGTGTATATTCAATGAATATCAGTATTTATCAGTTATATGTAGATGAACTTACTAAACATTATTGCTTACTCCTTTCCTTTTTCCCATCTTTTATAGGTTAATTTAGCTAGCTCGGGTTGGAGATCGCTAGAGATGTTTTCACACTATCGAACAGATACTTGGTATGAGGTATCAAGTCCTTATGAGTCATGGCATGTATAGGGCTAGTACTTGAGGTTGATTAAGTCTTTGTAAATGTGCCAAATGTGTTGGCCTAAATGAGCTATGGGATGATTGAAATTGTATTAGAAATAGTCCTACCCCGTGTATGAGAGGAAGACCTTATTTTTTTTTTAAGAATCAAATGTGTTAATTCATGTGTTTTAATTGATGATTTGAAAGTGTTTGAAATAGCATGTGAATGTATGCAATGTAGAGTGGAAAAAAGGGCTTAGTAGATAGCCTCTAAGTGCCCACACGGATAGACACACGGGCGTGTGTCTAGGCTATGTGTTCCCTGCATGTTAGTGTCTTAAGTCAGAATAGACCATGGGCTAACCCCACGGCCGTTTGTATAGGCCGTGTGTGACACACGGTCTATGGCCACCGGCGTGTCAAGGCCGTGTGAAATTTGGCAGTGTCCACCACGGGTGTAAGCCATGGGCGTGTCTTAGGGATACACGGGAGTGTCCCTAGGCCTACACGGGCGTATGGCCCCTGTTTTGTTAAAAAGTTTTTCGAACTCGTGAAAGTTCCTGGAAAGATTCTGATACTTCTCGGAATATATATATATATATATATTTTTGGCCTCTTGGGCTGAGCATGTGCGAGCGACGGGGTTAAATGAAATTTTTATAACCCTATTCTAGATGTTTATGCAAGATTAGTTAGGTAATGCCTCAAGCCCTGTTCCGGCTTGAACACGGGCAAGGGGTGTTACAATGCCACATGGCAAACATAAATTAAGAATTATATTTTATTAATTTATATATTTTTAAATATATTTAATTTTTAATTTTATGTTTGCCACATGAGATATTAAAAGGCTACTACGTGCCACTACCGGATTGGCTATCAGTGCCACTGATGCGACCATAGCTCGGGAGATCACTTCCAAATCCATTGAGCTGCCACGAGGTCCTATAACTCGATCATGAGCTAAGAAATTTGAAGAAGCCTTAGCAAGCTATGTGGATAGAGCTTGGGGAGAGCAAGAGGCCGAATCCAACATTCATGCATGGGTTGGCTCAATTGGCGCCACTTGCAATTTATTGCAAGTTGAACTTAATTTTTAATAAACTCATCTAACTTTAATAAATGAGTTACTGGACTTTATTCAACTTATCTTAGTTTAATTAATAAGTGTTTTTGTTGAACTTTAATCAATAAATGTTGCTCTTAATTAATAAAGTTCCTAGGATTATTTATTGATGCATGAGTTAAGTTCATTTAATTATGCTTCTTTAATTAACTAGTTGCTGAAATAATTGATGCATATGTTTTAGTTCATTTACTTAATGTGTGTTATGTTTAATAAGTGTTTACATGTGTTTAATAAGCTCATTTTAATGTGTTTATTGCAGGATTCTTTTCAAGTCATAACCGTTACAATTCAAGGCTGTTACAGATTAAATAAAGTGGCTGTTCAAGTCATTTTCGGTTACGAAGTAAAGGGGCTGTTACAAAGGAGGTTTATACATCATTTAAGGAGGTTTTAAGGAGCATTATATCATCTATTTAATTTCGGCAGCAACCTTTTCAACTATCAGCCCGTTTTTGCCATTTTAAAGGTTAATTCAAGCATTGAAATACCATTAAGGAGCTGGTTAATAAGTTGGTGTCTATTCGGTTGGCCAAGGGCTAACTCAAGAGTCATTTTTCAAGCAATTAAAGTCATTCATTCAGCTGAATTGAAGTGAATTCAAGAATGGAGTTATTTGGCTCAAGAATGTGAAAAGACTTGAGTTTTATTTCAGCTTTTAAATGGCACATTAAGTTGAATGTTTGTGACTGTTCGACTAGCCTATTCTAACACTATAAATAGATGAAATCAGCCTTTGTAGAAAAAAAATTTTGGTTGAATATATATGAAATCTTTGAATTGTGAGTTATCCAATTCTCCTTATTCTTACAGAATTGATTTGACTTATCAAGCTTAGCTTGTGGTGTCTATCCATTCCTTGTTTCTGAATTTATCACTTTCATAGTGTGGCGTTCATCATATACCAAAGTTCCTATCATCCTTGATAGTGGGTCGAGGTTCATCATATACCAAGGTTCCTATCATTCTTGATAGTGGGTCAAGGTCTTTTCTTTGCTGTTTTTCTTAAAAACTGAAATAATCTAAGAGCCATTTGAGATTCAGGTCAACAATCAAGTATTGTTGGTTTATTTTCGGCCTTAGTAAATTTATCATTTGTTTTGTTAAACCTTTTTGTTACTAATTTCTAAGTTATCTTCTTCTTTCTTTAAGCCTTTTCTTTGACAAGCCTTTGTTTGTTTGAAACGATCCATTTTTACTCAAACTCACGATCGGGCAACAAATGACTCGAATCAATCACAAGACGAGTTCATATTAGCCACGTTAGCACAAACTAACAGTGTTAGCATCGAGGTAGCAAAATGGTTGACAAAATACAAGTTCAAGTATCAACTAAGTCTAAAAAAATTTGGTACCAACTAGGTATAAATGGACAAGTTAAGGGGGCAAAATATATATTAACCCCCCCCCCAAAATTATGTTTTTTTATAAAAATTTAGGTGATGTCGTAGTATAATCTCAGAATTCCATATCATCATAAAGATAAAAATTAGGAAATGTGTCAAGTTCAAGAGCCAATGTTGATAAAAAAAGTTTACGGACCAAATTAAGAAAAATTACAAGTTCATAAACTAAATGTTGTATTATCCCTTTTAGGGCTTTAGTTATTTTATTCTTTTGATTTAATAATTGAAATTCATTTCATGATTCCTCATAAGAGTTTCATAAATTAGATTATATGGATTTTTTTTTAAAAAAAAATACTTGTTTACTTGAGTAATATAAATCCGCGTGAAAGCCATGTAAGCAAATGCATATCAACTTTTACACTACTTTTTGAAATATTGCTAGGAATCTTACAATCTTCATTCCAAAATCAAGAAACTTACAACCTTAAACTTTATATTTTTATTTATTTATTTAGCCTTCCACACGTGTAATATTGACCAAGTGAGAAATTTATTTTAGAAAAATGCCACATAATACAATTTAATGGAGGGTATTTGACAATTTATTAATTGAAATTCTATAACACCCAATATCCGATCTAATCACCAGATTTGAGCTATGGAATGCCACATTCATTGTCAGAGCAACTACAATTTCAATTCCAATTTAATTCAATTATTTACACATGTTATTATATTCCTTATGTAATCATGTCATGTTATAAAATCAATTTTGGGGTTAGAACAAGCTTACAAAAGCTCTTTCGATAACCCACAATCGACTGAGGACAAAAATGTAAAACTTTCAAACTTTCTCAGGTTGGGGTCATGACCATGAAAGAATCATGTCCCAGCTTCTAGGGTAGAGGCTCATCCCTGCAACTTCAATTATTCAATGTCACTACTTCAACAAGGGACGTCACGACATTGAGGGTTGATGTCGTGACTTCCATAGGGTGGTGTTGTGACATTGAAGGCAACCCCCTTAAAAAACTTGCATCATTTGATTCAACCTATGAATTTCTTAACACATTTGGTTCTTAGACCTCAAATTGCAAATTTTACTTAACGTATATGCTTGTTTACATAACTTAAACATTTCAACCTTATGTTACACACACACACACATATATGTACACATATCATATACAGGTCATGTACCATAAATTAACTAACCATTATAACCAAAATACAAAATCGACAATTTAATACTTGAAACTAACTGAATCCTGGATACATGCCACAGAAAGAACTGTACAAATATTGTTGAGGCAAGAGTTATAGTTTGGATGTTGGATCAATCCTCGAGTCTTCAATATCTACAATTAGCTGCGCACGAAATAAACAAACCATATGTAGGAAATATACTATTGCAAAACAAAATCATTAGCACTGATTGGATAATAAATCATGTAAATAAATGAAATAATAACTGTGTCATGGAAGAACTGTAACACCCTTTACCCGTATTAAACACCGGAACCGAGTACGAGGCATTACCGGACTTAACGCACTAGAACATACAACTTTGGGCTATAAAATTTCATTCCAACTTAAAACTTCCCATTCACATTAAAAACATCCTCATTATGGGCCTACGAGGCCTTAAACATGCAAATGGAGGGTCATGGAATCAAACTGGGAACTTTTGTATACTTAGAAAAATTTTGCCTTAACGGGGCCACACGCCCGTGTGAAATGGGACACGCTCGTGTGGGTAGGCCGTATGGTCACACATACCCATGTCCCTAGCCCGTGTGAGATTTATTTTTCATTTCGAACCTACAAGGGTTTTCACACGGCCAGACACATGCCCGTGCCCCTGGCCTATATTCTCCACACGGCCGGACACGCCCGTGTCCCTGGCCCGTGTTCTCCACACGGCCTAGACACGCCCGTGTCCCTGGCCCGTGTTCTCCACACGGCCTAGACACACCCGTGTCTTCATCTGTGTGTGAAAACCTGGATATTTTGTTTATGACGTCAACAACCTCATAAGGGGCACACGGCCTAGGCACACTCCCGTGTGTCTAGCCCGTGGTCGACACTAACTTGCAACATTAACATGCAGGGTACACACGACCCAGTCACACGCCCATGGGACTAACCGTGTGTCACACACGGCCTAGACACACGCCCGTGTGCCTACCCGTGTAGACAAGAACAAGGCTATTTGCCAAGCTCTTTTTATCACCCAAACTCCTTCAACATAAATCACATTCAACCATTAATCAAACAACCCAATCATGCATCATACCCGTTCGTGAATAACCTCATCTTTTCATATATTAATAATAATGAGCCATCAACTATGGCTATATACAAAAAGTTCATCATTGAAGAGGCCAACACACTTGGCCAAAATAACAAGACATTACACTAAGTCTAGCCCCTATACATGCCATACTCAAAATGCTAAGTCTAAATATACCATGATGTGCTGATAGTGTGGATGATCTTGTACTTATCTTCGTATCCCGAACCGGCTCTTTGACACTATAAAACAAGGGAAAATAAAGGGAGTAAGCTTTAAGCTTAGTAAGTCTACGTGTAAACAATAAGCATCATACCATGTGCTAATCAACCAATAACATTTCACACTATGTAAGAACAATTCACATTAACATAAACATGTTTACTCATCTCAACTCTTACCACATTCCAACCATATAACTTATATATTGCTCACATTTACTTGCACATATACTGCATTCATCACTACAAGGCCACATGAAATATTCATATAGGCAAATTTCTCGATGAACCCTTCGGAATAATATTAGGTACCCGGTGGTTTCGCACACAGCCCACCATTAATTAGTAATAGGGTGGTATCACACATAGCCTACCAACAAGAATAATTAAGGTGCTATCGCACATAGCCCATCAAATGATAGTATAAACGATAGTATCGCACATAGCCTATCGTGAATAAATAATAAGGTGGTAATGCACATAGCCCACCAACAATGATAATTACGGTGGTATCGCACACAACCTACCAAATAATAATTACAGATACTTGTTCGTACTTACATTTCTATTCCGAGGTTCATATGAGAATTACTCATTATCTAACATTTTCAATCAGTCTCACCAATAAGTATTTGCATCCAAACATTACATCAATAGGTACATCATGAGTATTAAGGATGTATCGTTTACAAGTAAACTTAACTCGGTTCAAAATGTGTTAATTAATGGTTTAGTCTGTAACCTTGCCTTTTCCTCGGTCAAGGTTGTTTCCATGCTCTTCTTGATCTATAATAATAAAATTCACTCATTCAATCACTATATAATTTATGATACATCAAAATTTCTACTTAGGCAAAATGACCATTTTGCCCTTATACATTGGTAAAATTACGATTTTGCCCCTAGACTCGTAAATCATTTTTCATCACATTTCTTCATTAAACAATCCTAGCTAAACATTTATTTCTCTTACAACAACTCACAAAACCAATTATTTCATGCATTTATGACTCATTTACATCTTTTACAAATAAGTCCCATTTAGGTGTTTTCATGATAACACCTTTCACAAAAGTTGTTCCTTAACCCACTAACATTCATTTTCTTCCATAAAAACTCAGCAAATAACATGAACACTCTCATGGAAAGCCCCTAAACTTTCAACCATTTTGCAAATTTGTAACACCTCTAACCCGTATCCGTCGCCGAATTAGGGTTACGAGGCATTATCAACTAAACCACAACTCAAAATAGTCTTTTAATCTAAAATTATGCACACAATTAAATTAACTCATTCACAAACTTCTTATATTTTTGTTTATTTTTAAACTCGAATAGTAACTAGCAGCCCAAACATATAAATCACATTCACACATATGTATTACTTAACTGACTAAAAACCAAACATGCTTTACTACTTATAATACATAAGCAATTCATGCTTTAAAATTTAAACATATCAATATTATTAATTTAATCACTTATTCGACCCAACTAATTTACTCATATCATAATATATATACTTTATAACTTCAATACCTGAACCTTATGACCAAAGTTCATAGCATTCGAATTCCTAAATAATCATCAAAATCTGTTTCATTTCATATACACCAATCCATCCATTTATAAACATCTATTTCACTACTTAATTACCAAACATACCAATCTATGTACTTATGCACATTCACTTATTAAGTCTGAACAAGACATACCATTTAGCCTATTAAATATCCATGCATGAAATACTAGCAAACATTACCAATTAGTCGAATAATATCTTGTTCATTACCAATTCATATGCACTTTACAATAATATTATTAATCATATTCAGTCATAAATAGGCAAAACATATTACACCCAACTCACATGCTCAATAACCGATCCAAAATTTCATGTATCAAACCATTCATCACTCCATCTATTCGGCTATCAAATTACCTATAAAATTTATACCCATTTCATCAAAATAAAATTCACCCTTTTTTAGCACACTTAACAATTCAAACATATCTATTTCACATACAAAATATCAAATTTAAACCTCATATGCTAACCATTCAAATATATACCAATATCAAAATCACATGCTTATCATAATGAACCAAATACTAAGACCGAATTTACTACCACATATTTTAGCACATTTCGTAATCAATCATTGAACCTTTAAATAACGAACCACTATTAAACATGTCATAGGTATATCTATTTGTTTTACCCATCACTAGCCGAATATAACTACACATCATTTATCACTTTCAAGCCTATTCACAAGACAAATTATTCATTATAAATGAGTCAAAAATAAGCCACAACCGAAACACATTCATTACATCATATTTTACATGCATGATATTACTTCCCAAATAAACTTAAACCATAAACAATTATAATCGAACTCAAGCATGGAAATCAAACACATTAAGCATTTAACCAAGAACATATGAAACCAAGCTTAAACATAATGAATAAGCCATTTTCACATGGCTCATATTTACATACCCCAAAATCAAGTATAATAACTAGTCTATACATGCCATAAGTTCGAATTCAAACTTAACAAAATACCGAAAAGAGTCGATAGTGTGATAAACTTCTCTGACGATCCCCGAGCTGGTAACCAACTTCCAAAATCTATAAAAAAAAGAGCAAACATACACACAATAAGCTTTCACAGCTTAGTAAGTCATAAGCATTTAAAACATTTAATCATATACAAAAAATTATTTAGTCAATTCAGATTAAATCGTTATTAACTCATGTACATTTCCAACTTAATCTCATATATCAAAACATATAAGTTTTGCATAAATTCTACTTTTACGGAATACTCATTCAAACATTAGTATAACTAACCTTTACTTTCTACAATCCATATACATCAATAGGCCGAATACTTATATGTTCAAATATACCATCACATAATTCATATTACATATAACTTTATATCATGAATTCAAATATCCAACTTACCTTATTTTCATAACTTAGCATGAATACATACATGAGCCTTTCTAACTCAATTTTATACTCGATCTTAACTTATCATTGCCCATTGAACCATTCGGAATTAAAAAGGATACTTGGATAATCGAACATATCGTACAATACCTACGTCCCAGACGTGGTCTTACATGCAATCACATAACGATGCCACTGTCCCAGACAGGGTCTTACACGTAAATCACAAGTTGACGCCAACGTCCCAGACGTGGTCTTACACGATAACACATAACGGAATCCTATGTCCTGACATATGTATCCTAACTATTCCTAAGGTTCGTACGAGACTTTCGGACATCGTAACTCGATCGAATCAAACTCGTAAATATAGCTCCCAAGCTCAGTGATATTCGACCATCACATATATATTTATCAAGAATTTAATTCATCATATAAAATTTACATATATTCAAAATTAACAACATTTAAATGCTTATAAACTTACCTCGGATATCGACGGACGGAAATAAACGACTATTCGATTATTTTTGTTTTCCCCCTATCTGAATCCGTTTTCTTTGGTTCTTGATCTAAACATATTAAAATTAAGCTTATTTAAACACCATTTAATTCAATTTAGTCTAAAAACACATAAATGGGAAAATTACCACCCCTAACATTTTACAGTTTTCACAATTTAGTCCCTATTGCATAAAACACAAAATATGCAAAATTTCATAGTCCCATGCTTAGGCCGAATCTACCCCATGATCATACAAGTCCATATATTTCATTTATTTCACATTTTAGTCCCTCCATTTATTATTTTTACAATTTAGCCCAATTACTCAAAATCATCAAAATTTCCAATACAAAACATTTTAATATATCACATATCTTTAATATTTTATCATCAAACAACAAAAATCACAAGCTATCATCAATGGCAAAACCAAAAATCATCATCAAATCCAAAAAT
Organism: Gossypium australe; assembly: GCA_005393395.2. Classification (NCBI taxonomy): domain Eukaryota; kingdom Viridiplantae; phylum Streptophyta; class Magnoliopsida; order Malvales; family Malvaceae; genus Gossypium; species Gossypium australe. The sequence goes on from CM016617.1 coordinate 43,354,275, forward strand.
TAGGACATGGGCTTTGTAGTACTCGAAGCAACGATCATAAAAATGTAGAAATTATCAAAAATCGAACAAATTACATACCTTAATTGAGCCTAATGAGTGCCGAACCTAAAACCACATTCAAAGCTTTATTTTCTTCTCCACTTTCGGCAATTAGAAAGATGAACATGCAAACATTTCATTAATGTTTTATTATATTACATTAATTTGCTAAATTACCATATTAACCTTTATAATTTAATATACACATTGTGTATACAAAGTACATAACCATCCATCATTATAATTCATGGTATAATTGCAACATAAACACCTCCCATTAAAAGAACAAAGCAATTTAGCACTTTAACAAATAGTTAGCAACTTTTACCATTTACGCAATTAAATCCTTTTATTAAATCGGACACTCAGACGATAAAATTAAATCATGAAAATTTCACAGATATAAATTCACACAGTAAAAACACAGATAATAATATTTAAATATTTTGACTCAGATTTGTGGTCCCAAAACCACTGTTCCAATTAGGGTCGAAACCGGACTATTACAAAATTAGTCCCCTCATTAGCTAGCTTAAGCTTTGGGGGTTCCAAAAGTACAAAAATCATCAAGAAAGACCTCTAAAATCACTTATTTGCAAGAGATTTGTTTTGCTGAATATTTGAACTACAAGAACTCTAATTTCCCTTCGATTTTCGGTGGTAGAAGAAGCATGAATAGTAAAAGATGATATCTCTTTTATTCATCTTATTTTATTTATTTTTCTATCACCTAATTTCACCAAAATTTTGACCAAAATTTAATGCTCTTGTCTCCTTGTCTCTATGGCCGGCCAACACACTCTTAATGGCCTAATTGCACTTTAAGGACCTCCAATTTAATATTCTATGGCTATTAGACACCTCTACCTTATATAATAGAACTTTCGCACTTTATATGATTAGTCATTTTTCACAATTAAGCATGAAATCACCAAAATAAATGAACCAAAATTTTCATACATCCATATAATTATGCCATAGCACATAAAATAATATCAAAATAATTTTCTTCAACCTCGGATTAACGGTCCCGAAACCACTGTTCTGACTAGCCCCGAAATTGGGCTGTTACAACTATCCCCCCTTTAGAGATTTTCGTCCTTGAAAATCTTACCAGTAAAAAGGTTTGGGTACTATTCCCTCATGGCTTCTTTTGGTTCCCACGTAGCCTCTTTCACACCGTGTTTTTGCCATAACACTTTTACTAAGGCTATGCTCTTGTTCCTCAACTGTTTAACCTCTCGAGCCAATATCTTAATTGGTTCATCTTCATAAGTCATATCCGGTCGAATCTCAATTTCTATTGAGGGGATCATATGCGAAGGATCGGAACGATATCGCTGCAACATCGACACATGAAACACGTTGTGTATTATCTCTAACTCTGCCGGCAAAGCCAATCGGTAAACCACTGGTCCAACCCTCTCAATAACTTCATACGGTTCTATGAATCATGGGCTCAATTTGCCTTTTCGACAAAATCTCAATATTTTCTTCCACGGGGATACTTTCAGAAATACTTTGTCACCTACTAGAAATTTGATTTCTTTCCTTTTTAAATCTGCGTATGACTTTTGTCGATCTGAAGTCACTTTCAGACTATCACAGATCACTTTCACTTTCTCTTCGGTCTCTTTAACTAGATCGACCCTGTGAATTTGCTTCTCACTAAGCTCTGTCCAATACAAGGGAGTCCGACACTTGCGACCATATAAAGCTTCGTACGGTGCCATCCTTACACTCGACTGATAACCGCTGTTATAGGCAAATTCAACCAAAGGTAGATATTTTTCCCAACTACCTTCGAACTCTAACACACAGCATCAGAGCATATCCTCAAGAACTTGAATCACTCTTTCGGATTGGCCATCAGTTGAGGATGGAACGCTGTACTAAAATTCAATCTCATACCCAAGGCTTCTTGTAATTTCTTCCAAAACCTCGAAGTAAACCTCAGATCTCTATATGAGATAATAGATATAGGTACTCCATGCAATCTCACCACCTCAGCAATATACAACTTGGCCAGCTTATCAAGTGAATAATCCACACGCACTGGTATAAAGTGAGTTGACTTCGTTAATCTATCAACAATGACCCACACAACATCTTTCTTTCTCGGAGTCATAGGTAACCCCATTACAAAATCCATGGTGATTTGATCCCATTTCCACTCTGGAACCATCACTGGCTGCAGCAATCCCGAAGGTACTTGTTGCTCAGCTTTCACTTGTTGACAGATCAAACATTTTGTAATGAACACGGAGACGTCTCTTTTCATACCCGACCACCAATACAATTTCTTCAAATCATTGTACATTTTTGTGCTGCCTGTATGTACTAAGAAACAACCACTGTGTGCTTCATGTAAAATTTCCCGGATCAACTCATCATCCTTAGGTACACAAACCCTGTCATGAAACATTAAACAACCATCTGAACTCACCTGGAAATCAGAGTCATTCCCCGATTCGCACTGAGCTCTCTTAGCTTGCATCTCACTATCATTCTTTTGAGCTTCACATATCTGCTGAATAAATAACGGTCTAGCCCTCAACTCAGCCAATATAGCACCATCATCAGACAGCGCTAAGCTCGTACTCATAGCTATCAAAGCATACAAGGATTTTCTGCTCAAGGCATCCACAACCACATTCGCTTTCCCGGATGGTAATCGATTACTAGCTCATAATCCTTCAATAATTCGAGCCACGTCCATTGTCACAAATTCAAATCCTTTTGGTCCATCAAGTACTTTAAACTCTTATGATCGGTGAAGATTCAACACTTCTCACCATATAAATAATGACACCAAATCTTCAAAGCGAAGACGATTGCAGCCAACTGTAGATCATGAGTCAGATAATTCTTCTCATGCGGTTTTAGCTGTCTCAAGGCGTAAGCTACTACCTTACCCTCCTGCATCAACACATAACCAAGACCATTTAATAACACATCACTGTAAACCACAAACTCTTTCCCTGACTCAGGTTGTACTAAAATCGACGCCTCAGTCAACAATGCTTTTAATCTATCGAAACTGTTGGTATTTTTCAGTCTATTCAAACTGTTGGTAGTTTCATCATCGAGGTAGCAATCATGGAGAACCCCTTTACGAACCGTCTGTAGTACCCCGCTAAACCCAAAAAGCTTCTCATTTCTGACACATTCCTTGGCAATTTCTACTCCATAATAGTCGAGATCTTACTCGGATCAACTCTAATGCCATCCTTCGACACAACGTGTCCTAAGAATCCGACCTCTCGGAGCCAAAACTCATTCTTGCTGAATTTAGCATACAACTATTTGTCTCTTAAAGTCTGCAAAACAATTCTCAGGTGCTTTGCATACTCATTCTCACCCTAAGAATAAATTAATATGTCATTCGATAAAAACAACTACAAACTTATCCAAATACGGTTGGAAGATGCGGTTCATTAAATCCATAAAAATCGCAAGAGCATTCGTTAGGCCAAATGGCATCACAAGTAACTCATAATGGCCATACCTCATCCGAAATGCAGTTTTCAACACATCTTGCTCCTTAACCCTCAACTGGCAGTAGCCAGACCTTAGGTCTATCTTAGAGAATACCGTAGCTCCCTTCAATTGGTAAAATAAATCATCTATCCTTGGCAAGGGATACTTATTCTTCACTATCACCTTGTTGAGTTGTCTGTAGTTTATGCACAATCTTATCGACCCATCTTTCTTTTTCACAAAAAGTACCGAAGCACCCCACGATGAATAGCTCGGTCTTGCAAAACCTTTATCCGTTAACTCTTGCAACTAAACCTTTAATTCTTTCAACTCCAATGGTGTTATCCTATATGAGGCAACCGAAATAGGTGCTGTACCCAGAACTAACTCAATCCCAAACTCGACCTCTCTAACTAGAGGCAATCTGGGTAACTCTTTCGGGAACACAATTGGATACTCGCATACCACCGGCACTGATTCAATCTTTACCTCTAACTCTTGAGTATTTAGCACAAAGGCAAGATAGGACTCATATCCTTTTCTCAAGTATCTCTCGGCTACCATAGATGAAATTATCACATGCAAACTATCCGATCTACCTGATTCAACCCGAATGACATCTCCATTTACACATTTCAATTCAATAAAGTTACTACCACAGTTCACTAAAACATTATGAGTAGTCAACGAATCCATACTAAGAATCAAGTCAAATACATCAAACGGCAACAACATGAGATTTGCCGGAAAATAATGACCTCTAATCGTCAAAGGACAATTCCTACACACCATGTCAACTAGCACATGTAACATCCCAAAAGTTAGGGGTTAGTAGTTTTGCTTAAATCCATGTTGTGCTTATTTGGCTTGCTATTTGAGTGTGTTTGGGGGTCTTATAGAGGTTTGGGTTCAAGGTTGAGCCTTGGAAAAATTTTGGATTTTTGGTCTTTAGTGGAAAGGGCTATGGAAAGTAGGACTTAAGTTTAATTGTGTGTGTTTAAGAGACACAAGGTGAGTACTTGGTGGAGTGGTGGTGGCGTCATTGGCAAAGCAAGGTGGAAGGAGTTCGAATCCCACTGTTGGCAATTGAATGCATTTATTTTGCTCAGAAGGAGATAAGAGGTGAGTTGGAATCAAACACTGATGGAGAAGTGTTTGAATGGGTCAAACGGTTCAAATGGATGAAGGAGAGGATTTGTAGGAGGAAAAAGGGGAGAAAATAACGGGATTCAAGTGGGGGAAGAGTTGGCCGAATATGGGGATGTAGATAGGAAAATTCATCCAAAAAGGGACTTGGTATTTTGTAAGGGTATTTTTCGGTTTTGTCAAGGGAAGAGCCAAATTTTTCTAGCTCTCTTGGGTGTTTTTGCATTTTGTACACTTTTTTTTTGAAGCTTTTCAGGTTTCCTCTATTGAATTGTGCTATTGTCGAATCTCCCAGTCTCACCCTTCCTCTCTTACACTCGGCTTTTCATTTTTGGTCTAATTTTGCTTGCTACCTAATCACTTTTGGCCGAACTCCCCTTTCCATCTCCTTTCCCCACGTTCTTTTCTACTTTTTCTCACTTTTCTCTCTTGTGTCTCCCATAGCCGATTGCTTGGCTGCCAATTGTCGAAAGGGTTTCATCTTGATTCATAGTGACTATTCTCAGTTGATAAGCTTTCCTCTCTATTCGGTTTTTCTTTGAGCAAGGTAATGATTCCTTTTTCTTTATTAATTTTCTCCTTTCTCTCTTTTTCTCTCTTCTAAAACCGATCTCTCATCCTGTTTCTTTTGACGAAGGATGGATCAGTCCATTTCGTTCTACCTCAAACCTTTTGGTTCTTTTGGTGTGGGTCAAAACTGTTGGAGGGTTAGCATACCCTCTCGTCGTTCTTCTAACGTGTGGTTCTCGAGAGTTGGTTGGTAAGTAAGGTGGTGGCCGAATATAGGTGATGGGGTTTTAATATTAGGTTGTTCTTATTCTAGCCGAAAGGCTCCTATGTTTTAAGTTGGATGTGATTTGTTATAGCTAACACTTCTTTTCGGTTTTAACATTCTAAGGGACTCGGCGGGCTTAAACCAAGGAATCGTTTATACAATCTTCCCTTACAGGGAAATTCTCGGATTGTTGGTGAGTGTTGTAGATTGTTTCATCAATCTTAATGCTTGGAAGATGTGGTATTAGGTTTAAGATTAACTGTTAGTCAACATTGATTTCAGGTGTGTTGGAGAAAGTGCCGAGTACCGCAAATCGTATCAGGTGTGTACTCACACCATTCTGATTATAGATCAACAAAAGCCGAAAAGCCGAAAAGCCGAAAAGCCGACAATCGTGCCCATTCGAGCGTTCAAGCGCTCGTAGTGGCAAATCGAGATACGAATCGTGGCGTTAAGTTGTTGAGAGTGTCACGAACACTCTCACGATACCGAGGCCGTAACGGGCCTAACCAGGCCGAATCGAGCTTAGCGGGCCCAATAGGCTATTCGGCCCACATGGGCGAAATTGATGGAAAATTGTTAAGCAATAAATTTGAATGTGAAATCTGCAAATTTGAAACTGAAACCATGCGTTTTGGGCCACAGAGTGTGTGGGCCAGTTTGGGCCTAAAATCTGTTTTAGGCCCAATAGTTCCGTAGAGACCTAAAAAGGGTCCCGAGTCGCTCGAGGCGACAATAGGCCTCTAGAAAGGCCGTTATATGTGACATTACTGAATTACCCTCGAAGCGTAAACTGACCGATATACCCCTAAAGGGCAAAATGATGAAAACGCCCCTACATGTTATATGGTTATTATTGTATGCGATTTATGATTATTATGGTATGTTTATTATTGTATGATACATTCATGTGTTATTATGCTGCATGGGGATGGGATTATTAATACGAAGGAAGTGCTAATAGGATTGCATGGTCGCTTGACGACTGTGGATCCACCGAAGGCTTTTTAGCCACCGAGCAGCCATGCTGCACTGATAAGTTAGTGCCGCAACCGGTGCTACATAAGGAGTGTACGGATGGGTGGGTCGATTAAATCCCCACAGGAGTGTACGGTTGGACAGGAGACGGAGTGCAGGGCTGGTATGGGCATTAATGCATTGCATATACGGATTATATTATATTATTGAGATGGGCTTAGTCCCAGATATTTACGATATGTGACATATGATACGGGTTAAGGCCCAACCGACCCTATTTTGGGCTAAGGCCAAATTGCCACCGTTATTGTAATGGGCTTCGACCTGGATTGTTGTGATGCATGTTTATACCGACGAGGGTTGTACACACTGAGTTTTCACAAACTCACCCCCCCTTTTTAATTTTTCTCAGGTAATCCTCAGTAAGCAGTTCGACGTTCTGGAGGACTCGGAGATGGCCACACTACGAGCAGTTTGGATTTTAGTATTTTACTTTTTCTTTATTTTGGGTTAATATTTTGTAATAAGGCCTCTCTTAAATTTCGGGTTTTTAGTTTTGGATTTTTAATTTATTATGTTTTAAATCTGCTCAACATTGAATTGCGGTTTTCCAAAACAATATCTATTTTCAAAACACTACGCTTTCGCAACTGAGTTGTAAATATCACGTTTTCATAAGTCAATTGTTTTAAATTAAGCTTCCGCATTGAACAAGGTTTTGGTAATGACTTCTTAATAAATGTCGATTATTAATAACAATCGCAAACTGGGACTTTAGTTTTTAAATATCAAGAAGGGTTTTCAATGAAAACGCGATTTTCGAAAAGCACCTCAATGTGACACGCCAGATTCGGGCCTAACTTCTAGGCCGGGTTTGGGGTGTTCAACACATGTTTGCCTAACAGGTTTGACGCTTTTACTACAAATTCCGTAGACTCAACAATCATACTCATGCTAGATGCCAATTTCATGCAAATATAAGAATGGGTAGACCTCGGATCAATCAAAGCAACAACAGAGATATCATGAAGGGAAAAAGTACCCGTTATCACATCTGGAGAGGATACCTCTTCTCGAGCATGAATGGCATAAGTCCTTGCAGGTGCTTGACCCTCTGATCTCACAATAGAGTCTCTAGGTGCACCTCTACTACTAGTCCCACCTCCCGGGTTCTTTTGTGATCTACCACTCAAAGACACAGTGCTTGATCTTATTTCTTACTTTCTTTCATTCTCATCCCTCTTAGAACAATTCCAGATAAAATGATCGGGTGAACCACACTTGTAACAATTACAGTCACTTCCCCAATAGTCCCCAGTGTGTTGCCTACCACAATTTGGACACTCCGATTTATTAGACTTTGGATTGCCCATGATTTTCATCGAGGTGGCTTGAACTCTCAAGCTCGAGTATGTATTACCTCGATCTCGGTGTGAATATCCAACAGACGCAGTTGTCCGAGGGTTCATTTCCTTGGACCTTTTTGATTAAGCTTGGAACGATTTACTCATTGGCCTCTTTCTTGCATCTCGGGCCTCACTCATGGCTTTTCCCTTTTCCTTATTCAGATCCTCGGCCTTACATGCCCTATCAACAAACACCACAAATTCTTTCAATTCCAAAATCCCAACTAGCAATCGATATCCTCATTCAGCCCGTCTTCGAACCTCTTGCACAAAATAGCTTCCGTAGACACACACTCTTGTGCATACTTGCTAAGCCTAACAAACTCGTGCTCATACTGTGCCACAGTCATTTTGCCTTGCTTCAATTCAAGGAATTCTTTCCATTTCTGATATACAAATCTCTGACTTATGTACTTCTTTCGGAACTCTTCCAAAAAGAAGTCCCATGTCACTCTTTCCCTTGGAACTACCGACGTCAACGTTTTCCACCAACAATATGCCGAGTCCTTTAGCAATGACACAGCACATTTCAAGCTCTCCTTAGGTGTGCAGGAGACTTCATCGAATACTCGTATTGATTTCTCAAGCCAGAACTCCACCCTCTCGGGGTAATCATCGATATTAGCTCTGAATTCCTCAGTCCCTTGTTTCCAAACCTTGAGGAGCCATATGAACTGGCTGAGGTATAAGAGGGGTGGAGGAGGTTGAGCATTAGGGTTCGCTCGTACATACTCCGTGTACCAATTACTCATCATTTGGAGAAAGGCTTCTCGAGCCTCTTGATAAATCGTAAAAGCAACATATTTTAATCCCACATTTAATATGCTTTTGGATGATTTAAGCCTCGATTGATATAAAAAGGTGCTCTTAATCCTTTCTTTTCATGTCCTATACCCAGGAAAGCACCTGAGGATGAAAATAACATAAAACGGGCCCAAAACGGAGTAAATGGGCCATATCATTAAATCCACTCGGCCTGGACTTAAGCCCACACGGCCGTGCCACATTGATCATCTAGAACACGGCCTTACCCCCGAGTCACACAGTCGTGTCTTATTAAAGAAGTCAGAACTTGGTTTGAAGACTAGTCACACGGGCGTGTGACATGGCCGTGTCCCTATCATGGCAAAAAGCAATTTCATTCGGATTTGGATACTTTGGGGCGAAGAAACACATTCCAAGAGCCTATATAAACCCCTAAGTATTACCTGAAAGGGGGCGGTTAGCTAGGGCAAGGAGCCAACCTGAAAATGTTAGAGTTGTGGGAATCACTCGAAGATAGCCAGTTGATCCATCTCTAGAAAGCCGGAATTCTACTCAAGACGGCGGATCTCTCCTTCAATTCCTTCAGGGAGTTTTAAGGATTTCTTATGTTTTGTTTTATCTTTTCTTCTGAGATGTTTTCTTTATTTGTTATGAACTAAACCCTTCAGATACCTGAAGGGGATGAAACCTAGATGAATCTTGTTATTATTTTCTGAACTATAAGATAAATACTTGATTTGTTCTGAATTATGTGTGCTTAATTCTTGTGTTAATGTTTCCGGGATATTAATTCAAGTATGATGTGCTTAGGTGGTGGAGAAAAAGTCCCTACCTAGTCATAGATCTAGCATAATTAAAGCGGAGTCGTTCGCGCGCCTAGAGATAGGGTGACGAGATTTTGCTGGATTAGGGTGAAACCTAATATGGGAATCCATAGATCGATTTACTGCTATTCTAGGGGGTTATTAAGTGAGAAAGAGATTTCCATTAATTAACCTAGGGTTAAACGTTATTCGCTTCGAGAGAGGGTTTAATATACATTAGGGAGTCCTACGGATCAAGTCAAGTGAATAAATCGTATGGTTCAGTGTTAGATAACAAGTGAAATCTAGGTTGATTCTTCCTGAGGGTATCGTCTTAAATCAACTAAGTTTTCCCTCAAGTTATTTCCCAGTTCATTCTTTTTGTCTTTGCGTCTTTAGCTTAGTAGTAGGTAAGTCTAAACAACTTCACCTATTTTAGGCTAGATAATAAAAAGAAGGTTAGTATTAGTACTTATAGTTCCTTTGGGTTTGACAACCGGTCTTGCCTAAGCTATACTACTGTTCGATAGGTACACTTGCCTTTAATCGTTGTCAGAGTTAGTTTGCAGGTTCGATCATTCTCTTTATAGATTTTAAGACTCTGATTCAAGCGATCAAGTTTTTGGCATCGTTGCCGGGGAATGAAAATATTAAGAAAGCTCTATTTTTAATACTTTAGACATTATTTTTAATTTTCGCAATTTACTTTTATTTTTATTTTTTTCGGTTAAATTTTGATTTTGCTAAACTTTCTTTCTTTCTTCTCCTAGCAGGTACCTCTAGTTTATGACTAGAAGGAACCCGAAAGGACCACTAATATACGATAGTGAAATTGAAGCTACCGTTCGTAGGACTCACAGAGAAATCAAGCAAGCCTTAAATTACACAGAGGAAGACCAAGAGGGTAGATCCAATCCTACTGAAGGGAAGGACGAGAATAATCCACAGCCACATGATGTGGGAGAAAACAATGCTCCACGTACTATGTTTGATTATGCTAAGCCGCATTTAACAGGAGCAGAATCGAGTATTGTTAGGCCTGCTATAGCTGCTAATAATTTTGAATTAAAACCTAACACAATACAAATGATTCAACAATTTGTTCAATTTGATGGTTTACAGGACGAAGACCCAAACACTCATATAGCTAATTTTTTAGAGTTCTGTGATACCTTCAAAATAAATGGCGTTTCTGATAATGCCATACGTCTTCGGTTATTTCCTTTTTCATTAAGAAATAAAGCCAAACAGTGGTTAAACTCGTTACCGCGAGGGTCAATCACTACATGGGAACAAATGACCGAAAAATTTCTTTTAAAATATTTCCCATCGGCCAAAACGGCCAAATTATGGAATGATATCTCCTCTTTTGTGCAGATGGAATCAATCAGTCTTCAAGCTCTTGACTCGGCAAGGACAATCAATCAGTTGATAAGCTTTCCTCTCTATTCGGTTTTTTTTTGAGCAAGGTAATGATTCCTTTTTCATTATTATTTTTCTCCTTTCTCTCTTTTTTTCTCTTCTAAAACCGATCTCTCATCCTGTTTCTTTTGACTAAGGACGGATCAGTCCATTTCGTTCTACCTCAAACCTTTTGGTTCTTTTGGTGTGGGTCAAAACTGTTGGAGGGTTAGCATACCCTCTCGTCGTTCTTCTAACGTGTGGTTCTCGAGAGTTGGTTGGTAAGTAAGGTGGTGGCCGAATATAGGTGATGGGGTTTTAATATTAGGTTGATCTTATTCTAGCCGAAAGGCTCCTATGTTTTAAGTTGGATGTGATTTGTTATGGCTAACACTTCTTTTCGGTTTCAACGTTGTAAGCGACTCGGCGGGTTTAAACCAAGGAATCGTTTATACATTCTTCCCTTACAAGGAAATTCTCGGATTGTTGGTGAGTGTTGTAGATTGTTTCATCAATCTTAATGCTTGGAAGATGTGGTATTAGGTTTAAGATTAACTGTTAGTCAACATTGATTTCAGGTGTGTTGGAGAAAGTGCCGAGTACCGCAAATCGTATCAGGTGTGTACTCACACCATTCTGATTATAGATCGACAAAAGCCGAAAAGCCGAAAAGCCGACAACCGTGCCCATTCGAGCATTCAAGTGCTCCTAGCAGCAAATCGAGATACGAATCGTGGCGTTTAGTCGTTGAGAGTGTCATGAACACTCTCACGATACCGAGGCCGTAACGGGCCTAATCAGGCCAAATCGGGCTTAGCGGGCCCAATAGGCTATTCGGCCCACATGGGCGGAATTGATGGAAAATTGTTAAGCAATAAATCCGAATGCGAAATCTTCAAATCTGTAACTGAAACCATGCATTTTTGGCCACACGAGCGTGTGGGCCCGTTTGGGCCTAAAATCCGTTTTAGGCCCAATAGTTCTGTAGAGACCTAAAAAGGGTCTCGAGTCGCTGAGGCAACAATAGGCCTCTAGAAAGGCCGTTATATGTGACATTACTGAATTACCCTCCAAGGGTAAAATGACCGATATGCCCCTGAAGGGAAAAATGATGAAAACGCCCCTACATGTCATATGGTTATTTTGTATGCGATTTATGATTATTATGGTATGTTTATTATTGTATGATGCATTCATGTGTTATTATGCTACATGGGGATGGGATTATTAATACGGAGGAAGTGCTAATAGGATTGCATGGTCGTTTGACGACTGTGGATCCACCGAAGGCTTTTTAGCCACCAAGCAGCCATGCTGCACTGATAAGTTAGTGCCGCAATCGGTGCTACATAAGGAGTGTACGGATGGGTGGGTCGATTAAATCCCCACATGAGTGTACGGTTGGACAGGAGACGGAGTGCAGGGCTGGTATGGGCATTAATGCATTGTATATACGGATTATATTATTGAGATGGGCTTAGGCCCAGATATTTATGATATGTGACATATGATACGGGTTAAGGCCCAACCGACCCTATTTTGGGCTAAGGCCCAATTGCCACCGTTATTGTAATGGGCTTCGACCTGGATTGTTGCGACGCATGTTTATACTGACGAGGGTTGTACACACTGAGTTTTCACAAACTCACCCCCTCTTTTTAATTTTTCTCAGGTAATCCTCAGTAAGCGGTTCGATGTTCTGGAGGACTCGGAGATGGCCACACTACTACGAGCAGTTTGGATTTTAGTATTTTACTTTTTCTTTATTTTGGGTTAATATTTTGTAATAAGGCCTCTCTTAAATTTCGGGTTTTTAGTTTTGGATTTTTAATTTATTATGTTTTTAAATCTGCTCAACATTGAATTGCGGTTTTCCAAAACAATATCTGTTTTCAAAACACTACGCTTTCGCAACTGAGTTGTAAATATCACGTTTTCATAAGTTAATTGTTTTAAATTAAGCTTCCGTATTGAACAAGGTTTTGGTAATGACTTCTTAATAAATGTCGATTATTAATAACAATCGCAAGCTGGGACTTTGGTTTTTAAATATCAAGAAGGGTTTTCAACGAAAACGCGATTTTCGAAAAACACCTCAATGTGACACGCCAGATTCGGGCCTAACTTCTAGGCCGGGTTTGAGGTGTTCAACACATGTTTGCCTAACAGGTTTGACACTTTTACTACAAATTCCGTAGACTCAACAATCATACTCATGCTAGATGCCAATTTCATGCAAATATAAGAATGGGTAGACCTCGGATCAATCAAAGCAACAACAGAGATATCATGAAAGGAAAAAGTACCCCTTATCACATCTGGAGAGGATGCCTCTTCTCGAGCGCGAATGGCATAAGTCCTTGCAGGTGCTTGACCCTCCGATCTCACAATAGAGTCTCTAGGTGCACCTCTACTACTAGTCCCACCTCTCGGGTTCTTTTGTGGTCTACCACTCAAAGACACAGTGCTTGATCTTATTTCTGGCTTTCTTTCATTCTAATCCCTGTTAGGACAATTCCAGATAAAATGATCGGGTGAACCACACTTGTAACAATTACAGTCACTTCCCAAATAGTCCCCAGTGTGTTGCCTACCACAATTTGGACACTCCGGTTTATTAGACTTTGGATTGCCCATGCTTTTCATCGAGGTGGCTTGAACTCTCAAGCCTGAGTCTGTATTACCTCGATCTCGGTGTGAATATCCAACTGACGCAGTTGTCCGAGGGTTCATTTCCTTGGACCTTTTTGATTGAGCTTGGAACGATTTTCTCATTGGCCTCTTTCTTGCATCTCGGGCCTCACCCATGGCTTTCCTCTTTTCCTTATTCAGCTCCGCGGCCTTACATGCCCTATCAACCAACACCACAAATTCTTTCAATTCCAAAATCCCAACTAGCAATCGATATCCTCATTCAGCCCGTCTTCGAACCTCTTGCACAAAATAGCTTCCGTAGACACACACTCTTGTGCATACTTGCTGAGCCTAACAAACTCGTGCTCATACTCTGCCACAGTCATTTTGCCTTGCTTCAATTTAAGGAATTCTTTCCATTTCTGATATACAAATCTCTGACTTATGTACTTCTTTCGGAACTCTTCCAAAAAGAAGTCCCATGTCACTCTTTCCCCTTGGAACTACCGACGTCAATGTTTTCCACCAACAATATGCCGAGTCCTTTAGCAATGACACAGCACATTTCAAGCTCTCCTCAGGTGTGCAGGAGACTTCATCGAATACTCGTATTGAATTCTCAAGCCAGAACTCCACCCTCTCGGGGTAATCATCTATATTAGCTCTGAATTCCTCAGTCCCTTGTTTCCAAACCTTGAGGAGCCACAGGAACTGGCTGAGGTATAAGAGGGGTGGAGGAGGTTGAGCATTAGGGTTCGCTCGTACATACTCCGTGTACAAATTACTCATCATTTGGAGAAAGGCTTCTCGAGCCTCTTGATAAATCGTAAAAGCAACATATTTTAATCCCACATTTAATATGCTTTTGGATGATTTAAGCCTCGATTGATATAAAAAGGTGCTCTTAATCCTTTCTTTTCATGTCCTATACCCAGGAAAGCACCTGAGGATGAAAATAACATAAAACGGGCCCAAAACGGAGTAAATGGGCCATATCATGAAAATCCACACGGCCTGGACTTAAGCCCACACTGCCGTGCCACATTGATCATCTAGAACACGGCCTTACCCCCGAGTCACACGGCCGTGCCTTATTAAAGAAGTCAGAACTTGGCTTGAAGACTAGTCACACGGGTGTGTGACATGGCCGTGTCCCTATCATGGCAAAAAGCAATTTCATTCGGATTTGGATACTTTGGGGCGAAGAAACACATTCCAAGAGCCTATATAAACCCCCTAAGTGTTACCTGAAAGGGGGCGGTTAGCTAGGCCAAGGAGCCAAGCCGAAAATGTCAGAGTTGTGGGAATCACTCGAAGATAGCCAGTTGATCCATCTCTAGAAAGCCGGAATTCTACTCAAGACGGCAGATCTCTCCTTCAATTCCTTCAGGGAGTTTTAGGGATTTCTTATGTTTTGTTTTATCTTTTCTTCTGAGATGTTTTCTTTATTTGTTATGAACTAAACCCTTCAGATACCTGAAGGGGATGAAACCTAGATGAATCTTGTTATTATTTTCTGAACTATAAGATAAATACTTGATTTGTTCTTAATTATGTGTGCTTAATTCTTGTGTTAATGTTTCCGGGATATTAATCCAAGTATGATGTGCTTAGGTGGTAGAGCAAAAGTCCCTACCTATTCATAGATCTAGCATAATTAAAGCGGAGTCCTTCGCGCGCCTAGAGATAGGGTGACGAGATTTTGCTGGATTAGGGTGAAACCTAATATAGGAATCCATAGATCGATTTACTGCTATTCTAGGGGGTTATTAAGTGAGAAAGAGATTTCCATTAATTAACCTAGGGTTAAACGTTATTCGCTTCGAGAGAGGGTTTAATATACATTAGGGAGTCCTACGGATCAGGTCAAGTGAATAAATCGTATGGTTCAGTGTTAGATAACAAGTGAAGTCTAGGTGGATTCTTCCTGAGGGTATCGTCTTAAATCAACTAAGTTTTCCCTCAAGTTATTTCCCAGTTCATTCTTTTTGTCTTTGCGTCTTTAGCTTAGTAGTAGGTAAGTCTAAACAACTTCACCTATTTTTAGGCTAGATAATAAAAAGAAGGTTAGTATTAGTACTTATAGTTCCTTTGGGTTTGACAATCCGGTCTTGCCTAAGCTATACTACTGTTCGATAGGTACACTTGCCTTTAATCGTTGTTAGAGTTAGTTTGCAGGTTAGATCATTCTCTTTATAAATTTTAAGACTCCGATTCCAGCGATCAAGTTTTTGGCATCGTTACCGGGGAAAGAAAATATTAAGAAAGCTCTATTTTTGTTACTTTAGCCATTATTTTTATTTTTCGCAATTTAATTTTCTTTTTTATTTTTTTTAGGTTAAATTTTGATTTTGCTAAACTTTCTTTCTTTCTTCTCCTAGCAGGTACCTCTAGTTTATGACTAGAAGGAACCCGAAAGGACCACTACTAATATACGACAGTGAAATTGAAGCTACCGTTTGTAGGACTCGCAGAGAAATCAGACGAGCCCTAAATTACACAGAGGAAGACCAAGAGGGCAGATCCAATCCTACTGAAGGGAAGGACGAGAATAATCCACAGCCACATGATGTAGGAGAAAACAATGCTCCACGTACTATGTTTGATTATGCTAAGCCGCATTTAACAGTAGCAGAATCAAGTACTGTTAGGCCTGCTATAGCTGCTAATAATTTTGAACTAAAACCTAACACAATACAAATGATTCAACAATTTGTTCAATTTGATGGTTTACAGGACGAAGACCCAAGAAAAATTTCTTTTAAAATATTTCCCATCGACCAAAATGGCCAAATTACGGAATGATATCTCCTCTTTTATGGAGATGGATTTAGAGACATTATACGACGCATGGGAGAGATACAAAGATCTCTTGAGAAGGTGTCCACCCCATGGTTTACCCTTATGGCTCCAAGTCCAAACCTTCTATAACGGTGTAAACCCCTCAACGAGGCAATTAATTGATTCAGCCACCGGTGGAACTCTGAACAACAGAACTCCTAAAGTAGCCTACGAATTCATTGAAGAGATGTCATTGAATAACTATCAGTGGCAAGTGACAAGGACTAAACCGACAAAATCAGCTGGAGTTTACAACCTCGATGCATTGACTACACTATCAACACAGATAGAGATGATAAATAAAAAGCTTGATAGTTTGTGTTCTTCGCAGGTACACCCAGTCATGCAATGCGACGCAAGTGGAATAGTGGCGAATCCTGAGTACCCACCCTACCAACCGGGCGCAGAGAGCAAACAGATGAACTATATAGGTAGTAATTTTAGATCCAATAATAATTCTTATAGTAATACTTACAATCTAGGTTGGAGGAACCACCCAAATTTTTCATGGGGAGGTCAAGGAAATAAAGGAAATCAAAGACAACAACTTCCTTAAAATTTCCAAAATCAGCCATATCCACAAGAGAAAAAGCCAAACCTCAAAGAGATGCTGACAAAATTCATGGCAAGCACAAAAAAAATCGTCTCCAAGATACCGAGAAAACACTTAAAAGTCAGCAAACATCGGCTGAGGAGACCAAGAACTGAATCGGGTAACTTACTAAGTCAGTAGGAGAAGTCACTAAAGCAGTCGGACAACTTGCAAAGCTAATGTCCGAACGACCGCAAGGACGTCTACCGAGTAACACTGAGATTAACCCAAAGGAGCAAATCCAAGCCATCACAGCTCATAATAGCACAGGGGTAGATGAACCTAATCTAATATAAAAGAACGAGGTAGATGAAGGAAAAGTTGAGGCAACACAGGAAATGCCAAAACCAGAAATCAAAGAATACCAACCTCGCATACCTTACCCCGAAGCAATGAAAAGAGATGATACAGAAGAACAGTTTGATAAGTTTCTTAAACTTTTAAAGAAATTATATATTAACTTACCTCCTCTTGAAGCCCTTTTTCAGATGCCAGATTCGAGGAAATTTTTAAAACAGCTCTTAACGAACAAACGCAAATTAGATGAAGAGCCACATGTGGAATTGAACGCAGTATGCTCAGCAATATTACAGAATAGACTACCGCGGAAGCAAAAAGATCCAGGGAGTTTTACTATTCCTTTTTTAATTGGTAGACTAAATGTTGATAATGCGTTAGCTAATTTAGGAGCAAGTATAAATGTCATGCCTTATACATTGTTTAAACGACTAGGTCTAGGGAAGCCCAAACAAACTAGGATGAGTATTCAATTAGCTGATAAAACTGTTAGAATACCTAGGGGCATTATCGAAGATGTTCTTGTCAAAATCGATAAATTTTTTTTCCCAGTAGATTTTGTTGTCTTAGACATGGATGAGGATAATTCAATCCCCTTAATTTTAGGAAGACTCTTCCTAGCAACTGCCAAGACTAAAATTGATGTTGCAACAAGAGAACTTATACTTTGTGTAGGCGACGAATCAATCAGTCTTCAAGCTCTTGACTCGGCAAGGACAATCAATCAGTTGATAAGCTTTCCTCTCTATTTGTTTTTTCTCTGAGCAAGGTAATGATTCCTTTTTCTTTATTAATTTTCTCCTTTCTCTCTTTTTCTCTCTTCTAAAACCGATCTCTCATCCTGTTTCTTTTGACTAAGGACGGATCAGTCCATTACGTTCTACCTGAAACCTTTTGGTTCTTTTGGTGTGGGTCAAAAGTGTTGGAGGGTTAGCATACCCTCTCGTCATTCTTCTAACGTGTGGTTCTCGAGAGTTGGTTGGTAAGTAAGGTGGTGCCCGAATATAGGTGATGGGGTTTTAATATTAGGTTGTTCTTATTCTAGCCAAAAGGCTCCTATGTTTTAAGTTGGATGTGATTTGTTATGGCTAACACTTCTTTTCGGTTTCAACGTTGTAAGGGACTCGACAGGCTTAAACCAAGGAATTGTTTATACAATCTTCCCTTACAAGGAAATTCTCGGATTGTTGGTGAGTGTTGTAGATTGTTTCATCAATCTTAATGCTTGGAAGATGTGGTATTAGGTTTAAGATTAACTTAGTCAACATTGATTTCAGGTGTGTTGGAGAAAGTGCCGAGTACCGCAAATCGTATCAGGTGTGTACTCACACCATTCTGATTATAGATTGACAAAAGCCGAAAAGCCGAAAAGCTGACAACCGTGCCCATTCGAGCATTCAAGCGCTCGTAGTGGCAAATCGAGATACGAATCGTGGCATTTAGTTGTTGAGAGTGTCATGAACACTTTCACGATACCGAGGCCGTAACGGGCCTAACCAGGCCGAATCGAGCTTAGCGGGCCCAATAGGCTATTCGGCCCACATGGGCGGAATTGATGGAAAATTGTTAAGCAATAAATCCGAATATGAAATCTGCAAATCTGTAACTGAAACCATGCGTTTTGGGCCACACGAGCGTGTGGGCCTGTTTGGGCCTAAAATCCGTTTTAGGCCCAATAGTTCTGTAGAGACCTAAAAAGGGCCTCGAGTCGCTCGAGGCGACAATAGGCCTCTAGAAAGGCTGTTATATGTGACATTACTGAATTACCCTCGAAGGGTAAATGACCGATATGCCCCCTGAAGGGAAAAATGATGAAAACGCCCCTACATGTTATATGGTTATTATTGTATGCGATTTATGATTATTATGGTATGTTTATTATTGTATGATGCATTCATGTGTTATTATGCTGCATGGGGATGGGATTATTAATACGGAGGAAGTGCTAATAGGATTGCATGGTCGCTTGACGACTGTGGATCCACCGAAGGCTTTTTAGCCACCGAGCAGCTATGCTGCACTGATAAGTTAGTGCCGCAACCGGTGCTACATAAGGATTGTATGGATGGGTGGGTCGATTAAATCCCCACAGGAGTGTACGGTTGGACAGGAGACGGAGTGCAGGGCTGGTATGAGCATTTATGCATTGCATATACGGATTATATTATTGATATGGGCTTAGGCCCAGATATTTATGATATGTGACATATGATACGGGTTAAGGCCCAACCGACCCTATTTTGGGCTAAGGCCAAATTGCCACCGTTATTGTAATGGGCTTCGACCTGGATGTTGTGACGCATGTTTAGCATTGCATATACGGATTATATTATTGATATGGGCTTAGGCCCAGATATTTATGATATGTGACATATGATACGGGTTAAGGCCCAACCGACCCTATTTTGGGCTAAGGCCAAATTGCCACCGTTATTGTAATGGGCTTCGACCTGGATTGTTGTGACGCATGTTTATACTGACGAGGGTTGTACACACTGAGTTTTCACAAACTCATCCCCTCTTTTTAATTTTTCTCAGGTAATCCCACACTAGATGGCCACACTACGAGCAGTTTGGATTTTAGTATTTTACTTTTTCTTTATTTTGGGTTAATATTTTGTAATAAGGCCTCTCTTAAATTTCGGGTTTTTAGTTTTGGATTTTTAATTTATTATGTTTTAAATCTGCTCAACATTGAATCGCGGTTTTCCAAAACAATATCTGTTTTCAAAACACTACGCTTTCGCAACTGAGTTGTAAATATCACGTTTTCATAAGTTAATTGTTTTAAATTAAGCTTCCGTATTGAACAAGGTTTTGGTAATGACTTCTTAATAAATGTCGATTATTAATAACAATCGCAGACTGGGACTTTGGTTTTTAAATATCAAGAAGGGTTTTCAATGAAAACGCGATTTTCAAAAAACACCTCAATGTGACACGCCAGATTCGGGCCTAACTTCTAGGCCGGGTTTGGGGTGTTCAACACATGTTTGCCTAACAGGTTTGACACTTTTACTACAAATTCCGTAGACTCAACAATCATACTCATGCTAGATGCCAATTTCATGCAAATATAAGAATGGGTAGACCTCGGATCAATCAAAGCAACAACAGAGATATCATGAAGGGAAAAAGTACCCCTTATCACATCTGGAGAGGATGCCTCTTCTCGAGCGCGAATGGCATAAGTCCTTGCAGGTGCTTGACCCTCCGATCTCACAATAGAGTCTCTAGGTGCACCTCTACTACTAGTCCCACCTTTCGGGTTCTTTTGTGATCTACCACTCAAAAAAACAGTGCTTGATCTTATTTCTTGCTTTCTTTCATTCTAATCCCTCTTAGGACAATTCCAGATAAAATGATCGGGCGAACCACACTTGTACAATTACAGTCACTTCCCCAATAGTCGCCAGTGTGTTGCCTACCACAATTTGGACACTCCGGTTTATTAGACTTTGGATTGCCCATGCTTTCATCGAGTTGGCTTGAACTCTCGAGCCCGAGTATGTATTACCTCGATCTCGGTGTGAATATCCAACTGACGCAGTTGTCCGAGGGTTCATTTCCTTGGACCTTTTTGACTGAGCTTGGAACGATTTAATCATTGGCCTCTTTCTTGCATCTCGGGCCTCACTCATGGCTTTTCTCTTTTCCTTATTCAGCTCCTCGGCCTTACATGCCCTATCAGCCAACACCACAAATTCTTTCAATTCCAAAATCCCAACTAGCAATCGATATCCTCATTTAGCCCGTCTTCGAACCTCTTGCACAAAATAGCTTCCGTTGACACACACTCTTGTGCATACTTGCTAAGCCTAACAAACTCGTGCTCATACTCTGCCACAGTCATTTTGCCTTGCTTCAATTCAAGGAATTCTTTCCATTTCTGATATACAAATCTCTGACTTATGTACTTCTTTCGAAACTCTTCCAAAAAGAAGTCCCATGTCACTCTTTCCCATGGAACTACCGATGTCAACGTTTTCCACCAACAATATGCCGAGTCCTTTAGCAATGACACAGCACATTTCAAGCTCTCCTCAGGTGTGCAGGAGACTTCATCGAATACTCGTATTGAATTCTCAAGCCAGAACTCCACCCTCTCGGGGTAATCATCTATATTAGCTCTGAATTCCTCAGTCTCTTGTTTCCAAACCTTGAGGAGCCACAGAAACTGGCTGAGGTATAAGAGGGGTGGAGGAGGTTGAGCATTAGGGTTCACTCGTACATACTCCGTGTACCAATTACTCATTATTTGGAGAAAGGCTTCTCGAGCCTTTTGATAAATCGTAAAAGCAACATATTTTAATCCCACATTTAATATGCTTTTGGATGATTTAAGCCTCGATTGATATAAAAAGGTGCTCTTAATCCTTTCTTTTCATGTCCTATACCCAGAAAAGCACCTGAGGACGAAAATAACATAAAACGGGCCCAAAACGGAGTAAATGAGCCATATCATGAAATCCACACGGCCTGGACTTAAGCCCACACGGCCGTGCCACATTGATCATCTAGAACACGGCCTTACCCCCGAGTCACACAGCCGTGCCTTATTAAAGAAGTCAGAACTTGGCTTGAAGACTAGTCACACGGGCATGTGACATGGCTGTGTCCCTATCATGGCAAAAAGCAATTTCATTCGGATTTGGATACTTTGGGGCGAAGAAACACATTCCAAGAGCCTATATAAACCCCCTAAGTGTTACCTGAAAGGGGGCGGTTAGCTAGGCCAAGGAGCCAAGTCGAAAATGTCAGAGTTGTGGGAATCACTCGAAGATAGCCAGTTGATCCATCTCTAGAAAGCCGGAATTCTACTCAAGACGGCGGATCTCTCCTTCAATTCCTTCAGGGAGTTTTAGGGATTTCTTATGTTTTGTTTTATCTTTTCTTCTGAGATGTTTTCTTTATTTGTTATGAACTAAACCCTTCAGATACCTGAAAGGGATGAAACCTAGATGAATCTTATTATTATTTTCTGAACTATAAGGTAAATACTTGATTTGTTCTTAATTATGTGTGCTTAATTCTTGTGTTAATGTTTCCGGGATACTAATCCAAGTATGATGTGCTTAGGTGGTGGAGCAAAAGTCCCTGCCTATTCATAGATCTAGCATAATTAAAGCGGAGTCGTTCGCGCGCCTAGAGATAGGGTGACGAGATTTTCCCGGATTAGGGTGAAACCTAATATGGGAATCCATAGATCGATTTACTGCTATTCTAGGGGGTTATTAAGTGAGAAAGAGATATCCGTTAATTAACCTAGGGTTAGACGTTATTCGCTTCGAGAGAGGGTTAATATACATTAGGGAGTCCTACGGATCAAGTCAAGTGAATAAATCTTATGGTTCAGTGTTAGATAACAAGTGAAGTCTAGGTGGATTCTTCCTGAGGGTATCGTCTTAAATCAACTGAATTTTCCTTCAAGTTATTTCCCAATTCATTCCTTTTGTCTTTGCGTCTTTAGCTTAGTAGTAGTTAAGTCTAAACAACTTCACCTATTTTAGGCTAGATAATAAAAAGAAGGTTAGTATTAGTACTTTTAGTTCCTTTGGGTTTGACAATCCGGTCTTGCCTAAGCTATACTACAGTTCGATAGGTACACTTGCCTTTAATCGTTGTCAGAGTTAGTTTGCAGGTTCGATCATTCTCTTTATAAATTTTAAGACTCTGATTCAAGCGATCAAGTTTTTGGCATCGTTGCCGGGGAATGAAAATATTAAGAAAGCTCTATTTTTAATACTTTAGACATTATTTTTTAATTTTCGCAATTTACTTTTATTTTTATTTTTTTCGGTTAAATTTTGATTTTGCTAAACTTTCTTTCTTTCTTCTCCTAGCAGGTACCTCTAGTTTATGACTAGAAGGAACCTGAAAGGACCACTAATATACGACAGTGAAATTGAAGCTACCGTTCGTAGGACTTACAGAGAAATCAGGCGAGCCCTAAATTACACAGAGGAAGACTAAGAGGGTAGATCCAATCCTACTGAAGGGAAGGACGAGAATAATCCACAGCCACATGATGTGGGAGAAAACAATGCTTCACGTACTATGTTTGATTATGCTAAACTGCATTTAACAGGAGCAGAATCGAGTATTGTTATGCCTGCTATAGCTGCTAATAATTTTGAATTAAAACCTAACACAATACAAATGATTCAACAATTTGTTCAATTTGATGGTTTATAGGACGAAGACCCAAACACTCATATAGCTAATTTTTTAGAGTTTTGTGATACCTTCAAAATAAATGACGTTTCTGATAATGCCATACGTCTTCGGTTATTTCCTTTTTCATTAAGAAATAAAGCCAAACAGTGGTTAAACTCGTTACCGCGGGGGTCAATCACTACATGGGAACAAATGACCAAAAAATTTTTTTTAAAATATTTCCCATCGGCCAAAACGGCCAAATTACGGAATGATATCTCCTCTTTTGTGGAGATGGATTTAGAGACATTATACGACGCATGGGAGAGATACAAAGATCTCTTGAGAAGGTGTCCACACCATGGTTTACCCTTATGGCTCCAAGTCCAAACCTTCTATAACGATGTAAACCCCTCAACGAGGCAATTAATTGATTCAGCCACCGGTGGAACTCTGAACAACAGAACTCCTGAAGTAGCCTACGAATTCATTGAAGAGATGTCATTGAATAACTATCAGTGGCAAGTGACAAGGACTAAACCGACAAAATCAGCTGGAGTTTACAACCTCGATGCATTGACTACACTATCAACACAGATAGAGATGATAAATAAAAAGCTTGATAGTTTGTGTTCTTCGCAGGTACACCCAGTCATGCAATGCGACGCAAGTGGAATAGTGGCGAATCCTGAGTACCCACCCTACCAACCGGGCGCAGAGAGCAAACAGATGAACTATATAGGTAGTAATTTTAGATCCAATAATAATTCTTATAGTAATACTTACAATCTAGTCGGAGGAACCACCCAAATTTTTCATGGGGAGGTCAAGGAAATAAAGGAAATCAAAGACAACAACGTCCTTAAAATTTCCAAAATCAGCCATATCCACAAGAGAAAAAGCCAAACCTCAAAGAGATGCTGACAAAATTCATGGCAAGCACAGAAAAATCATCTCCAAGATACCGAGAAAACACTCAAAAGTCAACAAACATCGGCTGAGGAGACTAAGAACTGAATCGGGGAACTTACTAAGTTAGTAGGAGAAGTCACTAAAGCAGTCGGACAACTTGCGAAGCTAATGTCCGAACGACCACAAGGACGTCTACCGAGTAACAGTCAGATTAACCCAAAGGAGCAAATCCAAGCCATCACAGCTCATAATAGCACAGGGGTAGACGAACCTAATCTAATACAAAAGAACGAGGTAGATGAAGGAAAAGTTGAGGCAACACAGGAAAAGCCAAAACCAGAAATCAAAGAATACCAACCTCACATACCTTACCCCGAAGCAATGAAAAGAGATGATACAGAAGAACAGTTTGATAAGTTTCTTAAACTTTTAAAGAAATTACATATTAACTTACCACCTCTTGAAGCCCTTTTTCAGATGCCAGATTCGAGGAAATTTTTAAAACAGCTCTTAACGAACAAACACAAATTAAATGAAGAGCCACATGTGGAATTGAACGCAGTATGCTCAGTAATATTACAGAATAGACTACCGCGGAAGCAAAAAGATCCAGGGAGTTTTACTATTCCTTATTTAATTGGTAGACTAAATGTTGATAATGCGTTAGCTGATTTAGGAGCAAGTATAAATGTCATGCCTTATACATTGTTTAAACGACTAGGTCTTGGGAAGCCCAAACAAACTAGGATGAGTATTCAATTAGCTGATAAAACTGTTAGAATACCTAGGGGCATTATCGAAGATGTTCTTGTCAAAATCGATAAATTTGTTTTCCCAGTAGATTTTGTTGTCTTAGACATGGATGAGGATAATTCAATCCCCTTAATTTTAGGAAGACCCTTCCTAGCAACTACCAAGACTAAAATTGATGTTGCAACAAGAGAACTTATACTTTGTGTAGGCAACGAATCAATCAGTCTTCAAGCTCTTGACTCGGCAAGGACAACAATCGATGAAGGTAAGAAACTCAATCTAGTTGATAATCAATTTATGCAACCTTCATCATAGGAAACACTACAAGCATACAAACCTGAGCCGAATCATGAACCTAGCACAAACAAAGAAGAATTACATAAGGAAGGTTGACAATTCAGAAGAGTAAGAAACACAAATCAAAGAGGAACAGGAACCGCACGAAGTAAAACCTAAGGAGCCCCAGAAGGGCTCATAGGAACATCGAACCACGTCAAAATAGGAGACCAGGTACTGTTAGACAAAGTCGACCCTCACATCACCACATCAGGCCTGAAAGTAAATGACGAAATTCCTCTTAAGGTACACAATATCTTCCCACACGAAACAGTCGAGGTAAGCAATCCAACATTCGGCACTTTTAAGGTAAACTTAAACTTTATCAAGAAAATAGAACTGTAAGCATGAGGGAAGATATTCAAACCTTTAAACCTCCCTGATTTTTTTTTTCAAATACAAGGAAAGTCTAGCTTAAGACTATAAACAAACGCTTCTCGGGAAGCAACCATAGCACTAACCCTATTTACTTTCGTATTTATTTTTCAGTTTCTTTTCTTTTCTTAGTTATGAAAATTTAGTTTTTTTTAACTAACACAAAAGTACAGATTTTCAAGCCACACGGCCTTGTACACGGCCGTGGCCGTGACCATGTGGACCACCAAAATCTCCGTACTGACACAGCAGAGGCGGTACGAATTAGTCCCAACCAACTTTTGAATTCATGGACTCAACCACTCCCCCACGGGCACCGACAAAGGGGCACGGCCGTGCCCCACGACCGTGTGAAGCTACTAACTTGCAAGCCACGGGTAGAACACGCCCGTGCCTCAAAATCGTGCCAACATATTGACTTGTGCCCTACGGGCATGGCCAGCTGAAAAATGGGCATGGAGAAACAACACGCTTAGACACACGGCCGTGCTAAGTGACCGTGTGCATCGACATGCCCTCACACCATGGGCGTGGGAACGTACTAGATTTGAACCTCTATTTAAACACCAACCCCCTCCCCATTCTTCTACTTCCCACCTCTTTTCTTATTCCCTATCCTCAGATTTCCCCTCCATAACAAGTCTCTCAAACCCTTGAGCTACACCAAAACCATGCCGAAGAAGAGGAAGAAGCCAAGCATAATCTCACCAAGGGTGACCCCTATACATAAGCTCATACCAACCGCTTCATCCAAACAACAAGCCAAGGGTCTTTGAGACCATTTAGTTTTTATTTTTCTTTTCTCTTTTTCTTCAATTTCCTTCTCTTTGACAATCTTATGCTTAATCTAGTTTAATATATTTTAATTTCTTAGTGTAAGGTTGTAAAGGCTGCTTGGGAATCATGCCACTTCTGCCACCGCCAACACCTCAGTCACCCTAGAATCACACCCACCTCACGAACCATCTACCAATAAGGATTCTCAAGCCCTTTTATCCTCCAGTCTTAGTTTATTTTCCTTCTTAGTCTCCTTTCCTTTTTCTTTCTTGTTTTTAGTTATATATTTCGTTTATTTTAAAAGTGTCTTAATAACTCCTGGCTAACTATTTACGAGCTCCCCAATTTCTTCATCTAGCTCAGGATCGTTATCCAGACCGACTCCACCAACTCCAGGATCTCATCCGTAATTCAGGAAGTTTCACCTCTCCCTCCCTCTTAAATTTTATATCTATCTTTGTACATTGAGGGCAATGTACATCTTAAGTGTGGGGGGTGAATATTCATTTAAAGAAAGGACCTAACTTTCTTCATTATTCTTAAATCTGGCCTAACTTTCTTTATTATTCTCAAAACCCTGAATTTAGTCTTATTTTTAAGTAATTTCCTCATATTACTAATTAGGATGAAATTTCTGATGGTTTATGATTTTTATTGGTATGTTTTAGATTAAGTCATAATTAATTGTGCATTGATGATTAAATTAGAAGAATATTAGAGAATCAAGCATGATAAGTCAATTTTTCAAAATTAAAATCTTTGTTAGGTTGTTGAGCTAAATCTGAATATTATCTGGAAATTTGAAATTTACAAGGTTGATGTCAAAACACCCATAATTTTTGTGAGATTTTGAGCCTATTAGAGCATATATTCTTTTCCATGCTCACTTTATTGATTATGAGTGTGTCAACTATGAACTGTTATTCTAGAACTTGCCTCGATTATACATGTTGAGACCACATCAATAATTTGATATACGGAGATGATAAAGGCACCTAGTATTTAACCCACTCACTCCACTAAAAAGCCTACCTCCATAATTAACCCTTAGTGAACCCCGTTGATCCTAACAACCCTTTTTATTGACTTACCAGCTAATATTAACCCCAAACCCCTTTGTATTTGTTATCACCATTCCTTTTGACTACCCTCATATCGAGATTTGATTTGATGTGTTGCCTAGCTGTTATCTTTATTTTAAGTAATAGATACATTCCTTATTATATAAACTTGACTTTTCTTATTTAAAAAAAAAACCCGAAGTATATTCAGTATTAGTTCTACTAAGTGAGCTTACATGTTGAAATTCCACATCGTGAGGAAAAAGCTCGTGTTATTAGTTTTCAATTGATGTAATTATTTAGGATTAGTTTAATTTTTTTTAGTTAGGCAATTTGTTAGGTTAGTCTCGATTCTAACCTTCTAATTCAGCCTTTATCCACACCTTTAACCCTAGCCCCGTTACAACCCTATTAAAGACCTTTTGATTTGTGTATCATCTCATATTACAGTGGTGGAGATTTGATTTTCAGGCAAGCCTATGGGATTAACTTTTCAGGTTCAACTTCTGAGAGCTTAATTTTGAACCTTAAACACCTCGAGTGATTTGAGTGAATCTTTAGGAGGATGTCAATCCTTGTCGATTTTGAATCAAAGGTAATTATTTAGATAAGGGGAAACACCTACGTTTTTATGCTACAAATATATGACTTTGACTGTTTGAATCTCTAAGACTCTTCGAGTTAACTCATCCATGTATAAATTATCTATGAATTATGATGAGACATTATTGATAGGAAATATGGATCATGGAAAGTTTGTTTTAATTGTAAGTTGAGAATTTTGCTTGAGGACAAGCAAAAGCTTAAGTGTGGGGGTATTTGATAAACCGTAAAAGCAACATATTTTAATCCCACATTTAATATGCTTTTGGATGATCTAAGCCTCGATTGATATAAAAAGGTGCTCTTAATCCTTTCTTTTCATGTCTTATACCCAGTAAAGCACTCGAGGACAAAAAAAACATAAAACGGGCCCAAAACGGAGTAAATGGGCCATATCATGAAATCCATACGGCCTGGACTTAAGCCCACATGGCCGTGCCACATTGATCATCTAGAACACGGCCTTACCCCTGAGTCACACGGCCGTGCCTCATTAAAGAAGTCCGAACACGGCTTGAAGACTAGTCACATGGGCGTGTGACATGGCTGTGTCCCTATCGTGGCAAAAAGCAATTTCATTTGAATTTGGATACTTTGGGGCGAAGAAACACATTCCAAGAGCCTATATAAACCCCTTAAGTGTTACCTAAAAGGGGGAGGTTAGCTAGGCCAAGGAGCCAAGCTGAAAAGGTCAGAGTTGTGGGAATCACTCGAAGATAGCCAGTTGATCCATATCTAGAAAGCCAAAATTCTACTCAAGACGGCGGATCTCTCCTTCAATTCCTTCAGGGAGTTTTAGGGATTTCTTATGTTTTGTTTTATCTTTTCTTCTGAGATGTTTTCTTTATTTGTTATGAACTAAACCCTTCAGGTACCTGAAGGGGATGAAACCTAGATGAATCTTGTTATTATTTTCTGAACTATAAGATAAATACTTGATTTGTTCTTAATTATGTGTGCTTAATTCTTGTGTTAATGTTTTCGGGATATTAATCCAAGTATGATGTGCTTAGGTGGTGGAGCAAAAGTCCCTGCCTATTCATAGATCTAGCATAATTAAAGCGGAGTCGTTCGCGCGCCTAGAGATAGGGTGACGAGATTTTGCCGGATTAGGGTGAAACCTAATATGGGAATCTATAGATCGATTTACTGCTATTCTAGGGGGTTATTAAGTGAGAAAGAGATTTTCGTTAATTAACCTAGGGTTAGATGTTATTCGCCTCGAAAGAGGGTTTAATATACATTAGGGAGTCCTACGGATCAAGTCAAGTGAATAAATTGTATGGTTCAGTGTTAGATAACAAGTGAAGTCTAAGTGGATTCTTCCTGAAGGTATCGTCTTAAATCAACTGAGTTTTCCCTCAAGTTATTTCCTAATTCATTCTTTTTGTCTTTGCGTCTTTAGCTTAGTAGTAGTTACGTCTAAACAACTTCACCTATTTTAGGCTAGATAATAAAAAGAAGGTTAGTATTAGTACTTTTAGTTCCTTTGGGTTTGGCAATCCGGTCTTGCCTAAGCTATACTACTGTTCGATAGGTACACTTGCCTTTAATCGTTGTCAGAGTTAGTTTGCAGGTTCGATCATTCTCTTTATAAATTTTAAGACTCTGATTCTAGCGATCAAGTTTTTGGCACCGTTGCTGGGGAACGAAAATATTAAGAAAGCTCTATTTTTATTACTTTAGCCATTATTTTTATTTTTCGCAATTTGATTTTATTTTTATTTTTTTAGGTTAAATTTTGATTTTGCTAAATTTTCTTTCTTTCTTCTCCTAGCAAGTACCTCTAGTTTATGACTAGAAGGAACCTGAAAGGACCACTAATATACGATAGTGAAATTGAAGCTACCGTTCGTAGGACTCGCAGAGAAATCAGGCGAGCCCTAAATTACACAGAGGAAGACTTAGAGGGCAGATCCAATCCTACTGAAGGGAAGGACGAGAATAATCCACAGCCACATGATGTGGGAGAAAACAATGCTCCACGTACTATGTTTGATTATGCTAAACCGCATTTAACAGGAGCAGAATCGAGTATTGTTAGGCCTACTATAGCTGCTAATAATTTTGAATTAAAACCTAACACAATACAAATGATTCAACAATTTGTTCAATTTGATGGTTTACAGGACGAAGACCCAAACACTCATATAGCTAATTTTTTAGAGTTCTGTGATACCTTCAAAATAAATGGCGCTTCTGATAATGCCATACGTATTCGGTTATTTCCTTTTTCATTAAGAAATAAAGCCAAATAGTGGTTAAACTCGTTACCGCGAGGGTCAATCACTACATGGGAACAAATGACCGAAAAATTTCTTTTAAAATATTTTCCATCGGCCAAAACGGCCAAATTACGGAATGATATCTCCTCTTTTAAGCAGATGGATTTAGAGACATTATACGACGCATGGGAGAGATACAAAGATCTCTTGAGAAGGTGTCCACACCATGGTTTACCCTTATGGCTCCAAGTCCAAACCTTCTATAACGGTGTAAACCCCTCAACGAGGCAATTAATTGATTCAGCCACCGGTGGAACTTTGAACAACAGAACTCCTGAAGTAGCCTACGAATTCATTGAAGAGATGTCCTTGAATAACTATCAGTGGCAAGTGACAAGGACTAAATCAACAAAATCAGCTGGAGTTTACAACTTCGATGCAGTGACCACACTATCAACACAGATAGAGATGATAAATAAAAAGCTTGATAGTTTGTGTTCTTCGCAGGTACACCCAGTCATGCAATGTGACGCAAGTGGAATAGTGGCGAATCCTGAGTACCCACCCTACCAACCGGGCGCAGAGAGCGAACAGATGAACTATATAGGTAGTTATTTTAGATCCAATAATAATTCTTATAGTAATACTTACAATCTAGGTTGGAGGAACCACCCAAATTTTTCATGGAAAATTTTGCCTTAACGGGGCAAAAATTCAGATCCAATTATAATCCTTATAGTAATTTTAGATGCAAGCAGAGGGTCTCGGAATCAAAATGGGAACTTTTTTATACTTAGAAAAATTTTGCCTTAACGGGGCCACACGCCCGTGTGGGCAGGCCGTGTGGTCACACACGTCCATGTTCCTAGCCCGTGTGAGATTTATTTTTCATTTCAAACCTACAGGGGTTTTCACACGGCCGGACACACGCCTATGTCCCTGGCCCGTGTTCTTCACACGGCGTAGACACGCCTGTGTCCTCACCCGTGTGTGAAAACCTGGGTATTCTATTTATGACGTCAGCAACCTCATAAGAGGCACACGGCCTAGGCACACGCCCGTGTGTCTAGCCTGTGGTCGACACCGACTTGCAACATTAACATGCAGGGGACACATGACACAATCACACGCCCATGGGACTGACCGTGTATCACACACGGCCTAGACACACGCCCATGTGCATACCTGTGTGGACAAGAACAAGGCTATTTGCCAAGCTCCCAAACTCTTTCAACATAAATCACATTCAACCATTAATCAAACAACCCAATCATGATCACACTCGTTCATGAATAACCTCATCTTTTAATATATGAATAATAATGAGCCATCAAATATGGCTATATACATAAAGTTCATCATTGAAGAGGCCAACACACTTGGCCAAAATAACAAGACATTACACTAAGTCTAACCCCTATACATGCCATACTCAAAATGCTAAGTCTAAATATACCATAATGTGCTGATAGTGTGGATGACCTTGTGATTATCTTCGTATCCCGAACCAGCTCTTTGACACTATAAAACAAGGGAAAAGAAAGGGAGTAAGCTTTAAGCTTAGTAAGTCTACGTGTAAACAATAAGCATCATACCATGTGCTAATCAACCAATAACATTTCACACTATGTAAGAACAATTCACATTAACATAAACATGTTTACTCATCTAAACTCTTACCACATTCCAACCATATAACTTATATGTTGCTCACATTTACTTGCACATATACCCTACATTCATCACCACAAGGCCACATGAAATATTCATATAGACAAATTTCTCAATGAACCCTTCGGAATAATATTAGGTACCCGGTGGTTTCGCACACAGCGCACCATTAATTAGTAATAGGGTGGTATCGCACATAGCCCACCAACAAGAATAATTAAGGTGGTATCGCACACAACCCACCAAATGATAGTAACTCTCTGACTTGTACCATACGGCCAGCCACACGCCCGTACGAGTAGGTCGTGTGATCAATTTAATTTTCAAAAATTTGGTGCAGAGTTCACACGGCCATGGCACACGCCCGTGTTCTAGGCTGTGTAGCACACACAGCTAAAACACAAGCTTGTTGTAACACCCCCAACCCGACCCAAAAGTTAGGCCCGAATCTGGCGTGTCACATTGAAGTGTTTTTCGAAAACCATATTTTCATTGAAAACCGTCATTAATGTTTAAAAACTAAAGTCTCAGTTTGTGTTCGTTCAATTTCAATATGTGGTTTATTGAAAAGTTAATTACTTTTAAAAACGTTATTAACATCGTTAATAATCTCTTTTAGTTGCGGAAGCTAATTTAGGGTAAAGAAGTTTAACACGTATGTTTTTAAAAATAGTAATTGGGTTGAAAACTCATCTATGTCTAATAGATATAAAACATAACAAAATCCCAAATTCAGAATTGAATCCAGAGAGGCCTTATTAAAGAAATTAAAACCCAAAACAGAACTTAAAACATATATAAAATCTAAAGCATAACTGCCGCAGTCGTGTGGTCACCTCTGAGTCCTTCACAGCACCGATCCTCCTAACGCTGGGGATTACTTGCACAGTTAACAATGGGGTGAGTTTACGAAAGCTCAGTGTGTAATCCCCTTACTAGAGTAACAGTTAGCATACAGAAATAGAAACCGACATAGTTTAGGCCAAAGCCCTTTAACAATAATAGTACAGTCCAGTTCAGAGCATACGTGGGCCAAAGCCCACTATAATATCATTTGGGTTACAACCCATAAGAGAATCAATTGGGCCCAGCCCAAACCAATACAGAACAAGTGGCCCTAAGCCTAGTACAATGACAAATCTCATAAACAGATATGCAACAGTATGAGGATGCATCCCACCCCGATCCTGCCAACACACCACCTGTACCAACCCTACACTTACGTAGGGATAAAATCAACCCACCCAGCCAACACACCAAGCGTAGCACCGGTTGCGGCACTAAGTCAACAGAACGGCTCGACGCCGTAGACAGAACGGCTAAAAGCCATAATCAGAATGGATATAAACCATAATCAGGATAGCATAGAGCCATAATCAGGATGGCACAAAGCTATCGGTAACTGTAATAAGTTTGGCATATAGCCATCAGCGATAGTAATATAATTGGCACACAGCCACGGGTAATTATGATCGACACAGAGTCGTCAGTATATATGTTAGGCACATAGCCACGGATAAATACGATTGGCACAAAGACATAATCAAGATGGCACAGAGCCATACTTTGTTTGGCACAGAGCTATAATCAGATTACGCGGCTTTAAGCTGTCCGTCGGTCAACAGTTGTCTCATGCGACA
This sequence comes from Gossypium australe, assembly GCA_005393395.2. Classification (NCBI taxonomy): domain Eukaryota; kingdom Viridiplantae; phylum Streptophyta; class Magnoliopsida; order Malvales; family Malvaceae; genus Gossypium; species Gossypium australe. Next base: position 43,387,941 of record CM016617.1, read on the forward strand.
CGTGCGACCTTAACAGATCAATACTGGATCCGCAGTCGTCTCATGCGACCGGTGCGACCCTATCAGAACTTCCTCCGTATCAATGTCCCAACCCCATGCAATATGTCGTGTATGCCATGCTCAATCATTACACATGTATGCAAAATGACCATGCTTAGTAACAGTCGTTTAAACATATATTAAAAGCATATTAGTCACACAACCACAGTTAAGTCAGTTAAATTCATAGTCTAAGTCAGTCATTTACCCACAAGGGCAAAATAGTCATTTTACCCTATAAGGGTATTTTGGTCATTTTGCAATCGGGGTATTTCGATAATTTTGCAAATCGAGGGTATTTTGGTAATTTCACAGTCTGATGTTATTTTGGTAATTTTGTAAATCTGAGGGTATTTTGATAATTTCACAATTCGAGGGTATTTCAGTAACTTTGCAAATCGGAGGTATTTTGGTAATTTCGCAAATCGAGGGTATTCTGATAATTTCACAAATTAGGGGTATTTCGGTAATTTTACAATTTGAGGGTATTTTGATAATTTTACAAATTGGGGGTATTTAGATAATTTCACAATCTGAGGGTATTTCAGTAATTTTACAAATCGAGGGTATTTCGGTAATTTCACAATCTGAGGGTATTTTAGTAATTTCACAAATTGAGGGTATTTCGGTAATTTTACAATCCGAGGGTATTTTGATAATTTTACAAATCGGGGTCTTAGCAACCAAACAGAAGGTCCACTGTCGCCTCGAGCGACTTAAGTAACCTAAACAGTCCCAACGGTGTAAATGGGCCTAAGGCCCATTACTCGGCCCAAGTGGGCCCACAAACTCGTGTGGCCCATTTAGCCCAGAAACAGCCATAGTTATGCAAACGTCACAGTCCAAACAACACTTACCACATCACATACATTTTATTGTGTGGGCCCACATGACCTATTTCGGCCCAACGAAGCCCAGAACAGCCCAAGACCACGAGAGCGCTCGTGGTGGCCTCTACAGACTAACGCCCATGTTCGTGGGCTCGATTCACCACACGCACGATCACACGCTCGTGTAGCATCATATGTCACATTTCTAGCTTTTCGGCATGTTGCCGATCTACAGTCATAGCAGTGTAAACAACACATACTTTCGGCTTTTCAGCCGATCATCGAATACCGCATACAAATACACACACTCTATCAGCTTTCCCACCGACTATCGAATACAGGGTATCGTTACAACCTGATCACGTAGAGTACTAAGAATTCATGATCGCCAGAACCTATATTCAAACATAACATTCAGTCAATCACTTATCAAATAGTGTTAGAAAAACTCTTAACAACCACTTAACCGAGAGGTCAACTACCACTTGCCTTGACTAGATCGGTCGACTGTGATTAGCGAACTCGAACTAGAGTTTGGTGCAGCCACCCTTCCGCATCCTGGCGGAAAGTCCCGAATAGCCAACACCGCACGCCTCTTAAACTTGGGAGTAGAGGCTACGCGCTCAATCTCAACTGGCACCTTTGCCACCACTTTATGACTAGCACCCTATTTATAGCACCTAATTCCAAAATGGTACTGACTGCCTACCTTGAATAGCAAACGGTTCCTCTCTTTAACCACCGACCAAAGCCGCCTTTCAAAACTTGACAAAATTTGTATAACATTACTACCTTGTTAACTAAGACCGTGAATGACAAAGATTGGAACCAAAAGAACAACTTACCACTACTTAGGAGTATTCGGCCTCCTAAGGTACACTCTAGGCTTGAGTCCCACGAAGAACAGTCACACTCCTATCAAAAACGGTGGATAAAGATAGTGTTAAGGAGGAAGCTTATATCCACAAAGAGAGAAAGAGGGAGAAGAGACCAAAAGGTATTCTGTCACGCAAAAAAAAAAAAAAATGAGAGAAGGAGAGGGTGGGGAAGTTCAGTTGAGAGATGAAAGAAAAGAATAGCCACAAACATGTAAGAACAACTCTTATATTCGGCCTATCAATTCTATACTAAAACGACAAAGAGATAGAAAGGTTGCACGAAAGGTAAAATTCTAGAATATGCACGGCAATACAGAGAAAAGAGGAAAAGAAACTGAAAACAAAGAAAACCCGAAATGGCACAAAAGAATTTGGCACTATGGGAAAAAGGTCCTATGACCGTGTTTGCACAATGGGGAGTTCAAATCTTTGCAAACAACCCTTCCCATTTCAAATTCCTTGATTTTCTCCTTGAATTTAGCCACCAACCGAGTTTGAATTACAATCAAACTCTTACATTCAATCTTCTTCCCTTGAAACACTCATGACCAAGTCATTCACAGAGTCTTAGTCCAACTCCACCTCCTTCCATGGCCATCAACAAAAATAATCCCTATTTGCACAAGCGGGGATTCGAACCTCTGACCACTAGCTCATTTGTAACGCCACCTCCACTAGACCACATTGCTCCTTGTGATATAAATTCATCCAAAAATATTCTTAAAGCCTACCCACTAACATCAAGGCTCCTTTAAGAGAAAACATAAATTTTTGCTAAAGCCCAGGTTTAAACCCAGGAATTCTCCAACACTCCCAAACACTCCTAATCACTTAACCATTAAAGCAACAACCAATTTGTTATATTTCTTGTACACATAAACTTTAATGTGTAGTCTTCTAGCGGCTCCCACGTACAAGGCCCAATCCTACTAGGCCAAAATTCAGGGCGTTACACCTATGTCTCTGCCCGTGTGCCCAATTTTGAGCATTCTGTTTCTCAATTTTAAGATGCAGGCTATGCTTACCATAGCTTGACCATTTCATTAGCTATCAAACCATGCCCAAAACATATATCATGCATCATATACACTCAAACATAATACCATCATTTATCTAGCCACATCTCATGGCTAATTATACACATTTCAAACATAACTCAAATGACTAGCCTATACATGCCATATTTAGCTATATACATATTTCAAAGGTATCAAAACAGGTTGAGTAGTGTGATGATGATCCTCGACGATCCCCGAGCCTTCAGTAGCTTGATGATCTATAAAACAGAGCAAACACACACAAAGTAAGCTTTCAAAAACTTAGTAAGCCATATACAAATAAACTTAACATGAAATGCATATAACCATTTTGATACAATGGCAATAATGGTTCTCATATCATATACATCACATATAGAATTTGGCTCATTTTCTTAGCCATATCTTACCACATTTCTTCAACTCAAATATCACTTATACACATAGTTCATTTAAACATATCTTTACATATCTTTCCTTCATTTCATTGCACATATTTATCTTAGTAAGTACATATAAGCACTTACCTTTTATACACAATTAGTGTACATATCAAACGTACCTGACACGGATACACAAATCACATATTTGTTCGTATCTCAGATTTTCCCGTTGAACCGTTCGAAATCAAATAGGATATGCAGAGTACTCAGAATAATCGTACAATGCCAACGTCCCGACGTGGTCTTACATGTAGTTAGATGTCGATGCCACTGTCCCAGACAGGGTCTTACACGAATCAATACAATGCCAATGTCCCCGACATGGTCTTACACGTAAATCTCATATCGATGCCAACGTCCCAAACATGGTCTTACACGAAATCTCGAATCAATGCCAACGTCCCAGACGTGGTCTTACATGATTTCATATAATAGACATCTATGTCATGACATAGTTAATCCTAACTACTCTTAGGTTCGATCGGGACTTCTCGGACTTTAACAATTTGTCAACTTAGTCATAATCTCGGATAGCACATACATTCCATCTCAATGGATAATCATAATAATTCAACTATCATATATACTCAAATAATTCAATAAAAATACATTTATTTGTATATCGACTTACCTCGGATTCGGATATTCGTTCAGACTCGGTTATTCGACTACCTTCGCTTTCCTGCGATCTAAGTCCGTTTTCTTCGATTATTGATCTATACATATTCAAATTTAACCCTTTTATTCATAAACTTATTCAATTCAATCCAAAGACATACATTTAGGGCTATTTACAACTTAGCTCTCACATTTGCACATTTGATCAATTCAGTCCATTTTTCACAAAACATCAAATATACAAAATCACCATATACTCATACTTAGCTGAATGCTCATGTATCTCATATAAGTCCGAACATTTCATCAAACTTACAATTTAATCCCTCAAAATACTATTTTCACAATTTAGCCCTAATTATCTAAATTCATAAAAAATTCAAGAACAAAACATGTTCATTTAACACATATCTTTCATTTAACACCTAAACTCCTCACAAAGCTCACCATTTCATCAATGGCACATTTCATAAACATCATTAACTCTTCAAATTACAACATGGGCTTGATAGTAAACTAAGCAACAATCTCAAAAACATAGAAATTATAAAAAACCGAGTCAAAATCTTACCTTAATCAAGAAGAAAAAGAGCCGAATATTAGAAAGCTTCAAACTCTTTCTTTCGTTAGTGTTTCCGGTGGAAGGATGAATGAATTAATGCCCATTTTCATGTTTTGTTTTTATCATAAAACATTTTAATACATAAATGACATAATTAACCTTATACTAAGCATATGTACGTATAAACATTAAGGGCATTTATGTCCTTTATCCATCCACTATCTAAATATTGGCATAATTGCCTTATAAGGCCTCCTTATTAAAAATCCATCACAATTGGAAACTTTTACAAATATCATGCTAATTTTGCATTTAATGCAATTTAATCCTGTTATCAAATTAAGCACACAGACGGATAAATTAACTTACGAAATTTTAACACATGCTTAATCACATACTAAAGGTACAAAAAATAATATCAAAATATTTTACTGACTCAGATTTGTGGTCCCGAAACCACTATTCTGACTAGGGTCAAAACCGGACTATTACAACGATCCCCGAGCTTTTGCTAGCTTTGATAATCTATAAAACAATTAAAACACACACAAAGTAAGCTTATAAAAGCTTAGTAAGCCATATACAAATAAACTCATCACATAAACAATTACAAACTATTTCATTCATATGAACTATGGCATATCACAATAGCAAATTCATATTTCTCATCTAGCTTAAATGTTCATAACCACTTGCTTATAAATATATCACATTTTCTATGTAGCTCACATATCAAATGATCATATTCATACTTATCTTCCATTTCCAAATTTCATATACATTTCATACGCACCTCAAACGGATACATATTCACATATTCAATCATGTCTCAAAATGCTTGTTGAACTGTTTGGAATCAAATAGGGTACTCGGATAGCTCGGAAAGCTCGTACAATGCCAATGTCCCAAACGTGGTCTTACATGTAATCAATATGGATGCCACTATCCCAGATAGGGTCTTACACAAAATAAAATACGATGTCGATGTCCCAGACATGGTCTTAAGCGTAAATCACAAATCAATGCCAACATCCCATGCATGGTCTTACACGATAACTCATATCATATTCCTATGTCATGACATACGTATCCTAACTACTTCCTAATGTTCGAACGGGACTTTTCAGACGTTGTCACTATAACAGCCCGATTTTGGGGCTAGCCAAAACAGTGGTTTTGGGACCACTAATCCGAGGTTGAAGAAAATAATTTTAATATTATTTTATATATCATAGCATGTTTATAAGGATGTATGAAAATTTTGGTGCATTAATTTTGGTGATTTCTTGCTTAATTGTGAAAAAGGACTAAATCACATAAAATGCAAAAGTTCTATTATACAAGGTAGAGGTGTCTAATAGCCATAGAATATTAAATTGGAGGTCCTTAAAGTGCAATTAGGCCATTAAGGGTGTGTTGACCGGCCATAGAGACAAGGAGACAAGAGCATTAAATTTTGGTCAAAACGAATAAAATAAGATGAATGAAAGAGATATCATTTTTTACTATTCATGGTTCTTCTACCACCGAAAATTGAAGGAAAATTAGAGTCCTTGGGGTTCAAATTTTTAGCAAAACAAATCTCTTCCAATTAAGTGATTTCAGAGGTCTTTCTTGATAATTTTTGTATTTTTGGAACCCCCAAAGCTTAAGCTAGCTAATGAGGGACTAATTTGCAAATGGTTGAAATTTTAGGGGCTTGCCATGGGAGTGTTCATGTTGTTTGCTGAGTTTTTATGGAAGAAAATGAATGCTAGTAAGTTAAGGAACAACTTTTGTGAAAGGTGTTACCATGAAAACACCTAAATAGGACTTATTTGTAAAGGTTGAAATTGTGTAATAAATGCATGAAATAATTGGTTTTGTGAGTTGTTGTAAGAGAAATAAATGTTTAGCTAGGCTTTTTTAATGAGGAAATTTGATGAAAAATGATTTACGAGCCTAGGGGCAAAATTGTAATTTTGCTAATATAAAAGGGCAAAATGGTCATTTTTGCATCGAGGTAAGTTTATGTGTAAACGATACATCTTTAATACATATGTTGTTACTTATTGGTGAATTGTATGAATGAGATCAATTATGATTGAGATTGATAGATAGTGAGTAATTCTTGTATGAACCTCGGAATAGATATGTAAGTGCTGAAAAATGTCTATAATAATTATTGGTGGGCTGTGTACGATACCACCGTAATTACCCTTTTTAGTGAGCTGGGTGCGATACCACCTTATTACTTATTCACGATGGGCTGTGTGCGGTACCATCGTTTATAATATCATTTCGTGGGCTATGTGCGAAACCATTGTAAATATTCTTGTTGGTGGGCTATGTGCGATACCACTCTATTATTGATTAGCGGTGGGCTGTGTGCGAAACCACCGGGTACTTAATATTATTTTGAAGTGTTCATCGTGACCTTGTATAAGGGAATGTTTCATGTTGCTTTATGGTGATGAGTGCAGAGAATGTGTACAAGTAAATGTGAGCAATATAATTGTTATGTGGTTGGAATGTGGTAAGAGATGAGATGTTTAAGTATGGTTATGAAAATGTGAATTGTTCTTTCTTAGTATGTAATGTTATTGATGGATTAGCATATGTTATGATGCTTATTATTTACATGTATACTTACTAAGCTTAAAGCTTACTCCCTTTCTTTTCCCTTGTTTTATAGTGTTGAAGAGCCAGTTCTGGATACGAAGATAATCAAAAGATTATCCACACTATCAACACATCTCGGTATAGTTAGACTTAACATTTTGAGTATGGCATGTATAGGGGCTAGACTTAGTGAAATGTCTTGTTGTTTTGGCCAAGTGTGTTGGCTCCTCTTAAAGATGAACTCTTTTGTATATTGTCATAGTTGATGGCTCATTATTACTAATTTATGAAAAGACGAGATTATTCATGGAGGTGTATGTTGCATGATTAAGTTTCTTGGTAAATGGTTGAATGGGATTTATGTTGTGTGAGTTAGGATGTTAAAAAGTGCTAGGCAAATAGCCTTGTTCTTGTCCACACAAGTAGGCACACGGGTGTGTGTCTAGGCCGTGTGTGACACACGGTCAGTCCCATGGGCATGTGGCTGGGTCGTGTGTCCCCTGCATGTTAATGTTGCAAGTCAGTGCCGTCCACAGGCTAGACACACCTGTGTCCCCTGCATGTTAATGTTGCAAGTCAGTGTTGCCAATTTACAACATTTACAACTTAGTCCCATTTAGGTGTTTTCATGACAACACCTTTCACAAAAGTTTTTTCTCATCTCCCCAACATTCATTTTCTTCCATAAAAACTTAGCTAATAACATAAACCCTCTCATGGCAAGTCCCTAAACTTTTAACCATTTCATAAATTAGTCCCCTCATTAGCTATCTTAAGCTTTGGGGACTCCAAAAGTACAAAAATTATCAAATAAAACCACCAAAATCACTTACTTGGAAGGAGATAGCTTAGTTGAAAGTTTGAACCCTAAAAACTCTATTTTTCTCTTCAATTTTTAGTGGAAGAAGGAGGGTGAATAGTGAAAGATGATAACATCTTTTATTCATCTTATTTTATTCATTTTTTTATCACCTAATTTCCACCAAATTTGACCAACATTTAATATCTTGTCTCCCTAGCCTCTATATGGCTGGCCATCACTCATCCAATGGCCTAATTTCACTTTAAGGACCTCCAATTTGATATTCTTTGGCTATTAGACACCCCTCCCCCTTATAATGGAACTTTCGCACTTTATACGATTTAGTCCTTTTTCACAATTTCACATACAATTGCTAAAACTAAAGCACCAAAATTTTCATATAGCCATATATTAATGCCATAACACATAAAATAATACTAAAATAATTCCTCAACCTCGGATTAGAGGTCCTGAGACCACTGTTCCGACTAGCCCCAAAATCGAGCTGTTACATGAAAGACGAGCATCAAGTACCCTCGGGATTACTTCAGCCGGTGATGGTTCCAGAGTGGAAGTGGGATCAAATCATGATGGATTTCGTAATAGGGTTACCTACGACTCCGAAAAATAAAGATGATGTGTGGGTTATTGTGGATTGATTAACGAAATTGGCTCACTTTATACCGGTGCATGTTGATTATTCACTTGACAAGTTGGCTGAGCTATATATTGCTGAAGTGGTGAGATTGCATGGAGTGTCTATATCTATTATCTTGGATAGAGATCCGAGGTTTCCTTCGAGGTTTTGGAAGAAATTACAAAAAGCTTTAGGTACAAGATTGAATTTTAGTACATCATTCCATCCTCAAAACGATGGCCAATCCGAAAGAGTGATTCAAGTTCTTGAGAATATGCTCCGATGCTGTGCGTTAGAGTTCGAAGGTAGTTGAGAAAAATATCTACCTTTGGTTGAGTTTTCTTATAACAACAGTTATTAGTCTAGTATACGACTGGCACCGTACGAAGCTTTATATAGTCGCAAGTGTTGGACTCCCTTGTATTGGATCAAGCTTAGTGAGAAGCAAATTGACGGGGTCGATCTAGTTAAAAAGACCGAAGAGAAAGTGAAAGTGATCCGTAATAGTCTGAAAGCTGCTTCAGATTGAAAAAAGTCATACGCGAATTTAAAAATGAAAGAAATCAAATTTCTAGTGGGCGACAAAGTATTTTTGAAAGTATCCCCGTGGAAGAAAATATTGAGATTTGGTCGAAAGGGCAAATTGAGTCCGCGATTCATAGGACCTATGAAGTTATTGAGAGGATTGAACCAGTGGCTTACCGGTTGGCTTTTCTGGCAGAGTTAAAGAGAATACACAATGTATTTCATGTGTCGATGTTGCGGCGATATCGTTCCGATCCTTCGCATGTGATCCCCTCAACAAAAATTGAGATATGACGGGATATGACTTATGAAGAGAAACCAATTAAGATATTGGCTCGAGAGGTTAAACAGTTAAGGAACAAGAGCATAGCCTTAGTAAAAATGTTATGGAAAAAACACAGTGTGGAAGAGGCTACGTGGGAACCGGAAGAAGCCATGAGGGAGCGGTACCCAAACCTTTTTACCGGTAAGATTTTCAAGGACAAAAATCTCTAAAGGGAATGAGAGTTGTAACAACCCGATTTTGGGGCTAGTCGGAACAGTGGTTTTGGGACCGCTAATCTGAGGTTGAAGGAAATTATTTTAATATTATTTTATATGTTATAGCATGTTTTATAAGGATGTATGAAAATTTTGGTGCATTAATTTTGGTGATTTCATGCTTAATTGTGAAAAAGGACTAAATCGCATAAAGTGCGAAAGTTCTATTATACAAGGTAGAGGGGTCTAATAGCCATAGAATATTAAATTGGAGGTCCTTAAAGTGAAATTAGGCCATTAAGGGTGTGTTGGCCGGCCATAGAGACAAGGAGACAAGAGCATTAAATTTTGGTCAAATTTTGGTGAAATTAGGTGATATAAAATGAATAAAATAAGATGAATGAAAAAGATATCATCTTTTACTACTCATGCTTCTTCTACCATCAAAAATTGAAGGGAAATTAGAGTTCTTGGAGTTCCAATTTTCAGCCAAACAAATCTATTGCAAGTAAGTGATTTTAGAGGTCTTTCTTGATAATTTTTGTACATTTGGAACCCCCAAAGCTTAAGCTAGCTAATGAGGGGACTAATCTGCAAATGGTTGAAAGTTTAGGGGCTTTCCATGAGAGTGTTCACGTTGTTTTCTGAGTTTTTATGGAAGAAAATGAATGCTAGTGAGTTAAGGAACAACTTTTGTGAAAGGTGTTACCATTAAAACACCTAAATAGGACTTATTTGTAAAGGTTGAAATTGTGTAACAAATACATGAAATAACTGGTTTTGTGAGTTGTTGTAAGAGAAATAAGTGTTTAGCTAGGCTTGTTTAATGAGGAAATGTGATGAAAAACGATTTACGAGCCTAGGGGCAAAATCATAATTTTGCCAATGTATAAGGGCAAAATGATAATTTTTTCCTAAGTAGAACTTTTGATGTATCATAAATTATATAGTGATTGAATGAGAGAATTTTATTATTATAGATCAAGAAGAGTGTGAAAACAACCTTGACCAAGGAAAAGGCAAGGTTATGAACTAAACCGTAGATTAAAAAATTTTGCACCGAGGTAAGCTTATGTGTAAACGATACATCTTTAATACATATGTTGTTACTTATTGGTGCATTGTATGAATGAGATAAATTATGATTGAGATTGATAGATAGTGAGTAATTCTTGTTTGAACCTCGGAATAGATATGTAAGTGCTGAAAAATGTCTGTAATAATTATTGGTGGGCTATGTGTGATACCACCGTAATTATCCTTTTTGGTGGGCTGTGTGCGATACCACCTTATTACTTATTCACAATGGGCTGTGTGTGATACCATCTTTTATAATATCATTTGGTGGGCTATGTGTGAAACCACCATAAATATTCTTGTTGGTGGGTTATGTAACACCCCTTACCCGTATCCTATGCTGGAACCGGGCGCGAGGCATTACCGTAACTAATCAACAACTTTAGTCTATAAACTTTCAGTCCCAACTTGACATATCTCTATCGTCATCACTACAACCTCATTAAGGACCTACGAGGCCTTAAACAAACTTACGGGGGGTTTTGGAACCTAATCGGAAACTTATGTGATCTTAAAATTTTTTCACCTAAATAGGGGCCACATGCCCGTGTGAAATGGGACACACCCGTGTGGTCACACACGCCCATGTCCCTACCCCGTGTTGGATTTATTTTCATATCGAACCTACAGGCGTTTTCACACGGCCGGACACACGCCCGTGTGCTTGGTCCGTGTGCTCCACACGGCCTAGACACGCCCATGTGTAAAAACTTGGGTATTCTGTTTGTGACGTCAGCAACCTTATAAAGGTCACACGACCTAGGCACACCCGTGTGGCTAGCCCGTGGTCGACACTGACTTACAACACCAACATGCAGGGGACACACGACCAAGTCACACACCCATGGGATTGACTGTGTGTCACACACGCCCATGTGCCTACCTGTGTGGACAAGAATAAGGTTATTTGCCAAGCTCTTTTCATCCCTCTAGCTCACACAATCCATTCAATATATCACTAAACAACTCATATTTTGCAATATAAACTTCCATGAATAACTTCATATTTTCATATACATAACAAAGAGCCAACAACTATGGCTGTATACACAAGAGTTTCACAACAAAGGGGCCAACACACTCTTGGCCAAAATAACAAAACAATATACCTAGTCTATCCCCTATACATGCCATACTCAAATGTACTAAGTCTAGATGTACTGAGGTAAGCTGATAGTGTGGGCGATCTTTTGGATATTTGCGTATCTCGACTTGGCTGCTTAACTCTATAAGACAAGGGAAAAGAAAAGGGGAGTAAGCTTTAAGCTTAGTAAGTTTACATGTAAACAATTAACATCATAGTATGTGCTAAACAACCAATAGCATTATACTAAACAAAAACAATCCACATTCACAATCATGCTTACTCATTTTATCCTTGATCACATTCCAACCAAGTCACAAGCTTGATGCATACATTCATTCACTTGCATCCCTGCAACACATCATAATTTCTCACTAATCCAACCATAATGCCAAATCACTCGGTGGTTTCGCACTTAGCCCACCATCAATCGTTAATAGGGTGGTATCGCACAAAGCCCACCAAAAAGGATAGTTACAGTGGTATTGCACATAGCCCACTAAATAATAATATAAACAATGTTATCGCACACAGCCCATCGTAGTTAAGTAATAAGGTGGTAACACACTTAGCCCACCGTCAAGTGATGTTATTACACATTTACATATCTATTTCGTCATTCATATGAAAACTAATCAATAACTACCACATTCAATCCACTTGAATCATACATGTTCTTAATCATGCCATGCACCAATTAGCCACAACAATGTATATATAAAATGCATCGTTTACACATAAACTTACCCCGGTGCAAAACGTTTTGATTTGCGGTTTAATCCGTAACCTTGCCTTTTCTGCGGCCAAGGTTGATTCCGCGCTCTTCTTGATATATAACAATAGAATTCACTCATTTAGATCATTCTATGATCATAATGCATCAAAATCTACACTTAGGCAAAAATGACCATTTTGCCCTTATGCTATGGCAAAATTACAATTTTGCCCCTAGGCTCGTAAACCATTTTTCAACTCACTTTTTCATTAAAAAAGCCTAGCTGAACATTTATTTCTCTTACAACTACTCATAAATCCAACTATTTCATGCATTTATGACACAAATTCAATTTTTGCATTTAAGTCCTGTTTAGGTGTTTTCATGCAAACACCTTTCAGAAAAGTTATTTCTCATCTCCCTAACATTAATTTTCTTCCATAAGAACTCAACTAACAACATAAACTCTCTCATGGAAAGTCCCTAGACTTTCAACCATATTGCAAATTGGTCCCCTTATTAGCTAACTTAAGCTTTAGGGACTCCGAAAACACAAAAATCATCAATTAAAACCATCTAAATAACTTACTTGCAAGGGCAATAGCTTGACTGAAAGTTTGAACCCCAAAAGCTCTATTTTCTCTTCAATTTTCGGTGGAAGAAGGAGGGTGAATAGTGAAAGATGATAATATCTTTTGTTCATCTTATTTTATTCATCTTATCACCTAATTTCCACCAATTTTGACTAAAAATTAAATGCTCTTGTCCCCATTGTCTACATGGCCGGCCAACACATTCTAAATGGTCTAATTGCACTTTAAATACCTCCAAATTACATTCTATAGCTATTAGGTACCTCTATCTTGAAAAATAGAACTTTCGCACTTTATGCGATTTAATCCTTTTTCACAATTAAACATGCTATCGCTAAAATTAAAGCACCAAAATTTCCACATAGCCATATATTAATGCTATAACCCATAAAATATCATCAAAATAATTTTCCCTATCCTCGGTTTAGCAGCCTCGAAACCATTATTTTGACTAGCCCCAAAATTGGGCTATTACAGGCTATGTGCGACACCACCCTATTATTGATTAACGGTGGGCTGTGTGCGAAACCACCAGGTACTTAATATTATTCCGAGGTGTTCATCGTGAACTTGTATAAGTGAATGTTTCATGTTGCTTTGTGGTGATGGGTGCATGGAATGTGTACAAGTAAATGTGAGAAATATAATTGTTATGTGGTTGGAATGTGGTAAGAGATGAGATGCGTAAGTATGGTTATGAAAATGTGAATTGTTCTTGCTTAGTATGTAATGTTATTTATGGATTAGCATATGTTATGGTTCTTATTGTTTACATGTAAACTTACTAAGCTTAAAGCTTACTCCCTTTCTTTTCCCTTGTTTTTTAGTGTCAAAGAGTCAGTTCGGGATACGAAGATAACCAGAAGATCATCCACACTATCAGCACATCTCGGTATAGTTAGACTTAGCATTTTGAGTATGGCATGTATTGGGGCTAGACTTAGTGAAATGTCTTGTTGTTTTGGCCAAGTGTGTTGGCTCCTCTTAAAGATGAACTCTTTTGTATATTGCCATAGTTGATGGCTCATTATTACTAATTTATGAAAAGATGAGATTATTCATGAAGGTGTGTGTTGCATGATTAATTTGCTTGGTAAATGGTTGAATGGGATTTATGTTGTGTGAGTTAGGGTGATAAAAAGAGCTAGGCAAATAGCCTTGTTCTTGTCCATACAGGTAGGCACACGGGCGTGTGTCTAGGCCGTGTGTGACACACGGTCAATCCCATGGGCATGTGGCTGGGCCATGTGTCCCCTGCATGTTAGTGTTGCAAGCCAGTGTTGACCACGGGCTAGACACACGGGCATGTGCCTAGGCCGTGTGCCCCTTATGAGGTTGCTAATGTCATAAACAGAATACCCAGGTTTTCACACACGGGTGAGGACACGTGCGTGTCTAGGCCATGTGGAGGACACGGGCGTGTGTCTGGCCGTGTGAAAACCCCTGTAGGTTTGAAATGCAAAATAAATCTCACATGGGCTAGGGACATGGGCGTTTGTTACCACACGGCCTACCCACATGGGCGTGTCCCATTTCACACGGGCGTGCGGCCCTGTTAAGTCAAAATTTTTCTAATCATACAAATGTTCCGGGTTTGATTTTGAGACCCTCCGTTTGCATGTTTAAGGCCTCGTAGGCCCTTAAAGAGGATGTTTTGAATGTGAATGGGAAGTTTTAAGTTGGAATGAAAATGTATAGCCCAAAGTTGTATGTTCAAGTGCGTTAAGTCCGGTAATGCCTCGTACCTAGTTCCGACGTTAAAGACGGGTAAAGGGTGTTACAGTCACATTATCGAAACTTTCCCGAATTTCAAATATTCAGTTCAAATTGCTATATATCACAATTCATTCACATATAAACAATAATAATTCAATTCAAACACATTTATTTGTATATCGACTGACCTCGTACGGATTCGGATGGAAATAAACGATTACTCGACCACTTTAGATTTCCCCCAATTAATTCCGTTTTCTTTGGTTCTTGATCTATACACATTCAAATTTAGCTTATTCATTCACCAAATCATTCAATTATATAGCGCATTTTACAAATTAGCCCTCACATTTTCACATTTTGACATTTTAGTTCTTATTTCTTAAAATCACAAAATAACATAATTTAACAATATCATAGCTTGGCCGAATGTTCCTTTAACTCATATAAGCCCACATTTTTCATTTATTTCACATTTTAGTCTCTTAATTTCTTAATTTCACAATTTAGGCCAAAATAGTCAAATTCATCAAAAATTCAAAGACAACATATTAATCTATCCGTTGAATTCCATGAAAATAGTAAGACAAGCATCTACAACAACTGCATCCCTACACATTCATCCAAGAATAAGGATTTGATCCATTAATGAGAAATTGTAAAGGAGTATGGGAAATTACAACAGAGAGAGAATGATTAATTTTTGTTTGCCAGATGAAGAACCAACAATAATACCCATGGTTTAGGAATTATATCTTGCGTTAAAAGAGAGGGAAGCGACAAGTTCGTTCTACAAGCTGCAAACATTTGTCAAAGTTAGAGGGGTCAACGTCTTGGTAACTAAAAGAATTATATGTCAATTTTATGATGCCTCATATTATTATCGCGATTACTTATACAAAATAGATCTCGAAGAGTTTAAAATCATAGACATGGAGGAGATTTTTTGAGATTTTTAATAGTGGGAAAGAAGTTTGGACGTATCAAATAGGAACAGCAATACCCGAGACATTCAGCCAAACACTAATAACTCCAAAAGCAAAATATGGATGAAATTTGTGTCTTCAAGAATTTGGCTTACAATCGATCTTTCTAATATTAGCTCAGTCCAAGCCATTCTAGTTTATGCCATATTCCAAAATAAGAAAATATGCACTGGTACGTGGATATATCGAAACATGATTTAATGTGTACGGAATCAGAAAAAAAGAACATTCATTCCGTATCTAATCACAAAGTTATGTAAAAGAGCATGAGTGCCTATGGAGCAACTAATAAAGAGATGAATCCTCTGAAGAAACTCCTAGGAGTTGATGTCTATAAGCAGTATGTGATATTACAGAGAAAACAAAAGGAGGAGAGGAGAAAAAAAGGACTCCAAGAGGAAGATGAATAATACATTAAGATAATATATACATCTAGTAAGTTATTTTTTAGGTTTAAATTCTGTTAGGAAAGTTAAGTTAATTTTTAGGATATTGTAATTAGTCATATTTGATGCACTACTAGAATTTAATTTGCATATTTATGAATTTTTGTACAAAATCCCCGCATAGCAGAAACACAAACATTGCGAACTTTCAACGATCAAAGGAGGAGGCACCCATAAATAGTCTACGAAACTACCACGATCAATAGGGTAATTTCTTTCCTTATCTTTTCAGGGCTACATATTGAGGACAACATTTTTTCTAAAGTGTGGGGTACACACCTGATATACTTTAACGCTTCACTGAAATCCCGAATATCCCGATCTAACGTTCTAGATCCTAGTCCCTACATTCGGCCAACATTTTATATTTAAACAAAAGCCTATTCGGCTATAAAATCAAATCTCGAAGGATTAACGCAACCAACTCCTTACCTTGCTGCCTATTTGACTATTAATCAAATCCCGAAATCTTGTGATATTTCTTCCTTAAAATCGGCTAGCACTGAATCACTTTACAGGTTAGTTTTCGGCTTTTGAATAAATAAAGTATAGATCTAAATCATTGTTTATAGCCTTGGCCGAATATCAGAGTCACTTACCTTGTGAATCTTAAATCCCGAAAAGTGCTACTTGCTTTTGATGCTGTCGAGATCCCTATAGATACATGTTAGATTCAGCCTTTTACACAAAATCTATTAAAATGGCCTATGGCCAAATATCACCTTATAGCTTACCTTAAAACTTGAAATCCCGAAGACCTTCTCCTTATAATCGACACTAGCAGAAACCCGAGACCCTCCTTCAGAGTTTCGGCCAAGAACATTAAGGGGTTAGATTCCTATTTTCGATTAATCTAAATTAAAGAGAGAAACAACATCAAGTGATTCTTACCCTAATGATGAATTTGGTTGTACCCTAGCATGAATCCACAAGATATTCGGCTAAAGCTAGTTGATGATCACTCAAGTTTCTGCTTTTGGGGTCTACCGAACAATCAGCTCGAACCACCTTGAATATTCGGCTTTTGAGAGAACTTTCAGAGGAAGAGAAAAGATCAATTTCGACAATGGAGAGGAATAAAGTTTCGGCTTTGGATGTTATGAAGAAATCGGCTATGACTGCTTGTGTTTTCGGCTTTTGACAAAATAGGAGAGAAAGAGAAGAGTGGCTAGAGCATTCGGCAGAGGCTTCAAAAGAGAAAAGAATAATGGCCTTACTCCCTTCCTTAGCCGAAAATATCACCCCTAGACTCCCCTTGTAACACCCCAAACCCGGTCAATACGCCACGACCGAATCTAGTATGTCACTGAGGAAAACATTTTGAAAAGAATCGAATAACAATTTAACTTTTAGTGAAAAACTCTTTGAAAATTTTATAATTGTAGAAATCAGGTGTATAATAAGTTTAAACTGATAATTTACTTTGAAATTTCATAAATAAAACTTTAAAGCTTAGTTGATAATTCATAGGTTAGAAAACATTTGTATCATTTTAAGAAAACTCGAATTATTATTTTGAAAACCATTAGCATTTGAATGTAGAAACTCAATATTTGGAAATCATTAAAATTGTAGAAAACACTTAATTTCTATTTTATTATCAAACAATTTATATTACCCGATGGTAAGATTTTAAAACCATTGCGTGTTTATAATTTAGAAAACTTTGGCTCAATTATTAAATTAACCAATAATTTATAAACCATATTAAAACCTATCCAAAACATAATAATAATCCAAAACATAATTAAAGAGGCCTTATTACAAACCCAAAATAACAAAAACCAAATTAAAATAAATTAAAGTACCCCAAATCGAAGATCATGTAAAATCAAATTTTATTGCATGGCCTCCTCGAGTTCATCCGGCTCCTCAATCCGCGATCTCACGAATCACCTGAAATGATAAGGGAGAAGGTGAGTCACCAAGACTCAGTGCATAATCCCTCTCCCGGGTAAATGCCACGTACTTACACAAATTATAACCAAGCAATATATATATATATAATGCACCCAACCTAGCCATCCGTAACACCTTTATCTACCCCGTGTGGTACCAAACCACTGATGGTGCCAAACCACTGGTGACCAAAGTCACGATATCCAAAATGTGATACCAAATCACTGGTGACCAAAGTCACGAATAATCCATCTATGGGGCCAACCCACGTGTGATACCAAATCACTGGCGACGATCCCATATCTCAAAAGTGGGGCCAACCCACGGTGGTGTTAAACCACAGGGACGAGTCGCTATGAGGTGCCAAACCTCTGGTGTCCCAAAGACACAAATGTGATACCAAATCACTGGTGACCAAAGTCACGAATCATCAAGTTGTGGGGCCAACCCACGTGTGATACCAAATCACTGGCGACAATCCCATATCTCAAAAGTGGGGCCAACCCACGGTGGTGTTAAACCACAGGGACGAGTCGCTATGAGGTGCCAAACCTCTGGTGTCCCAAAGACACAAATGTGATACCAAATCACTGGAGGTGCCAAACCTCTGGTGTCCCAAGGACACAATATCAATCTTCCCCCTCCTCTCATATTGCCCATACCAATGCAATAGATAGACAAATCTTGTCAATATACTTTGATATGAATCACATAACAAAAATATCATAAATCGTAGATCATGATTTCAATCCACATGTATTAACAACATATAGAAACAGACTTACCCGAATCCTCATTCATACCATCATGGTATCATATCAAGATCTCATCATTTTCCCACTTTGATAATATGATTAGTAAATTAATATTATAAATACATATACAAAACCGAGTTATAAAGTGTGTAAGGTACACACCTTTCACCAACGCAAGAACTAACTTCCAAAGATCCGATCTACCGCACTAGATCACCTTGTCCTACAATCGGCCAATACTAAGATTATAAACAAAGGCCATTCGGCCATTAACACCTTAATCCAAATGAGTTATCCTTAAAATACCAAGTCTTACCTAAACTTACCCAAAACGATTGACAAAGAAACGAGGCTTAGATTGATTGCTTCCAACGTCCCTAGGAGCCTAAAAGAATAATCGGTTCCTAAAATGGTTAAAACCTTGCAACAAATGCCCATAGGTTCGGCCTTTGTCCACAAGAAAACGACATAGGAAAGAGAAAGAAATGAAGGAAAAACGGCCATGAACACTTACCCTTTTCCAAAACCGATTGAAGAAAACCCAAAATGAATGCCTACCCTTGATGATATTCGGCCAAAACAATACAAAAAGGGAGGAAGAAGATTCGGCTATGGTGAAGTAATAAGAAAAGAAAAATAGAATGGAAACGGATGTTTTAACTTTGAGCAAATGAAAAAGAAATGGAATTTGAGAAGAAGAAAGATTTAGCCAAGTGAGAGCAAAAAGAAAATGTGATTATGAACCAATATCAAAAGAAGAAAAGAGAGAAATGGGATTGAGAGATTCGGCCAACACCTATTTTACCAAAGAAGAAAAGTGCATAAAAATGCACAAAGTTCAAATGTAGTTTCGGTTTCAAAAGGACAATGAAAGAAAGAAAATGGTATTTGGTTCAAACAAAATGAGGCTAACAACCAAAAGCAAATTTGCACCAAAAGGACAATACACATTCGGCCAAGGAGGGGAGTTTTTGGAGAGAAAGAAAAACAAATGCCAAAAGATGCACAAATGCTCAAGTTGACCAACTATACTCCCCCAAACCTCCTAACAAAATTCGGCCACCCCCCTAGCCACACATGCCGTCCACATACATGCACTAAAGGCCTTGGAATAGTTTCCAAAACATCTTCCTTAAGCCAAGCCTTATGTCCCCCCATCCTTTCAAAATTTTTAAGATTCTTATCCCCATTTTCATGCTTTCCTAAACCAATATTCAACTTACCAAAAATTTGAAAGTCCAACCTTCCATAATTTGAACTTAGCCAACACTTAATGCTAGGATGTACAAAAATAAAATCCTCAAAATGCTTTCCATGCTACTCGAACCATTTCCCTCAAGCAACCTTTCAAGCTCCTTATCCACTATGCCACTAACTCCTCATATGCTTTAATTTAACACTTAAATTAACTTAAGTGTCAAGCTCACTTAATCCACTTCACTAAATTTTCCATACTAAAAATTATTCTAGCTTAGCTAATATTTCCAAGCCTTCACACAAATATACTAAGCACACAATAACAATCATATCCCAGCTAACACAAGAAACAACATGATGCTCTAATATTTTTAGGATATTACACCCCTAATCGGCCAACTCTCCTTCCCCCTATCTCATCCCTTCTTTTTCTCTTATCACTTCATTTAAATTAATAAAAATAATCCAACATTTATCTCTTATCCACCCATACAAAATAAAAAGGAATTAATCCACAATTATCACACCCTTTAGCCGAATTTTAAAAAGAATAAACCTTATCTAAATGAAGTCCCCGTGCCGTCAACCTCTCTCTCTTTTTGCCGAAAATAAAAGCCCCAAAATGTTGCTCCCCTTGCTGCTCGAACTCAAGACCTACACCAAGCTTGTGGCATCATTTCCAGAGGCCTTAAGTGGCACCTCCAAGCCACTTAACCAAGCCCATTTGTGTGTCATATTTCCCCTACATTTTCTCTTAAGGCCACCCTGCTTAGCTTCCTCTTTTAGATTTAAATTCTAATAATTTTCTAAAGCACTCTCCTATTTTCTAAAGTTAACAAAATTCACACAACACATTCATAACACACAAAAGCATGCCTTCACATATATTTAAGCACAAATGCATAAGCCCAAAATCCAGGATATTACATACTATAAATTCAACATGATAGTAAATGATTTTAAAATTTTTTATTATTAGACTACTAAGTTCTAATTATTACACTTTAAATAGGCATTGAGCAATTGAATGTACCATATGACATAGGAAATACAGGGAAATGAGCATGTTAGTATGTATGATAAATTGAATTTGTGATTATTTGGTTGATTAAATTTGTGAATATTTAGATACCAAGGGATGATCTAAGGCATTGTTTGGTATACATCCAGAACCAAAAATCTAACCCTATTTATTCATCCTTAGAACCTATATTTGAGCCAGAAAACACTTCTTAACGAACCTTTATGCAAAATCCGAGCCAAAAATGTTAATTTGTATTTTCCCTTTTTCTTTGATCCTAAATTTCACGACTATAGACGTCTAACAATATGTATTGAGGGTTAAGTAGATACATTACAGTGGAATTTTGTAAAAATAGAGTGAAATAGGAAATATCAGTGCGATAAAGTGATTATAATTTAGCCAATTTGTGCAACAAAAGAAAAAAATTCGAAAAGAAAATAAAAAAATGAGTAGAAAAAGTTTGTAAAAGCAAAAGCATATGTGAATGAGAAATGCAACACCCCTAACCCGTATTTTTTGCCAGAACAGGGTTACGGAGCATTATCATAGTTTACAATTCAAATGGACAGAAAATTTAAACATTTCACAACATATCGTTAAACATATTAAAACCAATTCAAAACATACAAATTGTCCCTTATACGAGTCCTCGAGGCCCAAAATACACATTAGAAACAAGTCAGGACTAAATCGGGAGTCCAGAGAAATTTTTAGAAAACATTGAAAATTTTTAATACTGTAAGGGTCACACAGCCGTGTGGTGAGGCCGTGTACCCTTCGAAGTAACCCCACACAGTCGTGTGCCAGGCTGTGTGTTAGGCCGTGTAATAGCATAACTTGCAACCCTTTGAAAGCTACAGGGGACACACGGCTGTGTCACCTGGCCATGTGTCACACATAGCTGGGACACACGCCCGTGTCTCTGCCCGTGTGGATGAAAATATGCCATTTTACAAGCCATTTTTCTCACCTAATTTGGCATGTACCTACACACAACATTGCACATACTTGTAAGACATTACCAAGAATCCAAATCACGCATAAACAAGTCTTATACATATGGTATAATATCATACAACCAATATGCCCTTAGGCACCTCAATTAACAATACATAAACATGCCTAACCATGTATTCAATTTGACCAAATAATCAACTAACTTTCATGCATATTTGCACCAATACAGACCAAATAATTTTCTTACCAAAACACAACCATTTGGTACCAAAATGCCATTTAATAATTAGCATCAATAGTCATTTAAGATACCTTAAACAAAGTACCAATTCTCAACAAGTCACAAGCCATATAAATTATTCATATTCATCTATCATTTCATCTTCCATCATTCAACCACATTAAAACTAATATTTACATGCCAAAAACAAACTCATACTATCATCAAAATAGCAAAACACATGCCAAACAAATGACCTTTTCAACAATTAAACATATAGGCCAACATTAGCCATAATACCAATACATGCCATTATAACCAAAATTAAACATCCACAAGTACCAAAAGAGTTGGTGGATAGTGTGATATAGCTCCGACAAGCTTTCAACCAGAACGAGCTTCCGATTCACTTAAAACACGAAAAATAACACTGAGTAAGCATTTAAGCTTAATAAGTTCGTATAACTTAGAATTTAACTTACCATTTAATCAAGTAATAGGTAAGTAACAAAGCATCTCCCAACACATTTTGGCCAAATGCCTAAGCACATATACACCAACCAATATTAGCCATGTAAATACATATATGAACCAATACTCATGTATGAGCGCAACAATCAATCAAATTCCATATACATGTATCATCCCTTTCATATATCTACATATATCATGTAACATCATTTCCATGTATTTCATGTGTATACCTGTAATACTTCGTAACGAACTCATACCATTTCGTATCAGAACATTGCCCGTTAAATCGTTTAGAATACAGTTGGATACTAGGGATAGCTCACACATAGTGTGCTAGCTCTTATAATTGTAATCTGTCAATTCATGTACATGTATGCTCACACGAGCTGTGAATTAGTATGCTTATTTGAGCTGAAGATCGGTATTCTGTCACGAGCTGTAAATTGATATGCTCTTACGAGCTATAAATTAGTAACCCTTATGACATGTCATTTGTATCCTATGGATTCTTAAAGTTCAAACGGGACTCGGTATTTTGTCGAACTTCGTTGGATATGCAATCATGTAAATTTATAACAATTCACAATTCATAAATAATTCAATATAAATCATATAAGCACAATTTAATCACACAAACTTACCTCGACGAGTATACGTAGATACAAAGGAGATTAATCCGAGACTTTCTCTTTGACCCGATCTAACTCCGTACGAGGTGTAACTAGATCTATACAGATAAATTTAATTCAATTTAACATATAATTCATTCAATGTAATCCAAAACATATTTTTGGCAAAATTATCGTTTTGCCCCTATACTTTTAAATTCTTTGCAATTTAGTCCCTAGCACATAAAATGAAAATTCATGCAATTCATGCTCAATCCACTATAGCCGAATTTTATATAGGTCTCTAGCAAACCCTATATTTCATTTATTTCACAAATTTACCATGTTTAGTTTTTATTTTTTTCAATTTAATCCCTATTTGACAATTTCATCAAAAATCACTTAACAAAAGTTGTTTATCTATTAACAACTAACCATTTTCTTCCATAAATCATCAAAAATCATACACATTCATTCATGGCAAAACTTTAATAGTTTAACAGTTTTATAAATTAGTCCCTAGGCTAGCTAGATTAAGCTACAATGATCCCAAAAGCGTAGAAATTATAAAAAATGGGACAAAAACACTTACCTAATCAAGCATGCAAGATTGTTGAATGGAAAAACTCAAAAATGGCTTCCCAAGCTTTAACTTTCAGTTGAAAATGATGAAAGAAAGTGTAACAACTCGGTTTATATCCTAGTCAGAATAGTGGTTTCGGGACCACAAATCTAAGTCAGAAAAATGTTTTAATATTATTTTTCCGTGTTTACAGTATGTGATTAAGCATGTGTGAAAGTTTCGTGAATAAATTTTATCGATTGGTTGTTTAATTTGATAAAAGGACTTAATCGTGCTAAATGCAAAAGTTGTATGCTATTTGTTAATATGCCATATGTAACACCTCAAATTTTGGACCTAGAAGAATTGGGCCTTGGGCATGGGAGTGTTGAAAATTTTTGAAAACAAGAGAACGAAACAATTGCATGTTAGATCTATTGGGTGAGTGATTTTGGAAGCTTAAGAGGTTTCTATGAAGTCTTGGGTTCAAGCCATGTCATATGGAAATTTTTTATTTTTAGCATTAGGGGAACCATGACTCCCGGTTTTAAGCCTTTTAAATAATTGTGATTAAAAAGAGACACAAAAGAGCCTGTGGTATAATGGCAAGGTGGCGACACAGGTGTGGCAAGGAGGTGGTGTCATAGGTGTGGCAAGGAGGTCAGAGGTTCAAGTCTCACTACATGCAAAAGGGATTATTTATTTTGCTCATGTGTGGGTAAGAGTTTGTGTTGGATTTGAACTCTGTGTTGGAGAGTTTGAATGGGTCAAATGACTGATTTAAGGAGTGGATCATGGAGGAAATTAAGGAGGGGATCATGGAGAGGTAAGGGGAGGAAATCAATGATATTTGTGGTTGGAGAAGAGTTGGTGCCGAATGGGATTTGTGGCACTCAAGACTTTCAGTTTTGGGGAGTTTAGCCACTCTATTTTCGAGAGCTATGAGTATATTGGCTCTATCATTTTCTGTTGAGGCCGAATAATGCTAGGGAGGTTTTGGTAGTATCATTTGTTTTGTTGGCATCGATTTGGCACTTCTCCTGAGGTCTTTCATTTGTTTGACTCTTTTTCTCTCCTTCTTAGCAGAATTCTCTCCTTCCTCTCTCTCAGTTCTTTTGACTCTACTAATCCTTCTCTTCTGCATCTTCTACTTGGCCGATTATCCCATATTTCGTCCTCTTTCAAATTTCCCTTTTTCTTCCAATGATAGCCGAATACCCCTTTTCCCTTTTCTCTCTTTTCCTTCGACTCTTTTTGAGTGTCCCTCCTTGTATTGCTAAAACCGAATACTCTTTCCCTCATTTCGTTTTGTCGGTTCTCTACATTTTGTGTTAGCCGAACATCCCATCTCAGGGGTGCTAATTCCATTTTACCTCTACCATTATCTCTACTTTCGGTTTTTGGTGTGGGTGTGGTGATTGTTCTTTTCTTATAATCTGGAATCTGTATTTTCAATAAGTGACTTCTCGTCTAGTTCAAACTGTTCAATTGTTTGATGGTTGATAAGTGTTGGTTGGAATGCATATAACCCCTAAGGTCTATTGATCAATCTCTTGCGACGGTTTAAGTGAGTGATCCTCAATCGTTTGATCAAGGAAGGTAATAAATCATATCTTGTATAGTGGTATAGAAAGGGATTGTTTAATCCTATTGTTAAAGGACTGATGGTGTATTGTGTTGGATATAGGTTCTACGCTCGTGGGCTACTATGTTTTTCTCCCACAAGGTGTGTACACACACTACTCCAACTGTAGATCGGCAAATGCCGAAATGCCAAAAATACGACAACAATTACCACACGAGTGTACGAACGCTCGTGTGGGAAAGTCGATACAATGACGGAGGCCACCATGAGCGGTCTCATGGGCTTGGACCACTTTTGGGTCAAATGGGCCGTGAGGCCCAATGGGCTCGCGAGCCCCTCATGGGTTGCATAATGGGCTTTGGGCCCATTCACACTTTGACCATAACGTAAGATTATCGAAATACCCCCATAGGGTAAATGACCAAAATACCCCCATAGGGTAAATTAACCGTAATACCCCTGTAGGGTAAAATGACCGTTATGCCCTTGAAGGGCAAAATGTCTAAAATACCCCAATATGATATATGACTGATCTTGTATGCCATTTGATGATATGTTTGCATTCATGTGATATTATGTTGCATGGGGGATGGGATCATTGATTTGGAGGAAGTATATGATTTGTTAGGGTCGCATGGTCACTTGACGACTGTGGATCCACTGATGGCTTTAAGTCGATTATGTGATTGGCAGCTCTGCTGCAATATTGGCTAGTTCCGCAACTGGTGCTACATAAGGAGTGTAGGGATGGGTGGGTCGATTTAATCCCCACAGGAGTGCAGGGTTGGACAGGAGACGGAGTGCAGAGTTGGTATGGGCATTAAAGCATTGCATATACTGATTCTGATATTGAGATGGGCTTAGGCCCATATAGATGTGATATGTGACATTTGATATGGGATAAGGCTCAACTGAGGCTGATGGGGGCTAAGGCCCAAATGCCACCGTTACGGTAATGGGCTTAGGCCCGGATTGATATGATGCATGCTTTATGACTGATGAGGGTTGTACACACTGAGTTTTCGTAAACTCACCCCCTCTTTTTAGTTTTTCAAGTAATCCTCAGTAAGCAGTTCGATGTACTGGAGGACTCGAAGGTGGCCACACTACGAACAACTTTAAATTTTAGTATTCTATTTTACCTTACTTAAACCGCTTTCTTATTGGGTTGTAATAAGGCCTCTTTTAATTTCTGGTTCTTAATTTGGGATTTTCAGTTTATTACGTTTTCTATCTGTTAAAAGTAGATCGTGGTTTTCCAAAACAATAACTGTTTTTCAAACGCTACATTTCCACAACTCAATTTTAAATATCACGTTTTTGTAAATCATTTGTTTTAAATTAAGCTTCCGCAACAAATAAGGTTTTAAAGGCAATAGCGTTTTAGAAGGGAATAATTTTTAATAAACCTAGATAGGGATTAAACAAACGCAAACTGAGGTTTTGTACAAGTTTTAAACGACAAGAAGTTTTAAATTTCAAGAAGGGTTTTCAATGAAAACATGGTTTTTGAAAAACACTTCGATGTGACACGCCAGATTCGGTGTTAACGTCTAGGCCGGGTTTGGGGTGTTACACCATATTACTATGGCTTATTGACTATGAAGTCCTTATTATGCAAATAGACCATGGATAGTGGGAATGGACACAAATGACCATCCATTATATGTTATTATATGTTTTTATTAAAGGTTAATTATGTAAATTAGTTAATAAGTTATATTAGATAATCATAAAACATAAAAATTAATTTTATCATCATCTTCCACCACCAAAAATAGAGAAAAGAAACATCCATTGAAGCTTCATTAAGTTCGGACTTGCATGATTTATTAGGTATGTGTTTTGAGCTCGATTTTTTATGATTTTTATGTTTTTGAGATCGATGCTTTGTCATCTATCTAGCCCATGTCTCAATTTCTAAATGTGATGAAGATTGTGAGTTATACCATTGATGATTTTGTAAGCTTTGTGATGATAGTTGATGAAATATGAAAGATATGTGATAGATTGATATGTTTTGTCTTTGAATTTTTGATGAATTTGACTATTTTGGGCTAAATTGTGAAAAATGAGAAATTGAGGGACTAAAATGTGAAATAAATGAAAAATGTGGACTTATATGAGCTAAATGAATATTTGGCCAAGCTATGATATTGCTAAATTATGGTATTTTGTGATTTTAAGAAATAGGGACTAAAATGTCAAAATGTGAAAATGTGAGGGCTAATTTGTAAAATGCCTTAAATATGTGTATATGGATTGAACTGAATGATTTGCTGAATAAAAGAGTTAAATTTGAATGTGTATAGATCAAGAACCAAAGAAAACGAAATTAGATCGGTGGAAGTCAAAAGTAGTTGAATAGCCGTTCGTTTCCGTTCTTTCCCTTGTAAGTTTATATACAAATAAATGTGTTTGAATTGAATTATTATTGTTTATATGTGAATGAATTGTGATATATGGCAATTTGAGCTGAATATGTGGAATTTGAAAATGTGCCGATAATGTGATGACGTCCGAAAAGTCCTGTACGAACCTTAGGAATAGTTAGGATGCATATGTCATGACATAGGATTTCGATATGTATTATCGTGTAAGACTACATCTGGGACGTTGGCATCGGTTTGAGATTTACGTGTAAGACCATGTTTGGGACATCAGCATCAAATATGATTTCGTGTAAGACCCTGTTTAAGACAAAGGCATCGATATTTAATTACATATAAGACAACGTCTGAGACGTTGGCATTGTACGGACTTTGCGAGCTATCCGAGAATCCTTATTGGTTCCGAACGGT
Source organism: Gossypium australe (assembly GCA_005393395.2). Lineage (NCBI taxonomy): Eukaryota > Viridiplantae > Streptophyta > Magnoliopsida > Malvales > Malvaceae > Gossypium > Gossypium australe. The sequence goes on from CM016617.1 coordinate 43,416,092, forward strand.
TCAACGAGCATTCCAAGAAATGAATGAGTATACGAATGTGCATCCGAATTGTAACACCCCTAACCCGCATCCATCACCGTATTAGGGTTAAAGGCGTTACCGGACAGATCGGAAACTTTTACAGACATTACACACAATCATATATCAATCGTAGTCAAAGTGTCCTTTAAATAGGTCAACGAGACCTTAATCATGCTTTAGAGTAAGGTCGGGACTAGGCCGAACACTTACGAAAATTCTCAAAAATTTAAATCTTTTCTAGGTTATGCAGGACACACGCCCGTGTGGACAGGCCGTGTGTCTTCCACAAGCATCAGACACACCCGTGTCTTGGCCGTGTCAACACATAGCATGCATACTGACTTTTCGACACGACCACTAGGCATGCCCGTGTACCATGGCCTTGTGCTCTTAGGCCATATACTGACTTATTAACACAGCTACTAGGCACGCCTCTGTGCCTTGACCGTGCATACTTAGCTCGATACTGACTTAATCCCACAGTCACTAGGCACGCCCGTGTGCCACGACCGTGTAGGCAAAACAGGCTACTTGTAAAGCCAAATTGCCACCCACAATAGGGTCATGCCTACAATCACAAGCAATCCTATTTCTACAATCAAATGGCAACCAAAAACATACCAAATGGTCTTCATATCATCCATTCAACCTCATTTCTAACTACGCTAAATTGGTTCAATCAATTTCCATGTAAATCCATGTGTAATTCAACCATAACCTCATTAAAATACTAAGGCATCAATTCATCCATAAGCTTACCATTCATAAGGCTATCTCATTGCCATCAAGACATACCAAATCATGCGTCATATATCATATTCACAAATGCATATTACCAACACTTAACAAGCCACATCTCATGGCTACTTTATACACATTTCATGGATATCCAAGGTGACTAGCCTATACATGCCATATCTAACTATATACATTTCCAAAAGATACCAAAATGAGCTTAGGTAGTGTGATGACGATCCTCGACGGTCCCGAGCCTTCAGTAGCTTTGATGATCTATAAAACAGAAACAAGCACACACACACAGAGTAAGTTTCCGAAAGCTTAGCAAGCCAAATACAAATAAACTTAACATAAAATGCACATAGCCATATTAATATAATGACCATAATGGTTCTCATAACAAACTCATCTCATTCTTTCTTTGGCTCATTTGCTTAGCCATAACTCTACTTAAATACCTTATATGCACATAGCTCATTTAAGCATAATTTCACATATCATCTCATCACTTCATTGCACATATCCATTTTAGTAAGTTCACATAGATACTTACCTTTCATACACTCCTTGTGTATTTATCAAACATATTTGAAACGGATAAACATTCACGTAATCGTTAATAGCTCGGAATTGCCCGTTGAACCGTTCGAAATCTAATAGGATATACAGAATACTCAGAATAGTCGTAAAATGCTAACATCCCCGACGTGGTCATACATGTAATCAGATATCGATGCCACTGTCCCCGACAGGTCTTATACGAATTAATACGATGCCAATGTCCCAGACATGGTCTTATATGTACAACTCATCTTGACGCCAACGTCCCAGACGTAGTCTTACACGAAATCTCGAATCAATGCCAACATCCCAGACGTGGTCTTACATGATAAATAGAACAGACACCTATGTCATGACATAGCTAATCCTATCTATTCCAAGGTTCATACGAGACTTCACGGACATTGTCACTAAGTCGATCTTATCTCGGAATTCATGTATACAACATCTCATAAGCATTCATCATTATCAATAGTCATATGAACATACATAGTTCAATACAAATATGTTCATTTGTATATTGACTTACCTCGGATCCAGATATTCGTTCGGACTCGATTATTCGACTACTTTCGCTTTCCCACGATCTAAGTCCATTTTCTTCGATTCTTGATCTATACATATTCAAATTTAACCCTCTTATTTAACAACACATTCAATTCAATCCAGATACACATATTTAGGGTAATTTGCAACTTAGCCCTCACATTTGCACACTTTATCAATTTAGTCTATTTTTCTCAAAACATCAAATGTACAAAATCAACATATACCCATGTTTTTCCGAATACTCATGTATCCCATACAAGTCCAAACATTTCATCAAATTCACAATTTAGTCCTTTAAAATACTATTTTCACAATTTAATCTTAATTAGCTAAATTCATCAAAACTTCAAGAACAAAACATACGCATTTAACACATATCTTTCATATTTCACTATTAAGCATCACAAATCACATGAGTGCATCAAAGTCTCATTTCACAAACATCATCAATTCTCAGAATTGAAGCATGGGTTTTGAAGTAGACAAAGCAACGATTACAAAAACGTAGAAATGATCAAAAACGAATCAAAACATTCCTTGAATTTAAGCCTTAAGGTAGCCGAATATGAAAAACTCAAACCCTTGCTTTCTTTCTTTTAACAATCTGTGTATGAACATAAAAGATGATGAAATTTTGGCTTTTGTTTTTGTTTATTAACATTTTATTATCACTTTACCATTTTAGCCCTTTTAAAACATATAAAACAAAATAAATTGTAAGGTTATTTAGTCATTTGCCCATCCACTAACCTTAATATTGGCTTAATTGCCACATAAAGCCTTCACACTTATAAAGACATGACAAATAAATATCTTTTCATAATGCATAAAATTTGCATCTCAATGCAATTTAATCCTTTTATCAAATTAAGCACACAGACGAACAAATTAACTCGTGAAAATTTAGCACATGCTTAATCACATATTGAAGACACAGAAAATAATATTAAAATATTTCACTGACTCAGATTTGTGGTCCCAAAACCACTGTTCTGACTAGGGTCAAAACCAGAATGTTACAATTCTCCCCCTTAGGGATTTTCGTCCCCAAAAATCATACCGTTGAACAGATTCGGATATTGCTATTTCTTTGAATCTTCGGGCTCCCACGTAGCCTCTTCTATTTCGTGTCGATGCCATAACACTTTTACTAACGGAATTTTCTTATTTCTGAACTCTTTCACTTCACGAGCTAAGATACGGATCAGTTTCTCTTCATAAGTCATGTCAGATCGAATTTCAATCTCAGACGGAGTTATCACATGTAACAGATCAGAACGATATCTACGAAGCATCGAGACATGAAATACATTATGTATCTTTTCTAATTCAGAGGGCAACAACAGTCTGTATGCAACATGTTTAACTAGCTCAATGATTTCATACAGCTGATGAACCTCGGACTTAACTTGCCTTTACGTCCGAATCGGAGTACTTTCTTCCATGGAGATACCTTTAAAAACATTTTGTCGCCAATCTCAAATTCAATGTCTTTTCTTTTCAAATCTGCGTATGATTTTTGACGATCAGATGCTTCTTTTAGACTATTTCGAATTACTTTTACTTTCTGTTCAGTATCTTTTATCAAATCAACCCCGTGTATCGTACTTTCACTGAGCTTAGTCTAATACAGAGGTGTTCGACATTTACATCCGTACAAAGCTTCATAAGGTGCCATCTTGATGCTTGACTGAAAAGTATTGTTATACGCAAATACAATCAACGGCAAATTCTGTTCCCACGAACCATTAAACTCAAGGATACAACATCTTAACATGTCTTCGAGAATCTAAATAATCCGTTCAGACTGACCATCCGTTTGCGGGTGAAAAGCTGTACTGAAATGCAATTTCATGCCTAAAGCTTCTTATAGTTTCTTCCAGAAATGTGATGTAAACCGCGTATCTCTGTCTGACACAATGGATAACGGCACCCCGTGCAATCTCACAATCTCAAAAATATAAAGCTCGGCTAGTCTATCAAGTGAATAGTCAGATCGTATCAGAATAAAATGGGCGGATTTCGTCAATCTGTCAACTACAACCCAAATCGCATCTTTCTTTCTCGGAGTCAGAGGCAATCTCGAAACAAAATCCATCGTCACTCTATCCCATTTCCACACGGAAATCAGAATCGATTGTAGCAACCCAGACGGAACCTGTTGTTCAGCTTTAACTTGTTGATAGACAAAACATTTTGAGACAAAATCGAAAATATCTCTTTTCTTGCCAGACCACCAATAATGTTGCTTCGGATCATGATACATTTTAGTGTTTCCCGGATGAACAGTGAGTCGTTTATTATGGGCTTCACTCAAAATCAACTGAATCAACTCGGGATTTCTCAGAACACATAATCAATCTTGGAATCTCAAACAATCATTATTGTCAACTCAAAATTCAGAATCAGAATTCGAATCACACTGAGCTCGTTTCACCATTATTTCATTATCCACTTTCTGAGCATCACATACCTGTTGTAAAAACAACGGTTTTGCTTTCAATTCAGCTACCACTGCACTATCATCAGACAAATCCAATTTAGCATTCATAGCACGTAAAGCAGACAATGATTTCCGGCTCAAAACATCAGTTACAACATTTGCTTGACCCGGATGATAATCTATCATAAGCTCATAGCATTTCAACAGTTTTAACCATCTTCTCTGACACAGATTCAAGTCTTTCTGGGTCATCAAGTATTTCATACTTTTATGATCAGAAAATACGTGACATTTCTCACAAAATAGATAATGTCGCCAAATTTTTAATGCGAAAACAATCGCAGCTAGCTTGAGATTATGAGTCGAATAATTCTTTTCATGAGGCTTCAATTGTCTCGAGGCGTAAGCTATTACTTTACCGTCTTGCATTAAAACACATCCCAGACCATTTAGCGAAGCATCACCGTAAATTACAAACACTTTGCCTGACTCTGGCTGTACCAAAACTGGAGCTTCAGTCAAAAGGGCTTTCATCTGATCAAAACTTTTCTGACACTTATCAGACCATTCAAATCTAACATCTTTCTGAAGCAATTTAATCAGCAGAATAGCTATCATAGAAAATCCTTTTACAAACCGGCAATAATAACCAGCTAGTTCGAGGAAACTACGAACTTCAGATACATTTTTCGGAGGCTTCCAATCTAAGATAGCAAAAATCTTGTTCGGATCAACTCGTATGCCAGAAGCCGATACAAGATGTCCCAGAAAACTGACTTCACTTAACCAGAATTCACATTTGCTAAATTTTGCATACAATTACTTTTCTCACACAGTTTGCAACACAATTATTAGATGCTCGGCATGTTCAGTTTCATCCTGTGAATAAATCAAAATATCGTCAATGAATACAACAACAAATCGATCTAGGTACGGTCTAAAAATTCTATTCATCAAATCCATAAAAACGGCAGGAGCATTCGTTAATCCAAAAGGCATCACTAAGAATTTATAATGTCCGTACCTCGTTCTAAAAGTAGTCTTCAGAATGTTTGAATCTTTCACTCTCAATTGATAGTATCCAGATCTCAGATCAATCTTTGAAAACACCATGGCTCCTTTTAGCTGATCGAACAAATCATCAGTCTTGGGTAACAGATATTTACTCTTTATGGTCACTTTATTCAACTGACGATAATCAATGCACATTCTCATCGTGCCATCTTTCTTTTTCACAAATAGAACAAGAGCACCCCAATTTGAGAAACTCGATCTAGCGAACCCTCTATCAGTCAACTCTTGCAACTGTGACTTTAAATCTTTCAATTCTGTTGGTGCCATTCTATACGGAGCTATCGAAATAGGTGTCGTACCAGGCAATAGATCAATACCAAATTCAACTTCACGTATCGGACGTAATCCCCGCAATTCTTCAGGAAATACATCAAAAAAATCACAAACAACTGGTACTGATTCAACTTTCTTTTCAGACACATTTGAATCAATCACATAGGAAAAATATGCTTCATACCCCTTTTTCACATAACTTTGAGCTTTCAATACAGATATCACTGCAAACAATCCGTTCAATTCACTAGACTCAATCTGAAGTATTTCATTATTCTAACCTTTCAAATCAATGATCTTTCTTTTGCAATTCACAATCGCATCATGCAATGTTAACCAGTCCATACCCAGAATTATATCAAATTCATCAAAAGGTAATAGCATCAAATCAGCAGGAAAATAGATATCTCGAAACAGCAACGAATAGTTCTTGCATACTTTGTCAACCAGAACACTTTTACCTAAGGGGTTCGATACTTTTATAATAAATTCAGTAGACTTTACAGGCGAAGTCTTACTGAATACTAAGTTCATGCATATATATGAATGTGTAGAACCAGGGTCTATCAATGCAATCACAGAAGTACTATAAAGTGTAAATGTACCTGTTATAACATCTGAAGATGAAGCTTCCTCCCGAGCTCGGATAGCATATGCTTTGGTTGGCGCTCTAGCTTTGATCTCGCAACAGTATCTTTCGTAATCCTCTGACTACCAATGACATTTCTTGTATTTTGGAAAGGTCTACCTTTCACTGGAGCGTTATCAGATCTCAGGTTTTGGGCAATCTCTTGCTCAACAGACTCTGGCCAATCACGAATGAAATGATCTAATGACCCACATCTGAAACAAGATTTGTCATTCAATCTACAACTACCCGGATGTCTTCCACAATGTTTACATTCAGGTTTCGGATTGTATATTTCTGACACTTGCCACTGATGTTATCGGAGCTTTGGAGCTTATTTATGATCTAACTCTATCTCTATTCGAATGTTCTACATTAAATTTTGAACAGCTATGCTCATCTCGAAATTTATTCGAAGCAGACTGAAATAATCTACTCTGAAACCTCTTTCTCACATCTCTAGCATCAGACTCAGCTTTCCTTTTATCTTTTCCTAGTGCCTCAGCTTTGCATGCTCGATCAACAAGTACAACGAACTCTTTTATTTCCAAAATTCCAACTAGCAAACGAATATCTTCATTAAGGCCATTTTCAAATCTTTTACACATTATTGCTTCGGATGATACACATTCACGAGCATATTGACTCAATCTCACAAACTCTCGTTCATATTCTGCAACAGACAGACGACCCTGTTTCAATTCAAAAAATTCTTTCCGTTTCTGATCGATGAATCTTTCACTGATATATTTCTTCCAGAACTCAATCTGAAACAAGTCCCACGTGACTCGTTCTTTCAGAGCAATAGAAATCAGAGTTTTCCACCACTGATAGGCTGCATCTCGTAGTAGTGATACAACACATTTAATACTTTCTTCCGGAGTCAAAGACATTTCATCGAATACCCGGATTGTGTTTTCTAACCAGAACTCGGCCTTTTCGATATCATCATCACTAGCGGCCTTAAACTCTTCAGCCCCATACTTATGAATTTTGCCAAACAGAGGCTTATTCAACAAATTCAAATTCACAGTCAGAGGCATAGCAGATGTCTGAGGGGGATTAACCGGGGGTGGAGGTTGTGAAACAGCCAGATTATTTCTAACAAATTGATTGAACCATTCACTCATCATCTGGAAGAAAGCTTGTTTAGCTTCATCCTCTTGATATCTCGTAGCCGATCGTGAATCCGATGGCGCTGTCCCTTGCGCAGGAGCAGGCGCATTACTTTCTACATCGTCAGGTACGGCTCTTTCGGGATCCATTTACACGTCAGGATTCATCACACTATCACAGTTCAGATATATGGCATGTATAGCTAGACTCTGACACGCTATGTTAGTCTGAGAATCGACTAAATCGTAGCTCTGATAACAATAAAATTTAACACCCCTAACCCGCATTCATCACCGAATTAGGGTTAAAGGCGTTACCGGACAGATAGAAAACTTTTACAGACATTACACACAATCATATATCAATCGTACTCAAAATGTCCCTTAAATAGGTCAACGAGACCTTAATCATGCTTTAGAGTAAGGCCGGGACTAGGCCGAACACTTATGAAAATTCTCGAAATTTTAAAACTTTTCTAAGTTATGCAGGACACAGGCCCATCTGGGCAGGCCGTGTGTCTTCCACAAGAACCAAACACACCCGTATCTTGGCCGTGTCAAAACATACAATGCATACTGACTTTGCGACACGGCCACTAGGCACGCCCGTATACCATGGCCGTGTGCTCTTAGGCCATATACTGACTTACTAACACGGCTACTAGGCATGCCCGTGTGCCTTAGCCGTGCATACTTAGCTCGATACTGACTTAATCCCATGGTCACTAGGCACGCTCGTGTGCCACGACCGTGTAGGCAAAACAGGCTACTTGTAAAGCCAAATTGCCACCCACAATAGGGTCATACTATAATCACAAGCAATCCTATTTCCACAATCAAATGGCAACCAAAAACATACCAAATGGTCTTCATATCATCCATTCAACCTCATTTCTAACTACGCTAAATTGGTTCAATCAATTTCCATGTAAATCCATGTAGAATTCAACCATAACCTCATTAAAATACTAAGGCATCAATTCATCCATAAGCTTACCATTCATAAGGCTATCTCATTGCCATCAGGACATACCAAATCATGCATCATATATCATATTCACAAATGCATATTACCAACACTTAAAAAGCCATATCTCATGGCTACTTTATACACATTTCAAGGATATCTAAGGTGACTAGCCTATACATGCCATATCTAACTATATATATTTCCCAAAGATACCAAAATGAGCTTAGGTAGTGTGATGACGATCCTCGACGGTCCCGAGCCTTCAGTAGCTTTGACGATCTATAAAATAGAAACAATCACACGCACAGAGAGTAAGCTTCCGAAAGCTTAGTAAGCCAAATACAAATAAACTTAACATAAAATGCACATAGCCATATTAATATAATGACCATAATGGTTCTCATAACAAATTCATCTCATTCTTTCATTGGCTTATTTGCTTAGCCATAGCTTATCACACTCTCAACTTAAATGCCTTATATGCACATATCTCATTTAAGCATAATTTCACATATCATCTCATCACTTCATTGCACATATCCATTTTAGTAAGTTCATATAGATACTTACCTTTCATACACTCCTTGTGTATTTATCAAACATACTTGAAACGGATAAACATTCACATAATTGTTCATAGCTCGGATTGCCCGTTGAACTGTTCGGAATCTAATAGGATATACAGAATACTCAGAATAGTCGTACAATGCCAACGTCCCCGACGTGGTCTTACATGTAATCAGATATCGATGCCACTGTCTCCGACAGGGTCTTATAATAATTAATACGATGCCAATGTCCAAGACATGGTCTTATACGTACATCTTATCTTGACGCCAACATCCCAGATGTGATCTTACATGATATCTCGAATCAATGCCAACGTCCTAGAGGTAGTCTTACATGATAAACAGAATAGACACCTATGTCATGACATAGCTAATCCTATCTATTCCTAGGTTCATATGGGACTTCACGGACATTGTCACTAAGTCGATCTTATCTCGGAATTCATGTATACAACATCTCATAAGCATTCATCATTATCAATAGTCATATGAACATACATAGTTCAATACAAATACGTTCATTTGTATATTGACTTACCTCGGATCCAGATATTCGTTCGGACTCGATTATTCGACTACTTTTGCTTTCTCGCGATCTAAGTCCGTTTTCTTCGGTTCTTGATCGATACATATTAAAATTTAACCCTATTATTTAACAACACATTAAATTCAATCCAAATACATATATTTAGGGTAATTTGCAACTTAGCCCTCACATTTGCACACTTTATCAATTTAGTCCATTTTTCTCAAAACATCAAATGTACAAAATCAACATATACCCATGTTTTGCCGAATACTCATGTATCCCATACAAGTCCAAACATTTCATCAAATTCACAATTTAGTCCTTCAAAATACTATTTTCACAATTTAATCCTAATTAGCTAAATTCATCAAAACTTCAAGAACAAAACATGTTCATTTAACACATATCTTTCATATTTCACTATTAAGCATCACAAATCACATGAGTGCATCAAAGTCTCATTTCACAAACATCATCAATTCTCAAAATTGAAGCATGTGTTTTGAAGTAGACAAAGCAACGATTACAGAAATATAGAAATTATCAAAAATGAATCAAAACATACCTTGAACTTAAGCCTTAAGGTAGCTGAATATGAAAAACTCAAACCCTTACTTTCTCTCTTTTAACAATCAGTGGATGAACATAAAAGATGATGAAATTTTGGCTTTTGTTTTTGTTTATTAACATTTTATTATCACTTTACCATTTTAGCCCTTTTAAAACATATAAAACAAAATAAATTGTAAGGTTATTTAGTCATTTGCCCATCCACTAACCTTAATATTGGCTTAATTGCCACATAAAGCCTTCACACTCATAAAGACATGACAAATAAGTATCTTTTCATAATGCATACAAATTTGCATCTCAATGCAATTTAATACTTTTATCAAATTAAGCACACAGACGGACAAATTAACTCACGAAAATTTAGCACATGCTTAATCACATATTGAAGACACAGAAAATAATATTAAAATATTTCACTAACTCAGATTTGTGGTCCCAAAACCATTGTTCTGACTAGGGTGTAAACCAGATTGTTACACGAATTCTGGTATGTATGTATGTATATGAAATTTGGCAATGGAAGATAAGTACGAATATGATCATTTGATATGTGAGCGACATGAAAAAGTGATTTGTGTATAAATATGTGGTTATGATCAATTGAGTTAGATGAGAAATTTGAATTTGTTATTGTGTCATACCATAGTTCAATAGTTTGTAATTGTTTATGAGATAAGTTTATTTATATATGGCTTACTAAGCTTTTGAAAGCTTACTTTGTCTGTGTTTTCATTATTTTATTGATTATCAAAGCTACCGAAAGCTCGAGGATCGACAAGGATCATCACCACACTATCGAACTATATTTTGGTACCTTTTGAAAATGTACATATTGAAGTATGGCATGTATAGGCTAAAGAACTTTGTTTAGGTTTTGAAATGTGTATATATAGTCATGTGATATGGCTTGTTAACGAATATGATTATGGGTGAATTTAGTGCATGCTATGTGATGCAAAAGTTGGAATTTTTTGTTTTATTCATGAATGGCAAAAGAGATGGTCAATTTTGGCAAGTTTTATTATTGATTTGAGAAATTGAAGTAATGAGAAATGTTATGAAATGAAATGGATTTTTATGATGTATGAATTGCATGTTTTGATGTGAGGTTGGTATTTTTAATTGGTATGCTTGAGTTGGATTTGTATATGGAAATGAATGATGTTATTACGGGTCAAATTGTGCATAATTTGGTATGTTTTGGCTACTTTTAGGACATGATTGATGCTTGTTTGATGCTTGTAGGTATGACCAAAAATGGGTGGCAATTTGGCCTTGCAAATGGCCTATTATTTCCCACATGATTAAACACACGAGCGTGTGTCCCGATAGTGTCATTCACTATCCCAATTTGAAGCTAGTCAGAATTACATACGAGCCAGACACACGGCCGTGTGATTCAAGTCAGTGTTGCACACGGGCCAGACACACTAGCATGTGACAGGCTGTGTGCTTCCAGTCAGTTTTGTACACGGGTTGAGACATGGTCCAAGGTACGGTCGTGTGAGGCACACGGCCTAGCCACACGGGCGTGTGCCCTGTTTTGAAAGAAAATTTCCATGAGTTCTACAAAGTTTCTGTATGAGAGCGGTTTAGTTTTGAATCTTCTCTAAAGCACTTTAAGTTCTTGTAGACCTTCTAAAGGGACTATATCAATATGAATGCTTTTGAAATAATGTTGCATGATTGATAATGTGATATTGAGTAAAATGTTCCGATTTGTCTGGTAATGCTTCTTAACCCTAATCCGGCGATGGATGCAGGTTAGGGGTGTTACAGAAAGATGATAACCTAATTTGTTTTATTTTAATTTAACTTTAATTACTTAATTACTAATTAACCTTCAAAAACATTAAAATTTACACAATTGCTAAGCCATGTACATCCACTAACACCATTAATGATCTATTTACCATATAAGGACTTCCACTTTAAAGTTCTATAAGTATTTAACACCTTTAGCTATTAGAACTCAACTTTTCCACGATTTAGTCCTTTTTATCAAATTGAACATGTAAAATGTAAAATTTCTTAACAAAAGTTTTATACGGTATTACTATCATGTTTTAGACGATAAAATAATAATAAAATAAAATTTTCTACTTTGAATTTGTGGTCCCGAAACCACTGTTCTGATTTCACTAAAAACGGGTTGTTACAACTCTCCCCCTAAAGGGATTTTTGTCCCCGAAAATTTTAGCAGAAAAGAGGTTCACATATTGCTTTCTCATAGCTTCCTCGTGTTCCTAGGTGGCTTCTTCTATTCCGTGTTGATGCTAGAGAACTTTTACTAAAGTTATGTTCTTGTTTCTCAATTCTTTCACCTCACGTGCCAGAATTTCAATCGGTTCTTCACTGTACGACATATCAAGCTGAATCTCGACATCCGTCAGAGAGATAACATGTGGAGGGTCAGACCGGTACTGCCGTAACATAGACACGTGAAAGACATTATGAATCTTTTCTAGTTCTGATGGTAAAGCTAATTGATATGCAACATGTCTAATTCTTTCAGTAATCTTATATGTTCCGATAAATCATGGACTCAGCTTTCCTTTGCGACCAAACCGAAGGACTTTCTTCTAGGGCGATACTTTCAGAAACACTTTATCACTGACTTTAAATGTTATGTCTTTACGCTTAAGATCCGCGTATGATTTTTGACGATCTGAAGCTGCTTTCAAACTATCTCTGATAACTTTTACTTTTTCTTCGGTCTCGCGAATCAAATCAACCCCGTGTATCTTTTTTTTCATTGAGCTCGGTCCAGTATAACAGAGTTCGACATTTACGGCCATACAAAGCCCCATACGTTGCTATTATGCTCTATTGAAAATTATTATTATACACAAATTAGACCAATGGTAAATATTTCTCCCATTTGCGTTTAAACTCTAAAACACAACAACAGAGCATATCCTCAAGAATCTAAATTACTCACTTGGATTGACCATCAGTTTGAGAATGAAATGCAGTGATAAAATGCAACCGCGTACCAAGAGCTTCCTGTAACTTTCTCCAAAATCATGATGTAAACCGCGAATCTCTATCCGAAATAATGGAGAATGGCACTCCATGTAATCTGACAATCTTTGAAACATATAACTCAGCTAATCTATCAAGGGAGAAATCTGTACATACCGGAATAAAATGTGCAGAATTTGTTAAACGATCAACGATAACCCAGATGGCATCTTTCTTATCTATTATAGGGGTAAACTTCATACAAAATCTGTAGTAACTCTATCCTATTTCTATTCTGGTATCATCATTGGCTGTAATAGTTCTGAAGGTACCTAATGTTTAGCTTTAACCTGCTGACATATCAAGCATCTCGATACAAAATCAGAAATCTAGTGTTTCATTCCCGACCACCAGTACATCTATCTCAAATCACTGTACATTTTATTGCTTCCTAGATAACGACAAACTACCATTATGAGCTTTGTGTAAGATTTTCTGAATGAGTTCTGAACTATTTGGTACACAAATTCTATCTTTGAACAATAAGCAACCATCAAATCCTATTTGAAATTCTGAATCTGAAGTCGACTCATACTGTGCCCATTTAGCTAACAAATCGCCATCACATTTATGAGCTTTACAGATCTACTTTAAAAACACCGGTCTAGCTTTCAACTCGGCTAAGATCAAACCATCATCAGGCAATGCTAGTCGTGTATTCATCGCTCGCAAAGAAATAAATATTTTCTACTCAGAGTGTCAACAACAATACATTTGCTTTTCCTGGGTGATAATAAATGATCAACTCATAATATTTTAATACTTCAAGCCATCTACGCTGCCTCAAATTCAAATCTTTTTACGAAATTAGATATTTCAAACTTTTACGATCGGTAAATATATGAAATTTTTCGCCAAACAAATGGTGTCGCCAGTTTTTTAACGCAAACACAATAGCTGCCAACTCAAGGTCATGAGTCAGATAATTCTTTTCGTGTTGCTTTAACTATCTGGAAGCATAAGCTATTATCTTGCCTTCCTGGATCAAAACACAACCTAAACCATTTAAAGATGCGTTGCTAAAAATTACAAATTCTTTACCTAATTCAGGCTGAACCAAAACTGGTGCTTCGGTCAACAGTGCTTTCAATTGATTGAAACTTTGCTGACATTTCTTAGACCATTCAAATTTCAAATCTTTCTATAAAAGTCGTGTCATCGATGTAGCTATCATCGAGAAACCTTTAAAAAACCTTCAGTAATAACCAGCTAATCCCAGAAAACTGACTTCGGATACGTTTCTCTGTGGTTTCCAATCAACAACTGCTAAAATTTTACTCAGGTCAACTCTGATGCCTTCAGCCGATACCATATGTCCCAGAAGATTGACCTTTCAGAGCCAAAACTCACATTTTCTAAATTTAGTAAAGAGTTATTTATCTCACAGGGTTTGCAAAACAATTCTCAAGTGTTCAGCATGCTCAGACTCGTCTCGTGAATATATTAGAATTTCGTCAATAAATTCCACAACAAATCTGTCCAAATACGGTCTGAAGATTCTATTCATCAAATCCATAAATACTACAGGTGCATTAGTTAAACAAACTGCAGGTGCATCAGTTAAACCATATGGCATCACCGGAAATTCATAATGCCCATACCTGGTTCTAAACGTAGTTTTCGGCACATCTGAATATTTCACTCATAGCTGGTAATAACCAGAATGAAGATTGATCTTCGAGAATACTGTCTCACCTTTCAACTGATCGAAGAAATCATCTATACAAGGTAGTGGATATTTGTTCTTGATTGTAACTTTGTTGAGATGACGGTGGTCTATACACAATCTCATCCATCCGTCCTTTCTCTTAACGAACAGAACTGGTGCACCCCAAGGTAAAAAATTGGGTCGAGCAAAACCTCTATTTGTCAACTCTTGTAGCTATGCTTTCAACTCTTTTAACTTGGTAGAAGCTATTCTGTAAGATGCTATCGATATCGGTGATATCCCCGATACCAGTTCAATAGCAAATTCAAACTTTCTGACCGACAGTAATCCAGGTAAATCCTCCGGAAATACATCAGTATACTTGCAAACCACTGGCACTGACTCAAGCTTCAATTCAGACACTTTAGTATCCAGTTGATGCGATCTCGATCATGTCATGTTTTGATACACCTCGACGACATCGATATTGGTGCAAGCATGAGGGGCCCAAGAGTAAAATGAAGTTTTTAATTTCAGTTTGTTAATTTGGTTGCTGGAAAATAAGGACTTTGATTCATTTATCTTAGTTACTTTAGTTGTTTTAGTTTGTGTCTTTAATTATGTCATAGTTTGAACATCATTAGTATGAGTCTTTAATTATGTCATAGTTTGAACATCATTAATATGTGTTCTACATTTAATAAAGTCATGCATTATGTAACTCTCATGTTAGTTAAAGTTTGCATCATTAAATTAAGTCATGCATTAAGTAACTCATTTGTTCATTTAGTTTACATCTTAAACCATGCATTTAAGCATCTTAGTTGTTAAATATGTTTGAGTTTGTTTATATAAGTATGTTATTTAATTTGGTTGTTACTTTTTACTACATAAATTAAAGTGTGTTTATATTCATTTTAAATAAGGTGATTTGAGCTGCATGTTCATTAATAAATTTTTGTATGAGTGTTTATAGTGTGGTGATTCTTACGAGTGTCTTTAATGCTTAATTATCTACCTTGTAAGTCACTATTAATATGGCTAATTGGCTCTTCAAGTTTGGACGTTTTTCAAGCCTTCAAAGATCATCATGGTAGCTGTTCAAATGGAACAAGAGTGTCTTTTCAAACCTGTTTAGTTTTAAAGCATTCAAAGCTAGTTAAGGAGCCAATTAAAGAGATGAATGCACAAGTCTTTTGATATTTAGTTTAAGGGAGATGAAGGGACACCAAACAACACATTAAGGGTTCATTAAGTCAACAATAAAGTTAAGAGACATGTCTTTTCATCTACACCAGAATCAAGTGAAGAGACACAACTATTGGCTTCCCTACATGAGTTTAAAACGAAATTAATGCTTGTAATAACCTTAGTTAATTACTGAAGATAAAAGGACTCACATAGGCATTCAAATAGTCATAATAATGCCAATAAATAGTTTGTAAGAAAACATTGTTTTGGTTAGAAAACTTTTGATCATTTTATGAATATTATTTTACTTTGTGAGTGTTCAACTCTCATAGTTCTCTCTAGGACTGAATTGACTTATCAAGATCTTGTGGTGTCATTCATTCCTTTGATTCGAACTTATCACTTGTTTAAGTGTGGCGTTCGTTTATACTTGCGGTTCCTATCTTGTTAGATAGCGAGTCAAGGTTTCCTTATCAATTTACTAAAATCGAATCACCTGAGAGCTATATAAGACATGGGTCAACAATTCCCTTATTGTTGGTTCTATCTTGGCCTTAGCCGTAATTCCTCCATCTATCACCAAACTATCCTTTTAACCCTTTGTTTTAAACCTATCTTTCAACCTTTCCTTAGCCATTTTCGAAACAACTTGTTATTACTTAATTTTATGATCGAGCGATCTAAATGACTCTTCGTATTATTTGGTATCAGAGCTATTGAAATTGAAGTAAGTATTGACGTTTTTAGCATCTCGGGATTGTGATTTTATCAACAAAAAAATTCATAAATTTTTTTTTAGAATCAATAGTATTTCAAAATGTAAAAATCAAGTTTGAGAGTACAAAATTCGTTTGAAAAAAAGAAGCTAGCTCGAAAGTTTTACTTGCTGCCGAAATTGTTTTATTCACCTTCCTACCATTCGACCACACTACAACCATTTTATTTTTGTTTCTAGCCTACCCTCTTCGTTATAACATCATTTCCTACCCAAAATCGACCATCACTTTTGCAAATCGACTCCACATGACTTCTGTTAAGTCTAAATAGTTCATTAAGAACTTGGAGAGGTTAATTGAGAGGAAAAAGGCAAGAGTGAGGTAAGATCATTCGACTGAGTAAAAACCATTAAAGAGTGCAAACACGAGTGAGAGTGCCATTTTCTTTTCCTTTTTGAGTGAAACGTGAGGATTTTGTGGTGAGGTTCAAAAAACATGTCTCTAAGTTTCGAAAGGAATGTTGTTGCCAATTGTGGTTTGTCCAATCCATCATATCAAGCATCCAGTCAAAGCGAAAGGCGATGCGTTTATAGAAACAGAAGCTTTAGAGAGTGTGACTGTATTGATGACAATTTGAAGAATATCAAGTTAGTCATTCCACCAGTTTGAGGTAGATCCGAGAGGCATACCTTTAATGGGAAAGGAAAATCGAATTGGTCTTCGAGTGCCACAACTATTCGAATAGCAAGAAGGTGAAACTTGCGTCAAGCAAGTTCTCTGATTATGCCATGATTTGGTGGGATCAATTCACCACGGGTCAGCAACGAAACAGAGAGAGCCCGATATCAACTTGGTCCGAAATGAAAGTTGTGATGCGCAAGCGTTTCATCCCATCTTACTTCCATCGAGAGCGAATTTTTCCAAGTCAAAGGATGGAAACAATATCTTCAAGGAGTCTAGCGTCTAATGACTACATGAGAAGAGATCCCTATCAAGACTCTTATTCAATGAGGACTTCAAGTCGAAATAACTCAAGCTTCGATTTTGAAGCCTATTACGGTGACAAACGTAAAGGTTCAAGTAATTCTTTGTATGCACCAAGGTATTCATCCTTGAAGATTCAATCTGGAAGAGATGATCATATTTCGTATATAGATCCCTCCTTTTCCCAACGAAAGGATTTTCATTCTGAATTTGTTTTGTTATCTTCTTCTTGTAATAAAAGGAAGCGAGAAAAAGAAATTAAAAGAAAAGAGAGACAAGAAATGTTAATCAGGGAAAATGAGCGAATTTGGAATGAAATTGAGAGAAGAAAAAGATAAATGAAAGAAAAAGAAATCGAAAAAGCATGTGAACCATAAAAGGAAATTGAAAAAGAGAGAAAGATTGAAGAAAGAAATGAGAGTGTGAAAAAAACGAGTGTTTTTGTTGAAAAAAAAACAAGTAAAAAAGATGAAAGTGAGCAAGAAAAAGCGATGAATGTTTTTACTAACCAACATGCGAATTGTCCTCGTATTGTTCCTACTTTTCAGGTTTCTGAAGATTCGATTGACAAGTTTCAACTTCAATACTTTTCCAATAAGAGACGATTTCATTTGATCGAGAAAGGTAAGGTTGAAGATAAACTTATTCCACAAGTGCTTAAAGGTAAGCAAGGTAAGGAATTTCTAGCAATCAAGTCACAGCAAGCTAATTCGAATGTTGTTACTAAAATTACCGGTGACTTAGTTTTCAAAAGATCTCATTTTGATTTGGATAATTGTCATTCCCTGATTGTTGATGATGATTTCATTTCAACTATTGGCCTGAAGAGTTTTTCTCATGTTGTTTATTGTGTTGGTAAGTCTGTTGATGAGGATAAATTAAATCGATGTATACAAAATTTGAATAAAGAATTTTCATGTAAAAATCCCAATTTATTTGATTGTGATGGTTATGTGAATTCTTTACACCATTGTGCGAAATCCTCATGTGCATGCTTGTTCGGATGAATTTTAAGAGGTTTGATTGTTTGATTGTGTGTATGTTAAAATCCTCTTTGTTTAGCATGTGTAATTTATTGGTGAAAAAGAAACTTTTAGTGCATTTTGGAACGAGTGATCAAAACCATGTGTTTCAACCCGAAGCATGTTTCCCTAAGCTATTGATAAGTGAAGGTGAGCATCATAATTTTATTATGAATAAATGTGTTGCACCCTTCCGTTTTCTCCAAGTTTTATCATTATTTTTGAAAACAAAACATGTGAATTCTGATGTCTTACAAAGTCAAAATCAAATCTTTGATTCCAGATGTTGTTTTATATTATGATTTAAAGGATTTGAGCATGTTTTGCATGGTTATGACTTTCCATTGTTTCATGTTTCTACCATGTTGCCGGCAATGAAATGTTCAACAAAAATTGAAATGGTAAGAGAGAACCTTGTTTTTTATCCCGGTGATTATAGTTCTATATTATTGTTCAAGGGACTTGAGCCATAAAATTTTGGTTTCTAATATTATATTTTTTGAATACTTTGTGATTCTGGTTTGTTGCCATCGATGAACTTCTTCAATCATTATTGTAAGGTAAGACCAATTTCTATTTTTGATCCCGGAATTGGTTTATGCATCTCAATTTTGAATAAGATTCTGAAAATTTATTTTGTGTTTATAATTCAAAGTGTCACTAATTTATTTCATTTTCGAGTAGGTGACAATTTGAAATGGTATCCTTCCAAGGAGGGTATCCAAATAGCCTTCTTTCTTCTCGAACCATTTGTGATTCTCACATTTTTGGAAGCAATTTTGTCAGGTTTATGAATAAAATGGGTCGTGATCTAGAAAGGTTTTTCACGAGCAAATGGCCCGATTTGAGGACAAATTGTCTTCAAGAGGGAGGGTATGATGCGATCCCGACTGCATCATGTTTCGATACACCTCGACGACATCAAAATTGGCCAAAGAACAAGGGGCCCAAGTGCAAAATGAAGTTTTTAATTTCAGTTTGTTAATTTGGTTGCTAGAAAATAAAGACTTTGATTCATTTATTTTAGTTACTTTAGTTATTTTAGTTTATGTCTTTAACTATGTCATAGTTTGAACATCATTAGTATGAGTCTTTAATTATGTCATAGTTTGAACATCATTAATATGTGTTCTACATTTAATAAAGTCATGCATTATGTAACTCTCATGTTAGTTAAAGTTTGCATCATTAAATTAAGTTATGCATTAAGTAACTCATTTGTTCATTTAGTTTACATCTTAAACCATGCATTTAAGCATCTTAATTGCTAAATATGTTTGAGTTTGTTTATATAAGTATGTTATTTAATTCGGCTGTTACTTTTTACTGCATAAATTAAATTGTGTTTATTTTCATTTTAAATAAGGTGATTTGAGCTGCATGTTCATTAATAAATTTGTGTATGAGTGTTTATAGTGTGCTGATTCTTATGAGTGTCTTTAATGCTTAATTATCTACCTTGTGACTATTTGTAACAACCCGATTTAGGGCCTAGTCGAAATAGTGGTTGCGAGACCACAAATCCGAAGTAGAAATATGTGTTTTATGATTTTTATGAGGCTTATGATATGTTTGCATGATTATGTGAAAATTTCATGAGAAAATTTTATTAATTAGTGATCAATTTGTCCATTAGGACTAAATTGCAAAGATTAGAAAATATGAGATTCTAGAAGATTTAAGTATGAAATAGTATTAGAAAAATTACTAGAGGACCTTATTTAGCAATTAGACCATTATATGTTAAGACGGACAAAAATAGACATGGGAAGGAAAAATATCAAGAAAGGGGCCTTAAGGGCATTTTTGTCATTTGGTTAATTAATGAATTAAAAAGGGAAAATAAGTAAAAAAATGGTGTCCATCTTCTTTAAGCTTGACCAAAAATCATAAGGACTCCATAGCTAGGGTTTCTTCAACTTTCAAACTTGATTGTAAGTACCTCATCCTACTGTCCCTTGATGCTACTACCATTTCAAAAGTGTCAAACCCGTTAGGCAAGATGTGATAGTTGACAAAGTATATAGAAACTGTCCCTTGATGATTAAAGGCCATTGTTTTTCGGCTAACCTCATGCTACTACCGTTTGATGAATTTGATCTAATTCTTGGCATGGATTGGTTGACTATTCATAATGTGTTAGTGAACTGTGGTAGTAAGTTTATTGAACTGAGATGTGAAAATGGGGGTATTATTCGGGTTGAATCAGGTGAACCAGATAGCTTACCTGTATTGATTTATTCTATGACTGAGAAATACATCAAAAAAAGGTATGAGTCCTATCTTGTATTCGTGTTGAATACCCAAGAGTCGGAAGTAAAGATTGAGTCCGTGCCTGTAGTGTGTAAGTACCTGGATGTGTTTCCGAAAGAGTTGTCTGGATTGCTTCCAACTAGGGAAGTTGATTTTGGTATCGAGTTAGTCCCTAGTACGGCACCTATTTCGATTGCCCCGTGTAACGCCCCTAACATGTATCCATCACTGGACTAAGGTTAAGAGGCGTTACCGGACATATCAGATCATAACATAAACAATTCATTATCATCAAACACTTACAACGATTCCATAACGAAAAATACACACAGAGTTCCTTTAGAAAGTCTACGAGACCTTAAACGTGCATTGGGAAAGGGTCGGGACTAAACCGAGCACATACAGTTTTTTTTAAGAAAATTAAACATTTTTCAAAGTTACAGAGGTCACACGCCCGTGTGGGTAGGCCGTGTGCCTCACACAGCATTGGACACACTCGTGTGTCTAGGCCGTGGCAAAATAGAGCATACATATTGACTTGTCCACACCGCCATAAGACATGCCCGTGTGCCAGGCCGTGTGAAAATTAGGGAGGCTACTGACTTGCTCACACGGCCAGTCACACGCCCTTGTGTCCAGCCCGTGTGGCTTCCTGACTTATTTCGAATTGCAACCATGAGAGACACGGTCGAGACACAAGCCCGTGTGCGCAACCGTGTAGGCAAAGTATAGGCCATTTGCAATGCCAATTTGCCACCCAAAATTTGGGTCAAACCTACATAGATTTCATAAACAAACCCAACTCAAGCATTCCACTTCAAAACATAGATTTCACGTCAAAACATATGACTAATACTTCATCTAAAACCATTTTAAAGTCATAGCATTTTTCATTATAACAATTTCCCAAATCAACCATGAACTTACCTATATAAACCATTTCATTTAGCCATTCGCGAGCACATCCAAAACATACCAACTTTTGCATCATATAGCATTAACTAAGCTCATCCATAAACACATAACTATAAAGCCATATCACATAGCTAAATTTACACATTTCAAAACATAATTCAACTCTCTAGCTTATACATGCCATACATCATTATATACATTTTCAAAATATACCAAAATATAGTTCGATAGTGTGGTGATGATCCTCGACAATCCCTGTGCTTCCCGTAGCATTAATAATCTATAAAATAATGAACAAACACACACACAAAGTAAGCTTTCATAGCTTAGTAAGTCATAAGCAAATATTGAACAAATAAACATTTGCATTAAATTAACTTGCCAAATCAAAACAAACCTTAACCAAATGTACATTTAATATGCTTGCAAACTCAAATATTATCACATTTACAATAGCAATATAACATCAATATTCAAATAAACATATACTCATAAGCACATATATAAATTTCTCTTTTACCATGTCTAATTCATATATTCATCTCTAACATATACTTACCTTACTTTCATATACATATAACATAGCACGTACTTGAATCTTTTAGTTCGTTTTCACATTTGATCTCATCTCAATAATGCCCGTTGAACCATTCGAAATTAATAAGGATACTCGAATAATTGGAAACTCGTACAATGCCAACGTCCCAAACGTAGTCTTACATGTAATCACATATCGATGCCATTGTCCCAGACAGGGTCTTACACGAAACAAATACGATGTCAATGTCCCAGACATGGTCTTACACATAAACACAAGTCGATGCCAACGTCCCAGATGTGGTCTTACACAAAATCACATATCGGAATCATATGTCATGACATATGTATCCTAACTATTCCTAAGGTTCGTACAAGGCTTTCGGACGTCATAACTCAATCAATTCAATCTCGTAGATGATTCTTCCACACTTTTACCAATTTGACATTCACATATATTTACAAATAATAATACAATTTGGTACAAATAAAATATATACAATTGAATTTAACAACATTTATTTACTTATGAGCTTACCTCGGATAACGACGAACGAAAACAAACGGCTATTCAACGATTTTCAATTTTCCCCGATCCAATTCCAATTTCCTCTTTCCTTGATCTAAATAAAATCAAATTTGACTATTTAATAACACATTTCATTCAATTCAAACCACAAACACATAATTTGGGCATTTTGCACTTAAGTCCCTAAAATTCACATTTTTAACATTTTAGTCCCTATTTAATAAAATCACAAAATACACAAAATTTCATATTTCCCATGCTTGGCTGAATATTCATATAGTTCATATAAGTCCACACATTTCATTTATTTCACATTTTAGTCCCTCAAATTATTATTTTCACAATTTAGCCCAAATTACGCAAATTCATCAAAAATCCGAAGACAAAACATATTAATCTACCACATATCTTTTATTTTACATCATTAAACAACAAAAACTACAAACTTTCAACAATGGAAAAACACAAAATCATCATCAAATTCAAAAATTAAGACATTGGCTAGCTAGTACTCGAAGCAACGATCACAAAAACGTAGAAATAATCAAAAACTGAACAAAACTCATACCTTAATTAAGCCAAAATCATAGCCGAACCCTAGCAAGATTTTATTCTTTCTTTTTCTTTCAATATTCAGCTAAGATGAACACAATTGCATGGCATTTTAATGTTTTGTTTTATTATAATGAACATTATTTAATCTTTTACCAAATTAACCTTTTAAAATAACATATAAAACATATATGTTTAATGTCCTTTACCATCCATGCATGCTCCCAATGGTTAAATTTCAATTTAAGGACTCTACGTTATAAAAACAATAGCAATGTAGCACTTTAACAAAAATCAAGTCACTTTTGCATTTTACGCGATTAAGTCCTTTTATCAAATTAAGCACCCAAATGGATAAATTAATTCACGGAAATTTCACACATGTCAATTCACATACTATAAGCATGGAAAAATAATATTAAAATATTTTTTTCTATCTCAGATTTGTGGTCTCAAAAACACTGTCTGATTGGGGTTTAAACCGGACTGTTACACCCCGTATAGGATGGCACTGTTGGAGTTAAAAGAATTGAAGGCTCAGTTACAAGAGTTAACGGATAAAGGTTTCACAAGACCGAGTTATTCTCCATGGGGTGCTCCTGTACTCTTTGTGAAAAAGAAAGACGGGTCGATGAGGTTATGTATAGACTACAGACAGCTCAACGAGGTAACTGTGAAGAACAAGTATCTTTTGCCAAGGATTGACGATTTGTTTGACCAATTGATGGGAGCCACAGTGTTTTCTAAGATAGACCTGAGGTTCGGTTATTATCAGCTGAAAGTTAAGGAACAAGATGTACCGAAAACTGATTTTCGGACGAGGTACGGCCACTATGAGTTCCTAGTCATGCCCTTTGGTTTAACAAATGCTCCCACCGTGTTTATGGATTTAATTAATCTTATTTTCTAAACGTACTTGGACAAGTTCATTGTTGTTTTTATTGATGACATATTAATTTATTCTCGGGATCAGAGTGAGCACGCGGAGCATTTGAGAACTGTGTTGCAAACTTTAAGAGATAAGTCGTTGTATGCTAAGTTTAGCAAAATTGAGTTTTGACTCTGAGAGGTCGGATTCTTAGGACACATCATGTCGTGTGATGGAATTAGAGTCGACCCGAGTAAGATCTCGACTATTGTTGAGTGGAAATTGTCGAGGAATGTATCATAGGTTAGAAGCTTTTTGGGCTTAGTGGGATACTATAGACGGTTTGTTAAAGCATTCTCCATAATTGCTACTCCTATGACAAGGTTGCTACAGAAAGATGTCAAGTTCGAATGGACAGAGAAGTGCCAATAGAGTTTTGAGAAACTGAAAGCATTGTTGATTGAAGCTCCAATTTTAGTGCAACTGGAATTGGGAAAGGAATTCGTAGTGTATAGCGATGCATCCTTAAATTGGGTTGTGTACTTATGCAAGAAGGCAAGGTAATAGCTTATGCCTTGAGACAACTGAAGTCATATGAGAAAAACTATCCGACTCATGACTTAGAGTTAGCCGCCATAGTGTTTACACTGAAGATTTGGAGACACCATTTGTATGGTAAGAAATGCCGAGTATTCACCGACCATAAAAGTATAAAGTATTTGATGACTCAAAAGGAGTTAAACCTACACGAAGCTCAAAAAGGTGATAAAGAATTGCAAACTAAGATAAATCAGTGTGAGATAGGTATAGAATCAGATGGAGAGAATTTGTGTACCCAAAGACGGAGAGCTTATTTGGAAAATTTTGTATGAGGCACATAGCAGTAGTATGTATATCCATCCGGGTAGTGTGAAAATGTATAATGACTTAAACAAAATGTACTGGTGGTTGGGAATGAAAAGAGAGATTTCAGAGTTTGTCTCTAAGTGTTTAATTTGTCAGCAAGTGAAAGCCAAACATTAAGTACCTTCAGGTGTGATGGTTCTCGAGTGGAAATGGGGTCGTATTACCATGGATTTTGTGTCTGGTTTGCCGTTGATGCCAAGGAAGAAAGATGTCATTTGGGTTGTGGTTGATAGGCTTACGAAATTGGCTCACTTTATACCAGTGCGTACTGATTATCCACTTGAGAAATTGGCCGACTTGTATGTTTCTGAAATTGTGACACTTCACGAGGTACCTTTATCGATCATTTCGGATAGAGATCCGAGATTCACATCACGGTTTTGGAAAAAGTTACAAGAAGCTTTAGGAACAAAACTAAATTTTAGTACTGCTTTTCACCCGCAAACCGACGGTCAGTCGGAAAGAGTGATTCAGATTCTTGAAGATATGCTGCGTTGTTGTGTTCTTGAGTTTCAAGGCAGTTGGGAAAAGTATTTACCACTGGTAGAGTTTGCCTACAACAATAGTTATCAGTCGATTTTGACAATTACACCTTATGAGGCTTTGTATGGACGAAAGTGCCGAACGCCCTTGTATTGGACCGAACTCAGAGAAAATCAGATACACGGGGTTTACTTAGTCAGAGAAACAGAAGAGAAAGTAAAAGTAACTCGCGGTTGTTAGAAGGCCGCTTCGGATAGATAGAAATCCTACGCAGACTTGAAATGGAAAGAGATTGAGTTTCAAGTCGGTAATAAGGTATTTTTAAAAGTATCCTTATGGAAGAAAGTGCTTAGATTTGGTAGGAAAGGCAAATTAAGTCCACGTTTTATTGGGATACAAGGTGACTAAGAGAAATGGATCGGTAGCATACCGATTAGCTTTGCCGTCTGAATTAGAAAATATCCACGATGTATTCCATGTGTCTATGTTGCGCCATTATCGTTCTGACCCATCACATGTGATTTCACCAATTGAGGTTGAGATTTGTTCAGACATGACCTATAGTGAAGAGCCGGTTAAGATTTTAGATCGGGAGGTCAAGAAATTGAGGAATAAAAGTATAGCACTTGTGAAAGTACTATGGCATAGACATGGGGTTGAAGAGGCCACATGGGAGCCCGAGGAATCTATGAGAGAGCAATAACCGAACCTTTTCACTGGTAAGATTTTCAGGGACAAAAATCCTTAAGGGGGAGAATTGTAACAACCAAATTTTGGGGCTAGTCAGAACAGTAGTTTCGAAACCACTAATCCGAGGTCAGGGAAAATTATTTTAATATTATTTTATGTGATATAGCATGATTAAATGAGTACATGAAAATTTTGGTGAAGTAATTTTAGTGATTGCATGCTTAATTTTGAAAAAAGGACTAAATCGCATTAAGTGCGAAAGTTTTGTTCTATAAGCTAAAGGTGTCAAATAGCTATAGAAGCTTAAACTGGAGGTCCTTAATGTGCAATTAGGCCCTTAGGAAAGAGTTGGTCTGCCATAGGGGAAAAAGAAATGCAATTTGGTCAAAGTAGTTGGAATTAGGTGGCTTAATCGATAAATAAAAATAAAATAAAGAGAAAAAAGGATATCATCTTTTTCATTTTCTCTTCTCTACCGATTTTTTACTCAAGAAAGGGCTATGGAAGCTTGAAAATTTCAACAACCTTTAATCCTTGCAAGTAAGTCATTTTGATGGTCATTTTTTTATATTTTTTGTACTTTTGGAACCATTGTAGCTTAAGCTAGCTAATGAGGGGACTATTTTGCAAAATGGTTGAGAGTCTAGGGTTTTTCCATGAGAAAATTAGTTATTTTGCTGAAATTTTATGGAAGAAAATGAAAATTGGTTGTTAAATAAACAACTTTTGTGAAAGGAGTTTCCATGAAAATACTTAAAATAGACCTTTTTGTAACGGTTGTAAAATAGGTGGTAAATATATGAAATAATTGGATTCGTGAGTTGCTATAAGCTTAAAATAGATTCGGCTAGGCTTGGTTAATAAGGAAATTTGATGAAAATTTATTTACGAGCCTAGGGGCAAAATCATAATTATGTGTAAGTCTAGGTAATTTTACCAAAGTAGGAATTTTTGAAATGTCTTGATTAATGTGGTGATTAAATAAGTGAATTCTATCACTATAGATCAAGAAAAATAGAGACCGGGCCTAGACTGGGGGAAAACCAAGCTAGTAGACTATATCAATTTAGTCGCTCACTTATTGTATATCGAGGTAAGTTGTATGTGAATAATACAACTCTATTGTTGTTATGTTTTTTAATAATTGATATTGCATAAAATGTTTGATTATTGCTATGATTATGCATGACGAAAGTTGATGTGATATACTCCCGGTTGAACCTTGGGAATAGATTGGATCTCCAAGCCTTGACATTTGGGTGATATGTGTGCTAGTGTAAGACCATGTCTGGGACATGGCATCGGCCACATTAAGAAAGCCAGTGTAAGACCATGTTTGGGACATGGCATCGGCATTGAGACGAGAGCTAGTGTAAGACCATGTCTGGGACATGGCATTGGCCTCGATATGTAAGCCAGTGTAAGACCATGTTTGGGACATGGCATCGTCATTTTACCCTCTTGTGTGAGGCTTGTCGGGTATCCTTTAGTATTCCAACTGGTTCAATGGGAAATTTAGAGCTTGAGTTAAAGGTGAGAAAAGTTATGACTATGTTGTAAGTGATACAGGTACCTGCATAAGAATTTATGAGAAATGAGCTCGAATTATGTTGTATGATTAGTAAGGGTGAAAATGAGTAAGTTATGTGTTTAATCATTCGAGAATCTTGTGCAATTTATAAGATGACATGAGTATGATAATGCATGGTAATTGTTGTTAATTATTTACATGAGACTTACTAAGCTTTATGCTTACTCCCTCTCTTTTCTATTTTCTTATAGTCCGCCAAGCTAACTCGGGGATCAAAGAACATCAAAGGCTTGATCACACTATCAAACTGAACACTTGGTATAGTTAGATTTATCATTTTGGAAATGGCATGTTTAGGGGTCTCGGTCGTTTGTTAAGTGTCATAATGTTTTGGCCAAATGTGTTGGCTTGTTTTAAAGATGAATTCTTTTTGTATAAGGCCATAGTTGATGGCTAATACTTATTATTGATATATGAAAATGAGGATGTTTTCCATGGATGTGCAAAATGCATGATTGAGTAGGTTATTTAATGTAGCTTATTTTGGTGCAAGTAAGGGTGGCAAAAAGGGCTTGGTAAATAGCCTTGTTATTGTCCACACAGATAGACACACGAGCGTGTGTCTAGGCCGTGTGTGATACACGGTTTGCCCCATGGGCGTGTAGTTCAGCCGTGTGTTCCCCTGCACCCTACGTTGGCAAAATAGAATGCCCAGTAGTAACCACACGGGCTGAGGCACGGTCGTGTGTCTCGACCGTATGGAAGACACGGCCATAGGGCATGGGCATGTGCCCAGGCCGTGCGAAGTCTACACTTGTATTTAGGAATTTAATTCGCCACACGGTCTAAGGACAAGGGCGTGTGCCTTGGCTGTGTGACCATATGAGGTTGCTGATGTCAGAAACAGAATGTTAAGGTTTTTGCACACGGGCCAAGACACGGGCCATAGGCACGGGCGTGTTCCAGCCCCACACGGGCCAAGACACGGGCCATAGGCACGGGCGTGTTCCAGCCCGTGTGAAAACCCTTGTAGGTTCGAATTGAGAAATAAATCCACACGGGCTTGGGACATGTGTATGTCCCTATATTCTTAGGTCATGTGTGTTACACGGTCCTTCAACATGGCCATGTTATCAGGTCACACGGGCGTGTTGCCCTTCTACGCAGGCGTGTGCCCCTATTTTTAGTGACATTTTCCAAAGTTTTCTAAAGAACTCGGTTTAGTTCCAAACCATTTCTAAAGTATGTTTGGGCCACATAAGCCCAAGATAAGGTCGCTAAGAGAAAGTTTGAAAAGATTTAAATTTGAATGAACTTTTATGACTTGAAAATGTATACTAGTATGTGTTTTAGTAAGGTAATGCATCGTACCCTGTTTCAGTGTCAAACACGGGTAAGGGGTGTTACATATAGCTCCAAAAAGCTTCCAACTCGAACGAGCTTCCGATTCACTATAAACATGGAAAACAACACTAAGTAAGAATTTAAGCTTAGTAAGTTCTTATAACTTAGAATTTAACTTACCATTTAATCAAGTAATAGGTAAGTAACAAAGCATATCCCAAAACTGGCCAAATGCCTAATCACATATACGCCAACCAATATTAGCCATGTAAATACATATATGAACCAATACTCATGTATGAGCTCAACAATTAATCAAATTCCATATACATGTGGAAACACAGAAATTTATATACTTTTTCATGCCCTTTTTGACCCAAATTTATGCAGTTTCGAGTAAATCCTTGTCAGAAAATAATTAAATATTATAAAATAGTTAAATTATGCTAAAAATATGAACATGACAAATTTTAATTAATTTTATAGTTAATTTTGTTTAATTTTGACTATTTTCGACAGATTCGCACAAAGGGCGAAAATCGGCTCGGCAGACACTGCTCGAAGAATAAACCCGAGAAGCAATTTGAAGTATCAGGGCGAATTTATTTCCAGCCCAAGACGGTCCAATTATGAAGATTTAATCATAATTTATTTCCAGCCCAAGACGGTCCAATTATGAAGATTTAATCATAATATAATAATTTTAATTTATTCCCAATTTAATTTGGGCTAAATAAATTATTATTAATTAATTATGGAAGAAGGGTCCAGTTAAACCGCACTGGTTGAACCGAACCGATTGAACCGAACCAACCACCAATTGGGCAGCCCAAACCTTCCATAATGATGGCCCAAATCAGCTTATTAGTTGATTAATTAAGCTTGCAAAGAAGCCCTTGAAGACCTTTCAAAATTTCATTCAAACCCCTCCAAATATTATGGCTTCGTAGACTTGCCCCATGCTATATTTAGCAAAGTTGAATCCTTCAACTTTGCCACATGGATGGTCGGCCAAGGGAGGCCTCTTTTTCTGCTGCTATTTGATATTTTTAGCAGCCTTGATCAGCTATAAATACACCCCCTTGCTGCTCATTCAAAACACACCTCAAGCCTCCAACATTCTCCTCTCTAACTTTCTCTCAATTTCCATTTTCCCATTTCCCTTTTTGTGTTCTTGTGCCGATTTCTCCTCTTGGAAAAGGGGTGTTTTCCCAGCCATTTGGAGCAGCAAGTTGAGGGTTCATAAGCCACCTCAATAGTCGAGGACAATGAAGAACGAAGAACGAAGCAATCAGTCAAGCCACGGAGAAACACCGAATTTGCTTATTATTCCCTATCTCTTTAAATTTTGTTGTTGTTTTGACAAGCATGCTTATGAATGTTTATGCTGTTGGAATGTTTAATTTAATCAATTTATCTTGAATTTAATTTGTGTTGGGTTGATTGCATTTCGTCCTCTTGAATTATTAAAATTGTGTTTATGCTGTTAAAGGCCTCGGTAAAATGTTTGATTGAGTAAAATCATGTTTAAGTTATCTGGCATTATAATTGTTTATATAGCTAATGAATTAATTATTTAAACGCATTGGAATTGTAATTAATGGACACAGTACTTAATCTGTGCATGTTTAATTCTTCTAAGGTAGCTGAAGATTAAATTACTATTATATTTGGCGATACATATGCCTTGCATAACTTGCAGGATTTTGTGATTAAATTGTTTCAAGGTAAAAATACTTTGTTATATTGCATGATCTTTTATATGCTTATTAGGTTGAATTAATCAGTTGAATCACATAGGAATATGCGAGAGATTGTTTAATTTAATGAGTATGTATGTGCAATAACATGTTTACTTTTAGAAGTCTGTATAATCGTTCAAATTCGCATAGAAATATGTACAAGAGATGAATGGATTTTTATTTGTAAGTATGTTCATAAGTTAGCAAATTACCGGGTTGCCATGTTTTAACAAGTATAAACACAAGCTTAATAATTCTAATTTAAGAAATGTGATTAATCCAACACAATTATATCATCTTGATTAAAATCAGTTTTTTTGAAATCGCGCATTAGAACTTTGTTTTATTTTATTTTACTCTGTTTTTCTTTTAGTTTTTAAATATTTCTCAAAACCAAATATTTTTCCTTAACCAAAGTGTTTAAAATCATTTTCATAAATAATTCTTTTACAGTCCCTGTGGGTACGATAACTCGACATTTACTTGTCACTTTATTACTTGTTATGATTGTGTACACCTGCACATTTCCACCGTTCCAACATGTATCATCCATTTCATATATCTATATATATCATGTAACATTATTTCCTTGTATTTCTTGTGTATACCTATAATATTTAGTATCGAACTCATACCATTTCGTATCAGAACATTGCCCGTTGAACCGTTTAGAATACAGTTGGATACTGGGGATAGCTCACACATAGTGTGCTGGCTCTTATAACTTTAATCCGTCAATTCATGTACATGTATGTTCATATGAGCTGTGAATCAGCATGCTCATTTGAGCTAAAGATCGGTATGCTCTCACGAGCTATAAATCAGTAACCCTAATGACATGTCATTTGTACCCTACAGACTCCTAAGGTTCAAACGGGACTCAATATTTTGTCGAACTTCATTGGATATGCAATCATGTAAATTTATAACAATTCACAATTCATAAATAATTCAATATAAATCATATAAAAACAATTTAATCACACGAACTTACCTCGACGAGTATACGTAGACACGGAGGCGATTAACCCGAGACTTTTTCTTTGCCCCAATCTAACTTCGTACGAGGTCTAACTGGATCTATACGGATAAATTTAATTCAATTTAACATATAATTCATTCAATTTAATCCAAAACATATTTTTGGAAAAATTACCATTTTGCCCCTGTACTTTTAA
Organism: Gossypium australe; assembly: GCA_005393395.2. NCBI lineage: Eukaryota > Viridiplantae > Streptophyta > Magnoliopsida > Malvales > Malvaceae > Gossypium > Gossypium australe. The sequence continues at coordinate 43,448,248 of CM016617.1, forward strand.
ATTCTTTGCAATTTAGTCCCTAGCTCATAAAATGAAATTTCATGCAATTCATGCTTAACCCACTATAGCCAAATTTTATATAAGTCCCTAGCAAACCCTATATTTCATTTATTTCACAAATTTACCATGTATAATTTCTATTTTTTTCAATTTAGTCCCTATTTGACAATTTCGTCAAAAATCACTTAAGAACAATTGTTTATCTATTAACAACTAACCATTTTCTTCCATAAATAATCAAAACTCATACAAATTCATTCATGGAAAAACTTTAATAGTTTAACAGTTTCAAAAATTTGCCCTCGGGCTAGCTAGATTAAGCTACAACGATCCCAGAAACGTAGAAATTATAAAAAAAAAGGGGGGACAAAAATACATACCTAATCAAGCATGCAAGATTGCCGAGTGCCAAAACTCAAAAAGGGCTTCCCAAGCTTTAAATTTTGGTTGAAAATGATGAAAGAAAGATGATAACCTAATTTGTTTTATTTTAATTTAACTTTAATTACTTAATTACTAATTAACTTTTAAAAACATTAAAATTTACACAATTGACAAGCCATGTACATCCACTAACACCATTAATGGTCTATTTACCATATAAGGACTTCCACTTTAAAGTTCTATAGCTATTTAATACCTTTAGCTAATAGAACTCAACTTTTGCACTTTACACGATTTAGTCTTTATTTTCAAATTGAACATGTAAACGGTAAAATTTCTTAGCGAAATTTTTATATGGTATTACTATGTTGTAGAAAATAAAATAGTAATAAAAAAAATTTTTTGACTTTGAATTTGTTGTCCCGAAACCACTATTTTGATTTCACTGAAAATGGGTTGTTACGAAAAATGTATAGAAAAAGTAAGAAAAGTAACAAAGTCACCAAAAATAGAGAAACTCGTTCATTAGTGCACACAACCCTTGAGCTAGCCATAGTTGTTGTATTATGTTGTGATTTTCTATGGAGAAATAAGGAAGGTGAGAGAAGGATAAATAAGGCAGTAAGCGGGCCAGGGTCGCTAAAGGGGAAGAATAGGTAACAATACGATGTGCCAAACTATTTTCGTGCTTGAAACTATTTGATGCTTATTGTTATTGAATTCATACCTATCTTGAGCATCTAAACCTTAGGAGCAGAAAAGCCCTATGTGATCTAGGTAGACTTATTCACGAATTGGCAACATACTAAATAATTGCATTTACGACTGTTTGTATTCTGCTAGGATAATCAAATTACATGTATAACTTATTGATGGATCCCTGCATTTGAAACCTTTAATGCTTGTATGCTTTGTAATATACTGAACTTAGATGTTTGATATTAAAATTGGTAAGCCAGCTATATACCACACCAAGATTATGTCTGAATATGAGACATTTAGTCATGTTGTAACACCCCAAACTCGGCCCAAACACCACGACCGGATTCAGTATATCACATAAGAAGGTTTTTATGAAACTTCGCATTCGTCTGAAAATTTTAGAAACTCTTTTGAAGTCTTCAAGTTTGGTAGTTCATCTGAAAACTCTATGTTCATTCTTTAAAAGTTGTAATTAGCCTAATCCCGCTTTTAGGTGACGTTTGAAAGCATGTGATGTTGCATTAAGTTATCTTGAGATTGTTTGTTTAGTATTGTTTATAAATTCGTCGGTTGAGTTGTTGAAAAACTTTCATTTTGCGTTTTATTAAGAAATCGTCTTACCAATTAAATAATAAATTAAAGCGTTAAAGTTTAAACCAAAGATAAACCAAAATATTAGTGGCCTTATTACAAACAGAAACCCCAAATTAAAGAAAATTCAAAGGAAGGTAAAGTTCAATTTAATTAAAAACCGTGCATGGCCACCTCGAAGTCCATTACGGCCCAAATCCACTGAACTAAGAATTACCTGCAAAAGTTTAAGCAGAAGGAGTGAGTCAAGAAGACTCAGTGTGTAATTACCTCACATAAACAATAATTGGGCCTAAGCCCCCATTACTCAATTGGCCGAAGCCCAAGCACTATAGCAAAACAGATAGTCATTCTGATACCCCAGCCCAACCTAGTGTTCCAACCTCTACACTCCGCTCCAAATGTCCAACCTCAGCACTCCTGTGGGGATCAACGTCCACCTCACTATTACGAACCACCACAATCTGTCTATCCAAATCCGAAGTCAGCCCACAACCCGGTGGAAAATCCCGAATGGCTGACACCGTACGCCGTTTGAACTTAGGGCCAGGGACTCCGAGCCTACTCCCCTCCTTCGATTGGCTAGCACTCGCATCCATGAAAGAACCTTGATCAATAAAATACTATAACGTAAGCGACGATTGTTCAACAACGATGTTGGGTTAAGGCAACGAACAACGAAAAGAGAAAGTAGTCGTATAGAACTTCAGAGAAACTTCTTACCTTGATCCACGGAATCCAAACACTAGAAGGCTTGGCTTATGAAACCGAATGAGTCCCTGTATAGCACCAAGTTAGAACCGATTCCCCAAAACGAAACAAAGGAAATGGCCTTCCAGCCAAACAAACGAGGAAAACCCCTTACTACCCATTCGGCCTACATCCATACTTACCAGATACTTCTCCAAACGCAGGCCAAACGAAGAAGAGAAGATGGGAGTGAGTCTCTCTACATTTGGCCAAAGTCCCAAAAGCAACAAGTCAACACCTTCGGTTAATCGCAACAACAAGAAAAAGGAAAAAGATGAAAACAGAATAGAAGAAGAAGGGTCCTTACCGAAGAACAAGAAAATGCCGATTGGAAACAAGTAGAGGTTCGGTTTCCACAAGATATGGATAAGAAGAGAAAAGAGAAAGTAAAGGTAAGGGATAAGATTTGGCTAAGGCACTTACAGGTTCGGTTATGAAGAAAAAGCAAATAGCAAATGGTGAAAAAGAAATGAGGGAACCAAGTTCAGTTGAAGGAAAAAGATGAGAGGAGAAGGAAGGATCCTAATGGACTTGATCCGCTCAAAAAGAGAATGATGCGAAAAGAAGAAGAAATCACTAAGAATTTCGACAATGCTCACAAATGAAAGAGAATGAAATTGGAAGAAAAGAAAGAGAGCAACCACAAGCACCTATTTGGAAAATTTTCAGCACTTCTCTCCAAATGACCGAATATGCAACAAACAAAAATGATTTGCCTATGTGCCTTAGGGAAATTCGGCCCCTACCTAGCCAAGTCAAAACCGCACATAGACCTCCCCTACACTTCCCTTATTTGGCCAACCTCTCACCCTCTCTCCATATCCCACGAATTCCTCCACCTTTCACTCCCCACTCCCCATTTCAAATGTGTTGACCGATTCTTACTCCTCCAACACCTCTCCTCCTTCCAATTCAAACATGTTGACCCATTCCACAACTAACACGCAGAGTCTTTGCCGAATCCACCTCTTCTCCATCCTTAGCAAAATAAAACCCCCAAAAATGCAAGCTGTGAGATTCGAACCTACTCCCTTCTCCTCCAAGCTCCCTTGAGGCGTCATCCCCCTTACTCCCTAAGTGTCTCTTACCACTCTTCCATGCTCCTTTTTGTGTCATCACCTACACACAAATATACCTAAGGCCTACCTCTACAAGCTCTCCCCCCTAAAGTGCCTTAAAACAAAAATTTAACCAAGACTCTGGCTTGAGCCTGAGCCTTCCTAAGACCCCCAAACACAACCAAATAGCATGCAGAACAAGCCAAACACACTGAAAACATGAAATGCAGAACCCCCTAACTTGGGATGTTACAGTTCTACCCCCTTAAAGGTATTTCGGCCTCGAAATTTACCTAGTCAAAAGAGGTGAGGGTATTGCTGTCGCATCACATCTTCCGGCTCCCACGTGGCTTCCTCTGCACCATGATTTTGCCATAAGACTTTGACCAACGGAACAGATTTCTTCCTCAGTACCTTAACGTCTCGATCTAAGATCTGCACTGGTTCCTCTTCGAAAGACAGGTCTGGCCTTACCTCAATCTCCTCCACTAGCACAACGTGAGATGGATCAGAACGGTAACGTCTCAACATCAAGACAAGGAACACATCATGTATCTGTCTCAATTCTGTTGGTAACTCAAGCTGATACGCCACTGGTCCCACACGTTTTAAAACCCGATAAAGCCCGATGAACCTGGGACTTAACTTGCCCTTTCGTCCAAATCTCAGTACTTTTTTCCAAGGTGAGACCTTCAGGAAGACTTAATCCCCCACTGAAAGTTCTATTTCCATACGCTTCAGATCAGCATATGACTTCTACCTATCGGAAGCTTCCATCAACCGAGTCTGAATCAATTTAACCTTTTCCTCTGTTTCCGAGACCAATTCTGGACCCAATACCTGTCGCTCACCTAACACTGTCCAGCAGGTAGGGGTTCGACACCTATGACCATACAGCGCTTCATAGGGTGCCATCTGAATGGTGGATTCGTAGCTATTATTGTATGCGAATTCTGCCAGCGGTAGAAAATCTTCCCAACTACCCCTGAAGTCAATAACACAGCCTCTCAACATGTCCTCCAAGATCTGAATTAACTTCTCAAACTGACCATCAGTCTGTGGATGAAATGCCGTGCTGAAATCCAGTCTTGTACCCAGTGCCTGATGCAGCGCCATCCAAAATTGCGACGTAAACCTAGGGTCTCTGCCCGATATGATAGACACTGGTACCCCATGCAACCTCACAATCTCTGCCACATACAGCTTAGCCAGCTTCTGCAATGTATAGTCGATACGAACAAGTATAAAATGGGTGGATTTCGTCAACCGATCAACAATCACCCATACTGAATCTTTCTTAATAGGCGTAAGAGGTAACCCACTAACACAATCCATCGTTATCCTCTCCCATTTCTACAGTGGAATCTTTACCAGCTGTAGTAACCCCGGAGGCAACTGATGTTTTGCTTTCACTTGCTGACACGTCAAGCACTTACCCACAAACTCGATCACTTCTCACTTCAACCTCGGCCACCAAAGCTGTTCACGCAGATCCTGATACATCTTACTCCCACCAGGATGCATAGCGTATGGGCTATCATGCGCCTCCAGAAGAATCATCTGTCTCAATTCAACATCCTTCAGCATACAAGCTTTTCCACGAAAGCACAAAACCCCATCACTATTCAAACTGAAATCCCATATCTCACCACCTTGCACCTGCTGAAATTGAGCACTTAACACATCATCCGATAACTGCTTCTCTTTAAACTGGCTTACCCACGTCGGCTTCACTTGAAGTTCAGCTAACAAATTTCCATCATCGTACAAGCTGAGATGAGCAAACATTGCCCTTAAATCCGATATCACCTTCCGACTTAACGCATTTGCCACCACATTAGCTTTACCCAGGTGATACTCGATCGAGTAGTCATAATCCTTCAATAGCTCAATCCACCTCCGCTGCCTTAAATTCAACTCCTTCTGGGTGAGGTGATATTTCAAGCTCTTGTGGTTGGTGTAGATAATGGACTTCTCCCCATATAGGTAGTGTCTCCAAATCTTCAGAGCGAACACTACCGCAGCTAACTCCAGATCATGCGTGGGATAGTTCATCTCATGTTGTCTTAATTACCGAGACGCATACGCAACTACCTTCCCTTCTTGCATCAACACGCATCCTAGCCCTGTGTGCGAAGCATCACAATAAACAACGAACTCCTTTCCTGCTGCTTGTCAGTCCAAACAAATGGTACCCCTTTCCGTAACAACTTGGTTAAGGGTGCCGCAATCAAGGAAAATCCCTCCATAAATCTTCTGTAATATCCGGCTAACCTAAGAAAACTTTGAATTTCTGCTACAGACTTCAGCGGCTTCCAATCCAGAACAGCATCAATTTTTCGGGGATCCACCCTAATCCCCTCCGCAGAAACAACATCCCCCAAAAAAGTTACTTCCTTCAGCCAAAACTCACACTTGTTGAATTTGGCATACAGTTGCTTCTCTCTTAATACTCGCAGAACAACCCGAAGATGCGAATCATGCTCATCTTCCGTTCTTGAGTAAACCAGGATATTGTCTATGAACACTACAACAAACCGGTCCAAATAGGGTTAGAATACCAGATTCATCATATCCATAAACGCAGCTGGTGCATTCGTCAACCTGAACGGCATCACTAAAAACTCATAGTGACCATAACAAGTTCGAAAAGCAATTTTATGAATGTCCGCCTCCTTGATAGTTAATGCACATACGCATCGACCCATCCTTTTTCTTCACGAACAACACCGTTGCTCTCCACGGAGATACACTTGGTCGAATAAATCCACGATCCAACAGCTCCTGGATCTGAGCTTTAAGTTCTACCAGCTCTTTCGGCGCCATCCTGTAAGGGGCGATGGACACTGGAGCCGTACCTAGAAGTAGTTCAATTCCAAATTCCACCTCACGATCCTGAGGCAACCCCGGAAGCTCTTCAGGAAAGATGTCCACGAATTCCTTCACTATTCTAACATTATTTACAGATGCTTCTTTTGCATCCAAAGAACTGATGAAAGCTAGAAACGCCTTACACCCTTTTCGAACCATCTTAACAACCCTTAATGCAGAAGCCACGTTAGCCAAATAATTCCTTCTTTCTCCTATCACAACCACATCTTTATCCTCTGGAGTTCTCAACACCATTCGCTTAGTCACGCAATCCAGATTAGCACGATGCTTAACCAGCCAATCCATGCCTAAGATAAGGTCAAACTCACCGAATGGCAATTCCATCAAGTCTGCCGGAAATACTACTCGTTGGATTTCTAAAGGCACATCCCTAAACAGCTTGTTTACCACTACGGATTGTCCTAAAAGGCTAACCACAGTCATTTCTCTAGCAGCAATTTCAGGTTCTAAACTCAGTCTCAGATATAGTACAGGCAACATATGAATGAGTCGATCCAATATCAATTAAAGCAAGAAATGGTTTATTAGCTATAAGGAATGTACTGGTTATGACGTCTGGTGCGTCGCCATCCTCTCGCCGCTGTGCTGCATAGACTAAACCCGGCTGCCTTGCATCTGCACTACTGACACCCCTGCCCTGTGCTCCACGACTGCGACCAAAACCATTTCCCCCTCTGTTCGGGCCACGACCTCTCGGCATCTGCTGTCCCCTTCTTTCAGGCTACAAATAACCTTGACTTACCGCCTGTACCCTAGCTAACTCTTGCAGCCAATTCCTTATTAGATGATCCTTAGATCCACACTTAAAACATCCTCTATCTCTTCCCCAACACTTCCCCAAATGTGATTTCCCACACTGAGCACACGGTCGAGACTAACCAATAGCAATCGGCATCGCAACTCGACCTGGCCCATCAAACCTAGGCCTCTTCTGAAAACCCCCAGCTGATCCCGACGACCCATAACTCCTCTTATTTTTACCCCTATCCTTATCCCTATTTTGCCTATCAGTCCTCTTTACCTCTTCGGCTATTTTAGCTTTTTCAACCAGGATAGCAAAATCTCTCTCCCGCTGCAGAGCTATCAACACTCTCAACTCGTCTCGCAGCCGATCTTCGAACCGTACGCAACGCTCATAATCGATCGCAACTATCCCTCGGGCATAACGGCTCAAGCGCAGAAATTTCGCCTCATACTCAGCCACAGATTTACCCCCTTGTACCAGATTCAGGAATGCTTTCCTCTGGGTATCTACAAAGCTTGCCCCAACATACTTCCCTTGAAATGCTGTCTTGAACAAATCCCAATTAATACGGTCCGCCGGAGTACCCTCTCTTACCGTGAGCCACCACTGATATGCCTCATCTCTGAGAAGTGACACCGCTCCTTTTAGTTTCTCCTCTGCCATGCACTCTAGATCATCCATAATCCGCTTAACTGCCTCTAGCCAATATTCAGCTACATTTGGGTCCACACCAGAAATACCCCTAAACATTTCAGCTCTGTTTGCTCGAAGTCGCTCAGGAATAGACTTTTGAGATACTGTCCCAGTGCTTGCCCCAGCAACTCACTCCAGAACCCACAACATCGCTTGGGACAAAGCATCATCTCCACCAATTCGGTCTTGAGACCCCGCTTCTACCATGGGTGAGAACTCAGCCTCAACACCCCGGCCTCTACCTCAGCTGCGTGTACCACGTTCACGTCCTCTAGCACTCATGTCTTTCGTTTCGTATTAATCTGGTTTACAAATTTTTATGAATTAGCATCTCTTTCACTATTTACTATTGAGTAGTCTTATGATAGTAGAGTTAAAAGTAGTTTTTCGTAGAACATACGTATACCTAAAGGTTTCAATCTCTAGAGTTGAGTTTCTTAATTCTAGCATTCATAGCAAATATAGTTACTTCACACAAATCACCCAATTCAGTCAGAAAACTTACCGTATGGACTTGGTGCCAGAGACTCGGGTGCCATACTTCTAAAAACTTGTACATATATATTTTTTTCTAAACCATTTTTGGACCAATTTTGGAAAACGTTTTGAACCTAAAACCCATAGCCAAGTTTTGCAACCTGGCTCTGATACCACAATTGTAACACCCCAAACCCGGCCCAAACACCACGACCGGATTCGGTATGTCACATAAGAAGGTTTTTATGAAACTTCGCATTCGTCTAAAAATTTTAGAAACTCTTTTGAAGTCTTCAAGTTTGGTAGTTCATCTGAAAACTCAATGTTCATTCTTTAAAAGTTGTAATTAGCCCAATCCCGCTTTTAGGTGACGTTTGAAAACACGTGATGTTGCATTAAGTTATCTTGAGATTGTTTGTTTAGTATCGTTTGTAAATCCGTTGGTTGAGTTGTTGAAAAACTTTCATTTTGTATTTTATTAAGAAATTGTCTTACCAATTAAATCATAAATTAAAGCGTTAAAGTTTAAACCAAAGATAAACCAAAATATTAGTGGCCTTATTACAAACAGAAACCCCAAATTAAAGAAAATTCAAAGGAAGGTAAAGTTCAATTTAATTAAAAATCGTGGATGGCCACCTCGAAGTCCATTACGGCCCAAATCCACTGAACTAAGAATTACTTGCAAAAGCTTAAGCAGAAGGAGTGAGTCAAGAAGACTCAGTGTGCAATTACCACACATAAACAATAACTGGGCCTAAGCCCCCATTACTCAATCGGCCAAAGCCCAAGCACTATAGCAAAACAGATAGTCATTATGATACCCCAGCCCAACCTAGTGTTCGAACCTCTACAACCTGCTCCAAATGTCCAACCTCAGCACGCCTGTAGGGATTTCTAGAATCGACCCTCCATCCGCTACACTCCTCTTTGGTAGCCATGCTAGCAGTCATACTGCTCAAAGTCAATATGATGTGGCCTAGCCACTGAATTAATGTGACCAAGTCACCGATATACATATATGGCATCGAGCCATCAGAATAGTGTGACAGAGTCACCGATATACATTGCCCCATTACAACATTATCATCTCCCCATGCCCATGCAACAAACAGTCATAGTGGTATGAGTGCATCATATAACAGCACACATAAAATATTCAAAGCCCATGTATATTCATGCTACAAAAGTATTTGTAAAGTATAATTAGAGAATAACTAACCTGGTATTTCGATTTTACCCTCCAAGGGTAACTCAATAGCCATTACCGACTTTTCGGCTTCCAAACAACACATATACTTTTTATAACAAACAAAAGAAGGAGTGGGAATTACACACCTGACTACGCGAAGGACTAAGTATTTCTGATCAACGCCCCCCTCACTATTACGAACCACCACAATCTGTCTATCCAGATCCGAAGTCGACCCACAACCCGGTGGAAAATGTCGAACGGCTAACACTGCATGCCGTTTGAACTTAGGGCCAGGGACTCCGAGCCTACTCCCCTCCTTCGATTGACTGGCACTCGCATCCATGAAAGAACCTTGATTAATAAAATACTATAACCCAAGCAGTGATTTTCAACAATGATGTTGGGTTAAGGCAACGAACAACGAAGAGAGAAAGTAGTCGTATAGAACTTGAGAGAAACTTCTTACCTTGATCCACGGAATCCGAACACTAGACGGCTTGGCCTATGAAACCAAATGATCCCTGTATAGCACCAAATTAGAACCGATTCCCCAAAACGGAACATAGGAAACGGCCTTCCGGCCAAACAAACGAGGAAAACCCCCTACTACCCATTCGGCCTACATCCATACTTACCAGATACTTCTCCAAACGCAGGCTAAACGAAGAAGAGAAGATGGGAGTGAGTCTCTCTACATTCGACCAAAGTCCCAAAAGCAACAAGTCAACACCTTCGGTTAATCGCAACAACGAGAAAAAGGAAAAAGATGAAAAGAGAATAGAAGAAGAAGGGTCATTACCGAAGAACAAGAAAATGCCGATTGGAAACAAGTAGAGGTTCGGTTTCCACAATATATGAATAAGAAGAGAAAAGAGAAAGTAAAGGTAAGGGATAAGATTTGGCTAAGGCACTTACAGGTTCGGTTATGAAGAAAAAGAAAATAGCAAATGGTGACAAAGAAATGAGGGAACCAAGTTTGGTTGAAGGAAAAAGATGAGATGAGAAGGAAGGATCGAAATAGACTTGACCCGCTCAAAAAGAGAATGATGCGAAAAGAAGAAGAAATCACTAAGAATTTCGACAATGCTCACAAATGAAAGAGAACGAAATTGGAAGAAAAGAAAGAGAGCAACCACAAGCACCTATTTTGAAAATTTTTGGCACTTCTCTCCAAATGACCGAATATGCAACAAACAAAAATGATTTGCCTATGTGCCTTAGGGAAATTCGGCCCCTACCAAGCCAAGTCAAAACCGTACATACACCTCCCCCACACTTCCCTTATTCGGCCAACCTCTCACCCTCTCTCCACATCCCACGAATTCCTCCACCTTTCACTCCCCACTCCCCATTTCAAATGTGTTGACTGATTCTTACTCCTCCAACACCTCTCCTCCTTCCAATTCAAACATGTTGACCCATTCCACAACTAAGACGCAGAGTCTTGGCCGAATCCACTTCTTCTCCATCCTTAGCAAAATAAAACCCCCCAAAAATACAAGTTGTGGGATTCGAACCTACTCCCTTCTCCTCCAAGATCCCTTGAGGCGCCATCCCTCTTACTCCTTAAGCATCTCTTACCACTCTTCACGCTCTTTTTTGTGTCATCGCCTACACACAAATATACCAAACGCCTACCTCTACAAGCTCTCCCCCCTAAAGTGCCCTAAAACAAAAATTTAACCAAGACTCTGGCTTGAGCCTGAGCCTTGCTAAGACCCCCAAACACAACCAAGTAGCATGCAGAACAAGCCAAAAACACCGAAAACATGAAATGCAGAACCCCCTAACTTGGGATGTTACACATGTGCACCAAAGCTAACAGTTTTACTATATTTTCTCAAGGGTCGTCTGTTCATTTACTGCTTTTGTTTGCCTTGCTTGAGGACAAGCAATGACTTAAGTGTGGGGGAGTTTGATCTATCATAATTTGGTGTAGCAGATTAAACTAGTTTTCACATTTGATGAGCTTGAATACAAGCACATTAGTTAGGTTTTAGTTAAGTTTTCATTACATTATTTAAATTCAATAAATTATGTAATTTGAGTCTTTTATTGACCTTAGGGGTCGATCGAGGCCTAAGGGTGATCTAATATGCTTTGTTAGTGTGCAAGAGACTATTAAAAGGTGTGTTAACTCGATACTGGCCGTTGTGTTGCAATACAGAGAGATGGATGTTGCAACATAGGGAGTAGAATAGAAGAATTTTAAGACTGCCTTTGGTGTCACGACACCCCTGAAGATACCTTGAAGATAAGCATAATGCCTTCGATGTCATGACACAAGACCTGATGTGTCACGACATCGACTTTGTACGAGAAATAATTACAAGCTAGGGTCATTTTGGTCCATACAATCAAACATTAAAGCACGAGAATGACAGTTGACCTAAGGTTATGGACGGCGACCAATCTAATTCTATAAATAGGCTCATTTAACACATGTTAGGGACAACTTTTCATATTGTATAATTTTCTTCATAGTTTTAGTCATTAGTTTTCTCTTTTATTAGGCGTTAGGACTATTTTTAGTTTTGCTATTTACTTTTTGTTGGGAGATTCGATTTGTGGAACTCAATCATGTAACAGCCTGGTTTAGACTCTAGTTAGAACAGTGGCTTTGGGACCACAAATTCGAGGTCAAAAAAATATTTTAATATTATTTTTTATGCTTATAATATGTGAATTAGCATGTGTGAAAGTTTCGTACGAAAATTTTATCGTTTGTGTGTTTAATTTGAGAAAAGGACCTAAACGCATAAAATGTAAAAGTTGTGTGCTGATTGTTAAAGTGTTTATTTGTCATGGCTTTCTAACTAAGAAGTGCTTATGTTGTAATTGGACCATGGATAGTGGAGATTGACATAAATAACCTAATATTTGATAGTTAAATGGTTGATTAATTAAAGGACAAAAAGGGTAAAACATGAATTAAAATGTAATAATAATAATAATAAAACATAAAAATGGCCATTATCATCATCTTTGTTCATTGAATTTAGAAAGAAAAGAATAGGGTTAAGAAGTTTTGAAGCATTCGGCCTTGGTTGAGCAAAATTAAGGTATGCTTTGGTTTTGGTTTTTGATAATTTTGATGTTTTTGTGATCGTTGCTTAGTGTACTATCAAACCCATGCTTTAATTTTAGAATTTGATGAAGGTTTTGAGGTATTCCATTGATGAATATGTGAGCTTTGTGTTGTTACTTGGTGGAATATGAAAGATATGTAAAAGATTAACATAGTTTGTCTTTGGATTTTTTGGTGATTTTGAGTAAATTGGACTAAATTGTGAAAATAATATTTTGAGGGACCAAAATGTGAAATAAATGAAATATATGGGCTTGTATTAGCATGGGGAAATTTTGGCTAAGCTTATGTGCATAGAAATTTTGTGTATTTTGTGATTTGATGAATTAGGGATTATAGTGTTGAAATGTGAAAATGTGAGGGCTATTTTGTAAAATGCCTTAAATATGTGTGTGGAATAAATTGAATGAATTGGTGATTGAATAAGTTCAATTTTAATATGTATAGACCAAGAAAGGAGAAATTCGGATCGAGATCGAAGCAAAGACAAAGTACTCGATTAATCGGCTAGTTTTGATATTTCGACGTCTGAGGTAAGTTCAGATATAATACTAGTTGTTAAATTATATCTATGTGATGTGAACTGAATAAATGTATAATTATTTAATTAGAAATGTTAAATATGAGATTGAGAAATGTGGCACTAAGTGTGTGTAATTGAAATTGAGATAGAGATGAATAGCACTGTGTGTGCGAAGTAATGGAAGCTTCGGCTTTACTGATTGGCACTGTGTGTGCGATGCCGAATTACGTTTGGTTTTGTATCTAAGCACTAAGTGTGCGATGTTAATTAATCTTCGGCTATGATTTGGGCACTAAGTGTGCGATTGAGTTGAAAAGATATCGAGAAGTGAATGAGATATGGTATCGAGCATCGAATATCAAGAACGTTTATTAACTAAGTGTTGGCAAAGGTATGTTTGGACCTATGTGGTTGATGATAGTTTTAGTGGTTGAATGAATGGATATTTGAGCATATGGTTGAGGATGATAATGTACCTAATTGTGCATCTATCTATGTGATGATTTAATTATGTATTGATGTTGCATTATTGAGTAGTATGTATTATATTACGAACTTACTAAGCTTTAAAGCTTATTGTGTGATGTGTTTCTCTATTTTACAGTGTCAGTAGAGCTAGCTCGGATATGGGGATTGTCAATGACTTGATCACACTATCGGCTATATATTTCGGTACTTTTGAAAGATGTACATATTTGGTATATGCCATGTATAGGCTAGAAGTTATGGTATGTTTTGGTAATGTTGGATCTTGCCATGTGATACGGGTAGATGGTTGAATGTTGATGGTGTAGATATGTAGGCTATGAAAATGATGAAAGAGTTATGAAATAGTTAGAATGGAAATGGTATGTTTTACATACTTGAATTGGTTGTTGAGAATGATGGATAAAGCGTGAACTTGTAGTATGAATTACATGGTGCTTGGCTTATATGATTTGAGTTGTGAAAAAATGGTGTTTTGGATGGATTTATTTGAGTAGGAATTGAGTGTGGTAGTAAATGATCTAGATAATGATTAAATGGTGCATATTATGGTATGTTTTGGTTGCCATTTGAGGTATAAATGCATTGGATTTGGGGTTTGTAGGTGATTCAAAGTGTGGGTGGCAAGTTTGGCCTTGAAAATGGCCTATAATTGCCCACACGGTCGAGCACACGGGCGTGTGGCTCGACCGTGTCTTTTGAATTTGAAATTTGATACAAGTCAGACTCGACCACAGGCAAGACACACAGGCATGTGACTGGCCGTGTGGATCAAGTCAGTAGCGACCACGGGCTGAACACACGGGCGTGTGACTGGCCATGTGGTGCAAGTCAGTGTCGACCACGGGTGAGGCACAAGGGTGTGTCTTAGGCCGTGTGAACAAGTCAGTATGTATGCCCTGTTTTGCCACGGCTTGGATGCACGGGCGTGTCTGAGGCCTCTGAGGTACACAGCCTATCCACATGGGCGTGTGACTTCTGTAACTTACAAAAATGTTTAAATTTTGAAAATTTTCGTATGTGTTCGGTTCAGTCCCGACCCCTTTCTAGCATGTGATTAAGGTCTCATAGACCTCATTAAGAGACTCTTTGAATATGAACTATTATGTTTGGATGTGAAATGATATGGAATGTTCAGAATTGATCGGTAATGCCTTTTAACCCTAGTCCGGTGACGATTACGGGTTAGGGGTGTTACAAATCAAGTTTGTATGGATTCGACATTATTTTCAATATGATTCAAGCTTCTTTTAAAATTTATTTTCTTGATTCGTTATTCATGTTTATTTTTTATATCAAGTTTGTGATGTTTATGAGATCCATGAGGAACTAATCCTTTTATGGGGGATTAGCCAGTGGAAGTATGATTAATTAGCTGTTTTGTAGGGTTTTCTTAACGGATCAGCTATTTGGGAGAGGAAGAACATAAACCCTAGGCTTGATAGCCCTAGGAAGTTATTTAGGTGAGAATTAACCCAAAATTGGTATACCCTATCCGTGAACACCTTAGCCCCGAACTGGTCTAGACTGTGAGGTCGAGAGATAAGTAGTCTTACCTACTCGTTATTCTAGTGGAAGATCGAAAGATCATGTTGGAGTAACGACTAGTAGATTGAACGAGAAGCCCAAACCAACAGTTGGTTATGATTACTGAATCAAGCTAATCACCCATACTAAGATTTGATAACTGTTTACTTATCGATTTCCCAATGCTTCTTTATTTATGTTGTTGTTTTTATTATTATAGATACCACAAAAATTTTTATTTATGTTTATTCGTAATATAATTTATTTAAAGTACTAATTAGATATATTTGTGTTTAGATTAGGATTAATTTAGTGCTCGCCTCCCTTGGGTACGATCCTTGGAGTACTCACCTACTTCGTTGTAACTATATTACAACTCAACCCATATACTTGTGAACACCACCTATTTTTGTGCAGGATTTCTACTCTGGACGTTGATACATCCAGAGAGGGCCAGCCATTCATTAACCAACATTCATATCTATTCAAAAGGTGCCAAAACATGCCAAATTATACCAATTCACAAACAACTTAAGTGCCTAACCAATATGCCTTCATTGGCACCACAATTTAAACATAAACATCAATCAATCAAACCAAAGCCATATTCAACATGTTAATCTCTCCCAAACATCAACAATGTACTAAATACCACATACCTTAGCATATACTAAAATTTGCCATATATGTCCCAAACAAATCAATATAATACATATAAATGCAGTCAAACTTCGACTTTCAAACAATCATTATTTATCATATATGCATACCAATCATCAAAACATTTCCATATAGCTTTTAAGAACAACATTACAATATAATCATATTGAAACTTTATAATTCCATTACTTAACTTGAGAACATATATTCTCAAGACATACTTATAGATATACACATTCAAAGCTTACAATATTAACTAAACAACTTCATGAATCGACTAACATATATACTATATATATCATTCAAGTTTTACCATTTCCCCAACAATTACATGAATCGAGATCAAACATACCATCATCACACAAGCTATCATCATGGACTATATAAGCATAGCATAAGAATCATTAATTTCAACCTTATACAAACAACCATTATAACATATTACAGTTTCAATCCATAACTTCAAACTACTAACCCAAGATAACCTATATACATGCCACAAAACCAGGATAAATGAGTCAAAATCTACCGATATTGAAGCTTGATAGTGTGAGCCTTGAAGTTGATCTGACTACCTAGTTCTTCAAAAAACCAACTGCAAAAAATAGGAAAAGAAACAGAGTAAGCTTATAAATCTTAGTAAGTTCATAGGTGTTTAGACAAACTCTTACCTCAGTTTGCAACTAAGTAAATATATATAACTAAAAGATCTCCTGTCAAGACATTTACAACAATAAGAAAAGTGATAACTCTTGAAAAGAGTTATATTTCATGCCTTTAGATCTAGTCAACTACTTGTACTTAGGTACATTTAGTAGCATTTTAGGATATTTCACTAGTATTTTTATCATTGCATAAGGAACTTGGACTATGTTTAAATATTAGGTACATTTAATTACTTGTGGTAACGTTGTGTTTGGTGGTTTGGCAGGTACAGGTTAAGGAACGAGAAATAAATGAGTGATGGTTTGTCGAGGTAAAATGTTGGACATTTTGTCAACACGAATGTTGTGGCAATTCCAAGAAAATTGATTCAACACTCAATATATATCGGTTTCAACCCAATTGTACTTGTACCAAAAAAATCTGTTTAAAAAATAGGAAAAGATAATCTTAGGATGTTGGTTTTTATCCTAGAAAAAAGGAATTTAAAAAGAGAAGATAATCTTGGGTTATTGAAAAAAGAATTTAAAAAGAGGAGAAGATAAACATGGGTTATTCATTTTACCCGAGGGAAAAAGCTAAACAAAGCCAAATGAGGAAACTGTAAAAGATGAACAAGAGAGAGATCCTTCGGCAAAAATAGAGGGTAGCAACTGAGTAGTGACAAGAAGAGGAAGATGAAGGCAATCCCTCTCAGCCATCGCAACACATAGTGCTGTTGGAATGTGAACTGGACACGTGAAAGTTGTCTTCTTGAAGTCTTTAGTATTTCTTACGTTGTTCTTCCGTGAATTGAATGATGAAAATGGTGTTGGATGTTATTTTGGTTTTGAATTTTATGTGCCAACCTATGAGCTAAATCTTATCGAGTTGGGATTACATGATGAACCTTTTATTTTCTTTAATGGTTGAAGCATGGATCTGAATCAATTTACTATTTCATTCAATTGTTTTATATTTAATTGTATACGTGTAATCCCTAGACATAAATGACTGTTCAGCATGCCCATAAACTAAATCTAATTCTGAAAAGGTTGGATTAGTTGGACCAAAATTGAATGATATGAGCAAGTACTCGACCGATACTTGTAGTAAACTTTAGACATAGAGCATCGTTCATGCAGAAGGAAAACAATGCAGGGTACCACATTAATGCCTATAGACATTGGCAAGGTAACCTGAGGTTTTTGCTCTCAAAAGAAGCAGACCATTTTAGCACTCTTTTGAGTAGTAAACTGAGTATGATTTTGTCAAGGCATTATTGATAGTAAGCATATATTCTTAGTAATCCCAACCTTCCAAATCAACATCATATATCATTTATTCTTTACCGTCGTATCTTACCATTTCATTCTTAGTTATTTACTTGATTGTTTACATAATATTCCCATAGTAATTCTCATAATTGCCATTACATTTCTACTCTCGTTTTGCCATAGCGTTTCCAAGTATTCATTAATTCCACATATTGAATACATCATTATTCCTTTTAATTGCCACTGCATACTTACCATAGCTTTACCATAGCATTAATTGCATTTTATTATAATAAGTTGACGACTTTTATGCCTCAATCCGATCCTCATGGGAACCATACTCACTCATCACTTTATTACATGATTTGACATGTATACTTGCACAATTCACATATCATTTCACACGCGACAAGTTTTTTATGATGTTGCTAAGGATCGACAATTTGGTGAAAATTTGTTTTGTTATTTTACTTAGTTCAATTAGTTTTTTTAACTTAGTTATATTTAACTTCTATAGGTTTGCCATCAGTGCATGAGAAGAGTCATTCCTGCTAATAAAGAATATCCTTTTGACCTAGAGATCGAAAGAACTTTACGAAGAAGGTAGAAAGAATTGCCAAAAATTGCTAGGTATGGGAATGATCCTAGTCTCAATGATAATTCGAATGGTCAATATGTTAATTGTAACACCCCAAACCTGGCCTAGAAGTTAGGCCCGAATCTGGCGTGTCACATCAAAGGCATAATTCAAACAATTTTTCTAATTAAAAATTTAAGGCCCAAAAGCCCAAAATCCTTGAGTCTTGTTAAGTAATAAAAAAACCCCATTTTATAATTTTAAGTACTTCGGAAACCATGTTTAAACGTAAGAAATTTACTCAGGTTTAATAATTAAGTAAACAGTTGAAACAACAAAACCCAAAGTCTAAAGTCAAAACGGAGTACAAGGCCTTATTACATCCAACAAAAATAAGCAATTAAAACTATGTCTTTTGAAACAAATAAATAAAAATTTAAACATCTTGTAGTGCGGCCATCTCTGAGTCCTTTCCCACGTCGAGCCATTTACTGAGGATCACCTAAAACATTAAATAAATGGTGTGAGTTTCGAAACTCAGTGTGTACAACCCTTGGCATTCAATTCAATATATAATTATCACATTGGCCTGAGCCCTATCAAAATCGGTGGTCTTGGGCCTTGGCCCACAATGACCTCATATCATATCATATCATAACATATCATATGCAAAACAAGGTAATGCAAAACCCTCCCCAAAAAATCATCCGCTACACACCATTTCCCTTCCAACCCTACACACCTGTGGGGATTTCTAAGTCAACCCACCCATCCTCTACACACCAAAGGTAGCACTCACAGCGGCACTACTCAACGTTGCAGCAAAGCTGCTAATCATATAGTGGGCTTAAAGCCACCGGTGGATCCATGGTCGTCAAGCGACTATGCGATCCTCAAATCTTCCTCCGTACCATAATTCCCACCCATATGCATCCTAATCATAATATCATATGAATGCAACATGCACATGAGTAACATCCACAAAACTCATACTCATCACATAGGGGTATTTTCATCATTTCACAACCCAAGGGTATTTCCATAAATATACTCTACAGGGGTATTTAGGTAATTTTGCAAAACAAAGGTACTTTGGAAATTTTGTGATCAGGGATATTTTGGTAATTCTATAAACCAAGGGTATTCTGGTAATTTCACAATTCAGGGGTATTTTAGTAATCTTGCCAATCTAAGGATATTTTGGTAATTTTCAAATCAGGGGTATTTTTAATAATATTGCAAATCACGGGTTTTAGTTATGAACTTTGGCCCATTAACAAGTCCTTGCGACTAAAGTGAACAGACACTATGCACCAGGTAGGATTCCAGAGAAGAGGAGGTGGGCCACTAGGACCGCTTAAGTACCAAGCTCTCCCTAGATCCAATCCTAGACATGCATATGTCCGTTGCCACACTCTAACCCAGCGACTTGTCCACGGACATGTTGAATTATTAGATTAAGTCATATGTGGTTTAAGAGTTGTTCAGAACTAGGCCTAAGGTCCATTAAACCCTAGCATACTTGTCTACGTCCCCATCAAGCCCATCAAGCCCATTTCATGTTCATATAACCCATTAAGCCCAAATCACATCCTTATGGCCCATTAGGCCCAGATCTCATTCATATGGCCTATTAGGCCCAAAACAATTCCAGATCATGTAACATGCATGACTAACTCAATTCATATAACCAAACCAATCAATTTCGTCAAACTTAGCCTCAAGGCCCACCGGGCCCATTTAGCCACTTTCGACTTTTCGGCATTGCCGATATCACGTGTGTGTAGTGTTTGTACACACCTGGTTACCGCAACGTGCTATTCTATCCTTAGACTTGAACCTACAACCAACCAACCTTCAATCAACCACTCATACTTAATCAAAATATTTACTCAAAAGTCGAAGCCTTACCGTAACCTTACCTTGTGCCACCGGGTTCTAATAGCCTTTCCTTAGCTACTAATCACGAGTATCCCCTAGATCTGCACTCACACATACATCATTAAAAATTTGAGTGACTCATAATCCACACAAGTCACACATTAGGCCATTCACTTTATCCACCATCGAGTTAAATACACTTACCCTTGCTAACGATCCTACCACGCTTGCGATCTTTGAACCTTATCCTTGTTATCACAGAGTTAACGACAGGACAGCTAGATAGTCTTTCGACTTTTAGCAAAATGTACAAAAGGGGTTAACCGAATACTTACTGAATCCACTTTCGATCTTACAGCCTAAATTCGGCTTTTGAGATTAGTATGGTGACAGAGACAATTCAGCACCAATAGGGAGAAGAAGAGGAGAAGTGATCGACTAGAACTAAAGGTGAACAAGAGAAGGAATTTAAGAAGAGAAGATATGGGGAATTCGGCTAGAGAGAAAACCAAAATTTCGGCAAAGGAATGATGGGTTTTTTCGGTAAATGAAAGAATTCGACTAAGGGGGAGAAAAAGAAATGTAATGGAACCCAAGGAACCTCTCCAAGGAATTCAACACCTCCTTTTATAGCCAATAGCTGAATCTTACCTTCCCCCACAGTCCAATTCAGCACCAACTCTTCCCACCTCTCATCTCCTAATTTTTCTCCATGATATATCCCTTATCTCATCCGAAATTCCCTCCTTTATCAGCTCACAAGACCAATTCAAACACTTCAACAAAAGAGTCCAAATTCCACACAACTCTGGCCGTCCACTAAGCAAAATAAACACTCCAAAAACACCTTACCACTACTCGAACCTTGGACCTCTTCACGCCACCTTGTAGCTCCCCTAGTAACGCCACCTTGCCATTGGACCACAAGCCCATTTGTGTCCTATTTTCCCCTTAATCTACTTAAGAGGCCTAATGCCTGAGGCTAGGGTCCACTAAAGCAAGAAAAATAAATTTTTCCCTATGGTCATCCCTATCTCTAAAACTTCAAATAATCCCGATAATACCTTAAAATTAATATTCTAAGTGCTACTCATACATACCAACCTCCGTGCACAGAAATTTAAAGTTTCGGGATTTTTAAGGCGTTACAACCCAATAGGCCCAAATTCGGGGCGTTACATTAATCTTCCTGTTCGTAGGGTGATACCTGGCTTGAATGATAACCTGAATGGTCAATATGTCAATCCTCTTATTCGTAGGGTGATACCTAGTTTGAATGATAATCTAAATGGTCGGGACGCTAATTCTCCTATTCATAGGGTGATAGATGATAGAGAAAGACCAATTCAAGAGCATGTTACTCCAATTTTGGATGATTTGAATCCATGGATAGTCAAACCACACATACAAGCTCAGCAATTCGAGTTGAAATCGACAATGTTCCAAATGTTACAAATAGTAGGATAGTTTAGTAGATTACCTACTGAAGATCCAAGAATGCATTGAAGACTTCTTCTAGAAGTTTGTGACTCGTTTAGACAACAGGGTATTCCTGAAGATGCCCTGAGACTTAAATTATTTCCATATTCCTTGAGAGACCAAACAAGAGCATGGTTGAATGCTTTTCCGTTGGGAATAGTTGCATCATGGAATGATCTTTGCTAAAGGTTTTTGCTATGGTATAATCCACCAACTGTGAATGCCAAACTTAAAAATGACATCATGTTTTATTTTTTTGACAAATGGAGGACAAAACGCTATATAAAGCTTGGGAATAATTTAAGGAGTTAATTTGAAAATGTTTGATGCATAGATTCCAACACTGGACTCAAATGGAGATGTTTTATAATGGGATGAATGCACATACAATGATGGTAGTTGATGCGTCTACCAATGGTACTCTGCTGGATAAAACGTATAATGAATCATATGAGATTTTAGAAAAAGATTACCAACAATGATTATCAATATTTGACAATGAGTGTTGGGGCAGGTAAGAGAGCTACTGGTACCATAGATCATGATGCAATTACTTCGTTGATAGCCCAAGTATCTTCTCTAGCTAACATAATTAAAACAATAAAAAATTCAACTGCAATTGAGGAGATGAAATTAGTCGAACTATTGTGTGTTTATTATGGTGAAGATCATGTGTTCGATGAATGCCCATCAAACCCAGCATCCATGTGCTACATGGGTAATTTTAACTGGCAAAATAACCCTTATTCCAACACCTACAATTCAGGGTGGAAGCAGCATCCTAATTTCAGTTGGAGTAATCAGGGTGCAGGGATTTTTAACAATATTGTAAGACAGAATGCCAATAGTGCACCACCTGATTATAATATACTTATGCCAAGGCAAAATGTCCAACAAGGATAGTAATCATCATCATTTATTAAAGGCATTTTGAAAGAATATATGGCCAAGAATGATGTTGTAATTCAGAGCCAAGCTACATCTTTATGAGCTCTTAAGAATCAAGTGGGGCAAATAGAGAATGCTTTAAATTTGAGGCCACAAAGAGCTTTGCCAAGTGATACTACGAATTTGATATCACAAGGGAAAGAGCATTACAAAGTGATTACTTTCAGAAGTGGAATTAAGTTGAATGACATTGTTCAAGATGCCATGATAGGAGAGGATAACTCAAATAACAACCATGTAAAGATCCTAGAGCCATCAGAAAAACATACTGCACTTGAAAAGGGTAAGCAGAAGAATGTTGTAGCAGAACCAGATCAAGCTGCCAACAACAATACCACAGCAAAACAATATCAGCGACCTGAAGGAAGACCACCTCTACCTTTTCCTCAGAGATTCCATAATTCTAAACAAAATGTTCAGTTCAAAATGTTTTTAGAGGTCTTGAAGCAACTCTATACTAACATACCACTAGTAGAAGCTTCAAAGAAAATACCCAATTACGTGAAATTTATAAAGGATATACTATTGAAGAAGCGTAGATTGGGAGAATTTGAGACTGTTGCTCTCATTGAAGGGTACACAGCAATGTTGATGAATAAGTTGTCTCCAAAGTTGAAAGACCCAGGGAGTTTCACTATCCCATCTTTCATTTGAAATCATTATGTTGGTAAGGCATTATGTGAATGCCTCTATTTATTTTCAGGAAGCTGGGAATCAGGAAAGCCAGACCTACTATGGTTACGTTGTAGCTAGCCAGTCGATCCTATGCCCATCCGGAAGGTAAAATTGAAGACGTACTGGTAAGGGTAGATAAATTTATCTTTCCTACAAATCTCCTTATTTTATAATGTGAAGCTGACCATGATGTGCCAATTACTCTGGGAAGACCTTTTCTTTCTACTGGCAAGACTTTAATTGATGTGTAGAAAGGTGAATTAACCGTGAGGATGAATGATTAGTAGATCACTTTCAATGTATTTAATGTGCTAAAATGTGCTGACGAGAATGAATAATGTCGTGCCATTAACTTGATAGAAATAATAGTGGAGGAAGAGTTAATGAGGCTTTGCCACAACAATTCTGATAGTGATGAAGATTCATTTGAGTAGAGACCCCTGTTCACTTTGTTGGAGAAAAATAGACCTTTCAATTTTGATGAACAATACTTTGTAGCTCATGTATATCCACATGAAACTGTTGATGTCAAGGACATGAAAATGACGGACACATTTAAAGTTAATTGGCAATGCTTGAAGCATTATTGGGGTGCTCATGTAAAGCGAGACAAACAGCCCATTGATCTTCAAGATGTTTAACTTCAACATCTTGAAAATTATTTTTATTTTTATTTCATCTTGTCAATTTAAACTTCTTTTAGTTATTTCATTTTCGTTTTTTAATAAACTATAGGAGGGTAAGGGGTCGGTGATGCAGAGCCCGTTGAGACAAATCCTGCCAATAAAGAGAATGTGCCCAAAGCACTGGAGGAAGAACCAAAGAAAATAGAGTTTGTCAGCATTGAGACTGACCATGAAGACGAAGAGGAAGCAGAGGTATAAGGTCGCTACTCGTAAATCAACCCGTTGGATAGAATGAAGTATCTAGAATACATCCAACCAAGGAAAGTTTTCTTTTTATTTCATACATATTGTATTACATAATTTTTTCCATGTCATTGTCTATATATAGATAGTTTGCATATTTATTCATGTTGTTTGCATATATCTATTCATGCTGTAACACCCCTAACCCCTATCTTTCACTAAAATAGGGTTACAGAGTGTTATCGTAAGATCGCAACTTTAAAACATACATTTAATACCTCAACATAAACATGGCATAATTCACTCATATACATGTATAACGTCCCTTAATCGAGCCCTCGAGGCCTTAGAAACACTTTAGAAATTATTCGGGACTAAATTGAAAACATTTAGAACATTTAAGAAAAAGTTGGAAAATTTGAACTGTAGGTGTCACACGGCCGTGCAGCCAGGCCATGTGACTCAAACGATTGAGACACACGCCCATGTCTTAGGCCGTGTAACAATTGAAATAGGGACGCACCACCATGTCCCAGCCTGTGTAACAATCGAAATAGGGACACATAGCTGTGTCCCAGCTCATGTCCATGCATGTGTAACTCTCTGAGTTAGGTCACATGGCCAAACTACGTGCCCGTATACCAGGCCTTGTAACACTCAAAATGGCCTCACACGCCCGTGTGACAGGCCGTGTGCTAGGCCATGTAACTGTCTGACTTGAAACCTTTAAAACCTATAGGGTACACACGCCCGTGTCTTAGGCCGTGTGGACAAGAAATTGGCCAAAATCAAGACATTTCCTTCACCCACTTCAAGCACGTACCTACAAGCCATTTGCACTCTTAACCAAGGCATCAAAGCACACCAAAACATGCATAAAATGAACAATTCCAATGGCCAAACTCCATTCAACCAATATGCCATATAGGCACCTCAATCACAATCAAACTAACATACCTAAACTTATGCATAATTGTCCATATTTCACCCAATCACATTTATGCTATTTCCATCTCAAACATACCATACTTAACCACATTCCAAATACTTCACTCACATACCAAATTGGCTATTGAAGACATGCCTCAACCTAACCATAAGATACCATAAGTACCAAAAGTGTACCAACCATAATAACACATATACATGCCAAACTTATCAAGTAACATAAACCACAAGTTCACCTATACATGCCATTATAAACTTAACCAACACATGAAAACTGTTGATATTTATGCTAGATAGTGTGATAGATCTCTGATGAGTATCCAAATCGATCAAGTAATTACGTAAGCAATGAATGCTTACTAAGCTCGTATAAACTTTAAACATAACATCTCATTTCAACAATGAACTTTATAGGTTAAATATAAATTTATACCAATGCCTCAAGATTTATCAACTATATAACCGTAAACTCACAAATGAATAAGTCTATCAACATCATATATATTTTTCATTCCTAACATAATAGGATTTCATAAGACATATTACACCATCATTAACCTTTTCAGAAGACTATGAACTACTCCCTTTACTTACTTTCCATTCCATTTACTTAGCATAAACTTAAATAACAACATCAAATCATGAATTAGTGTATTTATTCATGACATAGGTAAATTCATCTATAGCATACGTAACTTTCTCACATATAAGTACGTCATTCAACTCATCAATTTTTTTCATCATATTACATCTCAATTATGAACTTACCATTTCATTACCTTTTCTTACTCGTTTCATTTGCATAATACAAGACAGAAGCATAAACATTAACCAAATGATAAACCATTTCATTAGAAAATAAATCATTTGATTCATACCACCTTTTCATGAACATAAGCATACTTCTATTTGGACACTTGCCATTTCAATGTATAACATTACAATTAAGCATGATATAATCCAACCATAAGCTTGGCACAACCCTAAGCATCACCAACAACACATGTTAGTGCATTAACACATAACTCAATTGAATTATCACAAGATAAGTTACATTTACATTAACATAATGCCATTAAGTTCATACTTTCCATAAACATAGATATACATTCATTGTCCATTTTCAATTCATACCTTTCCATATATTTATGACATAGTCTATCAGAAAACTTACCGTTCCTTCCCTTTTCAGGCCCGTTAAACCACTTCGAATAATATCAGATATGCAGGAAAGCTCACACAGAGTGTGCTAAACATATGGTTGAAACCATTCCTTTTTCTTTTCCTTTACATAGTTGCTCACTCGAGCCATAAAGTGGGTCTGCTCACACAAGCTGACGGTCGGAATGTAAGCTACACGATGCCGCCCACACAAGATGACGAGTGTCCGTAACAAATTTTAGAACTCAACCATCGATAGGACATTCGGGACCAACATTCGAAGCATGGTAACCCTA
Source organism: Gossypium australe (assembly GCA_005393395.2). Taxonomy (NCBI): domain Eukaryota; kingdom Viridiplantae; phylum Streptophyta; class Magnoliopsida; order Malvales; family Malvaceae; genus Gossypium; species Gossypium australe. The sequence goes on from CM016617.1 coordinate 43,474,772, forward strand.
ATGACATGCCATTTGTATCCTATATATTCCTAAGGTTCAAACAGGGCTCGATAATCGTCGTAACTTCGTTGGATTTCCATAATTTCATCACATGATAAATTACATAATAACATATATATATATATATTGATTCATTTACATTACAACAACACATTACACATTCAATTTAATCAACATTTAAGTGATTATAGTTCATACGAACTTACCTGGCTAAATTGCAGCAATGACTAAGTACAGAGGCTATTTGATAATTTTTATTTTCTCCTCGATTTTCCACTCGTTCTTGATCAATTGTTGCTTGAAGCTAGACTTGGGCTAGGTTTCTTCTCCCCCTTTTTGTTTCGACTAAATGATGAAGAAGATGTATGAATCATATTTTTATTTTCTTTTTCTTATTTAATTAACATTATAACATATAATATAATGTTTTTATAATAATAAACATTATTTTTTAACTAAACAACTCTACTAATTATCCAACACCTTTTAAAAATGGTATGTTTATCATTCAAGTCCATTTACTTTCATTCATTAAACCATTTAATCTTTAAAATCTAATAGTAATCAAATTTTACATCCTTTACTATTTAGTGCTTTTTTAATAATTAACTATTTAAACATTAAAATTTCTTAATGAAACTTTAATACAACCTTAATAACACTTTGTAAATATTTATAAAAATATTTACGACTCAGTCCTCATTTTTTAAAACCACTTGACTTTAGGGTCAAATCACTTAAACCTAATTGTTCTTCCATTTAACCAAAAATCAATAAATCAAATTTCATCATTACGCCATATATTATTCGTAAATATTAAATAATAATATTTACAGGCTCACATGTAAGATTTGTGGCCCTGAAACCACTGTTCCGACATTTCAGAGAAATGTGTTGTTACACATGCATTGAGGACAATGCATCCTTTAGGTTTGAGGGTGTATTGTGCATTTAGGTTGCATTACATATCTAGTATGTATGCTCATCCTAGTATAGTTAAGTTGTTTGTCAATGCCATGTGATTATTAAGTATTGTTTTATTTATGAAAAGTTCAATCTTTACTCGTGATGTTTGATGATGAGCTTATATTCTTCAGTATATGTAACACCCCAAACCCGGCCTAGACATTACGGCCGAATCTGGCGTGTCACATCGAAGTGTTTATCGAAATAAAAGTCTGATGGGAGAAATCGTTTGAGTAAAAATCAATTTAGTTCTTGTTTCTTAGAAAACAATTGGTAAGTTATAAACACCACCACTTAGTAAAACGGCTACCATGTTTGTTACTGTTGTTTTAAATTCATGGAAGCTACTCTATTTAAGGTTATCTTGAAGTTGAAAATATGTGTTTGCCTTGTAAAATAGTTATTAGTTGTGAAAACTTATTTGTATCCGTTTAGCAGTTCAAATTAAAGAATTAAAACCCAATGGAAAGAAATTAAAATTACCATAGGCCTTATTACAAAAATATCAACCCAATATAAAATATTTAAATGATTACGTTTAAACAAGCATCCTCGATCGTGTAAACCCCTCCGAGTCCCTCGCAGCTCCAAATCCACTAAGTCTGGGGATTACCTATACAGTTAAAAGAAAAGGGTGAGTTACGAGAACTCAGTGTGTAATCCCCTATCACTCAATCAGTAATACATGTAGTAACAGTCTAAGCTTGAGCCCTGTTCAGTAACAGTGCAGTGTGGGCCTTAGCCCAATACAGTAATAGTGTGGGCATAAGCTCGAAACAGTATCTGTATAGTGCAAGTATGCCAACCCACCCCAATCCAGCCAGCACACCACCTCTACCAACCCAACACACCACGTGGGGACAAATTCGACCCACCCAGCCCTTACACCAATATTGTAGCATAGCTGCCAGTAATAATAACGCAGTCGAGCTGCCAGTACAGTATATGTGGCAAAGCCACCGTAACAGTAATTGTGGCAGAGCCACCAATATCAGTATGTGTGGCAGAGCCACCAGTATCAGTACTTCCTCCATAACAGAATCCCAACCCCATGCAGTATGCCATGTCATCAATATTTCGTGTATGCAACATGTCCTACTCAGTACAGTCATACAGTATATATTTTCATCTGTCACTCTATCTCTGGGGGTAAAATAGTCATTTTCATGTATTAAGGGTAAAACAGTAATTTTGCCCTTTAGGGGTATTTTGGACATTTTACTCACTAGGGGTATTTCAGTCATTTTACTCCCTAGAGGTATTTCAGTCATTTTACTCATTAGGGGTCTCAGTATAATTAACGACCTTTCTAAAGGCCTACAGTCGCCTTGAGCGACACAGATAATCTATTTGGTCGAAATAGTATAAATGGGCTCAAAGCCCAATATTCGGCCCAAATGGGCCTACACGCTCGTGTGGCCTATTTGGCCCAAATTCAATCATGGCTTTGTGATCTACATAGCCTAATCAAGTTTCTGCCACTTCTCATAAATTTTATCTGTGTGGGGCCCACATGGCCCATTTCAGCCCCACGAGGTCCATAACGGCCCAAGTGCACAGGAACACCCCTAGTGGCCTCTTCAGTCTACCATCCTCGGTTGTGGGCTCAATTTTTCCACACGAGCGATCGCACGCTCGTGAAGCCTCAAATGATGAAGTTTCGACTTTTACTGATTCATAGTGGAGATAGTTTGATTACATACCATTTTACGGAGTCATTCCAAGATCTACGAGCACCCAACCTAGAATCATCGAGATCCGATGTTAGTCCTTAATTGTTAGGGTAACACCCTCTTAATAACACTTAATTTGAAATATCTTTCTTACCTTGTTTGAATGAGGGTGACCTTAATCCCTCACGCTCACTGTTCAGAAATGACCACACGCATTCGCTGCTTTCTTAAAGTACAATCAAGAACCTATTAGAAAGTTGTAGGGCATATTCGGCCATCCCCAAAAACAAGAGGTAAACTTTGATTTTGGAAAAGAAAAGAAGAACACAGGTCAATTAAGTTTTAAAAGAAAAGCAGAGAGTAGCCTTTGATCACTTACCGATTATGAGAACCATTGCAGTAAACTGACGCAGAGAGGGGTTAACAACTATAATATTCGACCAGCCTAGATTAAAGGATGAGCAGAAGTTAAAGAAGGGAAAGGGAAGGCCCGGCCTTTAGAGAAAAATAAAAGAGTGGAGGGGAAGAGAAGAGAAGTGCATTGGTAGGAGAGTAGAGGATCGACAAAGAAAGGAAAAAGAAATCACAATGAAAGGTACCTATTCGGCAGTTTGTGGAAAAAGGGAGAGACTAGAAGCAGTTTTGGTCACTTCAATAGCTAAAATGTAAAACCCAAAATGTAAAAAACAAATGGGAAACTAAGCAGTCAGCAAGAGAAATCGGCAATTCAACTCTCAAATCCCACAAAACCTAAACAAAGGAGTGCTTAGTGCCGAAAATGCTCCCTATTTCCCCCTTAGCCGAAATCCATTAAGTCTTAGAGTCCCACTCGGGCAAGTTGGAATGACGATACCCCCATGGCGCAGCAAAAAAAATAATTCTGGCGATCCAAACCATGGATCCATGTATGAGGAACAAATTGGGGTGAAATAATGGTTTCGAAATTACCGAAACTTCAATCTGAATAGACAGCGACGCCTCGGCAATGAGAATTCTGATCTACTATCAAATCAAGCCACAACCTTTTATGATTTTGACCTCTATGTAATCCACCCAGTTTGATGATGAACGGAAGAAATCTTCAAAACTGTTTTGGAGGTTTCTTTGCTTGACGACTACTAGATTTCACAAGCAAAGTTTCAGTTCTTTTTTTAGGGTTTACCAAAAAAAAACTCTCTACCTCTCACCTTTTATAATTGGTATATATATAATGAATCATATTTAGAAAATTTTTATCCGAACATAATAATCATAATTAAAAATAAATAAATATAATAATGTTTTAACCGAAAATTATAATTACATTAATTATAACAAGGATTTCGGTATACTATATTTATTTAAATTTATATACGAACCAAATTCATATATTAATAGAACTATGTTCTCATTATGTGTACAACATCCTTGTACATATAATATATTCAATATTTGATTGCCCAATTAAATAAATTCTATAATTAATTTAATTCATGTGACAACTAAACACAATACCAACTATGTTTTATTCCGTTCATTTCAACCATAGGGTGTGACCTTGTAGGTTCTTGTAACGTTAGCAGTAATAATAGAACGATTCTAATGTTACAAACAATGAGTGGCATCTAAGCAATGCATCATTGCTACCTAAGTTACAAGAAGTCATGATTGGACATAACCTTTTGTGATTAACCTTTCATGCATTAATCCTTAAATCCTTTATCTCTGGAATGGACACAAGTCATGGAATAGTCACACTTGCATAGTCCACCCCATGTTTCTTGATATCTTGAGTAGACTATGATATACAAATAAGTATGACATCTCATATCAACTTATTTGAGCATGGCCATGCATTTTTAGTCTCACTCAATCAAGTGGCCTAAGATATTACTCCCATTATGTAGAAGGGACTTATCCTATATTGATCAACCATATCCCTCTACATAGATTGTGGTATATCCAACATCAGCCTTTATAGAACAACCAGTTACTGTGTACGTTTGACTGTATCAAAATATACAAGTCACGGTGTTGGGATAATGATGATCTCAAGTCTGAGGATCATATACATATTAATCACTATGAGTAGTGTTGTGACAATTACATAATAATCCAAGAAACATACTCATAGCGGGTCAATCCAATATGTTGTTCTCTAACACACATATTCATGCATTGATTTTGACACTCCATATCAATGACAACTCTTTATCATCAATCAACTACATTGTAACATCCTAGATTAGGGGTTATGCGTTCGTGCATAATTCATGAGATAGTGGGCTCAGTGGGTGTGTTGGATGTGTTCTGAGGAGTTTTAGGAACCCTAAGATATGAGGAAATGTAAGGAAATGTATGGAAATGTAAGGAAATGTATGGAAATGTATGGAAATGTAAGGAAATGTATGAAAATGTAAGGAAATGTAAGGAAATGTGAGGAAATGTGAGGAAATGTCCTGGAAATGTAAGGAAATGTCTTGTCTTGGAAATGTAGGGAAATGTCCTAGAAATGTAAGGAAATGATCTAGGAATGATTCAAAAGAGGAAAGTAAACATTTCGGGAAACTTGGAAATGTAAGGAAATGTTAAGTTTAAAGGAGGCAAATGAAAATTTTTGGAAACTTGGAAATGTAAGGAAATGATAAGTTTTAAAGTTTAAAAAGAGGAAATTAAGGCAAGGTGGCCTTAAGAAAATTTATGGAGTGAATATGACATGAAATTAGGCTTGTAAAAGTGGCCTGTAAATGCCACTTAAAGGCTTAGCATGTGATGCCACCTACATGTGCAATTGGGCCAGGGTTCGAATCACTTAGGAAGAAGAAGAAAGCTTTTATTTTTGCGGCAACAAGAGGAAGAGATGGACGGCTTGGGGAGTCTTTGGGAGGAGTTTAAGATGAGGTTTTATTGTTATTAAAATTCGGCTAAAAGGGGTGATAAATGTGGATATTATTTCTTTTATTTTGATAGATAAGGAAGAGATAATAGAGGATTATTATTAGTATTATTTTTATTAGGAGATAAGAGATAAATATTGGATTAAGTTTTGTTGATAATTAAAGTGATAAATCAAGGGATAAAGTTATCAAAATAGAAGAGTGGTGGCCAAGTAAGGGACTCTAGCCTAGTAATTTTGGCTATAAAAGGAAGTGTAAGGCTATTCTTCATTCATTCTTTTCTCTTCAAGAAAACCTCTGCCGAAATTCTCTAAAGTTTCTCCTCTTCTCTCTGCCATTATTCTCTTTTTCTCTTTTATTTCTAATCCCTCCAAAAGTCGGAAGTAAGCCTTTTAAGGCCATAGCCGAATATCTTAAGTGGCTTCAAGCTTAGGTGCTGTCGATTTCTTCAAAGGTAAGAACAAGTTTGATTTCTATTCTTTTCTTTTAGATTTGTCGAAATCTAGGACTAATCCCATCAATATTCTTGTTGCCGAAACCTTGAAGAGATCTTTCGGGATTTACTAAGTGTCAACTACAAGGAAGGAGAAGTTCTTTTCCCAAAGGTACACCATAGGCCGCGTGTTCCTTAGTTATTCGGTGAATTTCGGGATTTAAAATCCACAAGGTAAGTCATATTTAACATTCGGCTAAGGGTTATTTGTTATGAATAAATGTTAGAAATTGATCTAACATGAAGTTATAGGGATTTCGACAGACATATAAGGCAAGGAATACTTTTGGGTTTTGGAAATTGCAAGGTAAGTTTTAGTGTATTAATCCTACTAGGATTTGGATTTATGGCCGAATGGTTCTTTACTAAGTATTGAATGATTGATTAAATGTAGAGATCTAAGATCTAAGGCATTAGATCAAGCTTTTCGGGATTTGGATTGGAAACCCTAAGCAAATCAGGTGTGTACCCCACACTATTTCATACTACCTTATATGGCTAAGTTTAATTAATATATGTGGTATGAAGAATATGAAAGTAGCTAAGGTACCATGTTATGGTACAAAGTACTCAGGTATGTTTCCTACTCCTACTAGGATTATGAAATATGTTAATTGTAACATGAGAATAAGAATAAGAATGTGAACTCTGGCATATTTATGCATATTACTATTATATGGGGCATTTGGGTTTTATTTTGAAGGGGAAGTGGATGTGGTGACCTAAGACCACGAACACGGTGACCTAAGACCGTGATATCTGAATGTGGTGACCTAAGACCACAGTAATCTGAATGTGGTGACCTAAGACCACAGTAATCTGAACGTGGTGACCTAAGACCACGAATGCGGTGACCTAAGACCGCGATATGAAGTGTAGCGGAAGGAGGGTCAACTTAGTAGTCCCCACGGTGTACAGGTTGGTACGGGGGAGTGTAGCGGATGGCTTAATAGGTTTGGGTTTTGGGAATGCATCATAACTTGTATGCTATGATATGAATGTGTAATAATTGTTATGCCTGATTCGATTATGATTTAGTGTTGTGTACACATTGAGTCTGTTGACTCACCCCGTTGGGGAATATTTTTCAGGTGATGAGCAGTAATGGACCGGGTCGGCAGGAGCTTAAAGGTGGCCATGCACAGCAAGGCAAATTTTATAATTTGGACTTTTATTCTATTTAAGCATTTTAATTTATTTTGGGAATTATTTGATGTAATAAGGCCATAGTTGAACTACTTTATTTTTCTTTTAATTATTATGTTACGAATTTTTCATGGTTATAAGATTAAGTAAATTTATGTTAAAATATACTCTATATGTTTTATCACATAGAATTAAAAAGGGTTTTCTAATATGAAAATCGAATTGGTTTTTTTTAACTCAAGCCCAACCCAAAACAATCTTTCTTTCAAAACACACAAGTTTTTCCTAAGTAACAAAAGAATTTTGAATCAGTTTTCTTCAAGGAACATACCAGATCCGGTCAGGGCTCGTGGGCCGGGTTTGGGGTGTTTCAATTTGGTATCAGAGCCCAGTTTCAAACCCTCGGCCTGGGGTTTAAGGCCCAAAACATTTTCAAATCGAGTCCAAATGAGTTTTTATAGAAATATTTTAAAAATAAGTAGGTTTTCTGGCATGGCACATAAGTCTCCGACCCGCAGTCCACCAGGTAAGTACCCCTAACCTCTGTGTGATATTTATTGTGAACTGTAGAAGGGTAGAAATGGAATGGAACGTAGACTAGCATGATAAGTATTTGAACCCTAGGACTAGTTTACCCTAAATATTACATAAGACTTAATGCTTAATAAAACAAACCTATGACTAAGTCACCGAGTTAGGGTGTGGCAACCATTGTGCGCATGTCTAGGATTGGTATTCGGTGGGAGCTTGGTATTTAAGCAGTCCGCATGACTCACCTCCTCTCCACTCGAATCCTACCTTGTGCGTAGCTTCGGTTCACCCTAACCAAGAGGACTCAGTCACAGGCTAAACCCAATAACTAAAACCCGAAAGGGATTAGCCACATTTTTATAAAAACCCTAGTTTAAAACTCTTAAAATTACCCTTTTGAATTGCAAACACGATTTTATAAAATTCTCTCAAGTATTCTTGATTTGTGAAAATTACTAAAATACCCCTATTTGCAAAATTACTAAATTGCCCTTGGTTTATGAAATTTCCAAAATACCCACAGTTCTTATCAAAAATTTCATTACTTTATAACAAGTCCAAAAACCCTAATTTGCAAAATATCAAAATACTTTGATTTTGGAAAATTACGAAGTTGCCCCTAACTTACAGAATTACCAAAATGACCCTGATTTCCAAAATTTTTGCAACCTCACAGTTTTGGAAAATAGAATTCTCAAAAAGAACCCTCAAGTTTTGCAAATTTTGGAAATACCCTTGATTTAGTAAGATTTACAAATTTACTCTGATTTATTACCAAAATACCCCCGAGTTTCAAAATTACTGAAATACCCCTGTAATTTCAAAATTTCCGAAATACCCCCGGGATTTCAAAAATTACCAAAATACTTTTTGACAAAAAATCACCAAGGAACTTTTCTTTCGAAAAAATTACGAAAATACCCCTGTAGGACAAATTACGAAAATACCCCTGGGTAGAGGAAAAACAACAACCATGAAAACTACAACGTTTCTCTGAATGAACGAAAGTTCATGATTGATTGATGAATGTATGAATGTAAAGACTGTGTGCATGTATGAATACGAAAGAACCACTTCTAAAATTCTTCTCATAAAACTTCTTCGCGAATAATCAGTGAAACAAGAACTAATGCATAAAATTTCTTAATCAGATTAAAGCGCAGTCGTTAGAAATGAGTTCTAGAGGATAGTGATGTGCTAACAGGTAAGTTTTTGTTTCTAGAACGCCATTATTGCCTTGGTCATTGTAAAATCAGTTCGTTTTAGGTGCTAGTAAGGTGTATGGAACCTTGATGGTGAACTAAGAGAATGTGCCTAGAAAGTATGATAGTTTCTTAAGATCAGAGTGCGCAGCAGTAGCGTAGTGTGGTGAGCTAGGATGTACGACTGTTCATTAGCAAGTAATTTCGAGGACGAAATTATTTTTAATGAGGGTAAAACTGTAACATCCTAGATTAGGGGTTATGCGTTCGTGCGTAATTCATGAGATAGTGGGCTCAGTGGGTGTGTTGGATGTGTTCTGAGGAGTTTTAGGAACCCTAAGATATGAGGAAGTGTAAGGAAATGTATGGAAATGTAAGGAAATGTATGGAAATGTATGGAAATGTATGGAAATGTAAGGAAATGTAAGGAAATGTGAGGAAATGTGAGGAAATGTCCTGGAAATGTAAGGAAATGTCTTGTCTTGGAAATGTAGGGAAATGTCCTGGAAATATAAGGAAATGATCTAGAAATGATTCAAAAGAGGAAAGTAAACATTTCGGGAAACTTGGAAATGTAAGGAAATGTTAAGTTTAAAGGAGGCAAACGAAAATTTTTAGAAACTTGGAAATGTAAGGAAATGATAAGTTTTAAAGTTTAAAAAGAGGAAATTAAGGCAAGGTGGCCTTAAGAAAATTTATGGAGGAAATATGACATGAAATTGGGCTTGTAAAAGTGGCCTGAAAATGCCACTTAAAGGCTTAGCATGTGACACCACCTACATGTGCAATTGGGCCAGGGTTCGAATCACTTAGGAAGCAGAAGAAAGCTTTTATTTTTGCGGCAACAAGAGGAAGAGATGGATGGCTTGGGGAGTCTTTGGGAGGAGTATAAGATGAGGTTTTATTCTTATTAAAATTCGGCTAAAAGGGGTGATAAATGTGGATATTATTTCTTTTATTTTGATAGATAAGGAAGAGATAATAGAGGATTATTATTAGTATTATTTTTATTAGGAGATAAGAGATAAATATTGGATTAAGTTTTGTTGATAATTAAAGTGATAAATCAAGGGATAAAGTTATCAAAATAGAAGAGTGGTGGCCAAGTAAGGGACTCTAGCCTAGTAATTTTGGCTATAAAAGGAAGAGTAAGGCTATTCTTCATTCATTCTTTTCTCTTCAAGAAAACCTCTGCCGAAATTCTCTAAAGTTTCTCCTCTTCTCTCTGCCATTATTCTCTTTTTCTCTTTTATTTCTAATCCCTCCAAAAGCCGGAAGTAAGCCTTTTAAGGCCATATCCGAATATCTTAAGTGGCTTCAAGCTTAGGTGCTGTCGATTTCTTCAAAGGTAAGAACAAGTTTGATTTCTATTCTTTTCTTTTAGATTTGTCGAAATCTAGGACTAATCCCATCAATATTCTTGTTGCCGAAACCTTGAAGAGATCTTTCGGGATTTACTAAGTGTCAACTACAAGGAAGGAGAAGTTCTTTTCCCGAAGGTACACCATAGGCTGCGTGTTCCCTAGTTATTCGGTGAATTTCAGGATTTAAAATTCACAAGGTAAGTCATATTTAACATTCGGCTAAGGGTTATTTGTTATGAATAAATGTTAGAAATTGATCTAACATGAAGTTATAAAGATTTCGACAGACATATAAGGCAAGGAATACTTTCGGGATTTGGAAATTGCAAGGTAAGTTTTAGTGTACTAATCCTACTAGGATTTGGATTTATGGCCGAATGGTTCTTTACTAAGTATTGAATGATTGATTAAATGTAGAGATCTAAGATCTAAGGCATTAGATCAAGCTTTTCGGGATTTGGATTGGAAACCCTAAGCAAATCAGGTGTGTACCCCACACTATTTCATACTACCTTATATGGCTAAGTTTAATTAATATATGTGGTATTAAGAATATGAAAGTAGCTAAGGTACCATGTTATGGTACAAAGTACTCAGGTACGTTTCCCTCTCCTACTAGGATTATGAAATATGTTAATTGTAACATGAGAATAAGAATAAGAATGTGAACTCTGGCATATTTATGCATATTACTATTATATGGGGCATTTGGGTTTTATTTTGAAGGGGAAGTGAATGTGGTGACCTAAGACCACGAACACGGTGACCTAAGACCGTGATATCTGAATGTGGTGACCTAAGACCACAGTAATCTGAATGTGGTGACCTAAGACCACAGTAATCTGAACGTGGTGACCTAAGACCACGAATGCAGTGACCTAAGACCGCGATATGGAGTGTAGCGGAAGGGGGGTCGACTTAGTAGTCCCCACGGTGTACAGGTTGGTACGGGGGAGTGTAGCGGATGGCTTCATAGGTTTGGGTTTTGGGAATGCATCATAACTTGTATGCTATGATATGAATGTGTAATAATTGTTATGCCTGATTCGATTATGATTTAGTGTTGTGTACACATTGAGTCTGTTGACTCACCCCGTTAGGGAATATTTTTCAGGTGATGAGCAGTAATGGACCGGGTCGGCAGGAGCTTAAAGGTGGCCATGCACAGCAAGGCAAATTTTATAATTTGGACTTTTATTCTATTTAAGCATTTTAATTTATTTTGGGAATTATTTGATGTAATAAGGCCATAGTTGAACTACTTTATTTTTCTTTTAATTATTATGTTACGAATTTTTCATGGTTATAAGATTAAGTAAATTTATGTTAAAATATACTCTATATGTTTTATCACATAGAATTAAAAAGGGTTTTCTAATATGAAAATCGAATTGGTTTTTTTTAACTCAAGCCCAACCCAAAACAATCTTTCTTTCAAAACACACAAGTTTTTCCTAAGTAACAAAAGAATTTTGAATCAGTTTTCTTCAAGGAACATACCAGATCCAGTCAGGGCTCGTGGGCCGGGTTTGGGGTGTTTCATACATGTTAGTCTCAATGCATTATTGTTTTCCTAGTCAACAATAATACTTGGCTAAGGATTTTTTATGAATAATCATATTATTCTCATGACATTATTATAAAATAGTTTATTTGTACACACAGAAAAAAATTGAAATAATAATGACAGTGCCTTATATTAATAAACATGGTAAATCAAGTATGTTATTACAACCATCTCATGGTTGATCTTTGGGCATACTCTTACAGCCCACACACTCTACCAACCTCCCACTTTCAAAAATCCTTGATTTTCTCCCCAATCTCCTCCTTGATTTGCTCCACAATTCCTTCCAAGACCAATTCAAATTTCATCTTACAGAGTTTCAGTCCAACTCATCCACCTACACGGCACAAGTAGCAAAATGAACACCCAATGCGTAACCCAGGACTTGAACCTCAGACCTCTCAGTTATACCACACGCCACTTGCCACTAAGCCACCAACTCTTTTTGTGCCATAAAACCAGCATTATTACTAATAAAGCCTAAGTGCCAGTGTCCAAGTTCATTTAAGGGAAAAATAAAAATTTTTCAAGAGTTAAGACTTGAACCTAGGCTTCTCAAATACTCCATACATACCCAAATCACTTAGCGATTAAGGCAAACAAGCAATTTATGTCAGGACATGCAAAATTAAAGACCCTATATTTTTGGGGCGTTACAGTATATCTAGAACATGTGATAGTGGATGAGGCAAGCTTAGCTTAGGTTAGATTGCGTGAAAATTTATTCTTAAAAATGAGATGTTCTATACTCAGTTTTTTTTATTATAGTGAGTGTTTTATGATGAACTTAGGGGTTTTAAAGCCAAACTCAGTCATTTTGCCACGTCATTACTTAAATAAAGGACAGTATGCACTTCAATGCTTAAAATTGTCAAGTAAGTCAGCACCACTTTGTTTTCTCCATCATGTTGTTGACTAGAAATGTGAGATCGAGTAAGAGTGTGTAATAAAGAAATGGGGCACTCCACTGTAGCAACATGCTAAGTAGATAAGGAGGTAGTTGTTTGCTCCATCCATCTTTTTAGTCAAAAACCTTAGCTTCAAGAGTGATTTATATTTAAATTGTGACATGATTGAGTACTAGGTAATTCGGTGTATGCTCCATTATGATTATCAAGTCAAAGAATTTTGTGACATGCTAAATCCCCTAATTTTATGAAAGAAAAAGAACAAAGAAAAAGAAAAAGAAAATAAATAATAATAATAATAAGAGAAAAAACAAGTACAAATAAATATCTTGAAAAGGCTGTGGGCAAGGGTTATAAAGTAACTTGAGTTTAGGTAACAAATGAACTGAGTGCATTAGGAGATATTTGCTATGGCCAGAAAGCATACATGTGTACTTAGGAAATTTTGTTTTTAAGGACAAATTTTCTGCACTACCTTTGTTGAAACGAACCTTTGACATTTGACCAAGTTTTTAGAGAAAGAAGACTGCTGAGAACTGATGTATATGTTATTCTTTTAATATATTAACAGTACAAGATATTTATATGTAAGGGTAAAAATGTGTGAATTCATGCATTCATATGTATTTTTCTTGAGGACAAGCAATAATTCAGGTCTGGGGATGTGGTAACTCTTAAAAAGAGTTATATTTCATGCCTTTAGACCTACTTAATTGCTTGTACATAGGTACATTTAGTAGAATTTTAGGGCATTTCACTAGTATTTTTATCATTGCATGAGGAGCTTGAAATGTGTTTAAATATTAGATACTTTTAATTGCTTGTGGTAGGACTGTGTTTGGTGGTTTGGCAGGTGCAAGTTGAGGAACGAGAAATAAAGGAGTGGAGATTTGTTAAGGCAAAAGGTTGGACATTTTGTCAGCATGAATACCGTGGCAATTCTAGGAAGACCGAGTCAACACTCAATGCATACCAGTTTCAGCCCAACTGTACTTGTACCAGAAAAACCTTCCTAGAAAAAGGAGAAGATAATCCTGGGATATTGGTTTTTATCCTAGAAAAAAAGAATTTTAAAAAGAGGAGAAGATAAACATTTGTTGTTGGATTTACCCTAGGGAAAAAACTATAAAAACCCAAATGAGGAAACCCTAAAGGATGAACAAGAAGGAGAGATCCTTAGGAAAGAATAGAGGGCAGCATCTAAGCAGTGACAGGAAGAGGAAGATAAAGGCAGTCCTTCTCAACCATTGTAGGACACTGTGCTACAGGAGTGTGAATTGGACACGCGAAAGTTGTCTTCATGTAGTCTTTCGTATTTCTTACTTTATTCTTTTGTATATTGAATGATGAAAATAGTGTTGGATGTTATTTTGGTTTTTAATTTTATGTGCCAACCCATGAGCTAAATCTCATCGAGTTGGGATTACATGATGAACCTTTTATTTTCTTTAATGGTTGAAGCATGGATCCGAATCAATTTATTGTTTCCTTCAATTATTTTGTTTTTAATTGTATGTGTGCAATCCCTAGACATAGATGACTGTTTATCATACCCATAAACTAAATCTAATTCTAAAAAGGTTGAATTAGTTGGACCAAAATTGAATGATATGAGCAAGTACTCGACTGATACTTGCAGTAGACTCTAGACATAGAGAAGCGTTCATACAGAATGAAAACAATGTAGGGTACCACATTAATGCCTATAGACACGGGCAAGGTAACTTGAGGTTTTTGCTCTCGAAAGAAGTAAACCATTTTAGAATTCTTCTGAGCAGTAAACTGAGTAAGATTTTGCCAAGGCATTATTGATAGTAAGATAGATTATTAGTAATCCCAACCTACCAAATCAAAATCATATATCCTCTATTCTTTACCGGTGTATCTTACCATATCATTATTAGTTATTTACTTGATCGTTTACGTAATATTCCCATAGTAATTCTCATAATTGTCATTACATTTCTACTCTCGTTTTACCATAGCATTTCCAAGTATTCATTAATTCCACATATTTCATATATCATTATTCCTTTTAATTGCCACTGCATACTTACCATAGCTTTACCATAGCATTAATTGCATTTAATTATAATAAGTTGACCACTTTTGTGCCTCAATCCGATCCTTGTGGGAATGATACTCACTGATAACTTTATTACTTGATTCGATGTGTATACTTGCGCAATTCGCATATCATTTCACACGCGACAGTGATCATTTCACGTATCAATCGTATAATCTCTCAATCATTCAATACTACTTATTTCCATATCCTCGTGGGAACAATACTCACTCATAACTTTATTACTTGATTTGATGTGTATACTTGCACAATTCGCATATCATTTCACACGCGACCATGAGCATTTCACGTATCAATCGTATAATCTCTCAATTATTAAATACTACTTATTTCCATATCATTTAGTAGGAAAGATCCAACATATAAATCATATTAACCAATTGATCATGTCAATTCATATTCACATTCATACACCATTTCTTTTAAATATATAACTCTGTCACAAATATCACATTTACAAAGTAAGCGTTTCATTATTATAACTATAAACTCTATTTTCATTTTGATATCATTTCAAAAAACTTTTAAACACATACACCTCATTTATTCAATCTCATCAGTTAACATTTCAATAATTGTACCAACAGGTCATTTCCAAACAAATACATGAAGTCAATCCATAAATTTTCTTTTAATAGTTGGCCCGATGAACTATAGTAACATAATTTGAATACTCAGTACCCAAAACACACCAGAGAGCATCGAAATTCTAACAGAGGCACCGAAGTGAAAACAAAGACACATATGTGCAATCCCGTACAAATGCGTGTTCTAACCCTATTGGCGTGCCAATCATCTCCTAATTGTTTACTACGTTCAAATGGGCTTTTAACGGATTTCATAACATTATAACTCAAAGGCACTTCAAGAAATAATCTTATACACATGCTGTAATTCGATTATTTTCTTTCCAAAACATATACATTATATATATTCATCACATTTCAAGTAAATCTTACTCACCTTAGATTTAACCGTATATAGTTAATATCCTCAATCGAATATTAATAACTCAACCACAAATTAATTAACTAACTCATAACAACACATAACATGAACATATAAATATATATCTATTCTATGAACTTACCTAATACAACCAACAAGGAAATTTGTTCGTATGGACTATTCTATAATTTTCCCCTTTTCCACGACTTTCCTCCGTACGATTCAATCCTTGATCTATATAATAATTAAATTCAATTTATTAAATTCAATTTATTAAATTAAAATACATTGTCATATTAATTTTTATGTATATGACTTATAATTTTTATTTTTCAAATGTTCCTTAAACTTTTACACTTTGTTCAATTTAGTCCTTAAAATCGAAACTATTTAAATTCACACATTTCACCCCTAATATTCATAACCGAACTGAACAACACCCCCTATGTAGCCTTTGAACATTCAAAAATTTATAATTTAATATGCTAAATTTTTACAAAATTTCTCATTATTCCTTAGGTTCAAAACTATGAAAAAATCCTTTACAAAGTAGTCCTATTTAATTTGACAATCAAGTTTACAAATTCATCATTTTACACTAAGAACATCAAAGAACCATCAATGACAAGTTTCCAAACACTTAACAATTTTAAAAATTAGTCCCTGGGTTAGCTAGATTTCATTACAACGATCTCAAAAACATAAAATTTATAATAATAAAAAGGACCAAGAAAACCCTTGCATGCGTGAGAGAATAACAAGGTCGAAACTCCAAGGTGTTGAAATGGTGTTTTCGATTTTCAAACTAAAGAATGAAGAAGATGGAAGATTTTTCACTTTTTTGTTTTATTGTTAATAAACTTTTAATCATTAATTTAATATAATTTTTTTCGGTGACATAAAAAGAGTACTCAAACTAATTACAAAACCTAAAACATCTCTCCCAACGGGGAGGTCTCATACAAACATAAATCATAAGAACTATAATGCGCTAGTTTAACCATTCCATCAACATCTTGGTTGTCTTCTCTAGGTATAAGTCGAACACTCCATTGATCAAATCATAATAGCATTTGGTGAATCCTCCTGATCAAAGCAGAACTGGAGCCTTTTGTTGTCCTTTCCTGTATAACTTTTACTGCCTCAAGGTTATCAGTCTTATTTGAAACGCGACCAAAGCCACACTCACAAAAAAGAGTCAATCCATCCAGGATGCCCCACAATTCAGCATAAAAAATGGAACAATTCCCCAAAAATATATTAAAACCCAAAATCCATACTCCATCACTATTTTTCGCTATGCCCCCACCATAGCAAAGCCATCTTCATTTCTAATAGATCTGTCTATGTTCAAGCATGCCTAGCTACCATTCAGGTGCGGATGTGGTGACTTTGTGACCTGCCCGAAATTTTCTTGTTACGAGAATTATATTGATTTGTCCAACTAAGTGAAACCTTGATGGTTTTGTAACAGCCCATTTTTAGTCAAATCAGAATAGTGGCTTTGGGACCACAAATCTGAGGTCAAAATATTTATTTTATTATTATTTTAATGTCTATAGCATGATAGTATGATTGTATAAAAATTTCGTTAAGAAATTTTATTGTTTGAGTGCTTAATTTAATAAAAAGGACTAAATCGCGTAAAGTGTAAAACTTGAGTTCTATTATCTAAAGGTGCTAATAGCTATAGAACCTTAAAGTGGAGGTCCTTATGTGGTAAATAACCCATTAATTAGATAGTGGATGATAATGGCTTGGCATGATTGAAATTTTGATTAAGTAATAAGGTTAATTTTGGTATTTAGTAATTAAGGTTAATTAAAATAAAACAAAACAAATTCTTTCATCTTCTTCAACCGATAATTCAAGGGAAAATAATTCATTTTTCTTCATTTACGGTTCGGCTACTTCATTGCTTAATTGGTGAGTGATTTTTGTCCTATTTTAAAGATTTCTATGTTTTTGAGATCGTCGCAGCTTAGTCTAGCTAGCCCAGGGATTATTTTGCAAAACTGTTAAAGGTTTAGAATTTTTTCGTTGATGAATCTATGTGTATTTTGATGTTTGATGATAGAAAATGTATGTTTGTTGTTAGATAAACAACATTTGTAAAGTGCTTTTTGACAAAATTGTCATTTAGGGATTAAATTGAGAAATATGTAAATTTTATGGTTAAATTATGAAATAAATGAAAAATATGGGCTGCTATGGGTATATTTGAAATTTGGCTAGCATGGGTAGGGACCAAATTGCATGAATTTGTATTTTTATGTGATAAGGACTAAATTGTAAAAATGTTGAAATATTAGGGGCAAAAGTGTAAAGTTGCCTTAATGTGTATTTTAGACTGAATTGAATAGAATGATGATTGAATTAGTTAAATTTGATTACATATAGATCAAGAAAAGTGAAAATCAGATTTAGATCAGGGGAAAAACAAGGTTTTGGACTACCAGATCCATTCCGCCATTTTAGCGATCGAAGTAAGTTCGTATGTAATAAGCATTGTTATAATTGTATTTTAAATGCTTTAATATTGCATAAATTGTGAATACGACCTTGCGGATATATTCAACGACGATTTGAAAAATGTGAAATCTCGGTTGAACCTTAGGAATAGATTAGGATACAAATGACATGTCATTAGGGGTTATGTGATTTAGGTGCTGGCCCATATGTCCTACCGGTGGCTGAGTAATTCAGCATGTGTTGCGGATTCTCGTCAGCTTGTGTGAGCAGCACCGTGTAGCTTTGTCATGACCGTCAGCTTGTGTGAGCAAACCCATTGATAGCTCGAGAGTGAGCATTATATGTGATATGAGATTGAGATAGCTTCGGCTATGTATGTGGCACTTAGGGCGTGATATTCCCGAGTATCCGATAGTATTCCAAATGGTTCAACGGGTATATCAAAGATACGGATGAATATGAGATTGATACGAGATGGTACATGTATGTACATGAACCGTACAAGCATTGAATCGATGAAAGTTGATAAATTCATATTTAATCTTGAAAATAAAAATGTGATGGTTGTGTATCATTATGACTTATATCATGATATGTTAAATTGTTTGAATTGTGTTTGTATGGTAAGATGAGTTTATTATTATACGAACTTACTAAGCTTTATAGCTTACTCTGTTTATTTTTCGTGTTTTATAGTGAAATCAAAGCTAGCTCGAATTTGGGAATTGTCAGAGATCTCATCACACTATCAAGCTATCACTTCGGTACTTTTGAATCTATGCATATGGTTATATGGAATGTATAGGAATTATGGTAATTTTGGTATAGTGTGATAATGGATTTAGCCAATTGATTTGGTATTGTAAATGTTAAGTTTTTGGTTTTGTGTATAGCCATGTGAGTTGGCTTAATTTGGTATATTTTTGGTAATTGCTATGTAAATGATTGTGGTGAATGGTCGGTTGTGAATTAGTAAATTGAGTATCATATAGTTGATTATTGAGAATTGGTATGCTTGTGATTTAGGTAATGAGATGCATAAATGAAAGTGACCAATTAGATTATTTGAGTATGTGAAATCGGCATGAATGGAATAGCATATTGTGGTACAAATGTGTCTTATTGTTGTTGGTATTGAAACGGTATGAATTATGCTTGGTTGAGATTGGTTGAATGTAATAGCCCGATTTTAGCTAAATCGGAACAGTTGTTTTGAAATCACAAATCCAATGTCAAAAATTATTTTAATATTATTTTCGATATTTGCAGCATGTTATTTGATATGTTTGAAAATTTTGTGAGCTAATTATATTGTTTGATAGGCCAATTTGATAAAAAGGACTAAATCGCGTAAAGTGAAAAACTTGAGTTCTAATAGCTAAAGGTGTCTAATAGCTAAGGAATATTAAAATGAAGGTCCTTATGTGGTAAATAGCCCAAAAACATGTTAGTGGGTGATGGTAGCGTAGTAATTCTGAAATTTGTAAAGTTTTTAAAGGTTAATTTTTGTATTTAGTAAATAATGGTTTAATTAAATAAAAAAAACTAAAATTTTATGTTCATCTTCTTCCTAAAATACTAAGAATCGAATTTTTCATGGAGAAAGAGGGCTAGGGTTTGGCCAACTTTCATATGCTCAATTAGGTACGATTTTTGTCTCGTTTTTAATGATTTCTATGTTTTTGAGATCGTTGCGGCTAGGTTTAGCTATTTCAGGGACTAATTTGCAAAATTTTTAAAGATTTTGAGAGTTTCCACTGTTGAATCTATGTGTTCTTTGATGTTTAATGTTGACATATGAAAGCTTGATGATAGTTTTACATGTTTTGTTAAGTGATTTTTTGATGAAAATGCCTAATAGGGATTAAATTGTGAAATGTGCAAATTGGGTGGTTGAAATGTGAAATAAATGAAAGTTTTGTTGAATTATGTGAATTTTGTGTATTTGTGAAATAGGGACTAAATTGATTAAATGCAAAAGCTTAGGGGCAAATGTGTAAATAGCCTTATTGTATGTTTTTGGATTGAATTGTATAAATAAAAGAATAAGTAAGTTGATTTTGACTATTTATAGATCAAGAAAAGAGGAATTCAGACTTAGATTGGGGAAAAAGCAAAGTAATTGAATAGTCAATATGTTTCGCCATATCCATACACGAGGTAAGTTCGTATAATTGAACTTGAATGTGTATTTATTCAATTGATGGATGCTATAGAGATTCTATTTATTCTACGCCTAAATGTGATGAATTTGATTTAAATATACGGTTTAAGTGGACGAGTTACTGAATAAGACCATAGTTAGGCTATGGCAAACTGGATAATAAGACCATGACCGGGTTATGGCATGTGAATGTAAGACCACGGCAGGGCCTTGGTAATGTAGGTGTAAGACCATAGTTGGACTATGGCATTGGAAAATCGATGTATTTATATCGTAAGCATTTATAAACTCTAAGTGATTTGATAAGCGAATTGGTGAGAATAGATATGTATCAATACAGGTATGTACAGAAAACAGTTCGAATGATGAATTAAAAGAAGATGAGAATTTATGAGTTGCTTTGTAGTTAAACTTTATGTTATATCATTGATTGAGGTTTTAATTGCAAATTATGTATCTATTTGGAATTGTTAAAGAATGATGTTGATTATTTCATATATACATACGAACTTACTAAGATTTATAGTTTACTTTGTTATTTTCTTTGATGTTTTATAATATATCGAAGTTAGCTCAGAACTGGGATCGTCAGGAACTTCATCACGCTATCGGACATCTATTTTGGTTCTTTTGAGTTGTGTATATATTATATATGGAATGTATAGGCTTTAGTCATTTTGGTATGTTTGATGAACATGTATTTTGGGCCATTTAAGTTGGCTTGTGTTGATAATTTTGTTAATGTATAAAGATGTGTTAATAGCTTTGTTTTGAATTAGGTAATTGACCTATAATGAATGAAGAAGGTTGAATTGATAATGCATATTTGGAATGGTTTTATTGAATGAATCATATATGTGAATTATGTCTAGTAAAGCAAGATGAGTTGATAGGTATTTGAATAGGTGAATGGCTTTAAATTAAGTATTGAAATGGTGCAAATAGATATAGTATGAATTGTGCATTTGGTTGATGATTTTGGCTGCCTAATTGTATGATGAAAGGTATCATTTTGCCTTGTGTAGGTACATTGATGTTGGGTTCGCAAATTGGCCTTGCAAATGGCCTATTTTTGTCCACACAGGCGAGACACGGGGTGTGTGTCTCAGCCGTGTGTGACACACGGTCATGTTACACAGTCGTGTGTCCCTTGGTGTTAAAATTGAATTGAAGTCGGTATGCTCTACACGGTCTCACACACGGGTGTGTGATTGGCCGTGTGGCACAAGTCAATACACCCCCTAATTGGCACACGGCCTAGCACACGAGTGTGTGACTTGGCCATGTTGCATAAGTTAGTATACCCTACAGGTTTGGCACGGCCTAGCACACGACCTAGCTTAAAGGCGTGTGTGGCCACTTAGAAGGGTAAATAGGCTAGACACACGGGCGTGTTGTTGGCCGTGTGACCCAAGTCAATATGTATGCCCTGTTTCAACATGGCTTGAGACACGGGCGGGTCTGCAGTCGTGTGAGGCACACAGCTTGTCCACACGGGCGTGTGACCCCTGTATGGTTAAAATTTTTCTAAGTTTCCAAAATTTTTTGTATGTTATCGGTTTAGTTTCGAACCATTTCTAAAGCATGTTTAAGGCCTCGTAGGCCCTTATAAGGGACAATGTAATTGTGTTGAATGATTTATGAGAATGAATGTTTTATGTTCGATAAATGTATGCTATATGTTGTGAATTGATTAGTAATACCTCGTAACCCTACTCTGGCGACGAATACGGGTTAGGGGTGTTACATTTTATTGGTATCAGAGCTACAATTCAGTCGGTTGTAGGACTAACGTAGCATGTGTGAGAGTCTAGCTATACATGCCATATATAACCTATGATAGTGTGATGAATCCTGACATTATAAACTGTGTTTTCGTATAGTAATGGATCCTGAACGAGCTGTAACAGATGATGTTGAGAGTAATGCACCAGCTCCCGCTCAAGGGACCTTCTGAATCTAGACCCATGTCGAGTAGTCACGGAGGTGAGGTTAAAGAAGCCTTTTTCCAGATGATGAATGAGTGGTTCACTCAATATGTTCAGACAAATCCGATTGCTCAACAACCTCCATCCCCTCCTATTCCCCAAACTATAGCTGTAGTTCCTCAAGGAGTTGAGCTTTTAAGATTGAATAAGCCTCCAGTTGATAAGATCCATAAATGCGGGGCTGAAGAGTTCAGGGCTAATGTTGATGATGACCTTGAGAGAGCTAAGTCCTGGCTTGAAAATACGATCCGAGTGTTTGATGAACTTTTGTGTACGCCAGCTAAATGCTTAAAGTGTGCTATTTCTCTTCTGTGAGACTCTGTGTATCAATGGTGGAATACTTTAATGTCGGTAGTACCGAGAGAGCGAGTGACCTAGGAATTCTTTTAGATTAAGTTTCGGAAGAAATTCATTAGCCAACGGTTCTTTGACCAAAAGCATAAAGAATTTCTAGAATTGAAATAGGGCCATATGACCGTAACTGAATATGAAAGAAAATTTGTATGGTTGAGCAAGTATGCTCGAGAATATGTTTCTACCAAAGAGATAATGTGCAAGCGGTTTGTTGATGGGCTGAACGAAGACACTAAACTTATGGCCAGGATATTGGATTTAAAAGAATTCGTTGTGCTAGTTGAACGTGCTTGCAAAGCTGAAGAACTGGGCAAAGAAAACAGAAAAGCTGATTTGAAAGCTAAAGATTGGAGAAAAAGATTGATGAGTAAACCCTATCACTTTTCATCAAAGAAATCCTGAGATTCGTATAGTAGATCAAATACACCAGTGGAGTACTCTACTAGAGATCGTGGGAAGAAATTTACGGGTTCAAAAACTCCAGCTATGTCAGTGGCAAGTGTGGGTAAAGTTAGACCGAACAAACCTGAATGTGGACGATGTGGAAAATGACATTTTGGAGAGTGTAGATTAAATGATAAAGCATGTTTTAGATGTGGTTCGTACGAACACTTCATCCAAGATTGTCCTGAGTTAGATGAGAAAGATAAATCTCAGAGTGTAACACCCCTAACTCGTGTCCGTACCGAAACAAGTTTACGGAGTATTACCAAAACATTCAGAATATTTTTAGATAAATCATGTCAATCACTATTCATTAACCAAGATCATTTGTAACGTCCCTTAGATGGACCCTCGATGTCCAATACGAGCATTAGAATCGATTCGGGACTTAATCGGAAACTCTAAGAATTTTTCGTGACATTTCAAAAAATTTCCAAGGTTCAGGGCTCACATGCCCGTGTGGTCCAAGGGAGAAGCCTGTGTGACCCTTAGACACGCCCGTGCCTCAGGCCGTGTTTGATTTAGGTTTCTCTCTAACTTGTGCCACACGACCATACCACACGCCCGTGTGCTAGGCCGTGTGGTTATTTAATTCAATTCGAATTAGGTGCAGGTTTCACACGACCAAGACAGAAGCCCGTGTTCAAGGCCGTGTCATCCACACGCCTGAGACACACGCTCGTGTCTCTACCCGTGTGCTCAATTCTGAGCATTCTATTTTCTCAAATTTAAGGTGCAGGGGACACACGGCTAGGCCACACGCCCATGGGGTGGGCCGTGTGTCACACACAGTCTAGATATACGCCAGTGTGTCTGCCCCTGTGGACAAAATAAAGCCATTTCCTAGCCTCATTTGTCATTGAAATTTACCATTTTCCTACACCAAAACATACCAAGTACAATCCAACCATTCGAAGCATTCAAATAAGCAAATTTCATCATTCAACATGGCCTATCGTTGCATGCATACATGTTTACTAACTTACCTTGGTTCAATTCAAGTGTAAACATGAATTGATCAACTACATGACATACATATATAGTTACCATAGCATAACATTACAAGTATATCAAAACAACCATTACTAGCCATTCAAATGACTAGATTTCAAGCATTATTTACATTTACATGCCAATATGGCCAACATATCCTATACATGCAATTACAACCGTAATTGATTTACCATATTGTACTGTCATGGGCCGATGGATAGTGTGAGTGATCTCCTCCGAGCTTCCAATCCAACGAGCTTCCGATTTACTCTAAAATATGGGAAAATAAAATGGGGTAAGCATTGTATGCTTAGTAAGTTCGTATAACATGGTACTTAACTTACCATTCATTCTATTTTGAGGTAACTATGTAAGGCACATTCATTCTGTTTGAGTTCAAGCCCTACACATATCCTCATTGCCCTTATTAGTCATATATTCCATAATAACCTCAAAATATGTTTGGGCTCAACAACAATCAAGTTTACATACACATTTGTATTCCATAACATTTGTTCATTTAACATGCATAAATCATCTCTTTATATTACAAGTATAATTTCATAATAGTTCATCTCAAGTTCAGATTATTTCATATAAGAACTTTATTCATATTTCTCGAAATATCAATGTCACACGAGTCGTAGTACACTCAAAGTATATAAGTCTATAATCAAGGATGACATTTTCATAAAATGAATTTCATGTACAAGTATCATCATCTCATGTTTTCTTATATCAATAGTCACGTATCATCATTTTCGTGTATTTCAGACATATACGTATAATAACTCATTTCTTATTCATATTCATCTCATGTCAAGAGTTTTACCCATTGAATTTATTTGGAATATCGATAGATACACACCAGTAGTACACTCGAGGTGTACAAATTAGAATCCATCAATTCATACTCAGTAGTACCTTGTAGGTACACTCTCGAGCCATGAATCCTATAGCAGAATTACCAGTCCAGGCTAAATTCTAGTTGTAACATATACTCTAAGAGCTTTGTCGGATTACTAGTCCAGGCTAAATCATTTATATGAAAAATAATTCCCTATAGAGTTTATTCTGGATTACCAGTCTAGGCTAAATCCAGTCAATTAGGATTACCAATGCAGGCTAAATCCTAATTGAAACATATACTCGAGAGGCTCATTCCGGATTACCCGTCCGGGCTAAATCCATTCTACAACACATGCAGTTTTATCAGGGAAATCACATTTATCCATCGATTTCCATTTATTCAAACGGGATTTAATATTTATCAAGAAATTTTCGGGTATATATTCAATCTCATAAATTTATACATTCATACAATTCAAGTGTTCACATTCAACTCAACTATAAAATTTACATTTTTATCATTTATCATTTATCAAGCACTATTGCTAATCGGGCACATTTCATTTATCGAGCTTTGACGAATATGTGATCATTTCACAAAATTAAGGCATTTATTCAATTCACAGTAGAACATTTAATTCAATCATAAAAATATATACAATTTAGTTACACGAACTTCCCTTGACAAAGGTTTGTGTACAGACATCTAATAATCCGACATTTTCCTCTTTTTCCTCATTCTAACTCTGAATTTGGTCTATCCGTCTATATGAGTAAATTTTACATCAATTCACATATCTCATATTTATTTGGACTCAATTTACATTCTAGGAAAAATTACCATTTTGCCCCTAACTTTTCCATAAATTCCATTTTCGTCCCTAGGCTCGAAAAATGAAACTTCTGCAAATTACTCCCTATTCCAAGTCTAACCAAAGCCCCATTACAAAATTTACAGCACATGTATTCATAAAATTTTAAAATTTTTCCTTCAATTTCACAAGTTTACATTTTAGTCCCTAAATCATGTTTTCATCAAAAATCACTTTGTAAAAGTTGTTTATCTATCAAAAATTTTTCATTTTCTACAATAAATTTCTAATTTCCAGCATATACATACATGGCCCATTTTTCATACCATGATAACTTTTCAAATTAATCCCCCAAATAGAGAGATTAAACTATCCCGATTCCAAAAATATCAAAATTACTAAAAATGGGACAAGGAAATTTACCCAATTTGGCCATGAAAGTCTCTTCTCTCTCTCCTAGGGTTTCCATGTTTATTTTGGGGAAGAAGATGAGAAAATATGATGATATCTATTTTATTATCTTTTAATTAATTAAAATTTTCACTTTCCAATTTAGTCCCTAGCCTTTTTCTCATTTTCCATGGACGAGTCAACAAGAAAAATCTACATACTTTTCTTAATGGTCTAATTACCATATATGGACCTTTAGTTTTGAATTTCATAGCAATTTAACCCCTATAGGTACTAGAATTAACTTTTGCATTTTATGCGATTTAGTCTTTCTCGTAATTAAGCACATAATCAGTAAAATTTTCTTTTCAAAATTTTCACACGACATTTCTAGTATAATATGGATCATATAATAAAATAAAAATAAATTTTATTTTTCAGCTCGGATTTGTGGTCCCGAAACCACTATTGCGATTTCACTGAAATTGGGCTATTACAAAGAGTGCAAGACAAAGCAACACGATTGCTAGAGGAAGACCATTCCATAATGTTGGAAATGTGAGTGGTGGTAGTGGGGCGACAAAGGATTCAGCTGTGAGATTCGAGGCCAGAGCACCTACTAAAGCCTACGCTATTCGCGCTCGAGAAGAAGCGCCATCTCTAGATGTTATCACCGGTACTTTCACTCTTCATGATACTAATTTGATTGCATTGATAGATCCAGGATCAACTCATTCTTATATATGTATGAATTTAGTATCTAGTAAGACTTTGCCTGTACAATCTACTGAATTTGTGGTTAGAGTATCAAACCCCTTAGGCAAATGTGTTTTGGTTGACGAAGTCTGCAAGAATTGTCCGTTAATGAACAGGGATTTCTATTTTTCGGCTAATCTGATGTTGTTACCATTCGATGAATTTGATGTGAGTTTGAGTATGGATTGGCTAACGATGCATGATGCTATAGTGAATTGTAGACGAAAGACAATTGAACTGAAATGTTAGAATAATGAGACTATTAGAATTGAATCTGATGATCTGAATAGTTTGCCAGTTGTGATCTCGTCTATGTTAGCTCAAAGATTTGTGTGAAAGGGGTGTGAAGCTTATCTTGCTTATGTACTTGATAGGAAAGTGATAGAAACAAAGATTAAATCAGTACCAGTTGTGTGCGAGTATCTGGATGTATTTCCTGAAGAGTTACCGGGTTTACCACCTATCAAAGAGGTTGAATTTGGTATTGAATTAGTACCGGGAACAACACCGATATCGATATCTCCATACAGAATGGCTCCAATAGAGTTAAAAGATTTGAAAGTTCAGTTGCAAGAGTTGACAGATAAAGGTTTTGCTAGACCGAATTTCTCTTCCTGGGGTACACCGGTGTTATTTGTGAAAAAGAAAGATGGCACGATGAGTATGTGTATAGACTACCGACAGTTCAATAAAGTGACGATCAAGAATAAATACCCTTGCCACGAATAGATGATTTGTTTAATCAGTTAAAAGGGGCAATAATGTTTTCAAAAATTGATTTGAGATCGGGTAATTAGCAGTTGCAAGTTAAAGACTCAGATGTGCCAAAGACTGCATTTAGAACAAGGTACGGACACTACGAATTTCTTGTTATGCCTTTCGGACTACAAATGCACCTGTTGTTTTTATGGACTTGATGAACCAGATTTTTAGGCCGTACTTAGAACGATTCGTAGTTGTGTTTATTGATGACATTTTGATTTACTCTTATGATGAATCTGAGCATGTCGAGCATTTGAGAATCGTGTTACAAAATTTGAGAGATAAACAGTTGTTTACAAAGTTCGACAAATGTGAGTTTTAGCTACGAGAGGTTGGTTTTCTAGGACATATAGTTTCAGCCGCGGGTATCCGAGTTGACCCGAGCAAAATTTCCGCCATTATGGATTAGAAGCCTCTGAGAAATGTATCCGAAGTCCGTATTTTTTGGGACTAGCTGGCTATTATAGACTATTTGTGAAATGCTTCTCGATGATTGCGACTTCGATGACATGATTACTTCAAAAAGATGTTAAATTTGAGTGGTTAGAAAAGTGTCAAAAGAGCTTCAAGCAATTGAAAGCATTATTGATAGAAGCACCAGTGTTAGTTCAGCCTGAGTCGGGTAAAGAATTCGTAGTTTTCAATGATGCATCGTTAAATGCCCTTGGTTGTGTTTTGATGCAGGAAGGCAAAGTTGTAGCTTATGCCTCGAGATAGTTGAAGCTGCACGAAAAGAATTATCTAACGCACGATCTCGAGTTAGCCGCGATAGTGTTCACATTGAAAATTTGGCGTCATTACTTGTTTGGTGAGAAATGCCATATTTATACTGACCACAAAAGCTTGAGATATTTGATGACTCAGAAAGATTTGAATTTGCGACGGCGGAGATGGCTAGAATTGCTAAATGACTATGAGTTAGTGATTAACTATCATTCGGGGAAAGCGAACGTAGTTGCTGATGCTTTGAGTCGAAAGTCTTTATTTGCTTTACGTGCTTTGAACACACAAGTAGCTTTGTCTGACGATGGTTTGATAGTAGCCGAGTTGAAAGCGAGTCCGTTATTTCTACAGTAGATTTGTGAGGCTCAAAAATTTGATAATGAATTGCAAGCAAAACGAGCTCAATGTGAGTCGACTTCTGATTTAGAGTTTCGAGTAGAGCCTAATGACTGTTTGATGTTTCATGATAGAATATGTGTACCAAGAAATTCTGAGCTCATTCGGAAGATTCTAAATGAAGCATACAGTAGTTGTTTATCGGTACATCCAGGAAACACGAAAATGTATAATGATTTGAAACAGCTTTATTGGTGGCACGGTATGAAACGAGATATCTCAGAATTTGTTTCGAAATGTTTAATTTGTCAGAAAGTCAAAGCTGAGCATCAAGTGCCGTCAAGTTTATTACAACCTATTATGATTCCTGAGTGGAAGTGGGATAGAGTAACAATGGATTTCATATCAGGTTTTCCCTTATCTCTAAAAAAGAAAGATGCGATCTGGGTTGTTGTTGACAGATTGACGAAATCAGCTCATTTCATTTCGGTACGTACAGATTTCTCGCTTGATAAATTAGCTGAGTTGTATATTTCTGAAATTGTGAGATTACATGGTGTCCCCCTATATATTGTTTTAGATAGAGATCCAAGATTTACTTCGCGGTTTTGGAAGAAATTGCAAGAAGCTTTGGGTTCAAATTTGCATTTTAGCATTGCATTTCACCCACAAATGGATGGTCAATCTGAACAAGTTATTCAGATACTTGAGGATATGTTGCGTTGTTTCATTCTTGAATTTGAAGGTAGCTGGGAAAAATATCTATCGCTGATTGAATTTGCTTACAATAATAGCTTCCAATCGAGTATAAAGATGGCACCGTACGAAGCTCCATACGGTCGTAAATGTAGAACACCGTTGTACTGGACTGAGCTTAGCGAAAATAAAATTCACGGGGTTGATCTGATCAGAGGATTGAAGAAAAAGTGAAAATAATTCATGATAGTTTGAAAGCAACTTCGGATCGACAGAAATCGTACGTAGAATTGAAACGAAAAGATATTGAGTTCCAGATTGGGGATAAAGTGTTTTTGAAAGTATCACCGTGGAAAAAGGTATTGTGATTTGGTCGAAAAGGGAAATTGAGTCCACAATTCATCGGACTGTATGAGATTACTAAGCGAGTTGGGCCAGTGGCATATCGACTATCTTTACCATTTGAGTTAGAGAGAATTCATGTGTTTCATATGTCGATGCTTCAACGATACCGATCCGACCCTTCACATGTCATTTCCCCGACCGAGGTTCAAATTCAGTCTAATATGTCATATGCTGAAGAAGTGATTCGAATTTTAGCACGTCGAGATCAAAGAGCTGAGAAATAATAAAATAGGATTAGTGAAAGTATTATGGCATCGACATGGGGTTGAAGAAGCTACATGGGAACCTGATGATGCTATGAGAAAACAATACCCGAACCTATTCATTGGTAAGATTTTCGGGGACGAAAATCCCAATGGGAGGGAGAGTTGTAATAGCCCGGTTTAAGCTAAATCAAAATAGTGGTTTTGGAACCACAAATCTGTAACACCCCAAACCCGGCCCAAACGTTACGACCGGATCTAGTATGTCACATTGAAAGGTTGTTTTAAAGAACTTGAAATTTAACAGGAAAACATTCTTTGCATTGTGTTAACATTTTGAAATTCAAAGTGAGTTTTAAGGTTTCCTTGCAAAAAAATTTATTATCACTCTCAACAGTTGAAAACAGGTTTTGTGATACGAAAACCGGAAACTAGTGGTATTCCGAAACGTGATATTTTGAAAACAGTGTTAGCAGGTTTAAGAAAAAAATTTGAATTTAATTAATTAATCGCTTGTCATATTTTGTTAACACTTGAAAAATAGTGATTGTTTATATTTTTATTTTAGAAAACTCCACATTTGACAACTCATGAAATATGTAATAACAACATAAAATCCAAAACCCAAATTAAAGTTACGGAGGCCTTATTACGATAAAATCCCAGATTAAAATAAGTTTAAATAAAGAAACGAATTTACGTAAGAAGTAATGCACGGCCACCTCGAAGTCCATCTCGGCTCCAAATCCGTAACTAGGAGTTATCTGCAAAATTAAGCAGAGGGGTGAGTCACCAAGACTCAGTGTGTAATTCCCTTTATGAACGTAATCTGGGCCTAAGCCCACAGAAGCACATTGGGCCTTAGCCCTCACAACATGGCATATTAAAAAGTGTATGCAATGCAACCCAGCCCAGCCCAACCTAGTTTTCCATCCTCTACATCACCTGAATCAGCCAAACACCTGTGGCACCAAGCCACTGTGACAATCACTGATAAATATATGTGGGGCCAACCCACTGTGGTACCAAACCACTGCGACAGTCACTGATAAATATATGTGGTGCCAAACCACTGTGGTACCAAACCACTGAGACATAGTCACTGATAAAAATATGTGGGGCCAACCCACTGTGGTACCAAACCACTGTGATAGTCACTGAATCACACTTTCCCTTTTAATATCATATCCCAAAGCCCATGCAACATGTTATCATACTGAGATGAATGCAAACATATTTCCAATGTACAACATGTAATCAAATCATACATATATACATTCGAAAGTAGAATCATAGAGGTACTTACCCGGTGTCTCCAACCTTACCCACAAGGGTATCTCAACTGTTCACACAGTCGTTCCGACTTTCAGCCAACACAGTTAATAACACAAAATAATAAAGGTAAGTGTGAGCATTACACACCTAATTACGTGTAAAACTAAACACTCTAGATCGTCGACACTCTCACTAGCAGGAATAATCGCGATTTGTCTATCCCAAACAGACGTCGGCTCTCTACCACAACCCGGCGAAAAGTCTCGAACCGCTGACACAGCACGTCGTTTAAACTTAGGGGCAGAGACTACGAGCCCACTCCCCTCCTTAGATTGACTAGCACTCGCATCCATGAAGAGAATCTTTGATCAGGAGATTGGGTTAAGGCAATCAAAAGAGAAAAAGGAATAGGTAAACCCGAATTAAGAGAACTTTCTTACCTTAAAGAAAAAAATGCAGATTAGTTCTATCCTCTTGACTGGATTCCTCTAATTCGGCACTAGCAGGTTCTTGATCAATCGAGAATCGAACCCTTACACAATGATAAACAACATCACGCAAGTTCGAGGTAATGAATGCCCGGCTAACACATCACTATTCGGCCACAACTAAAAGAAGGGCAAAGAAAGTGTTACCTATTCTTTGAAAGACCCAAGTAGAAGATTCAGCCCTTACTGCTTAAGAACCCGAATGAATGGTAAGATTCGGCAATCCATGGACCTTTAACCTTTAGACCCTGACACATTCGGCTAATGGGGTTCCCCGGGGTAAACGTTCCATAATGAGAGAAGAAAATGAGGGATTAGCCGAAATCCAACACTAAAGGAGATAGCCACTTCGGCTAAGAGCAATCCCAATACCGAAAAGAGAAATAAAGATATAAACAGAATCGTCTTTACCTTGCGTTTACTGATGAGTTGAAGGAGAAAAGAGATTCGGCCACCCCACTCAAACAACTACGAGAGAAGAACGCAACAAGAAAGAGTGTGAAGTGATGGAGTTTCGATTAGATCTATGGTGGAAAACGAAAGGAAAATTTGGCTAACAGAAGAGAATGAGTAGGAGAGAATTGAGAAGAACAAAGAAGTAAGAAAGGAAGACAATATTCGGCTATGGCACACACACACTCCAAAAAGAATAACTCAAAATGGCCACAAGGGAGGATTCGGTTATGGAGAAGAACAAATCGCAAGCGGGTAAAAGGGAGGTTTGGTCAAAAAAGAAAAATAGTAGTTCAATGAGAATCGATGAAGGGGAAAAAGATGCACAAATGGCCACCTCTAAGTTTCGGCTAATACCCAAAAATAAGAAGAAGAAGAAGAAGAAGAAGAAGAAGAAGAAGAAGAAGAAGAAGAAGAAAGTGTGTTACGATTTTGGTAAAAGAAGTGAATGAGCAACTAAAATGCAAAAGAAAGAAAAAGACTTCACAAAAAGGGTTTCGGTTTTTACTCTACTATCCCAAAATGGCAAAAACGGCATACCCCCTTCCCTTATGACCGAAATTTGAAAACCACAATGCCTAAAGGAACCAAAAGAAAACGGCACACCTCCTACACTAGCTCAAAACCGAAACACTCCCACACTAGACCCCTTTCATGACCGAAATTCTCCCCTCCAAGACCCCCACATTCAGCCAACACCTCCACCCCACTTCAAATCCCTTAATTTGCTCCTAGTTTCACTCCCCATCACCAATTTGAATTGGCTTGACCAATTCAAACTTCTCCAAGCTCTCTTGTCCATCCATTTCAAATGATTTGACTCATTCAAACTCCTTCTAGAAAAGTCCCAGCCGAATGCCACCACTTCACCCCCTTGGGCACAAAAATAGAGTTCCACTGTGCAGCAGATAGGGCTCGAACTCCTTCCCCCTCCTGCTCCCTTGTGACGCCACTCCCTTGCTCCTTAAGTGGCGTCACTTTCCCACCACACCACACTCCTTCTTGTGTCAACAAACACAAATAAATATTCTTAAAGCCTGCTTCCCCTAGCTCTCCCCCTTATGCCCAAAAACCAAAATTTTACCAAGGCTCTAGCTTGAACCCGAGCCTTCTCAAAACCCCCAAACACACCAAAACAACAAGCATAACTAGCCAAACGCAAGAAATAGAGCAAAATGTAGAACTCTAAATCTAGGATGTTACAAAATCCGATGTTGGAAAATTATTTTAATATTATTTTTGGTATTTACAGCATGTTCTTTGATATGTGTGAAAATTTTGTGAGCTAATTTTACCGTTTGATAAGTCAATTTGATCAAAAAGACTAAATCGTGTAAAGCGAAAAACTTGAGTTCTAATAGCTAAAGGTGTCGAATAGCTATAGAATATTAAAATGAAGGTCCTTATGTTGTAAATAGCCCAAAAACATGTTAGTGGGTGATGGTGGCTGTAACACCCCAAACCCGGCCTAGAAGTTAGGCGTGTTACATTGGGGTGCTTTTCGAGAAGCCATGGTTCCAGTTGAAAACCTTTCTTGACATTAAAAACTAAAGTCCTAGTTTGCGTTTATTTATTATTAATCGACATTTATTAAAAAGTTATTACCTTTAAAAAAATAAACTTTGTTTGTTGCGGAAGCTTAATTAAAATGACTGACTTATGAAAACGTGATGTTTACGACCTATTTGCGAAAGCGTAGTATTTTGAAAGCAGATATTATTTTGGAAAATCGTGATTCAAAGTTTAGCAGATTTAAAACATAATAAACTAAAAATCCAAAACTAAAACCAGAATTTAAGAGAGGCCTATTTACAAAATATTAACCCAAGTTAAAAATAAGTAAAATACTAGAGTCCAAAACTGCTCGTAGTGTGGCCACCTCCGAGTCCTCTAGTATGTCGAACCGCCTACTGAGGATTTCCTGAGAAAAATATTAAAAAGAGGGGGTGAGTTTACGAAAACTCAGTGTGCACAACCCTCATCAGTAAAAACATGAATCACAACAGTTCAGGCCGGAGCCCATTTCAGTAACGGTGGCAATTAGGCCTTAGCCCATAAAAGCCTCAGCTGGGCCTTAACCCAAAAATGTCACAAATCATATTTATCTGGGCCTAAGCCCATCTCAATGTTAAAAACCATATATGCAATGCATTAATGCCCATACCAACCCTGCACTCCGTCTCCTGTCCAACCCTGCACTCTTATGGGGATTTAATCGACCCGCCCTTCCCTACACTCCTGTAGCACCGGTTGCGGCACTAACTTATCGGTGCAGCATGGCTGTTCGGTGGCTAAAAAGCCTTCGGTGGATCCACAGTCGTCAAGCGACCATGCGATCCTATTAGCACTTCCTCCGTATTAATAATCACATCCCCATGCAACATAATAACACATGAATGCAACATAAAATAATAATCATACGTTAACAATCATAAATCACATACAAGAATAATCATATAACATGTAGGGGCATTTTCATCATTTTACCCTTCAGGGGCATATCAGTCATTTTACTCATCGAGGGTATTTCAGTAATTTTGCACCTGCGATAGCCTTTCCAAAGGCCTAATGTCGCCTCGAGTGACTCAACTACCATTTTCGGTCTTACAGGACTATTGGGCTTAAAACCTGATTTCAGCCCATTTGGGCCCACACGCTCGTGTGGCCCACCTAAAACAAATGTAACCACGTATATGAGATTCACCTAGTCAAGTTCACTATATACTACACCATCATACATTTTATTCAATTGGGCCCACGGGCCCATTGGGCCCACTTCGGCCCATCATGGCCCAAGCAGCCTCAACCTACAAGAATACTATTGATGGCCTCAATTATCACATCGAAGCCTCACACATGCGCTCGCACGCTCGTGTGGCTACTATTGCCGTGATCGGCACTTCGGCATTTGCCGCTCTACAACTAGAGTAGAGAGAGTTGCACACCTGATAGGAATCTGGTGCTAATCCGCACTCCGACCACTCCTGTGCCCAACCGCCCTCCAAGGTATCCTTCCTCCTATCATAGAATGCTTTATATATAGCTAGCTTCTCACCTTCCTTCTTTGTATCTTTCCGATGTGGGATCCCTTCGTCAATAGAGTTTAAATTCAACTCAAACTCTTCCCATCCAATCCGCAAAATAAATACTCCATTGCTTGTCATGAGATTTGAACCCAGGCTCCCTTGCAACATAATCCACGCCGCTAACACTTGGCCACAAGCTCCTCTTGTGTCTTAAACCATGCGCAACTAAATTTAAATCTATAGCCCAATTCTAAAGTCCATTTAAAAAGAAAACTAAAATGCAAGAGCCAAGACTTGAACCTTGGACCTCCTTCCTTCCTTGTGGCGTCACCTCCTTGTTCCTTAAGTGGCGTCACTTTGCTACTACACCACACACTCCACTTGTGTCATTTTTCTCCATATTTTATTCTTAAAGCCTACCTACTAACTCCCAGGGTTTTTTCCACTTAAAACCAAAATTTCCCTAAAGCCAGAGTTTGAACCCGGGACTTCATAGAAGCCCTCTAACCTTCCAAAATCACTCACCTAATAGGTCCAACTTGCATTAAAGCCGTTCTCTTGTTCTCAAAAATTTTAAACGCTACTACTCCCAAGGCCCATTGGCCCAATCCTACTAGGCCCAGTTTCGAGATGTTACAGTGGCTTAGTAATTTTGAAATTTGTAAAGTTTTTAAAGGTTATTCTTGGTATTTAAGTAAATAATGGTTTAATTAAATAAAACAAAATCTAAAATTTTATGTTCATCTTCTTCCTAAAATACAAAGAATCAAATTTTTCATGGAGAAAGAGGGCTAGGGTTCGGCTAAGCTTCATATGCTCAATTAGGTACGATTTTTGTCTCGTTTTTAATGATTTCTATGTTTTTGAGATTGTTGTAGCTAGGTAGAGACTAATTTTCAAAACTGTTAAAGATTTTGAGAGTTGCCATTGTTGAATCTATGTGTTCTTTGATGTTTAATGTTGAAATATGAAAGCTTGATGGTAGTTTTACATGTTTTGTTAAGTGATTTTTTGATGAAAATGCATAATAGGGATTAAATTGTGAAATGTGCAAATTGGGTGGTTGAAATGTGAAATAAATGAAAGTTTTGGATTGCTAGGGACCTATATATAATTCGGCCAAGCATGGGTTTTGTTGAATTGTGTGAATTTTGTGTATTTGTGAAGTAGGAACTAAATTGATTAAATGCAAAAGTTTAGGGGCAATTGTATAAATAGCCCTAATGTATTTTTTGGATTGAATTGAATAAATAGAAGAATAAGTAAGTTGATTTTGATTATTTATAGATCAAGAAAAAATGAATTCAGACTTAGATCAATTGAATAGTCGATCCATTTCGTCATATCCGTACACGACGTAAGTTCATATAATTGAACTTGAATGTGATTTATTCAATTGATGGATGGTATTGAGATTCTATTTATTCTATGGCTAAATGTGATGACTTTGATTTAAATATACGGTTCAAGTGGATGAGTTACTAAATAAGACCATAGCTGGGCTATGGCAAATCGGGTAATAAGACCATAACCAGGTTATGGCATGTGAATGTAAAACCACGGTAGGTGTAACAGTCCAGTTTTGACCCTAGTCGGAATAGTGGTTTTGGGACCACAAATTTGAGTTAGAAAAACATTTTAATATTGTTTTATGTGTCTACTATATGTGATTAAGCATGTGTGAAAGTTTCGTGAAATTATTTGTCTGTTTGTGTGCTTAATTTGACATAAGGACTTAATTGTGAAAGATGCAAAAATTTGCATGCTATAAGTTAAAAGCACCTAAGTGTCATGTCTTTATAAAGTTGGTGGCCTTATGTTGTAATTAAACCATTAACATGGTTGATGGACATTAATAACCTTGAATTTATATATGTTTTATATGTTTATTTAAGGTTAAAAGTGTAAATGAATTAATTAAGTTAATATAATTAAACAAAACACAAAAACAAGCCATTATCATCTTATTTGTGCCGAAAGTGAAGAAAGGAAAAGCTAGGTTTTACATGTTCAACATCGGCCATGATCTAAGCATAAATCGGGTATGTGTTTTTAATCAGTTTTTGATAATTTCTACGTTTTTGTAATCGTTGCTTTGTATACTTCAAAACCCATGCTTCAATTTTGTGAATTGGTGAAAGTTTTGAAATGTGCCACTGATGAACACATGAGTTTTGTAATGTTTGATGGTGAAAAATGAAATATATGTGTTAGATTAATATATTTTGTCTTTGGATTTTTAGTGAATTTGAGTATTTTGGACTTAATTGAGAAAATAATATTTTGAGGGACCAAATTGTGAAATAAATGAAAAATATCGGTTGCTAGGGACCTATAGAGAATTCTGCTAAGCATGGGTGTATTGATATTTTCTGTATTTTGTGATTTTGTGAAATAGGGACTAAAATGTCAAAATGTGAAAATGTGAGGGCTAATTTGTAAATTGCCCTAAATATGTGTTTTTGGATTGAATTGAATGATTTGGTGAATAAATGGATTAAATTTTAATATGTATAGATCAAGAACCGAAGAAAACGGACTTAGATCGCGGAAAGTCGAAAGTGATCGAATAGTTGAGTCCGTACGTTAATCAAATCTGAGGCAAGTCGATATACAAATAAATGCATTTGAATTGAGTTAATGGTGCATATATGAAATTTAGCTTGTGTTGAATATGCTCGAGATGTTATGTACATGGAATTCGAGATAGTATCGACATTGTATTTATGTCCGAGAAGTCCTGTACGAACCTAGAAATAGATAGGATTACATATGTTATGACATAGGTTTCCGATATGTGAGATCATGTAAGACCATGTCTGGGACGTTGGCGTTGATTTGAGATTTCGTGTAAGACCACGTCTAGGACGTTGGCATCGATATGAGATTTACGTGTAAGACCACGTCTGGGACATTGGCATCGTAGTTGATTCGTGTAAGACCCTGTCTGGGACAGTGGCATCGATATTTGAGTACATGTAAGACCACGTCTGGGACGTTGGCATTGTACGATTATTTCGAGTACTCTGAGTATCCTATTTAGTTCTGAACGATTCAACGGGAAAGTCCAAGAAAGGAATGATTATGTGAGTTGTATATCCATTTCAGGTACGTTGATGTATATGCTTTGAATAGGCATGAAAGGTGAGTAAATACGTATATAGATGCAATGAGCTAAAATACAATATATGAATGAATGTGATAAGAGCAAATGAGAGATGGAGATATGATGGTTGATAAGCAATGGCTAATAATGAGCCAATGAAGAGTTATGAATTTACTATTGAGATATGTTAATGATTCATGTATTGATATGTTAATGTAAATTATATGTTAAGTTTATTTGTATATGGCTTACTAAGCTTTTGGAAAGCTTACTTTGTGTGTGTTTACTCTGTTTTACAGATCGTCAAAGCTACGAAAGGCTCGGGATTCGTCAAGGATCATCACCACACTATCAATCTCTATTTTGGTACTTTTGATTGTGTATATAGCTAAATATGGCATGTACAGGCTAGTTGTTTTGGGATATGTTTGATATATGTACATGGCCACGTGATATGGCTAGATATATGATTGTGTTATGAATGACTAGTCATGTCTTATGATGCTTAGTTTTGGTATGGCTAATGAAATGGTCAAGGGAATGGTAAGCTTAATGATGCATAGTTAGCATATTATTTTGGTATGTTTATGAAGCAAAGTCGGTATCATATTGATGGCAAGATGTCATATTATATTGGTAAGTTTATGGATGAAACTTCCTTAGAAATGGTTGTTATTTAGTTGAGCTAATAGTTGCATAATATGGTGTGATTAAGATACCTTTGAATGCTTGAAAAAGTTGGTTAATTTGGCATGGATTGAATTGGTATGGTGCTTGTAGAGATAGCCCATAGTGTGGGTGGCATTTTGGCCTTGAAAATGGCCTATAATTGCCCACACGGTTGAGCACACGAGCGTGTGGCTCGATCGTGTCCCTCGTGGTTGTAATTCAAAACAAGTCAGACTCGACCACGGGTAAGACACACGGGCATGTGACTAGCCGTGTGGTGCAAGTCAGTAGCAACCAAGGGTGAAGCACACGGGTGTGCCTACGGCCGTGTGGACAAGTCAGTATGTATGCCCTGTTTTGACACGACTTAGGCACACAGGCGTGTCTGAGGCCGTGGGAGGCACACGGCCTACCCACACGGGCGTGTGACCTTTGTAACTTTGAAAAATTTTTAAATTTTTGAAAATTTTTGTATGTGTTCGGTTTAGTCCTGACCCTATTTTAAAGCATGTTTAAGGTCTCGGAGACCTATTTAAGGGACACTTTGATGTAATTTGTCGAATTATGTTTTGAAATGTCCATAAAAGTTTTGATTGTCTGGTAATGCCTCTTAACCCTAGTCCGGCGACGGTTACGGATTAGGGGTGTTACAGTAGGGCCTTGGCAATGTAGGTGTAAGACCATAGTTGGACTATGGCTTCAGAAAAATCGATGTATTTATATCGTAAGCATTTATAAACTCGAAGTGGTTTAATAAGCGAATTGGTAATAATAGATATGTAATAGTACAGGTATGTACAGAAAACTGTTTGAATGATGAATTAAAAGAAGATAAGAACTTATGAGTTGCTTTATAGTTAAAATTTATGTTATATCATTGATTGAGGTTTTAATTGAAAATTATGTATCTATTTGGAATTGTTAATGAATGATGTTGATTATTTCATATATACATACGAACTTATTAAGCTTTATAGCTTACTTTGTTATTTTCTTCTATGTTTTATAGTATATCGAAGCTAACTCGGAACCGGGGATCGTCAGGAGCTTCATCGCACTATCGGACATCTATTTTGGTACTTTTGAGCTGTGTATATATGGTATATGGCATGTATAGGCTTTGGTCATTTTCGTATGTTTGATGAACTTGTATTTTGAGCCATTTAAGTTGGCTTCTGTTGATAATTTTGTTAATGTATAAATATGTTTTAATAGCTTTGTTTTGAAATAGGTAATTGAACTATGATGAATGAAGAAGGTTGAATTGATAATGCATATTTGGAATGGTTTTATGGAATGAATCATATATGTGAATTATGTCTAGTAAAGCAAGATGAGTTAATAGGTATTTGAATAGGTAAATGGCTTTAAATTTAGTATTGAAATGGTAGAAATAGATATAGTATGAATTGTGCATTTGGTTAATGATTTTGGCTGTCTAATTGTATGATGAAATGGTATCATTTTGCCTTGTATAGGTACATTGAAGTTGGGGTGGCAAATTGGCCTTACAAATGGCCTATTTTTGTCCACACCGGCAGAGACACGGGCGTGTGTCTCAGCCATGTGTGACACACGGTCATGTTACACGGCCGTGTGTCCCTTGGTGCTGAAATTGAATTGAAGTCAGTATGCTCTACACGGTCTCACACATGGGCGTGTGCTTGGCCGTGTGGCCATGTGGCACAAGTTAGTATACCCCCCTAATTGGCACATAGCCTAGCACACAGGCGTGTGACTTGGCCGTGTTGCATAAGTCAGGATACTCTACAAGTTTGGCAAGGCCTAGCACACGATCTGTCACACGGGCCTGTGTGGCCACTTCGAAAGGCACACGAGCCAGACACACGAGAGTGTTGTTGGCCGTGTGACCCAAGTCAATATGTTTGCCCTGTTTCTACAAGGCCTGAGACACGGGCGTGTCTGGAGCCGTGTCGGCACACAGCTTGTTCACATGGGCGTGTGATCCCTGTATGGTTGAAACTTTTCTAAGTTTCCAAAATTTTTTGTATGTTATCGGTTTAGTTCCGAACCACTTCTAAAGCATGTTTAAGGCCTCGTAGGCCCTTATAAGGGACAATGTAATTGTGTTGAATGATTTATGAGAATGAATGCTTTATGTACAATAAATGTATGCTATATGTTGTTAATTGATCAATAATACCTCGTAACCCTACTCTGGCGACGGATATGGGTTAGGGGTGTTATATTGGATGTTTTTTTGTGCCATATTATGTGCCAATTGGTTTGGTGTAGGTTTATGCAAATTGGTGAGCAAAATGGCTTGGTAAGTAGCCTATTTTTGTCCACACGAGCAAAGACACGGGCATGTGTCTCAGCCGTGTGTGACACACAGTTAGGTGACACGGTCGTGTGTCCCCTAATATTTATTTAAAAATCATGTCAGTATGCTCTAGACAGCCCAGCACACGGGCGTATGACTTGGCCGTGTGGCATAAGTCAATATACCCTACAGGTTTGGCACGGCCTAGCACACGGCCTGGCACACGAAAGTGTATGGCCATTTCGAAGGGTACACGGGCTGGTCACACGAGCGTATGGTTGGCCGCGTGACCCAAGTCAGAGAGTTACACGGGATCGAACACGAGCTGGGACACGGCCATGTGATCCTATTTCGAATATCCACACGGCCTGTGACACGGGCGTGTCTTTAGCCGTGTTAGACACACGGCTGGGCCACACGAGCGTGTGTCCCCTATATTTTACAAATTTTTCTAAGTTTGCTAACAATTTATTGTGTTATCGGTTTAGACTCAAACCACCCCGAATACATGTTTTGGGCCTCGTAGGCTCGTATTAGGGACAATGTGATTGATGTTGAATAATGATTACATGAAATTTGAATATGTATGTGAAATATATGTTTAATTGTATAATAAGTCTAGTAATGCTCCGTAACCCTATTCCGGTGTTGAATACGGGTGAGGGTGTTACAGGTTTCATTCGCACTCCAAGTAATCCCCTGAAAATTGAAGAGGCATTGCCAATCTACAACTCCCACACACCAATCCTGATGACCCTGCAAATTAAAAACAATCCAATCCTGCAATCTACTCGAATAAAAACTGGTTAGCCGATCATATGGAATTAAGAGATCCCAAATTTTAATCATAAAACTTAATTCATCAAATCCAAAACTGGCCACTAACTACAAGAATTGCTAAATTTCCATTTAAATCCATGCAATAATGTTTTCCCATCCATTTGGCCCAAATAAATTAATAGCGATTAACTTTTTACTACTTTTATGATTTAGTCCATTTTCTTTAATTAACCATCCAATCACTAAAATTTCTAGATCAAACTTCAATTCACTTATATAATAGCTCCGTAAATATTTGATAATAATATTTACGAGCTCAGTTTACGGAAATGAGGTCCCGATACCTCATTTTCCAAAACCACTTGACTTTAAGGACAAGCCACTTGAACTTAACTATTCATTCAAATAACAAAAATCATCAAATAAAAATTTAATTAAACATTATAGTTCAACTCGTGAATATTTGTAACACCCATAACCCATCTCCGTCGTCAGATTAGGGTTACAGAGCATTATCATGCAAATCTGAACAACAAAGTCGTTTAATATTGATTACTTAAAACTCATTACAACCCTATCAAACATATACATTTGGGCCTTAAATCGGGCCTTGGAGGCCTTAAAAATAGTTCGGGTTCAATCTGGGACTATTTTAAAACAATTCAAAAACTTTGAGAAAAAAGTTGAAAATTTTGAAAACAAGGGCCAGACAGCCATGTGATATAGCCCAGACCTTGTGGTGCTCGAACAATGGGACACACAATCGTGTCCAAGCCCGTGTCTTAAACCATGTAACTCACTGAGTTCGATCACATGGCCATGTTGCAAGCCGTGTAACTCTCTGACTTATAACTGCCCCATTTTGACCCTAATCAGAAAAGTGGTTTCGGGACCACAAATTCGAGTCCGAAAAATATTTAAAAATTATTTTTCGTGTTTATTATGTGTGAATTTGTTGGTGTTAAATTTTTGTGACTTAACTTTGTCATTTAAGTGCCCGATTATATAAAAGGACTTAATCGCATAAAATGTAAAAGTTACGAAGTAAAGTGTAAAGTGCTTATTTGATAGTGGCTTTTTAATATAAGGTCCTTAAAAGGAAAATAGCCCATTTTTAATTATAGTGGACGGCATAAGGACATTTATAACCATATTAATGTGTTTTATATAATAATATTATAAAGGTTAAATTGGTAATTTATTAATTACTGATAATATAACAAAACAAAACATAAAAAAATTAGCCATTATCATCTTTTAAGTGGTCGAATATTGCAAAGAAGAAAGCTTTCATGTTCTTCAAAATTTCGGCACCTATTTTGGCTTGATTCAAGGTTAGTTTTGTTTGGTTTTTGATAATTTCTACGTTTTTGAGATCGTTGCTTTGAGTATTTCAAAACCCATGCTTGAATTTTTTATTTTGATGAATGTTTTGAGTTGAGCCATTGATGATAGCTTGTTGTTTGTGTTATTTGATGATGAAATATGAAATATATGTGTTAGATTAACATGTTTTGTCTTTGAATTTTTGATGAATTTGAGCAATTAGGATTAAATTGTAAAAATAAATTTTTTAGGGACTAAAATGTGAAATAAATGAAGTGTGTGGGCTTGTATGAACACTAGGAAGATTCGGCCCTTGTATAGTGTAGTCAAATTTTGTGTATTTTGTGTTTTGAGCAAAAAGAGCTAAATTGTAAAAAGTGTGAAATGTTAGGGGCAAAATTGTAATTTTCCCGTTTATGTGTTTTTAGGCATTGAATAGAATGGTGTTTAAATAAGCTTAATTTGAATATGTTTAGATCAAGAATTAAAGAAACCGGATTTGGATCGAAGAAAGACAAAAGTGGTCGAGTAGTCGATTTAACAGTCGACGACATCCGAGGTAAGTCAATAAGCATTTAAAGGTTGAAATAACCATGGATATGTACTTGTTATGTATCAAAATGAATTATTTGAATTTATATATGCTATGGCCGAATGTGGGT
The DNA here is from genome assembly GCA_005393395.2 of Gossypium australe. Lineage (NCBI taxonomy): Eukaryota > Viridiplantae > Streptophyta > Magnoliopsida > Malvales > Malvaceae > Gossypium > Gossypium australe. Next base: position 43,518,948 of record CM016617.1, read on the forward strand.
ATTGTGATTTGGCTAACTTTCGAGCTTGATTCGACCGAGATTTGACGTCCGTAAGCCCCGTACGAACCTTAGGAATAGATAGGATACATATGTCATGACATAGGATATCTGATATGTGTTATCGTGTAAGACCACGTCTGGGACGTTGGCATCGACTTGTGTTTACGTGTAAGACCCTGTCTGGGATAGTGGCATCGATATGTGATTACATGTAAGACCACGTATGGGACATTGGCATTGTACGAGCTTTCGACTATCCGCGTATCCTTTTGAATTTCGAATGGTTCAACGGGCATGTGTAAGTGAAGGCCAATGTGAAATTCGAACTAAAAGAACTAAGGTACGTATATAAACTGTGTTATGAAGAGAAAGGTAAGTTATATGTTTAGTTCATTGTACAAAGGTTAATGTATAAACATGTGAAATATGTATAGGTTTCAATTATGTGTATTCGGCCAAAGGGTATAATTGTGTGACTTTGATATTGAAATTTGAGTAATTATTTGTGATTGTTTATAATTTACTACTTGATATAATTTTATATATTTGATTTTGCCAAGTTGGTTGATATTACTTCATTGTTGACTTACTAAGCTTAAATAGCTTACTTTGTGTTTTTCTGTCTATTTCTGTTTTATAGATTTTGCATATGTTACGAGCTCGGGGATCATCAGCAGGACTATCACACTATCGACAGCTTTCTTTGGTATTTTCGCTATGTTAATTATGAATATATGGCATGTATAGCATATAAAAAGGTTGAATATGAATTAAGTACCTATGTATGTAAATAATAGCCATGCGAAAATGGCTTATCCTCTTTTGATTGATTTGCTACCTTTGATGATGGTTTGCGATAGTTGTTGTGAATATGTTTATTCATATGCATAGTTGGTTAAGCATATGTTTCATAATAGGTAAGCTTGTGTTATGTTTCAAAACTAGATATAGTGAACTTGGTTATGTGGTTGATACTTGCATTTTGGTTATGTTTGTTTGATGGATTGATTTGGTTAATATATGAACTTGTAACGAATGTATATGTGGATATTTTGGCTAAGTTAAGTGATGAAGCCATGGATATGTTGAATGTGATTAGGTGATATGTAATGGTGTACTTATTATGTATTATGTAAAGTTTGATTGATTTATTAAACTAACAATGATCAAATGTGTATTTGTATACTTATAGGTATATATATCAATTGAGTGAAGTTAAGTGAAATGTATATGTAATAAGTATTAATATGCATATGAGCAAGTAAGTTGTGAATTGGTTATGATAGTATATATATATGTTCGAATACAATTAGAAAGGATGTAGTTATGTTAATTTTTAAGTCTTGAAAGGTTTGGATTTGGAATGTCAAGGTTAAAATTGTATGTATGTATTCGGCCATATTATGAAATGGTAATGGATGATTATTAGTAGTAAAAATTATATTTAGTATTATGATTAGATTATGAATTTGGAATTTGTAAATGTTAGATATAATTTGTAAGTTAAAGAAATGATGAATATATATATTCGAATTTAGTTGTACGGGAGATATTAAGTTTGGTCGAATGTTACACATAATGTCGTTGATGCTATTTGGTTTTAATGATACAATGTTCGAATACCATATATATATTTTAAAGTGAGGTTTATTTATTAAGACTTTAATAAAATGATTAGATTAATTATGTTAATTATAAATGATTGATTATGTTATAAATATGAGATAGGTGTTAGATGTGAAGTAAATGATTTTGGTTTTGTTATTGAGGTATGAAATTTGTATTGACAGAATATGCAATTTACTCTGTTTAAATGTTTCAAAACATATAAGCTAGCTTTGATTTGTATGCTATGTATGTGTACATGAAATGTTAATATATATATATATATATATATATATATATACACACGCATGTTTTGAGTTGTGTTTGTTTTGGTAATGCCTTGTAACCCTAGTCCGGCGACGGATACGGGTTAGGGGTGTTACATTTGATTTGTGACACACGACTGTGTTGCAGGCCGTGTGCTAGACCATGTAACTCACTGACTTAATACACATGGTTGTGTCTTAGACAATGTGAAACTTACACCTAAATTAATAAGTGACACACGACCGTGTAACTAGGCCTTGTGTGTTACACGGCCGTGTGACAACCCATGTCCCAAGCCGTGTACTCCATAATTTGACCCTAAAAACAAGCCGTTTAAAACCAAAACTTGCTCAATCAACCATTCCATTTGTGCATACATTCAAAAGGCCTAAAAACCTTTCAAACACGTATAAAACATACCAATTCAATCAACCTATTTCATCTAACCAATATGTCATTCAAAGGCATCACATTTATACCAAAACAACTTCAATAATAACAAGGCTATAATGCCACATTTCAAGCACAAAACCTATTCAATTTAGCTACTTAAAGACATCAATTTTAACCATTTACATTTCACAACAGACATACCAAAAATGACCATATATTACAAGTACTTAAAAGAGACCAAAAGACTTAAACTTGTCTAAGCATTATAAGTCTAACATACCAAATACATAATCCAAAAACATATTCAAAGACATTCATTATAAAAAGGTCCTATACATGCCATTTATAACATTAGCCAAAATAATTCAAAAACAATCGAAGTGATTGCTGGATAGTGTGATAGATCTTCGACAAGCTTCCAACTAATCGAGCTTCCGATAACTACGTAAGCAACTACTGCGTAGTAAGCTCGTATAAATTCAAACATATCTTAAGCTCAATTTATAAAATATGCACAACATATTTACCATACTCATAAGCTTAATACAATCCTATAAGCATCACCAAGCTTACAAATTAGTAGGCTTATGTATAATACATATAGAAAATCAACCATTTCACAAATGAATCTTTATGAACATAACATTCTTCACATAATCATTTAATTCCCTTCAATTCATTTGCATTCATCTAAATTTACCTTTAATAAGTTTAGGAGAAATTATCCATTTTATCACATGCCTTGCCAATTACCTTTACTTACCCGTTGAACTGTCTAGAATTACATTGGATACCTAGGAATGCTCACACATAGTGTGTCTTTCCATATAACCTTTCCTTTTCAATAGTGCTCACATGAGCTGTGAAATGGGTCTGCTCACACGAGATGTGGGTCGAAATGTTAGCTACACGATGCTACTCACACGAGCTGTGGAGAATCCACAACAAATGCAGGACCTCAGTCATCGGTAGGACATTCAAGACCAACACCCGAAACATGTAATCCCTAATGACATGTCATTTGTATCCTAAGAATTATTGAGGTTCAAACGGGACTATTTATCCATCAATTACTCAAAATGTTGATATATGTATATACTTTTTAGTCAGTTTATAACTAACATAATATAACAGATAATCAATCAAACAATATTTAGTAAGATTATAATTCATACGTACTTACCTCGATAACTATAGTCATAGAAGTACAGTTGGAGACTAATATAAAGCTTTCGCCTTTCCTCGATTTAAGTTCGGTTATTGTTTATCTTGATCTAAATAAATAGTTTCATTCAATTAAGTACTTCAATTAACCTCAAGCATTCAATTCAATCTATAATTCATATTATTATGAATTACAAAATTACCCCACCTATTTTAACTTTTTTACAATTTAGTCCTTAAGCTTGTAACTTGATATTTAACTATTTTAATCCTCAATACATGTTAGCCGAACTTCTTAGGGACCCATATCAACCCACTAAAATCATCATTTCATAATGTTACTTAGAAATTTTTACTATTTTCATGAATAAGTCCCTAAACCCTAAATTCACTAAAAATCACCTAGCAAAATAAGCTTACTCAAGAATCAACCTTAACATTCTATCAATCAACTTCAAAATCTCATCAATTTCATTCATAGGATATCCCCCAACCTTTAAAAAATTTGCAAATTAACCCCTGGGCTAAGTAGATTAAGCTAAAACGAACTCGTAAACATAAAAATCATTAAAACAGAATCAAAATCGCATACCATGCATCAAAAGAAGCTTGGCCAAGTATTTCTTAACTCAATAATGGGGTTTCGGCAATAACAAAGTGAAAATGAGAAAAAATGGTAGTAATTCTTTCTTGTTTAAGCATTTATTTATTAAATTACTAATTTATCCTTATAATATAAACTTATAAAATAACTAAATCATGCCCATCATTGTCCACCATATTTATATACGGAATAATTACTAAATAAGTCCATTAACTCACCTTGTTAAAGCTATTTAATCCACTTAACTAATAGAATTCAACTTTTGCACCTTTTTCAATTTAGTCCTTTTCACCTAATTAACCATTCAAACCTCAAAATTTCATAACAAAAATTTAATATAACCTTAAAATAACTCTATAAACATTAAATAAACATTAAAATAATAACTCACTTGTCGGAGTTGTGGTCTTGAAACCACTGTTTCTAACACCACTAAAATTGGGATGTTACAATATTAATAAATAATATATACGTGCTCATTCGTTGAAAATGTGACTCTGAAACCACTGTTTCTGACACTACTAAAAATAAACTTTTACATTTCTTCTCTTTCTCTTAATCACTTGCAATAAAATCTTAATTCTTATTTTCTCTCACTCCTCCAAGACAACTATTGATGCTCTTTTCATGAAATCAAGGTGGCTAACAATCTTCTATAATGATTTTACTAAAGATTCATAAAATAAATTGAAGGAATTAAGCTTGGAAAGCCTTGAAAATGGTGGAAATGATCTATTTGTAATGAAAGTAAAAAATTGAAAGGATGGAGAAATGATGGTCGCGTGGGAGGTTGGGGAAAGATGAATGAATTCTTCATCTTTCTCAACTTTTCTATCAAAAATATCTAATTAATTTAATAATTAAAATGATATTTATCAAAATTGCCCATCAAACACATTTTTACACAATTTGATCTTTAATCATTACATTTTCCATAATTATCCAATTTGAGTAATTACCTTTTAACCCTCCAACTTTCTCAGTAATACCATCCATGAATCATATTTTATTTTGGTAAATTTCACTTCTAGCCCTTCCTTATTTTTCCTTCAATTTAATGCAATCACTTCAAATTTTTAATTTTTTTATTTTTGCCTCAATACTTTTTATTCTCTTACAATTTAGTTAATACCCTAGATTTATTTCCCTTATTTCTAGAGTATTTTTAATTTCCTATCAGATCTAACTATTTTCTATACTAACACTCATAAATTCCTATTTTATCTATTTCTAAAATTCTTAGATATACCTAACCCCGAAGTAATAAATTAGAGATATTACAAATTTCCACAATCATCTATATTGTTTATAACATTAAAGTAAATTTAAAATTAAATACTTTATGAATTTTTAGTTAAAAGTATAAAATAATGAAAATAAATAAATAAGGAAAAAGATGGTTTCAAAAGTGTATTTTAAAAAATTACTCTCTCACTTTTAATGAAAAGAATGATGTTCAAACATATGGAAAGTAATTCTAGACAAAAATTTACTTTTCTAAAAATATGACATTTTTATCATATTAAACGTATAGAAATCACCCATTTATTAAATTGTTGGAGGATAATCACTTATATTAAGTTGTCTCTAATATCGATGACATTTGAGAAAAGCAATGATTAAAACTTCCATTATGTCTTTCGATGGGAGTAAGATACGTAACAGGGCTTATGGGCTTTATCCGCTTAAACTTTTTGAAAATTTTAGTTATGTTTTTAAAATTTTAATTAAGGTTTAAAATTTTAAAAATTATTATTAAAATTTAATAATTTAAATTTGACTCTTTAATTTTTTTTTAATCTTTCATAAATCTCTAAAATTTTTAAAAATTTTAATGAAAACTATACAAATTTTTTTAAAAATTATCATTAAAACCTTCAAAATTTTTAATTAAAATTTCAAACTTAACACGAATTCATTTTATCCCTACCTCCAATATGGTATTCTAATATCATTATATAAAGCTAGCCGTACACAAATTACAAGCTAATCATTCCCCACTATATAGTTAGTGGGGATGCATTTTATGGGTCGGCACCGCAACCATCTTCACATGATAGCATTCAAACTTGAGACTAGAAGGATTCGCACTACTGTCAGTGCTATCAGTCTCACCCACCAGAAACTTTGGTTCAATCAGATTCCAGAAAATTTTCCACATCACTTCCCACTAATTGCTACAGTATCCACGTTAGGATTTATGTAGTGGTCATGATGTTGTTAAGGTAGTAAAAAAATATTACATTTATAATTATGATAAACATGAAACTACTAGAATCACATCCGAAATAAAATCCATGCTAAAATCACATCTACTGCAAAGTGCAAACTTCATTATAAATAGCTACTCAGTTCCATTCTTCCTCTCGCCTACAAATCCATCATCTATTTTTTCCGAGCTTGTTTCATTATTCTTGCAAATCCAAGGCTGGGTGCTTGAAAACAATGGCTGAATTTTGGAAGTGTTTAGTACTTGTTGCATTGCTAGTCTCAACCTGTGCCACTGTTTCTGAAAGCCGAGTGGCAAGGAAAGACCTGGGTATAGACCTGGGAGGAATTGGGGTTGGTTTGGGTATTGGGCTTGGTCTTGGGCTTGGTGGAAATGGTTCAGGCTCTGGAGCTGGTGCTGGTGCTGGCTCTGGTTCTGGTTCTCGGTCCAGTTCTAGTTCTAGCTCATCTTCTTCATCAAGTTCTTCGGGTTCAGGCTCTGGGGCAGGGTCAGAAGCAGGTTCATCAGCTGGATCCTACGCTGGGTCGAGAGCTGGGTCAGGTGGAAGAGGCTAGATTCTAGATCCACAAATGGAAGATCTGGAAACAAAAAAAAAAAAAAAAAACAATAACAACAACAATAATAATCAGCAAGAAAGCCTGCAAAGGTTTTCAGTCCTCAACGTTTTTATATAAATGGTTAATTTATTTTCTGTGTGCTTTTGTCAGAGTGTTTTGTCAGAAACTTTCAAGTGCTATTGAAAAGAAAAAACTACAGTCTATATTTTCAAAATTAATTGTCTATATGGGGAAAATCTCAATAAACATTCGAAGTCTATCAGTGTATGACAAAATGTTGAACATATAAGCAGCAATCAAAATCCCTCTGTTTGAAAGGAAAAATAAGGAAATTTTCAGTTAAAATCCTCTTTTTATTCTTTTTATTTTTATTTTTGGTATAATTATTGCTTGAATCGGAAGACTTAGAGAATCGGTATGTATTAGTTAAATGGACAAAAAAACAGATTTAAATGGGCAGTTGAATGAAATTTTTTGAATTTTTAATAATTTATTTTATGAAATCAGATAAATTAGTTGAAATGGTCGAATCGATGGCTTAACAGGTTTCACCACCGTTCCCATTCTAAAAATTTTGAGTTCACAAGTGTACTCATCTATTTTAAGATCTAAGTCTAGTTCTATTCGAATCAAGATAGTATTTAGAAGTATCTAGAGAAAGAAATCTACTTTCACTTTTTCTAAATACTTATTGGTTAGATAAAATCTCTTTAGTTCTAACTAGAAAAGCTTTTTTTCTTGTTAATAATTGAATATTGTAAGAAATATTGAAAAAGTAAAGTTCTAAATATCAAACGAGTCCTTAAAAATGGTCCAAGGCTGCTATTATAAATGGGCAAATTAAGAGATGCCTTAAATGACATTATTTTAAATAGGATTCTATTCATGCCTTTAAGAAATCCTATTAACACACGTAAAATTAAATAATTATATAATTGCAACATTGAATTATCATTTCATTTCATACTCGAATGGTAAAATAATCAGATTATATAAAAGGTTCAGTAGATCACAACTAAAAATCGATCCTAAGATTGATGAAGGAACCAAAACAGAGAATTAGCCTAGATTGATCTAGAAAAATATAAACAAAAACATGATCCAAATACCGATAGAAGATAGGCCCCTTCTCAAACAAAGGCAAAGTATGCACTAGTGAACAACCACCTCACGGCAAAGTGATTAAACATGTTTTCTATAGCTGTATAATCAACTATCCAAATAAACTTTATAAGTTCATTTTCATTCATCACTCATGCGATTGCAATTTTGTGGAATGGATCGTGTGCACTTCACTTCCACTCTCACTTTCAATTCTTTATTAGACATTGTTGTTCGGATGTTATGCTGGACCTTCGGGTCATAAACAATTCGAAAATTAAAAATTAACAATTAAAAATTAAAAATAAAAGAAATAAAAATATTATATCTATAGTCTTTAACATTCCTTTTTATCTTATTATTCGTAAAGATATTTCTTAGATCTAATGTCGAAACCTCTCTGACAATGGCGCTAACAACTTGACCGCCTATAAATGTTTTATCGTTTATAGTATAAATATCATACTAAAAATATATAAAATTAAATTGGCGGTGTCTCTAAGAATACGAGTTAAATTCTAATATAGGATTTGTCGAAACCATTTTTATAAGTTTTGAAAAAAAACGGGGATCGACTTTAAAAACGAAAATAGAGTCGCCACCAATCTTTTTTCGAGGTGTGACCGGGTCACCTTGAAATTGATCATTTTAATAAAAAAAATTTTGATTTATTAAAACAATAATTTTGGTCTACGAAATTCAAGAAAACGGGTTCAGGAGTCAGTTATATACGAGGAAGGATTAGCACCCTCGTAACGCCCAAAATTGGTACCGGATTGATTAGTTATTGTCCTAATGTCGAAAATTAGAAAGGATTTGAAAACATGATTTCTTTAAAAACTTGAACAATTTGAGTTGGAACTTAAGATTCCTTTATTTCGAAAGAATACAAATATCACATCCAGCACGTTAGGACATGATATTTTAAACCATCATAACCAAAATCATCTCATGATTTACAAAATTCATTAAAAGGATATTCAGTTGTTTAGTCAAACGGAAAATCGTAACCCAACACGTTAGGGCACTATTTCCCGAATTTCTAAACACAAAACATTGCCTTATTTAAGAAAAACTTTGAATAAAAAGGTATAAGGGATAACTTATAATAAGTATATAATATACCATTTAAAAATAGATAATATACATATTTTAAATAAACAATATATGGGAAATTTTGCCTTAATAATAAAACAATTTAGATGATGTACAACATACAAATTTTCAAATAATACATAATATGATTAAAGTTAAATAATATATAATGCATAGATAATATATATTATAAATTAATTTAATGTAAATAAAGCAAAAAAATAAAATAATTAAAATAAATGAATAAATAATGATTAAGCAATTAAATGGATAAATAAAAAAAGGGTTTAAAAAAATGCATAAGTCAACTTAACTGTAACACCCCATACCCGAGTTCCACGCCGGAACCAAGCCCGAGGTATTACCAAACTGACACCCCAAGATCCCCACTTAGGCTCGACGTGACTACACTCCTACATCACCCCGACAGCCTTATTCTCGACTTACAAGGCTTTACTCATACTCAAGAAGGCTCTCGAGACCATATCGAAACTTTTTCGATACCTAAAAATTTTCTCTTTTCTATACAGGGATCACACGCCCGTGTATCATGTAACACGCCCGTGGGTTTGTACCCACGCCCATGTTCTCAGCCCGTGTTTAAAACTCCAGCATTCTGTTTTAACACCACGGTTAGGACACACGCCCATGTGAAATGGGACACGCCCGTGTACCCTCACAACATGCCCGTGTCTTCAAACCGTGGGGGGTTACTGACTATATTCACACGGCCTTAACGCGCCCGTGTGGATAATTCGTGGTCTATCCTAACTTAAAATGCTAACATGCAGGGGACACACGGCCAAGTCACACGCCCATGGGCTGACTGTGTGTCACACATGGTCTAGACACACGCCTGTGTGCCTACCTATGTGGATAAGAACAGGGCTGTTTGCCAAACTTCTAGCACCCCTATATCGTTACACTACATGAGTCCACTCAACATACTAATAAACATCTCATAATTCAACATGTACTTTCATTGATAACTTTGAAATTTCATAAATGGTAAAATATGCCAACATTCTTGGCAATTTACAAAATTAATATCTTAGCAAGAGCCAATACACCTTTGGTCAAAATAACAAAAAAATCTATCTAGTCTAGCCCCTATACATGCCATACACAAAATCACTAAGTCTATTTATACCGAAGTGAGCAGATAGTGTGGGCGGTCTCCTGGTTATCGGCGTATCCCAGCTCGGTTCTTAATCTCTATAAAACAAGGGGAAAGAAAAATGGAGTAAGCTTTAAGCTTAGTAAGTTTACATGAAACAATAAAATACTATAACACTTGTTCTACAACTTTCTTAGCTTTATAAAATAGGCATGAAACAACTAGATTTAGGATCATGCTTACTCATTTCCTCCATTCACACATTCCAACCATATCACTAGCATAATGCATACATTCATTAATAGGTTCCCCTGCACTTGACATCACAATGTTACAATATACTACATCCCACAATCTCTTAATCAATTACTTAGAGTCAATTTACTTGATGGTTCCGCACTTAGCCCACCATTAGTATTTATTAGGGTGGTAACGCACTTAGCCCACCAAAAGATTTAGTTACGGTGGTATCGCACATAGCCCACCAAATGATAAGTGAACGATGGTATTGCACAAAGCCCATCGTAATTAAGCAATAAGGTGGTATACTCATGGATTGGCCAGCTCCTATTAGCCCACCATTAAGTGTTGTCTTTACATATTTATACGACTATTTCTTCATTCAAACAATAATTATTCAATGACTGCCACAGTCAATCCATTTGAATCACATATGTTCTCAATCAGGTCATAAACCAATTAGCATCACAATGTATATAAGTAAATTGTATTGTTTGCACATAAACTTACCCCGATTACAAAACGTGTCAACTAGTGATTTACTCAACCACATTGCCTTTTCCACGGTCAAGGTTGATTCCGCGCTCTTCTTGATCTAGAACAATAGAATTCATTCGTTTAGATCATTCTATGATCATAATACATCAAATTCTACATTTGGGCAAAAATGACCATTTTGCCCTTGTACATTGGCAAAATTACAATTTTGCCCCTAGGCTCGTAAATCATGTTTCAACATATTTTCTCATTAGTCAAGCCTAGATAAATATTTATTACCCTTATAACTACTCAAAATTCTAACGATTTCATGCATTTATGACACAATCTCAATCTTTGCATTTAAGTCCTACTCAGGTGTTGTCATGCAAACACCCTTCACAAAAGTTGTTCCACAACTCCCCAACATTCATTTTTTTCCATAAAAACTCAACTAACCATATAAACCCTAACCATAAAAATTTAATGCCCTTGTCCCCTATCCTCAATGGCCGGTCAACACACATTAAATGGCCCAATTGCACTTTAAAATCCTCTAATTTACATTCTATAGCTATTAGGTACCCCTACTTTATAAAATAGAACTTTCGCGTCTCATGCGATTTAGTCCTTTTTCTCAATTAAACATGCTATTGCTAAAATTATAGCACCAAAATTTCCATATAGTCATATATTAATACCATAATAGATAAAATAATACTAAAATAATTTTTCCTCAACCTCGAATTAGTGGTCCCAAGACCACTCTTCTGACTAGCCCCAAAATCGGGCTGTTACATTAACTCCCGCAATATGAGGATTTAACGGAATTCCTCCACCAAAATCTAACTCGAACGGAAGCAACTCAAAAAAGAAACGAAGATGAGTGAAGAACAAAATATGAACAAGCCACAAAAAATAAGAACGCAAAAGAGAGAGAAACTTGAGTGAATGCTCTCAAGAATTTTTATTACTCCAAACTCATGTGTGCTCTACAATGAAGGGAGAGGCCTCTATTTATAGTTGAGCCTCCCCAAATCCAACGATACAGATCAATTACATCAACGGCTAAGATTAAAAGGTATCTATAAATTAAATCTCTAATATTACAAAATCATATCTTCTAAGATTGCATATCATATCTAAGATTTGCATATCATATCTAAGATTGCATATCATATCTTCTAAGATTACATACCATATCTTCTAGGATTGCATATCATATCTAAGATTTGCATATCATATGTAAGATTGCATATCCTTGAAGATTGTGTTCCCATATACGTCAAGCTTGTAGATGGACCTTCAATCTTTTCAAGTAATGGGACATTCCGATCAGGCCAAATGATATATTTTGGACTGGAATTGGACTTTGTTTTATTATTTTGGGTTTATTATTTTTTGTATGGGCCCAGGCTAAATTGGCCTATTACAGCTGCCCCTCTTTGTTCATTGTCGTGTAACGAGAATAGAGCAAAGACTATAAAATGACCAATTTTGCCCGGTCATGCCGAGCCTTAACCTCTTGATCCTCATCTTCTTCAAGTAGCCTCTAACCCAACTGCAACTTCAAGGAGATTGAATCTGTAGCTTTAATCTTATTCTACTGCAACTTCAGGGAGATAAGACCTACTCTTGTAGATTTAATCCATCCTACTGTAACTTCAGGAACGTGACACTAGTATCTTTGATCTTGCTTCACTGCAATATTCAGGAAGACAAGATCTGCTATTTTCAGTTTGCTCCGCTGCAAACTCAGGGAGGCAAGCTAATATCTTCGATCTGCTTCCTGCAACTTCAGGAAGATAAGATCTGCTGTCTTCAGTCTGCTCCGCTGCAACTTTAGGGAGGCAGGCTAATATCTTCGATCTGCTTCCTGCAACTTCAGGAGATAAGATCTGCTGTCTTTAGTCTACTCCGTTGCAACTTTAGGGAGGCAGGCTAATATTTTTGATCTGCTTCCTGCAACTTTAGGAAGATAAGATCTGCTATCTTCAGTCTGCTCCACTGCAAACTCAGGGAGGCAGGCTAATATCTTCAATCTACTTATTGCAACTTCAGGAAGATAAGATCTGCTGTCTTCAGTCTGCTCCGCTGCAAACTCAGGGAGGCAGGCTAATATCTTCGATCTGCTTTCTGCAACTTCAGGAAGATAAGATCTGCTGTCTTCAGTTAGCTCCACTGCAACTTTAGGGAGGTTAAGCTGATGTCTTCGATCTGCTTCACTGCAACTTTAGGAATGCCATATCTGCTTTCTTTAGTTAGCTCCAATGCAACTTCAGGGAGGTTAAGCTGATGTCTTCGATCTGTCTCCTGCAACTTCAAGAATGTCAGATCTGCTATCTTCAATCTGCTCCACTCCTGCTCAGTGGAGATAAGATCTGCTATCTTTAGTCTGCTCCATTGTCGATACATGGAGTTAAGACTTACTGTCTTCGATCTGCTCCACTCCAGCTCAGTGGAGATAAAATTTGCTATCATTAGTCTGCTCGATTACCGATATATGGAGATAAGACTTGCTGCCTTCGATCTATTCCACTCCTACTCTGTGGAGATAAGATCTGCTATCATTAGTCTGCTCGATTGCCGATATATGGAGATAAGACTTGCTGTCTTCGATCTGCTCCACTCCTACTCAGTGGAGATAAGATCTGATATCTCCAGTCTGCTCCATTGTCGATACATGGAGATAAGACTTGCTGTCTTCGATCTGCTCCACTCCAGCTCAGTGGAGATAAAATTTGCTATCATTAGTCTGCTCCATTGCCGATATATGGAGATAAGACTTGCTGTCTTCGATCTATTCCACTCCTACTCTGTGGAGATAAGATCTGCTATCATTAGTCTGCTCGATTGCCAATATATGGAGATAAGACTTGCTGTCTTCGATCTGCTCCACTCCTACTCAGTGGAGATAAGATCTGATATCTTCAGTCTGCTCCATTGCCGATACATGGAGATAAGACTTGCTGTCTTCGATCTACCCTACTCCTGCTCAGTGGAGATAAGATCTGCTATCTTCAGTCTACTTCCTCGCTACATCAGGAAGATAAGACTATAATCTTCAGCTTGCTCCCTTGCTACCTCAGGAAGATAAGTCTAGTGGCTAAAATCTGCTCCCTTGCTGCATCAGGAAGATAAGATTCGCCAAATTCGATCTGCTCCACTACCACTTAGGGAGATAAGATCTTTGAATTCACCGATGTTGCTACACCATCCTCTATAGACTCGGTTTTATATTTTTATGTTTATGCCAAATGATTAGGATTCTATAATACTCTTAACTAAATGTATTATGGACGACATTCGCATCAATGCAGAATGTCATGAGAATGATCCCATTTTTTTTCATGTATAATGATTAGGATACAATGATCGGAATGAATCTAATGCTCCTAACTAAATGATATTAGGGATAACATTTGCATGAATGCAAAATGTCATGAGAATGATCTCCCTTTTTTTAATGTACAACAATTAGGACACAATGATCGGAATGAATCAAATGCTCCTAATTGGAAGTGTATGAATGATATGTACATAAATGCATGAGAATGATCCCCTTTTTAATGTTTGGGTTGTCACTGTTCATAGTTCATCAAGGTTCTATCACTTATGCGTTACCATGCTTTCTTGTTCAGCTGGTATCTTTGACAGAAAACCCAAAGAAACGATCATATTCTGCTCAGCAAGCTTGCCCCGCTGTAATTTTAGAGTCCCTTCCACTGTACCTTCTGAGACATAAAGTTTGTACCTCCCACTACAACTTCAAGGGAATAACATTTGGTTTCTTTCATCCAATCTATTGTCAATTTGATCTGTTACACCATTCCCTGGGTGTAGTAACCAGATGTATGTGTCTGAAATTTGCACGAATGCAGGGTATCATTTTTTTTTCTCGAGAATGATCCCCTTTTACACTTGGGTTGACATTGCTCATCATTTGTCGAGAGGGTATCATTGACGAAATGTCTTATCCAATAAAATCCGAAGAAATAATCATCTTTCAATATTTCCAGACCTTAGGCTTGGTGAGTTCTAAACAATAGTCTTGTTTCAGGTTCCTATATTATTTAAAAGCTTCCAGAGTAATACGCAAATATCCTTTTATGAAAGTATTATTAGTCCATTAATCGTTATTTCAATATAAAATGCTTGAAAAAGATCACAACAATGGACATGAAAGAAATTAATCAGGAGCATAGCTCGAAACAAATAAGTTAGTCAAAGATAACCCAGGTAATAAAAGAAAATTGATTGGTGTATCTTGAAAAGAATAAAGTAAGCAAAGATAGCTAAGGCTATAAAAGAAAATTGATTGGGGTGTATCTTTGAAAAGAATAAAGTAATCGAAGATAGCAAATTTAAAATGGGTAAGATAGAAGCTAGGTGCCCCAGATACCACAGCCTGAGCGTCTCTGTAAAAACTTCTTGAGGACCATTTTGAGCTTAATACATGTTTAGAGGATCCAGAGTACTTTGTCAATGCCCCAAGACGTAGCATACTTCCTTATTGTTTATTCAGGCATATCAAGACTACCACATGCCCTATCTTTGATCAAAATTTGAGCCGCCCTTTTCGGGTTTTCAACTCAAAACCCATTTGGTCTCAAAGCGCCCTTTGCGGGTTTTTGCCTTGGCCTCTCTTTTTTTTTTTTTGAATTTGATCTCAAGGCGCCCTTTGCGGGTTTTCACCTTGGCCTTTCCCCTTTCAAGTAGAATACTTCTTGACTAAACCTGAATTCACCGGATTGGGCAAGTCTTTGGCATCCATCTCGGTTAATATCAACGCTCCTCCAGAATAGGCTTTCTCTACAACATAAGGTCCTTCCCAGTTTGGCATCTGCTTTTCTTTGAAATCCTTTTGTAAAAGAAATATCGGGTTCCCCTCGTGGAATTCTCTAGGATAAACATCCTTGTCGTAAGCTCGCATCATCTGACCGTGATAGATAACTTTTAACCTTTTCTTCGATTAGGTTCAATTAGCAAAAATGCTTCCATTCCATAAACCAATGGGTAAGATGTTGCTTCGGAAAAAGTCCTGGCCAACGTTCGATAGAAGATAAATAGTAACTTCTTTATGCCAATTTATACAAGTCTCGGTCATCTTTTCTACAATCCTTATTTTTTTTGGCTGCCTTTGTTGCTCTATGATATGGCGTCTGATCTTTGAACAAACTATAAACTTTTTGACTTTTTCCTTTTGGCATTCTTTATCGGCGCCTGATCTCTTTTTTTTTTTTTTAAATTTGATGACTTCGACCTTGTAACATTGGCATATGAAGCTACTTCCACCCTCTTAGTGAAGTAAACGACGACCATGAGGATGAATCAATATTGACTAAAAGCTTTTGACGAGATTGGCCCCATCACATCCATGCTCCACATATGAAAAATTTGTGAAGAACTGGAGAAGGCACATGAAACTTGTCTTCTTAAATACGGCATAGCTGATACCATCCCCTTCTATGTAGATTAACAGTACCCAAACCTAATGATTAGCTTGACTATTGTAAAACCATTAGCATGTTCTCTAAACACCCTTATGGACCTCTTTTAAGATTTTCCCAAGCGTGTCTTGATATGATCGTACGAAAACATCTTTGAATTCTTGAAAATAACTCAATGATGTCTTGTTTTATTTCTGTGGTGAGCTCGGCTTCGATCTTCACCTCTTTTT
The DNA here is from genome assembly GCA_005393395.2 of Gossypium australe. Lineage (NCBI taxonomy): Eukaryota > Viridiplantae > Streptophyta > Magnoliopsida > Malvales > Malvaceae > Gossypium > Gossypium australe. Next base: position 43,535,478 of record CM016617.1, read on the forward strand.
TAGGCTCATAATATCCGCTGACCCTGTAACACCCCAACCCGGTCAATACAATACGACCGAATCTGGCGAGTCACGGCATAAAAGTCTTTGAACTAAACAAGTTGTAAATTCGAAAATGCTTTTTGAAAACGGATTGGATACTTGAAAATCTTTGAGTGAAGGAAGAAACTCTTGAGAAAACATTGTGTCCTTATCTATTTAATAATCCATTTGCTTTTGCCCAACTAGTATTAACACTTTACTTGTTTTTACCCGATGGTAAGGTTTGGAAAACTCGTTGAGTTGTTTAAATTAGAAAACATTGATTTTCAGATTATTAAAATAGGTCAAGTAGTTTACTTAAGCATTATTTGATCAAACTTTAAGCAGATAAAATAATCCCGAAAATATAAAATAAGTGGCCTTATTACAAACCCAAATAAAACCAAATTAAAACAAGTACCCAAATCGGTAAGTTAATGTAAAACTAAAAGCAATTTCGCATGGCCACCTTGAGTCCGCCCGGCTCCTCATCCGCGATCTACGAGTCACCTGAAAAAGATAAGGGAAGAGGTGAGTCACCAAGACTCAGTGCATAACCCCCCTCCCGATTATAGCAACACTCTTACACAATTCATAATCAAGCAAATATATCATGCAACCCAAACCTAGCCATCCACAGCTCCTTTTTCTACCCCGTGTGGTACCAAACCACTGGTGGTGCCAAACCACTGGTGACCCAAAGTCACTGATATCAAAGTATAAATGTGGTACTAAACCACTGGTGACCCAAAGTCACGAATAATCCATATGTGGGGCCAACCCACTTTGTGATACCAAATCACTGGCGACAATCCCTTTTTATAAAATGTGGGGCCAACCCACTGTGGTGCTAAGACACTGGGACGAGTCGCTAAATCCAATGTGGTGCCAAACCACTGGTGACACAAAGTCACGAATATCAAATGTGGTACCAAACCACTGGTGGTGCCAAACCACTGGCGACCCGAAGTCATAGATATCATATTTTCCCCCTCCTCTCATAACACCCACAATAATACACATGCATATACATACCATGTCAACATGCTTAATCATTTAACGCATATCAAAACATAACATATACAATTTCATCAGAAATCAAGTATCAGTATCTCATCTGCACGGACTTACCCGGAGTCCCTACTCATACCCATAAGGGTAACATATCGAAATCCATACAGTTTTCGGCTTTTAACATTGTTTAAGTTATTAACATATTATACATCAATTATGAAGTGTGTAAGAGAAACACACCTGGTTACTAACGAGACTACCGAACCCCGTAGATTAAGATCTAACGCACAAGATACACCCTTCCTATATTCGGCCAATACAAACCATTAGCAAATAGCCATTCAGCTTATCCAAGAAATCCCGAAGAGTTATCGCACAAGACCACCAATCTTACCTTGACACCTTTCAATCTTTAAGCAAATTCCAAAACACGTGATGACAATCTCCCCCTACAATCGGCTAAACACTTAGTCATCATAACGAGTAGCCTTCGGCTTTTTAAATAAATAAGAGAAGGGTTGATTCGACATGTATCCTTACCACAGTCCTTAACGCAATCAATTGGTAGAGAGCAGATGGCCACGAACCATTGTTACAAAACCCGAAGAACGATTATAGGACTAAGGGTAGTCGACTAAATCACCAACCATCTAGCTATCAAATCCCGGCTTCCACTTCCCTTAAGAAACGACAAAAAGAGAGAGTGTAATGATAAAAGAGAGATTCGGCTTTATAACCAAAGAAGTAGAAGGGGAAAAAGAAGAGAAAGAATCAAAACTCACTTAGAATGAAGGTTCGACTATAGGTCCAAAGGAGAAGAACGATTGCGCAACCCCAAGATATGAGAGGTGATTCGGCTTTAACAAATAGTCAAGGAAGGCTTATGAACTTTCGGCACAAGAGAAGGTTTGGAAGAAGTAAAGCAATCAACCAAAAGAGTAGAGTGTTGATTTGGTTTGAAACAAAGGTGAGGAAGAGAAGAGAAAGAAATAGAGAGAATTCAGGTTTGATTTGGAGAAAGAAGGTCAAGGGAGTTTCGGCCAAATCAAGATGGAAGAGTAGAAAGGTTCAAGACCATTCAGGTTTGAATGTCAAAGAGAAGAGAACGAGAGAGACTTAGTTTCGGTCGAATACCCAAATAGGAGTAGAGATCAAAAGTGAAATGGGGTTTAGAGAAAGAAGGGTTTCGGTTTCAAGAGAAAAAGAGAGAGACTCATATGGTTTTATGAAAATTCGGCTTGATACTTCAGAGGGGAAGACGACAGATGCTTAAGAGGTTTCGGCTTTTGCTTCAACAAGGTGCACTAAGGGAGGCCTAGCCGAAAATGCTCACCTAGATTGACTATGGAAATTCGGCACTCCTCCTAAGTCTTTCAATCGATTTCTCCTCCTCTCAACAGTTCAAATTTCGGCCAACACTTCAAGTCCCTCCTGACCACTCATTCAAACGAGTTTGAATTGCTCAAACTCCTAAATTTTCTCTTCTCCACCCGTTTGAATTTGTTGACTTGATCAACAGCTATCCACCAGAGTTCCAACCGAGCACAACTCTTCCCCTCTCTGGCGCAAAAAAGAAATTCCCAAAGAGGGATTCCTGCAACTCGAACCTCAGCTCCCTTCCCCTGCTTGTGGCGTCACTCCTCAAGGCTCTAAGTGGCACCTCCTTGCTACTTTACCACAGGTTCTCTTGTGCTAAAACTTACCACATAATACTCTTAACACCTAGCCACTACAGCTCCCCTTATCCATTGCTCAAAAATAAAATTTTTCCTATAGCTCGGGCCTACCCTTGGCTCATACTCAGACCCTAAGACACCTTAATTAACATCACAATCAAGCCATTCACATGCAAATAATTCAAACATACGAGCCCCTATTTAAGGATGCTACAGTTCTACCCCCCTTAAAATAATTTCGGCCTCGAAATTACCTGGTCAAAAGAGTTGAGGGTATTGCTGCCGCATCACATCCTCTGGTTCCCACGTGGCCTCTTCCGCACCATGGTTTCGCCATAACACCTTTACTAATGGAACCGACTTCTTGCGCAAAACCTTCATATCCCGATCCAGAATCTGCACTGGTTCCTCTTCCATGGTCAAATCTGGGCTCACCTCGATTTCCTCCACTGACTCCACATGCGATGGATCTGAACAGTAGCGCCTAAGCTTGGAAACGTGAAACACATCATGTATCTGACTCAATTCTGCTGGCAACTCGAGCTGATAAGCTACTTGTTCCACTCGTTTCAACACCTTATACGACCCGATAAACCTTGGGCTTAGCTTGCTTTTTCGTCCAAATCTCAGCACTTTCTTCCACGGTGAGACCTTCAAGAAAACCCTGTCATCCACTGCAAACTCTATATCTCTTCGCTTAAGATCGGCATAGGACTTCTGCCTGTCCGAAGCTTCCTTCAGACGAGCTCGGATCAACTTGACCTTATCCTCAGTCTCAGCAACCAACTCCGGTCCCAACATCTGACGCTCACCCAACTCTGTCCGGCACGTAGGTGTACGACACTTCGTACCATACAATGCCTCATATGGAGCCATCTTAATGCTTGCCTGGTAACTATTGTTGTATGCGAATTCTGCTAACGGTAGAAATTCTTCCCAGCTACCTCTGAAGTCCAAAACACAGCCTCTCAACATATCTTCCAAGATTTGTATAACCCTTTCTGACTGTCCATCTGACTGTGGATGAAATGCCATACTAAAATCCAACCGCGTACCCAACTCCTGATGCAACGCTTTCCAGAACCTCAACGTGAATCTGGGATCCCTATCTGAGATAATCGATACTGGCACACCGTGCAACCTCACTATCTCTGCCACATACAACTTAGCTAACTTCTGAAGCGAGTAATCAACCCGTACCGGTATAAAATGAGCTGATTTAGTCAAACGGTCTACAATCACCCAGACTGAGTCCTTCTTACTAGGTGTAAGGGGTAGCCCACTGACAAAGTCCATCGCAATCCTTTCCCACTTCCACTGTGGAATCTTCACCAGCTGCAATAAACCCGCCGGCAACTGATGTTCAGCTTTGACCTGCTGACATGTCAGACATTTACCCACAAACTTAGTTACTTCCCGTTTCAGACCTGGCCAGCAAAACTGCTCTCGCAAAACCCGGTAGATCTTGCTACCTCCAGGATGCATAGCATATGGGCTGCTATGTGCGTCTCGAAGAATCCTCTGCCGTAATTCGACGTCCTTCGGCATACAAGCTTTCCCTTGGAAACACAACACTCCATCATTGGTCAAGCTGTAACCTTCCAATCCACCATTCTGCACTTGCACCCTCCGAGCATTCAAACTCTCATCTACTAGCTGTTTCTCTTTAACTTGATCAACCCAAGTCGGTTTTACCTGCAATTCTGCTAATAAACTCCCATCGTCACACAAGCTGAGATGAGAAAACATCGCTCTCAGGTCCGACACTACCTTTCGGCTCAACGCGTCTGCCACTACGTTGGCCTTGCTCGGATGATACTCAATTGAACAGTCGTAGTCTTTCAACAACTCGATCCACCTCCGCTGCCTCAGATTCAAGTCCTTCTGAGTCAAGAGGTACTTCAAACTCTTGTGATCCATGTAGACTATTGACTTCTCTCCATACAAATAATGTCTCCATATCTTCAGGGCGAAAACCACTGCAGCTAACTCCAGATCATGTGTCGGATAGTTAACTTCATGCGGTCTCAGCTGTCGAGACGCATATGCCACTACTTTCCCTTCTTGCATCAGCACACATCCCAAGCCGGTATGCGATGCATCACAATATACCGTAAACTCTTTCCCTGCTTCAGGCTGAATAAAAACCGGAGCTTCCGTCAGAATCTTCTTTAGCTTGTTGAAACTTTTCTGTTGCTTATCGGTCCACACAAATGGAACTCCTTTCCTCAGTAACTTGGTCAACGGTGCTGCGATTAGAGAAAACCCTTCCACAAATCTTCGGTAATACCCTGCCAGACCCAGAAAACTCCGAACTTCCGCCACTGACTTAGGCGGTTTCCAGTCCAATACTGTCTCAATCTTTCGAGGGTCCACTCTAATCCCCTCAGCTGACACTACGTGACCCAAGAAAGTCACCTCCCTAAGCCAGAACTCGCACTTACTAAACTTGGCAAATAACTGCTTCTCCCTCAAAATTTGCAAAACTACCCGCAAGTGCGCATCATGATCCTCCTCAGACCTTGAGTACACCAATATGTCGTCTATAAATACCACGACAAACTGGTCCATGTACGGCTGGAACACCCGGTCCATCATATCCATGAACACTGCCGGTGCGTTAGTCAACCCAAACGACATTACCAGAAACTCGTAATGCCCATATCGAGTGCGAAACACCGTCTTGTGGATATCAGCCTCCTTCACCTTAAGCTGATGATACCCCGACCTTAAATCGATCTTCGAGAAAACTGATGCCCCCTTAAGCTGATCAAACAAGTCATTTATCCTCGGCAACGGATACTTGTTCTTGATCGTCAACTTATTCAACCGGCGGTAGTCTATACACATCCGCATCGTACCATCCTTCTTCTTAACAAAGAGCACAGGTGCTCCCCAAGGCGAAACACTTGGCCGGATAAAACCCCAGTCCAACAACTCCTGAATCTGTGCCTTCAGTTCCACCAATTCCTTCGGTGCCATCCTATACGGGGCAATAGACACTGGCCCAGTTCCGGGTAACAGATCTATGCCAAATTCAACTTCACGATCCGGAGGCAGACCCGAAAGTTCTTCTGGAAATACGTCGGTAAATTCCTTCACCGTTCGAACATTCCCTACAGCTGACTCCTTGGCCTCCAAAGCACACACATGAACCATGAACGCTTCGCAACCCTTCCTGACCATCTTCTCAGCTTTTAGAGCAGACACAACGTTAGATAGATAATCCCTTCTATGAGCTATCATTACCACTTCTTCGCCTTCAACTGTTCTCAAAACCATACGCTTAGCCGCGCAGTCCAAACTCGCTTGGTACTTCACCAGCCAGTCCATCCCAAGAATCAGATCGAACTCCCCAAATGGCAGTTCCATCAGATCAGCCACAAACACTACCACTTGGAGTTCTAGGGGTACATCCTTATACAGTTTATTTACTTCTACAGAGTGACCTAGAGGGCTAATTACTGTCATCTCCCTAGAAGTAATCTCAAAGTCTAATTTCATGGTTTCCACTATGCTACTAGCAACATACGAATGCGTCGAACCAACATCTATCAAAGCAGTATATGGTAGTCCAAAGATTAAGAATGTACCGGTTATGATGTCCGGTGCGTCGCACTCCTCTCGACGCTTCGTTGCATATACTAACCCAGGCTGTCTTGCTTCAGTATTGCCTGCACCTCTGCCCGGTGCTCCACGACCCCGACCAGAACCATTACCTCCTCTACCAGAACCACGACCCCTCTGCGGTTGTTGTCCACCATTCCTGAACTGAGCACGGCCCTGACCCTCAGACTGTATCCTGGCTAGCTTACATGGACAATCCCTCACACGATGATCCAGCGACCCACACTCAAAGCATCCTTTGCCACTGGTCCAACATTCCCCCCAATGAGATTTTCCACACCGAGTACATTGCGCTGGTCCCTGAGCAGTAGCAGCAGACCTCCCAGCTTGATTCAGCCCACCATATCTAGTCCTTTTCTGAGAATTTCCAGCTGGCCCAGATGATCCAAAACCCCTCTTATGCCTACTCCTGTCCAAATTCTGTTTCACAGATTCCTTTACCCCTTCGGCTATCTTAGCCTTCTCTACCAACACGGCAAACTCCCTCTCCTGCTGTGGAGCAATCAGCAACCTCAGTTCATCCCTCAGTCCGTCCTCAAACCTGACACAACGTTCATGCTCTGTAGCCACGATACCTCGAGCGTACCGGCTCAACCTTAAAAATTTCGCCTCGTACTCAGATACTGACTTATTTCCCTGAACTAGTCGCAGAAACGCCTTCCGCTGTGCATCAATGTAACTAGACCCAATATATTTCTTCTGATAGGCTACCTTGAAATAGTCCCAAGTAAGATCATCGGCTGCCGCACCATCCCGAACCGTGAGCAACCACTGATATGACTCATCCCAGAGAAGCGACACTATTCCCTTCAATTTCTCCTCAGTAGTAAGGTCTAAATCATCCATGATACGCTCCGTCGCCTCCAACTAATACTCAGCCGTATTGGGAGCCACACTAGAAACACCTCGGAATACCTCGGCTCCATTGGCTCGGAGTCGCTCAGATACAGATTTTCGAGCTCCCGCACCTCCACCTGCTCCAGCTACTCTCTCAAGAACCTGCAGCATTGCCTGCGACACTTCGTCATCCCCCGTCTGATCCTGAAACTCAATGCCCGTAGCTGGTGGTGGTATCTCATTTTTTGACCCCTGACCAGACCCCACTGGTTCAGACACAGTCATCCTACCCCGACCGCGTCCACGTGTGTTACGACCACGTCTTCGAGTGCTCATGACTAATGTTCCCGACTTATCTGATTTAAAAGTTTTATGCATTAGACTTTATTCCACTGTTATTAAAGCACAGTCTTATGAACAGTTTTATTACAGAGTTTTGTTTCCGCAAGTTCACAGAATCCTATATGTCTCAGTCTCTAGAGTAGTCCACTAATACTATCCATCATACCATATATCATCACAATCATATGTACACAACAATTAGGGTACTTACCTGGGCGGATTGGTGCCAGAGACTCTGTGCCATGCTTTCCAAACCACGTATTTCCAAGCTAAACCTTTTGAAATTCCATTTTAAAACATTTTGGCCTCGGGCCCATAGTCGAGCTTTTGAATCGAGCTCTGATACCAAAAATTGTAACACCCCAACCCGGTCAATACACTACGACCGAATTCGACGAGTCACGGGATAAAAGTCTTTGAACTAAACAAGTTGTAAATTCGAAAATGCTTTTTGAAAATGGATTGGATACTTGAAAATCTTTGAGTGAAGGAAGAAACTCTTGAGAAAACATTGTGTCCTTATCTATTTTATAATCCATTTGCTTTTGCCCAACTAGTATTAACACTTTACTTATTTTTACCAGATGGTAAGGTTTGGAAAACTCGTTGAGTTGTTTAAATTAGAAAACATTGATTTTCAGATTATTAAAATAGGTCAAGTAGTTTACTTAAGCATTATTTGATCAAACTTTAAGCAGATAAAATAATCCTGAAAATATAAAATAAGTGGCCTTATTACAAACCCAAATAAAACCAAATTAAAACAAGTACCCAAATCGGTAAGTTAATGTAAAACTAAAAGCAATTTCGCATGGCCACCTCGAGTCCGCCCGGCTCCTCATCCGCGATCTACGAGTCACCTGAAAAAGATAAGGGAAGAGGTGAGTCACCAAGACTCAGTGCATAATCCCCCTCCCGATTATAGCAACACTCTTACACAATTCATAATCAAGCAAATATATCATGCATCCCAAACCTAGCCATCCACAGCTCCTTTTTCTACCCCGTGTGGTACCAAACCACTGGTGACCCAAAGTCACGAATAATCCATATGTGGGGCCAACCCACTGTGGTGCTAAACCATTGGGACGAGTCGCTAAATCCAATGTGGTGCCAAACCACTGGTGACCCAAAGTCACGAATATCAAATGTAGTACCAAACCACTGGTGGTGCCAAACCACTGGTGACCCAAAGTCACAGATATCATATATTCCCCCTCCTCTCATAACACCCACAATAATACACATGCATATACATACCATGTCAACATGCTTAATCATTTAACGCATATCAAAACATAACATATACAATTTCATCAGAAATCAAGTATTAGTATCTCATCTGCACGGACTTACCCGGAGTCCCTACTCATACCCATAAGGGTAACATATCGAAATCCACACAGTTTCTGGCTTTTAACATTGTTTAAGTTATTAACATATTATACATCAATTATGAAGTGTGTAAGAGATACACACCTGGTTACTAACGAGACTACCGAACCCCGTAGATCAAGATCTAACGCACAAGATACACCCTTCCTATATTTGGCCAATACAAACCATTAGCAAATAGCCATTCGGCTTATCCAAGAAATCCTGAAGAGTTATCATACAAGACCACCAATCTTACCTTGACACCTTTTAATCTTTAAGCAACTTCCAAAACACGTGATGACAATCTCCCCCTACAATCGGCTAAACACTTAGCCATCATAACGAGTAGCCTTCGGCTTTTTAAATAAATAAGAGAAGGGTTGATTCGACATGTATCCTTACCACAGTCCTTAACGCAATCAATTGGTAGAGAGTAGATGACCACGAACCATTGTTACAAAACCTGAAGAACGATTATAGGACTAAGGGTAGTCGACTAAATCACCAACCATCTAGCTATCAAATCCTGGCTTCCACTTCCCTTAAGAAACGACAAAAAGAGAGAGTGTAATGATAGAAGAGAGATTCGGCTTTATAACTAAAGAAGTAGAAGGGGAAAAAGAAGAGAAAGAATCGAAACTCACCTAGAATGAAGGTTCGGCTATAGGTCTAAAGGAGAAGAATGATTGCGCAACCCCAAGATATGAGAGGTGATTCGGCTTTAACAAATAGTCAAGGAAGGCTTATGAACTTTCGGCACAAGAGAAGGTTTGGAAGAAGTAAAGCAATCAACCAAAAGAGTAGAGTGTTGATTTGGTTTGAAACAAAGGTGAGGAAGAGAAGAGAAAGAAATAGAGAGAATTCGGGTTTGATTTGGAGAAAGAAGGTCAAGGGAGTTTCGACCAAATCAAGATGGAAGGGTAGAAAGGTTCAAGACCACTGGGTTTGAATGTCAAAGAGAAGAGAATTAGAGAGACTTAGTTTCGACCGAATACCCAAATAGGAGTAGAGATCAAAAGTGAAATGGGGTTTAGAGAAAGAAGGGTTTCGATTTCAAGAGAAAAAGAGAGAGACTCATATGGTTTAATGAAAATTCGGCTTGATGCTTCAGAGGGGGAGGCGACAGATGCTTAAGATGTTTCGGCTTTTGCTTCAACAAGGTGCACTAAGGGAGGCCTGGCCGAAAATGCTCACCTAGATTGACTATGGAAATTCGGCACTCCTCCTAAGTCTTTCAACCGATTTCTCCTCCTCTCAACTGTTCAAATTTCGGCCAACACTTCAAGTCCCTCCTGACCACTCATTCAAACGAGTTTGAATTGCTCAAACACCTAAATTTTCTATTCTCCACCCGTTTGAATTTGTTGACTTGATCAATAGCTATCCACCAGAGTTCCAACTGAGCACAACTCTTCCCCTCTCTGGCGTCAAAAAGAAATTTCCAAAGAGGGATTCCTGCAGCTCGAACCTCAGCTCCCTTCCCCTGCTTGTAGCATCACTCCTCAAGGCTCTAAGTGGCACCTCCTTGCCACTTTACCACAGGTTCTCTTGTGCTAAAACTTACCACATAATACTCTTAACACCTAGCCACTACAGCTCCCCTTATCCATTGCTCAAAAATAAAATTTTTCCTATAGCTCGGGTGTACCCTTGGCTCATACCCAGACCCTAAGACACCTTAATTAACATCACAATCAAGCCATTCACATGCAAATAATTCAAACATACGAGCCCCTATTTAAGGATGTTACAGACCCTTTGTGGTGTAAAGTCTATTTTTCATCTTATTCCACCATTTTTAACAAATCAAAAGATAGGCTACAATCCCTGCCATCTTCAAAGTCTTGAGATCCTTTTAGACACATATGTTACTCGAAAGGAGACTCTGAGTCAGTAGCAGCATTGCTCACATCATTGATATCTGGAGACCTATTGTAGGTTCGAAGGAAGATTCCAAAGAATAAATGATTCAAAGAATGATTATTTATATGGTCATGAATAAAAATGAAAGAATACTTGAAAGAAAGTCCAAAAAACAAATAAAAGAAAAAAAACTAAGAGCAATTGTTTGTACAGTATGAAATGGAAAAAAATTAAAGAATATTTGCTCCAAAAGATGCATTTTATTGAAATAAAAATTTGGACACTGGCCTATTTCACAAAAGGATTCTTATTGCCTCTAGGCTTAAGGCAACAAGCGTGTTTTGAATATTACTCTAGATTAGTCTTAAAAATACAAGGATCCCTTTCACAATTCCACTGTTTAAAATCTTCCCAAGTATGTAAGGGCTTGGAAACTTTGTTCCCCAGTTCCTTCTCCGCTATATCTAAATTAGGGATAATAAGATTAGTAGGGTTATCTCCTGGGTTAGATTCTGAACGAACTTGGAAATTCATAGGTACCCCAATATCAGCTTGACCTTGTTGAGGCCTAATTGCAACAAATGGCTTTTGAGAATACACCTCAGGTTGTATCTATACATGTGGTGGGGTAAAACCCAGAGGATAGTATTCATTATCCTCTCCAGCATTAGTCATGGGGCCTTTTCCCTTGTCCATTGCCCCATTCAGTAGCTGAGTCATTTGAGCCACCATATTTCTTTGGGCTTCCATCATTTGTTCCCTTATATCTTGCTGGATCTTTACCAACTGCTCTTGCAGCTAGTCTTGCATGTCTCTTTGGAACTGTTCGAGTCCTTGATCCATTTTTTTTATCTTAGCACGTGTACCATAACGGCAACTAATTAGGGTCCCTCTATGGATTTTAATGCATATGATGCAATGCAATGCAGATGCATGAAATGAATGCAAAAGAAAGAGAGGCGTTGATTTTGAATTCAATTCCATTAGAACAACTTTTCTAGAAAGCAGATTTCTTTACATAAAACGGATTACATATGCGGTCTTGCCCTCATATTCCAAGAAAAAACATCAATCCCCTTATTCGCAAAGGTCAAGTCTTGCAAACTTCTAATAGATGCCTCCACTAGCTCCTTTAACTTGATCTGGGCCGCGATTCACTGCTTACTTATTTCCACAATGCTCGTTAGCCTCTTCAAGAAAGCCAAGACGTGGTGATTCTCGAATAGTCTTTGTCAGCTTGAATCCTTGGGCAATAAAGTCTTGTATTCCTTCATGAACTATCAGTCTTCTCTCGTTGTGTTTTCTTGGACCATATTCGGACGATCGTATTATAATCCACTTTATCAAGAAATCCATTTTCTCATGACAAACTCTTCTATTTAGCAATCGAATTTGAATCAACACCTTTTTTCTACCATGTGATTGCAATGCAATCAAAACAAAAGAGAACACGTTAGCACAAGAGAAATAAATAACAAAATAGGGCACCTATATGGGTGACCACTAGGGTTTGGCATAGTTCTACCTAAGGTGGGCTCTTAGGGTTCACTATATGCGGTTTAGTTATAAAGAAAAGGTACCTGAACTAGTAGATTCCTCAATCTTCACCCATTATAGGCTTATACAGATCGAGTTCAGTTCAGGGGAATACATTTCCCTATGGCCATGCGGAAGTGAAAACTTCACGAAGACATAGGTACAAATGTATCTCGGAAGAAATCCACTAGCCCATACGGAGGTGAAAACCTCACGAAGGCATAGTTTCTCACTCCCACTTAAGGGTGTGACCACAACGGTCATGAAATACAATGTGCGCAAAAAAAAAAAAAACAATCATATGCAATGACACAAACAAATGCAACAAAAGGGTTGTGATTTCAAATCAAATTTTCAAATCAAATTCTCAAATTTTTGACAAAGGACAGAAAATAATCAATTTTACGGCTTGACTCTCTTATTTGTCCCCAGTGGAGTCGCCAAGTTGTCGAAATTGTTTTTATAAGTTTTGAAAAAAATGGGGATCAACTTTAAAAACGAAAATAGAGTCACCACCAATCTTTTTTCGAGGTGTGACCGGGTCACCTTGAAATTGATCATTTTAATAAAAAAAATTGATTTATTAAAACAATGATTTTGGTCTACGAAATTCAAGAAAATGGGTTTGGGAGTCGGTTACGTACGAGGAAGGATTAGCACCCTCGTAACACCCAAAATTGGTGCCGAATTGATTAGTTATTGTCCTAATGTTGAAAATACGAAAAGATTTGAAAACATGATTTCTTTAAAAACTTGAACAATTTGAGTTGGAACTTGAGATTCCTTTGTTCTGAAAGAATACAAACATTACATCCAGCACGTTAGGACATGATGTTTTAAACCCTCATAACCAAAATCATCTCATGATTTACAAAATTCATTAAAATGATATTTAGTTGTTTAGTCAAATGGAAAATCGTAACCCAACACGTTAGGGCACTATTTCCCGAATTTCTAAACACAAAACATTGCCTTATTTAAGAAAAACTTTGAATAAAAAGGTATAAGGGATAACTTATAATAAGTATATAACATACCATTTAAAAATAGATAATATACGTATTTTAAATAAACAATATATGGAAAATTTTGCCTTAATAACAAAACAATTTAGATGATGTACAACATACAAATTTTCAAATAATACATAATATGATTAAAGTTAAATAATATATAATGCATAGATAATATATAACAAATAAAAATAATAATATATATTATAAAATAATTTAATGTAAATAAAGCAAAAAAATTAAAAAAATTAAAATAAATGAATAAATAATGATTAAGCAATTAAATGGATAAATAAAAAAATGGTTTAAAAAAACGCATAAGTCAACCTAACTCCCGCAATATAAGGATTCAACGAAATTCCTCCACCAAAATCTAACTCGAACGGAAGCAACTCAAAAAAGAAACGAAGATGAGCGAAGAACAAAATATGAACAAGCCACAAAAAATAAGAATGCAAAAGAGAGAGAAATTTGAGTGAATGCTCTCAAGAATTTTTATTACTCCAAACTCATGTGTGCTCTACAATGAAGGGAGAGGCCTCTATTTATAGTTGAGCCTCCCCAAATCCAATGGTATAGATCAATTACATCAACGGCTAAGATTAAAAGGTATCTACAAATTAAATCTCTAAGATTACAAAATCATGTCTTCTAAGATTGCATACCATATCTTCTAAGATTGCATATCATATCTAAGATTACATATCATATCTTCTAAGATTACATACCATATCTTCTAGGATTGCATATCATATCTAAGATTTGCATATCATATCTAAGATTGCATATCCTTGAAGATTGTGTTCCCATGTACGTCAAGCTTGTAGATGGACCTTCAATCTTTTCAGGTAATGGGCCATTCCGATCGGGCCAAATGATATATTTTGGACTAGACTTGGGCTTTGTTTTATTATTTTGGGTTTATTATTTTTTGTATGGGCTAGGGCTAAATTGGCCTATTACAGTATTCGTGTTACAACGGAATATAGGAAAGTATTTCGAGGATCGTACCCAGGGAGGATGGAATAAATCTATTGAAAATCTCTTTACAATAATAAGTACAAATAGTAATAATTAAATCCTATATTATGATAGATCATAAAATAGATGAGTAATAAAAATAAAATAATTAAATTAAATAAACAATAAAATAAACAAACGACTAAATAGATTAAACCAATTAGGAAGATTGACTCGTTTCAGGTGTTGTAATTAACTTCAAATTAGGATTTTAGGGTGGATTAGCTATTAACTAACCAATTATTACCTTCTGGTCTCTAACTGATTAATTAATTGGTTGATACTTGCTTATCTCCCGACCTCACTTTCTCAACGAGGATAAATTACGATTTACTTGACAAAACTTATCTTCTGACGTTGTTTAGCCTATGATTACTTCCTATGGTTGTCAAGAGGGATTAAGAATACGTAATTTAAACCAACAAATCCTATAGGGAAACCCTAAATCCTCCGTTAATCATTTCCTTATCCACTCGTTAATCTCCCCTAAAAGATTTTTCTACTCATGTTATTCATGATCCCAAACTCAGTTGAATTAAATATGCAAACAAAACAAGTAAATCAGAAGAAAGAAGAGATTAGAATAATTCTGATTTGATGTCGAATGAAGAACAGAGTAGCAAATCTCTCGACCGGAATAATCAAATTTTGTCACTTGTAAAGGTAAATAAACTGAAATACTTTGATATTATAAAAGAACTATTGGATCGAAATTGATTCCAAGAGAGAAGAATAAAGAGTTTATGAAAAACAAAAGAAAACTTAATCTAATCCTACACCTAATCTATGAGGGCTTTTGGATGCGTCTAAGATGACTTAGTTACATCAAACCCCTAAGATTTTATTTATAAGAGTGTTGGCAGCCCGAATTAGGTCTTCGTATAAAGTTTATTGTGTGGACAAAAATAACCCCATAATGCTTGGGCACCATGTCGAGTCTATGTCGTGCCATGCAAGGCCTATGGCATGACATGACAAGTGTTTTGTGGCGTCTTGGGTTTGCTTCATGCTTTAATGGCTCGGGAAGCTTGTGCATAAGTTGTTCCTTGCTCCTATGCCCATTAGGCCTAAAATTCATCATTCTACACATTCAAATTACACAAATTAAAACTACCTAAGACTCGTTTCGGCCTAATAGGTCACAAACACTCGCAATTTGTGTAAAAACACTTATTTTATTAAGTTTTACTACTTAAGTGTGACAATAGACCAAAATTACTTCTGCATTTGATGGCAAGTCATAGATACAATACAGATAAAACGAATTGAAAACGTTCATCCAAAACAATGCAAGCAAGTCAAGAGAAACGTGTTAGTGGAATATTCAGGTCTAAGGGTCTTCTAGGCTTGTAAAGTTCAAAGGCTTAGGACGGTTAGGAATTCAAATAAAAGGTCGCTCTAAACGGTTTTAAGTATCTCCCATTCTCTCCCAAATTATTCGTAATGCTCGCCTTGTCACATCCCGAAAATTGGGTTAGTAGAAATTAGGTTAATGAACAGAGAATGGTCACGTCCTAATTTTTTTAGATGACCTTAGCACATTTGATAATAAATAAATATCAATTATAGTGTGTAACAGCTCGATTTAGGGGCTAGTCGGAACAGAGATCTCAGGATCACTAATCCGAGGTCAGAGAAAAATATTTTCATGATATTTTATGAGTTAGAGCATGATTATAAGTGCATGAAAATTTTGGTGCATGAAAATTTTGGTGCTTTAATTTTAGCAATTTCAAGCTTAATCGCGAAAAAGGACTAAATCGCATAAACTATGAAAGTTCTATTTTATAAGCTAAAGGTGTCTAATAGTGATAAACCGTAATTATAACATATTTTAATCCCACATTTAGCTTGTTTTTGGATGATTTATTCCTCAATTTATGTAAAAAGGTGCTCTTAATCTTTTCTTTTCATGTCTTATACCCAGGATAGCACTCGAGGATGAAAGGAACATAAAACGGGCCCAAAACGGAGTAAATGGGCCTTATCACGAAATCAACATGGCCTGGCCCAAAGAGCACACAGCCGTGCCTCAATTTAGAAATCTGAACACGGCTTGAAGACGAGTCACACGGGCATGTAACAAGGCTGTGCCCCTGTCATGGCTTTAAACAATTTCAGTCGGAAAAGGATACTTAGGGAGAAAGAATCGCGTTCCAAGAGCCTATAAATAACCCCTAAGTACCGCCTTTGAAGGGGCGGTTAGTTAGGCCAATGAGCCAAGCTGAAAAGGTCAGATTTGTGGGAATCACTCGAAGTTAGCCAATTGATCCATCCCAAGAAGCCGGGATTCTACTTAAGACGGCCGATTGCTCCTTCAATTCCTTCAGGGAGTGTTAGGGATTTCTTATGTTTTGTTTTATCTTTTCTCTTGAGATGTTTTCTTTATTTGTTATGAACTAAACCCCTCAGATACCTGAAGGGGATGAAACCTAGATGAATCTTGTTATTGTTTTCTAAATTATATGATAAATACTTTGTTTGTTCTTAATAATGTGTGCTTAATCCAAATTTGATGTGCTTAGGTGGAGGAGGGATAGACCCTGCCTAAGAGTAGATCTAGCATAATTAAGCGGATTTGATCGCACGCCTAGAGATAGGGTGACGAGATTTTGCTGGATTAGGGTGAAACCTAATATGGGAATCCATAGACCGATTTACTGCTATTCTAGGCGGTTATTATAAGAGAACGAGAGTTCCACTAATTAACCTGGGGTTAGACGTTGTTCGCCTCGAGAGAGGGTTTAATATACATTAGGGAGTCCTACAGATCAAACTAAGTGAATAAATCGTATGGTTCAGCGTTAGATAACAAGTGAAGTCTAGGTGGATTCTTCCTGAGGCTATCGTCGTGTTCAACTGAGTTTTTCTTCGAGTTATTTCTCAATTCGTTCTTTTTGTCTTTGCGTTTTTAGCTTAGTAGTCGTTAATATAGATTTAAAGCAACTTCACTTTATTTTAGGCTAAATAATGAAAAGAAAGTTAGTATTAGCACTTTTAGTTCCTTTGGGATCGACAATTTGGTCTTGCCTAAGCTATACTACTGTTCGATAGGTACACTTGCCTTTAATCGTTGTCAGAGTTAGTTTCCAGGTTTGATCATTCGTTTTATAAATTTTACAGCTTTGATTTCAGCGATCAAATAGCCATAGAATATTAAATTAAGGTCTCTAAAGTGCAATTAGAGCCCTAAGAATAAGGTGGCCAGCCATAGGAGACAAGAATTGACAAATTGGTCAAGGTTGGTAAAAGTTGGTGACTAAATTGACTTGTATTAATAAAATAAAGAAAGGAAAGATATCATCTTTTCTCTCCATCTTCCACCACCGAAAATAGTAATAAAAAAGGGGTTTTGAAAGCTCAAAATTTCAGCAAACTCATCTCCATTCAAGTAAGTGATTTTAATGGTTTTTCTTAAAGATAGTTGTACTTTTAGAACCCCTAGAGCTTAAGCTTTCTAATGAGGGGACTATCTTTCAATATGGTGAAAAGATTAGAGTTTTGCCATGAGAGCTTTCATTGTTATTTGCTGCATTTTTATGGAATAAAATGAGTCATAGTTTCTAGATAAACAATTTTTTGTAAAAGGTGTTACTATGAAAACACCTAAATAAACCTTTTTGTAAAGGTTGTAAAATTGGTAGTAAATGTGTGAAATGTTGGGTTTTGAAGATAGCTATAAGAGGAATAAATGTTCACCTAGGCTCATTAAAGGTAGACATTTGATTAGAATTGATTTCTAAGCCTAGGGGTAAAATGGTCATTTTGCCAAAGTGTAAGGGAAAAATGGTAATTTTGCTTAAGCATTATTGTTAAAATGCTTTTATTAATGTGATGATTAAAATGAGCTAATTTGCTATTATAAAGCAAGAAGAGCCAAGAATCATCCCTGATCGGGGAAAGAATAAAATATCAGATTAGACCGACGATCTAGCTTATTTTGAAATCGAGGTAAGTTTGTATGTGATAAATTCAACATTTATGCTAGCATGTTTGAGAATGGTTGATATTATAATGATATATGATATTCTATGAAATTGAATATTGGTTTTGAATGAGAAAAATAATAAATGTTGAGATGTTGAAGTCTCGGTGGGACTATAATAAGTGTGAGAATACTATCATTAAGACATGAGATGGATAAGGTCCCGTGTAAGACCATGTCCGGAACATGGCCTTGGCACCGGATTGAGATCCTGTATAAGACCATATCCGGGATATGGCTTCGGTATTGAGTATGAGAATCGTATAGGTCCATATCTGGGATAAGGCATCTATACTTGAGGTGAGATTCCGTATAAGACCATATCCGGATATGTCATCGGCACTCAGAGGTGACCCCATGTAAGACCACATCCGGAATGTGGCATTGGTTTCGTGTTTATACTAATGATTATGAATATGCATCTTTGAGCATCCCTAGTGATTTATCAGGATGAATAGATTAGCTTAGAAATAGAAATGAGAATTTTATTAAAGGTATATGATTGAGTTAAAACAGGTACCCGTGAGTAATTCACGAAGAAGCATTTACGATATGTGGCATGGTATATGCTAAATAACGGCAAGTATGAGTAAGTATGGCAAGAAGCCTATAACTTTGTGTATGGTTAATTAATGCCATGGATGGATTTTATCATGAGCTTATGGTTGCTATTTATTCCCATGCAAACTTACTAAGCTTTATGCTTACCCCTTTCATTGCCCTTTTCCTTGTAGTATTGCAAAGTTAGCTGAGAATTCGCAGACGTCGGAGTTGGAGATCACACTATCAACCACTTTTTGGGTATAGCCAAATTAGACTTATTTTGAGTATGGCATGTATAGGACTTGAATGTTTTGGTTATGTCATATTTGCAAGGCGAATGTGTTGGCTACTAAGGTTGTTCCAATTCATTTTGTAAATGGTCATTAAAGTTTGACTAGTTCTTATATATATATATTCATTAATGATGAATCATGAAGTGTATGCATGTGTGGATGCTTGAATTGAGTTGGTATAAGTATGGTTGCTATGTAGGGTGGCATTTGGCTTGGAATATAGCCTTTTTAATTGTAACAGACCGAATTTGACCCTAATTGGAACGGTGGTTTTAGGACCACGAATCCGAGTCTGAGTAATATTTAATTATTATATTTTGTGTTTATTATATGTGAATTAATGTGTGTGAAAGTTTCGTAGAAAAATTTAATCGTTTGTGTGTTCAATTTAACAAAAAGGACTAAATCGCGTAAAGTGTAAAAGTTGCATACTATAGTGTAAAGTGCTATATAGATGATGGCTTTTTAATATGAGGTATTAAATGGGTAAATAACCCATTTCTAAGTTAGTGGGTGGTATATGACAAGATTAACCTTAAGTTTTATATTATATAATTTTATGATATAAGGTTAAAATAGTAAATAAATTAAAACCAGATTATATGTTAATTAAAACATAAAAAAATGAACATGTTTACTCATCTTCTCTTGGCCGAATATTGAGGAAAGAAAGGGGAGCTAGGTTCTTTGAAATTTCGGCAACATTCAAGCCAAATTCAAGGTAAATTCTTAGTCGGTTTTTGAAAATTTTTACGTTTTTGAGATCGTTGTTTCGAACAGTAGCTGACCCATGTTAGAATTTTTGAAACTAAGCATGCTTAATGTTCGGCCATTAACATGTTCATGTGGGTTTTTATGTTGATGATTTTAAATTAAATATATGTTAAAGATTAGTATGTTTTGTATTGGAAGTTCTGGTGAATTTGAGTATTTTGGGCTAAATTGCAAAAATGAGTTTTTGAGGGGGCCAAAATGCAAAATAAACGAAAGAAATGAACTTGTAGGGTCCCTATGAATATTCGGCCCTTGAGTAGATTAGTGAAATTTTGTGTATTTTGTGTTTTATGCAAATATGACTAAATTGTAAAAAGGTGAAACATTAGGGGCAAAATGGTAATTTTCCTATTTATGTGTTTTGAGACTAAATTGAGATGAAATGTACTTGAATGAGATAAATTTTAATGTGTTTAGATCAAGAACAAAGAAAAACGGATTTGGATCGGGGAAAGACGAAGGTTATCGAATAGCCGATCTACGTTGTCCGTCGATAGTCAAGGTAAGTCCTCAAGCACTTATATGTTAAAGAGTTAATTATGAACATGTTAAATGACGATATTTAAGGATTTTGACTATAAATTTATGTGTTAGCCGAATGTAAAGGTGTTAAACCGGATTGAATATATTTTGTTAATGTGATATGAATATATATATATATATATTCGACATGATACGTGGATGTAATATGATGTATATGGTTTGGTTGTGATGTTAGAATTAACAAATATGTAATGAAGGGTTAATTATGTTGATATTCGGGCTTCGAGCCTAGCAGGCCTTGTGCCGGTGAGTTACTTTTGGCTTCAAGCCTAGCAGGCCTTATGCCGGTGAGTTACTTCGGGCTTCGAGCCTAGTAGGCTTTGTGCCAGTGAAATAGTTCGGGCTTATTGCCTAGCAGGCCTAATGCCGGTGTTTAACTTCGGACTTTGGGTCTAACAGTCCTAGTGCCAGTGTATAAGATTCGGACTAATGTCCAGCAGGTTCTAAACCAGTGAGCTGCCATTTCAAGCTTATTTCATGTGGTAATAAGGTCATGAGATAAATCATGTATGTTCAATCTTATAGAAGTGAAATTGTTAATTCGTTACAAGGTATGTATGATTTATATTCATGAACTATATGTACATGTATGTGTATGTTGCTATTAAGTAAATAGAATGATATGAGAAATGTGACATATAATCGAGTGGTAGGAAATGGAATACATGAACTATGCTAGGAGAAAATTTTTATATGGTAGCACATGTGGTAAAAGTTATTCGTATAAGTGAATAGATATGTATGATGATGCGCAAGGTATTTGTATATGTGCATAATATTTTGTATTACTATACCTTGGTAAATAAATGGTAGTTGACAGGTTAAGTGAGATAGAATATTCGGCTTTGATGAAATTTTAATTCAAGTCATGTTATTCAATGTCATGAATTGGTTGTTTAAATGTTTGGATAATTAAATGATATAATGTGGTTGCTTAAGACTTACTAAGCTAGTGAACTTACTCTGTTTGTGTTTGTTATTCATTTTTTTTAGATTTCATTCAAGCTTCGAGCTCTGGGGATCGTCACCGAAGTCATTCACACTATCGACTCTTGTTGGTACCTATAATGTTTAGACTTTTTGGTTCTTAAGGCATGTATAAGCTAGCTAGTCTTTGAATGATATTTTGGGTAATGTATAAAAGCCATGCGAAAGTGGCTAGCTTTTAATGTTAATGTTTGATGATATAGGTCTATCCTTGATGTGAGATGCGTGTATGTTTTGGTTGGAAAAATAAATGAGTATATGATATATGTGTACTTATATTTATATATGTTTCATGTTGAATAGGTAGGTTTTATGACTTATAACCTTGAAATGATTTGGGTTATAAGTAAATTCTGAGTAGAAATTAGTATTATGGTTGTTCGGTTATGAAATGAACTTATTGGAAGTGTATTTTTATAAAGTGTGGGTATGAAGATGAATAAATGTCTTGGCTTGCATGATATTAGATGGGATGGTCGAGTCTTATATTTAAGCTTCATAAATCTACGGGTTCTGGGATATCTTTGTCATGAATGGGAAAGTTGGTTAGAAGTATATGTGCATGCATTGTATGTTCGGATATACTATTTGAGTAGTTAGGCTCGGGTTAGTAATGCATGAAATTGTATGTTTAAATGTTATGAAACGAAATGAAAGAAATAGGATCGTATTATATGAAATTTGTATATGTGGTTGATCTAGTGATGGGTATGAAATGGTAAAGATGATAAGTTTATAATTCATGGTATAATGGACATTTTGAATTTAGTTGTATTGGTATAATTTATACATATGTAACTTGATACACATATGATAAACATTTGAATAACATATATTCGATGGTTCAATGGTTTGAAATGTACAAGTATAAATTAAATCTCTTTGAGTTTAATAAGTGTATGAATTGTGATAAATGGCTGTGATGATCTGATTTGAGGACGGTAATGCCTCATAACCCTAATCTGGTGGCGAATACGGGTTAAGGGTGTTACATTTGATTGGTATCAGAGCTTACAGGTTAGTCGATTCTAGGACTACCGTAGAGCATGAAAGTCTAGCTATACATGCCTTAGTTGTATATACGATAGTGTGGTGACTTCTGACATTTCAAACTGTGTTTTATATAGTAAATAGATTCCGATCCTGACAGAGCCGTAGCAGATGATGTAGAGAGCATAGCGCCTGATCGCGCACGCGGATCAGTGCCGGTAGATTCTCGACCAGTTTCGGGTAGCCATGAGGGAGAGGCTAAATAAGCCTTCTACCAGATGATGAATGAATGGTTTACCCAGTTTGTTCAAAATAACCCGGCTATACAACAACCTCTACCCCCGAATAATCCAACTCCGGTACCTTGAGCACCCCCGATGATAGATCCGATGAGATCTAGTAGGCTGTCCGTTGATAAAATCAGGAAATATGGGGCCAAAGAATTCAAAGCTAATAATGATGATGACGCAGAACGAGCTGAGATATGGCTTGATAACACTATTCGGGTACTTGATGAATTATCCTGTACTCCTGATGAATGCCTAAAGTGTGCTATATCGCTACTTCGGGACACTGCATATCATTGGTGGAATACATTAGTATCAGTGGTTCCGAAGGAAAAAGTGACTTGGGATTTCTTCCAGATCGAGTTCCGTAAGAAACATATCAGTCAAAGATATATCGATCAGAAACGAAAAGAATTTCTAGAACTAAAACAGGGTCGTATGACTGTGACGGAATATGAGCGGAAGTTTGTTAGATTGAGCCGTTATGCACGAGAGTGTATATCAACTGAAGCCATTATGTGCAAAAGATTTGAAGACGGTCTGCATGAGGACATAAAGTTGCTTGTTGGCATTCTTGAAATCAAAGAGTTCGTGGTACTAGTCGAATGAGCTTGCAAAGCTGAAGAGCTCAGAAAAGAGAAAAGAAAGGCTGAAATAGAAGCTAGAGACACTCATAAAAGATCATCGAGTAAGACTTTCCATTCAGTGCCTAAGAAGCTTAGAGATGACTTCAACCGACATAAAGCTACTTCAGACCTGTCTAGGCGAGATCGACCTCCAGTGAGTTCCCGAGCCACTTCGATGGCTAGTGTTGGTAATGTTCAGCAGAATCGGGCTGAGTGCAAGTATTGTGGAAAATGGCATTCTAAGAGTTGTAGATTCCGTGATCGGTCCTGCTTTAAATGTGGATCGTCGAACCATTTCATTCGAGAGTGCCCGATACTAGCCGAGCAAAATACAGCTCAGAACACTAAACCGAGCAGCGCGTCAGCACGGGACAGACCACCCAGACATTCAGGCAATGTAGGTGGCAGTCAGAGAGGGACAAAGGACATTGCAGTTCGATCAGAGGCTCGAGCTGTAGCTAGAGCTTATGCTATAAGAGCCAGAGAGGATGCTTCTTCCCTAGATGTTATTACCGGTACTTTCACACTTTATGATACTAATGTGATTGCATTGATTGATCCTGGTTCGACTCATTCATATGTGTGTGAAACTCTAGTATCCAGTAAGACTCTGCCAGTTGAGTCTACTGAGTTTGTAATCCGTGTGTCCAACCCTTTGGGTAGATGTGTTCTCGTTGATAAAGTGTGTAATGGTTGCTCGTTGATGATTCGGGATTCTTGTTTTCCAGCAGATTTAATGTTGTTGCCCTTCGACGAGTTTGATATAATTTTGGGAATGGATTGGTTAACTTTGCATGATGCAGTGGTGAATTGCAAAAGGAAGATCATTGATTTGAGATGTCAGAACGGTAAGATCATCCGAGTTGAATCTAGTGATTTAAATGGGTTACCTACAGTAATATCCTCGATGCTAGCCCGAAAGTATGTGAGAAAAGGATGCGAAGCTTATTTGGCCTATGTATTGGATAATAAAGTGTCTAAAAAATAGATTGAATCTGTACCGGTTGTATGTGAATACCCATATGTGTTTCCTGAAGAATTACCGGGTTTACCACCAGTACGAGAGATTGAGTTTGGCACTGAATTTGTACCGGGGACGACTCCGATTTCGATAGCTCCATATCGGATGGCCCCTACTGAGTTGAAAGAGTTGAAAGCACAGTTGCAAGAGTTGACAGATAGGGGCTTTGCACGACCGAGTTTCTCTCCTTGGGGTGCACCAGTTCTGTTTGTGAAAAAGAAAGACGAGACTATGCGAATGTGTATTGATTATCGGCAGCTGAATAAAGTGTCAATAAAGAATAAATACCCGTTACCTCAAATTGATGATTTGTTTGATTAGTTAAAAGGGGCTTCAATGTTCTCTAAGATAGATCTAAGATCGGGTTATTATCAGTTGCGAGTCAGAGATACAGATGTGCCAAAGACTGCATTCCGAACGAGGTACGGACATTTTGAGTTTCTGGTTATGCCTTTTGGACTTACTAATGCACATGCTATTTTTACGGATCTGATGAATCGGGTTTTCAGACAGTTTTTGGATCGGTTTGTAGTAGTGTTTATTGATGATATACTGATCTACTCCAAAGATGAAACCGAGCATGCCGAGCATTTGAGATTAGTGCTACAAACTTTGCGAGATCGACAGTTGTATGCAAAGTTTAGTAAGTGTGAGTTATGGATGAATGAAGTAAACTTCCTGGGTCATGTTGTTTCAGCGTCAGGTATTCGGGTTGATCCGAACAAAATATCGGCTATACTTGATTGGAAGCCACCAAAGAATGTTTCCGAAATTCAAAGCTTTCTGGGACTTGTGGGATACTATAGACAATTCGTCAAAGGTTTTTCCATGATAGCTACACCTTTGACAAAGCTACTACAGAAAGATGTCAAGTTCGAATGGTCGGAAAAGTGTCAGAAAAGTTTCGATCATTTGAAAGCCCTTTTAACCGAAGCTCCAGTGTTAGCTCAACCTGAATCGGGTAAAGAATTTATTATTTTCAGTGATGCTTCTTTGAATGGGTTGGGTTGCGTTTTGATGCAGGAAGTCAAAATCAGAGCCTACGCTTCGAGACAATTGAAGCCTCACGAAAGAAATTATCTGACTCATGATTTGGAACTAGCAGCCATTGTTTTCGCTTTAAAAATATGGCGTCATTACTTGTTCGGCGAAAAATGTCATGTTTATTCAAATCACAAAAGTCTGAAGTACTTAATGACTCAGAAAGGTTTGAACTTGAGACAACGCAGATGGTTAGAACTGTTGAAAGACTATGAACTAGTGATTGACTACCATCCGGGGAAAGCTAACGTTGTTGCAGATGCCTTAAGTTGAAAGTCATTGTTTGCTCTTCGTACGTTGAACGCACATATGGTTATGTCTGGTGATGGATTGATCATAACCGATTTGAAAGCAAGACCGATGTTTATTCAGCAAATTTGTGATGCACAAAGAATTGACAAAGACTTGATTGCTAGACGAGTTCAGTGTGAAAATGATGCAGAGTCAGAGTTTCGAATTGATGCAAATGATTGTTTGAACTTAAAAGGCCGAATATGTGTTCTGAAGAATGTGGATTTGATTCAGATGATTTTGAACGAGGCTCATAATAGTCAACTATCGATACATCCGGGTAGCACGAAAATGTATAATGTTCTATTGGTGGCCTGGCATGAAACGGGATATATCTGAATTTGTTTCAAAGTGCTTAATTTGTCAGCAAGTAAAAGCCGAGCATCAAGTGCCTTCCGGGTTACTTTAGCTGATCATGATACCTGAATGGAAATGGGATAGAATCACTATGGATTTTGTATCCGGTTTGCCTACGACACCGAGCAAGAAAGATGCAGTCTGGGTTATAGTGGATCGATTGACCAAATCAGCTCACTTTGTGCCAGTTCGTACAGACTATTCGCTGGATAAACTTGCTGAGTTGTATGTATCTCAAATTGTGAGATTACATGGTGTGCCGAGTTCCATTGTTTCAGACAGAGACCCAAGATTCACATCGCGGTTTTGGAAGAAGTTGCAAGATGCTTTAGGTACTAAACTCCACTTTAGCACAGCCTTTCATCTGCAGACAGACGGATAGTCTGAACGAACCATTCAGATACTTGAGGACATGTTGAGATGTTGCGTCCTTGAGTTTGAAGGTACGTGGGAAAGATACTTACCTTTGATTGAATTTGCTTATAATAACAGTTTTCAATCTAGTATCAAAATGGCACCATATGAAGCTCTTTATGGCCGCAAGGGTCGTACACCGTTGTACTGGACCGAACTCAGTGAAAATAAGATACACGGGGTTGATTTGATTAAGGAGGCGGAACAGAAAGTGGCTATAATCAGAGATAGTTTGAAAGCTGCCTCGGATCGTCAAAAGTCCTATGCTGATTCAAAGTGCAAAGACATAGAGTTTCAGGTCAGAGATCGGGTATTCTTGAAAGTTTCCCCGTGGAAGAAAGTACTCTGATTTGGTCGAAAAGGCAAACTAAGCCCGAGGTTTATTGAACCGTACAAGATCATCGAACGTATTGGGTCTGTTGCTTATAGATTGAAGTTGCCCTCTGAATTAGAAAAGATACACAACATATTCCATGTTTCGATGCTTCGAAAATATAGATCAGATCTGTCACATGTGATCGCTCCGTCAAAGATTGAAATCCGATCCGATATGACGTATGAGGAAGAACCGATCTGTATTTTAGCTCGGGAAATGAAAGAGTTGAGAAACAAGAGAATTCCATTAGTGAAAGTACTATGGAATCGGCACGGAGTTGAAGAGGCTACGTGGGAGCCTGAGGTTTCAATGAGGCAACAATATCCGACTTTATTTAACGGTAAGATTTTCGGGGACGAAAATCCCTAAGGGGGGAGAGTTGTAACAGATCGAATTTGACCCTAATCAGAATGGTGGTTTTGGGACCACGAGTCCGAGTCTGAGTAATATTTAATTATTATATTTTGTGTTTATTATATGTGAATTAATTTGTGTGAAAGTTTCGTAGAAAAATTTAATCGTTTGTGTGTTCAATTTAACAAAAAGGACTAAATCGCGTAAAGTGTAAAAGTTGCATACTATAGTGTAAAGTGCTAGAATGATGATGGCTTTTTAATATGAGGTATTAAATGGGTAAATAACCAATTTCTAAGTTAGTGGGTGGTAGGTATATGACAAGATTAACCTTAAGTTTTATATTATATAATTTTATGATATAAGGTTAAAATAGTAAATAAA
This sequence comes from Gossypium australe, assembly GCA_005393395.2. NCBI lineage: Eukaryota > Viridiplantae > Streptophyta > Magnoliopsida > Malvales > Malvaceae > Gossypium > Gossypium australe. Next base: position 43,563,070 of record CM016617.1, read on the forward strand.
TTAAAACCATATTATATGTTAATTAAAACATAAAAAAATGAACATGTTTACTCATCTTCTCTTGGCCGAATATTGAGGAAAGAAAGGGGAGCTAGGTTCTTTGAAATTTCAGCAACATTCAAGCCAAATTCAAGGTAAATTCTTAGTCGATTTTTGAAAATTTTTACGTTTTTGAGATCGTTGCTTCGAACAGTAGCTGACCCATGTTAGAATTTTTGAAACTAAGCATGCTTAATGTTCGGCCATTAACATGTTCATGTGGTTTTTGATGTTTGATGATTTTAAATTAAAGATATGTTAAAGATTAATATGTTTTGTATTGGAAATTTTGGTGAATTTGAGTATTTTGGGCTAAATTGCAAAAATAAATTTTTGAGGGGGCTAAAATGCAAAATAAATGAAAGAAATGAACTTGTAGGGTCCCTATGAATATTCGGCCCTTGAGTAGATTAGTGAAATTTTGTGTATTTTGTGTTTTATGCAAATAGGACTAAATTGTAAAAAGGTGAAACATTAGGGGCAAAATGGTAATTTTCCTGTTTATGTGTTTTGGGACTAAATTGAGATGAAATGTACTTGAATGAGCTAAATTTTAATGTGTTTAGATCAAGAACAAAGAAAATGGATTTGGATCGGGGAAAGACGAAGGTTATCGAATAGCCAGTTTACGTTGTCCGTCGATAGTCGAGGTAAGTCCTTATGCACTTATATGTTAAAGAGTAATTATGATCATGTTAAATGACGATATTTAAGGATTTTGACTATAAATTTATGCGTTAGCCGAATGTAAAGGTGTTAAATCAGATTGAATATATTTTGTTAATGTGATACGAATAAATATATATATATTCAACATGATGCGTGGATGTAATATGATGTATATGGTTTGGTTGTGATGTTAGCATTAACAAATATGTAATGAAGGGTTAATTATGTTGATATTCGGGCTTCGAGCCTAGCAGGCCTTGTGCCGGTGAGTTACTTCGGGCTTCAAGCCTAGCAGGCCTTGTGCCGGTGAGTTAATTCGGGCTTCGAGCCTAGCAGGCTTTGTGCCGATGAAATAGTTCGAGCTTATTGCCTAGCAGGCCTAATGCCGGTGTTTAACTTTGGACTTTGGGTCTAACAGTCCTAGTGCCAGTGTATAAGATTCGGACTAATATCTAGCAGGTTCTAAACCGGTGAGCTACCATTTCAAGCTTATTTCATGTGGTAATAAGGTCATGAGATAAATCATGTATGTTCAATCTTATAGAAGTGGAATTGTTAATTTGTTACAAGGTATGTATGATTTATATTCATGTACTATATGCACATGTATGTGTATGTTGCTATTAAGTAAATAGAATGATATGAGAAATGTGACATATAATCGAGTGGTAGGAAATGAAATACATGAACTATGCTAGGAGAAAATTTTTATATGGTAGCACATGTGGTTAAAGTTATTCGTATAAGTGAATAGATATGTATGATGATGCGCAAGGTATTTGTATATGTGCATAATATTTTGTATTACTACACCTTGGTAAATAAATGGTAGTTGACAGGTTAAGTGAGATAGAATATTCGGCTTTGATGAAATTTTAATTCAAGTCATGTTATTCAATGTCATGAATTGGTTGTTTAAATGTTTGGATAATTAAATGATATAATGTGGTTGCTTAAGACTTACTAAGCTAGTGAGCTTACTCTGTTTGTGTTTGTTATTCATTTTTTTTAGATTTCATTCAAGCTTCGAGCTCTGGGGATCGTCACCGAAGTCATTCACACTACCGACTCTTGTTGGTACCTATAATGTTTAGACTTTTTGGTTCTTAAGGCATGTATAAGCTAGCTAGTCTTTGAATGATATTTTGGGTAATGTATAAAAGCCATGCGAAAGTGGCTAGCTTTTAATGTTAATGTTTGATGATATAGGTCTATCCTTGATGTGAGATGCGTGTATGTTTTGGTTGGAAAAATAAATGAGTATATGATATATGTGTACTTATATTTATATATGTTTCATGCTGAATAGGTAGGTTTTATGACTTATAACCTTGAAAAGATTTGGGTTACAAGTAAATTCTGAGTAGAAATTAGTATTATGGTTGTTCGGTTATGAAATGAACTTATTGGAAGTGTATTTTTATAAAGTTTGGGTGTGAAGATGAATAAATGTCTCGGCTTGCATGATATTAGATGGGATGGTCGAGTCTTATATTTAAGCTTCATAAATCTACGGGTTCTGGGATATCGTTGTCATGAATGGGAAAGTTGTTAGAAGTATATGTGCATGCATTGTATGTTCGGATATACTATTTGAGTAGTTAGGTTCGGGTTAGGAATGCATGAAATTGTATGTTTAAATGTTATGAAACGAAATGAAAGAAATAGGATCGTATTATATGAAATTTGTATATGTGGTTGATCTAGTGATGGGTATGAAATGGTAAAGATGATAAGTTTATAATTCATGGTATAATGGACATTTTGAATTTAGTTGTATTGGTATAATTTATACATATGTAACTTGATACACATGTGATAAACATTTGAATAACATATATTCGATGATTCAATGGTTTGAAATGTACAAGTATAAATTAAATCTCTTTGAGTTTAATAAGTGTATGAATTGTGATAAATGGCTGTGATGATCTGAGTTAAGTCCGGTAATGCCTCATAACCCTAATTCGACGACGGATACAGGTTAAAGGTGTTACATTAATGCCCACACGGTCAGCCCCATGGACGTGTTGATTAGCCGTGTGTTCCCTTGTGAGCTAGGTTTACAAGTCAGTATGCTTAGTAGTAAACACACGGGCAGAGACACGACCGTGTGTCTGAGCTGTGTGGAAGGCACAACCTTAGACATGGGCGTGTGCCCAGGCCGTGTGAAGTCTGCACCTGAAGTTAGGAATTTAATTCAACACACGGTCTAAGGACACGAGCGTGTGTCTGGCCGTGTGAAATAGGTCAGTGTCGACCATGGGCGAAGAACATGGGCATGTCTCAAGGGCACACGGGCGTATCCCTTGAACAACACGGGTGTGTGACCCTATTTGGATAAAAATTTTCTTTGCGCGTAAAAGTTCTCTGTTTAATTCTGAAACCTTTCGGAAGTATGTTTAGGGCCTCGTAAGCCTAGAATGAGTAGGTTATGAGTTCAAATGAAAAGTTTCTAAGCTGCAGCGAAATTTTATAGCTTGATGTGTTATGTTTAAGCAAGTTAAGTTAGGTAATGCCTTATATCCAGTTCTGGCTTCAAACATGGGTAAGGGGTGCTACATTTATTTGTATCAGAATTACGGTTTAGTTGACTCTAGGACTAACGTAGCGTAAGAATGAGTCTAGCTATATATGCCATACGTAAAAGAACTTGTGTAATGATAGTGTGACAGCTCCAGACATTTTAAATTGTGTCTTGATATAGTAAATGGATCCCGATCCGTACCGAACTTCAACCGATGATGCTGCAAGTAATGCGTTAGCTCCCGCGCAAAGGACCGCACCAGTAGATAGTAGGCCCGTAAGGCTGAAGAATTTGTAGTGTTAGTGGACAGAGCCTGTAAGGCTGAAGAATTGGCTAAAGAGACAAGAAGAGCTGAGATTGAGTCCCATGACTCGAGAAAAAGGCAATTGAGTAAGTCATACCAATCTTTATCTAAGAAATCGAGGGATTTTGCTACTTGACCAACCACTTCAGTCGGGTTTTCAAATCGAAGTAAGGGCAAACAATTTTCGGGGTCTAAAGAGTAGACCACATCAGTTGCTAGTGTTGGCAATAATCGACCGAGTAGATCGGAATACCAGTGGTGTGGCAGGCGTCATTCTGGTGAGTGCCAAACAAATGAGAAGGCTTGTTTTAGATATGGGTCTTTAGACCATTTTATCAGAGATTGCCCCGAGGTAGACGAGAAAGAGAAGTCCCAGAATACAAGACCGGGAAGTATTGCTAGAGGAAGACCACAAAGAAACCCGGGAAATGAAATGGGTAGCAAGAATTTATCTAAAGAGCAGACTGTAAGAGTTGAGGGCAGAGCACCGACAAGAACATATGCCATTCGTGCTTGTAAAAAAACATCTTCCTCTGACTTGATCACGGGTACATTTTCTCTCTATAATACCCATGTTATAGCTTTAATTCATCCAGGATCTACCCACTCATACATATGCATGAAATTAGTCTCTAGCATGAGCATGCCTATAGAGTCTACTAAAATTGTAATAAGAGTGTCTAATCCTCTAGCCAAGTATGTGTTGGTTGATAGAGTATGCAAAGTTTGTCCTTTGATCATTGCTTTCCAGTTGATCTTATGTTATTGCCGTTTGACGAGTTTGATGTCATCCTTGGGATGGATTGGTTAGCTACTCACGATGTGATAGTAAATTGTCGGAGAAAGTTTATTGAGTTAAAATGTGAAAATGGGGATCTTATTCGTGTTGAATCAAACGAGCAAGACAGATCACCAGTAGTGATATCATCTTTGTTGACTCTGAAGTATTTAAGAAAAAGGTACGAAGCATGTGATGAATTCTAAAGAGACTGAGTTGAGAATTGAATCGGTACCCATAGTATGCGAATATCCAGATGTTTTCCTAGAGGAATTGCCAGGGTTACCTCCGGTTAGAGAGATTGAATTTGAGATTGAGTTAGCTCTAGGTACTGCCCCCATTTCTATTGCTCCATATAGAATGGCTCCAACCGAGCTAAAAGAGTTGAAAGCACAGTTGCAAGAACTAACGGGTAAAGGTTTCGCAAGGCTGAGTTTTTCTCTGTGGGGTGCTCCCGTTTTATTCGTGAATAAGAAAGATGGTTCTATGAGATTATGCATAGATTATCGGCAACTTAACAAGGTAACTGAGAAGAACAAGTACTCGTTGCCGAGAATCGATGATTTATTTGATCAATTGAAGGGAGCCACGGTATTTTCCAAGATAGATTTGAGGTCAAGGTACTATCAGCTGAGAGTCAAAGACTCGGATGTACCGAAAACCGCATTTAGGATTAGGTATGGCCATTATGAATTTTTGGTCATGCCTTTTGGTCTAACGAATACCCGTGCCGTATTCATGGACCTGATGAATCGCATTTTTTAGCCATACTTGGATAAGTTTGTCGTGGTCTTCATCGATGATATACTAATCTACTCTCGGTATGAGAACGAACATGCAGAGCATTTGAGTAAGGTACTGCAAATTTTGAGAGATAAACAATTGTATACCAAGTTTAGCAAGAGTGAATTTTGGTTTAAGGAAGTAGGATTTTTGGGGCACATTGTCTCGGGAGATGGAATTAGAGTCGACTCGAGTAAGATTTCAGCAATTGGGTATTGGAAACCGCCAAGGAGCGTAACTGAAGTAAGGTGTTTTCTAGGCCTAGCCGGCTATTATAGGCATTTTGTCAAGGGGTTTTCCATGATAGCTACTCCGATGACGATACTATTGCAAAAATATGTAAAGTTTGATTGGACAGAAAAGTGCCAACAGAGTTTTGAGAAACTAAAAGCATTGTTGACTGAGGCTCCTGTTTTGGTACAACCCGAACCGGGAAGAGAATTTGTGGTTTATAGTGATGCATCTATGAATGGATTGGGTTGTGTACTTATGCAAGACGGCAAGGTAATAGCATATGCCTCCAGACAGTTAAAGTCGCATGAAAATAATTACCCGACTCACAATTTGGAGTTAGCCGTGATTGTATTTGCATTGAAGATATGGAGACACCATTTGTATGGTGAAAAGTGTCGGATATTCAATTACCATAAAAGCCTAAAATACTTTATGACTCAAAAGGAGTTGAATTTGAGGCAACGAAGATGGATGGAGTTGATCAAGGATTATGACTTAGTAATTGACTACCACCCGGGAAAGGCAAACGTGGTCGCGATGCTTTGAGCAGAAAATCATTGTTTGCGCTGAGAGCCATGAATACATGAATGGCTTTGTTAGATGATGGTTCTATTCTAGCCGAGCTAAGGGCTAGACCATTATTTCTCCAAGAGATTTGTGAAGCTCAGAGTGACGACAGTAACTTACAAGCCAAAAGAAATTTATGTGAGTCAAATGTTGAGTCAGACTTTCGGGTAAGTCTTGACAGATGTTTAATGTTTCAAGATAGGGTCTGTGTACCCAGAAATGATGAGCTTATTCAAAAGATTTTGCGTGAAGCACATAGCGGATGTTTAACTTGCACCCAGGCAGCACAAAGATGTACAATGATTTGAGGAAGTGGTATTGGTGGCCCAGTATGAAGAAAGACATTTCCGAGTTTGTATCGAGATGCCTAATTTGCCAGCAAGTGAAGGCTAAACACCAAGTACCTTCAGGTCTACTTCAGCCCATTATGGTTCCTGAGTGGAAGTGGGGCCGTATTACCATGGACTTTGTGACGGGTTTACTGTTGACGTCGAAAAAGAAAGATGTCGTGTGGGTTGTAGTAGATAGACTCACGAAGTCGGCCCATTTCATACCTGTATGAGTTGATTTTTCTCTTGATAAATTGGCGGATTTGTACGTGTCAGGGATAGTAAGACTTCATGGTGAACCGTTGTCGATTATTTCGGATAGAGATCTGAGATTCACGTCACAGTTTTGGAAAAAGTTGCAAGAGGCCTTAGGCACAAAATTGTATTTTAGTACAGCTTTCCGTCTGCAAACCGACGGGTAGTCGAAAAGAGTAATTTAGATACTCGAAGACATGCTTCGATGTTGTGTTTTGGAATTCCAAGGTAATTGGGAGAAATACTTACCGTTGGTGGAATTTGCCTACAACAATAGTTTTCAGTCAAGTTTGAAAATGGCGCCTTATTAAGCATTGTATGGGCGTAAATGTCGAACGCCCTTATATTGGACAGAACTCAGAAAGAATCAAATTCACGGGGTTGATTTGGTTAGGGAAATTGAAGAGAAAGTAAAGGTGATAGCGAGTGTTTGAAAGCGGCCTCAGATAGACAAAAGTCCTATTCAGATTTAAAAAGGAAAGAGGTTGAGTTTCAGGTCAGTGATAAAGTGTTTCTGAAAGTATCACCATGGAGGAAAGTCCTCAGATTTGGCCAGAAGGGCAAATTAAGTCCGCGTTTTATCGGACCTTATGAAGTTACCGAGAGGATAAGACCAGTAGCTTATCGGTTGGCCTTGCTACCCGAACTAGAAAAGATTCACGATGTCTTCCATGTGTCCATGTTGCGTTGATACCGTTCGGACCCTACACATGTGATAGTACCAATAGAGGTAGAAATTCAACCGGACTTAACTTATGACGAAGAACCAGTTAAGATTTTGGCACGAGAGATCAAACAGTTAATAAACAAAAGTATAGCTCTTGTTAAAGTGCTATGGCAGAGACATGGAATAGAAGAGGCTACATGGGAGCCAAAAGAAGCAATGAGAAACCAATATCCCAACCTTTTCACCGGTAAGATTTTTATGGACGAAAATTCTTAAGGAGGAGAATTATAACAGCCCAATTTAGGGGCTAATCGAAACAGTGATCTTGGAATCACTAATTCGAGGTTAGAGAAAATTATTTTCATGATATTTTATGAGTTAGAGCATGATTATAAGTGCATGAAAATTTTGGTGCTTTAATTTTAGCAATTTCAAGCTTAATCGCGAAAAAGGACTAAATCGCATAAAGTGCAAAAGTTCTATTTTATAAGCTAAAGGTGCCTAATAGCCATAGAATATTAAATTGAGGTCTCTAAAGTGCAATTAGACCCCTAAGAATAAGGTGGTCAGCCATAGGAGACAAGAATTGACAAATTGGTCAAAGTTGGTAAAAGTTGGTGACTAAATTGACTTGTATTAATAAAATAAAGAAAGAAAAGATATCATCTTTTCTCTCCATCTTCCTCCACCGAAAATAGCAAGCAAAATAGGGTTTTGAAAGCTCAAAATTTCAGCAAACTCATCTCCATTCAAGTAAGTGATTTTAATGGTTTTTCTTGAAGATAGTTATACTTTTAGAACCCCTAGAGCTTAAGCTTTCTAATGAGGGGACTATCTTGCAATATGGTGAAAAGATTAGAGTTTTGCCATGAGAGCTTTCATTGTTATTTGCTGCATTTTTATGGAAGAAAATGAGTCATAGTTGCTAGATAAACAACTTTTGTGAAAGGTGTTACTATAAAAACACCTAAATGAACCTTTTTGTAAAGGTTGTAAAATTTGTAGTAAATGTGTGAAATGTTGGGTTTTGAAGATATCCATTAGAGGAATAAATGTTCAGCTAGGCTCATTAAAGGTAGAAATTTGATTAGAATTGATTTCTGAGCCTAGGGGTAAAATGGCCATTTTGCCAAAGTGTAAGGTCAAAATGGTAATTTTGCCAAAACATGATTATTAAAATGCTTTTATTAATGTGATGATTAAAATGAGCTAATTTGCTATTATAGAGCAAGAAGAGCCAAGAATCATCCCCGATCGGGGAAAGAACAAAATATCAGACTAGACCGACGATCTAGCTTATTTTGAAATCGAGGTAAGTTTGTATGTGATAAATTCAACATTTATGCTAGCTTGTTTGAGAATGGTTGGTATTATAATGATATATGATATTCTATGGAATTGAATATTAGTGTTGAATGAGAAAGATGATAAATGTTGAGATATTGAAGTCCCAGTGGGACTATAATAAGTGTGAGAATACTAAAATCAAGACATGAGATGGATAAGGTCCCGTGTAAGACCATGTCCGGGACATGGCCTCAGCACCGAATTGAGATCCTGTATAAGACCATATCCGAGATATGGCTTTGGTATTAAGTATGAGAATCATATAGAACCATATTCGGGATATGGCATCGATACTTGAGGTGAGATTTCGTATAAGACCATATCCGGGATATGGCATCGGCACTCAGAGGTGACCCCATGTAAGACCACGTCCTGGATGTGGAATTGGTTTCGTGTTTATACTAATAATTATGAATATGCATCTTTGAGCATCCCTAGTGATTTATCGGGATGGATAGATCAGCTTAGAAATAGAAACGAGAATTTTATTAAAGATATGTGATTGAGTTAACACAGGTACCCGTGAGTAATTCACGAAGAAGCATTTACGATATGTGGCATGGTATGTGCTAAATAAGGGTAAGTATGAGTAAGTATGGCAAGAAACCTATAACTTTGTGTATGGTTAATTAATGCCATGGATGGATTTTATCATGAGCTTATGGTTGCTATTTATTCCCATGCAAACTTACTAAGCTTTATGCTTACCCCTTTCATTGCCCTTTTCCTTGTAGTATTGCAAAGTTAGCTGAGAATTCGCAGACGTCAGAGTTGGATATCACACTATCGACCACTCTTTGGGTATAGCCAAATTAGACTTATTTTGAGTATGGCATGTATAGGACTTGAATGTTTTGGTTACGTCTTATTTGCAAGCCAAATGTGTTGGCTACTAATGTTACTTCAATTCATTTTGTAAATGGTCATTAAAGTTGGGCCAATACTTGACTAGTTCTTATATATATATATATATATATATATATATATATATATATTCATTGATGATAAATCATGAAGTGTATGCTTGTGTGGATGCTTGAATTGAGTTGGTATAAGTATGGTTGCTATGTAGGGTGGCATTTGGCTTGGAATATAGCCTTTTTAATGCCCACACGGGTAGACACACAGGCGTGTGTCTAGGCCGTGTGAGACACACGGTCAGCCCCATGGGCGTGTTGATCGGCCGTGTGTTCCCTTGGGAGCTAGGTTTACAAGTCAGTATGCTTAGTAGTAAACACACGGGCAGAGACATGGCCGTGTGTCTCAGCAGTGTGGAAGGCACGACCTTAGACATGGGTGTGTGTTCAGGCCGTGTGAAGTCTGCACCTAAAGTTAGGAATTTAATTCAACACACCGTTTAAGGACACGAGCGTGTGTCTGGCCGTGTGAAATAAGTCAGTGTCGACCACGGGCGAAGAACATAGGCATGTCCTAGGGGCACATGGGCATGTCCCTTGAACAATACGGGCGTATGGCCCTGTTTGGATAAAAATTTTCTAAGCGCGTAAAAGTTCTCGATTTAATTTTGAAATCTCCCGGAAGTATGTTTAGGGCCTCATAAGCCTAAAATGAGCAGGTTATGAGTTTAAATGAAAAGTTTCTAAGCTGCAGCGAAATTTTATAGCCTGATGTGTTATGTTTAAGCAAGTTAAGTTAGGTAAGCCTCATATCTGATTCCGGCTTCGAACATGGGTAAGGGGTGTTACATAGTGATTGAATAGTGGTGGAGCTGTCCTTGATGATCTGAGTTCGAATCCCTTCCCTCTCATTAATTTCTATTTGGTGCAAATTTGTTTTAAACCCTTAACAAATGTCATCCCTTGTTTTTAAATATTTTCTGATAAAATGATAACAAACAAGTGCGTAATCAAGTGGTTAAGTGCTTAGTTAGTTTCTTAAAGGACCTAGGTTCAAGTCTCCTCATTAGTATCCTTTATATTATTTTTTTTGCAATTATTCCCATGTGCTTAATGTTCCATGTTGTCCACCCCATACATGCCATACTTAGGAGATTTTTTCCATCTTTTGAGTCAAACTATAACAACCCGTTTTTTAGTGAAATCAGAACAGTGGTTTCAGGACCACAAATTTGTTGTAGAAATATTTATTTTATTATTATTTTAATGTCTACAGCATGTTAGTATCATCTTATAAAAATATCGTTAAGAAATTTTACCGTTTGCATGCTTAATTTGATAAAAGGACTAAATCGCATAAAGTGCAAAAGTAGTGTTCTTGTAGCTAAAGGTATTAAATAGCTATAGAACCTTAAAGTATGAGTCTTTATGTGTTAATTAGACCATTAATGAAGTTAGTGGATGTATATGGCTTGGTACCCCGAATTTTGGGCCTAGAAGTATTGGGCCCTTGTGTATGGATCAGTAAGGAGGCTGTACATAAGTATTTAATTGTACAAGGAAATGACACAATTAAATGTCTGCTCAAGTGGTTAAGGGTCCTAAAAAGTGTTGGAGATGTCCTGGGTTCAAACCTAGGCTTTAGTAAAAATTTTGGTTTTAAGTGGATAAAACCCTAAATGCTTGGATGTAGGCCTTTTAAATTATTGTGTCAAAAAAATGACATAAGGAAGCATGTGGTCTAGTGGTTGTGGCGTCATTAAGGTTGCAAGGGAGCTTGGGTTCAAGTCTTGGCTCTTGCAATTTATTTTGGTTTTTCTTTTAAAGGAACCTAGACCTTGGCCTTTAGACCTCTTAATTAATTGAAGGTAAAATGTGGCACAAAGAACCTGTTGGTGCAGTGGTGGTGGGCGCTACATGTGTGGCAAGGAGTCTGAGGTTCAAGGCTTGGCATGCGCAATTGTATGTTTATTTCGCTGCTTATGCTGGCGAGGTGTTGGAACTGGACTGGAACTCTGTGGTTGAATTGGTCATAAGAATTTGAATTGAATTTGAATGGGGAGTTGGAGTAAATCAAGGAGAAAATTTGGTGGAGTTTTTGAAGGATTTTGAAATGGGAGAAGTTGGAGTCGATTTGTAACACCCCCATACCGGACCCAAACGTTATGGCCGAATCTAGGAATGTCACCTCAAAGGAACAATTCAAAATGATTTTACTAAGTTACAATTTGTGAGACCCAAAGCCCAATAGGCCCAATTATTCTAGGCCCAAATTCGGGGTGTTACAATTCTACCCCTTAAAGAAATTTCGTCCTCGAAATTTCCAACTGACTGTTAATCGCACCGTTCAAGTCACACCACCATGCTTTCGCTGCGCACTCTGATTTTAATAACACTAACACACTTTAACCTCCTCCAGTACATTCCTTACTAGCTGCGTCAACACATCGGTAACGAATTTTGGGTTATCGCTACTCGAGGTTGGTGGCCTCACTCTGACCTCAAAATATTTACCAAAAGCTGAAGCCTTACTTTAACCTTACCGTGTGCCACCGGGTTCTAATAACCCTTCTTTAGCTACTAATCACGAGTATCCCCTAGATCTGCACTCACACATACACCATCAAACTTCGAGTGACTCATAATCCGCACAAGTCACCCTTATAGACCATACTCACATTCGGCCATTTACTTAAACCATAATCGAGCTGAGTACACTTACACTTTGCTAATGATCCTTACCACGCTTGCGATCTCTGAACCTTACCCTTGTTAATACAAGATTAACGACAATGAGAAGTTAGATAGCCCTTCGGCTTTTAACAAAACACACTAAGGGGTTAACTGAACACTTACCGAATCCACTTTTGATCCTGCAGCCTAGATAGCTACTGAACGAGATTCAGCTTTTAAACTTGACGATAGTAGATAACAATCGATTTGTGATGGAGGAAAACAACAAAAATTTGGCACTAATAGGGATTTCGGCAAGAGAAGATGATGATACTTCGGCAATAAAGAGTTTGGCTATGAGAGAATTCGGCAAAAAGGGATTCGGCTATAGGAGATTTTGGCAACAAGGCAAGGTATTTTCGGTTGTGGAAAAAAAGGTTTCGGTAAGGAAAAGAAAAAGAATGGAAAATTCGGCATTACCTAGGTCCCTAGATTCGACACACACACATTTATATAGCCTATAGCCGAAACTTAGCCACCCCTAAATTCCAATTCGGCACCACTTCATCCACTACTCATCTCCTAATTTTTCTCCATGATATCTCCCTTATCCTTCTCCTAAATTCTCTCTATTGATCACTTCTCCTTAGAGTCCCTCTACAAGCCACTTCCAGCCTTCTAGAAGCCTAAAATTAAACTCCAAAATAAAGCTAAGCTAGCACTTGGACCTCAGACCTTCCTGCATGCATATGTCGCCACCTCTCTACACCTTAGTGGCGTCACATAGCCACTTCACCACAGGCTTTTTTGTGCCATTTTTCACTTATTTTTATTTAAAAGCCCACTACTCACAACCCTGATTCTTTAATTAATTAAATTAAGAATCCTCCACCATAAAACTCAAACCCATAGCTTCTCCAACACACCTCTACACTCCAAATTCATTAAACCTTTAAAGCCGTCACGTCATTTTCTTGCTCACTTAAAAATTTTATGAGACCCAAAGCCCGATAGACCCAATTCTTCTAGGCCCAAATTCGGGGAGTTACACGATTAGGGGGAGTTTTGTTTAGGCAAATTTGGCTAGGGAGTGCATTTGGTGCATTTTCGTCAATTACTTTCTTCTATGCCGATTTGTTTTAATTTCTTTCTTCTATCTATAGTGCCAAATATTGCCATAGACCTTTTTTGTTTCTCCCGTTTCGGTTTTCTTTATTCTCTTCTCCCTGTTTCCTATTCTTCTTAATGTGAGCCAAATTCAACCTCTCATTCTCTGCCTTCATTATTTTTCCCTTCTCTATCGATCAAACGTTTCAACCTACAAGCATTTTGACGAATCAATTGCAATACCACTCGTGCATCTTTTTGTTTGGTCCCTGCTGTTCTTCTCTAGCAATTGACCATTTCCTTTCTTCCTCTTTTGCACCAGCATCTGTCGAAAGCTCTTTTCTTCTCTCTGTTTTTACAAGTTCCGGCCAACTCTCTTCTTGCCTATTGAATCTTTCAGCTGAACCTACCCCCTAGTCTTGGGACTTTTCCTCTTCTTCAGTTTGTGATCGAAAGCTCTCCCCTCTCTGTTTCGATTCTGCAATAGCTCTGTTAATCGGTAAGTCTCTCAGTTGCTTTCAGTACTCTCTTTTACTGTTTAAGCCAAATGGTGCGATCCCTTATAAACGCTTCCTCTCCTGTGTATGTCCTTTCGGGTTCTAGAACTTCCGATGGGTAAAGAGGGTGCTAGTAATAAAGTGATGGCAAAGGTACCGACTGAGGTTGAGCATGTAGCCTCTACTCTCAAGTTTAAGAAGCGTACGGTGTCAGCTATTCAGGACTTTCCGCCAGGATGCGGAAGGGTGGCTGCACCAAACTCTGGTTCGAGTCGGCTAATCACAGTCGACCGATCTAGTCAAGGCAAGTGGTAGTCGACCTCTCGATTAAATGGTTGTTAAGAGTTTTTCTAACACTATTTGATAAGTGATTAACTGAATGCTATGTTTGAATATAGGTTCTGACAATCATGAATTTTTAGTACTCTACGTGATTAGGTGTGTAGCAGTACCCTATATTCGATAGTCAGCGAGAAAGCCGATAAAGTGTGTATATTTGTATGCGGTATTCGATGATAGGCTGAAAAGCCGAAAGTATGTGTTGTTTACCCTGCTATGACTGTAGATCGGCAAAATGCCAAAAAGTCAAAAATATGGCTTATGATGCCACACGAGCGTGCGATCGTGCGTGTGGTGAGCCGAGCCCACGAACATGGGCGTTAGTCTATAGAAGCCACCATGAGCACCCTCGTGGTCTTGGGCTGTTCTAGGCCTCGTTGGGCCGAAATAGGTTGTGTGGGCCCAGTGGGCTTGTAGGCCCACATGTATGTGATGTGGTAAGTGGTGTTTGGACTGTGACGTTTGCATAACTGTGGCTGTTTCTGGGTCAAATGGGCCACACTAGTGTGTAGGCCCATTTGGGCCGAGTAATGAGCCTTAGGCCCATTTACACCGTTGGGACTGTTTAGGTTACTTAAGTCGCTCGAGGCGACGGTGGACCTTCTGTCGGGTCACTGAGACCCCAATTTGTAAAATTATCAAAATACCCCCGATTTGTGAAATTATCAAAATACCCTTAGATTTGTGAAAATTACCGAAATACCCCGATTTGTGAAATTACCAAAATATCCCTAATTTATGAAATTATCGAAATACCCTCAGATTGTGAAATTATCAAAATACCTCGATTTGTAAAATTATCGAAATACCCCCGATTTGTGAAATTACTGAAATACCCTCGAATTGTGAAATTACTGAAATATCCTCGATTTTTGAAATTATTGAAATACCCCCAATTTGTGAAATTATCGAGATACCCTTCATTTGTAAAATTACCAAAATACCCTCGATTTGTGAAATTACTGAAATATCCCCAATTTGTGAAATTACCGAAATACCCCGGTTTGCAAAATTACCTAAATGCCCCTAGAGGGTAAATAACTGTTTTGCCCTTGTGGGTAAATGACTGACTTAGATTATGAATTTCACTGGGATTGTATGACTGTGTATTAACTGACTTGATGGTGGTTGTATGACTGATATGCTTTGAATATATGTCTAAATGATTGTTATTGAGCATGGCCATTTTGCATACACGTGTAATGATTGAGCATGACATACACGACATATTGCAAGGGGTTGGGACATTGATACTGAGGAAGTTCCGATAGGGTCGCACGGGTCGCATAAGACGACTATGGATCCAGTATTGATCTGTTAAGGTCGCACGGGCCGCGTGAGATGACTGTGGACCAACGGACAGCTTAAACCCGCGTAATTTGATTTTGGCTCTGTGCCAACCTAAATATGGCTCTGTGCCATCTTGATTATGGCTTTGTGCCAATCGTATTTACCCGTGGCTATGTGCTTAACATATATACTGATGACTCTATGTCGATCATAATTACCCATGGCTGTGTGCCAATTATATTACTATCGCTGATGGCTATGTGCCAAACTTATTACAGTTATCGATAGCTTTGTGCCATCCTGATTATGGCTCTGTGCCATCCTGATTATGGTTTATAACCATTCTATTTATGGCTTTTAGCCATTCTGTCTATGGCACCGAGCCGTTCTATTGACTTAGTGCCGCAACCGGTGCTAAGCTTGGTGTGTTGGCTGGGTGGGTCGATTTTATCCCCACATGGTATGTTGGTTGGTACGGATGGTGTGTTGGCTGGATCGGAGTGGGAGGCATCCTCATACTGTTGCATATCTGTTCATGAGATCTGTCACTTACTAGGCTTAGGCCACTTGTTCTGTTATTGGTTTGGGCTAGGCCCAATTGATTCTGTTATGGGCTGTGACCCAAATAATATTGTAATGGGCTTGGCCCACGTATGCTCTAAACTGGACTGTACTGTTACTGTTAAAGGGCTTTGGCCTAGACTGTTTTAGTTTCTATTTCTGTATACTGACTGTTACTCTAGTAAGAGGATTATGCACTGAGTTTTCGTAAACTCACCCTGCTTTTAATCGTGCAGGTAATCCCCAGCGTTAGGAGGATCGATGCTGTGAGGGACTCAGAGGTGACCACATGACTGGGGTTGTTATACTTTGGATTTTATATATGTTTTAAATTCCATTTGGGTTTTAATTTCTGTAATAAGGCCTCTTTGGATTTAATTCTAAATTTGAGATTTTGTTACGTTTTATATTTGTTAGACGTAGACGAGTTTTCAACCCAATTACTATTTTTAAAAACATACGTTTTAAACTTCTTTATCTTAAATTAGCTTTTGCAACTAAAAGATATTTTCAACGAAGTTAATAACGTTTTTAAAAGTGATTAACTTTTCAATGAACTACGTTTTGAAATTGAACAAACACAAACTGAGTCTTTAGTTTTTACATATTAAAGAGGGTTTTCAATGAAAACATGATTTTCGAAAAATACTTCAATGTGACACGCCAGCTTCAAGCCTAACTTCTGGGCCGGGTTTGGGGTGTTACAATTAGTAAAAATTTTAATGTTATAATGGTAATTCGGTAAATAATGATAAATAAAATAAAACAAAATCAAGTTATCATTTTTTTACTCTTTCTTCAACTGAATATTCAAAGAAAAAGAAGCCATGGAAGCTTGCTAGGTTCGGCCATGGAGTTTTTGTGTGCATGGTATGTATTTTAGTTTCGTTTAAGGATCGTTGTAGCTTAATCTAGCTAGCCAAGGGACTAATTCATAAAACTATTAAAAGGTTAGGGGTTTTCCATGAATGTGTATGAGTTTTGATGTTTTATGGAAGAAAATGCTTAGTTGTTGATAGATAAACAACTTTTGTCAAGTGTTTTTTGATGAAATTCTCAAATAGGGATTAAATTGAAAATTAGAAAATATACATGGTGAAATTGTGAAATAAATGGAATGTATGGATTGCTAGGGACCTATATGAAATTTGGCTATAGCGGGTTAAGGGTGAACTGCATGATTCATTTTATGAGGTAGGGACTAAATTGAAATGAAATCAAAATTATAAGGGCAAAAATGTAATTTTGCTAAAATATAAGTTTGGGTTAAGTTGAATAAAATAAGTATTGAATTGAGCTGAAGTTATTTGTTTAGATCAAGACAAAACCTCATATAGCTTTAGGTCGGGGCAAAGATAAAGTTTTGGAATAATCGTCTGCGTATCCATGTTTAATCGTCTAGGTAAGTTCGTGTAATTATATTGTATTTATGTGCTTTTAATTGAATTATACATGTATTGTGTACTGCCATATATATACCAATTGCATATCCAACGATGTTATGTCGACTTCCAAGCCCTGTTTGAACCTTTGGAATTCATAGGATACAAATGAAATGTCATTAGGGTTTACATGATTCAGGTGATGGTCTTGAACGTCCTACCGATGGTTGAGGTCCGATATGTGTTGTGGATACTCTATAGCTCGTATGACCAACATCATGTAGCTACATTTCGACCCATAGCTCGTGTAAGCATACATGTACAAGAATTGACGGATTACAGTTATCTGAGTTAGCACACTTTGTGTGAGTTATCCCGAGTATCCAACGATATTCTAAATGGTTCAACGGGCATTATTCGGAAAGGAAATGGTAAGAGAATGATATGAGTTATGACATGTTCAAATGTGAATATCCTTGATATGGTAATACATGGAAATTATATAGGTTGAGATGAGTAATAAACTCAAGTGATACATGTTGAGAATAAATTTTTATTCATGTTATGTGCTTATGATTTGTATCATGTATGCTAACACGTTTGGTGTGGATGCTTCACACGGCCTGGGCACATGCCCATGTCCTATGGCCGTGTCTCTCACACGACCGAGACACATGACCGTGTCTCGTGCCCGTGTGTTTACTACTGCACTTCTGTTTCTCAAAACTAAAGTGTAGGGGACACATGGCTAGAACACATGCCCGTGGGGCAGACCGTGTGTCACACACGACCTAGACAGACGTCTATGTGGACAAATACAAGGCTATTTTCCAAGCCATTTGGTCACCCTTACTTGCACACATTCACACAACATCACATGGAACAAATCATGGCATATAAATGCCTTAAAAAAACTATAATCAAGCAATAACGTATCATTTTTATATCATCATCTATCAAGCAAACATAAACCACATCACCAAACATTGACATATGCACATACATACTTATATGGGCTTACAACCATTTAGCCAATATAAGCCAAATTGCATGGCTACAAATTACCTCCAACCTTTAGCTATCACAAGCTAATACATTTAGCCAAATCATAATGACTCATACACCAAATTACTAAGTCCCTATACATGCCATAAACTCACAGGGGTTTGCATTCACCTATACCCAGCATGATAGCTTGATAGTGTGATAGCATCTCCGACGATCTCCAACCCGAGCTAGCTTAATAACCCTATAGGACATGAGAAAGGAAGGGGAATAAGCTACAGAGCTTAGTAAGTTCATATGCAAATAATAAGCATCAATAGACATACATTTGTCATACAACTAACATAACATAACACAACATAAACGTCGTTAAATCTTCACAGGCATAAATTACACAATCACAATGCTTACCCCCTTCAATTTATAAGCCTAATTTATTATATCTTAACATTTGCCAAACATTTGTAATATCTCCAATATAACATACCATAATAATCACTAATAAATCATTTCAATCCTCATAATAACATGCACATTAATTATGCGTATTCATACTTTCAAGCTCAGAGCTTAACATCTTTCAATGATTTAACTCTTAACTTCTCATACATTCATAGCCATTTTAATATGAAATTATGCAAATCTTTCCTTTTTCACTCATAACCGATAAATCACAATTCAAATGAAAAACATTTACTACCTCACCAATCGATTTGGCCCTAAAGCCTTACACATGCTCGTCATGTAACATCCCGATTTAGGGCCTAGTTGGAATAGTGGTGCGAGACCACAGATCCGAAGTAGAAATATATGTTTTAATGATTTTTATAAGGCTTATGAGATGCTTGTATGGTTGTGTGAAAATTTCATGAAGAAATTTTGTTAATTAGTGAATAAATTGTCCATTAGGACTAAATTGCAAAGATTAAAAAATATGAGATTCTAGAAGATTTAAGTATGAAATAGAATTAAGGAAATTGCTAGAGGTCCTTGTTTAGAAATTAGACCATTATATGTTAAGATGGAAAAAAATGGACATGGGAAGGAAAAATCTTAAGAAAGGATCATTAAGGACATTTTTGTCATTTGATTAATAAAAGAATTAAAAGGGAAAATAAGTCAAAAATGGTGTCCATCTTCCTCCCCCTTGGCCGAAAATCACAAGGAAGACATAGCTAGGATTTCTTCAACTTTCAAGCTTGATAGTAAGTGCATCCTAGCCCCATTTTTAATGATCTTTATATTTTTGAGATCCTCGTAGCTCGGTTTAACTATTTCTACCTATATTTTGAGCTAGGGTTCATATTAAAAAGTTTACCCATGTGTGACATGCATTTATTTTGATGTTTTATGGAAGAATATGAAAGTTTGATGTATGATAAACATCTTTTTCTAAGTTATTTTCATGAAAAATGCATGTAAGGACCAAATTGTAAAAGTTATGAAAATGGTCATGCATGAGTGAAATAGTGGAAATTGAAGGTTGTTATAGTTGAGAATATAATTCAGCTAGGCTTGAAATACAAGAAAGTGGAATGAAAATTATTTTACGAGCCTAGGGACAAAAATGAAATTATGTAAAAGTTTAGGGGACAAAATCGTAATTTTGCGAAAACATGAATTATGAGTCGATTTAGTCAATGTGTGTATTTAACAAGTGAAATTGTTATTATAGATTAAGAAACACAAAGCCCGGATCGAAACCGAGGCAAGAACAAAATCGAGGACTAAATCAAGCATCGATACACATTTTGAGAATCGAGGTAAGTTTGTATGAAGTTAAAGTTTCATAATATTTTGAAGGTTTGAACTACCTAATATTATGACAATGTATGTTATTACTATGAATAACCGAGTGATGAAGCCTCGATGAGCAAATGGTGAAAATGAGTTATGTGAAATCCTGAATAAAGATTCGGAATAATGATGATACCCACATATTAGCATTGAATAATGAAGGTCCCATGTAAGACCATGTTTGGGATATGGCCTCGACACCAAAGGAAGATCTCGTATAAGACTATGTCCGGGACATGGCATCGACATTCATGTGCGACTTCTTATAAGACCATGTCTAAGACATGGCATCGACCTCGAGTTATAAGATTCCGTGTAAGACCATATCCGGGATATGGCAATGGCGTCAAAAGGTGAACCTATGTAAGACCAAATCCGGGATATGGCGTTGGCATTAATATTTATGCATGATGAGTTTGAGTATCCCACAATAATCCGGTTTGTTTATGGTCAAAAGGGCTAAGTATGTGAAATAGTATAGAGCTAAATCTGTTTATGGATGACTTGAGTTTCATTCAAATAGTATAGAGCTAAATCTGTTTATGGATGACTTGAGTTTCATTCATGATAGGAATGATGAAAAATTGAGTTTATGTTCATGTTAGCATATGTGCTAAGGTATGTGATTGGGTGATACAGGTACCATGAATATGTGCAAGTTAAGAAATCATAATGTGACATGAGATGGGTAAGAATAAGAGTGAGTAATGCCTAAGCATTTGAGATTTACATTGCTATTGTTTCATGAGAATGATGAATTTAGTTTGAGCAATTATGTTTCTTAGAATTTCATGCAAACTTACTAAGCTATATGTTTACCCCTCTCTTTTCCCTTTTCCTTGTAGTTTCACCATGTTTGCTCAGGGATCGTAAAATGTCAGAGCTCGAATCACACTATCAACCATTCTTTTGGTATAGTAAAGTCACTTCATTTTGAGTATGGCATGTATAGGAACTTGATTGTTTTGTGTCATGTCATGCTTGAAGGGCAAAGGGTTGGCTATTAACGTTTTACACTCATTTTGTAAATGGCCATGGTGAGTTGGCCAATATTGCCAAGTTCATGTTGTAAAGTTGATGAGTACAATGAATTGAATGTTCATGCAAGTTATTGAGTAAAATATGAGTGGAATGAATGATAACTTAAGGGTTCTTAATAGTTTAATGTTGCTATGTTATGTACTACTTGTGATGAAATGAATGAGTTTATGTTTCAGGGTGGCAAAAAGGCTTAGAAAGCAGCCTCAAACTGTCCACACGGGTACACACAGGTGTGTGTCTAGGCCGTGTGCGACACACGGTCAACCCCAATGGGTGTGTTGATTGGTCGTGTGCTCTTTAAGGGGTTGCTGACGTCATAAACAGAATACCCCTAGTTTACACACACGGGCAAAGACACAGGTGTGTCGAGGCCGTGTGAAGGACATGGGCCAAAAACACGGGCGTGTGTCCGGCAGTGTGAAAATCCCTGTAGGTTCGAATTAAAAATTTATTTCTACATGGGCTAGGGATATGGCGTGTGTGACCACACGGCCTACCCACACAGGTGTGTCTCACGGGCGTGTGACCCCTGTTTAGGCAAAAATTTTCTATGAGAGTAAAAGTTTCCGGTTGAACTCTGAAACCTCCCAGAGGTAAGTCCAAGGCCTCGTAGGCCCATAATGTGCATGTTATGATTAAGAAGGAAAGGTTTTATGTTGATAAGAAACTTTATAGCCCAATAATGCAAGTTCAAGTAAGGTTAAGTACGGTAATGCCTCGTATCCTGTCCCGGCGTCGGACACGGGTAAGGGATGTTACACGTCAACCGAATCTACCATGAATTTACACATCATAAACATAAACACTTAATCACATAGTTAACTTAAAGTTAGTTTCATAGTGATCATGAATTCATAATATCATGAAGCCAATGCTTATAAACTTTACGTACATACTTGTACCAACTCGTAACATAATCATTTACTCTTTCCAGTCTTTGACATACCCGTTGAACACTTGGAATACTAATTGGATACACGAAAAGTCATTGCACATAAGTTCCACATATGTAGCCAATGCTACCTCATATCTCATAACACATAGGGGCTCGCTCTCGAGCTAATCCGAGCCTGCTCACACAAGCTGTCAGTCAAGACGTAACTATGCAGTGCTGCTCACATAAGCTGTCAGGTATCCGCAAACACATGCCAGACTACCCAGCCACTGGTAGGCGTACGAGACCAGCACCCAGATCACATAAACACATATATCACATGGAATCCTAGTGACATGTCACTCGTATCCTATTTTATTCCTAAGGTTCAAACGGTATTCTCTCTTGTCAGAACTTATCGAATGTATTCATAAAATCAAATATACAGTTCATACAATACTAAAACATTAAATAATTAATCATAGCATTGCATTATTTACATAAGAACTTACCTCGAGTTCGACAACGACGAAAAGGACCTATTTGTCCAATATTTGTTTTCCCCCGATCTAGACTCGAACTTCATTTTTCTTGATCTATAATATCAAATTTAGCTCACTTCTAGTCACATTATTCAATGTGACCCAAAAATCACATTTTGGCAAAATTATGTTTTTGCCCTTAAAGTTTGACATATTTACATTTTTGCCCCTAGACTTGTAAAATGAAATTTACTCAATTTCTTTGACATACAAGCCTAGCTGAACCATTTTCATAACTATAACAGCCCACAATTTCCATTAAAACACATTTTTAATACATATTTTATAACTTTTACAAATTAGTCCTTTTTAACATTTACACCTAAAATCACTTGGTAAAAGTCGTTCCTCTAACCATAAACATGCATATTCTACCATTAAACATCCAAATACACATAAATTCATCATGGGTCAAAACCCTAGACTTTAACCATATCTCAGATTATGGTAGAAATTGATAGATCTTGTTACGAGGATTTCAAAAACATAAAAATCATTAAAAACGGGGCTAGGACGGACTTACAGTCGAGCTTGGAAGCTTGAAAAACCCTAGCCATGGTTTATTCATGGTAAGTTCGGCCATAGCTTGAAGATGGACAAAAATTGGCTTTTTCTTTTATTTTTAATTCATTTTAATAACTAAATGACCAAAATCCCATTAACTTAAAAATATTCAATTTCACCTATTTCATGCCCATTTTTGTCCAATAAATTAACAAATGGTCTAATTACCATTTAAGGACCTCCACTTTAAGATTTCATAGCAATTAGACACCTTTAGTTTCTAGAACTCAAGTTTTGCATTTTTTACAATTTAGTCCTTTTGACTAAATTGAGTGCCTAAATGACGAAATTTTCAAACGAAAATTTCACGAAATCATCCCATGAAATTGTAGACCATAAAAATATAATAAAAATAAATTTTCTTACGCCAGATTTATGGCCCCGAAATCACTACTCTAACTAGGCCCAAAATCGGGCTGTTACAAGTAGGGTTACGGAGCATTACCGTATAATTAAAAACATTTAAACTTAATTTCATTCAATAAGATAAAAAAATCATAACCAATCATATACATACATATCCTCCCTAAATTGAGCCCTCGAGGCCCTAAAAAACCTTAGAAATGATTCGGGACCAATTTGAAATTTTTTGGAAAGTTTAGGAAAAAGTTGAAATTTTAGGAACAGGGGTCACACTACCGTGTGCCGTACACGGCTGAGAGACACGCCTATGTCTCAGGCCATGTAACCTTCGAACTAGGGACACACGGTCGTGTCCCAACTTGTGTCCTCACCTGTGTAACGCACTGAGTAGGTTCACAAGGCCATGTCACACCCCCGTGTGCCAAGCTATGTAACTCTCTAAGTTGCCCCACACACCCGTGTCTCAGGCCGTGCAACCTTCGAATTAGGGACACACGGCCGTGTCCAAACTTGTGTCCTCACTAGTGTAACTCACTGAATAGGGTCACATGGCCGTGTCACACGCCCCTGTGACAAGCCATGTAACTCTCTAAGTTGCCCCAACACGCCTGTATGCCAGGCTGTGTGTTAGGCCGTGTAACTCACGGACTTCCAAACTAAGAAATTCACCAGATGACACATGGATGTGTGTTTCACATGGCTGAGTCACACGCCCATGTCTCAAGCTGTGTGGACTTAAATTTACCTAAAATCAAGCCATTTCCAATACCATTTCATGCATAAACATTTAGACCATTTGTGTACACTTTCAAGGCACCAAAACCCTATCAAAACATACATACAATAGCCATTCTAAGAGTCCTAATTCAACTAACCAATAGGCCATTCAAAGGCACCACAAACAGCAGCCAAACATCACCTACTTAGACATGTTTATATTGTAACACCCCTAACCCGTATTCATTGCCAAAATAGGGTTACTGAGGATTACCAGACTTATTACACAATTGAACATACATTTCTCATACAATTATCAATATTAAATACAAGTCATTCATAATCAATCACATTGTCCCTAATACGAGCCTACGAGGCCCAAAACATGCTTTAGAAGTGGTTCGAGACTAAACCGACATCGCAGAAAATTTTTAGAAAACTTAGAAAATTTTTCAATATACAGGGGACACACGCCCGTGTGGCCAGGTCGTGTGTCTCACATGGCCAAAGACATACCCGTTTCATAGGCTGTGTGGACATTTGAAATGGAATCACATGGCCATGTCCCAGCCCATGTTCGACCCCGTGTAACTCCCTGACATGGGTCACACGGCCAACCACACGCCCTGTGACCAGCCTCTGTGCCCTTCAAAATGGCCTCACACGCCCGTGTACCAGGCTATGTGATAGGTCGTGCCAAACCTGTAGGGTGTACTAACTTATGCCATACGACCAAGTCACACGCCTATGTGCTGGGCCATGTGGAGCATACTGACTTAATTTCTAATTAAACACCAGGGGACACACGGCCGTGTCACCTGACCGTGTGTTACCCACGGCTGAGACACACGCCTATGTCTCTGCCCGTGAGGACAAAAATAGGCTATTTACCAAACTATCTTTCTCACCTAAAATGCAACCACCTAAAAAACATCAATTTGCATATAGCATAGCATCAATAGACATTCAAACCAATCTCAACCAAGCATAATTCATTCCATTTCAATACCATCAAATACAAGGCACACAAATACCACAATATGCTATTCGATTTCATACCAAATTCACATTCTCAATTCACTTAATTAGTTAACTTCATATATGCATTTTCTTACCTCTAATCACATGCATACCAAATCTTCAAATTTCAACCATATGGTACTCCAAAATACCAATTCACAACAAGCATATAAATGGAAATATTACACAACATAACAAAGGCTATTTGCACAAATATATACATCACCAAATATACGAAAATAAGCCAACTCTCATGGCTATACACAAAACCAAACACTTAACATTTACAAGCCAACTCAAATGGTTAAATTCATTACCAAACTATATACCAAAACAACCATAATTCTTATACATGCCATATAACCAAATACATAAGCTCAAAAGTACCAAAGTAGAAGCTCGATGATGTGATGCAATCTCCAACGACTCCCAATCCGAGCTAGCTTCGATAAACACTATAAAACATGGAAAAGTATACAAAGTAAGCTATAAATCTTAGTAAGCTCGTACGCTAAGTAAGTAAACTTCCAACCAACAATTCAATAACATAAACATCATATATTGCAATTGAAATTTGAAGCATAACTCAACACATATAATCAATCCAAATATTAAATACAATTTCCATCAACTTATTTGATTTGATGATTGTATAGTTGCTTGTACATACCTGTACAAGCTCGTATCAATCTTATACTCATCCATATCCTTGATAAACCCGTTGAACCATTTGGAATACTATCGAATACTTAGGAATCTCGCACCCTAAGTGCCAATACATAGTAGAAGCTATCTCAATCTCATATCACATATAATGCTCACTCTCGAACTATCAATTGGTCTGCTCACACAAGCTGACGGTCATGATGTAGCTACACGGTGTTGCTCACACAAGCTGACGAGAATCCGCAACACATGCCAGATAACTCAGCCACTGGTAGGACGTACGGACCAGCACCTAAATCCCATAACCCTTAAGGACAGGTCATTCATATCCTAATCATTCCTAAGGTTCAACTGGGATTTCTCATTTGTTGAATCGTTGTTGAACATATCCGCGAGGTCGTATTCACAAATAATTCAATAATAAATCATTTAAAACACAATTATATTAATGCTTATTAACATATGAACTTACCTCGATTCACAGAAAACGACGGAATGAATCTATTAATCCAACACTTTTTCCCCCGATTTAGATCCGAACTTCGCTTTTCTTGATCTATATGTAATCAAATTTAGCTTATTTAATTATCATTCTATTCAATTTAGCCCAAATTGCATATTATAGCAACTTTACACTTTTGCCCCTAATATTTCAATTTCTTTACAATTTAGTCCTTAGCTCAAAAAAAAAATACAAACTCATGCAATTAAATCCCTACCCATGCTAGCCGGATTTCTTTATTACCATAGCAGCCCATATTTTTCATTTATTTCACATTTCTAGCATAAAATTTCCACATTTTTCAAATTAATCCCTAATTGATAATTTTACCAAAAATCACTTTACAAATGTTGTTTATCTAACAACGAGCATATATTTTCTATCACCAAACATCAAAATACATGTATATTCGTCAATGGAAAAACCCTAAACCTTTAACAATTTTGCAAATTAGCCCATGGGCTAGCTAGATTAAGTTTCAACTATCACAAAAACATATAAATCACAAAAAACTTGACAAAAACACATACCAAATTAGCAAAGTGAAGTTGCCGAAATTTGAAAGCTTAAAAATGGCTTCTCAAGCACTAACATTCAGTTGCAGAAGATGATAATAGGTGAAAATTTTGTTTTGTTTTATTTATTTAACCTTTATTTACTAAATACCAAAATTAACCTTTAAAATTATCACAAATTTCAAAATTACAAAGCCATTATCATCCACAAACATATTAATGGGCTAATTACCACATAAGGACCTCCACTTTAAGGCTCCATAGCTATTAGACACCTTTAGCTATTAGAACTCAAGTTTTACACTTTACGCGATTTAGTCATTTTTATCGTATTAAGCACTCAAACGATAAA
Organism: Gossypium australe; assembly: GCA_005393395.2. Lineage (NCBI taxonomy): Eukaryota > Viridiplantae > Streptophyta > Magnoliopsida > Malvales > Malvaceae > Gossypium > Gossypium australe. The sequence continues at coordinate 43,590,233 of CM016617.1, forward strand.
ATTACTTAACGAAATTTTCACACAATCACACTATCATGCTGTAAACATTAAAATAATAATAAAATAATTATTTTGACCTCGAATTTGTGGTCCCAAAACCACTGTTTCGATTTGACTAAAAACAGGTTGTTACATATATGCTTAATTCCATGCTTACAATTCTAGACCATTTAGGTATTAAAATATATCTCAACTAGCCATTTCCAAAACATACAAAACATAAATTGAAAGACCATTACAAACTTACCAAAAGAACCATATATACATACACATATAAGTGGCCAAAATGACTTACCAAAGTAAACATTGTAAGTTCATCAACAATCCATAAGCATTCAAGCACAAACATATCAAGTTACCATTTTACATGTTCATCAAAAACATTACAATAAGGCACCCTATACATGCCATTATAAACCTTGGCCAAATTACACAAAAACTACTGAATTGAATTCTGGATAGTGTGCTAGATCTCTGACGAGCTTCCAACCAAATCGAGTTTTCGATAATCTATAAAACATAGAAAAGAAACTTTGTAAGCAATTAATGCTTAGTAAGCTCGTATAAACCAAACTTAACTTACCATTTCATTTGCATAGTATAAAGCATAAGCATAAAACTCAACCATAACCACAAGCTTGGCATAAGCCTAAACAACATCATCAATCTACAAGTTAGTACACTTGTTCATATATATATATATGATATCATCCATAAAACATGTGTTCATCATGTATAAACAAAACCTTTGTAACACCCCAAACCCGGTCTATGCGTTAAGACCAGACTTGGCATGCCACACAAATCGAACTTACATCTAGTCATCAATGCTTTTCATGAAAACAATTCTTCAAAACGATTTTGAAGATGGAGTTTATCAAAAATCGAGATTTATTTGAAAACCATGATTTTAAAACATAAGAGTTTACAATTTGATTTTCAGAGAAATAATTGGTTAAAATAAATTTATAAAAAAAATTTCCATAAAATTTTTACGAGTAAGTAATATTTAAGAAAAATCCCTTTTTATACGAAAAATTAAGAAAAACATTATAAAATTTTAAATAGTCCCCTTTTAGTATTTAAAACATATTAAAATTCATCCACGCATAAAAATCCATAAAAAAATAATAACAGAGGCCTTATTACATCGCAATCAAAATAGTACTTAAATAAAAATACTTAAAAGAAGTTCAAGTTTTTATAAACCATCATTCGTAGTATGGCCTCCACACGAAGTCATCCCCGGCCCAAGCCTCCATCAATTGTCATTACCTGAGATGGGTAAGAAAAACAGGGTGAGTTACTTAGAACTCAATGTGTAACCCACTTACCCTGATCACTGGGCCGGATTCATTTAAGCATTTCATTTGGGCTTGAGCCCATTTACAAATGTACAATATATAAATCAAATAAATATGCATGTGGTATGCAATTCCCAACCAAGCCTAATTTCCATCCGCTACACACCACTCGTACCAACCATCACACCTGTGGGGATCAAGTCAACCCACCCCGCCAACACACCAATCACAGGCATTAAGCCATTTTAAATATTTGTGGCAGAGCCACCGAACTAGATTGTGACAGAGTCACCGAACTAGATTGTGACAGAGTCACAGAACTAGAGGCATTAAGCCAATTAAAATATTTGTGGCAGAGCCACCGAACTAGATTTTGGCAACATGCCTTTCTTCTCTTCGTCAATTATCCCAACCCATGCAGTCATGTATATATATATATAATGCATAACGATATATTCATAAGGCAAATTTCAACAAAAAGCCCATATTACAAGTTATCAATTTGGCCCACTAGTCAAAATAGAAATTTGGCCCATTTAACGATCTAACAAACTTTGGCCCATTTAACGATCTAGCAAATTTTGGCCCATTTAACGATCTGGCAAATTTTGGCCCATTTAACACATGAGGCCTTTTTCACAATTTTCACACTTGGCCAACTTATCAAATTAATCATATGGCCCAAAATATCACTTTTAACAATATAGCCCATTAAGGGAAAATCCGTAATTTTTTCCACAACCTTAATACCGGTTTCATGCATTCACACCAAAAAGTGCTAATATACCGTATTTTCCAATTTTACCGAATTTACGATTTTTATTCTATTACTACGGCATAGTATAACCCGTGAGATAAGTGTGAAGTTACACACCTGATTACGGTGAGAACTATACTTTCCCGCTCGTCGATACCTATATATTTATCATGCTTGATTAGAACACTAATATTTAATATAAAACTATTCTAATGATAAACGATCTAGATCTTTACCCTCGGAATCTCGAACAATAGCTATTTGTGATTTCTCCCCGATTGATGGTTCATAACCCGATGAAGAACCACGAACAGTCAAAGGCTCAGGAGTACGAATGACTTCAAATAATTGATTTTCCTCGGATAAGGGTCCACAACCCGGTGGAAAGTCTCTGATTCCCGAAACAGCCCTTCGCTTAAATTTAGGGGAAATAGCGGAACCACCCCTCTTCCGAACACTACTCACCACCCTATTCGTCCCTATCTTGATTGCCTCCATTGACAAAAGATCATTAGTCCGACTAAAAAGTATATCGAAATTTATAACTATCGATTTTAAGGCGAAATTGGCTTACCACAAAAATAAATATCCTTATGTTCTAGAAATGAGAATCAAGCGATAACGTCCCCTAAAACGAAATCGATTAGTAGTCCATCTATAACGATATGACGAGTAATATAGAAATCCTTACCTTAACACTTCGATTCGATTTCTAGAGAGTCACCATGATAACGAATACTCCGAGTTCGACCTTCTTTATAACACGATTGCTTAAACGAAGGTTGAAAGAATAATCAACAAAACAATATAGATGAAGAGAAGATTCAGCTTTGATAAAAACAAAGGAGAGAAAAGAATGGTTCGACTATGGAGATAGTCTAACATACGACCAAGTGAGAAAAATGATGAAGGAAGTATGGTTGAAAAGAAAATAAAAGAAGAAAGAGAGAGAATAAGGATGTGAGGTTTATGATTTAAATTTTCAAAGAGAAGAGAAAAGCAAAGAGAGAGGGTTTGAAACAATGATGCATTCGGCCATGGGAGAGAAGGAAGAGATGATGTTTGTTTTTGATGTTTTAGGCACTAGAAAAGAGACACAAATTGAATTGACAAAATATGACCAAAAAGGTGAAACAAAGATAATTCTTCCTAGCCAATACACATTCGGTTTTTGAGAGCATGAGATGAAAAGAGAAAAAGATGTCTTGTAAAAGCAAAAGTGACCAAATGGAATTACCCAAAAGCTACTAACCATACCAAACCTATCACCAAAATTCGGCCTTCCCCCTTAGCCCCCTATTCCGTCTAAATGCATGGTCAAACTTGGCCATCTTAACTTTCCAAAACACTCTCCTTTAAGAGGTGCCTTATGTTCCTCCACCTTCCAAAAGTTTAGAAATCCTATCCCCAAAATCAAGCAAATTCTATCCCTAAATTCATGTTTGCCGTAACCTTTAGCCACCTTACCATAAAAGAATTAGTCCATCCTTACCAAGAATAGACCTTGGCCGAAATTTGCTAAGAAAGAGTAAAAATAAATGTCACCAAAATGCTATCCATGGGATTCGAACCTCTCCCCTCAAGCTACACTCATGTTGCCAATTCCACCTTGCTACTAGCTCATCTTATGCTAGATTTTGACACTTAATTACCTTAAGCATCAGGGTCACTTGATCCACTTCAATAAAGTACTCATTTCTAAAATTTATTCTAATACCGAATAAATCTCGAGCCTTCTCAAGACTATATATTAAGCACATAAATTTAATCATTCACAAGCTAAGCACCAAAAACATGCAACATATCGATACTCAAATTTTTAGGATGTTACAATTCTACCCTCCTTGAAGAAAATTTCGTCCTCGAAATTTACCTGGTTAAAAGAGGTGAGGATAATGTTGCCGAATTGCGTCCTCAGGCTCCCACGTAGCTTCCTCCGCTCTGTGATTACGCCATAGAACCTTAACCAACGGCACAGTCTTCTTTTTTAACACCTTAACATCGCGGTCTAAGATTTTCACTGGTTCTTCCTCGAAAGACAAGCCTGGCCTTAACTCCACTTCTTCTACCGGTACTATGTGAGACGGATCAGATTTATAACGCCTCAGCATAGAAACATGGAAGACACTATGAATCTGACTCAACTCCGGAGGTAATTCAAGCTGATAGGCCACTAGTCCTACACGCTTCAACACACGGTACGGTCCAATGAACCTACGGCTCAACTTGCCCTTCCTTCCAAATCTGAAAATCTTCTTCCAAGGTGAGACTTTCAGAAAGACCTGATCTCCCACCGCAAACTCAATATCTTTACGCTTCAGATCCGCATACGACTTTTGTCTATCTGAAGCTTCCTTTAACCGCGCACGAATCACCTTTACCTTTTCTTCCGTCTCAGATATCAATTCAGGACCCAACAACTGTCGTTTCCCCCAATTCAGTCCAACAAGTAGGGGTACGACACCTACGACCGTATAACGCTTCATAGGGCGCCATTTAGATACTGGATTGGTAACTGTTATTATACGCGAACTCTGCCAACGGTAGAAAATCCTCCCAACTACCTCTGAAGTCGATCACGCAACCTCTTAACATGTCTTCCAAAATCTGAATTACTCTTTCTGACTGACCATCTGACTGAGGATGAAAAGCCGTACTGAAGTTTAACTTTGTACCCAAAGCCTCATGTAAAGCTTTCCAAAACTGTGATGTAAACCTGGGATCCCTGTCCGATATGATAGACACTGGTACCCCATGCAACCTCACAATCTCAGATACATATAGCTTAGCCAACTTTTGCAGCGAGTAATCCGTACGAACTGGTAGAAAATGAGCAGTCTTCGTTAATCGATCTACTACCACCCAAACAGAATCTTTCTTAGTAGGTGTTAAGGGTAACCCACTAACAAAATCCATCGTTATCCGCTCCCATTTCCATAGAGGAATCTTTACCGGTTGCAATAAACCCGATGGTAATTGATGTTCCGCCTTCACTTGTTGACAAGTTAAACACTTGCCCACAAAATCAGTAACCTCCCCCTTTAACCTTGGCCACCAATACTGCTCACGGAGATCCCGATACATCTTATTTCCTCCGGGGTGCATAGCATAAGGGCTACTATGCGCCTCTCGCAGAATCATTTGTCTCAAATCCGAATCCATTGGCATACAAACTCTTCCACGAAAACACAGCACGCCGTCCTTGTTCAATCCAAAGTCCTCTATTATACCATTTTCCACTTGTTGCATTAAAGGACCCAACTTTTCATCTGATAACTGCTTTTCCTTGATTTGCTCCAACCACAGAGGCTTCACCTGAAGTTCCGCTAGCAGACTGCCATCCTCATACAAATTGAGATGAGCAAACATTGCTCTTAACTCCGATACTACCTTACGACTCAACGCGTCTGCCACCACGTTAGCCTTTCCAGGATGGTACTCGATTGAGAAGTCATAATCCTTTAACAACTCCACCCATCTCCGTTGTCTCAAGTTCAACTCTTTTTGGGTAAGGAGGTACTTAAGACTCTTATGGTCCGTAAAAATGATTGACTTCTCACCGTAGAGATAGTGCCTCCAAATCTTTAAGGCAAACACCACCGCAGCCAACTCCAAGTCATGAGTAGGATAGTTGACTTCATGCGGCCTCAACTGTCGAAAAGCATAAGCCACCACCTTTCCACTTTGCATCAGAACACATCCTAAACCCGTATGTGATGCATCACAGTAAACGATAAACTCTTTTCCAGCCTCAGGTTGAATCAGTACTGGCGCTTCCGTCAAAATCTTCTTCAGTTTCTCGAAACTTTCTTGTTGTTTATCTGTAACACCCCAACCCCGGCCCATTTTAATTCGACCGAATTTGGAATGCCACTGCGGAACACTTTCGAAAAACATTCTTAACCGTTTAAAATTTGTTGAGTTCAGTAAAACAATTTCGTGACTTGTAATATTCTAAGTAAAAATCGAAGTTTGTTATAAACACATCGGGTTCAAGCTTTATTGAGAAAATAAAGCCATTTGAAATCAATCTTTAATCATCCTTCCATAATAGGGCATAATAGTAACGCTACTTAACAAATGAACTGAAACACTTTAGTGGGCCTTATTACAATACACACTTAATCAAAATACGAAAAATGTCATTATTTAATTAATCAAATAAACCGTCCCTTTTCATAAAAGTCCATTTCCTCATGGCCACCTTTGTATCCTCTCCGACCCGGTCCAAGCTTTACACGCCACCTGAAAGGTTTAATAAAAATAGAGTGAGTCACCAAGACTCAGTGCATAGTTAATACACATGTCCTCACATATGGGCTTGGCCCATATCCACACAATCCATATATATATAACAAACAATTATAAATATGCCATTATGTATACACAATATTATAAATATGATTACAATATACAATTACGAAGTCCAATCCACAAGTGATCCACATATCTTTCTTTTGCACATTATTTCTTAAGGTCGTGGCTAAGCCACCGATCCCATAGGGATCCCACATATCTTTCAATTCACAAATCATCAAGCACGAATGCAGCACGAGGTTCGGATTAGACCACTCACATAGTGTACACCTTTTTTTTTTCAATAGTCACATCACAAGTCTCATGCGTACTTATATGTACCATAGCAACAATTTGTACGAAGCAAATATATATATTTTATACCATGGTCACATATTACTCAAAACAATATACATAACATGTCGTCACTTTATTTTACATTCATCGATAATCATTTATAATTTCAAATCACCAAAAGTTAATATCATAACCATTAACTTGATTAATCGATTACTCACCTTGGGTATCCACACTCTTAGCCTTTATTTCGGCTAGCGTGCATAACATATACGACACATATAACAATTAACAAACAGGAGTACAGTGCGATAACTACGCACCTGACTATAGCGAGATTCTGATTTATCGATTCTGACAAAGTCTAAAATCCCGAGAGCTTCTGTTAATTCTATCGATTAGCCCCTGGAACACATAACCGAAATCGGTCACATTTAGCACCAAAATGGCCTAAGGCCTAACACCAAGAGTCATTTACCTAGCTTATTACGATCCCGAAACATCACGTGTTCTCGTAGATTTGCTCTCGAAGTCATCGAAGGTCCTACTAAAACGTTGTTAGAATGGGCTCATACACAACTCTATAAACAAAAGCTCTTGGCCGAATATTACACTTACCATTTCCTTGAATAGTCGAAACCAATAGGCTCCTTTATGCTTCCTAACACTAGCTACACAACAAAGAACACAAGATTATGGCATTCACACACACATTTGGCCTACCTTAGACCAAAGCAAAATCATTGATCTTGGCATACCAAAGAGTAAGAACCAAATCGATTTCAAAAAGGGTGAATGCACTTACCACAGCCCATGTTGCTTAGTACGTATGAACATTCCCCGAATCACCCTCCTAGGTTCGGCCACTTCCAAGAAATAGAGTGCTTTCTCCCACTTTTGGCTAAAGCACCTCAAAAGGAAAAGAAGGGAAATTTTGACACGGTGTAGTAACTAAAGGATAATGGCTAACAACAATTGTAAGGAAGCCATGCAAGCAATGTTTTCTAGCCGAAAACTCCCTAGCTCCTTCCAAACCCGAAGTTCAGTCCTTTCTTTCTCCCCCTTTTTTTTTGGTCAAGCATCAAATTGGCGAGAAGAGAAAAATCAACAAAGAAATTCGACACCTACTTGCTCTATTCAAAATCGGCCATACACAAAAGGAGAGCAAGAAGGAGACATTCGGCCATGCTCAATATTGGAGGAAAGGAAAGACAAAATTAAAGACTTTTGGCCAAGAACACAATGGAAAGAAAAACAAACAAGAGTTTCAGCACCCTTTCTTACATTCAAAGTCGAAATGAAGGTCCTTCAAGAATTCAACATTCGGTCATTACGAAGTAGAGAAGAGAAAAATACTCATTCCATGCTCTCTCTTCTATTTTCGGTCAAGACACAAAAATGTCAAGGAAACAAAATAAAAAAATTCTAGCCAAGCTTTTCCCACATAAGGCCAACCAACAAGCCCCCCTATGCTTCAAACGGCCATACATTGGCAACTCCAATGCCGCACATGCTTCTTTCTTTTGCTAAGTTTCAATATCAATTATTATTGATTAATCCATACTAAAAATAATAATAAAACTCCCCAAACATGCTTTATTCCCATGCTCTAGCAGCTTTGAAATAACAAAAACAATAAGAATAATACCCCATATTCTTGATATACATAAAATAAAAGGGAGAAGCAACACTTTGCTTCATGCTTCCCCAAACGGCCATGCTTTGACACTCTCAAAGCCGCCCATAACCATAGAGAAGAGAGAAAGCATTATTTAATTATTCTCCCATCACCTTTCAATTTATTCCTACACCTCATGCATATTATAATAATAAAAAGATAAGATAATAAAAAATAATACTATAATTATTGTTCCGTCTTCCATCACAAAATAATACACAAACTAACCCAAAAATAATAGAATAAAAACAACCCATGCTTATTATCATGCGCATGCCCCATGCAGGACGCCAAGTTCCCACTCCTGACATAGGCAAAAAGAATATCCTCCAGGCGCTGCCCCCAGGTCTCGAACCCGAGACCTGAAGAGAACTTTCCAAGCCCCCAGCCAGTCTGCCCGTGCGTCTTTCGTGACATAAACGCGTTGCGATTTTCTTTTAAACCTTACTTGCCTTGACTCTCTTCACTTTAGCGCTAAAAGCAAAATGGAGTGCTTCAAGTGCGAATTCCAGGACTCGAACGCGAGTCCCTTTGACGCAGCTTCTCAAGCCAAGTCCTTAACCACTCGGCCACTTTGAATTTCATGCTAATATCGCATTGCATTTTCTTTTTAAACCCTTTTCCCGTTAGCTTCCCTTTATTAAAAATAAAAACTCATCCCGCGCTTCCAGCGCGTCTCGAACGCAAGTTCTCGCGAGGGTCTCTCTCTCTCGCTGCTAGCGACTCAACCACTCAGCCAGGCGCCTTTTTGTGATAAGAACCATCTCGATTTTCTTTTAAAGCCTTCCTTAATGTAGCGCATACTTGCAAAATAAAATGCTATGCGCCCCATGTCACTCGAACCCCTGACTTATTTTGGCGCTGACCCTTAAGTGGCACACGGAAGCCACTTACCAGGGGGATTATTATGCCACAGCCTACCAAATTTATTATTAAGGCCTCCTTGGCCAAATCTCCACTTTAACCCAAAATTTCCAAATTTTCAAAAGTGTCCCATTTTAATCCGAGAGTTTTAGGAACTCTTAAAACACATCCAAACCACTATTTAAGCTTACTAACACTTGGTTTATTCACGAAACGCTCAACACCTATTTCGGGATATTACATTATCGGACCACACATACGGTACTCCCTTTAGCAACAGCTTAGTTAGGGGTGCAGCAATCAACGAAAACCCCTCAACAAAGCGTCTATAGTAACCAGCCAAACCCAAGAAACTCCGAATCTCAGCCACTGACTTTGGCGGTTTCCAATCCAACATTGCCTCTACCTTCCGAGGATCAACTCTTATTCCTTCGGCTGACACCACATGACCCAAGAAAGTCACTTCCTTCAACCAAAATTCGCATTTACTAAATTTGGCATAAAGTTGCTTATCTCGCAAAATTTGCACCACAATACGCAAATGTGAGTCATGCTCTTCCTCATTCCTCGAAATACCAAGATATATGAACACCACTACGAACCGGTCTAGATAATGAAAGACTCGGTTCATCATGTCCATAAATGCAGCTGGTGCATTGGTCAAACCAACGGCATCACCAAAAACTCATAATGTCCATAACGAGTTCGGAATGCCGTCTTATGAATGTCTGCCTCTTTCACCTTGAGTTGATGATAACCCGATCTCAAATCAATCTTGGAGAAAATTGAAGCTCCTCTCGATTGATCAAACAGGTCATCAATTCTCGGCAATGGATACCTATTCTTGATCGTCAACTTATTCAACTGCCTATAATCAATGCACATACGCATCGACCCATCCTTCTTCTTGATGAACAAAAATCGGTGCTCCCCACGGAGACACACTCGGTCGAATAAATCCCCAATCTAACAATTCTTGAATTTGAGCTTTAAGCTTCGCTAACTCCTTCAGCGCCATTCTATAAAGAGCAATGGACACCGGAGCCGTTCCGGGCAAAAGCTCAATGCCAAACTCTACTTCTCGATCTGGAGGTATATACCCGGAAGTTCTTCAAGAAAGACATCTGGAAATTCTTTCACTGTTCTCACACCTTCCACCGATAATTCCTTGGCATCCAAAACACTAACGAAAGCTAGGAATGCTCCATACCCTTTCCGCACCAACTTTTCTGCCTTCAAAGCAGATACCACATTTGCCAAAAAGTTCCTTCGCTCGCCTATCATTACTACCTCCTCATCATCCACAGTCCTTATTGACATCCGCTTTTCGGCACAATCCAATTGCGCCCGGTGCTTCACCAACCAATCCATGCCCAAAATAAGATCGAACTCGCCAAAAGGCAATTCCATCAAATCCGCCAGAAATATTTCTCTTTGGATTTCTAAGGGCACGTCTCTAAACAGTTTATTCACAATTACCGACTGCCCTAAAGGACTAAGTACCGTCATCTCTCTATCGATAATCTCAGATCTAATATTCAGGTTTCCAGATATGGCACTAGCAATATATGAGTGTGTAGACCCGATATCTATCAAAGCAGTAACAGGTACATCAAAGATGAAGAACGTATCACATCAGGTGCATCGCCATCTTCCCAACGCCTAACTGCATAGACCAACCCCGGTTGTCTTGCCTCCGCGTTACCTCTAAAACCATTACCTCGACCCCGTGCACCTTGACCACGTCCAACACCATTACCACCACGACCTCTTGGTGGTTGCTGAGTACCCCTAGCTGGCTGAGCATCAGGGTTATGAGCTTCCTGAGTCGTATCAGTCCATCGAGGGCAGTTCTTATACTGATGTCCTTGGAACTACATTTATAGCAGGCACCAATTTTCCTCCAACATTCCCCGCGGTGTCATCTCCCACAGTCGGGACAATCCCGACTCTGATTGGTAGTCACAGGTGCTCTAGCTTGAACTGGCTCGTCATTCCGTGGCCTCTTCTGAAACCTTTTAAAAGAACCCGAGTACTTAAAATCCCTCTTGCCTCTGACTCTTTCCCGGTTCTGGCGTTCTTAGTTCTTAGCCTCTTCGGCTATCTTGGCTTTCTCTACAAGCGAGGTAAAAGTCCGTACTTGTTGTGGGGCTATCAGTACCCGCAACTCATCATTCAGCCCATCTTCAAAGCGTACACAGCACTCATGATTAGTCAGCACTATTGTGCGAGCATAAAGGCTCAAGCAAAGAAATTCTGCCTCATAAGCTGCCACTGTCTTATTTCCTTAAGCCAGATTCAGGAATTCCTTCCTCCGGGCATCTACATAACTTGTCCCGACATACTTCCCTTGGAAAGCAGCTTTGAAGAAATCCCAAGTAACTAATGCAGCCTCGGTGCCTTCTCGAACAGTAAGCCACCATTGATACGCCTCCTCCCTTAACAAGGACATGGCTCCTCTTAGTTTCTGCTTGGTGGTGCACTCCAAATCGTCCATGATTCGTTCCACTGCCTCGAATATTCTGCAACATTCGGAGCTACATCGGAGACACCTCTAAAAACCTCGGCACCACTTGACTTGAGTCGTTCCGATATTGATCCACGAACTGCTGGACCAGTTCTAGTCCCAGCAACCCTTTTTAGGACTCGCAAAATTGCTTGCGTCAATGCATTGTCCTCTCTTGTATGATCATGCGATCCAGTCTCACTCCCGAGTGACGCAGATGCATCCATTTCTGGCATATGACCCGCCGCTTCAGTTGCACCTCTAACACCTCGTCCTCTACCACGGCCACGTCTACCGCGTCCACGACCACGTCCTCTAGTGCTCATAATGACTAATTCGATTTAATCTGATTACAAGTTTTATGAATCAGAATACTATTTCAGTGTTTATTAACGATATTTTATGAGATATAAGAGGTAAAAGTTGTTTTCGCAATCACATCCTATAGTCTCAATCTCTACCGTTTTCAACACCTAAACTAGAAGTTCTAAAGTGTTCCTATGATCATATCACAATAATAAACATTCAATATACAAATACTTACTTGACTTGGTGCCGGATGCTCGTGGTGCCATACTACCTTTAAAACATAAAATCTAGAAATTTAAGCAGTTTTTAAACAAAAATTGTTGTTGAACCCAAACCACAGCCGAGTTTTAAAACTGGCTCTGGTACCATAAAATGTAACACCCCAAACCCGGTCTATGCGTTAAGACCAGACTTGGCATGCCACAGAAATCGAACTTACATCTAGTCATCAATGCTTTTCATGAAAACAATTCTTCAAAACGATTTTGAAGATGGAGTTTATCAAAAATCGAGATTTATTTAAAAACCATGATTTTAAAACATAAGAGTTTACAATATGATTTTTAGAGAAATAATTGGTTAAAATAAATTAATAAAAAATTTCCACAAAAATTTTACGAGTATGTAATATTTAAGAAAAATCACTTTTTATACGAAAAATTAAGAAAAACATTATAAAACTTTAAATAGTCCCTTTTTAGTATTTAAAACATATTAAAATTCATCCACGCATAAAAATCCATAAAAAATAATAACAGAGGCCTTATTACATCGCAATTAAAATAGTACTTAAATAAAAATACTTAAAAGAAGTTCAAGTTTGTATAAACCATCATTCGTAGTATGGCCTCCACATGAAGTCATCCCCAGCCCAAGCCTCCATCAATTGTCATTACCTGAGATGGGTAAGAAAATTTTGGCCCATTTAATGATCTAGCAAATTTTGGCCCATTTAATGATCTAGCAAATTTTGGCCCATTTAACGATCTAACAAATTTTGGCCCATTTAACACATGAGGCCTTTTCACTTTTCACACTTGGCCAACTTATCAAATTAATCATATGGCCCAAAATATCACTTTTAACAATATAGCCCTTTAAGGGCAAATCCGTAATTTTTTCCACAACCTTAATACCGGTTTCATGCATTCACACCAAAAAGTGCTAATATACCGTATTTTTCAATTTTACCGAATTTACGATTTTTATTCTATTACTACGGCATAGTATAACCCGTGAGATAAGTGTGAAGTTACACACCTGATTACGGTGAGAACTATACTTTCCCGCTCGTCGATACCTATATATTTATCATGCTTGATTAGAGCACTAATATTTAATATAAAACTATTCTAATGATAAACGATCTAGATCTTTACCCTCGGAATCTCGAACAACAGCTATTTGTGATTTCTCCCCGATTGATGGTTCATAACCCGATAAAGAACCACGAACAGTCAAAGGCTCAGGAGTACGAATGACTTCAAATAATTGATTTTCCTTGGATGAGGGTCCACAACCCGGTGGAAAGTCTCTGATTCCTGAAACAGCCTTTCGCTTACATTTAGGGGAAATAGCGGAACCACCCCTCTTCCGAACACTACTCACCACCCTATTCGTCCCTATCTTGATTGCCTCCATTGACAAAATATCATTAGTCCGACTAAAAAGTATATTGAAATTTATGACTATCGGTTTTAAGGCGAAATTGGCTTACCACAAAAATAAATATCCTTATGTTCTCGAAATGAGAATCAAGCAATAACGTCCCCTAAAACGAAATCGATTAGTAGTCCATCTAGAACGATATGACGAGTAATATTGAAATCCTTACCTTAACACTTCGATTCGATTTCTAGCGAGTCACCATGATAACGAATACTCCGAGTTCGACCTTCTTTATAGCACGATTGCTTAAATGAAGGTTGAAAGAATAATCAACAAAACAATATAGATGAAGAGAAGATTCGGCTTTGATACAACAAAGGAGAGAAAGAATGGTTCGACTATGGAGATAGTCTAACATACGACCATGTGAGAAAAATGATGAAGGAAGTATGGTTGAAAAGAAAATAAAAGAAAGAGAGAGAATGAGGATGTGAGGTTTATTTAAATTTTCAAAGAGAAGAGAAAAGCAAAAAGAGAGGGTTTGAAACAATGATGCATTCGGCCATGGGAGAGAAGGAAGAGATGATGTTTGTTTTTGATGTTTTAGGCACTAGAAAAGAGACACAAATGAATTGACAAATATGACCAAAAAGGTGGAAACAAAGATAATTCCTCCTAGCCAATACACATTCGGTTTTTGAGAGCATGAGATGAAAAGAGAAAAAGATGTCTTGTAAAAGCAAAGTGACCAAATGGAATTACCCAAAAGCTACTAACCATACCAAACCTATCACCAAAATTCGGCCTTCCCCCTTAGCCCACTATTCCGTCCAAATACATGGTCAAACTTGGCCATCTTAACTTTCCAAAACACTTCCCTTAAGAGGTGCCTTATGTTCCTCCACCTTCCAAAAGTTTAGAAATCCTATCCAAAAAATAAAGCAAATTCATCCCTAAATTCATGTTTGCCATAACCTTTGCCACCTTACCATAAAAGAATTAGTCCATCCTTACCAAGAATAGAGCTTGGCCGACACTTGCTAAGAAAGAGTAAAAATAAATGTCACCAAAATGCTATCCATGGAATTCGAACCTCTCCCCTCAAGCTACACTCATCGCGCCAATTCCACCTTGCTACTAGCTCATCTTATACTAGATTTTGACACTTAATTACCTTAAGCATCAGGGTCACTTGATCCGCTTCAATAAAGTACTCATTTCTAAAATTTATTCTAATACCAAATAAATCTCGAGCCTTCTCAAGACTATATATTAAGCACATAAATTTAATCATTCACAAGCTAAGCACCGTAAAAATAAATGTCACCAAAATGCTATCCATGGAATTCGAACCTCTCCCCTCAAGCTACACTCATCGCGCCAATTCCACCTTGCTACTAGCTCATCTTATACTAGATTTTGAAGTACTCATTTCTAAAATTTATTCTAATACCAAATAAATCTCGAGCCTTCTCAAGACTATATATTAAGCACATAAATTTAATCATTCACAAGCTAAGCACCAAATCATACAACATATTGATACTCAAATTTTTAGGATGTTACAACCTTTCCACTTTTAATGTTTCATAATTTCATGATTCAAAACAATTGCATACTTTCCTTTCTGTGTTCTTTTCTTGCTCGTTGAATCATCTAGAATTTCATTGGATACTTGGGAAAGCTCACACGAAGTGTGCCTTTACATATAACTGTTGTAACACCCCTAACCCGTATTCATTGCCAGAATAGGGTTACGAAGCATTACCGGACTTATTACACAATAGAACATACATTTCTCATACAATTATCAATATCAAATACAAGTCATTGATAATCAATCACATTGTCCCTAATACGAGCCTACGAGGCCCAAATCGTACATTAGAAGTGGTTCGGGACTAAACCGATATCTCAGGAAAATTTTGGAACACTTAGAAAATTTTTACAAAATACAAGGGACACACGCCCGTGTGGCCCGGCCGTGTGTCTCACACGTCCAAAGACACGCCCGTGTCACAGGCCGTATGGAAATTCGAAATGGGATCACATGGCTGTGTCCCAGCCCGTGTCCGACCCCGTGTAACTGCCTGACTTGTGTCACACGGCCAACCACACGCTCGTGTGACCAGCCCGTGTGCCCTTCAAAATGACCTCAGGCGCCGGTGTGCCAGGCCGTGTGCTAGGTCGTGCCAAACCTGTAGGGTATACTGACTTATGCCACATGGCCAAGTCACAAGCCGATGTGCTGGGCCGTGTGGAGCATACTGACTTGGTTTCTAATGAAACACTAGGGGACACACGGCTGAGACACAGTCCCGTGTGGACAAAAATAGGCTATTTATCAAGCCATCTTTCTCACCCAAATATTCAATCACCTACACAAACCAAATAGCATACAACCACAACTTCAAATGGCATTTAAACTCATCTAAACCAAGTTCAATTCATGCTAAATCAATACCAACAACTACAAAGCACAAAAGTACCACAATATGCTCTTCAATTTCATACAAATTTCACATTCTCAAATCACCTATTCACTTTCAATTATGCACTAAATTGCATAAAACCACAAGCATATCAATCTCAAAATTTAACCATTTGGTAACCAAAATGCCAATTCACAACAACCATTACATAGAAAAAATCAACCACATAACAAAGACCGTTTGCATACATATATATACATCACCAAGTATACCAAAATAAGACAAGTCATATGGCTATACCCATAACTAACCATTCATCACTTACAAGCCAAATCAAATGGCTAAATCCATTACCAACTATATACCGAAATGACCAACTTCTATACATGCCATATCACCAAACTAATCTCAAAAGTACCAAAGTGAAAGTTCGATAGCATGATGCAATCTCTAACGACTCCCAATTCAAGCTAGCTTGGATAAACACTATAAAACATGGAAAAGTAAATAAAGTAAGCTATAAAGCTTAGTAAGCTCATATAGTTAATAAGTAAACTTCCAACCAATAATTCAATAACATAAACATCATATAATGCAATTCAAATTTGAAGCATAACTTAACATATATAATCAATCTAAAGATTAAACACAATTTCCATCAACTTTTTTGATTTGATGATTGTATAGTTCACGTATATACCTGTACAAGCTCGTATCAATCTCATACTCATCCATATTCTTGATATACCCATTGAACCATTTGGAATACTATCGGATACTCGAGAATCTCTCACCCTAAGTGCCAATACATAGCCGAAGCTATCTCAATCTCATATCACATATAATGCTCACTCTCGAGCTATCAACTGGTATGCTCACACAAGCTGACAGTCATGACATAGCTAGATGGTGCTGTTCACACAAGCTGACGAGAATCCACAACACATATCCGCGAGGTCGTATTCACAAATAATTCAATAATAAAGCATTTAAAACACAATTATATTAATGCTTATTAATATACGAACTTACCTCGATTCACAAAAGCGACGAAGTAGACCGACTAATCCAGAACTTTGTTTTTCCCTGATCTAAATCCCAACTTCATTTTTCTTGATCTATATAATATCAAATTTAACTCATTTAATCATCAATCTATTCAATTTAGCCCAAAAATCACATTATGGCAACTTCACACTTTTTCCCCTAACATTAACAATGGTCTAATTACTACTTAAGGACCTCCACTTTAACGTACCATAGCTATTAGACACCTTTAGCTAATAGAAATCAAGTTTTACACTTTACGCAATTTAGTCCTTTTTATCAAATTGAGCATTCAAACGATAAAATTACTTAACAAAAATTTCACAAAATTACACTATCATGCTGTAAACATTAAAATAATAAAATAATTATTTCGACCTCGAATTTGTGGTCCCAAAACCACTGTTCTGATTTGACTAAAAATAGGCTGTTACAACTCTCCCACTTAGGAATTTTCGTCCCTAAAAATCTTACCAGAAAATAGGTTAGGGTACTGTTTTCTCAGCTTCCTCGGGTTCCCTCGTAGCTTCTTTGACATTGTGTCCTTGCCAACGTAATTTCACTAATGATATGCTTTTATTTCTCAGCTCTTTAATCTCTCGAGCCATAATTCTGATTGGTTCTTCACTATATGACATATCTGGCTGAATTTCAATCTCTGTCGGAGAAATTACGTGTGACGAATTTGATCTATATCGGCGTAACATCGACACGTGAAACACATTGTGGATCTTTTCTAATTCTAACGATAAAGCTAGCCAATATGCCACTGGCCCTATTCTCTCAATGATCTCATACGGCCTGATAAATCGCAAACTTAATTTTCCTTTGCGACCAAAACGAAGAACCTTCTTCCACGGAACTTTCAAAAATACTTTTTCACTGATTTGAAATTCAATGTCTTTAAGTTTCAAATCTGCATATGATTTCTGTCGATCTAAAGTTGCTTTCAAACTGTCGCGAATTACTTTCACTTTATCTTCGATCTCTCTAACCAAATCAACCCCGTGAATCTTTTTCTACTATGCTCGGTCTAGTACAATGGAGTTCAACATTTATGACCATACAATACTTCATACGGTGCCATCTTTACGCTCGATTGAAAACTGTTGTTATACGCAAATTCAACTAATGGTAAATATTTCTCCCAGTTGCCTTCAAACTCTAAAACACAGCAACGAAACATATCTTTGAGAATCTGAATTACTCTCTCAGACTGGCCGTCGATTTGTGGATGAAATGCAGTACTAAAGTGTAACCGTGTACCAAAAGCTTCTTGCAATTTCTTCCAAAATTGTGATGTAAACCTCGAATCTCTATCCGAAATAATAGAAACTAGCACCCCTTCCAATCTAACGATCTCAGTAATGTACAATTCAACTAATCTATCAAGTGAAAAGTCTGTACATACCGGAATAAAATGTGCAGACTTCGTCAATCGATCAACGGTAACCCAAATAACATCTTTCTTTTTCAAAGACAGGGGTGTTCCCAATACGAAATCCATCATAACTCTATCCCATTTCCACTCTGGTATCATCACAGGCTGTAGTAATCCCGAAGGCACTTGATGTCCAGCTTTGACTTGTTGACAAACCAAGCATCTCAATACAAACTCTGAAATATCTCCTTTCATACCCGACCACCAGTACAACTGTTTCAAATCATTGTACACTTTAGTACTTCCTAGATGAACAGATAAACAACCACTGTGTGCTTCATGTAGAATTTTTTGAATAAGCTCAGAATTTCTCAGTACACATATTCTACCTTGGAACATTAAACAATCATCGGATCCGATTTGATACTCTGAACCAGTAGTCAACTCGCATTGCACTCTTTTAGTTTGCAACTCGTTGTCACATTTCTGAGCTTCACAAATTTGCTGAAGGAATAACGATTTAGCTTTTAACTCAGCTAAAATCAAACCATCATCAGACAAAGTTAATTGTGTGTTCATCGCCTGCAAAGCAAATAAAGACTTTCTACACAGAGCATTCGCGACTACATTTGCTTTCCCCGGATGATAATCAATCACTAGTTCATAATCTTTCAGCAACTCGAGCCATCTTCGTTGTCGTAAATTTAAACATATCTGAGTAATTATATACTTCAAACTCTTGTGGTCAGTAAAGATATGAAACTTCTCACCGAATAAATAATGTCACCAAATTTTCAAAGCAAAAACAATAACAGCCAACTCTAAATCATGTGTCGGATAATTCTTTTCATGCGGTTTTAATTGTCTGGAAGCATAAGCTGTCACTTTTACCTCTTGCAACAAAACACATCCCACACCGTTCAATGACCCATTGCTAAAAATCACAAACTCTTTACCTTACTCAGGTTGAACTAAAACTGGTGCTTTAGTTAACAATGCTTTCAACTATTCAAAACTCTTTTGACATTTCTCATACCATTCGAACTTCACATCTTTCCGTAGCAATCAAGTCATCTGTGTAGCAATCATCGAGTCATCGGTAGTAGCCAGCTAATACCAGAAAGCTTTTGACTTCGGACACATTTCTTGGTGGTTTCCAATCAACAACGGCTGGAATGTTACTTGGATCAACTCGAATGCCTTCTGCTGAAGCAATATGCCCAAAAAATCCAACCTCTCGGAGCCAAAACTCACATTTACTAAATTTAGCAAGCAATTGCTTGTCACTCAATGTTTGTAATACAATTCTCAAATGTTCAACATGCTCAGACTCATATCGGGAATAGACCAGAATGTCATCAATGAATACAACAACAAAT
This sequence comes from Gossypium australe, assembly GCA_005393395.2. Lineage (NCBI taxonomy): Eukaryota > Viridiplantae > Streptophyta > Magnoliopsida > Malvales > Malvaceae > Gossypium > Gossypium australe. The sequence continues at coordinate 43,610,091 of CM016617.1, forward strand.
CTGTCTAAATACGGTCTAAATATTTGATTCATCAAATCCATAAAAACTGCAAGAGCGTTAGTTAATCCGAAAGGCATAACAAGAAATTCATAATGTCGAAACCATTTTTTATCGAGTTTTGAAAAACGGGAATCGACTTCAAAAATATGAGTCACCACCAATCCTTTTTGTTTAGGCGTGATTGGGTCACCTATAAAAATGTTTTGGTCTATGAAATTCAAGAAAACGGGTTCGGGAGTCGGTTACGCATGAGGAAGGGTTAGCACCCCCATGCGCCCCTAGACGAGTACCAAATCTGTAACACCCCAAACCCGGCCTATGCGTTAAGTCCAGATTTGGCATGCCACACAAATCGAACTTTCATCTAGTCGTCAATAATTTAAGAAAACAAATCTTCAAAATGATTTTGGAGATGGAGTTTATCAAAAATCGAGATTAATTTGAAATCCATGATTTTGAAACATCAGAGTTTATAATTTGATTTTCAAAGAAATAATTGGTTGAAATAAATTCATAAAAGAGTTTTCACAGAAATTTTATGAGTTAGTGATATTTAAGAAAAACCCCCTTTTTATACGCAAGTTTAAGAAAACATTTATAAAAATTAAAACAGCCCCATTTAAGTATCTAAAACATATTAAAATCCATCCACGAAATAAAAAATCCATGAAACAATACCAGAGGCCTTATTACATTGCAACTGAAATAATACTTAAATAAAAATACTTAAAAGAAGTTCAAAGTTTATATAAACCATCATTCGTAGTATGGCCTCCTCACGAAGTCATCCCCGGCCCAAGCCTCCATCAATTATCATTACCTGAGAAGGGTAAGGAAACGGGGTGAGTTACTTAGAACTCAGTATGTAACCCACTTACCGTGCCACTGGGCCAGAACCATTTAAGCATATAGTTGGGCTTGAGCCCGTTTACAAATGTACAATATATATAACAAATATAAAATGCATGTGATATGCAATTGCCAACCAAGCCTAAATTTCCATCCGCTACACACCACCCGTACCAACCAGCACACCTGTTGGGATCAAGTCAACCCACCCCGCCAACACACCAATCACAGGCATAAAGCCATTTAAAATGATTGTGGCAGAGCCACCGAACTAGATTGTGGCAGAGCCACCAGAACTTCTCTTCAATTTTTATCCCAACCCATGCAATCATGTATGCATATACAAAGCATAACAATATTCATAAGATAATTTCAGCATAAGGCCCAGAATACAAGTTGGCCCATTAAGCAATCTAGCAATTTGGCCCTCTAAGTAGACTAGCAATTTGGCCTATTAATCGATCTAGCAAATTTGGTCCATTAATCACATGAGGCCTTTTTCCAAATTTTCACACTTTGACCAATTTATCAAATAATTCGTATGGCCCAAAATATCACATGGGGCCCAAAATATCACTTTTTAACCAAATAACCCATTAAGGGCAACTTCGTAATTTCCACAACTTTAATACCGATTTCATGCATTTACACAAAAAGTGTTAATATACCGTATTTTCAAATTTTACCAACTTTACGATTTTTATTCTATTGCTTACGGTATAATATCTAATCTATGAGATAAGTGTGAAATTACACACCTGATTACGGTGAGAACTATACTTTCCCGGTCGTCGATACCTAAATACGTATCACACTCGATTAGAACACTGATACTAAATATAAATCTATGTTAAGATAAACGATCTAGATCTTTTTACCCTCAGAATTTCAAACAATAACTATTTGTGGTTTCTCCCCGATTGATGGTTCATAACCCGTTGAAGAACCTCGAACAGTCAATGGCTCAGGAGTACGAACGACTTCAAATAATTGATTTTCACCAGAGGAGGGTCCACAACCCGGTGGAAAATCTCGGATTGCCGAAACAGCCCTTCGCTTGAATCTAGAGGGAATAGCGAGTCCACCTCTCTTCCAAACACTATTCACTACTCTTTTCGAACCTATCTTGTTAGCCACAAAATCTTACGTTCGCGGAAATGATAATTGAGGGATAATGTCCCCTAAAACGAAATCGATTAGTAGTCCATCTATAACGATATGACGAGTAATATAGAAATCTTGATAGAAACCCTTACCTTAACACTTCGAATCGATTTCTAGCGATTCACGATGATTACGAATACTCCGAGTTCGGCCTTCTTTATAACACTATTAAAATGAAAAGATCGTCTAAGAGAAAAGGATAGATGATGCTATTTTTGGTTAAAAGTCCCTCCCAAACTAATATATTTTCGGCTAAAGAAAAGAAGAGAATAAAGATTCGAAAAGGGTTCTTACCAATTGATTAAAACGAAGGTTGAAAGAATAATCAACAAAAACAATATAAGTGAAGAGAAGATTCGACTTTGAAGGAAAATTGGAGGAAATGGTGTTAGCACCATTCGGCCATGGGGAGTAAGAGATGGAAGACAATGTGTTTTGGGTTTTTCAAACGTGAGAAAAGAGCAAAGAGTGAGATTTGGGACAAAGAAGCATTCGACAATGGTGAAGAAGAGAAGAAAAGAAAAATGGCCTTTATACTTTGGTATTTCGGCACAAGGGAGAGAGTGTCCTTGTGACAGACCAATTTTGACCCAAATCGGAACGGTGGTTTCGGGACCACGAATCCGAGTCTGAGAAATATTTTAATATTATATTTTGTGTTTATGACATGTGATTGGGTGAGTGTGAAAGTTTTGTAGAAAAATTTAGTCATTTAAGTGTTCAAGTTAATAAAAAAAAAAAAAAAGGATGAAATTGCAAAGGTGACCAAAGTTGTGAGCATGATTAAAAAGGAGTAAAGTGAATTGTTTAAGGGACTTTAGGATTTGCATGTCAAATCTCCCACTTTTATAATAGTGGACGGTAAGCATGCCATGGCTATTATAATTTAGTATATTATAATTAAAATATTATTTGTCTAATAAGCATGCTTTAATGTGTGATAATTTTTAAGCAAAAAGGAAACATTTTTAAATTCTATTTTGTCTCCTATCCTTCATCTTCTTCACCGTTTGTAATTGAAGAAAAGAAAACATAGAACCACCATTGTTTCGGCTGGACATGTGGTAGTGAGGTGAGTATTTTAGCTTGATTTTGGAAAATCTTTACATATTGGATTTGGTTTCTATGAAGGCAAATAAAAAGAAAAAAATCATGTTAAAATATTGAGATTTAGCATGATAATATTCGGCTTAGGGTGAGTACTTTTGTGTGTATTTGATTTGAAAAAAAAAAAATATTCAATATTAATTCAAAAACAACATGAATTTCTTAAGAGACTAAGATGAATTGAAAAAAAATTGTGATTTCAATTATATTAGAATTATAGAAATTATTAGGAATTTGAGCATGTAAATGCTCTTACCATTCGGCTGTAATATGTGTTTATGAATGGTGGTTAATTAGTTGTTGTTTAGTCTTGAAATAAAAAAAAAATAGACATGGGTGCATTGAGTTAGCAAAACTCGGTCATAAGAGAAAATGAAAATTTAGCTATTCTATTTGGTTATATATTATATATATATATAGATATAAAGTTAAATTACAGCCATGGATAAGAAGGTAAGTCTTGTGTTAAAGTACATTAAACAAATTATTACCAATATGTTTAATAATATTATTTTGATATACTTGAGAAAGGTAGTGGGTGATAGCCGATTATATATGTTCATGTCTTGGATTGAATAAATGTGATGTATGTGCATGAGTTGATAATGATATAAGACTTGAGCAATGTTCGTGAGTTAAATTATTAAAATCGCAATATATTCAAATTAATGTTCGAATTTGAATGACATTGATTGAAATGTATAAGTCATAATTATTGCTCGTATTCGGACATGCATAATATACATGTTGGAAATATTCTATTTGCAATGCCGAAAGCATGGAATTAATATGTTTTAAATGTTACAAATGTTGGGGGATTAATCGATAAATTATATACTATATGATTTTGCTTTTAAATTGAATGAAAATGTGGTTAAATTGGTTTAATTGAACCGAATTAGATCAAGAACAAAAGGAGAAGAATTTGGAGCGAGGAAAAGCTAAACTAAACGAATAGTTGGAGATCTCGAACCTATCGACTTCTAAGGTAAGTCCTATAGCTAAAATATGTAAATAAATTAATTATGAATTTAGTGGATGATAAATTGTGAAAGTTTAGAGTATAAATTTATGATATGACCGAATGTGATGATGATGGATTGGATTGATTTCAAATGTATTGTTAATGAAATGTGAATAAATGCATATAGTTTGATATGTGACAGTGGAATGTGAAAAGCATGTAAGATTATTCTGACATTCGGGCTTTACGCCTAGCAGGCCTTGTGCCGGTGATTCTTATCGGGCTTTTATGCCTAGCAGGCCTTGTGCCGGTGATTCTTATCGGGCTTTTACGCCTAGCAGGCCTAGTGTCGGTGATTTAGATCGGGCTTTTAAGCCTAGCAGGCCTTGTGCCGGTGTTACTTATCGGGCTTTCACGCCTAGCAGGCTTGATGCCGGTGATGTGTTTTACAAAATAAAATTTGAAAATTATGATCAAGGCGATTAAAGCAAATTTATCGGGTTAACGGCTCAGGTGAGTATGTAAAGTAGGAACGAGTTTCTCACTTAATTAAGATAAGGTAAACTAGTGATTCAGTGATTATTACCAATGGTATGTATTTTCGGTTCTATTGATAAATGATGTAGTATTGTGACTTTGGCCGTTTAATATGTAAATATAAGACTAGGTGTATTCGGCCACAAGGGTGGTTGTATATTTAATAACATGTTATAATAATTGATATCCAAGCATACGAATAATGGTACCTATGGTTATGTGATGACACATTGGGTTTTAAAGATCGGATTACGAACAAATATTTTGATCATAAATATGTGGGTAAGGAGAAATTTTCCTACCAATTTCATACTTAGTTACATGGATATGAAATTGAAAGCTTGATGATGAATATGAATATAAGTACAAGTTGAATAGTCAATGTTCGAATGTTATATTTTATAAATTTAGGACTTACTAAGCTAGCAAGCTTAACGTGTGAAATGTTTCCTCTGTTTTATAGATTAGGTACAAGCTACAAGCTCGTCGGGATCATTCGGGAAGTCGCCCACACTATCAATCTACATTTTGGTACTCTTTCATTTTGGTTTTAAACGAAGGCATGTATAGGAAAGACTTAGTCTTTGTTGATGAACTCTTAAGGTTTATGTATGTAATAGCCATGCGAATATGGCTAAATTTTTAGTAAGTATGATGTTGGATTTCGATATGTTTGTTGGTTCATGATGGCAATGTTTATGACATTCTAATACAGGTGTAATCGTTTTTGTTAAGAAATGATTGCATACAAAATGAATTCTTGAATTTGGGATATAGGTAAGTTCGGTTAGGAGTTAAACTTTCATAAAAATGTAACAGAACAGCTTGTAGTAGCAGCAGTGATGTGAGTTAGAAAAATCACCAAAAATAGGGTATATTGAATTTGAAGGTGAATGAGATATGATATTAAACCTTATTGTGTCTATTTTTACATGAAAGAAACAGAGTAGGCAAAATATTTATATATTATGAGATAATTAAGTTTTGATGAGACCTGTTCTGAATGATTTCGTGAGTCACTGTTCTGTTTTGGAAAAATTGTCAAAAATTTACGAGAATAATTAGGAAGCATGGTTTATATGTGTAAAACCCTTAATGAGTCTATTTTTCATTGGTATAAACAAGAACATTATAGGAAATTTGTTCAATGAGATAACTGTATTTTTGTAGAGACAGGTCAGAATCGTCAACAGTGAAACAGGGGAAACTTTAAGAAAAATCTGGTATTGTTTGACCAGACCAAAAATTCTGGAAAAATTATGGAAAATTCTTATATGAGTCTAGTTTCAAGGAAAATTTACGGATCTGAATTTCGAGTTGGGTAACTCGAGTTATGGTCAAATTAGCCAGCATGATGCAGTTTTGACAGCTTTAAGTTTTATATCCTGAACTTGTAGTCAAGTCTAGTAATACCTCTTACTCAACTCCGGCGATGGTCTCGGGTAAGGGGTGTTACATTTGATTGGTATCAGAGCTTACGGTTTAGTCGATTCTAGGACTACCGTAGCGCGTGTGAGTCTAGCTATACATGCCTTTATTATATGTTGATAGTGTGGTGACTTCTGACAGCCTGAACTTTGTTTTATATAGTAAATGGACACTGATCCTGAAAGAGCCGTAGCTGATGATGGGGAGAGCGTCGCGCCTGACCGTGCCCACGGATCAGCGCCGATAGACTCTCGACCTGTTTCTGGTAGCCACGAAGGAGAGACTAAACAAGCCTTTTATCAAATGATGAACGAGTGGTTTGCCCAATTTATTCAAAATAACCGGGCTGTACCCCAACCTCCACCCCCGAATAATCCATCTCCGATTCCTTCAGCTCCCCCGATGATAGATCCGATGAGATCTAGTAGGCCCCCAGTTGATAAAATCCGAAAATTCGGGGCCGAAGATTTTAAAGCTAATGACGATGATGACGCTGAGAGAGCCGAAATGTGGCTTGATAACACTATACGGGTACTTGATGAGCTATCTTGTACTCCGGATGAATGCTTGAAATGTGCTATATCCTTACTGAGGGACACTGCATATCACTGGTGGAACACACTAGTATCAGTGGTCCCGAAAGAAAAAGTGACGTGGGATTTCTTCCAAACTGAATTTCGCAAGAAGTATATCAGCCAAAGATTTATTGATCAAAAACGAAAGGAGTTCCTTGAGCTGAAACAAGGACGAATGACTGTAACGGAATATGAAAGCAAATTTGTCAGGCTCAGCCGTTATGCTAGAGAGTGTGTCTCTACTGAAGCCATTATGTGTAAAAGATTCGAAGACGGCCTAAATGAAGATATAAAGATGTTTGTTGGCGTTCTTGAACTCCAAGAGTTTGTAACTTTAGTTGAGAGAGCTTGCAAAGCTGAAGAGCTCGGGAAGGAGAAAAGAAAGGCTGATACCGAAGCCAGAGACATCCGAAAGAGGTCTTCGGGCAAAGTCTTTCATTCCACGAGCAAGAAGCCCAGAGATGACTACAGCCGACAGAAAGCTACTACAGATCCGCCTAGACGGGACCGGCCTCCCATGAGCTCCCGAGCTACCTCGATAGCCAGTGTTGGTAACATTCCACAAAATAGAGTTGAATGCAAGTACTGTGGGAAGTGGCACTCAGGGAGTTGTAGACTCCATGATCGGTCTTGCTATAAGTGTGGATCGTCAGATCATTTTATCAGAGAGTGTCCGAAGTTAGCTGAGCAGAATGCAGTTCAGAACACTACACCGAGCAACGTGCCAATGCGAGGTAGACCACCCAGACATTCAGGCAATGTAGGTGGTAGCCAGAAAGGAACGAAGAACACTACAGATCGATCTGAGGCTAGAGCTCCGGCTAGAGCATATGCTACGCGAGCTAGAGAGGACGCTTCCTCCCCTGACGTCATTACCGGTACTTTCACTCTTTTTGATACTACTGTGATTGCACTAATTGATCCTGGTTCGACTCATTCTTATGTGTGTGAAACTTTAAAATTCGGCAAGACTCTGCTAGTTGAGTCTACCGAGTTCGTAATTCGTGTGTCCAACCCTTTGGGTAGATGTGTGCTTGTTAATAAAGTGTGTAGAGGTTGCCCGTTGATGGTAAGAGACTATTGCTTTCCAGCTGATTTGATGTTGTTGCCCTTCGATGAATTTGATATAATCTTGGGCATGGATTGGTTAACTTCACATGAGGCAGTGGTGGATTGCAAAAGAAAATTTATTGATTTGAAATGCCGAAATGGTGAGACAATCAGAATAAAATCCTGTGATGTAAATGGGATACCTACGGTAATATCTTCAATGGTAGCCCAAAAGTATGTGAGAAAAGGGTGTGAGGCCTATTTGGCTTATGTGCTGGATAATAAAATGTCCGAGAAACTAATGAAATCGGTACCAGTTGTATGTGAATACACCGATGTGTTTCCTGAAGAGTTACCGGGCTTACCCCCAGTACGAGAGATTGAGTTCGGCATTGAATTAGTGCCGGATGCGACCCCAATTTCGATAGCTCCGTACCGAATGGCGCCTACTGAATTAAAGGAATTGAAAGCGCAGTTGCAAGAATTGACAGAGAGGGGTTTCGCACGACCGAGTTTTTCCCCGTGGGGCGCACCAGTCTTACTTGTGAAAAAGAAAGATGGGACAATGCGAATGTGCATCGACTACCGACAACTAAATAAGGTAACTATAAAGAATAAGTACCCGTTACCTCGGATTGACGATTTATTTGATCAGTTGAAGGGGGCTTCAGTGTTTTCGAAGATAGATTTGAGATCAGGTTATTATCAGTTGCGAGTCAGAGATTTAGATGTGCCAAAGACTGCATTCCGAACGAGGTACGGACATTATGAGTTTTTGGTTATGCCTTTTGGACTCACTAATGCACCTGCTGTTTTTATGGATCTAATGAACCGAGTTTTCCGACAGTTTTTGGATCGGTTTGTAGTAGTGTTTATCGATGATATATTGGTCTACTCCAAAAGTGAAGCGGAACACGTTGAGCACTTGAGAGTAGTACTCCAAACCTTGAGAGATCATCGTTTATATGCAAAATTCAGTAAGTGTGAGTTTTGGATGAACGAAGTCAGCTTCTTGGGTCATGTGGTTTCGGTGTCAGGTGTTCGGGTGGATCCAAACAAGATAGCAGCTATACTCGAGTGGAAACCACCAAAGAATGTTTCCGAGATCCGAAGTTTCCTAGGCCTCGCGGGATACTATAGACGATTCGTAAAAGGTTTTTCTGTAATAGCTACACCCTTGACGAGACTACTACAGAAAGATGTCAAATATGAGTGGTCAGAAAAATGCCAGAAAAGTTTCGAGCAGTTGAAAGCCCTTCTAACCGAGGCTCCAGTGTTGACTCAACCCGAATCGGGTAAAGAATTCACTATTTTTAGTGATGCTTCTTTGAATGGGTTGGGTTGCGTTCTAATGCAAGAAGGCAAGGTGATAGCCTACGCATCAAGACAATTGAAGCCGCATGAAAAAAATTATCCAACTCACGATCTGGAGTTGGCAGCCATTGTGTTCGCCTTAAAAATTTGGCGTCACTACTTATTTGGCGAAAAATGTCATATTTACTCAGATCACAAAAGTTTGAAGTATTTGATGACTCAGAAAGATCTGAATTTGAGACAACGCCGATGGTTAGAATTGCTGAAAGACTATGAATTAGTGATTGACTACCATCCGGGAAAAGCCAATGTTGTTGCGGATGCGTTAAGTCGAAAGTCATTATTTGCTCTTCGTGCATTGAATGCACGGGTGACTATGTCTGACGATGGTTCGATCTTAGCAGAGTTACGCGCGAGACCGATGTTTATTCAGCAAATTTGCGATGCACAGAAAGTTGACAAAAAGCTAATTTCCATTCGGATTCAGTGTGAAAACGCTACAGAATCAGATTTCCAGATAGATGCAAATGACTGTCTGAATTATAAAAGTCGATTGTGTGTTCCGATAAACTCAGATTTGATACAGATGATTCTGAGTGAGGCCCATAATGGCAGAATGTCGATACACCCGGGTAGCACAAAAATGTATAATGATTTGAAACAGTTCTATTGGTGGCCTGGTATGAAACGAGATATATCCGAATTTGTCTCCAAGTGCTTAATCTGTCAACAAGTGAAAGCTGAGCATCAGGTTCCATCCGGATTGCTTCAGCCAATCATGATACCCGAATGGAAATGGGATAGAATCACCATGGATTTTGTATCTGGTCTCCCTATGACACCTAGTAAGAAAGATGCCGTATGGGTTATAGTTGATAGACTGACTAAATCAGCTCATTTTGTGCCGATACGTACCGACTATTCACTTGACAAACTCGCCGAAGTGTATGTGTCGCAGATTGTAAGATTGCACGGTGTACCGAGTTCCATTATTTCAGATAGAGACCCAAGATTTACATCGCGATTCTGGAAGAAATTGCAGGATGCATTAGGTACTAAACTTCATTTTAGTACAGCCTTCCATCCGCAAACAGACGGTCAGTCTGAGCGAACTATTTTGATACTTGAGGACATGTTGAGGTGTTGCGTTCTCGAGTTCGAAGGTACGTGGGAACGATACCTACCTTTGATTGAGTTTGCTTACAATAATAGCTTTCAATCTAGCATAAAAATGGCACCTTATGAAGCCTTATATGGTCGAAAATGTCGCACACCATTGTATTGGACTGAGCTCAGTGAGAATAAGATACACGGGGTTGATTGGATTAAGGAAACTGAATAGAAGGTGGTGGTAATTAAAAGTAATTTGAAAGCTGCTTCGGATCGTCAAAAGTCCTATGCCGATTTAAAACGCAAGGACATTGAATTTCAGGTCGGAGATCGGGTGTTCTTGAAAGTTTCTCCGTGGAAGAAAATACTCCGATTCGGTCAGAAAGGCAAGTTGAGTCCGAGATTTATTGGACCATATGAAGTCATCGAGCGTATAGGGCCTGTGGCTTATCGATTGAAATTGCCCCTTGACTTAGAAAAGATACACAATGTATTCCACGTTTCGATGCTCCGCAGATATAGATCGGATCCGTCCCATGTGATCACCCCATCAGAAATTGAAATTCGATCTGATTTGACCTATGATGAGGAACCGATCCGTATCTTAGCTCGGGAAACCAAAGAGTTAAGAAATAAAAGGGTTCCATTAGTAAAGATTCTATGGAATCGTCATGGAGTTGAAGAGGCTACGTGGGAGCCTGAAGAGTCAATGAGGCAACAATATCCGAACTTATTTAACGGTAAGATTTTCGAGGACGAAAATTCTTATGGGGGGGAGAGTTGTGACAGACCAATTTTGACCCAAATCGGAACGGTGGTTTCGGGACCACGAATCCGAGTCTGAGAAATATTTTAATATTATATTTTGTGTTTATGACATGTGATTGGGTGAGTGTGAAAGTTTCGTAGAAAAATTTAGTCATTTAAGTGTTCAAGTTAATAAAAAAAAAAAAGGATGAAATTGCAAAGGTGACCAAAGTTGTGAGCATGATTAAAAAGGAGTAAAGTGAATTGTTTAAGGGACTTTAGGATTTGCATGTCAAATCTCCCACTTTTATAATAGTGGACGGTAAGCATGCCATGGCTATTATAATTTAGTATATTATAATTAAAATATTATTTGTCTAATAAGCATGCTTTAATGTGTGATAATTTTTAAGCAAAAAGGAAACATTTTTAAATTCTATTTTGTCTCCTATCCTTCATCTTCTTCACCGTTTGTAATTGAAGAAAAGAAAACATAGAACCACCATTGTTTCGGCTGGACATGTGGTAGTGAGGTGAGTATTTTAGCTTGATTTTGGAAAATCTTTACATATTGGATTTGGTTGCTATGAAGGCAAATAAAAAGAAAAAAATCATGTTAAAATATTGAGATTTAGCATGATAATATTCGGCTTAGGGTGAGTACTTTTGTGTGTATTTGATTTGAAAAAAAAAAATATTCAATATTAATTCAAAAACAACATGAATTTCTTAAGAGACTAAGATGAATTGAAAAAAAATTGTGATTTCAATTATATTAGAATTATAGAAATTATTAGGAATTTGAGCATGTAAATGCTCTTACCATTCGGCTGTAATATGTGTTTATGAATGGTGGTTAATTAGTTGTTGTTTAGTCTTGAAATAAAAAAAAAATAGACATGGGTGCATTGAGTTAGCAAAACTCGGTCATAAGAGAAAATGAAAATTTAGCTATTCTATTTGGTTATATATTATATATATATATAGATATAAAGTTAAATTACAGCCATGGATAAGAAGGTAAGTCTTGTGTTAAAGTACATTAAACAAATTATTACCAATATGTTTAATAATATTATTTTGATATACTTGAGAAAGGTAGTGGGTGATAGCCGATTATATATGTTCATGTCTTGGATTGAATAAATGTGATGTATGTGCATGAGTTGATAATGATATAAGACTTGAGCAATGTTCGTGAGTTAAATTATTAAAATCGCAATATATTCAAATTAATGTTCGAATTTGAATGACATTGATTGAAATGTATAAGTCATAATTATTGCTCGTATTCGGACATGCATAATATACATGTTGGAAATATTCTATTTGCAATGCCGAAAGCATGGAATTAATATGTTTTAAATGTTACAAATGTTGGGGGATTAAACGATAAATTATATACTATATGATTTTGCTTTTAAATTGAATGAAAATGTGGTTAAATTGGTTTAATTGAACCGAATTAGATCAAGAACAAAAGGAGAAGAATTTGGAGCGAGGAAAAGCTAAACTAAACGAATAGTTGGAGATCTCGAACCTATCGACTTCTAAGGTAAGTCCTATAGCTAAAATATGTAAATAAATTAATTATGAATTTAGTGGATGATAAATTGTGAAAGTTTAGAGTATAAATTTATGATATGACCGAATGTGATGATGATGGATTGGATTGATTTCAAATGTATTGTTAATGAAATGTGAATAAATGCATATAGTTTGATATGTGACAGTGGAATGTGAAAAGCATGTAAGATTATTCTGACATTCGGGCTTTACGCCTAGCAGGCCTTGTGCCGGTGATTCTTATCGGGCTTTTATGCCTAGCAGGCCTTGTGCCGGTGATTCTTATCGGGCTTTTACGCCTAGCAGGCCTAGTGTCGGTGATTTAGATCGGGCTTTTAAGCCTAGCAGGCCTTGTGCCGGTGTTACTTATCGGGCTTTCACGCCTAGCAGGCTTGATGCCGGTGATGTGTTTTACAAAATAAAATTTGAAAATTATGATCAAGGCGAATTAAAGCAAATTTATCGGGTTAACGGCTCAGGTGAGTATGTAAAGTAGGAACGAGTTTCTCACTTAATTAAGATAAGGTAAACTAGTGATTCAGTGATTATTACCAATGGTATGTATTTTCGGTTCTATTGATAAATGATGTAGTATTGTGACTTTGGCCGTTTAATATGTAAATATAAGACTAGGTGTATTCGGCCACAAGGGTGGTTGTATATTTAATAACATGTTATAATAATTGATATCCAAGCATACGAATAATGGTACCTATGGTTATGTGATGACACATTGGGTTTTAAAGATCGGATTACGAACAAATATTTTGATCATAAATATGTGGGTAAGGAGAAATTTTCCTACCAATTTCATACTTAGTTACATGGATATGAAATTGAAAGCTTGATGATGAATATGAATATAAGTACAAGTTGAATAGTCAATGTTCGAATGTTATATTTTATAAATTTAGGACTTACTAAGCTAGCAAGCTTAACGTGTGAAATGTTTCCTCTGTTTTATAGATTAGGTACAAGCTACAAGCTCGTCGGGATCATTCGGGAAGTCGCCCACACTATCAATCTACATTTTGGTACTCTTTCATTTTGGTTTTAAACGAAGGCATGTATAGGAAAGACTTAGTCTTTGTTGATGAACTCTTAAAGTTTATGTATGTAATAGCCATGCGAATATGGCTAAATTTTTAGTAAGTATGATGTTGGATTTCGATATGTTTGTTGGTTCATGATGGCAATGTTTATGACATTCTTAATACAGGTGTAATCGTTTTTGTTAAGAAATGATTGCATACAAAATGAATTCTTGAATTTGGGATATAGGTAAGTTCGGTTAGGAGTTAAACTTTCATAAAAATGTAACAGAACAGCTTGTAGTAGCAGCAGTGATGTGAGTTAGAAAAATCACCAAAAATAGGGTATATTGAATTTGAAGGTGAATGAGATATGATATTAAACCTTATTGTGTCTATTTTTACATGAAATAAACAGAGTAGGCAAAATATTTATATATTATGAGATAATTAAGTTTTGATGAGACCTGTTCTGAATGATTTCGTGAGTCACTGTTCTGTTTTGGAAAAATTGTCAAAAATTGTACGAGAATAATTAGGAAGCATGGTTTATATGTGTAAAACCCTTAATGAGTCTATTTTTCATTGGTATAAACAAGAACATTATAGGAAATTTGTTCAATGAGATAACTGTATTTTTGTAGAGACAGGTCAGAATCGTCAACAGTGAAACAGGGGAAACTTTAAGAAAAATCTGGTATTGTTTGACCAGACCAAAAATTCTGGAAAAATTATGGAAAATTCTTATATGAGTCTAGTTTCAAGGAAAATTTACGGATCTGAATTTCGAGTTGGGTAACTCGAGTTATGGTCAAATTAGCCAGCATGATGCAGTTTTGACAGCTTTAAGTTTTATATCCTGAACTTGTAGTCAAGTCTAGTAATACCTCTTACTCAACTCCGGCGATGGTCTCGGGTAAGGGGTGTTACAGTCCTGAGATGTTAGGCAAAAATATGACCAAATGGTAAAAATGAAATGAAATGGCCAAAAGAAACAAAGCTTACCTATTGCTCAAATTCGGCTAGGAGAAAGAGTTTGGAGAGAAATGAAAATTTTACACAAAATGCTAAGAATTGACCAAAACTAACTCCTAATCCTAGCCAAACTACTAACAACATTCGGCCACTCCCTCCTAGCCACAAAACCATCCATGTACATTGGCCAAAAGTCAATGCTTTAGCTACCCAAAAGTTTCCAAGACAACATCCTTGATTCATGCCTTGTGTTCCTCATACATTCCATAAGTTTAGGATTTCTTTCCCCAAGTTCCATGCTTACCTTAACCATTAGCCACCTTGCCATAAGTAAAATAGTCCAACCTTACCAAATATAATGCTTGACCGACACATGCTAAAAAGGTGCAAAAAAATAAAAGTCACCAAAATGCAATCCATGGGATTCGAACCTCTTCCCTCAAGCAACACTTATGGCGCCAACTCCACTTTACTAATAGCTCATCTTATGCTAGTTTTTGACACTTAATTTCCTTAAACATCAAGGTCACTTGACCTACTTCGATAAAATACTCATTACTAAAATTTATTCTAGATCCGAATAAATCCCGAGCCTTCTTAAGACTATATTAAACACACAAATGGAATCATCCACAAGCTAAGCACCAAAAACATGCAACATATCGATACTCAATTTTTAGGATGTTACAATTCTACCCTCCTTAAAGAAAATTTCGTCCTCGAAATTTTCCTGATTAAAAGAGGTGAAGATATTGTTGCCGAATTGCGTCTTCAGGCTCCCACGTAGCTTCCTCCGCTTCGTGATTATGCCATAGAACCTTAACCAACGACACAGTCTTCTATCTTAGCACCTTAACATCACGGTCTAAGATTTTCACTGGTTCCTCCTCGAAAGACAAGTCTGGCCTTAACTCCACTTCTTCTACCGGTACTATGTGAGACGGATCCGATCTATAACGCCTCAGCATAGAAACATGGAAAACACTATGAATCTGACTCAACTCCGGAGGTAATTCAAGCTGATAGGCCACTAGTCCTACACGCTTCAACACACGGTACGGTCCAATGAACCTAGGGCTGAACTTGCCCTTCCTTCCAAATCTGAAAATCTTCTTCCAAGGTGAGACTTTCAGAAAGACATGATCTCCCACCGCAAACTCAATATCCTTACGCTTCAGATCCGCATACGACTTTTGTCTATCCGAAGCTTCTTTTAACCGCGCTCGAATCACCTTTACCTTTTCTTCCGTCTCAGATATCAACTCAGGACCCAACAACTGTCGTTCCCCCAATTCAGTCCAACAAGTAGGGGTATGACACCTACGACCGTATAACGCTTCATAGGGCGCCATTTGGATACTGGATTGGTAACTGTTATTATACACGAACTCTGCCAACGGTAGGAAATCCTCCCAACTACCTCTGAAGTCAATCACGCAACCTCTTAACATGTCTTCCAAAATCTGAATTACTCTTTCTAACTGACCATCTGACTGGGGATGAAAAGCCGTACTGAAGTTTAACTTTGTTCCCAAAGCCTCATGTAAAGCTTTCCAAAATCGTGATGTAAACCTAGGATCCCTGTCTGATATGATAGACACTGGTACCCCATGCAACCTCACAATCTCAGATACATACAGCTTAGCCAATTTCTGCAGCGAGTAATCCATACGAACTGGTAGAAAATGGGCAGTCTTCGTTAATCGATCAACTACTACCCAAATGGAATCTTTCTTAGTAGGTGTTAAGGGTAACCCACTAACAAAATCCATCGTTATCCGCTCCCATTTCCATAGAGGAATCTTTACCGGTTGCAATAATCCGATGGTAATTGATGTTCCGCCTTCACTTGTTGACACGTCAAGCACTTTCCCACTTTTTTTCTAAGAATCATTTGTCTCAAATTCGAATCCATGGGCATACAAACTCTTCCACAAAAACACAGCACGCCATCCTTGTTCAATCCAAAGTCCCCTATTATACCACTTCCAACTTGTTGCATTAAAGGACCCAATTTTCCATCTGATAACTGCTTTTCCTTGATCTGTTCTAACCACAATGGCTTCACCTGAAGTTCTGCTAGTAGACTACCATCCTCATACAAACTGAGATGAGCAAACATTACTCTTAACTCTGATACTACCTTACGACTCAACGCGTCTGCCACCACGTTAGCCTTTCCAGGATGGTACTCGATTGAGAAGTCATAATCCTTTAACAACTCCACCCATCTTCGTTGTTTCAGGTTCAACTCCTTTTGGGTAAGGATGTACTTAAGACTCTTATGGTCCATATAAATGATCGACTTCTCACCGTAGAGATAGTGCCTCCAAATCTTTAAGGCAAACACCACCGCAGCCAACTCCAAGTCATGAGTAGGGTAGTTGACTTCGTGCAGCCTCAACTATCGAGAAGCATAAGCCACCACTTTTCCACTTTACATCAGTACACATCCTAAACCCATGTGTGACGCATCACAGTAAACGATAAACTCTTTTCCAGCCTTAGGTTGAATCAGTATTGGCGCTTCCGTCAAAATCTTCTTCAGTTTCTCGAAACTTTCTTGCTGTTTATCAGTCCACACATACGGTACTCCCTTTCGCAACAGCTTAGTTAGGGGTGCAGCAATGAACGAAAACCCCTCAACAAAGCGTCTATAGTAACCAGCGAAACCCAAGAAACTCTTAATCTCAGCCACTGACTTCGGCGGTTTCTAATCCAACATTGCCTCTACCTTCCGAGGATCAACTCTTATTCCTTCGGTTGACACCACATGACCCAAGAAAGTCACTTCCTTCAACCAAAATTCGCATTTATTGAATTTGGCATAAAGTTGCTTATCTCGCAAAATTTGCACCACAATGCGCAAATGTGAGTCATGCTCTTCCTCATTCCTCGAATATACCAAGATATCATCTATGAACACCACTACGAACCGGTCTAGATAAGGTTGAAAGCCTCGATTCATCATGTCCATAAATGCAGCTGGTGCATTGGTCAAACCAAACGGCATCACCAAAAGCTCATAATGTCCATAACGAGTTCGGAATGCCGTTTTATGAATATCTACCTCTTTAACCTTGAGTTGATGATAACCCAATCTCAAATCAACCTTAGAGAAAACTGAAGCTCCTCTCAATTGATCAAACAGGTCGTCAATTCTCAGCAATGGATACCTATTCTTGATCGTCAATTTATTCAACTGCCTATAATCAATGCACATATGCATCGACCCATCCTTCTTCTTGACGAACAAAACCGGTGCTCCCTACGGAGACACACTCGGTCGAATAAATCCTCGATCTAACAATTCTTGAATTTGAGCTTTAAGCTCAGCTAACTCCTTCGGTGACATTCTATAAGGAGCAATAGACACTGGAGTCGTTCCGTGTAAAAGCTCAATGCCAAATTCTACTTCCCTATCTGGAGGTAAACCAGGAAGTTCTTGGGGAAAGACATCTGAAAATTCCTTCACCGTTCTCACATCTTCCACTGATAATTCCTTGGCATCCAAAGCACTAATGAAGGCTAGGAATGCTCCATACCCTTTCCGCACCAACTTCTCTGACTTTAATACAGATACCTCATTTGCCAAAAGTTCCTTCGCTCGCCTATCATTACTACCTCCTCATCATCCACAGTCCTTATTGACATCCGCTTTTCAGCACAATCCAATTGCTCCCGGTGCTTCACCAACCAATCCATGCCCAGAATAAGATCGAACTCGTCGAAAGGAAACTCCATCAAATCCGCCAGAAACATTTCACTTTGATTTTCGAATGGCACGTCTCTAAACAATTTATTCACGATTACAGACTGCCCTAAAGGACTAATTACCGTCATCTCTCTATCGCTAATCTCAGATCTAATATTCAGGCTTCCAGATATGGCACTAGCAACATACGAGTGGGTAGACCCGATATCTATCAAAGCAGTAACAGGTACATCAAAGATGAAGAACGTACCAGTTATCACATCAGGTGCATCGCCATCTTCACTACGCCTAACCGTATAAACCAACCCCGGCTGTCTTGCCTCCGTGTTACCTCTAAAGCCATTACCTCGACCTGGTGTACCTTGACCACGTCCAACACCATTACCACCACGACCTAATCCACGACCTCTCGGTGGCTGCTGAGTGCCTCTAGCTAGCTGAGCATCAGGGTTACGAGCTTCCTGAGTCAGATCAGTCCGTCGAGGGCAATTCTTATACTGATGATCCTTGGAACCACATTTATAACATGCACCAGTTTTCCTCCAGCATTCCTCGGGGTGTCGCTTGCCACAGTCAGCACAGTCTCGACTCTGATTGGTAGTCACAAGTGCTCTAGCTTGAGCTGGCTCATCATTTCGAGGCCTCTTCTGGAACCTTTTAGAAGAACCCGAATACTTAAAGTCCCTTCTGCCTCTAACTCTTTCCTGGTTCTGGTGTTCTGAGTTCTTAGCCTCTTCGGCTATCTTGGCTTTCTCCACAACCGAGGCAAAAGTCCGTACTTGTTGTAGGGCTATCAGTACCCGCAACTCATCATTCAGCCCATCTTTAAAGCGTACACAGTGCTCATGAGCAGTCGGTACTATTGTGCGAGCATAACGGCTTAAATGAAGAAATTTTTCCTCGTAAGCTGCCACCGTCTTATTTCCTTGAACCAAATTCAGGAATTCTATCCTCCGGGCATCCACATAACTTGTCCCGACGTACTTCCCTTGGAAAGAAGCTTTGAAGAAATCCCAAGTAACCATTGCAGCCTCAGTGCCTTCTCGAACAGTAAGTCACCATTGGTACGGCTCGTCCCTTAACAAGGACACGGCTCCTCTTAGCTTCTGCTTGGTGGTGCACTCCAAATCATCCATGATCCGCTCTATAGCCTCGAGCCAATATTCTGCAACATTCATAGCTACACCGGAGACACCTCTAAAAACCTCGGCATCACTTGATTTAAGTCGTTTCGATATTGATCCACGAACTGCTGGACCAGTTCTAGTCCCAGCAACCCTTTCTAGGACTCTCAATGTAACACTCCAAACCCGGCCCATACGCCACGGCCAAATTTAGAATGTCACTGCGGAAAACGTTTGAAAAGATTTTAACTTAAAAGTAAAAACATAAAAATTTATTGTCTTTACTAAAACATTGTATTTAAAAATTTCGAAACAAATTAAGTTGTTACAAATTTCCGAATTAAAAACTTTAGTATGTATATTTTAAAATGTAAGTTGCTAAAAATAAACATTTCCAGATAACAATATAATCAACAAACCAACTTAAAACATAATAATAATCCGTAACTACTTTAAATGGCCCTTTTTACAATAACCAAATATTCCCAAATTCTGAAAATATAAAATATATAAAATATGGAAAATAACTTCTGCATGGGCCACCTCGTATCCACTCCAACCCGGTCCAAGCTTTATGCATTACTTGAAATGTTGGTAAAAATTTGTGTGAGTGAAACAGACTCAGTGCATAGTTATTTCACATGTCTCCACACATGGGCTTGGCCCACATCCACACATCAATCACATATCAAATGATAAAGCATTATATCCACATAATTCCACATGTTGGGCTTGGCCCATATCCACATTGATCCACATATCTAGTCATGCAAAATGCATAAATATGCAACATGAAGCCCAACCCAACCTAGAGTCCATCCGTTACTCCTACCTTAGCAGACTCCCTGCCCAAGGCCGTGGCTAATCCACCGATCACATAGTGATCCACATATCTTACCTTGGCAGACTTGCTGCCCAAGGCCGTGGCTAAGCCACCGATCATATAGTGATCCACATATCTGTATCCACGAGGTGACTCGAGGTCATCCTCAATCTACGGTGATGCACACAGCTATCATCCGCCGAGATGGGCACCTAGCCAACACCTCCCTTGATGAAGCACATAGCCACCATCAAGCGCCAATGTAGCACAAGGCTAACATTAGATCTCGTACATAATGTACACCCTTTCCTTCGATAGTCACATCCCGAGTCCCATGCATATATATGTATCATGGCAACATATCACTTGAATAATTATGCATCACATGCCATCACATTTCATATATTTATCAATGATCATTTAATATCGTAAATCACTGACCTGAGTATTCGAACACCCACCACGAGTATTCACAATCTTAGCCCTTAATTCGGCTACCATTAACATCATATCACATATACATAAATATAACACATACACACAATCAAGAGACAGTGCAATAACTACGCACCTATTTGGCACAGTCGATTAAATCCCGAAAACGCCACTTGATTATTGAACTCTGTCGAAATTCCTTAAACAACCCACATTAGAATCAGCTTTAAGCAATAATCCAAAAGAATGGCCCTTGGCCGAATGCTACACTTACTTACCTTGAAGAATCGAATCCCGAAAGCTTCTCCTTTAATGCTCCTTAATGTTGGCTACCATCACAAGAAACACATATCATGGCACAAGCATAATCGGTCATCCCTAAACCAAGGCCTAATCCTTGATTCGGCACACTTAAAAGAAAGAGAACCTACACCGATTGCTAGGATAGAAATTACTTACCACCTCGATGCTTGAAGAGACCAAATAAGAGAAAAAGGTTTCGGCTAAACCTTCCCAATGGTAATGGGATATTCCGCTAACACAAAGATAGGTATAGAAACGAGGTTGAGATGGTGTTTCGGCACTTTACTGATGAAAAGGGATTACGCCAAAGTGGAGGGAGTAGAATGCTTAGAGGATTTGGCTATGGTGTTTCTTTAAGGCTTCAAACCAAGAGAAAAGGGTACACAAAGAAGGCTACAAGATTCGGCTATGGGGTTTCCTTAAAGTTTCAAGCAAAGACAAGAGAGAAAGAGGCTATAGGGTTCGGCCAAGCCTTACCAAAGGTGATGACAAACTCGGCTATCAAAAGGAAAAGAAGGAGTTTGGGAAAGGAGATAGATTCGGCCAAACTAGCAAATAGAGAGAAGAAGAAAACGCTAGTGACCTTAATGGTCTTTGAAGTTTCAAACACAAAACAAAGAGAAGGGAAACCGAAACTAAATGGCTTATGCACAAAAACGGCACTTTGATGGCATTAGGATTTCGGCACCACACTAGAGAAAGAAGAATAAACCCGAAAAGAAAACACCTAAACTCCTTAAGAGAAATTTGGCTACTCCCCTCTACTCACAAAACCGAAATGTTCATCAAAGAAATCCCCCTTGGCCATCCAACTCACATATTCATCACAAATCCCACAATTTCCTCTTTATTTCCTCCTAATCCTATTCCTTCCAAAAATTCGGCCAACTCCCGCTAGTCCATGAAACCATCCATGTTCATGGACAAAATGCCATAGAAGAGTTTCCAAAACAACACTCCATAATTCATGCCTTTTGTCCCCTCATCATACCATTTTTCATTGATACCATACCTTAACTAAAAACTTGCCTTATTCCTTAGTCTACTATCCATAAATAACAAAGTCCATCCTTACCATAAGTAAAATTTGACCAACACATGCCATACAAAAATTAAAAGTCACCTTAATGTCATCCATGGGATTCGAACCTCTTCCCTCATGCAATAACTCATGCGCCAGCTCCACTTTACTACTTGCTCACTTATGTTAACATTAAACACTTAAATTAACTTAAGCATCATAATCACTTGATCCACTTCATTAAATTCTCCATACTAAAAATTATTCTAAACCAATTAATTCCAAGCCTTCACAAGACTATATTAAGCCCACAATAAAATCATACCTAAATTAACACAAGCAACAAGATGATACTCAAATTTTCCTAAAGCCCAAGGCCCAATCAGCCCAATCCTATTAGGCCCAATTTCGGGTTGTTACACTCAACATTGCTTGAGTCAAAGCATTGTCCTCTCTCTTATGGTCATGTAGTCCAGTCTCACTCCCGGGTGACGCAGGTGCATCCATTTCCGACATATGACCAGGCACTTCAGTTGCACCCCTAGCACCTCGTCCTCTACCACGACCACGTCTACCGCGTCCACGTCCACGTCCTCTAGTGCTCATAATGACTAATTCGGTTTAATCTGATTACAAGTTTTATGAATCAGAATATTATTTCAATGTTTATTAACGATATTTTATGAGTTATAAGAGATAGAGTTGTTTTCGTAATCACATCCTATAGTCTCGATCTCTATCATTTTCAAGACTTAAAACTAGAAGTTCTAGAGTGTTCCTATGATCATATCACAATAATAAACATTCAATATACAAATACTTACTTGACTTGGTGTCGGATGCTCGTGGTGCCATACTACCTTTAAAACATAAAGTCTAGAAATTTAAACAGTTTTAAACAAAAATTTTTGTTGAACCCAAACCACAGCCGAGTTTTGAAATTGGCTCTGATACCATAAAATGTAACACCTCAAACCCGGCTTATACGTTAAGTCCAGATTTGGCATGCCACACAAATCAAACTTTCATCTAGTCGTCAATAATTTAAGAAAACAAATCTTCAAAATGATTTTGGAGATGGAGTTTATCAAAAATTGAGATTAATTTGAAATCCATGATTTTGAAACATCAGAGTTTATAATTTGATTTTCAGAGACATAATTGGTTGAAATAAATTCATAAAAGAGTTTTCACAGAAATTTTATGAGTTAGTGATATTTAAGAAAAACCCCCTTTTTATACGCAAGTTTAAGAAAACATTTATAAAAATTAAAACAGCCCCATTTAAGTATCTAAAACATATTAAAATCCATCCACGAAATAAAAATCCATGAAACAATACCAGAGGCCTAATTACATTGCAACTGAAATAATACTTAAATAAAAATACTTAAAAGAAGTTCAAAGTTTATATAAACCATCATTCGTAGTATGGCCTCCTCACGAAGTCATCCCCGGCCCAAGCCTCCATCAATTATCATTACCTGAGAAGGGTAAGGAAACGGGGTGAGTTACTTAGAACTCAGTGTGTAACCCACTTACCGTGCCACTGGGCCAAGAACCATTTAAGCATATAGTTGGGCTTGAGCTCGTTTACAAATGTACAATATATATAACAAATATAAAATGCATGTGATATGCAATTGCCAACCAAGCCTAAATTTCCATCCGCTACACACCACCCGTACCAACCAGCACACCTGTGGGGATCAAGTCAACCCACCCCGCCAACACACCAATCGCAGGTATAAAGCCATTTAAAATGATTGTGGCAGAGCCACCAGAACTTCTCTTCAATTTTTATCCCAACCCATGCAATCATGTATGCATATACAAAGCATAACAATATTCATAAGATAATTTCAACATAAGGCCCATAATACAAGTTGGCCCATTAAGCAATCTAGCAATTTGGCCCTTTAAGCAGACTAGCAATTTGGCCCATTAATCATATGAGGCCTTTTTCAAAATTTTCACACTTTGACCAATTTATCAAATAATTCGTATGGCCCAAAATATCACATGGGGCCCAAAATATCACATTTTAACCAAATAACCTATTAAGGGCAATTTCATAATTTCCACAACTTTAATACCGACTTTATGCATTTACACAAAAAGTGTTAATATACCGTATTTTCAAATTTTACCAACTTTACAATTTTTATTCTATTGCTTACGGTATAATATCTAATCCATGAGATAAGTGTGAAATTACACACCTGATTACGGTGAGAACTATACTTCCCGCTCGTCGATACCTGAATACGTATCACACTCGATTAGAACACTGATACTAAATATAAATCTATGTTAAGATAAACGATCTAGATCTTTTTACCCTCGAAATTTTGAACAACAACTATTTGTGGTTTCTCCCCGATTGATGGTTCATAACCCGTTGAAGAACCTCGAACAGTCAATGGCTCAGGAGTACGAATGACTTCAAATAATTGATTTTCACCAGAGGAGGGTCCACAACCCGGTGGAAAATCTCGGATTGCTGAAACAACCCTTCGCTTAAATCTAGAGGGAATAGCGAATCCACCCCTCTTCCGAACACTATTCACTACTCTTTTGGAACCTATCTTGTTTGCCACAAAATCTTACGTTCGTGAAAATGATAATCGAGCGATAATGTCCCATAAAACGAAATCGATTAGTAGGCCATCTATAACGATATGACGAGTAATATAGAAATCCTTGATAGAAACCCTTACCTTAACACTTCGAATCGATTTATAGCGATTCACGATGATTACGAATACTCCGAGTTCGGCCTTCTTTATAACACTATTAAAATGAAAAGATCGTCTAAGAGAAAAGGATAGAGGATGCTATTTTCGGTCAAAAGACCCTCCCAAACTAATATATTTTCGTCTAAAGAAAAGAAGAGAATAAAGATTCGAAAAGGGTTCTTACCGATTTATTAGAACGAAGGTTGAAAGAATAATCAACAAAAACAATATAAGTGAAGAGAAGATTCAATTTTGAAGGAAAATTGGAGGAAATGGTGTTAGCACCATTCGGCCATGGGGAGTAAGAGATGGAAGACAATGTGTTTTGGGTTTTTCAAATGTGAGAAAAGAGCAAAGAGTGAGATTTGGGACAAAGAAGCATTCGGCAATGGTGAAGAAGAGAAGAAAAGAAAAATGGCCTTTATGCTTTGGTATTTCGGCACAAGGGAGAGAGTGTCCTGAGATGTTAGGCAAAAATATGACCAAATGGTAAAAATGAAATGAAATGGCCAAAAGAAACAAAGCTTACCTATTGCTCAAATTCGGCTAGGAGAAAGAGTTTGGAGATAAATGAAAATTTTACACAAAATGCTAAGAATTGACCAAAACTAACTCCTAATCCTAGCCAAACTACTAACAACATTCGGCCACTACCCCTTAGCCACAAAACCATCCATGTACATTGGCCAAAAGTCAAAGCTTTAGCCACCCAAAAGTTTCCAAGACAACATCCTTGATTCATGCCTTGTGTTCCCCCTACATTTCATAAGTTTAGGATTTCTTTCCCCAAGTTCCATGCTTACCTTAACCATTAGCCACCTTGCCATAAGTAAAATAGTCCAACCTTACCAAATATAATGCTTGACCGACACATGCTAAAAAGGTGCAAAAAAAAAAAAAGTCACCAAAATGCAATCCATGGGATTCGAACCTCTTCCCTCAAGCAACACTTATGGCGCCAACTCCACTTTACTACTAGCTCATCTTATGCTAGTTTTTGACACTTAATTTCCTTAAACATCAAGGTCACTTGATCCACTTCAATAAAATACTCTTTACTAAAATTTATTCTAGATCCGAATAAATCCCGAGCCTTCTCAAGACTATATTAAACACAAAAATGGAATCATCCACAAGCTAAGCACCAAAAACATGCAACATATCGATACTCAATTTTTAGGATGTTACAAAATCGGTTAATTAATGTCCTTGCGTTCAAAATTTGGAAACGTTATAAATTTTCCAAGGAAAATTAATCAATATTGAATTTGAATTTCAAGATTAACTCGTTTCGAAGGAAATAAAAATATCACATCCAGTGCGTTAGGACATAACACCTTTATACCCCGACACCGAGATCGTCTTTGATCTTCAAAACATGAAATTAAAGAAGGGTATTTGTTTATCTGGTTGGACAAAAAATTGACACCCAGTACGTTAGGGCATAATTTTCTGACTTTCCAAACACACAAACATTGCCTTATTTTGGAGAAAAGCAAATATTAGAATTTGAGGCGTAACAGTAATAGAATGCATAAACATTAATCAAGAAATATACACAAATTAAAGATCGTATTAACAACATGCTATAAAATGCAAGTTTTCTTAAAGAAAGTTTTTATTGAATCTTGAACTTCAAGATTAGCTCGTTTCGAAAGAATAAAAATATCACTTCCAGTACGTTAGGACATAACACCTTTATACCTCGACACCGAGATCATCTTTGATTCTCAATATATTTAATTGAAAAGGGTATTTGGCTATCTGGTTGAATAGGAAATTAACACCCAGTACGTTAGGGCATCATTTTCCCGCACTCCCAAACATACAAATATTGCCTTATCTTTGAAAACTTTTAACGTAAGCGAGTTTAAAATTGACTTAAGATGCTTTTATTAAATCATAAGAAAAAGAAATACAATATCAAACATGAAAGAATAATATGCGAATACAACATTTATACAAATGGAGAATAATAATATGAACATACAATTCAATATATACAAAGTCAATAATCTCACCACTCTTTTTTGGAAATATCAACATTATTAAGAAATAACGAAAGCTAAAAATATAACTAATTGAAAACAAATTATACTAAAATATAGCATAATTAAAAATAATATTCAAAATAATATACATCAATTTAAGTAAGATATCCATAAATAAATAAATAAAAACTTGATATCATATATATATATATATATATAAATAAAATAATGATGATATATAAAAGTGTATAGAATAAATAAATATATAATTTAGAATAGGGTCTTTGAAAGAAATAAATTATATATGTAATATATATATATATATAAAATAATCAATAGTATATACATAATGGATTTTAAAAAATATATATATAAAATACTATAAAATCAAGAATATGTAAATAAAATAATTTTAATATTAACTATATGTGTATGTATAAATTAATAATACACAAGTGTATTTAAGCTAATCATTATGCAAATTTTTAAAATAAAGGAATATATATAAATTTTTTTAAATAAATAGCTATATAATTAAACAAATGAAAAATGTACAAGTGAAAGTATAAGGAAAATAATTCAACATGATATACCAATACCAATTCAAAAATATAGATAATAAATAAGTTCAAAAGAATACAAGAAATGTAAAATAAAATAATCAAAAGAAAAGGATTCAATTAAAATAAATACAAGCTGAAAAGGATTATTAAATAAATATAAAAACATTGGGACAAAAAATTAAAGATTAAAATACAACGCACATAAACCTAAAAGGATTAAAATCGCAATTTTTCGAAGTTATTAAACGCTGGTTTGAATAGGACGAAATTGCAAAAGAATCAGAGGAATGAGGGAGCAATTGCATAAAGAGTCCATTTAAAGCAGAAATGCGCGGATCCAGGTTACAAAGCGGGTTGACACGCGGACCCTACACCCTTCTAAACAGCGCCGTTTTGCATTATTAAAAAAAAGTTAATAAAACCTTTACTAATCAGAATGCTTAACCCTTTTATTTGACAACCAAAACCCTAGCCCCTTTGTTTTCTTCCTCAGCCGCAACCTAAAAGAAATCCGTCCACTAAAGCGCCATGGTAATCGGCGATTAATGGCAGATTCTGATCGTTTGCAAAATCCCTTTTAAAATAATTTTCGAATGTTTCAACATTTCCACCCCCGACGGCTACCTCTGTTTCGATTTCGACAAAAAGAGAGAGCCCACGGATTCGACTTTCGCAGGTAAGTCCTCGTCCCTTTTTTATTCTTATTATTTTTTTTAGCGTATGTAAAAGAAGGAAAGAACAAGATATAGAAATAGATTCAAAGATAAAGAACAATCCAAGAGATCCAATTCAAGGAAAGGCAACCTTTTAAATCTATTTTCTATTGCTGTATTATCTATGTGCGTAGAATAGTGAGCGTGAAAATTGTGAAGAATCTCTAGTCCATTATAGTGGTTGATTTCGGGCTTTTTAAAGCTGAAAATCGAAAAAATGAAAATAATGTAAAAAATACAGCTGTTTTCTTTCTGTTTGTTGTGATGTTCGTCCCTTATTTGATGCAGGTACAGAGGCTGTTGCGGATGTGGCGTCGTACGGAGGGCGTATGCGCAGACGTGGCACCGTGCGCATGTGAGGACCGAGGCAGTCCAAACGTTTGGCTGGGTTGCGGCGTTAGTGGTTCCAGAAAGCTCCCCTAGGTTTTCCTTGTTTGCCAAAATTGCTTGGGCCATTTGGGCTCTTTGGATTAGGCTTAAAATTTTGGTTTAGTTTGTTGGGCTATGAGGATTTCGGGTTAATTTGTAAATTGGGCTGAAACTGGATTGTTGTTTTATTTGGATTATTCCTTTTTGTAAATTTCAACTGCTGATGGACTTTATTAATATTTGGATTTGGTTTTAATTTTTGGGTTTTAATTTAATAAACTGGTTAATTGGGCCCGGGCATAAATTGGATCTTACAGCTGCCCCTCTTTGCTCATTATCATGTAATGAGAATAGAGCAAACACTTCAAAAAGAGCCAATTTTGTCTGGTCATGCCTCATTCAGTGCTTTTCTTCTTCGAGTAGCTTCGTTCCATCCCGCTGCATCTTCAGGGGCCTGAGAACTAATGCTTCGATCCACTCAAGGAAATTAGACTTGCAATCAATTTGCTCCACTGCAAACTCAGGAAGACAAGATCTGATGTTTTCGATTTGCTCCTGCAACTTCAGGATTGCCAGATCTGTATCTTCAATCTGCTCCACTGCAAACTCAGGGAGACAAGATTTGCTGTCTTCGATCTGCTTCCTGCAACTTCAAGAATGCCAAATCTATTATCTTTGATCTACTCAACTGCAAACTCAGGGAGTCAATCTACTATCTTCGATCTGCTTCCTGCAACTTCAGGAATGCCAAATCTGTTATCTTCGATCTGCTCCACTGCAAACTCAGGGAGTCAGGATCTGCTATCTTCGATCTGCTTCCTGCAACTTCAAGAATGCCAAATCTATTATCTTCGATCTGCTCCACTGCAAACTGAGGGAGACAAGATCTGTTGTAACATCCTGAAATTGGGCCTAGTAACATCCCGAAATTGGGCCTAGTAGGATTGGGCCCAATGGGCCTTAGGCGTAGTAGCGTTTAAAATTTTTGAGAATGACATTAATGCAAGTTAGACTTTTTAGGTAAGTGATTTTGGAAGGTTAGAGGGCTTTTATGAAGTCTCGGGATCGAACATTGGCTTTGGGAAAATTTTGGTTTTAGGTGAAAAAAACCCTGGAAGTTGGCAGGTAGGCCTTAAGAATAAAATGTGGAGGAAATGACACAAGTGGAGTGTGTGGTGTAGTGGCAAAGTGACGCCACTTAGAGAGCAAGGGGGATGACGCCACAAGGAAGGAAGGAGGTCCAAGGTTCAAGTCTTGGCTCGCGCATTTTGGTTTTCTTTTTGCTTGGACCTTAGAATTTGGCCCATAGTTTATATTTAGTTGCGCATGGTTTAAGACACAAGAGGAGCTTGTGGCCAAGTGGTTAGCGACGTGGATTATGCTACAAGGTAGCCTGGGTTCGAATCTCATGGAAAGCAAGGGAGTATTTATTTTGAGGATTGGACAGCAAGAGTTTCAGTTGAATTTAAACTCTACTGACGAAGGGATCCCACATCGGAAAGATACAAAGAAGAGCTCTATATAAAGAGCATTCCAGGAGGAGAGTTAACATACCTTGGTGGACGTTTGGGCACAGGAGTGGTCGCAGCGCGGGTTAGCACCAGATTCCTATCAGGTGTGTACTTCTCTACTCTAGTTGTAGAGCGGCAAATGCCGAAGTGCCGATCATGGCAATAGTAGCCACACGAGCTTGCGAACGCACGTGTGGGGCTTCGACGCGATAGTTGAGGCCAACAGTAGTATTCTTGTGGGTTGAGGCTGCTTAGGGCCGAAGTGGGCCCGATGGGCCCGTGGGCCTAATAGAATAAAATATATGATGGTGTAGTATATAGTGAACTAGGCTAGGTGAATCTTATATACGTGGCTGGATTTGTGTTAGGTGGGCCACATGAGCGGGTGGGCCCGAATGGGCCAAAATCAGGTTTTAGGCCCAATAGTCCTGTAAAGACCGGAAATGATAGTTGAGTCACTCGGGGCGACATTGGGCTTTCGAAAAGGCCATTCCAGGTACGAAATTACTAAAATACCCTTAGTGGAAAATTACCAAAATACCCCTGGAAGGTAAATTACGAAAATGCCATTGGTAGGTAAAATTACTGTTATACCCTTAGAGGTTGATTAGCTTGATTATGTCGTTTTTGTTATTCTGATTATGATGGTAATTCGTTTCATACGTTATCTTTGATATATGATTTGCATACATGTCATATTGCATACATGAATTATTATGTCATATTGCATGGGTATGATGAGAGGAGGGGGAAGATATGATTTTAGACTGTCACCAGTGGTTTTGACCATACAGTGGGTTGGCCCCGCTTATTATATTATTGTGACTAAGTCTCAGTGGTTTTGACCACTAGTGGTTTTGACCACACGGGGTAGATTTAGGAGTTTCGGATGCTTAGGTTTTGGGTTGCATGATATACATATTCACTTATGAAACTGAGTAAGGGCTTATATCTTCGGGATGGGGATTTACACACTGAGTCTCGATGACTCACCCCTTAGTTAATTTTGCAGGTAATCATTAGATCACGGATTTGGGAGCTGAGGCGGACTTGTGGTGGCCATGCAATGTTTTCTCGTAAACTCGTTTCTTTTATTTGGACTTATTTTTATTTGGGTTTTGTTATGTAATAAGGCCTATGGTATTTTATTTGATTTTAGCTTTTAATTTGGTTACTGCTTATTATTTTAAATGTTTAATTCGGGATTTTCCTAAAATGTTAATAAACCATTTCTTATTCAAAATTACTTAAACTCGATTTTTTTCACAACAAATATAAAGAATACGAACTTTTTAACGAATGCACAGTTTTTAGACATTCCTTTCATGTGACATGCCAGATCTGGTCGTAACGTCTAGGCCGGGTTTGGGGTGTTACATCTGTTGTCTTCGATCTGCTTCCTGCAACTTCAGGAATGCCAAATCTTTTATCTTCGATCTGCTCCACTGCAAACTTAGGGAGACAAGACCTGGTAATTCACCAATGGCGTGACACCATCCACTGGGGGACCTATCTTGTAAAATCGGTTTTATGTGTTTATGCTTATGCAAAATGGTTAGGATGCAATGATCAGAATGAATCTAATGCTCCTAACTAAATGTATTAGGGATGACATTTGCATGAATGCAGAATGTTATGAGAATGATTTCTTACCATGATCAAGATGCAATGATCTGAATGAATCGAATGCTTCTAACTAAATGTGTCTTGCATGAATGCAGGATTTCAATAGAATGATCCTCTTTTTTAAACGCCTAGTATTGACATTGCTCATTATTCCTCCAGGTTGTATCACTGATGTAATATCCTGTCTTCTCATTCCACTGACATTTTTGGCAGAAAGTTTGAAAAAATGGTCACTGTTTAGAATTTCCTCCTCAGATACTCCAACCCTTAAGCTTGGTGAGTTCTAAATAAAAGTCTTGTTTCCTATTCTTGTATTATTTAGAAATTTCCAGAATAATATACAAAACTCCTTTTGTGAAAGTGTTATTAGTCTATTAATCATTATTTCATTACAAAATGCTTGAATATGATCCAAATGATAGACAAAAATGGAATTTATCGGAGATGAAATCTAAAAAGAGTAGGTTAATTAAAGGAAGCAAATATTGCTAGAATACAAAATGATGAAGGAAAAGATAGGTGCCCCAGATATCGCAGCCTGAGCTTCTTTACACGGACTTTCTGAAGACCGATTTAAGCTTAAAATGTGTTTAAGAGATCAAGAGTACTCTGTTGATGCCCCAAGACATAACATCTCTCCCTCCTTCAAGTATAGCAAGATCACTGTCTACCCCATTATACTCGGATCACCATTTGAGTCGCCCTTTTTGGGTTTTCGATTCAAAACCCCTTTGGTCTCAAGGTGCCCTTTGCGGGTTTTCACCTTGGCCTCTCTACTTTTCATTTTCATTTTTTTTGTTTTCATTTTTTTTTTGTGTTTTCATTTTTTAAGAATGTCTCAAAGCGCCCTTTGCGGGTTTTCACTTTGGCCTCTTTTCCTCTTCAAGAATAGTATTTCTTGACTGAATCCGAATTTATAGGATTGGGCAACTTTTTTCCATCCATTTCAGCCAAGATCAGTGCTCCTCCGAAGAAAGCCTTTTTTACCACATAAGGTCCTTCCCAATTTGGCATCCATTTCCCTCTGAAATCCTTTTGTATGGGGAGAATTTTTTTCAAAACCAGGTCTCCCTCGTGAAATTCTCTTGGGAGAACCTTTTTGTCATAAGCCCGCATCATTCTCTTTTGGTATATCTGACCATGACGAATAGCCCTTAACTTCTTCTCCTCAATCAAGTTCAACTGTTCATATCGAGACTAGATCCATTCTGCTTCATCTAATTTTAGCTTTGACAAGACTCGAAGGGAAGGAATTTGAACTTCGATGGGTAACACTGCCTCCATTCCGTAAACTAATGAAAAAGGGGTTGCCCCGGTAGATGTCCTGACTGATGTTCAATAAGCATAGAGAGCAAATGGTAACTTCTCATGCCAATCTTTATAGGTTTCAGCCATTTTCCCCACAATCTTCTTAATGTTCTTATTGGCTGCTTCCACTACACCATTCATTTTTGGACGATACGGTAACGAATTGTGGTGTCTGATCTTGAATTGACTGCAGACCTCTGCAATTGTGCTGTTGTTCAAGTTTAATGCATTGTCAGATATGATTCTCTCAGGCATTCCGTATCAACAAATGATTTCTTTTTTTAGAAATCTGCTGACTGCCGACTTGGTAACACTAGCATATGAAGCAGCTTCTAGCTATTTGGTGAAATAGTCAATAACTACGAAGATGAACAGATCCCCGTTTGAAGCTTTTGGAGAAATCGGTCTGATGACATCCATACCCTACATGGAGAAAGGCCAAGGGGAAGTCATAACATGCAACGGTGAAGGAGGTACGTGAATTTTGTCCCTGTATATTTGGCATTTGTGACATGTCTTAGCATAATTGATGCAATCTCCTTCCATGGTAGACCAATAGTATCCGAATCTCATGATTTGTCTAGCCATTGTGAAACCATTAGCATGTATTCCGCAAACACCCTTGTGGACTTCCTTCAAAATTTTCTTAGCTTCAATAGCGTCGACACATCTCAACAGCACTTGATCCTTTCTTCTTTTATACAGGACCTCCCCGTCTAAGACATAATCACAAGGTATCCTTCTCAATGTCCTCTTTTCATTCTCGGTCGCTTGTTCAGGATATTGGCGATGTCTCACATATCGCAATTTATCTTGGTACCAGGGGTGATCATCCCTTTCTTCTTCCTCCACATTGCAACAATAAGCTGGGGCCTCGTAAATACTCATTTGAATGGGCTTTACATCCTCTCGTCTACTTACTTTAATCATGGAAGCCAAGGTGGCCAAAGCATCCGCCATCTGGTTCTCTTCTCGTGGGAGATAACTAAAAGTGACATCGTCAAATTCCTCAATTAACCCCATAACTATCCTTTGATAATTGATCAATTTGGGGTCTCTTGTCTCCCATTCTTCTTTTATTTGGTAGATCACTAGTGCAGAATCTCCATATACTTCCAGTGCTTTAATCCTGCGTTCTATGGCAGCACGGAGTCCCATGAGACATGCTTCATATTTTGCCATATTATTTGTACAATAAAAATCCAATTTGCATGTGAACGGATAGTGATCTCCATTTGGGGATACCAAGACTTCCCCAATCCCATTTCTTACATCATTTGATGCTCCGCCGAAGTTCAATTTCCAAAGGCGATCTTTTGCAGTGTCTTCTTCAGTAGCTGCCACATACATTAAATCCTCATTGGGGAAATCAAAATTAAACGGCTCATAATCTTTTAAAGCTCTGCTAGCTAGGAAGTCTGCTATTACGCTCCCTTTCACAGCTTTCTAACTCACATAGACAATATCAAATTCAGAGAGCAGAATCTGCCATCTAGCCATCCTTCCATTCAAAGAGGTTGACTCCATCATATACTTTAGAGGGTCTAATTTCGAGATTAACCAGGTTGTGTGATACAGCATATATTGCCTCAATCTCCGAGTCGTCCAACTCAAAGCACAACACAATTTCTCAGTAGGCGAATATCTCATTTCACACTCAGTGAATTTCTTACTGAGGTAGTATATCGCCTTTTCCTTTCTTCCTGAATTATCATGTTGACCTAGCACACATCCCATAGAGTGGCCAAACACAGTCAGATATAGGATTAATGGCTTATCTGGGCATGGGGGTGACAATACTGGAGGATTTGATAAGTACTGTTTGACCTTATCGAAAGCTTTTTGGCATTCATCATCCCACACGCCTGGATGATGTTTCTTCAGAAGACGAAATATGGGATCACATTTCTCGGTTAACTGTGAAATAAACCGAGCAATATAATTTAACCTTCCCAAGAAACCTCGAACTTCTTTTTGTGTAACATCCTGAATTTTTGGGCCTATGCATTGTAGGATATGTTTAATGTGTTAATTTAAGTGTTAGGGGTCCAAATTGAGCTCAGGCTTAGGTAGAGGCATTGATTAAAATTTTCTGTTTGGGCATTATAGTGGTTTAAAAGGTAGTATCTACGTTTAAAATACCAAAGTGGGCTTGTGGCCCAATCTTAGGAGGTGACGCCACACAAGAGAGTAAGGGGCTCAAATTTAAGTTTCATGGAGCCCAATTCTTTTCATTTAAGTTAGCTAAATTTTGGGCATTAGGATTAGGTGGAGTGGATGGCAACAAGGCTAAAATTTAGGGGTTTTAATGTTTAAAATATGCGGATAATAAGAAGATAAAGGCTATTATTTATGAGGATAATAAGCAGATAAAGGCTAAAATTTAGGGATTTTAATGTCTAAAATATGTGGATAATATGCTGATAAAGGAGGGAGGAGTTAGAGATAATTAAGTCTCTTTTAGATGAGCCAGTAAGATAAAGGAGAAAAGATAGGATTTATCTGCAAGGTTAGGTCAGTGTCGAAATTTCTACAAATAGGGGGAATATCTCTTCAATTTCGGCATTTGGGGTTTTTCTCTCATTCTTTTCTCTTCTTCTCTAAGTAAAAGCCGAAAACTCCTAAAGTTCCATCTTATTCTTCATTCTCTGCAAAAGCCGAAATCTCTAATCCTATTCTCTCATCTTCACTTTGATTCAAAAGCCGAAACTACACCTATTCTTCTCCTTAATATTCATTGGCCGAATCTCCCTTAGCCATCTTTTCAATTTTTAGTTCTTTCAAAAGCCGAAAGCACGATAGATCATCTTTCCAGGATTTTTCCTAGAAGCCAAAATTCATAGATCTCTAAGTTATAGAATCGTTTTACATTCGGGATTTCAAGGTAAGAGGATTTGTTTATTCATATATATAAAATCGGGTAGAATACTAACTATGGCCGAATATAAGAGAGGCCTATTTTCACATCTTTCCGGCTTTTTGAAGCAAAGCATAGATCGGTTTAGCAAGGGTATCGACATTAATCAGGTGTGTAACACTTCCACACCATCTAGATCTGATTGTTAAGTATATGTTAATAAGTGTTATATGTTATGATAAATGCCGAAATCTCGGCATAATGACAGAAACCCAAAGAGGGTAAAAGCAAATCACCAGGTCAGTGAATGTTTTGATTAAATGTTATAAGAATATTGATTTTATGTGATTGCATGGGTTGGGTTTGATGAAAGGAGGAAGTTATATGTTGTAGCGGTTTTTACCGTGATCTGTTGTAGCGGTTCCTTACCGTGGTCTGTTATAGCGGCTTTTGCCGTGATCTGTTGTAGTGGCTACGGCCATGATCTGATGATGAGCAGCACGACTGCCATCAAGGCGTGTAGCGGTAAGGGTTGATTGTAGAAATCCCCAATGGTGTGAATGGCTGGTACGGGGGCATGTAGCGGATGGAAACCTAGGATTTGGGTTGGGCTTGCATATTAATTTTTATTATGTATATTAAACTGTTTATTTTGTTTTATGGGGCTAAGGCCCACATCTAATGGTGCATGAGGGTTGCACACTGAGTCTCGCGACTCAACCAATTAATTAATATTTCAGGTAGCACTTAGTGCATTGGACCGGGCTGGAGAGGAGCGCAGGGTGGCCATGCAAAAGAACATCTGGATCTAGCAAAAGACTCAAGTTATTATTTTATATTTTTAATTAATGGATTTTAAATCTCGTTGTAATAAGGCCATGGGCCACTAGTTTATATTTTGTTTTATTTTGGGCTTTAATTACTTTTAGTTATTTAAATTCTTATTGAACTAATGCATGTATTTAAATTTGGGTTTTTAATTCATAAAGGCATATTTTATTTAAACTATCAACTATTTATTTTTTCGAATAAAAGGATAAACCTTAGAAAAATATTTTTTGAAAATACGACATGTTTTCCAAAATTTTCTTAGTGACATACCAGATCCGGTCGTGGTGTTTGGGCCGGGTTTGGGGTGTTACAAATTGGTATCAGAGCCCGATTCAAAACTCGGCTCTGGGGGTTTTTAGGCTCAAAACATTTTTTTAAAAAAATGGGCTTTTGAAACATGCATGTTTTTTGTAAATGATAACAGGTTTGTTAAGCTCGGCATGGCACCTGCGTCTTCGGCCCAAGTCCGCCAGGTAAGTATTCTAAACCACTGTGTGAAATATATGTGGGCTTGATGGGCTTCATGGGACGTAGATTATTTAGATTAGAACTTGATGGACTTTAGGCTTAGCTTAAACAACTCCTTAAACCTCATAAGACTTAACTTCACTAAACAAACCCGTGAACAAGTCGCAAGACTAGGGTGTGGCAACAGGCATGCGCATATCTAGGATTGGATCCGGAAGAGCTTGGTACTTAAGCAGTCCTAGTGACTCACCTCCTCTTCGCTGGAATCCTACCTGTTGCGTAGTGACTGTTCACCCTAGCCACGGGGATTTGTTAACGGGCCTAACTCTATAATTAAAACCCGAAAGGGACCAGCCACCTTATTTTTACAAAAAAAGAAAAACAACAACAGCAGCAACAACATCAAAATGTCCCTGGTTTGTAAAATTACCAAACTACCATTGATTTGTAAAATTTCCCAAAATATCTCTGATTTGTAAAAATTACTAAATTGCCCCTAATTTGTAAAATGACCAAAGTACCCCCGGACCTCAAAATTACCGAAATACCCCCGAACCTCAAAATTATCAAAATACCCCCGGGATTGCAAAATTACCAAAATACCATTATTTCACAAAATCACCGAGGAACCCGATTTTGAAAAATTACAAAAATACGAAAATACCCCTCGGTAGTGACACAACGAAAACACCCTTACGAGATGAATGTAAATTCATGGATGCTATTTGTATGTTGATGATTGAATGTATGTGTTTCCTAGAAGTAGGGGATACGAACTTGAGACTGAACTGTGAATGCGAATTCGGAAGAACTACTTTTAAAACTACTAATCATAAGACTGTTCTTGGATAATCAGTGGAAGAAAACCAATAATTCATAAAATTTTTAATCAGATAAACGCTAACTAATAGCATGCGTACAAGGGGACGAGGACGCTCTAGATGAGAATACCGGTGCGTACTCTACCATAGTATACTAGGTGTTTATTTTGGCTTTAGAATTAGAGTGCGCAGCGAAAGCATAGTGGTGAGACTTAGGTAGTATGATTACTAGTTAGTTGGAAATTTCGAGGACGAAATTTCTTTAAGGAGGGTAGAATTGTAACATCCTGAATTTTTGGGCCTATGCGTTGTAGGATATGTTTAATGTGTTAATTTAAGTGTTAGGGGTCCAAATTGGGCTCAGGCTTAGGTAGAGGCCTTGATTAAAATTTTCTGTTTGGGCATTATAGGGGTTTAAAAGGTAGTATCTACGTTTAAAATACCAAAGTGGGCTTGTGGCCCAATCTTAGGAGGTGACGCCACACAAGGAAGTCAGGGGCCCAAATTTAAGTTTCATGGAGCCCAATTCTTTTAATTTAAGTTGGCTAAATTTTGGGCATTAGGATTAGGTGGAGTGGATGGCAACAAGGCTAAAATTTAGGGGTTTTAATGTTTAAAATATGTGGATAATAAGCAGATAAAGGCTATTATTTATGAGGATAATAAGCAGATAAAGGCTAAAATTTAGGGATTTTAATGTTTAAAATATGTGGATAATATGCTGATAAAGGAGGGAAGAGTTAGAGATAATTAAGTCTCTTTTAGATGAGCCAGTAGATTAAGATAAAGGAGAAAAGATAGGATTTATCTGCAAGGTTAGGTAAGTGCCGAAATTTCTATAAATAGGGGGAATATCTCTTCAATTTCGGCATCTGGGGTTTTTCTCTCATTCTTTTCTCTTCTTCTCTGAGTAAAAGCCGAAAACTCCTAAAGTTCCATCTTCTTCTTCATTCTCTACAAAAGCCGAAATCTCTAAGCCTATTCCCTCATCTTCACTTTGATTCAAAAGCCGAAACTATACCTATTCTTCTCCTTAATATTCATTGGCCGAATCTCCCTTAGCCATCTTTTCAATTTTTAGTTCTTTCAAAAGCCGAAAGCGCGATAGATCATCTTTCCAGGATTTTTCCTAGAAGCCGAAACTCATAGATCTCTAAGTTATAGAATCGTGTTACATTCGGGATTTCAAGGTAAGAGGATTTGTTTATTCATATATAAAAAATCGGGTAGAATACTAACTATGGCCAAATATAGGAGAGGCCTATTTTCACATCTTTCCGGCTTTTTGAAGCAAAGCATAGATCGATTTAGCAAGGGTATCGACATTAATCAGGTGTGTAACACTTCCATACCATTTAGATCTGATTGTTAAGTATATGTTAATAAGTGTTATATGTTATGATAAATGCCGAAATCCCGACATAATGACAGAAACCCAACGAGGGTAAAAGCAAATCACCAGGTCAGTGAATGTTTTGATTAAATGTTATAAGAATATTGATTTTATGTGATTGCATGGGTTGGGTTTGATGAAAGGAGGAAGTTATATGTTGTAGCGGTTTTTACCGTGATCTGTTGTAGCGGTTCCTTATCGTGATCTGTTGTAGCGGCTTTTGCCGTGATCTGTTGCAGTGGCTACGGCCATGCTCTGATGATGAGCAGCACGACTGCCATCAAGGCGTGTAGCGGTGAGGGTTGATTGTAGAAATCCCCAATGGTGTGAATGGCTGGTACGGGGGCGTGTAGCGGATGGAAACCTAGGATTTGGGTTGGGCTTGCATATTAATTTTTATTATGTATATTAAACTGTTTATTTTGTTTTATGGGGCTAAGGCCCACATCTAATGGTGCATGAGGGTTGCACACTGAGTCTCGCGACTCAACCAATTAATTAATATTTCAGGTAGCACTTAGTGCATTGGACCGGGCTGGAGAGGAGCGCAGGGTGGCCATGCAAAAGAACATCTGGATCTAGCAAAAAGACTCAAGTTATTATTTTATATTTTTAATTAATGGATTTTAAATCTCGTTGTAATAAGGCCATGGGCCACTAGTTTATATTTTGTTTTATTTTGGGCTTTAGTTACTTTTAGTTATTTAAATTCTTATTGAACTAATGCATGTATTTAAATTTGGGTTTTTAATTCATAAAGGCATATTTTATTTAAACTATCAACTATTTATTTTTTCGAATAAAAGGATAAACTTTAGAAAAATATTTTCTGAAAATACATGTTTTCCAAAATTTTCTTAGTGACATACCAGATCCGGTCGTGGTGTTTGGGCCGGGTTTGGGGTGTTACATTTTGAGTGCGCGGTGGGGGCAATTTCTGTATAGCCCGGACCTTGTCTGAGTCAATCTCGATTCCCTTCTCGCTGACTATGAAGGTCAACAATTTTCCAGATCTAGCTCCAAAAGTGCATTTTGTGGGATTGAGTTTTAACTGGAATTTCCTCAGTCTCAAGAACAATTTTCTTAAAACTTTGATATGTTCAATCTCTGTTCGGGACTTTGCAATCATATCATCGACGTAGACTTTAATATCTTTGTGCATCATGTCATGAAACAGAGTCACCATAGCCTTTTGGTATGTAGCTCCCGCGTTTTTCAACCCAAACGGCATTACTTTGTAACAGAATGTGCCCCACAATGTTATGAAGGTAGTTTTTCCCATATCTTCAGGATGTATTTTTATCTGGTTGTAACCCGAGAATCCATCCATGAACGAAAACAACGAGTAGCCGGTCGTGTTATCCACCAGAGTATCAATATGAGGCAAGGGAAAATTATCCTTCGGGCTGGCCTTATTTAAATCTCTGTAATCCACACACATTCGTACCTTTCCATCTTTTTTAGGGACAGGCACAATGTTGGCTACCCATTCTGAGTATTTGACCTCTTGCAGATATTCGGCATCAAACTGCTTTTTGACTTCCTCTTTTATCTTCAGCATAATGTCTGGCCTCATTCTCCGGAGCTTCTGTTGAACCTGCTTACAATCCTCTTTTATGGGGAGACGATGCACCACGATGTCAGTGTTTAACCCTGGCATATCTTGGTACGACTATGCGAAGATATCTTTGAATTCATGAAGTAACTCCACGAGGTCTCGTTTCGTTTCTTCAGTTAGGCACGTTCCAATTTTCACTACCTTCCCCTCTTCCAGGCTTACAATCTCTACTATTTCTTCATGAGGTAGAATTTGCTTTTCCTCTTGTTTTACCATTCTTAACAAGTCTGGAGATAAGCCACAGCCTATGTCATCTTCAAAGTCCTAGGATCCCTCTAAACTCATGTCTTGCTCAAAAAGAGATTCTAAATTCGCAGTAGCGTCACTCATGACATTGATATCTGGGGGCCTGTTGTAGGCACAAAAGGATATACAAAGAACGAATGAATTTGAGAATAACTATTTGCACGATATGCTTATGAATGAAATGAAAGAATGATTCAAAACAAAAGTCCAAGGAAAAAAATATTGATAGAATGAAAAAAACGAGAATCTTTTTATTTGAAATGATTTCAAGTATGTATTTCATAATGAAAATTAGACATAAGCCTATTTCACAAAGGAATGCTTATTGCTTCTAGG
The DNA here is from genome assembly GCA_005393395.2 of Gossypium australe. Taxonomy (NCBI): domain Eukaryota; kingdom Viridiplantae; phylum Streptophyta; class Magnoliopsida; order Malvales; family Malvaceae; genus Gossypium; species Gossypium australe. The sequence goes on from CM016617.1 coordinate 43,651,318, forward strand.
CTAAAGCAACAAGTGTGTTCAGAACATTACTCTGAATAAGCTCTAAAAACTACAGGAATTTCTTTCACAATCCAATTATTCAGAACACTCCCAAGTTCGTAAGGCAAATATCTGACAAGGTTCATCTTTCAGTGATTTCTTCATGTATAGCATTGATGTGTACATTTTCCAGCATTTCTTCAATGTCTTTTTCCTGTATCGCATTTACTCCAATATCAGTGTGATTTGGTAGCAGATTATCAGCATTTAACATATCAGCCACTTTTACAACGCCTATCTTAATAAGTCTTTCCACGACTTTTACATTCGGCATTTGCATCGTACCACTTGGGGTACAGGGGCTGCAATGCTGTCAAATAGAAAGGGGACACTATATGCTCGTCAAACAATTTCTGATATAGCTCTTGGTATGTTATTAGAATAGGAGTATACTGAAGTTTCTCATTGTTTTGTCTTGCGATGCCAGATTCTTTCTTGGACGATCCTTGATGCCCCGTAGTCACTACTTTTGGCTGATTAACGGTGATCGACTTCGAGTACCCTATGCTTGCGCTATTCACTTCACTTTCTTTCTTCTTTGAGGTCATTCTTTTGTTACTTTCCCCTATCTCAATCTTTTCACTTTTTATGGTGTTCTCGATCATTTCCTCAGTCATTACAATGTTTGAAAAACTCCTGGTTACACTTCCTAACATATGCGTGATAAACGGGGCTTTCAGTGTATGGATAAAGAGCATTGTGGTCTCTTTCTCCAGAAGTGGTGGCTGGACTTGGATGGCAACCTCCCTCCACCTCTGTGCGTATTGCCTAAAGCTTTCATTCCCTTTTTTCTCCATGTTTTGAAGAGTGATCCTATCGGGAGTCATGTCTGTTATGTGACTGTACTGTTTCATGAATGCTTGAGCCAAATCTCTCCATGAACCGATTCTGGCGCGACTCAATTGGTTATACCATCTGGCTGCGGATCCCACTAGGCTATCCTGGAAGTAATGAATCAGCAGTGGGTCATTGTTAATGTATCCCGTCATCCTTCTACAAAACATAGTAATATGGGCCTCTGGGCAACTTGTCCCATTGTATTTCTCGAACTCATGCATCTTAAATTTGTACGGGAGCACCAAGTCAGGGACCAGGCTTAAATTCTTGGCATCGATTCCATAACAGTTATCAACATTTCCTATGGCCTTAAATTTCTCCTCCAACCATTTACATCTATCTTCTAGCTATTTTGGTAATTCCACTTTTGCCCTTTCTCCTTCAGCTATCTCATTCAAATTAGGAACATTGGGATTGATTGGATTATGGCCAGGGTTAGAGCCTGAGCCATCCTGGAAATTCATCGATATCGAGGCTGCGACTGAAATCTGTTGCGGTCTGATAGAGACAGATGGCCCTTGTGGGCTTATCTCTGGCAATGCATGTACACGCGCTGGAGTAAAGCCAGGAGGATTGTTGATTACTTTCAGTGATATTATCCATAGGGCTTTTCCCTTTGTCTGCCAGTAGTTGGGTCAATTGAGACATCATGGTTTTTTGCGATTCCATCATCCGATCCATCATATCCTATTGAATCTTAGCATGCTGCTCCTGCATTTGGAACTGAAGTTTTTCTTGCATCTCCCTTTGGAGTTGTTCAAGCTTCTCTATTCTTTGATCCATATTTTTTGTCTTGGTTCGGGTACCATAGGGATGCTTGCTGGTGTCCAGGTTAATGCTGAAATAACTTTAACCAATCAGGGTCTTCTCATGAACTCTAATGCATATGATGTAATGCAATGCAAATGCATGGAATGAATGCAATGCAATGCAATCAAAATTAAAGAAAACATATTAGTGCAAGAGAAATAAATAATCATAGAACACCTGACCGGGTGACCACTAGGGTTTGGCATGACTCTATCTAGGGTAGGCGCCTAGGGCTGCTATATGCGGCTTGGTTCTAACAAATGGGTACCTGAACCAGCAGATTCCTTAATCCTCACCCATTATAGGCTCATATGGATCGAGTTCAGTTTAAGGGAATACATTTCCTTATGGCTATGCGGAGATTAAAATCTCACGAAACACATAGGTACGGATGTATCCCGGAAGCAGCCCACTAGCCCATGCGGAGGTGAAAACCTCACGAAGGCATAGTTTCTCACTCCCACTTAAAGGCGTATCTGCAATGGTCATGTAATGCAAATGCAAGTATTATGAGACTCGACATTATTGCAATTATAGCACAAACAAGTGCTTTAAAAGAAACATGATTTTCCAAAACAATTTTTCAAGTTTTCAATCAAAAGGACAAAAATTAATCAATCTATGGACTGACTCTCAGCCAGTCCCCAATGGAGTCGCCAAGCTGTCGAAACCATTTTTTATCGAGTTTTGAAAAACGAGAATCGACTTTAAAAATATGAGTCGCCACCAATCCTTTTTGTTTAGGTGTGATTGGGTCACCTATAAAAATGTTTTGGTCTAAGAAATTCAAGAAAATGGGTTCAGGAGTCGGTTATGCACGAGGAAGGGTTAGCACCCCCATGCGCCCCTAGACGAGTACCAAATCGGTTAATTAATGTCCTTGCGTTGAAAATTTGGAAACGTTATAGATTTTCAAAGGAAAATTAATCAATATTGAATTTGAATTTCAAGATTAACTCGTTTCGAAGGAAATAAAAATATCACATCTAGTGCGTTAGGACATAACACCTTTATACCCCGACACCGAGATCATCTTTGATCTTCAAAACATGAAATTAAAGAAGGGTATTTGTTTATCTAGTGGATAGAAAATTGACACCCAGTATGTTAGGGCATAATTTTCTGACTTTCCAAACACACAAACATTGCCTTATTTTGGAGAAAAGCAAAATTTTATATTAGGCTTAAAATGCATTTGTAACACCCCTTACCCGTATCTGTCACCAGATTTGGGTTATGAGGTATTACCAAACAATCCTCAATTAAGAACAGACATTCAGATCAGACATTCATTTCTTCCATGCTTCATAAGTGAACCACATTAATACACTTATCCCATTCAAATTTTGAACCTTAGTACTCCTAAGTTCATATCAATCATATAACATTACATATCATATATATTGAGCATATATCAAATATGTAAATATATTGCATAAGCACGACATACTATTTCTATTGCCGAATAATCACATATCAATTATTCAATCTATGCTTGCATATAACAAAACCAACTTAACAAATTTCTCTTTATAATAATTAGTTAATCACATACGAAATTATAGTAAAATACACATGGTTGAACATACTAATGAAGCTTATATGAATATGTATATATATATGTATGATGTGCATATTTAACATAAAATCAAAAGCCATATTTTAAACATTAAAACACATACAACAACTCCTTATACACCTAAATCGCATATATTAGTATACATGAACTTCATATCACATTCTTTTAACTATCCATTACAACTAACCAGAACATACTTAAACCATATCCATCATTTACTCTTTTTGATTTATACCTGAAAGAATTATGAAACACATTTACTACTTACCATTTTACAACTGAACATAAATAACCAATATACACTCAAATACATAATCAACTCAATGAATTAACAAATCCATACATACCACACATATCATATACATATATCAACTCATTCACCACATTATTTGCGAAACATAACAACCACATACTACATATAATTAGGCCATAGCTGAATGGATAAAACGAAACACATTAAACACTTGATCAAGAACTCATAAAGTTGAGCTTAATCCTAATGATCCAAGTCAAGCCATTTTTCGCATGGCTAATATATACAAGAACAAATTCATAGATCAAAACATAGTCTAGCCTATACATGCCTTTAGTTCAAAAATCCAAACTTAATAGTACCAAAATAGGTTGATAGTGTGGATGACTTCAACGATGATTCCCCGAGCTCATAGCTTGATCGAAATCTATAAAACAGAGTGAAAACATACAGAGTAAGCTAACTAGCTTAGTATGTAATATCCTTAAATCGGGGTCTCTGCATTTTGATTGTGTTTGCGTGTGATGTCGTGTCAGCTGTGTTGGTTTGGCATGTTTTGGGGTCTAGGTATGACCTCGGGTTAGTCTTGGGTCATGGCTAAAAATTTTGTTTTAGCACTTAAGGAAAAGGAGCTAGGGGAATTAGGGGTTAAAAGAATTTATTGGGGGTTTTAGACACAAGAGATGCCTTGGTAAAGGGGCAAGAAGGCGCCACTTAAGGCTTGGAGGAGGTGACGCCACAGGAGTGTGGGAGAGCCTTGGTTCGAGCTGCAGAAATCCCCTATGTGCCTTTATTTTTGACGCCACAAGCTAGAATGAGGAGTGTTCAGGTTGGACTCTAGAAGATAAGGATGGAAGGGGTCAAACAGATTTGAATTGATAGAGGGGAGGAAATTTAGGAGTTTGAATCTTTTCAAACTCATTTGAAGGTGTTGGCCGAATTTTGGGCATTGGGGGGAGAAGGTGTAACCGGTTTTGAGGTTATGGGGGAGTGGCCGAATGTACTTTGGGTTAGTAGCAAAAATCGGCAAGCTAGGGGTATGCTTGGAACCCTCCCTCTCAATTCTTTTTCTCCTTTGTGCAAGTTCTAGCCGACTCTTCCCTGACAATTTGTGCCAAACCGAAATCACTTCTAGGTAACATCTCCTATTCGGTTTTGTTACTTGTTAGCCTAACCCACTTGATCACTATTTGTCATTCCATCTTCTTGTTGTTCCCTTAGAAGCCAAAGTCTCTTCTCTTTGTTTTCTCTTTTCGGCATTCCAGGTACTTGGCCGAACCATCTTTGTTTTCTTTGTAAAAGCCGAAACCCAAGTGGCCATTCTTCCTCTTTTCTTTTCAGTTCTCTTTGGGTTAGCCTATATTGCCGAAACCCTTCTTTTCTATTCCATTCACCTTCTCTATCTTCACCATCTTCAAAAGCTGAAACCTTGTTGTTGTTCTCCTCTTGGCCGAATACTTTGCTCATAAACCCCTCTTCTCTTGCGTTTTCTTTTTGTCACATCAAGTGCCGAAATCAATCTCTTCATCAGTAAGTCTTAGTTATTTCATCTCTGATCTCTCTCTTTCTTTCGATTTATGGCCGAATTTTTTAGTAGTCTCACCTTCTCTTTTGGTTGCCGATTCTTCTATCTTTGGATGCTAGGGCCGAATCTTTGTAAAAGCCGGAGGGATCTTGTGCGTTAAGGTAGGTGTGGTTCTTGTGGTATGGTTTACTCTTTTCGAGATTTGTTAATCATAGCCGAATGGCTATGGGAGTTGATGTTGTGTTAAACGATTGTAGGGAGGAGTGTTGACAGATACTGTAGATCTTCGGGATTTGGCTAAAGCGATTTAGGTAAGGGTTCTAACGTATTTCGGATCTGTTTCTCATTCCTTTAAAAGCCGAAGGCTAATCGTTTTTGTGTATCAGTGGTTGCCTGATTGCAAGGGGGTTTCTTTGCGTAGCTTCGGGATTTGGTTGGAAACCAAATCGGCTTTAAGGTAAGTGCTACATTTGGGCGGCATATCCTTCGGGATTTCTATTTGTGCTGAATGGGCTTTTGGGTTACTAACTAATGTTGGCCGATTGTAGGAGGGAGCAACGTTCGGGATCTCGTTAGTTTGCGTAGTTCGGGATTCGCTTAGATTTACGAATAGCCAGGTGTGTAAACGCTTACACACGTTATTAGTATAAAAATGCTTATTATATTACTGTTATAACCATTAGCGTTAGTGACTTTGCCTTGTGGGCATGAGCTTGGAAACCGGGTAAGTCCCCTATTATGTGATTTCTGCTATACATCATCATGTTTTGTTAAATGCTATGCTATGCGTTATTGTATGATTTCATGATATTATGACACACGTATGATATGGACATGATGATGGGATTGATGAGAGGAGGGGGGATGATTTATTAGACTGTCACCCAGTGGTCTTGACCACAAGATGGGTTGGCCCCATCATTTGATTTGTGACTACGGTCACCAATGGTTTTGACCACACTATTATTATTTGTGACTAAGTCCCAGTGGTTTTGACCACCAGTGGTTTTGACCACACTTATGATATTTGTGACTATGGTCACCAGTGGTTTTGACCACATATGGATATTGTGACTCGTCCCAGTGGTTTGGTACCACAGTGGGTTAGCCCCACATGATTATTACGGGATTGTCATCAGTGGTTTTGACCACACGATGGGTTGGCCCCATCACTTGAGTTGTGACTACGGTCACCAGTGGTTTTGATCACACCGATATATTTGTGACTTCGGCCACCAGTGGTTTTGACCACACGGGGTAGATAAAGGAGATTGGATGGTTAGGTTATGGGTTGCATGATTTGCATGTTTTACTGATGATCTGTGTAGGTGCTTAAACTATCGGGTTGGGGATTTATACACTGAGTCTCGGTGACTCACCCCTTCCCTTATATTTTACAGATGAGGCATAGGTCGTGGATATGGAGCCGGGGAGGACTCGAGGTGGCCATGCATCTTAGTTTGGTTTTGGACTTTAAACTACTATTTCGATTTTATTAATTTTCTTTTAATTTGGTTTTGGGTTTGTAATAAGGCCGCTAAGTATTATTTTGGGTTTTTAATTACTTGCTTTTATGTAACAACCCAAACCCGGTCTATGCGTTTAGACGAGATTTGGTTTGTCACACCAATCATACATTCGTTTATTTTCAAGTGGTTAAGATAATATAGTGCTACAAAAACTTTTTGAAAATAGAGTTTAATAAAATTAAGTTCGAGGATTTGAAATTTGATGTTTCGAGAAAATACTTGTTTGAAAACTTATTGTCAAAATATAAATGTCAAAATCTTAAGATAGTTTAAAAGAACTTTGAAAGAATTTAAAATAATTAAAGTGTCCAAAAATTGTTATAAAACCAATGTTTTTAAGAAAACTTAACATATTTATAATAAAACCATATTAAAAGTTTGTAAATAAAATTTAAACCATCCACACAATAAAATTTATAAAAATGTAACTAGAGGCCTTATTACATCAAACCCATAACAGAAATTTAAGATAATAATTTAAATAAAGTCATAGTTTATAAAAACCCAAGTTTGTAGTATGGCTTCCACCAAGTCATCTCCGGCCCAAGTCCACGTCAATTTCCATTACCTGAAATGGTTAATAAAATTGGGTGAGTTAGAAAGAACTCAGTGTGCAACTCACTTACCACCATTATTGGGCCAGATCGTCAAGATATCATGCTGGGCTTGAGCCCATTTACAGATTTCAACAATATAACATAAAATGAAATAACATAATTTAAAATGCATGTAAAAAAAATGAAATTTCCCAAACCAACCTAATATCCATCCGCTAACACCCCCGTACCAACCAACACACCTGTGGGGATCAAGTCAACCCACCCCGCCAAACACACCAATTATAGGCTTTAAGCCTTTAAATAATTTTGTAGTGCACTACCGAACTAGATTGTGACATTGTCACCGAACTAGAGGCATTTAGCCGAATTTGTGGCAGAGCCACCGAACTAAAGGCATTGAGCTGAATTGTGGCAGAACCACCGAACTAGATTTTTGGCAACTGGCCATTCTTCTCTTCATATATCCCACCCCATGCAATCATACGTGTATAACAAAATATAGTCATATAACAAATTTTCAATTAATCCATAACATCGGTGGGTTTATCATTAATCATTTCATTTGGCCCATAAAAATAATAATTTAGCAATTTGCCCATTTAACAGATTAGTGGGCTTTGGCCCATTTATCGAACTAGAGTATTTTGGCCCAATTTATCGAACTAGAGTATTTTGGCCCAATTTATCGAACTAGCAGTTTTTTTTCGGATTTTTCTCGATTTTAACCGTTTTCATGCATTTACTCAAAAATATGAATTACTACGTATTTTTCCCGTTTTTACTATTTTTTATGATTTTAGCACAGTACTCACAACTTGATGTCTAACCCGAAAATGAGTGTGAAGTTACACACCTGGTTATTGAGAGAACTACACTTTCCCGCTCTTCAACACCTATACGTATCGCGATAATTAGAACACTATAATCTAATAATAAAATCAGTCTAAATATAGCGATCTAGAATTTACCCTCGGATTTCCGTAGTACTTCTACTTGCGATTTCTCCCCGATTGATGGTTCGCTAACCGAATCGAATCCACGAACGAATAATGGTTCGGGAGTACGAACGACTTCGAACAGTTGATTTTCCTCGGTTGAACGTCCGCAACCCGGTGGAAAATCCCGGATTCCCGAAATAGTCCTTTGCTTGTACGTAGGGGGAATAACAGAACCTCCCCTCTTCCGAAGACTAAACACCGCCCTTTTCTTCCCTATTTTGAATGTCTTCAAAGACAAAGGAACATTAATCCAATCTAACATAATTTCGAAATAATTCTAAGGTTTTAAAGATGTGATTTCCTTACCACAAAAATCGATTCCAACGATTTGTGTCACCCACGACTTCTTGATTTCCAAACTTCCGTTATCGCATTAAGGTATAACAAAATAAACGTTAATAGAATGAACGTTTATTTTGATCTAATAAAGCCTTCAAACCATCATCAATATTCGGCCATAACCACTATTAACTAATCGAAATGAAAAGAATCTCTTACCTATTTTCCACGTCGAAAAGAAAGGATTTAGAATGGTATTGATTGATGAAGGATTCGGCTATGAAGAATCAAAGAAAAAGAGAAAATGGTTCGGTTAAGGTACACTAATATTCGGCCATTGGAGAAAAAGAAAAGAAATTATGAGTGAAAAGAAAGAAAAAGAGAGAAGAATAATGATGATATTGTTTTGATTTTTCAAAGAGAATGGAGAAGAAAAGAATGAAAGAGATGAGCTTTAAGATAGGTGTATATTGGCAATGGTAAAAAGAAAAGAAAAGAAAAGCCTTTTAGGTATTGGCAAAATCGGCACAAAGAGAAAGGCACAAAATTGACACTAAAGTGAAAAGGAAAATAACCAATTGATCAAAAGAATCAAGGCTTACCAAATGCACAAATTCGGCCAAGGGAGAGAGGTTGAGAGAATTTGCAAAACTATGCCAAAAACTAAGAAAATGACCAAAACAAAAGACTAAAATTCCTAGCCAAACTATCACCAAAAATTCGGCTCCCCCCTAGCCATATTGCCGTCCATATGCATGGTCTATTGGCCAAGATATTGTTTCCATAAACAATTCCTTGATTCTTGCCTCATATCTTTACAACTTTCCTTATTTTCTTAATTCCCTTCCTTAAGTTAACTATTTCCTTATTCCCTTGATATACTAACCAAAAATAACATGCATAAATAAGCTTGGCCGACACATGCTAGGAAAACCAAAAATAAAAGCCACCTACTTGTTATTTAAGGGATTCGAACCTTCACCCTCATGCACTAGCTCATGCGCCAACACCACTTGGCCATTAACTCATCTTATGCTTCACTTTGACACTTAAATTAATTTATGTGTCATAGCCACTTAATTCACTTCCATAAATTCTCAAAATTAATATTATTCCATCCCAATAAATTTTAAATTCTTCTTCAGGACTATACTAAACACAAAAATAAATAAAGAAATTCCACCTTCTAGAATAATTATTCAAAGCACACAATGAAAATAAATATACTCGAATTTTCAGGGTGTTACAACTCTACCCCCCTAAAAGAAAATTTCGTCCTCGAAATTTACCTGGCTGAAAAATGTGAGGGTATTGTTGTCGAATTGCATCCTCAGGCTCCCACGTAGCTTCCTCCACTCCGTGGTTACGCCATAACACTTTGACCAACGGCACAGTCTTCCTTCTTAGCACTTTAACATCTTGGTCTAAGATTTCCACTGGTTCCTCCTCAAAAGACAAGTCCGAATTCAACTCCACTTCTTCTACCGGTACTATGTGCGAAGGATCCGATCTATAGCGCCTCAGCATGGAAACATGAAAAACATTATGAATTTGGCTCAATTCTGGAGGTAATTCAATCTGATAGGCCACTGGACCAACTCGCTTCACCACACGATATGGTCCAATGTATCTGGGACTCAACTTGCCCTTCTTCCCGAATCTGAAAATCTTCTTCCAAGGTGAGACCTTCAAGAAAACTTGATCTCCTACGACATACTCGATATCTTTACGCTTCAGATTCGCATACGACTTCTGTCTATCCGAAGCTTCCTTTAACCGTGCTCGAATAACTTTCACTTTTTCTTCCGTTTCAGAACTCATCTCAGGACCTAACATCTGCCGATCGTCCAACTCAGTCCAACAAATAGGAGAACGACATCTATGACCATACAATGCCTCATAGGGTGCCATCTGAATGCTAGACTGGTAACTGTTGTTATACGCAAATTCTGCCAACGGTAGAAAATCCTCCCAACTACCCTTGAAATCAATCACACATCCCCTTAACATGTCTTCCAGAATCTGAATCACTCTCTCCGACTGACCATCTAACTGAGGATGAAAAGCCGTACTGAAGTTTAGCTTTGTTCCCAGAGCTTCATGCAAAGCTTTCCAAAATCGAGATGTAAACCTAGGATCCCGATCCGATATAATCGACACGGGTACCCCATGCAACCTCACGATTTCAGATACATACAGCTTCGCCAACTTCTGCAACGCGTAATCCGTACGCACTGGTAGGAAATGAGCAGTCTTCGTCAAATGATCAACAATTACCCAAACAGAGTTTTTCTTAGTAGGTGTTAAAGGTAACCCACTAACAAAATCCATTGTTATCCGCTCCCATTTCCAAAGGGGAATCTTTATCGGATGTAAAAGCCCTGACGGCAATTGATGCTCCGCTTTCACTTGCTGACAAGTTAAACATTTTCCCACAAATTCTGAAATCTCACGCTTCAACCCAGGCCACCAATACAGTTCACGAAGATCCCGATACATCTTATTTCCTCTGGGGTGCATAGCATAAGGGCTACTATGCGCCTCCCTCAAAATCATTTGCCTCAGATCTGAGTCCTTAGGCATACAGACCCTTCCACGAAAACACAACACACCTTCCGGGTTTATTCCAAAATCCTCTATTTCACCATTTTTAACTTGCTGAAGTAAAAGTCCCAACTTCTCATCTAATATCTGTTTTTCCTTGATTTGATCCAACCACAGAGGCTTCACCTGAAGTTCCGCTATCAGACTACCATTATCATACAAACTCAAATGGGCAAACATAGCTCTCAAATCAGATACCACCTTACGACTTAATGCGTCCGCCACCACATTAGCCTTTCCAGGATGATACTCAATTGAGAAATCATAGTCCTTTAACAGCTCCACCCATCTTTGTTGTCTCAAGTTTAATTCCTTCTGAGTAAGAAGATACTTAAGACTCTTGTGATCCGTATAGATGATAGACTTTTCACCATAGAGGTAATGCCTCCAAATCTTTAAGGCAAACACCACTGCTGCTAACTCCAAATCATGAGTAGGGTAGTTTACTTCGTGCGGTCTCAACTGACGAGAAGCATAAGCTACCACTTTCCCACTTTGCATCAATACGCAACCTAAACCCGTATGTGACGCATCACAATAAACTGTGAACTCCTTTCCAGCTTCAGGTTGAATCAATACAGGCACTTCCGTTAAAACCTTCTTCAATCTCTCGAAACTTTCTTGCTATTTGTCGGTCCATACAAACGGCACTCCCTTCCGCAAAAGCTTAGTTAGGGGTGCAGCAATCAACGAGAACCCCTCAACAAAGCGTCTATAGTAACCAGCCACACCTAAGAAACTCTGAATCTCAGCTACCGACTTTGGTGGTTTCTAATCCAATACAGCTTCAATCTTCCGAGAATCCACCCTTATTCCTTCGGCTAATACCACATGACCCAAGAAAGTCACTTCTCTTAACCAAAATTCACATTTACTGAATTTGGCATACAACTGATTATCTCGAAGCACTTGCAATACAATTCGCAAATGCGAGTCATGCTCTTCTTCATTCCTCGAATAAACCAGAATGTCATCTATGAATACCACCACAAACCGGTCTAAAAATGGTTGAAAGACCCGGTTCATCATATCCATAAATGTAGCTGGTGCATTGGTCAACCCAAACGGCATCACCAAAAATTCATAGTGTCCGTAACGGGTTCGAAATGCCGTCTTGTGAATATCCGCTTCTTTCACCTTAAGCTGGTGGTAACCCGACCTTAAATCAATTTTGGAGAAAACTGAAGCTCCCTTCAATTGATCAAATAGGTCATCAATCCTCGGCAGAGGGTGCCGATTCTTGATCATCAGCTTATTCAATTGCCTGTAATCGATACACATACGCATCGACCCATCCTTCTTCTTAACAAACAAAACCGGTGCTCCCCACGGAGACACACTCGGTCGAATAAAACCCCGATCTAGCAGTTCTTGAATTTGGGCCTTAAGCTCCGACAACTCCTTCGGTGCCATTCTATAAGGAGCAATGGACACTGGGGCAGTTCCGGGCAAAAGCTCAATACCAAATTCCACTTCCCGATCTAGAGGTACACCAGGAAGTTCTTCGGGGAAAACATCAGGGAACTCCTTCACAGTTCTCACATCTTCCACTGACAGCTCTTTGGCATCTAAAGCACTAATAAATGCTAAAAATGCTCCGTACCCTTTTCGCACCAACTTCTCCGCTTTTAACGCAGAAATCACGTTTGCCAAGTAATTTCTCCGCTCGCCTATCATAATTATCTCCTTATCCTCCACAGTTCTTATCGACATTCGCTTTTCAGCACAGTCCAATTGCGCCTGATGTTTAATCAACCAATCCATGCCCAGAATGATATCAAATTCACCAAATGGCAATTCCATCAAATTTGCCAGGAATGTTTCTCCTTGAATTACTAAGGGCACGTCTCTAATTAGTTTATTAACCAACACCGACTGTCCTAAGGGACTAATTACCTTCATCTCACTATCGGAAATTTCAGATTCTAATTTAAAGTTTCCAGTTATGGTGCTAGCAACGTACGAATGAGTAGAACCAATGTCTATCAAGGCAATAACGGGTACATCAGAGACGAAGAACGTACCAGTTATCACATCAGGTGCATTGCCATCCTCACGGCGTCTGACTGCATACACCAGTCCTGGCTGTCTTGCATCCGCGTTGCCTCTAGGACCATTGCCTCGACCCGCTGCACCTTGACCACGTCCAGCCCCATTACCACCACGACCCGGTCCACGACCTCTCGGTGGTTGCTGAGCTCCTCTTGCCGGTGGTGCATCAGTAGCACGAACTTCTTGAGTTGTATCCATACGTCGAGGGCAACTCCTATATTGATGATCCGTCGATCCACATTTATAGCAAGCACCCGTCTTCCTCCAACATTCTCCGGAATGCCTTTTCCCACAATCAGCACAATCTCGACTCTGATTAACAGCTACAGGTGTTCTACCTTGAGCTGGTTCCCCATTCCGAGGCCTCTTCGGAAACCTTTTTGAAGAACCTGAATTCTTCAGATCTCTCTTGCTTCGAACTTGCTCCCGATTTTGACGTTCCGAGTTCTTAACCTCTTCGGCTATCTTGGCCTTCTCCACGAGCGTGGCAAAAGTTCTAACTTGCTGTGGGGCTATCAGAACCCGCAACTCATCTTTCAAGCCATCCTCAAAGCGCACACATGATGATCCGTTGCCACTATCGTTCGAGCATAGCGACTCAAACGTAAGAACTCAGCCTCATATGCTGCCACCGTCTTATTTCCTTGCACCAGGTTCAAGAATTCCTTCCTTCGAGCATCCACATAGCTTGTTCCCACATATTTCCCTTGAAAGGAAGCCTTGAAGAATTCCCAATTAACTAATGCAGCATCAGTGCCTTCTCGGACAGTAAGCCACCATTGGTAAGCTTCATCCCTTAACAAAGATACCGCTCCTCTTAGCTTTTGTTCCACAGTGCACTCAAGATCGTCCATAATTCGCTCCACTGCCTCAAGCCAATATTCAGCGACATTAGGAGCTACACCAGAGACACCTCTGAAAACCTCAGCTCCACTGGATTTCAATCGCTCCGATATCGACCCACGAGCTATTGGCCCAGTTCTGGATCCAGCGACCCTTTCAAGGACTCGCAGCATTGCTCGTGTCACATCATTATCTTCTTCCATATGGTCGTGTGATCCCGTCTCACTCTCGAGTGACGCAGGTGCATCCATTTCCGGCATATGGCCCGGTGCTTCAGTTGTGCCCCTAACACCTCGTCCTCTACCACGGCCACGTCTACCGCGTCCACGACCACGTCCTCTAGTGCTCATAGCGACTACTTCGATTTAATCTGATTAAGAGTTTTATGAATCAGAATATTTCAGTTGTTTATTAACGATGTTTTATGATATGAAGGAGATAGAGTTGTTTTCGCAACAATATCCTATTGTCTCAATCTCTACGGTTTTAACACCTAAAACTAGAAGTTCTATAGTGTTTCTTATAATCATATCATAATCATAACAGACAATCAGTATACAAATACTTACTTGACTTGGCGCGGGATGCTCATGGTGCCATACTACCTTTAAATCAAAAAGTCTAGAAATTTAAATTATTTTTCAAACAGATTTCATTGTCGAACCCAAACCACAGCCGAGTTTTGAACAAAGCTCTGATACCATTAAATGTAACAACCCAAACCCGGTCTATGCATTTAGACGAGATTTGGTTTGTCACACCAATCATACATTCGTTTATTTTCAAGTGGTTAAGATAATATAGTGCTATAAAACTTTTTGAAAATAGAGTTTAATAAAATTAAGTTCGAGGATTTGAAATTTGATGTTTCGAGAAAATACTTGTTTGAAAACTTATCGTCAAAATATAAATGTCAAAATCTTAAGATAGTTTAAAAGAACTTTGAAAGAATTTAAAATAATTAAAGTGTCCAAAAATTGTTATAAAACCAATGTTTTTAAGAAAACTTAACATATTTATGATAAAACCATATTAAAAGTTTGTAAATAAAATTTAAACCATCCACACAATAAAATTTATAAAAATGTAGCTAGAGGCCTTATTACATCAAACCCATAACAGAAATTTAAGATAATAATTTAAATAAAGTCATAGTTTATAAAAACCCAAGTTTGTAGTATGGCTTCCACCAAGTCATCTCCGGCCCAAGTCCACGTCAATTTCCATTACCTGAAATGGTTAATAAAATTGGGTGAGTTAGAAAGAACTCAGTGTGCAACTCACTTACCACCATTATTGGGCCAGATCGTCAAGATATCATGCTGGGCTTGAGCCCATTTACAGATTTCAACAATATAACATAAAATGAAATAACATAATTTAAAATGCATGTAAAAAAAATGAAATTTCCCAAACCAACCTAATATCCATCCGCTAACACCCCCGTACCAACCAACACACCTGTGGGGATCAAGTCAACCCACCCCGCCAAACACACCAATTATAGGCTTTAAGCCTTTAAATAATTTTGTAGTGCACTACCGAACTAGATTGTGACATTGTCACCGAACTAGAGGCATTTAGCCGAATTTGTGGCAGAGCCACCGAACTAGAGGCATTGAGCCGAATTGTGGCAGAACCACCGAACTAGATTTTTGGCAACTGGCCATTCTTCTCTTCATATATCCCACCCCATGCAATCATACGTGTATAACAAAATATAGTCATATAACAAATTTTCAATTAATCCATAACATCGGTGGGTTTATCATTAATCATTTCATTTGGCCCATAAAAATAATAATTTAGCAATTTGCCCATTTAACAGATTAGTGGGCTTTGGCCCATTTATCGAACTAGAGTATTTTGGCCCAACTTATCGAACTAGAGTATTTTGGCCCAATTTATCGAACTAGAGTATTTTGGCCCAATTTATCAAACTAGAGTATTTTGGCCCAATTTATCGAACTAGCAGTTTTTTTTCAGATTTTTCTCGATTTTAACCATTTTCATGCATTTACTCAAAAATATGAATTACTACGTATTTTTCCCCTTTTTACTATTTTTTTACGATTTTAGCACAGTACTCACAACTTGATGTCTAACCCGAAAATGAGTGTGAAGTTACACACCTGGTTATTGAGAGAACTACACATTCCCGCTCTTCAACACCTATACGTATCGCGATAATTAGAACACTATAATCTAATAATAAAATCGGTCTAAATATAGCGATCTAGAATTTACCATCGGATTTTCGTAGTACTTCTACTTGCGATTTCTCCCCGATTGATGGTTCGCTAACCGAATCGAATCCACGAACGAATAATGGTTCGGGAGTACGAACAACTTCGAACAGTTGATTTTCCTCGGTTGAATGTCCGCAACCCGGTGGAAAATCCCGGATTCCCGAAATAGTCCTTTGCTTGTACTTAGGGGGAATAACAGAACCTCCCCTCTTCCGAAGACTAAACACCGCCCTTTTCTTCCCTATTTTGAATGTCTTCAAAGACAAAGGAACATTAATCCAATCTAACATAATTTCGAAATAATTCTAAGGTTTTAAAGATGTGATTTCCTTACCACAAAAATCGATTCCAACGATTTGTGTCACCCACGACTTCTTGATTTCCAAACTTCCGTTATCGCACTAAGGTATAACAAAATAAACGTTAATAGAATGAACGTTTATTTTGATCTAATAAAGCCTTCAAACCATCATCAATATTCGGCCATAACCACTATTAACTAATCGAAACGAAAAGAATCTCTTACCTATTTTCCACGTCGAAAAGAAAGGATTTAGAATGGTATTGATTGATGAAGGATTCGGCTATGAAGAATCAAAGAAAAAGAGAAAATGGTTCGGTTAAGGTACACTAATATTCGGCCATTGGAGAAAAAGAAAGAAATTATGAGTGAAAAGAAAGAAAAAGAGAGAAGAATAATGATGATATTGTTTTGATTTTTCAAAGAGAATGGAGAAGAAAAGAATGAAAGAGATGAGCTTTAAGATAGGTGTATATTCGGCAATGGTAAAAAGAAAAGAAAAGAAAAGCCTTTTAGGTATTGGCAAAATCGGCACAAAGAGAAAGGCACAAAATTGACACTAAAGTGAAAAGGAAAATAACCAATTGATCAAAAGAATCAAGGCTTACCAAATGCACAAATTCGGCCAAGGGAGAGAGGTTGAGAGAATTTGCAAAACTATGCCAAAAACTAAGAAAATGACCAAAACAAAAGACTAAAATTCCTAGCCAAACTATCACCAAAAATTCGGCTCCCCCCTAGCCATATTGCCGTCCATATGCATGCTCTATTGGCCAAGATATTGTTTCCATAAACAATTCCTTGATTCTTGCCTCATATCTTTACAACTTTCCTTATTTTCTTGATTCCCTTCCTTAAGTTAACTATTTCCTTATTCCCTTGATATACTAACCAAAAATAACATGGTCAACTCTTTCCATAAATAAGCTTGGCCGACACATGCTAGGAAAACCAAAAATAAAAGCCACCTAATTGTTATTTAAGGGATTCGAACCTTCACCCTCATGCACTAGCTCATGCGCCAACACCACTTGGCCATTAACTCATCTTATGCTTCACTTTGACACTTAAATTAATTTATGTGTCATAGCCACTTAATTCACTTCCATAAATTCTCAAAATTAATATTATTCCATCCCAATAAATTTTAAATTCTTCTTCAGGACTATACTAAACACAAAAATAAATAAAGAAATTCCACCTTCTAGAATAATTATTCAAAGCACACAATGAAAATAAATATACTCGAATTTTCAGGGTGTTACATTTTATTTTGATTATATTATTACATATATCGGGTTTATGAACTTGTTAAATTAACCGGTAAAAAGCAATGTTTGCAAAACTATAACTCTTTCGGGTTTTTAAAACGTTACTATCGGGTAACACAACTTATAAGATGATAACAAAGGTAATGTGAATGTTTTAAACTTAAATTTTCAAACAACTTCAAATGAAAAAGGTTTTATACTTGATAATACTCATCACATCCCGTTTTTAACAAGTATCGAATGTTTTCTAAAATTTACAACAACAAATAGGTTTTTCAATCATAAGTTTTAAAGCAATCATTACACGACTTCAATATCACCTTAAACAGGGATTTCCAAACTTTTAAACGTTGAAAGAGTTTTCCAAGGAATTATCTGACAATCTTGTGTTTTCAAATTATTTTCACTCCGTAACATGCCAGATTCAGTCGTGGTGTGTTGACCGGGTTTGGGGTGTTACATAGTAAGTCTTAAGCAATTAAAATATAACATTCAAACATTCAAGCTTTTAAAACAATTGGTTTATGACATTGAATATAAATAATTTAACTTATAAGTTCATTATGGCTGAATGCCATTACATTACTTAACTTAACAATTATCATTTCTTACCATAAGCATGCAAACTCAATGAAACACCTAAATACAATAGGTATTCACATATTCCAAACCAATTAAGTATAACATACATCTTAACCACATGTAATCAGTCATACACATATGTAAACATATCCCATCACTCTCACATTTAACATTTACACATATGGCCAAATCTCAAAGACATAACCAAGCTTAAATTCCAATATATATATCATACTCATTATTGGTAAGATCAAATGCACATATTAACATCTCACTGAAAGCTTCAACTACATCACATCTTACTTAATTCGAATGGAAAAATAATAACTTACCTTATTCCTTGCAACCATGAAAACTTATGCTTACCCGAGCATTTAGCTTATTGCAGTAATTACGTTCCACCTTGTAAAAGATTCATGAATTCTCTATTTATAATACATCACCGCCATTAAGCCTGCTAGGCATCAAAGCCTGAAATACACACCGGCACTAAGCCTGCTAGACCCGAGGTCGAAATTTGATCACCGGCATTTACCCTGCTAGGCAATAAGCCCGATACGCTTCACCAGCACAAGGCCTGCTAAGCTCGAAGCCCAACATACGATATTATTTCCATCTTATTCACATTTCATGCTGACCAAAATTATATAAACCATACATAATTCATATCACTTGAACTTATCAATTCAGTTAAAATTTAACAACACTTCATGATAAAATGTCTATCCACATTCGGCTTTCACTAAATTCATAACCATAAATCCATAATTCAACATGTATTTAAGGTTATAAATGACATTAACGATATTAAATTGCTTATAGACTTACCTCGGGTATCGTTGGACGACAAGAACCGGCTATTCGATAACTTTCGCCTTTCCCCGATCCAAGTCCGTTTTTCTTTGTTCTTGATCTAAACATATTCAAATTAAGCTCATTCAAGCACATTTCATCTTAATTTAGTCCCAAAACACATAAATAGGCAAATTACCATTTTACCCCTGACATTTACAACTTTTACAATTTAGTCCCTATTGCACAAAACACAAAATACACATAATTTGAATTCAATCCCTAAGGGAAGAATCTTCCCCATGGTCCTATAAGTCCCTACATTTCATTAATTTTGCATTTTAACCCCTCAAATATTTATTTTCTCAATTTAGCCCTATTTAGCCAAAATCATCAAAAATTCAAGAACAAAAATATGTTCATCAATTATATATCTATCATTTAACACCATAAAACATCATGAAACTCAACATAACATCCATGGCATTTTACACAAACATCATCAATTCATGAAATTAAGACATGGGTTTAGAAGTTCTCGAAGCAACGATTACAAAAACGTAAAAATTATCAAAAACCGACCAAAACATACCTTGAATTTGAACCCAACAATGGCGGAAACTTAGGTAGCTTTTCTTCTTTTATTTTCCTTCTATTTTCGGCAAAGATGAACATGAAATGACTTTACTTTATGTTTGTTTTACTAATATTAACATAATTTATTAAATACCATTTTTTAACTTTAATTAAAACATTAAAAAATTACATATAATAAGGCCATTATTGTCCACTATTGTCCACTACCCTTTAATTTGGGTAAATTGCATTTTAAATGCTCCCATTTAGAAAAACAACCTTAACTTAGTCCTTACACTTTAAACAATCAAGTTTATAATTTACGCGATTAAGCCCTTTTTATTTAATTAAGCATGCAAATAGTAAAATTTCTCTACGAAACTTTCACACATTTTAATTCATATAAAATAAACACAGATAATAATATTTAAATATTTTTTAGACTCGGATTCGTGGTCTCGAAACCACTGTTCCGATTAGGGTCAAATTCGAACTGTTACAGCATTTAAATAAAATAAAACATTTAGTAAAAACTAGAACATATTAGAATTTGAGGCATAACAATAATAGAATGCATAAACATTAATCAAGAAATATACACAAATTAAAGATCGTATTAACAACATGCTATAAAATGCAAGTTTTTTTAAAGAAAGTTTTTATTGAATCTTGAACTTCAAGATTAGCTCGTTTCGAAAGAATAAAAATATCACATCCAGTACGTTAGGACATACACCTTTATACCTCGACACCGAGATAATCTTTGATCCTCAAGATATTTAATTGAAAAGGGTATTTGGCTATCTGGTTGAATAGGAAATTAACACCCAGTACGTTAGGGCATCATTTTCCCACACTCCCAAACATACAAACATTGCCTTATTTTTGAAAACTTTTAACGTAAGTGTAATATCCCGGGTTAGGGGGCTGTTTTGTTGTTGCATGTTATTGCATGTGTTTAGTGTGCTGTGTTGTTGTTTGTGTAGTATCGGGGCTTAATTGTAGCCTAGGTGTATGCTGGAGTGAATGGGAAAATTTTGGTTTTTGGGTGTTAAGTCAGGGGAGCTGTTGGAGCTAGGGTATAAGGGTTTTCTTTGGTGTTTTATTGCACAAGTGAAGAGCTGGCAGAGTGTCAGACGAGTTGAGGCTGCTGATTGCTCCACAGCAGGAGCGCGAGTTTGCTGTCTTAGTTGAGAAGGCTAAGGTAGCCGAGGGTATTAAAGAGTCAGTGAGGCAGGGTATGGACAGAAATAGGCATAAGAGGAGCTTTGGGTCTTCTGGATCGTCGGGTAATCCGCAGAAGAGGGCTAGACCGAGTGGGCCGAATCAGTCTGTTAGGTTTGTTGCTGCTAGGCAGGGACCGCCGCAGTGTAATCAGTGTGGGAAATCTCATTGGGGTGGCTGCTGGACTGGAGGAAAAGGTTGCTTCGAGTGTGGTTCTCTGGAGCACCGTGTGAGGGACTGTCCGCGTGGGTTGGCCAGGATTCAGTCTGAAAGTCAGGGCCGTAATCAGTTCAGGAGTAGTGGACCGCCACCGCAGAGGGGCCGTGGTAATGGCAGAGGTGGTAATGGTTCTAGTCGGGGCCGTGGAGCACCGGGCAGAGGTGCGGGTAGTTCTGATGCCAGACAGCCTGGGTTAGTGTATGCTGCGAGGCGCCGAGAGGAGAGCGACGCACCGGACGTCATAACCGGTACGTTTTTGATCTTTGGTTCTCCTTATACTGCTTTGATTGATGTGGGTTCGACGCACTCTTATGTTGCCAGTAGTATAGTAGAGACCATGGACTTAGACTCTGAGATATCTTCTAGGCAGATGACTGTGATTAGCCCTCTAGGTCACTCTGTAGTAGTAGATAAACTGTTTAGAGAGGTACCCCTAGAACTCCAAGGGGTAGTGTTTGCTGCTGATCTGATGGAACTACCGTTTGGGGAGTTCGATCTGATTCTTGGGATAGATTGGTTGGTCAAGTACCAAGCGAGGTTGGATTGCGCGGCCAAGCGCATGGTTCTTAAGACGGTTGATGGTGATGAAGTGGCTATGATAGGTAATAGGAGAAATGACCTGTCTAATGTGGTATCTACTCTGAAAGCGGAAAAGATGGTCAGAAAAGGCTGTGAAGCGTATGTGGTTCATGTGTATGCCTTGGAGGCTAAAGAGTCTGCTGTTGAGAAGGTTCATACTGTTAAGGAATTTGTTGATGTGTTTCCTGAGGAGCTTCCAGGTCTGCCGCCAGATCGAGAGGTAGAGTTCGGGATTGATTTGTTACCCGGGACTGCGCCAGTTTCTATTGCTCCGTATAGAATGGCGCCAAAGGAGTTGGTGGAGCTTAAGGCTCAGATCCAGGAGTTATTGGATAGAGGTTTCATCAGGCCAAGTGTTTCACCATGGGGCGCGCCGGTACTTTTTGTTAAGAAGAAAGATGGCACAATGCGGATGTGTATAGACTACCGTCAGTTGAACAAGCTGACGATTAAAAACAAGTATCCGTTGCCACGGATAGATGACTTGTTTGATCAGCTGAAGGGTGCTGCGGTATTCTCGAAGATCGACCTGAGGTCTGGGTATCACTAGTTGAAGGTTAAGGAGGCTGATATCCATAAAATAGCGTTTTGGACTCGGTATGGGCACTACGAATTTCTGGTAATGCCGTTCGGGTTGACTAACGCACCGGCAGCGTTTATGGATATGATGAATAGGGTGTTTCAGCAGTATCTGGATCAGTTCGTCGTGGTTTTCATAGACGACATCTTAGTGTACTCAAGAACAGAGGAAGAGCATGATAAGCATTTGAGGGTTGTGCTGCAGATTCTGAGGGAGAAGCAACTCTATGCTAAGTTCAGTAAGTGCGAGTTCTGGCTTAGAGAAGTGACTTTCTTGGGCCATGTAGTGTCGGCTGAGGGGATTCGAGTAGATCCTCGTAAGATTGAGGCAGTTTTGGATTGGAAGCCACCTAGGTCAGTGGTGGAGATTCGGAGTTTTATGGGTTTGGCCGGATACTACCGAAGGTTTGTTGAGGGTTTTTCGTTGATAGCCGCGCCGATGACCAAGTTGCTGAGGAAAGAAGTTCCGTTTGTATAGACTGAGAAGCAGCAGGAAAGCTTCGATAAGTTAAAGAAGATTTTGACTGAGGCTCCGGTTTTAATTCAACCTGAGGCTGGTAAGGAATACACAGTCTATTGCGACGCATCACATACGGGCTTGGGTTGTGTGCTAATGCAGGAAGGTAAGGTTGTGGCTTACGCTTCTCGACAGCTGAGGCCACATGAGGTCAACTATCCGACGCACGATTTGGAGCTAGCGGCTGTGGTCTTCGCCTTAAAGATTTGGAGGCACTACTTGTACGGAGAGAGATCGACAGTCTTCACAGATCATAAGATTCTGAAGTATCTTCTGACTCAGAAGGATTTGAATTTGAGACAGCGCAGATGGGTTGAGTTGCTAAAAGATTATGACTGTTCGATCGAGTATCATCCGGGCAAGGCTAACGTGGTGGCTGACGCGTTGAGCCGTAAGGTTGTTTCGGACTTAAGAGCTTTGTTTGCCCATTTGAGTTTGTATGACGACGGGAGTATTCTGGCAGAGCTGCAGGTTAAGCCTACTTGGGTTGAGCAGATCAGAGAGAAACAGTTATTGGATGAGGTTCTGAGTGCGCGAAGGTTGCAAGTGCAGGATGGTGGTTTGGAGGGTTACAGCTTGTCTGGTGATAAGGTTCTGTGTTTCCAAGGTAAGGTTTGCATGCCTAAAGATGTTGAGCTAAGGCAGAAGATTCTTCAGGACGCACATAGCAGTCCTTATGCTATGCATCCTGGAGGTAGCAAGATGTATAGGGATCTTAGAGAGCAGTTTTGGTGGCCTGGTTTGAAGAAAGAGGTGACAGAGTTTGTTGGGAAGTGTCTGACTTGTCAGCAGGTCAAGGCTGAACATCAGTTGC
Source organism: Gossypium australe (assembly GCA_005393395.2). Classification (NCBI taxonomy): domain Eukaryota; kingdom Viridiplantae; phylum Streptophyta; class Magnoliopsida; order Malvales; family Malvaceae; genus Gossypium; species Gossypium australe. The sequence goes on from CM016617.1 coordinate 43,674,929, forward strand.
CGTCAGGTTTGCTTCAGCCTGTGAAGATTCCTCAGTGGAAGTGGGAAAGGATAACCATGGATTTCGTCAGTGGGTTACCGCTTACGCCAAGCAAGAAGGATTCAGTTTGGGTAGTGGTGGATCGTCTGACTAAATCAGCTCACTTTATTCCGGTGAGGGTTGACTATTCACTTCAGAAGCTAGCGAAGCTGTATGTGTCAGAGATAGTGAGGTTGCACGGTGTGCCAGTCTCGATAATTTCGGACAGGGATCCTAGATTTACGTCAAGGTTCTGGAAAGCATTGCATCAGGCTCTGGGTACTCGTTTGGATTTCAGCACGGCTTTTCACCCGCAGTCTGACGGTCAATCAGAAAGGGTCATTCAGATCTTGGAAGATATGCTGAGAGGTTATGTCCTAGATTTCAGAGGTAGTTGGGAGGAGTTTCACCATTAGCTGAGTTTGCCTACAACAACAGTTACCAAGCGAGCATCAAGATGGCACCGTATGAGGCGTTGTATGGTAGGAAGTGTCGCTCACCTACATGTTGGACGGAGTTGGGTGAACGTCAGTTGTTGGGACCCGAGTTGGTTGCTGAGACAGAAGATAAGGTTAAGTTGATTCAGGCTCGATTAAAGGAAGCTTTGGACCGGCAGAAGTCTTATGCCGATCTTAAACGAAGAGATATAGAGTTTGCTGTGGGGGATCAAGTGCTTCTGAAGGTCTCGCCTTGGAAGAAGGTGTTGAGGTTCGGGAAGAAGGGCAAGCTAAGTCCGAGGTTCATTGGGCCGTATAAGGTACTGAGACGAGTGGGACCAGTAGCGTATCAGCTTGAGTTGCCAGCAGAGCTTAGTCAGATTCATGACGTCTTTCACGTTTCGATGCTTCGGCATTATCGTTCAGATCCGTCACATGTGGTAGCAGTGGAAGAGATCGAGGTGAATCCAGACTTGACTATGGAAGAAGAACCTGTGCAGATTCTAGATCGGGATGTGAAGGTTCTGCGTAAGAAGTCCGTACCTTTGGTTAAGGTACTTTGGCGGAATCATGGCATGGAGGAAGCTACGTGGGAACCCGAGGATATGATGAGACAGCAATACCCGCAACTCTTTTGACCAGGTAATTTCGAGGTCGAAATTATTTTTAAGGGGGGGTAGAACTGTAATATCCCGGGTTAGGGGGCTGTTTTGTTGTTGCATGTTATTGCATGTGTTTAGTGTGTTGTGTTGTTGTTTGTGTAGTATCGGGGCTTAATTGTAGCCTAGGTGTATGCTGGAGTGAATGGGAAAATTTTGGTTTTTGGGTGTTAAGTCAGGGGAGCTGTTGGAGCTAGGGTATAAGGGTTTTCTTTGGTGTTTTATTGCACAAGTGAAGAGCTGGCAGAGTGGCAAGGGAGGAGCTTGGTGTGGCGTCATCTTCAGGTGAGGGAGGTCCAGAGTTCAAGTCGTAGAGCTCCCATTTTGGTTCCTATTTTGGACGGCATGGAGGAAGAGGTAGAAGGCAAGTGGAATTCTACCTTGGACCAAGTCAAACCGTTCAAAAGAGTGGTGGAGAGCAATTGTAGGAGGGTGACTTGGTCATGCTTGTTTGAATGAATGGTTGGGAGTCTTTGGGGGGTTATGGCCGAAATTGAGGGAGTGGGGAGTGGGGGAAGTGACGGCATGGTATGGGGAAGTGTTAGCCGAATGTCACTTAGGCTTTTGGTGCATATTCGGTCATTAGGAGACCAAACCAAACTCTTTCTTTTTTTGAAACACCAAAGCCGAAGTTCTAAAGAATTCTCTCATCTTTTTCTTCACTTCTTGAACCGAAATACTAAGTCCCTTTAGTTGCCAAAATTGTCTTGTTCACTTGGTTTGTGTGTAGCCGAATACACTCTTGCATCTATCCTTCTTTCTTCATTTGTGTAAGCTGAATCGGGTATCCTTTCTTCTCACACTTTCATCCATTTTCTCTTGTCATACTTGTGCCGAAATCATACTACTTCTAAACCAAGTTCTCTATTTTGATTTCTCCATTGCTAGTGAGCCGAAACCATACCATCTTCTTCCCTCAAACTCTCATTTGCTTTTCTCAATAATCCTAGCCGAATCTTTCATTTGTGCCTTACCATTTCATTAAGCCGTTTTCTTGCAAAACCGTAAGTATTTGTCCCCATCCATTTCATATTTTTATCTTCCATTTCAAAAGCTCTTGAGCCGAATGTCCCTTTTCTCCTAGGGGTTCTTGTGGCCGAATTCTTGGTGGTTGGTGTTGGGGTAAGTCCTTGGCCGTATGGTCATGTTTTCTTTCTCTAGTTTTATGATTGATTTCGGTTAGATTAAAGCTTATGATGGTTGTGGATTGAAGTGAGTTAATCGTTGTTAATCTCTTCATTATAGGACATCAAAGGTTGCAAAGCAAGCAAGAGGAGCCGTTTTTTTTCTGTCAGTTGATTAGTAAGTGGAGGTTAAGTGATTGGTTGTTGTTAGTTCATTCTCTTAGTTCTTGGTTAGTCAAAGCTTCAAGAGATTAATGTTTCCTTCTTGATAGGTTGGCCGATTGTCTAAGGGAACCACTTTTTGGTTCGGGATTTGGTAGGAAACTAAATCAGGTGAAAGGTAAGGGCTTTCGACAAACCCTTTTTGTCTAAATGGTGTTGGCCGAATGCTATAAATGCCTAACCCCTATATTTGGCCGATTCTAGGAGCAAGTCAATCAAGGGACTTAGATCGATTCGTTGGGATTTTTAGACTCGTGTATACCAGGTGTGTAACTAACACACCCATACTTAGTGATATTATTATTAAACTTGTTTGCCTATTAAAATCATGGCAGTTTGATGGATTGATATGATACCCTTTTGGGTATGATCTTAGACTCGGGTAAGTCAGTATTGTTACACGTTTATTGATGATCTATATGGTATCATGACTATGTATGTATGTGATATGGGGTATGAGTCAAACATATTAGCATGATAGGTATGACTTGTATGATATGCATGATCACATGAGTATGGTATGTTGATGGGTGATATGAGTGGAGGGAGCAGTGATATTTTGTGCTGACGAGCACCAGTGTTTTGGTAACACAACTTTGTGACTTTGGGTCACCAGAGGTTTGGCACCTCCAGAGGTTTGGCACCTCATTGCGACTTGTCCCTGTGGTTTGATACCACCGTGGGTTGGCCCCACTTGAGATATGGGATCGTCTGCTAGTGATTGGGTATCACACGATGGGTTGGCCCCATCACTCGATTATTGTGACTACGGTCACCAGTGCTTTGGTAGCACATCTGTGTCTTTGGGACACCAGAGGTTGGGCACCTCATTGCGACTCGTCCCTGTGGTTTGACACCACCGTGGGTTGGCCCCACTTGAGATATGGGATCGTCTGCTAGTGATTGGGTATCACACGATGGGTTGGCCCCATCATTGGATTTGTGACTTCGGTCACCAGTGCTTTGGTAGCACAAACGTGTCTTTGGGACACCAGTGGTTTGGCACCACATTGACAGATATTGTGTCTTTGGGACACCAGTGTTTTGGTAAAACATTGTGACTATATGTCACCAGTGGTTTGGCACCACCAGTGGTTTGGTACCACACGGGTAGAAAAGGCGATACGGATGGTTAGGATCGGGTTGCATTAATTATGTTGCTATGTATGATGTGTGTTAGCATGTTGATTTATTGGGAGCGGGATTTATACACTGAGTCATTCGACTCACCCTCTCCTTTGACATTTCAGGTGACTCGTAGACGCGGACATGGAGCCGGGATGGACTCGGGGTGCACATGCCATGCTTTAATAAAAGTTTTGCTCAGACTATTCAATTTGGGTACTTTAACTTATTTACTTTTAGTTGGGTTTTAGTTTGGATTTGTAAAAGGCCTTTGATTTATGTTTTATGATGGTCATGTTTTAATTAGATTCTTAACCTGCTTAACAAATAACTTGGTACGAAATTTTACTAAAAATTTGGAAAGACAATGATTTCAAAACTATAACGCAACGTGTTTTAAATTATACCATCGGGTATCACACTATGTTTTTATACTAAGCAAATTCAAATGATTTCCAAATCAAACTCAATTTTCTACTAAGTCAAAAATGTTTTAAGTAACAATTAGAACTAACTGAAATCAACTCGTTTTTAACTATATACTTTGGATAAGTTTTCGAAATCTAATCAAACAAGCCTACTCCAATTTTCCCCAAATTCACTATGTTTTCACCCCGCTTTTAACGAAAAACCTGATCACTCAAAAACGTTTTTCCCCGTAACATACCAGATTCGGACGTGGTGTCTTGTCCGAGTTTGGGGCGTTACAGTAAGAGATTTTAAAATTGACTTAAGATGCTTTTATTAAATCATAAGAAAAAGAAATACAATATCAAACATGAAAGAATAATATGCGAATACAACATTTATACAAATGGAGAATAATAATATGAACATACAATTCAATATATACAAAGTCAATAATCTCACCTCTCTTTTTTGGAAATATCAACATTATTAAGAAATAACGGAAGCTAAAAGTATAACTAATTGAAAACAAATTATACTAAAATATAGCATATTTAAAAATAATATTCAAAATAATATACATCAATTTAAGTAAGATATACATAAATAAATAAATAAAAACTTGATATAAAATAATGTATATATAAAAGTGTATAGAATAAATAAATATAAATTTAGGATAGGGTCTTTGAAAGAAATAAATTATATATGTAATATATATATATATATATATATATATATATATATATAAAATCAATAGTATATACATAATGAATTTTAAAGAAATTATACATAAAATACTATAAAATCAAGAATATGTAAATAAAATAATTTTAATTTAACTATATGTGTATGTATAAATTAATAATATACAAGTGTACTTAAGCTAATCATTATGAAAATCTTTAAAATAAAGGAATATATATATATATATATATATATATAAAACAATTTTAAAAAACTAGCTATATAATTAAACAAATGAAAAATGTACAAGTGAAAGTATAAGGAAAATAATTCAACATGATATACCAATACCAATTCAAAAATATAGATAATAAATAAGTTCAAAAGAATACAAGAAATGCAAAATAAAATAATCAAAAGAAAAGGATTCAATTAAAATAAATACAAGCTGAAAAGGATTATTAAATAAATATAAAAACATTGGGACAAAAAAATTAAAGATTAAAATACAACGCACATAAACCTAAAAGGATTAAAATAGCAATTTTCCGAAGTTATTAAACGTTGCGTTTAAATAGGACGAAATTGCAAAAGAATCAGAGGAATGAGGGAGCAATTGCATAAATAGTCCATTTAAAGCAGAAAGGCGCGGATCCGGGTCACAAAGCGGGTTGACGCGCGGACCCTACACCCTTCTAAACGGTGTCGTTTTTCATTATTAAAAAAATGTTGATAAAACATTTACTAATCAGAATGCTTAACCCTTTTATTTGACAACCAAAACCCTAGCCCCTTTGTTTTCTTCCTCAGCCGCAACCTAAAAGAAATCCGACCACTAAAGCGCCATGGTAATCAACGATTAATGGCAGATTCTAGTCGTTTGCAAAATCCCTTTTAGAATCATTTTCGAATGTTTCAACATTTCCACCCTCGACGGCTACCTCTGTTTCGATTTCGAAGAAAATAGAGAGCCCGCTGATTCGTTTCGTAGGTAAGTCCTCGTCCCTTTTTTATTCTTATTAATTTTTTTTTGCGTATGCAAAAGAAGGAAAGGACAAGATATAGAAACAGATTCAGAGATAAAGAATAGTCCAAGAGATCCAATTCAAAAAAAGGCAACCTTTTAAATCTATTTTCTATTGCTGTATTATCTTTGTGCGTAGAATAGTGAGCGTGAAAATTGTGAAGAAACTCTAGTCCCTTACAGTGGTTGATTTCGGGCTTTTTAAAGCCGAAAATCTAAAAAATGAAAATAATGTAAAAAATACAATTGTTTTCTTTCTGTTTGTTGTGATGTTCGTCCCTTATTTGATGCAGGTACGGAGGCTGCTGCGGATATGGTGTCGTGCGCGTGTGAAAACCGAGGCAGTCCCAACGTTTAGCTGGGTTGAGGCGCTGGTGGTTCCAGAAAGCTCCTCTAGGTTTTCTTTGTTTGCCGAAATTGCTTGGGCCATTTGGGCTCTTTGGATTAGGCTTAAAATTTTGGTTTAGTCTGTTGGGCTATGAAGATTTCGGGTTAATTTTTAAATTGGGCTGAAACTAGATAATTGTTTTATTTGGATTATTTCTTTTTGTAAATTTGGACTGCTGATGGACTTTATTAATATTTGGTTTTGGTTTTAATTTTGGGTTTTAATTTAATAAACTAGTTAATTGGGCCCAGGAATAAATTGGGTCTTACACATAATGCCCGTACCTTGTTCTGAACGTAGTCTTTGGCACATCCGAATCTTTAACTTGCAACTGATAATAACCAGATCTCAGATTGATCTTCGAAAATATGGTTGCTCCTTTCAACTGATCAAACAAATCATCAATTCTCGGCAAAGGATACTTATTCTTATCCTAATCTTATTGAGCTGACGATAGTCGATACTGTAACACCCCTCACCCATATTTAACGCCGGAATAGGGTTACAGAACATTACCGAACTTATAAAATAATTAAAAAATAATTTCACATACATTTTCAAATTTCATGCAATAATCATTAAAACTCAACCACATTGTCCCTAATACGAGCCTACGAGGCCCAAAATATGCTTTAGAAGTGGTTTGGGACTAAACCGATAACTCAAGAAATTTTTGAAACACTTAGAATTTTTTTCAAATTTCAAGGGCCACACGCCCATGTGGCTCGGCAGTGTGTCTCACACGGCCAAAGACACGCCCATGTCACAGGCCGTATGGACATTCGAAATGGGATCACATGGTCGTGTCCCAGCCCGTGTAACTCTCTAACTTGGGTCACATAGCCAACACACACGCTCGTGTGCCCTAAAAATGGCCACACAGGCCCGTGTACCAAGCCGTGTACTTGGCCGTGCCAAACTTGTAGGGTATATTAACTTATGCCACACGGCCAAGTCACACGCCTGTGTGCTAAACCGTGTGGAGCATACTGACTTGATTTTTAATTTAGCACTAAGGGACACATAGCCGTGTAACCTGACCATGTGTCACCCACAGCTGAAACACACGCCCGTGTGGACAAAAATAGGCTATTTACCAAGCCAATTTGTCACCTAAATTTGAATAACCTACATCAACCTAACATGGCATAACTAGGCATGTAAATCAACTCCAATCAAGCTTAATTTATACCATTTCAATACCAACCATTCCAAGTCTCACAATTACCATAACTCATCAATCAAATTCATACCAAAACTCACTTTTACAAAACATCAAAATAACCCATTTCCAAATATGCATTATTTGTCAAGATTCACTAGCATAACAATATTATAACTCAACCATTTGCTATCTATATTATCTATTATCAAGAAGCATCACATATCCATTATCAAACTTACACACAAGCCATATGCACAATTATATACACAACCAAACCAACCAAATTAAGCCAACTTCCATGGCTATATACAAAATCAAACTTTAGACATTTACAAGCCAATTCAAATGGCTAAATTCATTATCAAATCATAACCAAAATGACCATAATTCTATACATGCCATATACTCAAAATACTTAAGATCAAAAGTACCAAAGTGATAGTAGGATAGTGTGATGAAATCTCCGGCGATCCCCGAATCCGACCTAGCTTGATTTCACTATAAAACACGGGAAAATAAACGATGTAAGCTATAAAGCTTAGTAAGCTCGTATGAAAATAATAAGCAAAACTCACCATTTAGTTACCATTCAAAATATGCATATAACATACTACAAAATATATATAACCACAATGTTAACATATATATCCAATTATCTATTTAACCATAAACTCAATTCTTTCATATGTTCAATGCATATTCAGTTTTTGTACATACCTGTATTTATACATATCTATTTCTCACCATTTCATATCCTCAATATAGCCATTGAACCATTTGGAATAATACATGGTACTAGGGAATCTCGCACCTTAAGTGCCAATATATATGGAAATTTTATAAAAAATCACTTTACAAATGATGTTTATCTAACAACAAGCATACATTTTCTATCATCAAATATCAAAATACACATATATTCATCAATGTCAAAACCCTAATCCTTTAACAATTTTGCAAATTAGTTCCTGGGCTAGCTAGATTAAGATGCAACGATCTCAAAAACATTGAAATCATTAAAAATGGATTGAAAAATACTCACCATGCACCAAGTTTTGCTTAGTCGAATGTAACAAGCTTCCATGGAGGTTTCTAAGCTTAAAATTTTGGTGGATGCATGAAATTTGGAAGACAAAATTTTGTTTTTACTATTTTACTATGTTTTTTTATGTAAATTACCTTTTTAACCTTTAATATTATCCTTTAAAACACCTAATAATGTGTCCAAATATGTCCACTCACATTATGGATGGTTTTATTACAACATAAGGACCTCCACTATTTAATTTCATAGCCATTTATTACCTTTAGTTAATAGAACACAAGTTTTATATTTTACGCGATTTAATCCTTTTATCAAATTAAACATTCAAACGATACAATTTCTTAACGAAAATTTCACACAATCATACTATCATGTTGTAGACATTAAAATAATAATAAAATAATTATTTTGACCTCAGATTTGTGGTCCCAAAACCACTGTTTTGATTCGACTAAAAACAGGCTGTTATAGATACACAATCTCAACGACCCATCTTTCTTCTTTACAAACAGAACTAGTGCACCCAAGGGTGAAAAACTAGGTCGTGCAAAACCTCTATCTGTTTATTCTTGCAACTAAGCTTTTAACTCTTTCAATTCTATTGCAGCCATTTTGTACGGAGCTATCGATATTAGTGATGTTCTCGGAACAAATTCAATAGCAAACTCGACTTCTCTAGTAGGTGGCAACCCAGGCAACTCTTCTGCAAACACATTCAGATATTCACAAACCACTGGTACTGATTCAATCTTCGATTCAGATACTTTTGTATCCAGTACATACACAAGGTAAGCATCACAACCTTTTCTCATATATTTTGGAGCTAACATCGATGATATCACAATAGGCAAACCACTCGACTCATCAGATTCAATTTGAAGAATTTCATTATTCTGACATTTCAATTCAATGGTCTTTCGTCTATAATTCACAACAGCATCATACAAAGTCAACCAATCTATACCCAAAAGCACATTGAATTCATCAAACGGTAAAAGCATCAAATCAACCAGAAAACAGTAACCCCGAGTCATCAAAGGACAGTTCTTGCAAAATTTATCAACTAGGACATACTTGCCTAAGGGATTCGATACTTTAATCACAAATTCCATAGACTCAACAGGAAAACTCTTACTAGACACTAAATTCATACATATATATGAATGAGTCGATCCAGGATTAATCAAGGAAATTACATTAGTGTCATAGAGAGAAAATGTATCGATCATAACATCTGGTGATGACTGTAACACCCCAAACCCGGACAAGACACCACATCCGAATCTGGTATGCTACGGGGAAAACGTTTTGGGAAAACTAGATTTTTCGTTTAAAGGTTGAGTGAAAACACAGTGGGTTCGATACAATTTGAGTGGTCTTGTTTGGAAAACAGTTGATGTATTTGAAACCCGGAGATTTTGAAAACTTAACCGGAATTTGTAGTTAAAACGAGTTTGAATTCTTTAAAACCTCATCAGTTTCTTAGTGATACATAAAGCACTTTTAAACTTAGAAGAACTACAAGTCTGATTTGAAAACCATTTGTATTTGTTTATCAAAAGACTTTGTGTGATACCCGATGGTATAATTCAAAAACACGTTGCGTTTTAGTTTTGAAAACTTTATCTTTCCATATTTTAGTAAAATTTATTCCAAGTTACTTTGTTAGGCATATTAAATCTAATTAAAACATCCACCAACTTAAAACATAAATTTAAAGACCTTTTACAAATCCAAATAGAAACCCAAATAAAAGTAAATAACTAAAGTACCCAAAATATAGAGTCTGAGTAAAGACTTTATTCAGCATGGCGTAAGCACCCCGAGTCCATCCCGGCTCCAAGTCCGCGTCTACGAGTCACCTGAAATGTCAAGGAGAGGGTGAGTCGAGTGACTCAGTGTGTAAATCCCACTCCCGAAGAACAACATGCCAACACACAGCATACATAGCAATATAATCAATGCAACCCAATCCTAACCATCCATGTCTCCTTTTCTACCCCGTGTGGTACCAAACCACTGGTGGTGCCAAACCACTGGTGACATATAGTCACAATGTGCTACCAAAGCACTGGTGTCCCAAAGACACAATATCCGTCAATGTGCTACCAAAGCACTGGTGTCCCAAAGACACAGTTGTGCTACCAAAGCACTGGTGACCGAAGTCACAAATCCGATGATGATGGGGCCAACCCATCGTGTGTTACCAAAACACTAGCAGACGATCCCATATCTCAAGTGGGGCCAACCCACGGTGGTCAAACCACAGGGACAAGTCGCAATGAGGTGCCAAACCTCTGGTGTCCCAAAGACACAATGTGCTACCAAAGCACTGGTGACCGTAGTCACAAATCCGATGATGATGGGGCCAACCCATCGTGTGTTACCAAAACACTGGCGTCAATCCCGTATAATCATCTGTGGGGCCAACCCACTGTGGTACTGAGCCACTGGGACGAGACGCTGAGGTACCAAACCTCTGGAGGTGCCAAACCTCTGGTGACCCAAAGTCACAAAGTTGTGCTACCAAAGCACTGGTGCTCGTCAGCACAAAGTATCATACTCCCTCCTCTCATATCACCCATCAACATGCCAAACTCATGTAATCATGCATATCATACTATCATGCAAATTATGCCCACATACCCAGCATAAACTCTCATGGCATACATAAATAACATAGGTCATGATATCATATAAATCATCAATAACTCATAATGATATTAGTAGTAACTTACCCGAATCCAAGCTCATACCCAAATGGGTATCATATCAATCCATCAACTGCCATAAATTTTAATAGGCATACAGGTTTATTAATAATATTCCTAAATATAAGTGTGTTAGTATACACACCTGATTATACGAGCCTAGAAATCCCTACGAACGATCTATGTCCCTCGGTTGTCAAGCCCCTAAAACAATCGGCCAACCTAGGATTAGGCACTTACAACATTCGGCTATCAACCAATAACCAAAGGGATTAATATCGAACCCTTACCAAAACTTACCCCTCCTGGCTAATCAGAAAACGAAAGCTCCACTTGATTGTATCCAAAATCCCAATGACCTATAACAAAGAGGTTAATACCCTTCCAAAAATAACCATATTCGGCCTTTAAGCAACCCACATCAACAAAGTGTAAAGGAGAAGGGAGATGGCCATTCGGCCCTGCACTTACCAACACCCGACACCAATATTCGGCCAACCCAACACCAGGGAAGAGAAGAGATTCGGTCAAGGCTTCAACAAAAGGAGAAAAGAATTCGGCTTCCGGTGTTTTAATATCCTTAAATTCGGCTTTAGTGTAAAGGAGAGAAAAAGATTGTGATGAGTAGAGTTTCGGCACAAAAAGAAAGGAGAAAAGAAATGGAGAATTCGGCTCAAGAGCTTTTGAAATGGAAGAAAATAGAAAATGGATGGGGACAAGTACTTACGGTTTTGGAAAAAGATAGAAAATGTGTTTTAGGAATTAGTGTTTCGGCTTAATGGAATGGTAAGGCACCCATGAAAGATTCGGCTAGGAGGGAGATATGAATTCGGTTTCAACAATTGAAGAAAAAAGAAAAGAATTGATTGAGGACTTTCGGTTTCAAAGGGTGTCAAAAATGAAAGAATTTTCTATGGCAAAAATCGGCTTGCTTTGACAAAATGAAAGAACTTGGTTGCTACTAACCTTTGACCGAAATTGCCTAAGAGAATTGCCAAAATGCAAAAATGCATTTCGGCACACACCTTCCCACTTCCCAAAGCCGGCCACCTTCTCCCCCACTCCCCAAATATTCGGCCATATCCCCCAAATTGCTCCCATTCACTCATTCAAACATTTTGAATAAGTCTCCTTCCTAAACTCACTCTCCACCCCTCTTTTAAACCACTTGACTTGGTCCAAAGTAGCATTTAAACCACATACAACTCTCCCCCTATGCCGTCCCAAAAAGAAATAAAAAGGAGTACTCCGCAGCTCGAACACTGGACCTCCACTCCCCCTTGCAGATGACGCCACACCAAACTCCAAGTGGCGCAAGCTCTGCCACTTTGCTAGCTCCTCATTTGTGCAATAAAATCCCATTTTATTTTCTTAAGCCCCCAACTCTATCCACTCCCCACACCTAAGGCCAAAAACTAAAATTTTCCTACCTACTCAGGCATACACTTAGCCTATAATTAAACCCCTAAAGCACCGAAATAGCAACACAGCACACAAACACCTGCAAAACATGCCACAACGAAATAGCCCCTAACCCGGGATATTACAGTTCTACCCCCCTTAAAAATAATTTCGGCCTCGAAATTACCTGGTCAAAAGAGTTGCGGGTATTGCTGTCTCATCGTATCCTCGGGTTCCCACGTCGCTTCTTCTACGCCATGATTCCGCCAAAGTACCTTAACCAAAGGCACAGACTTCCTACGCAGAACCTTCACCTCCCGATCAAGAATCTGCACAGGTTCCTCTTCCATAGACAAGTCTGGATTCACCTCGATCTCTTCCACTGCTACCACATGCGACGGATCTGAACGATACCTCCGAAGCATCGAAACATGGAAGACATCATGAATCTGACTAAGCTCTGCTGGCAACTCAAGCTGATACGCTACTGGTCCAACTCGCCTTAACACCCTATACGGCCCAATAAACCTCGGACTTAGCTTACCTTTCTTCCCGAACCTCAGAACCTTCTTCCAAGGCGAGACCTTCAGAAACACTCGATCCCCAACAGCAAACTCTATATCTCTTCGCTTAAGGTCGGCATAAGACTTCTGTCGATCCGAAGCTTCCTTTAATCGAGCTTGAATCAACTTTACCTTGTCTTCTGTCTCAGCAACCAACTCAGGTCCCAACAACTGACGTTCACCTAACTCAGTCCAACATGTAGGTGAGCGACACTTCCTACCGTACAGCGCCTCGTATGGAGCCATCTTAATGCTCGCTTGGTAGCTGTTGTTGTAGGCAAACTCAGCTAACGGTAGAAACTCCTCCCAACTACCTCTGAAATCCAAGACACAACCTCTCAGCATGTCTTCTAAGATCTGAATAACCCTTTCTGATTGTCCGTCAGACTGCGGGTGAAAAGCCGTGCTGAAATCCAAACGAGTACCCAATGCTTGATGCAATGCCTTCCAGAACCTTGAAGTAAACCTGGGATCCCTGTCTGAGATTATCGAAACTGGAACACCGTGCAACCTTACTATCTCTGAAACATACAGCTTCGCTAGCTTCTGGAGTGAGTAGTCGACCCTCACCGGAATAAAGTGAGCTGATTTAGTCAGACGATCCACCACTACCCAAACTGAATCCTTCTTGCTTGGCGTAAGCGGTAACCCACTGACAAAATCCATGGTTATCCTTTCCCACTTCCACTGCGGAATCTTCACAGGCTGAAGCAAACCCGACGGCAACTGATGTTCAGCCTTAACCTGTTGACAAGTCAGACACTTCCCGACAAACTCTGTCACCTCCTTCTTCAGACCAGGCCACCAAAACTGCTCTCTCAGATCCTTGTACATTTTGCTACCTCCAGGATGCATAGCATGAGGACTGCTATGTGCGTCCTGAAGAATCTTCTGCCTCAGCTCAACATCTTTAGGCATACAAGCCTTACCCTGAAAACACAACACCTCGTCACTAGACAAGCTGTAACCCTCCAAACCACCATTCTGCACTTGCAACCTTCGCGCACTCAGAACCTCATCCTCTAATTGTTTCTCTCTGATCTGCTCAACCCAAGTAGGCTTAACCTGCAGCTCTGCCATAATACTCCCGTCGTCATACAAGCTCAAATGGGCAAACAAAGCTCTTAAGTCTGAAACAACCTTACGGCTTAACGCGTCTGCTACCACGTTAGCCTTGCCCGGGTGATACTCAATAGAACAGTCGTAATCCTTCAGCAACTCAACCCATCTACGCTGCCTCAAATTCAAATCCTTCTGAGTCAGTAGATACTTCAGACTCTTATGATCCGTGTAGACTATCGATCTCTCCCCATATAAGTAGTGCCTCCAAATCTTTAAGGCGAAAACTACAGCCGCTAGCTCCAAATCGTGCGTCGGATAGTTGACCTCATGTGGCCTCAGCTGTCGAGAAGCGTAAGCCACAACCTTACCTTCCTGCATCAACACACACCCCAGACCCGTATGTGATGCATCACAGTAGACTGTGTATTCCTTACCAGCCTCAGGTTGAATTAGGACCGGAGCCTCAGTCAAAACCTTCTTTAACTTGTCGAAGCTTTCCTGCTGTTTCTCAGTCCATACGAACGGAACCTCTTTCCTTAACAACTTAGTCATCGGCGCTGCTATCAACGAGAAACCCTCAACAAACCTTCGGTAGTATCCGGCCAAACCCAGAAAACTACGAACCTCAGCCACTGTCCTAGGTGGCTTCCAATCCAGAACTGCCTCAATCTTACGAGGATCTACCCGAATACCCTCAGCTGACACTACATGACCCAAAAATGTCACTTCCCTCAGCCAAAACTCGCACTTACTGAACTTAGCATAAAGTTGCTTCTCCCTCAAGATCTGCAGCACCAACCTCAAATGCTTATCATGCTCTTCCTCTGTTCTCGAGTACACTAAAATATCGTCTATGAAAACCACCACGAACTGATCCAGATACTGCTGAAACACTCTGTTCATCATATCCATAAACGCTGCCGGTGCGTTTGTCAACCCGAATGGCATTACCAGGAATTCGTAGTGCCCATACCGAGTCCGAAACGCTGTTTTATGGATATCAGCCTCCTTAACCTTCAACTGGTGATACCCAGACCTCAGATCAATCTTAGAGAATACCGCAGCACCCTTCAGCTGATCAAACAAGTCATCTATCCGTGGCAACGGATACTTGTTTTTAATCGTCAGCTTGTTCAACTGGCGGTAGTCTATGCACATCCGCATCGTGCCATCTTTCTTCTTAACAAAGAGAACTGGGGCACCCCACGGCGAAACACTTGGCCTGATAAAACCTCGATCCAATAACTCCTGGATCTGAGCCTTAAGCTCCACCAATTCCTTTGGCGCCATCCTATACGGAGCAATAGACACTGGCGCAGTCCCGGGTAACAGATCAATCCCAAACTCTACCTCTCGATCTGGCGGCAAACCCGGAAGCTCCTCAGGAAACACATCAGCAAATTCCTTAACAGTACGAACCTCCTCAACAGCAGACCCTTTAGCCTCCAAGGCATACACATGAACCACATACGCATCACAGCCTTTCCTGACCATCTTCTCCGCTTTCAGAGCAGATACCACATTTGATAAGTAATCTCTCCTATTACCTATCATAGCCACCTCATCGCCATCACCCGTCTTAAGAACCATGCGCTTAGCCGCGCAATCCAACCTCGCCTGGTACTTAACCAGCCAATCCATCCCAAGAATCAGATCGAACTCCCCAAACGGTAGTTCCATCAGATCAGCAGCAAACACTACCCCTTGGAGTTCTAGGGGTACCTCTCTAAACAGTTTATCTACTACTACAGAGTGACCTAGAGGGCTAATCACAGTCATCTGCCTAGAAGATATCTCAGAGTCTAAGTCCAGCGTCTCTACTATACTACTGGCAACATAAGAGTGCGTAGAACCCACATCAATCAAAGCAGTATAAGGAGTACCAAAAATCAAAAACGTACCGGTTATGACGTCCGGTGCGTCGCCCTCCTCACGGCGCCTCGCAGCATACACCAATCCCGGCTGCCTAGCCTCAGAACTACCTGCACCTCTGCCCGGTGCTCCACGGCCCCGACCAGATCCATAACCACCTCTGCCATTACCACGGCCCCTCTGCGGTGGCGGTCCATTACCTCTGAACGGATTACGGCTCTGACTCTCAGACTGAATCCTGGCCATCCTACGCGGACAGTCCCTAATGCGATGCTCCAGAGACCCACACTCGAAGCACCCTTTACCACCAGTCCAACAACCACCCCAATGAGTTTTCCCACACTGATTACACTGCGGTGGTCCCTGCCTAGCAGCAACAAACCTCGCAGACTGATTCTGCCCACTCGGTCTAGCCCTCTTCTGCGGATTACCCGACGAACCAGAAGACCCAAAGCTCCTCTTAAGCCTACTCCTGTCCATACTCTGCCTCACGGACTCCTTAACACCCTCAGCCACCTTAGCTTTCTCAACCAAGACAGCAAACTCACGCTCCTGCTGTGGAGCAATCAGCAGCCTCAACTCGTCTCGCAGACCATCCTCGAAACGAACACACCTCTCATGCTCAGTGGCTACAATGCCCCTGGCATACCTACTCAGCTTCAGGAACTCAGCCTCGTACTCAGCAACGGATTTACTCCCCTGAACAAGCCTCAGAAATGCCTTTCTCTGGGAGTCAATATAACTAGCCCCGATGTATTTCTTTTGATATGCAGCCCGAAAATAATCCCACGTCAAATCCTCTGCTGCCACACTGTCCCGAACTGTGAGCCACCACTGATATGACTCATCCCGGAGAAGAGATACGATACCCTTCAGCTTCTCCTCCGTCGTCAAGTCCAGATCATCCATGATCCGTTCAGTTGCCTCTAGCCAGTACTCAGCAGTGCTAGGAGCAACACCAGAAACACCTCGGAAGAATTCGGCCCCGTTAGCCCGGAGTCGCTCAGGAACTGATTTCCTAACTCCTGCACCACCACTAGCCCCGGCTACCCTTTCCAACACTCGCAGCATCGCCTGTGACACTGCGTCATCCCCGGTCTGATCTTGGAACTCACCACCTCCAGCTGGTGGCGGAACCGGTACCTCATTTTCTGAACCCTGCCCAGATCCTACGGGCTCAGAAACCGTCATCCTACCCCTACCTCTACCACGAGTATTACGACCACGTCCGCCTCGAGTGCTCATGTCTAATCTTTCTACGTATCTGATTAAAGAATTTTTATGCATCAGTATTTATTCCACTTGTTTAAAAAGCAAGTCTTATGAATATTTAAAGAGGATTTGTTCTCGCAAGTTCACAGAATCCTATCAGTTTCAATCTCTAAGGTAGCATACTATTGCTATCATCAATCATATAACATCCAATCAAATCACAGAGAATAGTTCGGGGTACTTACCTGGGCGAACTGGTGCCGGAGACTCGGTGCCATGCCTTTCAAGACCATGTATTTCAAAACCACACTTAAACAGACTTTAAAAAACATTTTGGGCCTCAGGCCCACAGCCGAGCCTTTGAACTTGGCTCTGATACCACAAATGTAACACCCCAAACCCGGACAAGACACCACATCCGAATCTGGTATGCTACGGGGAAAACGTTTTGGGAAAACTAGATTTTTCGTTTAAAGGTTGAGTGAAAACACAGTGGGTTCGATACAATTTGAGTGGTCTTGTTTGGAAAACAGTTGATGTATTTGAAACCCGGAGATTTTGAAAACTTAACCGGAATTTGTAGTTAAAACGAGTTTGAATTCTTTAAAACCTCATCAGTTTCTTAGTGATACATAAAGCACTTTTAAACTTAGAAGAACTACAAGTCTGATTTGAAAACCATTTGTATTTGTTTATCAAAAGACTTTGTGTGATACCCGATGGTATAATTCAAAAACACGTTGCGTTTTAGTTTTGAAAACTTTATCTTTCCATATTTTAGTAAAATTTATTCCAAGTTACTTTGTTAGGCATATTAAATCTAATTAAAACATCCACCAACTTAAAACATAAATTTAAAGACCTTTTACAAATCCAAATAGAAACCCAAATAAAAGTAAATAACTAAAGTACCCAAAATATAGAGTCTGAGTAAAGACTTTATTCAGCATGGCGTAAGCACCCCGAGTCCATCCCGGCTCCAAGTCCGCGTCTACGAGTCACCTGAAATGTCAAGGAGAGGGTGAGTCGAGTGACTCAGTGTGTAAATCCCACTCCCGAAGAACAACATGCCAACACACAGCATACATAGCAATATAATCAATGCAACCCAATCCTAACCATCCATGTCTCCTTTTCTACCCCGTGTGGTACCAAACCACTGGTGGTGCCAAACCACTGGTGACATATAGTCACAATGTGCTACCAAAGCACTGGTGTCCCAAAGACACAATATCCGTCAATGTGCTACCAAAGCACTGGTGTCCCAAAGACACAGTTGTGCTACCAAAGCACTGGTGACCGAAGTCACAAATCCGATGATGATGGGGCCAACCCATCGTGTGTTACCAAAACACTAGCAGACGATCCCATATCTCAAGTGGGGCCAACCCACGGTGGTCAAACCACAGGGACAAGTCGCAATGAGGTGCCAAACCTCTGGTGTCCCAAAGACACAATGTGCTACCAAAGCACTGGTGACCGTAGTCACAAATCCGATGATGATGGGGCCAACCCATCGTGTGTTACCAAAACACTGGCGTCAATCCCGTATAATCATCTGTGGGGCCAACCCACTGTGGTACTGAGCCACTGGGACGAGACGCTGAGGTACCAAACCTCTGGAGGTGCCAAACCTCTGGTGACCCAAAGTCACAAAGTTGTGCTACCAAAGCACTGGTGCTCGTCAGCACAAAGTATCATACTCCCTCCTCTCATATCACCCATCAACATGCCAAACTCATGTAATCATGCATATCATACTATCATGCAAATTATGCCCACATACCCAGCATAAACTCTCATGGCATACATAAATAACATAGGTCATGATATCATATAAATCATCAATAACTCATAATGATATTAGTAGTAACTTACCCGAATCCAAGCTCATACCCAAATGGGTATCATATCAATCCATCAACTGCCATAAATTTTAATAGGCATACAGGTTTATTAATAATATTCCTAAATATAAGTGTGTTAGTATACACACCTGATTATACGAGCCTAGAAATCCCTACGAACGATCTATGTCCCTCGGTTGTCAAGCCCCTAAAACAATCGGCCAACCTAGGATTAGGCACTTACAACATTCGGCTATCAACCAATAACCAAAGGGATTAATATCGAACCCTTACCAAAACTTACCCCTCCTGGCTAATCAGAAAACGAAAGCTCCACTTGATTGTATCCAAAATCCCAATGACCTATAACAAAGAGGTTAATACCCTTCCAAAAATAACCATATTCGGCCTTTAAGCAACCCACATCAACAAAGTGTAAAGGAGAAGGGAGATGGCCATTCGGCCCTGCACTTACCAACACCCGACACCAATATTCGGCCAACCCAACACCAGGGAAGAGAAGAGATTCGGTCAAGGCTTCAACAAAAGGAGAAAAGAATTCGGCTTCCGGTGTTTTAATATCCTTAAATTCGGCTTTAGTGTAAAGGAGAGAAAAAGATTGTGATGAGTAGAGTTTCGGCACAAAAAGAAAGGAGAAAAGAAATGGAGAATTCGGCTCAAGAGCTTTTGAAATGGAAGAAAATAGAAAATGGATGGGGACAAGTACTTACGGTTTTGGAAAAAGATAGAAAATGTGTTTTAGGAATTAGTGTTTCGGCTTAATGGAATGGTAAGGCACCCATGAAAGATTCGGCTAGGAGGGAGATATGAATTCGGTTTCAACAATTGAAGAAAAAAGAAAAGAATTGATTGAGGACTTTCGGTTTCAAAGGGTGTCAAAAATGAAAGAATTTTCTATGGCAAAAATCGGCTTGCTTTGACAAAATGAAAGAACTTGGTTGCTACTAACCTTTGACCGAAATTGCCTAAGAGAATTGCCAAAATGCAAAAATGCATTTCGGCACACACCTTCCCACTTCCCAAAGCCGGCCACCTTCTCCCCCACTCCCCAAATATTCGGCCATATCCCCCAAATTGCTCCCATTCACTCATTCAAACATTTTGAATAAGTCTCCTTCCTAAACTCACTCTCCACCCCTCTTTTAAACCACTTGACTTGGTCCAAAGTAGCATTTAAACCACATACAACTCTCCCCCTATGCCGTCCCAAAAAGAAATAAAAAGGAGTACTCCGCAGCTCGAACACTGGACCTCCACTCCCCCTTGCAGATGACGCCACACCAAACTCCAAGTGGCGCAAGCTCTGCCACTTTGCTAGCTCCTCATTTGTGCAATAAAATCCCATTTTATTTTCTTAAGCCCCCAACTCTATCCACTCCCCACACCTAAGGCCAAAAACTAAAATTTTCCTACCTACTCAGGCATACACTTAGCCTATAATTAAACCCCTAAAGCACCGAAATAGCAACACAGCACACAAACACCTGCAAAACATGCCACAACGAAATAGCCCCTAACCCGGGATATTACAATGACGCATCTTTGCGAGAGCGAATAGTGTAAGCTCTGGCTGGTGCTCTAGCCTCAGATCTCACAGCAAAGTCCTTTGTCGCTCCTTTGCTACTGGCCACCCTCTAGCAACTGTGTTACTCGGTCTTGCATTCTAAAATTTATCTTTCTCAGTTAACTCAGGACAATCCTGAATAAAGTGATCTAGTGAGCCACATTTGAAGCAAGCTTTGTTATTCATCCAGCAGTCTCCAAAATGCTGTCTTCCACATTGTTGACACTTGGGTTTGTTGGTTCTAACACTACCAACGCTTGATACTGAAGTGGCTTGAGCTTTAGGACTCGTATATTGCTTCCCACGATCTCTATTTGGATAACCCACTGAATTATTCAAATTACAATACGATATACGAATCCTGTGATTTCTTTGACTGTAACATCCTAAAAAGGGCCTATCCATTTTCGGTTTAATTGTACGAAATGACATGTCGTATGTGTTATGAATGTGTTTTGAACATTTTTGGGAACCTGGAAATGTATGGAAATGTTAAGTTTAAAAGAGGAAAGTGAACATTTCTGGAAACTTGGAAATGTAAGGAAATGTTAGGTTAAAGGAGGGAAACGAACGTTTTTGGAAACTTGGAAATGTAAGGAAATGACTTAGAAAATGTTGAGTTTTAAAGTTTAAAAGAGGAAACTAAGGCAAGGTGGCCTTAAAAGAAAATGTATGTGAAATATGACACACAAATAGGCTTGGAAAAGTGGCCTGGAGATGCCACTTAGGGTCTCTGGATTGGCGCCACATGCAAGGGTATCGGGCCTAAGTTTGAGTCACATGGAAAGCAAATAAATGAAATTTATTTTGCTACAAGGAGTAGAGAGGTGGACGGCACATGGCTAAATTCTAGGAGTTTTTATTCTTTTATAATTAGTGGATAAATACGGGATAAATAAGGCATTTATTTATCATTATTTTCAAGAGATAATTGTTGGATTAAATTCTTTTAATTTGAATAAAGTGATAATTCAAGGGATAAAGCTATCAAAATAAGGGAGAGTGGTGGCCAAGTAAGGGACTCTAGCTAGTAATTTCGGCTACTAGAGGAAAAGAGGCCATTCATTCATTCACTCTTCCTTTGCCGAATTTCTTAAGCAAATTCTCCTCTCTCTGCCGAATTTCCTACAGTTTTTATTCTTCTTCTCTTTGTTAGCCAAAGCCGAAATACCTTGTGATCTAGCCGAATCCTCCATCTTTATTCTTCCTTCTCTTTTCTTTCTAATCGCTCCAAAAGCCGGAAGTAAGCCTTTTAAGGCCATAGCCGAATATCTCAAGTGGCTTCAAGCTTAGGTGCTGTCGTTTTCTTCAAGGGTAAGAACAAGTTTTGATTTCTATTCTTTTCTTTTAGATTTGTCGAAATCTAGGACTAATCCAATCAATATTATTATTTGCCGAAATTTGGAAGGATTCTTTCGGGATTTTTGCCATAGGCGATTATAAAGGAAGAGATCTTCGAGATTTGACCATCAAGGTAAGTCATATCTGACATTCGGCCAAGGGCCATTGATTCTGATTAAAAGTTAGAAGTTGATCTAACATGTGGTTTTAGGAATTTCGACAGAAGCTATAACTAAGGGATACTTTTCGGGATTTGAGAATTTCAAGGTAAGTGTACTCACATATTCGGCCAAGGCCCTATCTTAAGTAATTAGATCTATTTGTTTTAACCGAAAACTAACCGATTCAAGGGATCTAGTGATTACCGATTTTGAAGGGGAAGAATACAAGTTTTCGGGATTTGATTAATTATCAAATTAGCAGCAAGGTAAGAAAGTGGATACGATAATCCTTCGGGATTTGATTAATTTAGCCGAATAGGCTTTTCCCTAAAATACTAAATGTGGTCAAATGTAGGGATTAAGGATCTAAAGCAGTGGATCGGAATTCTTCGGGAAATCAGTAAATTCGATAAGTTAATCAGGTGTGTACCCCACACTAATCTTAATAGATTTATGGCTTTAGCTTGATATATGTGTTAATATGAAAGTGTAAGAATGTGGCTAAAGTACCATGTTATGGTACAAAGTACTCAAGTACGTTTCCTACTCCTACTAGGATTATGAAATATGTTGTATGTAACATGTGAATAAAGATAAGAATGTGAAATTTGGCATGTTAATGTATACTATGTATGATGTGGGGCATATGGGTTGTTGAAAAGGGGAAGTGAATGTGGTGACCTAAGACCACGATAAATTGAATGTGGTGACCTAAGACCACGATAACTGAATGTGGTGACCTAAGACCACGAAATTATAAGGGCGATGAGCACGTCGACTGCAGCGACAGCCTTCGATGGTGTGTAGCGGATGGAGGGTTGACTTAATAGTCCCCAAGGTGTGTAGGTTGGTACGGGGAAGTGTAGCGGATGGCTAATTAGGTTTGGGTTCGGGTTGCATCATTAATTTATCTGTTATATGAATATGCATGTGATATGATAAGGTATGTCTGAGCTATTAAATTTTAGTGTTGGTTACACATTGAGTCTGTTGACTCACCTCGTTGTGGGAACATGTTTCAGGTGATGAACAGTGATGGACTGGGACGGTAGAACTTATGGTGGCCATGCTCAGCTTGAAGTTTATTTTATTGGACATTTCATCTCATTTAAGTACTTTAAATTATTTGGGTTGTTTTGATGTAATAAGGCCACTGTTGAACTATTTCATTATTTAATTATGTTTGCAAATTTTTATTAAGTTAAAGATTAAGTAATTTATTTTTTTTTTAAATATACTCTATATGTTTTATCACTTAAAATTAAAAGGGGTTTTCAATATAAAAATCGAATTCGTTTCCAACTCGAGCCCAACCCTAATCAAGTTTTCCTTCAGGACACACAATTTTTCCAAAGTAACAAAAGAATTTTAACCGGTTTACTTCGAGGAACATACCAGATCCGGTCAAGGCTTGTGGGCCGGGTTTGGGGTGTTTCAATGACGAAGAGTGATAGGGTTTACTCATCGACCTCTTTCTCGAATTTCTAGCCTCAAAGTTAGCTTTTCCCTTTTCTTTACCAAGTTCCTCGGTTTTGCAAGCTCTATCAACTAACACAACAAATTCTTTCAATTCTAGAATCCCGACTAGAAGTCTAATGTCTTTGTTCAACCCATCTTCAAATCGTTTACACATAATTGCCTAAGTGGAAACACATTCTCGATCATATTTACTGAGTCTCACAAACTCTCTCTTATAGTCGGTCACAGACATTCAACCCTGCTTCAACTCTAGATATTCTTTGCGCTTTTGATCGATAAACCGTTGACTGATGTATTTCTTTCTGAACTCAGTTTGGAAAAATTCCCACTTGACCCTTTCTCTCGGTACCACGGATATCAAAGTATTCCACCACTGATATGCAATGTCTCTTAGAAGTGATACGGCACATTTTACACATTCAGCTGGCGTGCAGGATAGTTCATCAAATACCCAGATCGTATTCTCAAGCCAAAACTCGGCTCTCTCAGGATCGTTATCAATGGTAGCTCTAAACTCTTCAACCCTATCGTTATCAAGGTTCCAAACCTTGAGGAGCTACGGAGACCGGTTAGAGAATAGCGGGGTAGAGGTTGCTAAGTAGCCGATTAGTTCGAACAAACACAGTGAACCACTCGTTCATCATTTGGAAGAAGGCTTCTGTGGCCTCTCCTCCCTGACTACCCGATACATGTCTTTATTCAAACTGCACTACTCTGTTAATGGAGGCTGGCGCATTACTGTCACCCTCATCAGCCACAGCTCGATTGGAACCGTAGCTATATGAAAACACGATTTAAAACTGTTAGGAGATATCACACTATCACAGGTTATATATGGCATGTATAGCTAGACTCACATACGCTACATTAGTCCTAGAATCGACTAAACTATAGCTCTGGTACCAATAAATGTAACACCCCTAACCCGTATTCATTGCCTAATAGGGTTACGGAGCATAATCAGATTTATTACACAATTGAACATACATTTCTCTTACAATTATCAATATCAAATACAAGTCATTGATAATCGATCACATTGTCCCTAATACGAGCCTATGAGGCCCAAATCGTGCACTAGAAGTGGTTCAGGACTAAACTGATATCTTGGGAAAATTTTGGAACACTTAGAAAATTTTTACAAAATACAGGGGACACATGCCCGTGTGGCCCGGCCATGTCTCACACGGCCAAAGACACGCTCGTGTCACAGTCCATTTGAACATTCGAAAATGGATCAGATGGTCGTGTCCCAGCCCGTGTTTGACCCAGTGTAACTCCTGAATTGAGTCACACAGCCAACCACACACCCGTGTGACCAGCCCGTGTGCCCTTCAAAATGACCTCACACGCCTGTGTGCCAGGCCGTGTGCTAGGTCGTGCCAAACCTATAGGGTATACTGACTTATGCCACATGGCCAAGTCACACGCCCGTGTGCTGTGCCGTATGGAGCATACTGACTTGGTTTCTAGTTAAACGTCAGGGGACACACGGTCGTGTAACCTGACCGTGTGTCACGCATAGCTGAGACACATGCCCATGTCTCTGCCCGTGTGGACAAAAATAGGCTATTTACCAAGCCATCTTTCTCATCCTAGTATTTAATCACCTACACAAACCAAATAGCGTATAACCACAACTTAAAATGACATTTAAACTCATCTAAACCAAGTTCAATTCATGCTAAATCAATACAAACAACTACAAAGCACACAAGTACCACAATACGCTATTCAATTTCATACCAATATCACATTCTCAAATCACCTAAATGGTCACTTTCAATTATGCAATAAATTGCATAAAACCACAAGCATATCAATCTTAAATTTTAACCATTTTTTATCCAAAATGCCAATTCACAACAACCATTACATAGCAAATATCAACCACATAACAAAGACCATTTGCAGATATATATGTATACATCACCAAGTATACCAAAAATAAGCCAAGTCATGTGGCTATACCCATAACTAACCATTCATCACTTACAAGCCAAATCAAATGGCTAAATCCATTACCAACTATATACCAAAATGACCAACTTCTATACATGCCATATCACCAAAACAAAATCTCAAAAGTACCTGTAACACCCCTCACCCGTATTCAACGCCAGAATAAGGTTACAGAGCATTGTCGAAATTATAACGCAATTAAACATAAATTTAACATACATTTTCCATTTCCCATCATCATTTAACATCATTCACAACGTCCCTAATACGAGCCTACGAAGCCCAAAACATGCATTCGGAGTGGTTCAGGACTGAACCGATAACTCAAAAAATTTTTGGAACAATTATAAAATTTTACAAAATACAGGGGACACACGCCAGTGTCAAAGACACGCCCGTATCAAAGGCCGCATGGACATTCGAAATGGGATTACATGGCTGTGTCCCAGCCCGTGTCCGACCCCGTGTAACTCTTAGACTTGGGTCATACGGCCAACCACACGCCCGTGTGACCAACCCGTGTGCCCTTCGAAATAGACTCACACGCCCGTGTGCCAGGCCGTGTGCTAGGACATGCCAAACTAGTAGGGTATACTGACTTAAGAGACACAGCCAAGTCACACGCCCGTGTACTAGGCCATCTGGAACGTACTGACTTGATTTCTATTTCAACACTAGGGGACACACGACCGTGTAACCTGATCATGTGTCACACACGGCTGAGACACACGCCCGTGTCGGTATGGACAAAAATAGGCTATTTTCCAAGCCATCTTGCCACCCAAATGTAACACCACTAACCTATATCTGTCGCCAGATTAGGGTTAAATGCGTTACCGGACAGATCGAAAACTTTTACAGATATTTCATACAACCATTCATCAATCGCATTCAAAGTGTCCGTTATATTGGTCAACAAGACCTTAATCATGCTTTAGAGTAGGGCTGGAACTAAACCGAACACATACGGAAAATCTCAAAAATTTAAAACTTTTTCAAAACTGTCAAGGTCCCACGCCCATGAGACCAGGCCGTATGTCTCCCAGACTCCCACGGCGACTGGACACACCCATGTGTCCTGGCCGTGCCAAATCAGAGCATGTATACTGACTTATCAAAATGGTAACCAGACACGCCCGTGTGCTATGACCGTGTATTCTTAGGCTAAATAATGTCTTATTCACACGGCTACTAGGCACGTCCGTGTGCCTTCGCCGTGCATACTAGGGCTGGCTACTGACTTATCCACACGGCTACTTGACACGCCCGTATTATGGCCGTGTAGATTTATACTAGTCACTGACTTAATCACACTGCTACTAGGCACGTCCATGTGTCATGGCCGTGTAGGCAAAACAGGCCACTTGCAAGGCCAAAATGCCACCCACAGAAGGGTCAATCCCTACAAGCAAATTACCATTTCATTTCATGTACATTTGGTAATCATAAACATATCCAATTAATCATCAAATCTCCACATACAATTACCATTCCAATCATGCCATATATACCACTTAAACATATATGTATTCAAGCATGATTCATCCACATTCATCTTTCATATACCATTTCTTTTCTCACACATACACACTCAAAAATGCATTCATAAACTTATCATAGCCTTGACCATTTCATTAGATACTAAGCCATACCAATTCAAGCATCATATATCATAATCACTCATGCATATCATCAACATTTATCTAGCCACATCTCATGGCTAATTATACACTTTTCAACCATAATCCAAAACAACTAGCCTATACATGCCATATTTAGCTATATACACATTTTAAAAGTACCAAAATGAATTTGAGTAGTGTGATGACGATCCTCCACGGTCCCCGAGCCTTCAGTAGCTTTGACGATCTATAAAACAAAGCAAACACACATACGTGGTAAGCTTTCAAAAGCTTAGTAAGCCATATACAAATAAACTTAACATATAGGCAATGAAGACATATAATCAATATGAGTTCGCTATTATCTCAATCTCATAATCATCATTCTCATTGGCACATTTACTTAGCCATTCATCTTTCAATCTTGCATATCACCACATACGTTATTTGCTAATAGTTTTTCCATTTATATAACAGACTCACAGTCTCATATTCAAATACATAATTCAACTAGGTAAGTTTGAGAAAATACTTACCTTCATATACACACAATGTGTACTTATCAAATGTACCTGAAACAGATGTACAAATCACATATTCATTCATTTCTCAGACTTGCGCGTTGAACCGTTTGGAATCTAATAGGATACACAGTGTGCTCGGAATAGTTGTACAATGTGAACGTCCCAGACGTGGTCTTACATGTAATCAGATATCGATGCCACTGTCCCAGACAGGGTCTTACACGAATCAATACAATGGCAATGTCCCAAACATGGTCTTACACGTAAATCTCATCTCGATGCCAACGTCCCAGACGTGGTCTTACATGAAAGCTCAAATGAATGCCAATGTCCCAGACATGGTCTTACATGATATCACGTAACAGACACCTATGTCATGACATAGTTAATCCTATCTATTCCTAGGTTCGTACGGGACTTCTCGGATGTTAGCAAAGTGTCAATCTTATCTCAGATTTTATATATACAACATCTCATAAGCATTCATCATTATCAATAGTCAAATGAACATTCATAATTCAGTACAAATACATTTATTTGTATCGACTTACCTCAGATTCGGATATTCGTTCAGACTCGATTATTCAACTACCTTCTTTTTCCCGCCATCTAAGTCTGTTTTCTTCCGTTCTTGATCTGTAACA
Source organism: Gossypium australe (assembly GCA_005393395.2). Classification (NCBI taxonomy): domain Eukaryota; kingdom Viridiplantae; phylum Streptophyta; class Magnoliopsida; order Malvales; family Malvaceae; genus Gossypium; species Gossypium australe. Next base: position 43,703,217 of record CM016617.1, read on the forward strand.
TCCTGAAATTGGGCCTAGTAGGATTGAGCCCAATGTGCCTTAGGAGTAGTAGTGTTTAAAATTTTAGAGAACGGTATTAATGCAAGTTAGACTTATTAGGTAAGTGATTTTGGAAGATTAGAGGGCTTCTATGAAGTCCCGGGATCAAATATTGACTTTGGGGAAATTTTGGTTTTAGGTGAAAAAAACCCTGGAAGTTGGCAGGTAGGCCTTAAGAATAAAATATGGAGAAAATGACACAAGTGGAGTGTGTGGTGTAGTGGCAAAGTGACGCCACATAAGAGACAAGGGGGTGACGCCACAAGAAAGGAAGGAGGTCCAAGGTTCAAGTCTTGGCTTTTGCATTTTGGTTTCTCTTTACTTGGATCTTAGAATTTGGGTCATAGTTTATATTTAGTTGCGCATGGTTTAAGACACAAGAGGAGCTTGTGGCCAAGTGGTTAGCGGCGTGATTATGCTACAGCGGAGCCTGGGTTCGAATCTCATGAGAAGCAAGGATGTATTTATTTTGCGGATTGGACGGCAAGAGTTTCAGTTGAATTTAAACTCTACTGACGAAGGGATCCCACATCGGAAAGACACAAAGAAGAAGGATGAAGAGCTAGCTATATAAAGAGCATTCCAGGAGGAGAGTTATCATACCTGGTTGGCGTTGGGCAAATGAGTGCTCGGAGCGCGGTTTAGCAGCTTCAGATTTCTATCAGGTGTGTAACTCTCTCTACTCTAGTTATAGAGCGGCAAATGCCGAAGTGCCGGTCATGGCAATAGTAGCCACACGAGCGTGCGAGCGCACGTGTGGGGCTTCGACGCGATAGTTGAGGCCATTAGTAGTATTCTTGTGGGTTGGGGCTGCTTGGGCCGCGATAGGCCGAAGTGGGCCCAATGGCCCCGTGGGCCCAATTGAGCAAAATGTATGATGGTATAGTATATAGTGAACTAGACTAGGTGGAACTTATATACGTGGCTAGATTTATGTTAGGTGGGCCACACGAGTGTGTGGGCCCGAATGGGTCGGAATCGGGTTTTAGGCCCAATAGTCCGGTAAAGACAGAATTGGTAGTTGAGTCGCTCGGGGCAACATTGGGCCTTCAGAAAGGCCATTCCAGGTACAAAATTACTGAAATACCCTTAGTGGGTAAATTACCAAAATACCCCTAGAAGGTAAATTACTGTTATACCCTTAGAGGTTGATTGGCTTGATTATGTCGTTTTTGTTATTTTGATTATGATGGTAATTTGTTTCATACGGTATCTGTGATATATGATTTGCATACATGTCATACTGCATACGAATTATTATGTCATATTGCATGGGTATGGTGAGAGGAGGGGGAAGATTGATATCCGTGACTTTGGGTCACCAGTGGTTTGGCACCACCAGTGGTTTGGTACCACAGTTAATTTCGTGACTTTGGGTCACCAGAGGTTTGGCACCTCATAGCGACTCGTCCCAGTGGTTTAACACCACAGTGGGTTGGCCCCACAGTTGATATATCGTGATTGTCGCCAGTGATTTGGTATCACAATGTGGGTTGGCCCCACACTTGGATTATTGATATTCGTGACTTTGGGTCACCAGAGGTTTGGCACCTCATAGTGACTCGTCCCAGTGGCTTAGCACCATAGTGGGTTGGCCCCACATTTGACATAACGGGATTGTCACCAGTGATTTGGTATCACAACGTGGGTTGGCCCCACAGATGGATTATTCGTGACTTTGGGTCACCAATGGTTTGGCACCACATTATTATTGGATATCAGTGACTTTGGGTCACCAGTGGTTTGGCACCACCAGTGGTTTGGTACCACACGGGGTAGAAACGGAATTATGGATGGCTAGGTTTGGGTGCATGATATATTTGCTTGGTTATGATTTGTGTAAGCATGTTGCATTAACCGGGAGGGGGATTATGCACTGAGTCTTGGTGACTCACCTTCTCCCTTATCTTTTCAGGTGACTCGTAGATCGCGGATGAGGAGCCAGATGGACTCAAGGTAGCCATGCATTAGATACATTCAGTTTTACATGGACTTTTGGTCTGGGTATTTATTTTAAATTTTAGTTTTTTATTTGGGTTTGTAATAAGGCCTTTGGTATTTTATTTGGTTTTAGCTTTCAAATTGGTTACTGTTCATTATTAAATGTTCAATATGGGATTTTCCTAAAATGATAATAAACTGTTTTTATTCAAAATTACTTAAGCTCGGTTGTCACAAAAAATACAATTTTATTCAAATTAATAACAACTTTGTAAAATGGGCATTGAAATGAATCGGCTTTTATAAACAAACCACAAAATGCGGAGTTTCAAAAAGAATACGAACTTTTTAACGAATGCACATTTTTTTTTTAAACATTCCTTTCATGCGACATGCCAGATCAGGTCGTATCGTCTAGGCTGGGTTTGAGGTGTTACATGATCTATACATATTTAGGGCAATTTACCAATTAACCCTCACATTTGCACACCTTATCAATTTAGTCCATTTTTCTCAAAACATCAAATATACAAAATCGCTGTAACATCTTGAAAATGGGCCTATGCATTTTTGATTTAAGTATACGAAATGGCATGTCTTGTGTGTTATGAATGTATTATGAACATTTTTGGAAACTTGGAAATGATTTAGAAATGTTAAGTTTCAAAAGAGGAAAGTGAACATTTCTGGAAACTTGGAAATGTAAGAAATGTTAAGTTCAAAAGAGGAAAGTGAACATTTCTAGAAACTTGGAAATGTAAGAAATGTTAAGTTTAAAGGAGGCAAACGAACATTTTTGGAAACTTGGAAATGTAAGGAAATGTAAGGAAATGTAAAGAAATGTAAGGAAACGTTTTAGGAAAAGTTAAGTTCTGAGGTTAAGAGAGGGAAGTAAAGCAAGGTGGCCTTAAGAAAATTTATGGGTGAAATATGACATACAAATGGGCTTGGAAAAGTGGCTTGGAGGCGCCACTTAGGGCCTTTGGAGTTGACGCCACAAGCAGGTGCAATTGGGCCTGGGTTCGAGTCACTTGGGGAGCAAATAAAAGAATTTTATTTTGGTGCCAGGAACAAGAGAAGTGAACGGCATTAAGGCTCTATAGGGAGGTGTTTTATTGTTGTTAAAATTCGCCAAATAGATGGATAAATGATGGATTTTTATTGATACTTTTATTAAGAGATAAGAGATAATTATTGGATTAAGTTTTAGGTGATAATTAAAGTGATAAAGCTATCAAAATAGAAGAGTGGTGGCCAAGTAAGGGATTCTAAGCTAGTAAATTCGGCTATAAAAGGAAAAGAGAGGCCATTCAGCATTATTTTCTCTTCCTTGATAACCACTGCCGAATTTCCCTTCTCCTTATTTCACCATTGCCGAATTCTCTTAAACAACTATTCTTTTCTTCTTCATTCTTCTCCTCTCAATATTCCAAAAGCCGAAACTTGTGTGACTATTCTCTAGGCCTTAAGCCGAATCTTTGAGGACTCAAGAAAAGGGGGCTGTCGATTACAAAGATTAAGGGTAAGGTCAGTAGTTATCGATTTCCATTCTTTTTCTTCTAAGATTAAAGCCGAAACTAGGAAATCTAACCCCATTATTGTGTTAGTCGAAACTTGGAAAGAAGGCTCTTCGGGATTTCTGCCATTGTCGACAACTTCATAAGACAACTCAACTATTTCGGGATTTAAGAATCTAAGGTAAGTCATATTTAACATTCGGCTAAGGGTTATTTGTTGTGAATAAATGTTAGAAATTGATCTAACATGAAGTTATAGGGATTTCGACAGACATCTAAGGCAAGGAATACTTTCGGGATTTACTAAGTGTCGACTACAAGGAAGGAGAAGTTCTTTTTCCGAAGGTCCACCATAGGCCGCGTGTTCCCTAGTTATTTGGTGAGTTTCGGGATTTAAAATCCACAAGGTAAGTGTCTATAGCATTCAGCCAAGGCTTATTTTGATATCTAGATCTATTTCATAATTGTTTAAAAAGCCGAAACTAACCTGGGATGTGATTTAATGTTTGGCCGAATACAAGAAGGAATACAACAAAGTTTCGGGACTTGATTCTTAAGTCAATCGGCAACAAGGTAAGTTTTAGTGTACTAATCCTACTAGGATTTGGATTTATGGCCGAATGGCTCTTTACTAAGTATTAAATGATTGATTAAATGTAGAGATCTAAGATCTAAGGCATTAGATCAAGCTTTTCGGGATTTGGTTTGGAAACCTTAAGCGAATCAGGTGTGTACCTCACACTATTTCTTGATATATTTATGGCAATAATTAACATGTATGTGACTATAAGAATGTGTAAGAGTATGGCTAAGGTACCATGTAATGGTACAAAAGTACTTAGGTACGTTTCCTACTTCTACTAGGAATATGAAATTATGTTATATATGTAACATGTGAAAAGTGATAAGAATGTGAAATTATGTAATAAGCATGATATGAATGATATGGGGCATTCGGGTTATATGAAAGGGGAAGTGAATGTGGTGACCTAAGACCACGATATCTGAATGTGGTGACCTAAGACCACGATATCTGAATGTGGTGACCTAAGACCACGATATTTGAATGTGGTGACCTAAGACCACGATATCTGAATGTGGTGACCTAAGACCACGAATTTTATATGGGCGATGAGCACGTTGACTGCAGCGACTGCCTTCGATGGTGTGTAGCGGATGGAGGGTTGACTTATTGGTTCCCACGGTGTGCAGGTTGGTACGGGTGATGTGTAGCGGATGGCATCTAGGTTTGGGTTCGGGTTTGCATCATTATTTTATATCTGTTATATGAATAAGTATGTGATATGATATTGTATGCCTGAATTGTTAAGTTTTAGTGTTGGTTAAGCATTGAGTCTGTTTGACTCACCCCGTTTGGGGAATATTTTTCTTCCAGGTGATGATCAGTAATGGACCGGGTCGGCAGGAGCTTAAAGGTGGCCATGCACAGCAAGGAAAATTTCATTATTTGGACTTTTATTCTATTTAAGCATTTTAATTTATTTTTGGGGAATTATTTGATGTAATAAGGCCATAGTTGAACTACTTTATTTTTCTTTCTTTTATTTATTATGTTACGAATTTTTAATGGTTATAAGATTAAGTAAATTTGGTTTAAAATAGACTTTAAATATTTTGTCACTTGAAATAAATGGGTTTTCAATATAAAATCGAATTCGTTTTCAACTCAAGCCCGACCCAAAACCATTTTACTTTCAAAACACACAAATTTTTCCTAAGTAACAAAAGAAATTTGAACCGGTTTACATCGAGGAACATACCAGATCCGGTCAAGGCTCGTGGGCCGGGTTTGGGGTGTTTCATTTATCATCATTTTACAATAAAACCCTAGAATTTATACCTTTAAGAAATTAGTCCTTAATTCCAAAATTTAACAAATATCACTTAACAAAACTTGTTTATTTTTCAACAAAGATTCATAAACTACCATTTAACATCAAGAAGCATTCAAGAACATTCTTGGCATAACCCTCAACCTTTAACAATTTTACAAATTGATCCCCAGCCTAGCTAAATTAAGTTAAAACGAACTCAAAAACATAAAAATATTAAAAAGGGAGCTTGTGTAATATCCCGGGTTAGGGGCTATTTCGTTGTGGCATGTTTTGCAGGTGTTTGTGTGCTGTGTTGCTATTTCGGTGCTTTAGGGGTTTAATTATAGGCTAAGTGTATGCCTGAGTAGGTAGGAAAATTTTAGTTTTTGGCCTTAGGTGTGGGGAGTGGATAGAGTTGGGGGCTTAAGAAAATAAAATGGGATTTTATTGCACAAATGAGGAGCTAGCAAAGTGGCAGAGCTTGCGCCACTTGGAGTTTGGTGTGGCGTCATCTGCAAGGGGGAGTGGAGGTCCAGTGTTCGAGCTGCGGAGTACTCCTTTTTATTTCTTTTTGGGACGGCATAGGGGGAGAGTTGTATGTGGTTTAAATGCTACTTTGGACCAAGTCAAGTGGTTTAAAAGAGGGGTGGAGAGTGAGTTTAGGAAGGAGACTTATTCAAAATGTTTGAATGAGTGAATGGGAGCAATTTGGGGGATATGGCCGAATATTTGGGGAGTGGGGGAGAAGGTGGCCGGCTTTGGGAAGTGGGAAGGTGTGTGCCGAAATGCATTTTTGCATTTTGGCAATTCTCTTAGGCAATTTCGGTCAAAGGTTAGTAGCAACCAAGTTCTTTCATTTTGTCAAAGCAAGCCGATTTTTGCCATAGAAAATTCTTTCATTTTTGACACCCTTTGAAACCGAAAGTCCTCAATCAATTCTTTTCTTTTTTCTTCAATTGTTGAAACCGAATTCATATCTCCCTCCTAGCCGAATCTTTCATGGGTGCCTTACCATTCCATTAAGCCGAAACACTAATTCCTAAAACACATTTTCTATCTTTTTCCAAAACCGTAAGTACTTGTCCCCATCCATTTTCTATTTTCTTCCATTTCAAAAGCTCTTGAGCCGAATTCTCCATTTCTTTTCTCCTTTCTTTTTGTGCCGAAACTCTACTCATCACAATCTTTTTCTCTCCTTTACACTAAAGCCGAATTTAAGGATATTAAAACACCGGAAGCCGAATTCTTTTCTCCTTTTGTTGAAGCCTTGACCGAATCTCTTCTCTTCCCTGGTGTTGGGTTGGCCGAATATTGGTGTCGGGTGTTGGTAAGTGCAGGGCCGAATGGCCATCTCCCTTCTCCTTTACACTTTGTTGATGTGGGTTGCTTAAAGGCCGAATATGGTTATTTTTGGAAGGGTATTAACCTCTTTGTTATAGGTCATTGGGATTTTGGATACAATCAAGTGGAGCTTTCGTTTTCTGATTAGCCAGGAGGGGTAAGTTTTGGTAAGGGTTCGATATTAATCCCTTTGGTTATTGGTTGATAGCCGAATGTTGTAAGTGCCTAATCCTAGGTTGGCCGATTGTTTTAGGGGCTTGACAACCGAGGGACATAGATCGTTCGTAGGGATTTCTAGGCTCGTATAATCAGGTGTGTATACTAACACACTTATATTTAGGAATATTATTAATAAACCTGTATGCCTATTAAAATTTATGGCAGTTGATGGATTGATATGATACCCATTTGGGTATGAGCTTGGATTCGGGTAAGTTACTACTAATATCATTATGAGTTATTGATGATTTATATGATATCATGACCTATGTTATTTATGTATGCCATGAGAGTTTATGCTGGGTATGTGGGCATAATTTGCATGATAGTATGATATGCATGATTACATGAGTTTGGCATGTTGATGGGTGATATGAGAGGAGGGAGTATGATACTTTGTGCTGACGAGCACCAGTGCTTTGGTAGCACAACTTTGTGACTTTGGGTCACCAGAGGTTTGGCACCTCCAGAGGTTTGGTACCTCAGCGTCTCGTCCCAGTGGCTCAGTACCACAGTGGGTTGGCCCCACAGATGATTATACGGGATTGACGCCAGTGTTTTGGTAACACACGATGGGTTGGCCCCATCATCATCGGATTTGTGACTACGGTCACCAGTGCTTTGGTAGCACATTGTGTCTTTGGGACACCAGAGGTTTGGCACCTCATTGCGACTTGTCCCTGTGGTTTGACCACCGTGGGTTGGCCCCACTTGAGATATGGGATCGTCTGCTAGTGTTTTGGTAACACACGATGGGTTGGCCCCATCATCATCGGATTTGTGACTTCGGTCACCAGTGCTTTGGTAGCACAACTGTGTCTTTGGGACACCAGTGCTTTGGTAGCACATTGACGGATATTGTGTCTTTGGGACACCAGTGCTTTGGTAGCACATTGTGACTATATGTCACCAGTGGTTTGGCACCACCAGTGGTTTGGTACCACACGGGGTAGAAAAGGAGACATGGATGGTTAGGATTGGGTTGCATTGATTATATTGCTATGTATGCTGTGTGTTGGCATGTTGTTCTTCGGGAGTGGGATTTACACACTGAGTCACTCGACTCACCCTCTCCTTGACATTTCAGGTGACTCGTAGACGCGGACTTGGAGCCGGGATGGACTCGGGGTGCTTACGCCATGCTGAATAAAGTCTTTACTCAGACTCTATATTTTGGGTACTTTAGTTATTTACTTTTATTTGGGTTTCTATTTGGATTTGTAAAAGGTCTTTAAATTTATGTTTTAAGTTGGTGGATGTTTTAATTAGATTTAATATGCCTAACAAAGTAACTTGGAATAAATTTTACTAAAATATGGAAAGATAAAGTTTTCAAAACTAAAATGCAACGTGTTTTTGAATTATACCATCGGGTATCACACAAAGTCTTTTGATAAACAAATACAAATGGTTTTCAAATCAGACTTGTAGTTCTTCTAAGTTTAAAAGTGCTTTATGTATCACTAAGAAACTGATGAGGTTTTAAAGAATTCAAACTCGTTTTAACTACAAATTCCGGTTAAGTTTTCAAAATCTCCGGGTTTCAAATACATCAACTGTTTTCCAAACAAGACCACTCAAATTGTATCGAACCCACTGTGTTTTCACTCAACCTTTAAACGAAAAATCTAGTTTTCCCAAAACGTTTTCCCCGTAGCATACCAGATTCGGACGTGGTGTCTTGTCCGGGTTTGGGGTGTTACATTTGTGGTATCAGAGCCAAGTTCAAAGGCTCGGCTGTGGGCCTGAGGCCCAAAATGTTTTTTAAAGTCTGTTTAAGTGTGGTTTTGAAATACATGGTCTTGAAAGGCATGGCACCGAGTCTCCGGCACCAGTTCGCCCAGGTAAGTACCCCGAACTATTCTCTGTGATTTGATTGGATGTTATATGATTGATGATAGCAATAGTATGCTACCTTAGAGATTGAAACTGATAGGATTCTGTGAACTTGCGAGAACAAATCCTCTTTAAATATTCATAAGACTTGCTTTTTAAACAAGTGGAATAAATACTGATGCATAAAAATTCTTTAATCAGATACGTAGAAAGATTAGACATGAGCACTCGAGGCGGACGTGGTCGTAATACTCGTGGTAGAGGTAGGGGTAGGATGACGGTTTCTGAGCCCGTAGGATCTGGGCAGGGTTCAGAAAATGAGGTACCGGTTCCGCCACCAGCTGGAGGTGGTGAGTTCCAAGATCAGACCGGGGATGACGCAGTGTCACAGGCGATGCTGCGAGTGTTGGAAAGGGTAGCCGGGGCTAGTGGTGGTGCAGGAGTTAGGAAATCAGTTCCTGAGCGACTCCGGGCTAACGGGGCCGAATTCTTCCGAGGTGTTTCTGGTGTTGCTCCTAGCACTGCTGAGTACTGGCTAGAGGCAACTGAACGGATCATGGATGATCTGGACTTGACGACGGAGGAGAAGCTGAAGGGTATCGTATCTCTTCTCCGGGATGAGTCATATCAGTGGTGGCTCACAGTTCGGGACAGTGTGGCAGCAGAGGATTTGACGTGGGATTATTTTCGGGCTGCATATCAAAAGAAATACATCGGGGCTAGTTATATTGACTCCCAGAGAAAGGCATTTCTGAGGCTTGTTCAGGGGAGTAAATCCGTTGCTGAGTACGAGGCTGAGTTCCTGAAGCTGAGTAGGTATGCCAGGGGCATTGTAGCCACTGAGCATGAGAGGTGTGTTCGTTTCGAGGATGGTCTGCGAGACGAGTTGAGGCTGCTGATTGCTCCACAGCAGGAGCGTGAGTTTGCTGTCTTGGTTGAGAAAGCTAAGGTGGCTGAGGGTGTTAAGGAGTCCGTGAGGCAGAGTATGGACAGGAGTAGGCTTAAGAGGAGCTTTGGGTCTTCTGGTTCGTCGGGTAATCCGCAGAAGAGGGCTAGACCGAGTGGGCAGAATCAGTCTGCGAGGTTTGTTGCTGCTAGGCAGGGACCACCGCAGTGTAATCAGTGTGGGAAAACTCATTGGGGTGGTTGTTGGACTGGTGGTAAAGGGTGCTTCGAGTGTGGGTCTCTGGAGCATCGCATTAGGGACTGTCCGCGTAGGATGGCCAGGATTCAGTCTGAGAGTCAGAGCCGTAATCCGTTCAGAGGTAATGGACCGCCACCGCAGAGGGGCCGTGGTAATGGCAGAGGTGGTTATGGATCTGGTCGGGGCCGTGGAGCACCGGGCAGAGGTGCAGGTAGTTCTGAGGCTAGGCAGCCGGGATTGGTGTATGCTGCGAGGCGCCGTGAGGAGGGCGACGCACCGGACGTCATAACCGGTACGTTTTTGATTTTTGGTACTCCTTATACTGCTTTGATTGATGTGGGTTCTACGCACTCTTATGTTGCCAGTAGTATAGTAGAGACGCTGGACTTAGACTCTGAGATATCTTCTAGGCAGATGACTGTGATTAGCCCTCTAGGTCACTCTGTAGTAGTAGATAAACTGTTTAGAGAGGTACCCCTAGAACTCCAAGGGGTAGTGTTTGCTGCTGATCTGATGGAACTACCGTTTGGGGAGTTCGATCTGATTCTTGGGATGGATTGGCTGGTTAAGTACCAGGCGAGGTTGGATTGCGCGGCTAAGCGCATGGTTCTTAAGACGGGTGATGGCGATGAGGTGGCTATGATAGGTAATAGGAGAGATTACTTATCAAATGTGGTATCTGCTCTGAAAGCGGAGAAGATGGTCAGGAAAGGCTGTGATGCGTATGTGGTTCATGTGTATGCCTTGGAGGCTAAAGGGTCTGCTGTTGAGGAGGTTCGTACTGTTAAGGAATTTGCTGATGTGTTTCCTGAGGAGCTTCCGGGTTTGCCGCCAGATCGAGAGGTAGAGTTTGGGATTGATCTGTTACCCGGGACTGCGCCAGTGTCTATTGCTCCGTATAGGATGGCGCCAAAGGAATTGGTGGAGCTTAAGGCTCAGATCCAGGAGTTATTGGATCGAGGTTTTATCAGGCCAAGTGTTTCGCCGTGGGGTGCCCCAGTTCTCTTTGTTAAGAAGAAAGATGGCACGATGCGGATGTGCATAGACTACCGCCAGTTGAACAAGCTGACGATTAAAAACAAGTATCCGTTGCCACGGATAGATGACTTGTTTGATCAGCTGAAGGGTGCTGCGGTATTCTCTAAGATTGATCTGAGGTCTGGGTATCACCAGTTGAAGGTTAAGGAGGCTGATATCCATAAAACAGCGTTTCGGACTCGGTATGGGCACTACGAATTCCTGGTAATGCCATTCGGGTTGACAAACGCACCGGCAGCGTTTATGGATATGATGAACAGAGTGTTTCAGCAGTATCTGGATCAGTTCGTGGTGGTTTTCATAGACGATATTTTAGTGTACTCGAGAACAGAGGAAGAGCATGATAAGCATTTGAGGTTGGTGCTGCAGATCTTGAGGGAGAAGCAACTTTATGCTAAGTTCAGTAAGTGCGAGTTTTGGCTGAGGGAAGTGACATTTTTGGGTCATGTAGTGTCAGCTGAGGGTATTCGGGTAGATCCTCGTAAGATTGAGGCAGTTCTGGATTGGAAGCCACCTAGGACAGTGGCTGAGGTTCGTAGTTTTCTGGGTTTGGCCGGATACTACCGAAGGTTTGTTGAGGGTTTCTCGTTGATAGCAGCGCCGATGACTAAGTTGTTAAGGAAAGAGGTTCCGTTCGTATGGACTGAGAAACAGCAGGAAAGCTTCGACAAGTTAAAGAAGGTTTTGACTGAGGCTCCGGTCCTAATTCAACCTGAGGCTGGTAAGGAATACACAGTCTACTGTGCTGCATCACATACGGGTCTGGGGTGTGTGTTGATGCAGGAAGGTAAGGTTGTGGCTTACGCTTCTCGACAGCTGAGGCCACATGAGGTCAACTATCCGACGCACGATTTGGAGCTAGCGGCTGTAGTTTTCGCCTTAAAGATTTGGAGGCACTACTTATATGGGGAGAGATCGATAGTCTACACGGATCATAAGAGTCTGAAGTATCTACTGACTCAGAAGGATTTGAATTTGAGGCAGCGTAGATGGGTTGAGTTGCTGAAGGATTACGACTGTTCTATTGAGTATCACCCGGGCAAGGCTAACGTGGTAGCAGACGCGTTAAGCCGTAAGGTTGTTTCAGACTTAAGAGCTTTGTTTGCCCATTTGAGCTTGTATGACGACGGGAGTATTATGGCAGAGCTGCAGGTTAAGCCTACTTGGGTTGAGCAGATCAGAGAGAAACAATTAGAGGATGAGGTTCTGAGTGCGCGAAGGTTGCAAGTGCAGAATGGTGGTTTGGAGGGTTACAGCTTGTCTAGTGACGAGGTGTTGTGTTTTCAGGGTAAGGCTTGTATGCCTAAAGATGTTGAGCTGAGGCAGAAGATTCTTCAGGACGCACATAGCAGTCCTCATGCTATGCATCCTGGAGGTAGCAAAATGTACAAGGATCTGAGAGAGCAGTTTTGGTGGCCTGGTCTGAAGAAGGAGGTGACAGAGTTTGTCGGGAAGTGTCTGACTTGTCAACAGGTTAAGGCTGAACATCAGTTGCCGTCGGGTTTGCTTCAGCCTGTGAAGATTCCGCAGTGGAAGTGGGAAAGGATAACCATGGATTTTGTCAGTGGGTTACCGCTTACGCCAAGCAAGAAGGATTCAGTTTGGGTAGTGGTGGATCGTCTGACTAAATCAGCTCACTTTATTCCGGTGAGGGTCGACTACTCACTCCAGAAGCTAGCGAAGCTGTATGTTTCAGAGATAGTAAGGTTGCACGGTGTTCCAGTTTCGATAATCTCAGACAGGGATCCCAGGTTTACTTCAAGGTTCTGGAAGGCATTGCATCAAGCATTGGGTACTCGTTTGGATTTCAGCACGGCTTTTCACCCGCAGTCTGACGGACAATCAGAAAGGGTTATTCAGATCTTAGAAGACATGCTGAGAGGTTGTGTCTTGGATTTCAGAGGTAGTTGGGAGGAGTTTCTACCGTTAGCTGAGTTTGCCTACAACAACAGCTACCAAGCGAGCATTAAGATGGCTCCATACGAGGCGCTGTACGGTAGGAAGTGTCGCTCACCTACATGTTGGACTGAGTTAGGTGAACGTCAGTTGTTGGGACCTGAGTTGGTTGCTGAGACAGAAGACAAGGTAAAGTTGATTCAAGCTCGATTAAAGGAAGCTTCGGATCGACAGAAGTCTTATGCCGACCTTAAGCGAAGAGATATAGAGTTTGCTGTTGGGGATCGAGTGTTTCTGAAGGTCTCGCCTTGGAAGAAGGTTCTGAGGTTCGGGAAGAAAGGTAAGCTAAGTCCGAGGTTTATTGGGCCGTATAGGGTGTTAAGGCGAGTTGGACCAGTAGCGTATCAGCTTGAGTTGCCAGCAGAGCTTAGTCAGATTCATGATGTCTTCCATGTTTCGATGCTTCGGAGGTATCGTTCAGATCCGTCGCATGTGGTAGCAGTGGAAGAGATCGAGGTGAATCCAGACTTGTCTATGGAAGAGGAACCTGTGCAGATTCTTGATCGGGAGGTGAAGGTTCTGCGTAGGAAGTCTGTGCCTTTGGTTAAGGTACTTTGGCGGAATCATGGCGTAGAAGAAGCGACGTGGGAACCCGAGGATACGATGAGACAGCAATACCCGCAACTCTTTTGACCAGGTAATTTCGAGGCCGAAATTATTTTTAAGGGGGGTAGAACTGTAATATCCCGGGTTAGGGGCTATTTCGTTGTGGCATGTTTTGCAGGTGTTTGTGTGCTGTGTTGCTATTTCGGTGCTTTAGGGGTTTAATTATAGGCTAAGTGTATGCCTGAGTAGGTAGGAAAATTTTAGTTTTTGGCCTTAGGTGTGGGGAGTGGATAGAGTTGGGGGCTTAAGAAAATAAAATGGGATTTTATTGCACAAATGAGGAGCTAGCAAAGTGGCAGAGCTTGCGCCACTTGGAGTTTGGTGTGGCGTCATCTGCAAGGGGGAGTGGAGGTCCAGTGTTCGAGCTGCGGAGTACTCCTTTTTATTTCTTTTTGGGACGGCATAGGGGGAGAGTTGTATGTGGTTTAAATGCTACTTTGGACCAAGTCAAGTGGTTTAAAAGAGGGGTGGAGAGTGAGTTTAGGAAGGAGACTTATTCAAAATGTTTGAATGAGTGAATGGGAGCAATTTGGGGGATATGGCCGAATATTTGGGGAGTGGGGGAGAAGGTGGCCGGCTTTGGGAAGTGGGAAGGTGTGTGCCGAAATGCATTTTTGCATTTTGGCAATTCTCTTAGGCAATTTCGGTCAAAGGTTAGTAGCAACCAAGTTCTTTCATTTTGTCAAAGCAAGCCGATTTTTGCCATAGAAAATTCTTTCATTTTTGACACCCTTTGAAACCGAAAGTCCTCAATCAATTCTTTTCTTTTTTCTTCAATTGTTGAAACCGAATTCATATCTCCCTCCTAGCCGAATCTTTCATGGGTGCCTTACCATTCCATTAAGCCGAAACACTAATTCCTAAAACACATTTTCTATCTTTTTCCAAAACCGTAAGTACTTGTCCCCATCCATTTTCTATTTTCTTCCATTTCAAAAGCTCTTGAGCCGAATTCTCCATTTCTTTTCTCCTTTCTTTTTGTGCCGAAACTCTACTCATCACAATCTTTTTCTCTCCTTTACACTAAAGCCGAATTTAAGGATATTAAAACACCGGAAGCCGAATTCTTTTCTCCTTTTGTTGAAGCCTTGACCGAATCTCTTCTCTTCCCTGGTGTTGGGTTGGCCGAATATTGGTGTCGGGTGTTGGTAAGTGCAGGGCCGAATGGCCATCTCCCTTCTCCTTTACACTTTGTTGATGTGGGTTGCTTAAAGGCCGAATATGGTTATTTTTGGAAGGGTATTAACCTCTTTGTTATAGGTCATTGGGATTTTGGATACAATCAAGTGGAGCTTTCGTTTTCTGATTAGCCAGGAGGGGTAAGTTTTGGTAAGGGTTCGATATTAATCCCTTTGGTTATTGGTTGATAGCCGAATGTTGTAAGTGCCTAATCCTAGGTTGGCCGATTGTTTTAGGGGCTTGACAACCGAGGGACATAGATCGTTCGTAGGGATTTCTAGGCTCGTATAATCAGGTGTGTATACTAACACACTTATATTTAGGAATATTATTAATAAACCTGTATGCCTATTAAAATTTATGGCAGTTGATGGATTGATATGATACCCATTTGGGTATGAGCTTGGATTCGGGTAAGTTACTACTAATATCATTATGAGTTATTGATGATTTATATGATATCATGACCTATGTTATTTATGTATGCCATGAGAGTTTATGCTGGGTATGTGGGCATAATTTGCATGATAGTATGATATGCATGATTACATGAGTTTGGCATGTTGATGGGTGATATGAGAGGAGGGAGTATGATACTTTGTGCTGACGAGCACCAGTGCTTTGGTAGCACAACTTTGTGACTTTGGGTCACCAGAGGTTTGGCACCTCCAGAGGTTTGGTACCTCAGCGTCTCGTCCCAGTGGCTCAGTACCACAGTGGGTTGGCCCCACAGATGATTATACGGGATTGACGCCAGTGTTTTGGTAACACACGATGGGTTGGCCCCATCATCATCGGATTTGTGACTACGGTCACCAGTGCTTTGGTAGCACATTGTGTCTTTGGGACACCAGAGGTTTGGCACCTCATTGCGACTTGTCCCTGTGGTTTGACCACCGTGGGTTGGCCCCACTTGAGATATGGGATCGTCTGCTAGTGTTTTGGTAACACACGATGGGTTGGCCCCATCATCATCGGATTTGTGACTTCGGTCACCAGTGCTTTGGTAGCACAACTGTGTCTTTGGGACACCAGTGCTTTGGTAGCACATTGACGGATATTGTGTCTTTGGGACACCAGTGCTTTGGTAGCACATTGTGACTATATGTCACCAGTGGTTTGGCACCACCAGTGGTTTGGTACCACACGGGGTAGAAAAGGAGACATGGATGGTTAGGATTGGGTTGCATTGATTATATTGCTATGTATGCTGTGTGTTGGCATGTTGTTCTTCGGGAGTGGGATTTACACACTGAGTCACTCGACTCACCCTCTCCTTGACATTTCAGGTGACTCGTAGACGCGGACTTGGAGCCGGGATGGACTCGGGGTGCTTACGCCATGCTGAATAAAGTCTTTACTCAGACTCTATATTTTGGGTACTTTAGTTATTTACTTTTATTTGGGTTTCTATTTGGATTTGTAAAAGGTCTTTAAATTTATGTTTTAAGTTGGTGGATGTTTTAATTAGATTTAATATGCCTAACAAAGTAACTTGGAATAAATTTTACTAAAATATGGAAAGATAAAGTTTTCAAAACTAAAACGCAACGTGTTTTTGAATTATACCATCGGGTATCACACAAAGTCTTTTGATAAACAAATACAAATGGTTTTCAAATCAGACTTGTAGTTCTTCTAAGTTTAAAAGTGCTTTATGTATCACTAAGAAACTGATGAGGTTTTAAAGAATTCAAACTCGTTTTAACTACAAATTCCGGTTAAGTTTTCAAAATCTCCGGGTTTCAAATACATCAACTGTTTTCCAAACAAGACCACTCAAATTGTATCGAACCCACTGTGTTTTCACTCAACCTTTAAACGAAAAATCTAGTTTTCCCAAAACGTTTTCCCCGTAGCATACCAGATTCGGACGTGGTGTCTTGTCCGGGTTTGGGGTGTTACAGCTTGAATGCATAGCATGCAAGAAGAAATAAGCTTGGTCAAATTCTCCTCCTCCTTTAATGGATAAAATTGGTTTTGGGTATTGAATAGAGAATATGACACAATTTTGTTTTATTTAGTTTAAGCTTAATTTACCCAATTACCATTTTAACCATTAAAAACTTTAATAATTTCATCAAAACCATGTCCATAAACATCCACTATCCCCTCAATTGGTTTATTTATCATTCAAGTCCTTTAGTTTAAGGTTTCATAACCATTTGACCATTTTAACTAATAGAACTCTACTTTTACTTTTTTATGATTTAGTCCGTTTTATTTAACTAATCATGCAAACATCAAGATTTCTTAATGAAATTTTAATATGACCTTAATATAATCCCATAGACATTAAGATAATAATAAAATGATAATTTAATTTGTGGTCCCAAAACCACTGTTTTGATTTCACTAAAAACAGGTTGTTACAATCGTGTCACCACTATAGCCTCCTCCTCCTCTCTTTTTCTCGAAGCGTCGCCGTCGTTGCCTCCGTGACAACCATTGCACACCACCAAGATTTCTCTTTTCTTCTTTTCCCTATCCTTTGTTAGTGTCTGAACCCTTTGGCTATTTTTTTCCTTACACCCTTTTGTCGGACCATCGCCAACGTAGCTCCATCGTTGGTGGTTGAAATTTATCCTTTTTTCTTCATTTTTCTTCTTAAATCATCCATCTTTCTCTAATGATCAAACTTAAATCATTTGTTTTCATGTTTCTTTCTTTTTATACTCATTAATCTAGTGATCTTTTGATAAATCCCTCGACTCCTCCGTTCTTCATCAAGACGAATATCTGATCTTATTGTGTTGACCAAGCAGTGTAAGTATAAGATTAATATTGAAATCATCCTCTTCTCTTTAATCTCGTTCTTAACTGAATGGTATAATGGTTATTGAGATTTATTTCTCCTAATTTATTAACACTCGATCCTTATGTTTATTGAAGGGCCTAACAACAATTTCGGAAATCCCTAGCGTTTGAGACGAAATCGTTGATCCGAGTGTTTCATGGGGTAAGTAAAGTGGTGAGACTTAAGTTATATTTTGTATAACGCTCTTGATAAATCCTAACTTTTAATCATCGTTTGATTTTATTAGATAAGACTTTTGGGGCTAAATCTAAGTGAGAGCGTTCATAAGAAGTGTTTCACATCGGATCTACAAATTAAGTGTGGGTTTTAACACTAAACAAATAAATCTATGTTTTTCTATTTATTAAATCATGATTATTTAAATTATGATTAAATGTGGATACTAGTTGTACCCTTAAAGTGAGATAAGTCATTCTTATGGATTTTTATCAAGTAAGTATCTTTCCTAAACCGTACACTTGTGAAAAGCATCTTGTGTGTTAATGATGTTTGTTAATAATATGAAAAAATGTACATCTTGTTCTCGTGTTTTGTGATTATTTGGCATGTGTTATATTCGTATGAAAATAAAATGTGAAAATTTGGTACCTTGAGTACGCATGTGATTTGCATGTTAAACGTGCCTATGTGATTTCAAGTGTTTTGGCCATATCACATGCATAGGGTGGGATATGTGAAAGGTGGGAGTAAATGGCAGTTTATCTGCGTTAATGTGACACTGGTCATGATTTTGACTATATGGCAGTTTATATGCAACTCTGGTGGCTTGTTCACAAATTTGATTATATGGCAGTTTATCTGCGTTTGTGACAATGTTCACAATTTGGTGTCTTGGTTGGACGAGTTTTGGGAAAACTCGATTATGGCATGTAGCGGAGATGGGTAGAATCGTTTTCCAAAAATAGACATTTTTTAGGAAATATGCGTTGACACAATCATGCATGATATATTTATGAAAATTGAGTTATATGATTTTATGATTATTTATCGTATATGTTTACAAAGTATGTGATTTTGTTGTGTTAATCTCATTCTGGGTTTAAAAGCTCACCCCATTAGTGTTTCAACCTTTCGGGTAACACTTAAACATAGGACTTGGATCAACAGTCGATGGATCCTCTCAAAATATATTTAATTGCATGAATATTTTTATGGATTTTAACTTAATTGGATTTTAGGTTTGTGGTTTGTGGACTTTTGGACTTTGGACTTTACCTCTAGTTGGTTTGTGGTGACTTTAAAACTATCGGACATGCATATAATATTATGGGATTTTAAATGTCTTTGATAATTCATTTCCCCCCAAATTTATTATGTTTTTCTTAAATTATAAACAAAATAATAATTCATAAATTTTCTAAATAGTTTTATGAAAATCTACGCTGAGTTTCTTTATAGAAACCATTTTTATAATTAAAATATAAGAACCTTATTATTTAAAATGTTTTCAAACAACATTACAATTGAATTACACGTTTTCCTTTTAAAAAATAATAAATAAATTTTACTAAATATTTTTTGAAGAAATAAAATTAGCCTAACATCAAAATTTTACGTTTCAAAATCAAAACCTTTTATTTTCAACTAAACAAATAGTTTCACACATCGTTAATATAATTTTTGAGATTTTGCCATAACGTCTATGCCGGATTTGGGGTGTTACGCGCCTCTTTTTATCTCATTGTCTTGCATTCCTTATCTCTCCAAAAACTTAGAAGATATTACATGATATTGGTTTATATAGTAAACTACAAGTACTAATACATTATGAAATGAAAGGTTTGTTTTGAAGCTCGAATTTGATTTTTCATTTGAGCTCATTTTTCTAATTGTTGCATAAACAAGTTATCATTTATAGTAAAAATATAACACCAAAAATATAAGAATTGAGAACAGCGGTGTCCGCAAGTGTACGGGTCAAATTGTAATATAGTTTGTACAATGAAATACTTGGAAGTATTTTGAGGATCATACCCAAGGGAGGATGGAATAAATCAATAAAAACCTTTTTTCAATAATAAGTCTAAATAGAACTAATTAATTCCTATATTACAATGAATCAGAAAATAAATTGATGAGATAAAAATAAATATGAAAAATAAACAAACGATAAAAATCAATAAACCAATCAAGTACATTAACTCACTTCAGGGGTTGCAATGAACTTTGAATTAGGGTTTTATGGTGGATTAGCTACCAATTAAAAAATTATTACCTCCTGACCTCTAGTTAACTAATTGATTGGTTGATACTCGCTTATCTCCAGACCTCACTCTCTCAACCATGATAAATTATGATTTATTTGGTTTTACTTATCTACCGACCTCGTATAGCCTATGATAACTTCCTAGGGTTGTCTGTAACAGTCTGTTTTCAGTTATGCAAAAAACAATGGTTCGGGACCATAATTTTGACGAGTGAATTATTATTTTATTATTTATTTAGTGTCTTTGGTATGTTATTAAGGTCATATTAAGGTTTCGTTAAGAAATTTTGATGTTTGAATGGTTAATTAGGTAAAAAGGACTAAATCGTAAAAGATATAAAAATTGAATTCTATTAGTTAAAAGGGCTAAATGATTATGGTTAGGAAATTTAATGGACTTGAATGGTGAATATACCAATTATTAAGTTAGTGGATATGCATGGATAGGTTTTACTGAAATTTCAATAAATTTTTAAGGTTAAAATGGTACTTAGATAATTAGGTTAAAATATTAAGTTAATTAAAAGTAAATAAGGTATCATCTTCCTTCGTTTCTTATTTTTGGAACCAAAATCACCATGGGAGGAGCTCCAAGCTTCGGTCACCTTCTTCTTGTGCATGTGAGCTAATTTTTCACCAATTTCTTGTAATTTTTTTGTTTTTGAGATCGTTACAATAGGTCCAGCTAGCCCGTACCTTCATTTTTTAATCTGTTAAAAATTTTAGAAGTTGCCATTGATGAATCTTGAATACTTTTTATGATGGCTATGTGTTTGAAGCTTTGATTGTGGTATTTGGTTGTTTTGTAAAATGGTTTTTTGTTAGATTTTGAGTTAAGGATTTAATTGTTAAAATGCCAAAATTACAAGGTTTGATAGTGAATTTAATGTATAGTATGGACGGCTAAAGGTCTTAGTATATTCGAATATAATTTGATTCTTAGGAAATGGTCAATTTGATGATTTTTGGGTCAAGAGACTAAATTACAAAAGGTGTAAAAGTTTAGGGAAAATGTGTAATTAATGAAAGGTTAAGGGTCATATACATTGAATGGAATGTGAAATATGCATGATATTCATATATTGTTTTTAATTATTTTATATACAAAAGGGAAAGAGATTCACGTAAGAGACCATTCAGTAAGTCATTCCAGTCGACATCAAAGAAGTTTCGAGATGATGCTAGCCGTTCAATGACTACTGTGAGTTATTCTAGACGTGATGGTGATAGACCACCTGTGAGCTCGAGAGCTACCTTAGTAGCTAGTGTGGGTAATGTCAGATCAAATCAACCCTAGTGTGAACATTGTGGTAAATGACATCCCGGTAGTTGCAGATTGCATGATCGGGCCTGTTTTAAATGTGGATCAATGGATCATTTCATTCGTGAGTGCCTAGAGTTAGCAGAGTAAAATCCGATACAGAATACGAGATCCGGTAACACTGCAACTCGAGGTAGACCACTCAAGAACCCGGGTAATGTGAGTAGCGGTCAGAGAGGGACTAAAGATACAGCAGTTAGATCTGAGGCTCGTGCACCTACCAGAGCCTATGCTATTCGCGCACGTGAGGAGGCCTCGTCCCCGATTTTATTACTGGTATTTTCACTCTCTATGATACTAGTGTTGTTGCATTGATTGATCCTGGTTCGACTCATTCCTATGTGTGTGAGACTTTAGTATTTAGTAAGACTTTGCCTATTGAGTCTACTGAGTTTGTAATTAGAGTATCGGACCCCTTGGGTCGGTGTGTTATGGTTGATAAAGTGTGTAAGAATTGTCCCCTAATGATTTGAGATTCGTGCTTCTCGGCTAATTTGATGTTGTTTCCATTTGATGAGTTCGACATAATTCTGGGTATGGATTGGTTGACTATGCATGATGCTGTCGTAAACTGCAAAAGAAAGACTATTGATTTACTGTGCCGTAATGATGAGATTATTCGGATTGAATCTAATGATCTGAATGGTTTACCAGCAGTGATATCTTTGATGTTAGCTTAGAAATATGTAAGAAAAGGTTGTGAAGCTTAATGTTTTGAGTTATGGCACATGTATAGGGACTTGGTCATTTTGTTATGTGTCATAATTAATTTAGCCAAATGTGTTGGCTTATGTTGGTTGATAACTCATTTTATAAATGGCCATTGAAATTGGCTAATATTGGTTTAAGTATGTATATATATATGCATATGATGATGCTTTTCATGGATGTGGGAAATTACATGATTTGAGTTGAGATGTGTGTGATGTTTGTGTATGATAAATGATAGCATGTGAGTGGGGTGTTGATGCCTTATTTGTGGTTGATTTGGCTGTATATATATACTTAGATTGGTGTTGCTTGTTGTTGTATAGGTTGGTGCAAGTAAGGGTGGCAAAATGGCTTGGTAAATAGCCTTATTTTTGTCCACACGGGTAGACACATGGGCGTGTTTCTAGGTTGTGTGTGACACACGGCTTGCCCCATGGGCATGTGTTTCAGCCGTGTATCCCTTGCACCTTAATTGTTGCAAAATAGAATGCTCAGTATGGAGCACAAAGGCAGAGACACGGGCGTATGTCTTAGCCGTGTGGACGGCACAGCCTCTAACACGGGCGCGTGCCCTGGCTGTGTGAAGTCTGTACCTATTTTATGAAAAATCATGAAAATTAAATCTACCACACAGCCTAGCACACGGGCGTGTGGCACAGCCGTGTGGCAAAGTCAAATAGCTCTCTATTTTGAACACGGACTATAGCACGGGCATGTCTAAGCGTCACACTGGCGTGTCCCTTGGACCACACGGGCGTGTGAGCCCTGCTTTAGTGAAAAAAATTTCTAAGTGTTGTATGATTTTCTAAAGTTCTCGGTTTAGTCCCAACTACTTCTAATGTATGTTTTGGACCTTGTAGGCTCGTTTTAGGGATGATATGAATGTATGTTTGCTTGTGTTTAAGTCTGGTAATGCCTCGTACCCTATTCTGGTGTCGAATACGGGTAAGGGGTGTTACATTTAGTGGTATTAGAGCTACGGTTTAGTCAATTCTTAGACTAACGTAGCATGTGCAAGAGTCTAGCTATACATGCCACAAATGAACTGTGATAGTGTGATGACTCCTGACGATTTTAAATCGTGTTTTCATATAGTAAATGGATCCCAATCGAGCTGAGGCTGATGAAATTGAAAGTAATGCGCTGGCTCCCACTCAAGGGGCAGCGTTGTCTGATAGTAGACTTCCTACAGTTAGTCAGGGAGAAAGGGGTAGGAAAGCCTTTCTCCACATGATGAATGAGTGGTATACATAATTTGTTCGAACAAATCTGAATGCCCAACCTCCTCCACCCTTACCTATTCCCGGACCAATTCTCGTAGCTCCATAAGGTATGTAAATTTCAAGAATGAACAAGTCCTCGACTGATAAGATCCGAAAGCACCAGGCTGAAGAATTCATAGCTAATATGGATGATGATCCCGAGAGAGTCGAGTTTTGGCTCGAAAACTCCATCAGGGATTTGATGAGTTGTCTTGCAGACCGAATGAGTGTTTAAAGTGTTCCATCTCACTTCTGAGAGATTCTGCATATCACTGGTGGAATACACTTGTATCAGTGGTACAAAGAGAAAGGTTTACATGGGAATTTTTTCAAGAGGAGTTCCGAAAGAAATATATTAGTCAACAGTTAACTAATAAAAAACGTAAGGAATTTCTTGAGCTGAAATAGGGTCACATGACAGTGACAGAGTATGAGCGAGAATTGTCAGACTTAGTAAATATGCTCGAGAGTGCTTTTCCACCGAGGCTATTATGTGCAAGAGATTTGAGGATGGATTGAATGATTATATTCATGTGTTAGTTGGGATCTTAGAGTTGAAAGAATTTTTGGTATTGGTTGAACGGGCTTGTAAGGCCGAAGAGTTGAATAAAGAGAAGAGGAAAGCTGATCTTGAAGCTAGAGATTCAAGGAAAAGACCGATGAGTAAGTCATTTCCATCTCAGTCAAAGAAATCTAAAGAAATGTATTCCCGT
The DNA here is from genome assembly GCA_005393395.2 of Gossypium australe. Classification (NCBI taxonomy): domain Eukaryota; kingdom Viridiplantae; phylum Streptophyta; class Magnoliopsida; order Malvales; family Malvaceae; genus Gossypium; species Gossypium australe. The sequence goes on from CM016617.1 coordinate 43,726,899, forward strand.
TCGAATGTTTCAGCGTGGTATTCATATAGAGATCGTGGGAAGCAACACTCGAGTTTTAAATCTCAAGCTACTTCAATGGCAAGTGTAGGTAATGTAAAGTCTAATAGACCCGAATGTCAACATTGTGGATGTAACATCTGGGAATTAGGGGCTTTACATTTGTAATGTCTCTGTGTGTTGGTATGCTTTGCCTACTGTTTGGGTGTGTTTAGGGTTCTCGGGAAGGCTTGGGGTTAAGCCGAAGCCTTGGTAAAAATTTAAATTTTGGGTACTTTAGGGGAGAGCTGGCTGGGGCAGGTTTTAAGTATTATTGCTTGTGTTTGTTGACACAAGAAAAGGAGTGGTAAAGTGGCAAGGAGATGCCACTTGGGATGCAGGTAAGTGATGCCACAGGGGAGCAGTGAAGGAGCAGGTCCGAGTTGTATAGCTTGTTTTTGGAATTCTTTTTGGCGTCAGGATGGGAGGTGGTGGATTTTGGCATGGACACTTCAAGGGGGAGTGTTGAACGGGTCAAACATTTTGAAGGAGTGGCCATGAGTGAAAGGTGGATTTTGAATCATTCAAACTGTTTCAAATAGGTGATCAAGAGTGAAAGTAGGAGGCAATCAAGGAGATGGAGGTGGGGGAGAGTGTTGGCCGAATTTTGGGATGTGTTGGGGGAGGAAATTCGGCCATATGGAGTCTTTTGGAGGGGGTAGGCATTCGATTTTGGTGAGGGTTTAGGTGCCGAAATTTTGTGAGGTGTTTAGCAAATTGGTGTTGAGAGCTTTTTTTTTCAGTATTTGGTGTTTTCACTTTGTCAACTTTTGTTCTTTTCTCTGTTCGCCGAAACTCGTAAGACTATTTTTGTTCATCTCTTCTTGGGTTAAAGCCGAAACCTTGTGTACACTCCTTTCTCTTCTAGTCTTTTCTCTTTTCTCTCATTTTTCTATTTTGTGTGAGTGTTAGCCGAATCTTCACCTAGTCTCTTTCCTTCTCTTTTAACCGAATCCCCTCCTCAACATTCTGTCTCTTCCATTTCATCTTTTTCCTGATCGAATCACCTCCTATATCCATTCATTTCTTTCACTCCTTTTTACTCTAGCCGAATCTCCCTAGCCATTTCTTCTTGTTTCTTCATTGCCGAAACCTATCCCTCATCTTTCTTGCACTTCAACCGAACCTAGTGCTCATCTTCTTGTCACCATTTGTCACGAGTTTCTTCTTCAAGCCGAAGCATCTATTAGTTTCATACCCCTTCTCTATTTCTTCTAAAGGTCGAACCTCTTTTTGTGTCAGGAGCTAGCATCCTTTCTGTCGACCTTGCTAATAGCCAAACATAGAACTTCTAATCGGCACACTCTTGTTTTGGTAAGGTATCTTCTTCACTTTCCTTATCGTTTTCTCTTCTTATTCTCCTTGTTATGGCTAATCGAGGGTTCTGATTCGTTTTTGTGGGCGTTGGTTAGTGGTATAGGGACGTGCATCCATCATCTTCTCTTTGTGTAGCCTACTCTCGAGAGGACGTTGGTAAGTGTTGTTGGCCGAATAGGCCATAAGGGGGTCTCTAATCGTTTGATTGGCCGGAAGGCCACTTCTTTAGATCCATCTTTTATTGGAAAACCAATTCTAATTTAGTGAATGTGTAGGGACTTCAGCGATTCCTTAATCCAAGTCTATTAGCCTTCGATTTCTGTCGATCTAGGTAAGAACTTCTTCGTTTGGAGCATCTATTTTTTTTCACTTTCGACTTATTCAATGCCTTAACCCGGTCTTCTGACCAAGATCTTTTCATGGATTCAAATACCAGCCAAGTAAGGGAGGGGGTTGGACTCGTAGTCCCTACCCCTAAGTTCAAAAAACGTGTGGTGTCCGCCGTTCGAGACTTTCCACCGGGTTGTGGGCCGGCTTCGGAATGGGATAGGCAGATCGCTGTGATCCCTGCGTGTAAGGGTGTTAACGAGATTGGGAGTTTAGTTCTCTGCGTTTACAGGTGTGTAATACTCACACCTTTTCCTGTTACTTTTAAGTATGTATATGCTCTGTTAAATGCCGAAACTTCAGCATTGGCTGTTGCTTTACCCATGGAGGGTAAAAGCAGGACATTAGGTTAGTAACTCCTATCTGTGCTAAATATGTGATTATACTGTCATGATACTTGAACACTCTGAACATCTGATATATGTATATATCTGTTCCATGCATACACCATGATTTTATGTTGCATAAGGGATGGGAATATGCTATGAATGAAAGGGGAAGTGTATCTGGTGACTACGTTACATTTATTTGGTGGCTTTTGCCACAATTTGATCTGGTGGCTCTGCCACACTCTGTTCTGGTGGCTATGCCATTTCAGTCTGGTGACTCTATAACAATCTGACGATGAGCAGCTAACTGCAGCATGACTGCCATCGATGGTGTGTAGCGGAAGGAGGGTCGATTGTAGAAATCCCCATTGGTGTGTTTGGCAGGTACGGGTGGTGTGTAGTGGATGGACATCTAGGTTAGGTTGGGATTTGCATCGCAGTACACTGATACTTGATTAATTGCTATACTCTATTAAAAGGGCTACGGCCGAGAATAAAGCCCAGTGGATAAAAGAATGGGCTCAGGCCCAGTTATGGTTCATGTGGAGTAATTGCACACTGAGTCATTTGACTCACCCTTTCTGCTTAACATCTTTGCAGGTAATACATAGTGCAGTGGACTTGGGTTGGAGAGGACTACGAGGTGGCCATGCACAGTTTTTATTTCTTAATTTAAAATAGAACTTTACTTTTCTTAAATCTTTGGGATTCTGTTTTGTAATAAGGCCACTATTAAATTGGATTAATTTCAGTTTAAACTTTAGACATTTTGAATACTTAATAATCGATAAGATGTTTTTACAAAATACAGTTAAAAGTTTTCTCACAATTTGTTTAACGATTCCATAAATGAAATTCTTACGACAGACTTTCAGTTGAATCTAATTTATCAACATGTATTTCCAAATGTCACTTTAACACAAGGTTTGGGTTAATTAAAAACTTTCTTTAATGAATCATGGGTTTCCCAAATGAGTCGCTAAACTTGGAGTTTTGAAAATGTTCTAAAAATATTTCAGAAGTTCATACAAATTCCTTCTAAGTGACATGCCAGATCCGATCATAGTGTTTGGGCCGGGTTGGGGTGTTACAGTGGAAGAAGACATCCCGATGAGTGTAAAGTGAATGATCGGGCTTGCTTTAAGTGTGGTTTTCAAGAGCATTTTATCCAAGATTGTCCTGAAATGGCTGAGAAAGAAAAATTTCAGAGTGTGAGGCCAAGTAATACTACTAATAAGGGTAGACCATTGAGAAATGCTAGAAATGGAGCTAGTAGTAAAGGTGCGATGAAAGCAACAACTATGAGATCCGAAGCTCGAGCACCTGCTAGAGCCTATGCCATTCGTGCTCGCCAAGAAACGACATCTCCCGATGTTATCACTGGTACTTTTTCTCTCTATAATACTAATGTAATTGCATTGGTTGATCTTTGATCAAATCACTCTTATGTTTGTGTGAAATTAGTAGCTACTAAGGGCTTTCCAGTTGAGTTTACTAAATTTGTGGTTAGAGTGTCAAACCCCTTAGGCAAACATGTATTAGTTGATAGAGTTTGCAAGAATTGTCCCTTGATGATTTGAGGTCACTATTTTTCGACTGATTTAATGTTGTTTCCATTTGATGAATTCGATGTTATTTTGGTTATGGATTGATTGACACTGCACGATGCCGCTATAAACTATAAAAGAAAGATTATTGAACTGAAATGTGAAAATAGTGAAATTCTTCGGATTGATTCAGATGAGTCTGGTGAGTTACCTACTGTGATTTCTTCGATGTCTGCCTAGAGGTGTGTAAGGAAAGGTTGTGAAGCTTATCTTGCTTATGTGTTGAACACAAAAGTGTCTGAGTTGAAAATTGAATCAGTGCCGATAGTTTGTAAATATCCGGATGTATTTCCAGAAGAGTTACTAGGGTTGCTCCTGATCAGAGAAGTTGAATTTGGTATTGATTTAGTACCAGGGAATTCACCGATATCGATCGCTCCATATAGGATGGATCCGACTAAATTGAAAGAATTGAAAGCTTAGTTGCAAGAGTTGACAGATAAGGGTTTTGCGAGACTGATTTTTTCACCATGGGGTGCACTGGTGTTATTTGTCAAGACGAAAGATGGATCTATGAGACTTTGTATCGATTATCGACAGCTCAACAAGGTGACTATAAAGAACAAGTATCCTCTGCCGAGGATAGATGACTTGTTTGATCAGTTGAAAGGGGCAACGGTATTCTCGAAGATTAACTTGAGATCTGGCTACTATCAGTTGAGAGTTGAAGAATCTGATGTGCCGAAAACTGCTTTCAGGACAAGGTACGTGCATTATGAATTTCTTGTTATGCCTTTTCGATTAACTAATGCCCTTGCTATTTTTAGGGACTTGATGAATAGAATTTTCTGACCGTATTTGGACAAATTTGTGGTTGTGTTTATTGATGACATTCTGATTTATTCCCTAGACGAGGTCGAACATGCCGAGCACTTAAGAACCGTATTGCAGATTTTGAGAGATAAGAAGTTGTTTTCTAAATTCAATAAAAGTGAGTTTTGGCTCTGAGAAATCAGATTTTTGGGACATATTGTCTCTAGAGATGGTACTCGGGTTGATCCGAGGAAGATATCGGCAATAGTTGATTGGAAACCTCCAAGAAATGTGTCTAAAGTCAGAAGCCTTTTGGGCTTAGCCGGTTATTACCGACATTTTGTCAAAGGATTTTCGATGATTGCTACTCCTATAACAAGGTTGTTGCAAAAAGATGTTAAGTTCGAATGGTTAGAAAAATGTCAGCAAAGTTTTGAAAAGTTGAAAACATTATTGATTGAGGCACCGATTTTTGTACAACCTGAACCAGGAAAAGAATTTGAGATTTATAGCGACACGTCACTGAATGGATTAGGATGTGTGTTGATGCAATAGGGAAAAGTGATAGCTTATGCCTCAAGATAGTTGAAACCGTACGAGAAGAATTATCCAACGCACGATTTGGAATTGGCTACCATTGTTTTTGCTTTGAAAATTTGGCGTCATCACTTGTACGGTGAGAAATGCCATACCTATACCGATCATAAAATTTTAAATTGATGACTTAGAAAGATCTGAATTTGCGGCAATGGAGATGGCTCGAGTTACTAAAAGATTATGAGCTAGTGATTGGCTACCATCCTGGTAAGGCAAATGTAGTCACAGATGCGTTGAGTAGAAAGGCTTTGTTTGCTTTAAGAGCGATGAATACACAGTTGACTTTTTCAGAAAATGGTTCGATCCTAGCCGAGTTGAGAGCTAGATCGTTATTCCTTCAACAAATTTGCGAAGCTCAGAAATGTGACAGTCATTTGCAAACAAAAAGTGTTCATTGTGAATCACGTAGTGATTCAGATTTTCATATCAAATTCGATGATTGTTTGATGTTCCGATGTAGAATTTGTGCACTAAAAAATGATGAACTTATTTAGAAAATTCTTCATGAGGCACATAATGGTTGTTTATCTGTGCATCTGGGTAGTACAAAAATGTATAATGATTTGAAGAAATTGTATTGGTGGTCAGGTATGAAACGAGATATTTCAGAGTTTGTTTTGAGATGTTTGACTTGTCAGCAAGTGAAAGCCGAACACCAAGTACCTTCAGGTTTACTTTTTCCAATGATGGTACCCGAGTGGAAATGTGATAGAATTAGGATGGACTTGGTAACGGGTTTCCCTTTAACTCTGAAAAAGAAAGATATCGTCTAGGTTGTTTTCGATAGGTTGACGAAATCGGCTTATTTTATACAGGTACGTACTGATTATTCACTTGATAAGCTAGCTGAATTTGCTGAGATCGTGAGATTGCACGGGGTGCCTATTTCTATTATTTCAGATAGAGATTCGAGGTTTACTTCACGGTTTTGGAAAAAAGTTGCAAGAAGCTTTGGGTACAAAGTTGAACTTTAGTACCGAATTTCATCCACAAATCGACGGCCAATCAGAGAGAACGATTTAGGTTCTCAAAGATATGCTTCGTTGTTGTGTTTTAGAATTCGAAGGTAGTTTGGAAAAATATCTACCTTTAGTCGAATTTGCTTATAACAACAGTTTTTAGTCGAGTATAAAGATGGCACTGTATGGGGCATTGTATGGCCGCAAGTGTCAAATAGCTTTGTATTGGACCAAACTTAGTGAGAAAAGATTCACGTGGTTGACTTGGTTAGGGAAATCGAAGAAAAAGTAAAGGTAATCCATGATTGCTTGAAAGTCGCTTCAGATCAACAAAAGTCGCATGCAGATTTGAAAAGAAAAGAGATCAAATTTTAGATTGGTGATAAAGTATCCCTAAAAGTAACTCCGTGGAAGAAGATTTTGATATTTGGCTAAAAAGGCAAGTTGAGCCAGCGTTTCTATAACGCCCCGAATTTTTGGGCCTATTGGGCCCTAGCCATGGGAGCATTTAAAATTTTTGAGAATAAGAGAACGACACTAATGCAAGTTGGACCTATTAGGTGAGTGATTTTGGAAGGTTAGGGGGCTTCCATGAAGTCCCGGGCTCAAACATGGGCTTTAGGAAAAATTTTGGTTTTAGGTGAATAAAACTCTAGGAGTAAGTAAGTAGGCTTTAAGAATAAATTGTGGGAAAAAATTACACAAGGAAGTGAGCGGTCTAGTGGCAAGGCGTCATTAAGGGTGTAAGAGAGAGCTTGGGTTAAAGTCTTGGCGCTTGCAATTCATTTTGATTTCCTTTTAAATGAACTTAGACTTTGGCCCATAGGCTTATATTTAGTTGCGCATGTTTTAAGTTACAAAAGGAGCTTGTGTTGTGGTGGCATGTAGAGTCTGGAGCATAGGAGAGGGCAAGGGTTTGAATCCCATTGCAAGCAAAAAGGGTTATTTATTTTGCTAAGTTGGGACGGTAGGTGGTTGTAATGGAATTAAACTCTGCTGAAGGTGAAATCCCACATTGGGAAACTAGCATGATAGTAGGCGAGAAGCTGGCTTTAAATAGATCGACCTGTGAGGAGAGTAAGCATACCTTGGTGGGCGTTTGGGCATAGGAGTGTTCAGAGCGCGGATTAACTCCAGATTCCTATCAGGTGTGTATTTCGCACTGTTCTAGCTGTAGAGCGGCAAATGCTGAAATGCCGGCCACACGAGCGTGCGAGCACGTGTGGGAGCTTCGACGCGATAGTTGAGGCCACCATGAGTGTTCTTTTGGGTTTAGGCTATTTGGGCCACGATGTGCCGAAAGGGGCCATGTGGGGCCAATGGGCCCGTGGGCCCAATCGGATAAGTTGTATGATTGTGTAGTAAATATTGGACAGGACTATGTGAATCTCATATCTGTGGCTAGATTTGGGCTAAATGGGCCACACGAACGTGTGGGCCCACTAGGGTCAAGAATGGGCCTTAGGCCCATTCGCATCATTATCTCTGTTTAGAATACTTGAGTCGCTCGAGGCGACTATAGACCTTCTGAGGGGTTGGCAAAATTACTGAAATACCCTTGGTTTGTAAAATTACCGAAATACCCTTGATTTGAGAAATTACTAAAATACCCCTGATTTGTGAAATTATCGAAATACCCTCATATTGCAAAAATAACCGAAATACCCCTAATTTGTGAAATTACCAAAATACCATTGGATTGTAAAATTACCGAAATACCCCTAATTTATGAAATGATTGAAATACCCCTGATTTGCAAAATTACTGAAATACCCCTGGATTGCAAAATTACCAAAATATCCCTGTAGGGTTGAATTACCGAAATACCCCTGAAGGGCAGGATTACCGAAATACCCTTATAGGGTAAATGACTGACTTGTGCTATGATTTGACTGTGATTGTATGACTGTGTTTTAACTGACTTGACTGTGGGCGTGTGACTGATATGCTATTAATATGCGTTGAAATGACTGTTACTAAGCATGGCCATTTTGCATACACGTGTAATGATTGAGCATGACATACACGACATATTGCATGGGGTTAGGACATTGATACGGAAGAAGTTTTGATAGGGTCGCACGGGTCGTAAGACGACTGTGGATCCAGTATTGATCTGTTAAGGTCGTACGGGTCGCATGAGACGACTGTGGACCGACGGACGACTTAAAGCCGCGTAATCTGATTATGGCTCTATGCCAACCTAAATATGGCTCTATGCCATCTTGATTATGGCTTTGTGCCAATCGTATTTACCTGTGGCTATGTGCCTAACATATATATCGACGACTCTGTGTCGATCATATTTACCCAAGGCTGTGTGCCGATTACATTACCGTCGCTAATAACTATGTGCCAAACATAATACAGTTACTAATGGCTTTGTACCAATTAAAATATCGCTATTGAAAGCTTAGAACCGTATATATATACTAGCAGCATTGCTGAGATTTTGGTTAGTGCCGCAACTGGTACTAACATTGGGAGTGTAGGGATGGCATGGGTGATTTATTCCCTGCAGGTAGTGCAGGGTTGGACTGAGGCAAGTGCAGGGTTGGATGGGATGGGTTAGCATACATCACACATTATGTATATGGAATTGATTCTGAAATGGGCTAGGCCCAATTGATTCTGTTATAGGCTATGACCCAAATGATATTGTAATGGGCTTTGGCCCACGTATGCTCTGATCTGTATACTGACTGTTACTCTAGTAAGAGGATTATACACTAAGTTTTCGTAAATCACCCCGTTTTTAACTGTGTAGGTAATCCCCAGCCTTAGACGGATCGGTGCTGTGAGGGACTCGGAGAATACGAAACAGTGGTTGTGTTTTCCGTTTTGATTATTTACATTCAAGTATTTTGATTTGGGTTGTAATAAGGCCTCTTTAAGTTTCTGGATTTTAACTATGGGTCTTTCTTTACTTTGAATTATATCCGTTAGAAGTAAATCACATTTTTCCAAAATGCTAATTATTTTTAAAGCAACACTGCGTTTTCGCAACATTTTTGAAATGGTTTCGCGACTTAATCTTTTTCGTAAATTAATTACTTTCAAAATCAGCTTCTGCAATTGAAAAGATGTTTTCAGATTAAAACTAATAATTTTTCAATGTACCACGTTTTAAAAATAAACCAACGTCATTGGGTTTTTACTTAAGCCTTTAAACAAGAAGGGTTTTCAATGAAAACATGGTTTTCGAAAAATACGTCAATGCGACACGCCAAATTCGAGCCTAACTTCTAGGCCGGGTTTGGGGTGTTACAGTTTCATAGGGCCGTATGAAGTTATTGAGAGAATAGAGCCAGTGGCATATCGGTTAGCTTTACTGACAGAGTTGCAAAAATGTTCCACAACGTGTTTCACGTGTCTATGTTACGTCGTTACCGATCAAACCCTTCACATGTGTTTTCTCTGATAGAGGTCGAGATTCGACCCGATATGACTTATGGTGAAGAACCGATCAAGATTTTGGCTCGAGAAGTTGAATAGTTGAGAAATAAGAGTATAGCCCTAGTGAAAGTTTTATGGCAACGACATGGGGTCAAAGAGGCTACGTGGGAACCTGATGAAGCTATGCGAAAATAGTACCCAAACCTATTTTCTGGTAAAATTTTCGGGGACGAAAATCCCTAATGGGGAGAGTTGTAATAGCCCGATTTTAGGTCTAGCCGGAACAGTGGTTTCAGGATCACAAATCTGACGTAATAATGTTTATTTTTATTACATTTCTATGGTCTAAAGTTTTACGAAATGATTTCGTAAAAATTTCATTTGAAAATTTTGACGTTTGGGCACTTAATTTAGTAAGAAGGACTAAATTGTAAAAAGTGCAAAAGTTGAGTTATACATGCTAGAGGTGTCTAATTGCTATGAAATTTTAAATTAGAGGTCCTTAGTTGGTAATTAGACCATTGGATAAATTAGTGGACAAAAATGGACATGGTGAGATAAAATTTCAAAGTTTTAAGCGAAGGGCGTTTTGGTCATTTGGTAACTAAATGAATTAAAAAGCAAAATCAAGCCAAAATCATTGTCCATCTTCCTCACCATAGCCGAAAATTTGAAGGTCACCATAGCTAGGGTTTGTTCAACTTCCAAGCTTGATTGTAAGTACATCTTAGCCCTGTTTTTAATGCTCTCTACATTTTTGAGGTCGTTATCATCCGGTCTATCTATTTCTACCATTAATTTGAGTTATGGTTGATGTCTAGGGTTTGACCCATGTTATACATGTATGTGTTTTGATGGTTAAGGGTAGATTATGCATGTTTGATGTGTGATAGACAACTTTTACTAAGTGATTTTTCATGAAAATACGTAAAAAGGACCTATTTGTAAAAAGCTATAAAATGGGTAGTAAAAATTTGATTTAATGAAAAATGTGGATTATTATAAGCATGAAAGAGGTTCGGCTAGACTTGGGTCTTGATGAAATCGAATAGATTTCATTTTACGAGCCTAGGGACTAATTTATAAAAATGTGAAACTTTAGGGCGAAAAAGTAAATTTTCCATAATGTGATGATTGGACTGATTTGAGTAATGTGAATATTAAATAAGCTAAATTTGCTATTATAGATCCAGAAAAACGAAGTTCAGACCTTGATCAAGGAAAGAATAAGGTGTTTGACGATTAAATCCTTTTCTACTATTTTTGTAACAATGTAAGTTCATATGTAAATAACACATTGTTTTCTTTATGTTTTAAAAGCTTTAATTTTGTATGAATTATGATTAACTCCTTGGATGTAATCGATAAAGTTTGACAAGTGAGAAATCCTTGTTGAACCTTAGGAATAGGTAGATACGAATGTCATGGCATTAGGGTTATTTGAGATTACGTGTAAGACCATATCTGGGATATGGCATCGATATGAGATTTCGTGTAAGACCATAGCTGGGCTATTGGCATCGATAAGAGATCCCATGTAAGACCATATCTGAGATATGGCATTGTTATAGTATTGTGTGTGCGAGATTCTCGAGTATCCTTTAGTATTCGAAGTTGTTCAACGAGAAATACAATGAGTATGTCAAAGTTGTGAAAGTTTATGATTATGTTACGAGTTGGTATAGGTACATACGTAAAAATCATTTACTAATGTGCTCGATATATGATGAATCCCTCGGTAAGGTTATGAATGAGTAAGTTATGGTTAGAAGACCTTGATACTATTTATGCCAAGTTCATCATGTTTATTTGTATGATATATGTGTGATCATAATGGTTATTATTTGCATAGGAACTTACTAAGCTATATAACTTACTCCCCTTTCTTTTCCCTTGTCTTATAGTGTCACCAAGCCAGCTTGGGGATTGGAAATTGTCTAAGATCCATGCACACTATCAACTTAGTATTTTGGGTACCATTAATTCTTATATTTTGAGTTATGGCATGTATAGGGAATTGGTCATTTTGTTATGTGCCATGATTTATTTAGCCAAATGTACTGGCTTATGTTGGTTGATAATTCATTTTGTAAATGACCTTTGAAATATGCTGGCATGCATATGATAATGCTTTTTATGGATGTGGAAAATTGCATGATTTGAGTTGAGATATATGTGATGTTTGTGTGTGATAAATGATAGCATATGAATGGGTGTTGATGCCTTAGTTGTGGCTAATTTGGTTGATGGTATATGCTTGGAATGGCTCTATGTTTGTTGTGTAGGTTTGTGCATGGAAGGGTGACAAAATGGCTTGGCAAATAGCCTTATTTTTGTCCACATGGGTAGACACACGGCCGTGTGTCTAGGCCGTGTGTGACACACGGCTTGCCCTATGGGCGTATGTTTCCGCCGTGTGTCCTCTATACCTTAATTGTTGCAAAACAGGATGCTCAGTATCGAGCACACGGACAGAACCACGGGCGTGTGTCTCAGTCGTATGGATGGCGCGGCCTCGAACACGAGCGTGTGCCCTGGCCGTGTGAAGTTTGCCCCTATTTTATGAAAAATTATGGAAATTAAATTGACCACATGATCTAGCACATGGGCGTATGGCATGGGCATATGGCACGGGCATGTGGCACAACTCAGAGAGCTCCTTATTTTGAACACGGCTTGTAGCACGGGCGTGTCCCTTGGACCACACGGGCGTGTGAGCCCTGTAACATGAAAATTTTTCTAAAGTTCTCGATTTACTCCCGAACCACTTCCAAATCATGTATTGAGCCTCGTAGGCTCGTTTTAGGGACGATGTGAATGTATGTGAAAAGTTTTAAAATTGGATGGAAATTACGTCTCGGTTTTGCATGGTTGTTTGTGTTTAAGTCTGGTAATGCCTTGTACCCTGTTTCAACGTCGAACACGAGTAAGGGGTGTTACATTTAGTGGTATCAGAGCTACGGTTTAGTCAATTCTCAGACTAATGTAGCGTGTGTAAGAGTCTAGCTATACATGCCATAAATGAACGGTGATAGTGTAATGACACCTGACAATTTTAAATTGTGTTTTCATATAGTAAATGGATTCCAATCGAGCTGAGTTTGATGAAGTTGAAAGTAATGCATCAGCTCCCGCTCAAGGGGCAGCGCCGTCTGATAGTAGACCTCCTATGGTTAGTCAGGGAGAAAGGGGTAGGGAAGCCTTTCTCCACATGATGAATGAGTGGTATACGAAATTTGTTCGAACAAATCCAAATGCCGAACCTCCTCCACCCTCACCTATTCCTGGACCAGTTCCCGTAGCTCCACAAGGTATGGAATTTGCAAGAATGAACAAGCCCCTTGTTGATAAGATCCGAAAGCATGGGGCTGAATATTTCAGAGCTAATGTGGATGATAATCCTGAAAAAGCCGAGTTTTGGCTTGAAAACTCCATCAGGGTATTTGATGAGTTGTCCTGCACACCGGATGAGTGTTTAAAGTGTGCCATCTTACTCACTTTTGAGAGATTCTACATATCACTAATGGAATACACTGGTATCGGTGGTACCAAGAGAGAGGGTTACATGGGAATTCTTTCAAGAGTAGTTCCGAAAGAAATATATTAGTCAGCATATGAGCGAGAATTTGTTAGACTTAGTAAATTTGCTAGAGAGTGCGTTTCCACCAAGGCTATTATGTGCAAGATATTTGAGGATGGATTGAATGAGGATATTCGTGTGTTAGTTGGGATCTTAAAACTGAAAAAATTTGTGGTATTGGTTGAACGGGCTTGTAAGGCAGAAGACTTGAATAAAGAGAAGAGAAAAGCTAATCTTGAAGCTAGAGATTCGAGGAAAAGACCGATGAGTAAGTCATTTCCATCTCAGTCAAAGAAATCTAAAGAAATGCATTCCTGTTCGAATGTTTCAGTTGGGTATTCACACAGAGATCGTGGGAAGCAACACTCGAGTTTTAAATCTCAAGCTACTTTAATGGCAAGTGTGGGTAAGGTAAAGTCTAATAGACCCGAATGTCAACATTGTGGAAGAAGACATCCTGGCAAGTGTAGAGTGAATGACGGGGCTTGCTTTAAGTGTGGTTCTTAAGAGCATTTTATCCGAGATTGTCCTGAAATGGTTGAGAAAGAAAAATTTCAAAGTGCGAGGCAAAGTAATACTACTAATAGGGGTAGACCACCGAGAAATACCGGAAATGGAGCTAGTAGTAAAGGTGTAACGATATATACAGTTGTGAGATTCGAAGCTCAAGCACCTGCTAGAGCCTATTCCATCCGTGCTCGCGAAGAAGCGACATCTCTCGATGTTATCAGTGGTACTTTTTTCTCTCTATGATACTAATGTTATTACATTGATCGATCCTAGATCGACTCATTCTTATGTTTGTGTGAATTTAGTAACTAGTAAGAGCTTGCCAGTTGAGTTTACTGAGTTTGTGGTTAGAGTGTCAAACCCCTTAGGCAAACATGTATTAGTTGATAGAGTTTGCAAGAATTGTCCCTTGATGATTCGAGGTCACTATTTTTCGGCTGATTTGATGTTACTTCCATTTGATGAATTCGGTGTTATTTTGGGTATGGATTGGTTGACACTGCATGATGCTGTAGTAAAATGTAAATGAAAGATTATTGAACTAAAATGTGAACATGGTGAAATTCTTCGGATTGATTCAGATGAGTCGGGTGAGTTACCTGTTGTGATTTCTTTGATGTTTGCCCAGAGGTGTGTAAGGAAAGGTTGTGAAGCTTATCTTGCTTATGTGTTGAATACAAAAGTGTCTGAGTTGAAAATTGAATCAGTACCGATAGTTTGTGAATATCCGGATGTGTTCCCTGAAGAGTTGCCAGGGTTGCCAACGGTCAGAGAAGTTGAGTTTGGTATTGACTTAGTACCAAAGACCTCGTCAATATCTATTGCTCCGTATAGGATGGCTCCGACTGAATTGGAAGAATTGAAAGCTCAGTTGCAAGAGTTGACAAATAAGGGTTTTGCAATACCAAGTTATTCTCCCTGGGGTGCTCCAGTGTTATTTGTAAAGAAGAAAAACGAATCTATAATACTGTATCGATTACCGACAGCTCAACAAGGTGACTATAAAGAACAAGTATCCTTTGCCGAGGATAGATGACTTGTTTGATCAGTTGAAAGGGGCAGCGGTATTCTCGAAGATTGGTTTGAGATCTGACTACTATCAGTTGAGAGTTAAAGAATCTGATGTGCCGAAAACTGCTTTCAGGACAAGGTACAGGCATTATGAATTTCTTGTTATGCCTTTTGGATTAACTAATGCCACTGCTATTTTTATGGACTTGATGAATAGAATTTTTCTACCGTATTTGGACAAATTTGTGGTTGTGTTTATTGATGACATTCTGATTTATTCCCGAGATGAGGCCAAACATTCCGAGCACTTGAGAACTATATTGCAGATTTTGAGAGATAAGAAGTTGTTTGCTAAATTCAATAAAAGTGAGTTTTGACTCCAAGAAGTCAGAGTTTTGGGACATATTGTCTCTGGAGATGGTATTCGGGTTGATCCGAGTAAGATATCGGCAATAGTTGATTGGAAACCGCCAAGAAATATGTCAGAAGTCATAAGCATTTTGGGCTTAGCCGGTTATTACCGACATTTTTTCAAAGTAATTTCGATGATTGATACTCCTATGACAAGGTTGTTGCAAAAGGTGTTAAGTTCGAATGGTCAGAAAAATGTCAGCAAAGTTTTGAGAAGCTGAAAACATTACTGACTGAGGCGCTGGGTTTATTACAACCTAAACTAGGAAAAGAATTTGTGATTTATAGTGACGCGTCACTGAATGGATTAGGATGTGTGTTAATGCAAGAGGGCAAAGTAATAGCTTATACCTTGAGACAGTTGAAATCGCACGAGTAGAATTATCCGACGTATGACTTAGAATTGGCTGCCATTATTTTTTCTTTGAAAATTTGGTGTCATCATTTGTACGGTGAGAAGTGCCACATCTATACCGACCACAAAAGTTTGAAGTATTTGATGACTCAAAAGGATTTGAACTTGCGACAACGGAGATGGCTCGAGTTACTAAAAGATTATGAGTTGGTAATCGACTACCATCCCGGAAAGGCGAACGTAGTCAAAGATGTGTTGAGTAGAAAGACTTTGTTTGCTATGAGAGCGATGAATACACGGTTGAATTTGTTCGAAAATGGTTCGATCCTAGCTGAGTTGAGAGCTATACCGTTATTCCTTCAACAAATTTGCGAAGCTCAAAAATGTGACAGTGATTTGCAAACCAAAAGTGTTCATTGTGAAACGAGTAGTGATTGATATTTTCATATTAGATCCGATGATTGTTTGATGTTTTGAGGTAGAATTTGTGTACCGAAAAATGATGAACTTATTCAGAAAATTCTTCATGAGGCCCATAATGGTTGTTTATTTGTGCATTCGGGTAGTACAAAAATGTATAATGATTTGAAGAAATTGTATTGGTGGTCAAGTATGAAACAAGATATTTCAGAGTTTGTTTCGAGATGTTTGAGTTGTTAGTAAGTGAAAGCTGAATACCAAGTACCTTCGAGTTTACTTCAGCCAGTGATGGTGCCCGAGTGGAAATGGGATAGGATAACGATGAATTTTGTAACGGGTTTACCTTTGACTTCGAAAAAGAAAGATGACGTTTGGGTTGTTTTCGATAGATTGAAAAAATCGGCTCATTTTATACCGATACGTACTGGTTATTCACTTGATAAGCTAGCTGAATTGTACATTTCTGAGATTGTGAGATTGCATGGGGTGCCTATTTCTATTATTTCGGATAGAGATCCAAGGTTTACTTCACGATTTTGGAAGAAGTTGTAAGAAGCTTTGGGTACAAAGCTGAACTTTAGTACCGCTTTTCATCCGCAAGCTGATGGTCAGTCTGAGAGAGTAATTCAGATTCTTGAAGATATGCTCCGATGTTGTGCCCTAGAATTCGAGGGCAGTTGGGAAAAAATCTACCATTGGTCGAATTTGCCTATAATAATAGTTTTCAATTGAGTATAAAGATGGCGCCTTATGAGGCATTGTATGGCCACAAGTGCCGAACACCTTTGTATTGGACGGAGCTTAGTGAGAAACAGATTCACGGGGTTGACTTGGTTAGGGAAACTGAAGAAAAGGTAAAGGTAATTCGTGACTATTTGAAGGTAGCTTCAGATTGACAGAAGTCGTATGCGGATTTAAAAAGAAAAGAGATCGAATTTCAGATTGGTGATAAAGTATTTTTGAAAGTATCTCCGTGGAAGAAGATTCTGAGATTTGGCCGTAAAGGCAAGTTAAGTCCACGTTTCATTGAGCCGTTCGAGGTTGTTGAAAGAATAGGGCCGGTGGCCTATCGGTTAGTGTTACCGACAGAGTTGGAAAGGATCCACAAAGTGTTTCATGTATCTATGTTAAGCCGTTATCGATCAGACCCTTCACATGTGATTTCTCTGACAGAGGTTGTGATTCGATCTGATATGACTTATGGTGAAGAACCGATCAAGATTTTGGCTAGAGAAGTTAAACAGTTGAGAAATAAGAGTATAGCCCTAGTGAAAGTTTTATGGAAACGACATGGGGTCGAAGAGGCTACGTAAGAACTTGAGGAAGCTATGCGAAAATAGTACCCAAACCTATTTCTGGTAAGATTTTTAGGCATGAAAATCCCTAAGGGGGAAGAGTTGTAACAGCTCGATTTTAGGTCTAGTCAGAACAGTGGTTTCGGGATCACAAATTTGACGTAGTAAAGTTTATTTTTATTACATTTCTATGGTCTATAGTTTTACGAAATGATTTCGTGAAAATTTCGTTTGAAAATTTTGACGTTGGGACTTAATTTAGTAAAAAGGACTAAATTGTAAAAAGTGCAAAAGTTGAGTTCTACATGATAAAGGTGTCTAATTGCTATGTTATTTTAAATTAGAGGTCCTTAGTTGGCAATTAGACCATTGGATAAATTAGTGGACAAAAATGGACATGGTGAGATAAAATTTCAAAGTTTTAAGTGAATGACATTTTGGTCATTTGGTAATTAAATGAATTAAAAGCAAAATCAAGCCAAAATCTTTGTCCATCTTCCTCACCATAGCTAGGGTTTGTTCAACTTTCAAGCTTGATTGTAAGTACATCCTAGCCTCGTTTTTAATGCTCTTTACATTTTTGAAGTCGTTATCATCCGATCTATATATTTCTACCATTAATTTGAGTTATTATTGATGTCTAGGGTTTGACCCATGTTATACATGTATGTGTTCTGATGTTTAATGGTCGATTATGCAAGTTTAATGTTAGATAAACAACTTTTACTAAGTGATTTTTCATGAAAATACCTAAAAAAGACCTATTTGTAAAAAGTTGTAAAATGGGTAGTAAAAATCTGATTTAATGAAAAATGTGGGCTGTTATAAGCTTGAAAGAGGTTTGGCTAGGCTTGGGCTTTGTAGAAATCGAATATATTTCATTTTACGAGCCTAGGGACTAATTTGTAAAAATGTCAAAGTTTTGGGGCAAAAATGTAATTTTGCTATAATATAATCTTTGGACTGAATTAAGATATGTGGACAATAATGAGTTAAATTTGCTATTATAGATCAAGAGAAATGAGGTTCAGACCTAGATCGAGGGAAAAACAAGGTGTTTGACGATTAGGTCCCATTTCTACTATTTTTGTACCTAGGTAAGTTCGTATGTAAATAATGCATTGTTTTCTTTATGTTTTAAATGCTTTAATATTGTATGAATTATTATTGACTCCTTGGATATAATCAATAAAGTTTGACAAGTGAGAAATCCCTGTTGAACCTTAGGAATAGGTAGGATACGAATGTCATGACATTAGGGTTATTTGAGATTATGTGTAAGACCATATCTGGGATATGGCATCGATATGAGATTTCATGTAAGACCAACGCTGGGCTATTGGCATCGATAAGAGATCTCATGTAAGACTATATCTGGAATATGACATTAGTATAGTAATGTGTGTGCAAGATTCCCGAGTATCCTTTAGTATTTCAAGTGGTTTAACGGGAAATTCAACGAGTATGTCAAAGTTGTGAAAGTTTATGATTATGTTGCGAGTTGGTACAGGTACGTACGTAAAACTCATTTACTAATGAGCTCGATATGTGATGAATCCCTCGGCAAGGTTATGAATGAGTAAGTTACGATTAGAAGACCTTGATACTATTTATGCCAAGTTCATCATGTTTATTTGTATGGTACATGTGTGATTGTAATGCTTATTATTTGCATAGGAACTTACTAAGCTATATAGCTTACTCCCCTTTCTTTTTCATTGTCTTATAGTGTTACCATGCCAGCTTGGGGATCGAAAACTATTAGAGATCTATTCACACTATCAACTTAACGTTTTTGGTACCATTGATTCTAATATTTTGAGTTATGGCATGTATAGGGACTTGGTCATTTTGTTATGTGTCATAATTAATTTAGCCAAATGTGGTGGCTTATGTTGGTTGATAACTCATTTTGTAAATGACCATTGAAATTGGCTAATATTGGTTTAAGTATGTATATATATATGCATATGATGATGCTTTCCATGGATGTGGGGAATTGCATGATTTGAGTTGTGATGTATGTGATGTTTGTGTATGATAAATGATAGCATGTGAGTGGGGTGTTGATGCCTTAGTTGTGGCTGATTTGGTTGTATGTATATGCTTGGATTGGTGTTGCTTGTTGCTGTATAGGTTGGTGCAAGTATGGGTGGAAAAATGGCTTGGTAAATAACCTTATTTTTGTCCACACGAGTATACACAGGCGTGTGTCTAGGACATGTCTGACACTCGGCTAGCCCCATGGGCGTGTGTTCCGGCCGCGTGTCCCCTGCACCTTAATTGTTGCAAAATAGAATGCTCAGTATCAAGCACATAGGCAAAGACACGAGCGTGTGTCTCAGCCGTGTGGACGGCACGACCTCAAACACAGGCGTGTGCCCTGGCCGTGTGAAGTCTGCACCTATTTTATGAAAAAGCATGAAAATTAAATCTACCACACAGCCTAGCACACGGGCGTGTGGCACGGTCGTGTGGCACAGGTCAGGGAGCTCCCTATTTTGAACACAACTTGTAGCACGGGCGTGCCTATGGGTCACACAGGCGTGTCCCTTGGACCACACGGGTGTGTGAGCCCTATTTTAGTGAAATAATTTTCTAAGTGTTGTATGATTTTCTAAAGTTCTTGGTTTAGTCCCGAACTACTTCCAGTGTATGTTTTTGGCCTCATAGGCTCGTTTTATGGACGATATGAATTGTATGTGAAAAGTTTTAAATTTGGATGGAAATTACGTCTCAATCTTGTATGTCTGCTTGTGTTTAAGTCCGGTAATGCCTCGTACCCTGTTCCGGCATTGAATATAGGTAAGGGGTGTTACAAATTCTCATTCGTCTAACTAAATTGTTCAACTAGGATAATAAAATAATAATAAAGCATACATTTTGTTTTCAAATTAAGGTCTTAACACTAAAGGCCTAACGTATCATCTAACAGCTGGGGTGGCATATTCTCTTCAGAAGAGTCCGCCAAACCACCAAGCTCGCCTAATCCAGACTTCGCCCGAAGATGCAACCATATACTCATATACTTAATCAAATTCAATACCTACATACTCAGAACTTACTCTATATGCCTTACTTCCATCAACAATATTCAAACACTAGGGCTTCACCGGGCGAGATGTTACAACTCTCCCCCACTTATGAAATTTTGTCATCAAAATTCATACCTGAAAAAAACTGAGGATACTGATCTTTCATTAAGCTTTGTCTTTCTAAATTAGCTTCTTAAGTGCTATGATTCCTCCATAGGAATTTTTTTATTTCTTAGCTCCTTAACTTATTTGGCTAGAATACATACAGGTTCTTCCTCGAAAGACAAGTTTAGTTCAACCTCAAGTTCCTTTTTAAATCTATATATGATTTCTATCGGTCCTGTGCATTTTTAAGTGATTATGGATGATGGCAACTTTCTCTTCTATTTTGTGTACCAATTTTGGACCCACTATCTTTCTTTTGCTCAATTCCATCCAACAGGTAGGTGTCCTACACCTTCTACCATACAAGGCTTCGAATGGAAACATCTTTAGGTTGACATGGTAACTGTTATTATAGGAGAATTCAACCAGAGGGACATACTTCTCCCAGTTTATTCCAAAATCGCTTACACAGAAAAGCATTATATCCTCTAAGACCTAAATAACTTTTTCTGATTGGCCATTAGTCGAGGCTGAGACGTAGTGCTAATTTTTTGTCAGTTTTTTTTTTAAATCTGTATATGATTTCTATCGGCCCTATACAGTTTTTAAGTTTGGACCCACTATCTTTCTTTCGCTCAATTACATCCAACAAGTAGGTGTCCTACACCTTCTACCATACAAGGCTTCGAATGGAGACATCTTCAGGCTGACGTGGTAACTATTATTATAAGAGAATTCAACCAGAGGGACATACTTTTCCTAGTTTATTCCAAAATTAATCACACAGAAACGCATTATATCCTCTAAGATCTGAATAACTTTTTCTGATTGGTCATCAGTCGAGGTGAAACTCAGTGCTAAATTTTTGTCGATCCTTTTTAAATTTGTATATGATTTCTGTCGGTCCTGTGCAGTTTTTAAGTGACTATGGATGATGGCAACTTTCTTTTCTGTTTCAGTTACCAAGTTTGGATCCACTATCTTTCTTTCGGCCAATTCCATCAAATAGATAGGTGTCCTACACCTTCTACCATATAAGGCTTCAAATGGAGACATCTTTAGGCTCACATGGTAACTGTTATTATAGGATAATTCAACTAGAGGGACATACTTCTCCCAGTTTATTCCAAAATTAATCACACAGAAACGCATTATATCCTCTAAGACCTGAATAACTCTTTCTGGTTGGACATCAGTCGAGGGTGAAACGTAGTGCTAAATTTCACCTTGGTTCCCAAATATTGCTATAATTGGTTCTCAAAACCTTGTAGTAAACCTTAGATCTCTATCAAACACTATGTACGAAGGTACCCCATACAAGCGTACTGTCTCAATGATATGCAATTCAACTAACTTCTCCAAGTAATAAGTTGTATTCATTGGAAGAAAATGAGCTGACTTGGCAAGTCGATCAACTACCACCTAGACAACATTCTTCTTGGATGGACTGAGGGGTAACCCCAAAACAAAACCTATGGTGATTTTGTCCCATTTCTATTCACGAATTTCCAAATGATACAACTTTCCAGAAGGACCTTGATGTTCCCCTTTAACCTTTTGACAAGTTAGACAAGTTGAGACATACTCTGAAAGTTCCTTCTTCATACCTAACAACTAATAGGAGTCCTTCAGATCTTTGTACATTTTGGTGCTACTAGAGTGAAGTGAAAAATGTCCTTGATAAGCTTCCTTCAACAGTTCTTTTTCTCAGCCCATGTTCTACTAGTACATACACCCTATTCTTGAACCTGAGCTCGCCATTCTTACCTGTATTGAAGTTCATTCTTTGCTAGATAACATCTTTTATTTAAATTGATCACACTGGACATCCTTCATTTGTTCTTCTAATAGAATAGAGAGATGGGTTGGTGTTACAACTAGCTCTACGAACAGGGCTCCACCATCAGAAATGGTCACCTTAGCTCGAAGGGACATCAAGGCCGCCACAGTCTTTTTACTCAAAGCATCTGCCACAACATTTTCTTTCCCTAGGTGATACTCAATGATCATATCATTGTCTTTCAACAGTTCCAGCCATCTTCTTTGGTATAGATTCAAATCCTTCTAGCTCATCAACTACTTCACACTTTTGTGATCAGAAAATATGTGATATCTTTCCCCATATAAATAATGTCTTTAGAGTTTCAATGCTAAGAATACTTCTTCTAACTCTAGATCATACGTAGGGTAATTATTTTCGTGACGTTTCAGTTGGTGCATTGCATAAGCTATGACCTTTCCTTTTTGGATGAGGATACATCCTAACCTATTTAGAGAGGCATCGGTATAAACTATGTACTCAACACCAGGCTTCGATTGTGCTAATACCAGAGCTTCAATTAGGACTGCTTTCAATTCTTAGAAGCTCTGCTGACATTCATCACTCCATACAAAATTTTCCTTCTTTCACAATAACTTGGCGAAAGGTGATACTATTATCAAGAAACCCTTTACAAACCTTTTGTAGTATCTAGCCAAACCCAGGAAGCTGTAGACTTCAGAAACACTCTTGAATAAGTTCCATTCCAGAATTGCCTTTACCTTAGCAGGGTTTACCTTAATACCTTTCACTGAGATAACATGTCCCAGGAAGTGCACCTCTTTCAGCAATAACTCACATTTGCTGAACTTTGCATATAACTGATGTTCACGCAGGGTACTCAACAAAATTCTCAAATGCTTCTCATGATCCCTTTCATTCCTAGAATAAACCAGTATATCATAAAAAAGATTACAAAAATGTGATCCAAATATGGCTGGAACACTCGATTAATGAAGTTGTAATATCCTGAAATAGGGGTTAATTGTGATTGTATTGTTTTGCATGAGTTCGGATTGTCGTGTTGTTAAGTGAGATGTTCTAGGGTTTAGGAATAGGCCAAGGGTAGGCTCGAGTTGTAGGAAAATTTTTGTTTTTAAGCTTTAGATAGAGGGAGTTGAAGGAGCTGGGGGTTAAGTGTAATTCTTGGGGAATTTAAACACAAGATTGGGCTTGGTAAAGTGGCAAGGAGGAGCCACTTAGGGCCTTAAGAGGTGACGCCACAAGCAGTGTGTGGGGGCTTAGGTTCGAATCCCATGGATGGCAATAAGGTGACTTTTATTTTTTGCTTTTGTATGGCATGTGTTGGTCAAATTTTATTTATGGTAAGGATGGACTTTTTCACTTATGGATAGTAGACTAAGGAAAAAGGCAAGTGCTTATTTAAGGTATGGAATCAAGGAGTTTTGGTATGATAAGGGGACATAAGGCTTGAAGTATGGAGTGATGTTTTGGAAATTTTTCTATGGCCATTTGACCATGAATGTAGACGGTATAGGGGGCTAGGGGGGCTTGGCTTAATTTTGAATGTGATTAGGAGGAAATAAGGAGGAAAATGTGGGTTTTGTGATGAGAATGTGAGTTGGCCGGCCAAGGAATGTCTTTGGTGACAATTTCAGTCATGTTGAAGGGGGAGGAGGCCGAATATGCATAGTGAGGTTTGGGCATTCTTTTTGTGCAATTTCGTTGTCTAGAAAGCTTGTGTGTTTTTTTTCTTTTGGGAACCGAAATAGGAGATCACTTGTGCACTATTTCCTTTCTTGACCTAAAGCCGAAATCCCCATGGGTGGTTGTCGTTTATCCCTTGAGCACTTAGCCGAATGTTCCTCTAAACTTCTTTAGTTTTACTTTACTTCTTTTTCTCCCAAGTGCTTACCTCTCTTTCTCTCATATCACTTTTCTTTCTTTTCATAACTGTTCAAAGATCACATCTTTTCCCTTTTCTTCCTTTTTGTCGAAACTCTTTGAATCTCTTTTCTTTAAGCCTAAGCTGAATACCCATCATCTTTTCTCCCATCTCTCTTAGTTTTCTTCCATTTTTGCTCAAAGCCGAATCCTTCCTCTCCCATTTTATTTTACTTTGCCACTCTTTTCTTTCATTCTTTAGCCGCATCTCATTTGTTTTTCTTCTTTCAAAACCTTAGCCGAATCATCTTCATCACTCAACCCTTTGCCGAAATCTTCCTCTTTCTTCTAATTTTGTTTTGGCCGAATATCAACCAATAGTGGATCTTCTTTGGTTTCTTCTCCAATCGAATTTGGTAAGGCAAGTGGTAAGGATATCTATGTTAGTTCATCATTCTTTAAGTTGTTGAAAAGCCGAAGGCTTTTGAGACTAAGGTTTGTTGTTGGCCGAATGGCCTATGTTATTGATCTAAGTGTTGGCCGAATGTAGGGCAAGGAGATCTAGTGCAGTAGATCGGGTCTTCGGGATTTAGAACTTGCGTTAGAAACAGGTGTGTAACTTACACACTTTATAACTTGGTTATATATTAATAACTTAATCTTGATTAAAAGCCGAAAACTATGAGATCTCGATATGATACCGTATGGGTATGAGCAAGGATTCGGGTAAGTCCGTTTCGATATGATTTGTTATATGATGCTTAATACCAAGATATGTGATATTTTTGCTTTATGATTCATAATAAAGCATGATGGCATGGTTTGCATAATAACTGCACTGTTATGGGTGATATGAGAGGAGGGGGAAGGATTTGATATCCGTGTCTTTGGGGCACCAGAGGTTTGGCACCTCCAGTGGTTTGGTACCACAGTTTATTTTGTGACTTTGGGTCACCAGAGGTTTGGCACCTCATAACGACTCGTCCCAGTGGCTTACCACCACAGTGGGTTGGCCCCACATTTGATATATCGGGATTGTCACCAGTGATTTGGTATCACAACGTGGGTTGGCCCCACAATTGGATTATTCGTGACTTTGGGTCACCAGTGGTTTGGCACCACACTATTATTGGATATCGTGACTTTGGGTCACCAGTGGTTTGGCACCACCAGTGGTTTGGTACCACACGGGGTAGAAACGGAGTTATGGATGGCTAGGTTTGGGTGCATTATATATATTGCTTGGTTATGATTTGTGTAAGCATGATGCATTAACCGGGAGGGGGATTATGCACTGAGTTTTGGTGACTCACCTACTCCCTTATCTTTTCAGGTGATTCGTAGATCGCGGATGAGGAGCCGGATGGACTCGAGGTGGCCATGCAACAGAAATTCGGTTTTACACGGACTTTGGTTTGGGTACTTTATTATATTTAAACTCGGTTTTCATTTTTATTTGGATTTGTAATAAGGCCTTTTTAATTATGTTTTGAATTATTCATATGTTTTGGATTAGACTTCGAACATGGTTAAGTAAATTACTTGGTTAATTTAATAATATGAGCGCAAGGTTTTCTAAACTACAAAACGCAAAGGTTTTCAAAGCTTTACCATCGGTTAATACAAATCACTTGATAATAAATGACAACTCAAATGTTTTCGACAACTTAAATGGTTTCAAAATTTAAGTTTCTACACTTAAATGCAAACGATTTCCAAATTAATCATTCAGGTTTTTTTTAAAAAAGGACGTAGATGTTTTCTAACCTATGGACCGACAACTAAGTTTTAAAGATTTATTCTCGGGATTTCAAAGTAAACTATCGGTTTTTAACTAATCATGCACCTGATTTCTACAAACATAGAGCAACAAGGAGTCTTTCACTAAAATTTAATCGGTAACTCGATTTTTTTCAAAATGTTTTTCCTCTATAACATGTCAAATTCGATCGTGGTGTGTTGACCGGGTTTGGGGTGTTACAATTGTGGTATCAGAGCCAAGTTCAAAGGCTCGGCTGTGGGCCCGAGGCCCAAAATGTTTTAAAGTATGGTCTTAAAATGTTTTTGTTTGAAATTATATGATTTGAAAGGCATGGCACCGAGTCTCCGGCACCAATCCGCCCAGGTAAGTACCTCTAGCCTTTGGTTGTGATTTTTGGATGTTATAAATTTTTAATGACTGGTGATAGTGGACTACCTTAGAGACTGGAATTTATAGGACTCTATGGACTCGCGAAAACAAAGCTCTTTAATAAGAATTACTCATAAAACTGTGCTTTAAAGATAGTGGAATAATGACTAATGCATAAAACTTTTAAATCAGTTAAGTCGAGACTTTAGATATGAGCACTCGAGGTCGGGGTCGTATTACGCGTGGACGCGGTCGGGGTAGGATGGCTGTGTCTGAGCCAGTGAGGTCTGGTCAAGGGTCGGAAAATGAGATACCGGCACCACCACCAGCTGTAGGTGGTGAGTTCCAGGATCAAACAGGGGATGACGCAGTGTCTCAGGCGATGCTGCGAGTTCTTGAGAGGGTAGCTGGAGTAGGTGGAGGTGCGGGAGCTCGGAAATCTGTACCTGAGTGACTCCGAGCCAATGGAGCTGAGGTATTTCGAGGTGTTTCTGGTGTGGCTCCCAGTACGGATGAGTATTGGTTAGAGGCAACGGAGCGAATCATGGATGACTTGGATCTAACTGCTGAGGATAAGCTGAAAGGAATAGTGTCACTTCTTCGGGATGAGTCATACCAGTGGTGGCTTACGGTGCGGGATAGTGCTGCAGCGGATGATCTCACTTGGGACTATTTTAAGGCAGCTTATCAGAAGAAATATGTTGGGTCTAGCTACATTGATGCGCAGCGGAAGGCATTCCTGAGGCTGGTTCAGGGGAGTAAGTCTGTATCGGAGTACGAGGCAGAATTCTTAAGATTGAGTCGATATGCTCGAGGTATTGTGGCAATAGAACATGAGCGATGTGTCAGGTTCGAGGACGGTTTGAGAGATGAGCTGAGGTTGCTGATTGCTCCACAGCAGGAGCGTGAGTTTGCTGTTCTGGTAGAAAAGGCTAAGGTAGTCGAAGGGGTTAAGGAGTCTGTGAGGCAGAATATGGATAGGAATGGACATAAGAGAAGTTTTGGATCATCTGGGTCGGCCGGAGATTCTCAGAAAAGGGCTAGGCATGGTGGGTCGAATCAATCTGGGAGGCCTGTTACAGCTAATTCGGGACCAGTGCAGTGTAATCGGTGCGGGAAATCTCATTGGGGCGAATGTTGGACTGGTGGAAAAGGATGCTTTGAATGTGGCTCGCTGGATCATCGTGTGAGGGACTGTCCATGTAAGATAGCCAGGAATCAGTCTGAGGGTCAGGGTCGTGCTCAGTTCAGAAATGAGGGACAGCCACCACAGAGGGGTCGTGATAACGATAGAGGAGGTAATGGTTCTGGTCGGGGCCGCGGAGCACCGGGCAGAGGTGCAAGCAACACTGAGCCAAGACAGCTGGGATTGGTATATGCAGCAAGGTGTCCAGAGGAGGGCGACGCACCGGACGTCATAACCGGTACGTTCTTAATCTTTGGTTTACCATATACTGCTTTGATAGATGTGGGTTCGACGCATTCGTATGTTGCTAGTAGCATAGTAGAGACCATGAACTTAGATTCTGAGACTACTTCTAGGGAGATGACAGTAATTAGCCCTCTAGGTCACTATGTAGAAGTAAATAAGCTGTGTAGGGACGTACCCCTAGAACTCCAAAGGGGTAGTGTTTGTGGCTGATCTGATGGAACTGCCATTTGGGGAGTTCGATCTGATTCTTGAGATGGAATGGTTAGGTGTTTTGAGTATGTGTAGGGGTTCCAAATTCTAGTTAAAAGTATATTAGTGGTATTAGAATCAGAGTGTGCAGCGTGGGCGTAGTGTTGTAAGTTAGGATGTACGACTGTTAGTTAGTTCGAAATTTCGAGGACGAATTTTTTTTAAGGAGGGTGGAATTGTAATATCCTGAAATAGGGGTTAATTGTGATTGTATTGTTTTGCATGAGTTCGGATTGTCGTGTTGTTAAGTGAGATGTTCTAGGGTTTAGGAATAGGCCAAGGGTAGGCTCGAGTTGTAGGAAAATTTTTGTTTTTAAGCTTTAGTTAGAGGGAGCTGAAGGAGCTGGGGGTTAAGTGTAATTCATTGGGAATTTAAACACAAGATTGGGCTTGGTAAAGTGGCAAGGAGGAGCCACTTAGGGCTTTAAGAGGTGACGCCACAATCAGTGTATGGGGGCTTAGGTTCGAATCCCATGGATGGCAATAAGGTGACTTTTATTTTTTGCTTTTGTATGGCATGTGTTGGTCAAATTTTATTTATGGTAAGGATGGACTTTTTCACTTATGGATAGTAGACTAAGGAAAAAGGCAAGTGCTTATTTAAGGTATGGAATCAAGGAGTTTTGGTATGATAAGGGGACATAAGGCTTGAAGTATGGAGTGATGTTTTGGAAATTTTTCTATGGCCATTTGACCATGAATGTAGACGGTATGGGGGGCTAGGGGGCTTGGCTTAATTTTGAATGTGATTAGGAGGAAATAAGGAGGAAAATGTGGGTTTTGTGATGAGAATGTGAGTTGGCCGGCCAAGGAATGTCTTTGGTGACAATTTCGGTCATGTTGAAGGGAAAGGAGGCCGAATATGCATAGTGAGGTTTGGGCATTCTTTTTGTGCAATTTCGTTGTCTAGAAAGCTTGTGTGTTTTTTTTTCTTTTGGGAACCGAAATAGGAGATCACTTGTGCACTATTTTCTTTCTTGACCTAAAGCCGAAATCCCCATAGGTGGTTGTCGTTTATCCCTTGAGCACTTAGCCGAATGCTCCTCTAAACTTCTTTAGTTTTACTTTACTTCTTTTTCTCCCAAGTGCTTACCTCTCTTTCTCTCATATCTCTTTTCTTTCTTTTCATAACTGTTCAAAGATCACATCTTCTCCCTTTTCTTCCTTTTTGTCGAAACTCTTTGAATGTCTTTTCTTTAAGCCTAAGCCGAATACCCATCATCTTTTGTCCCATCTCTCTTAGTTTTCTTCCATTGCTGCTCAAAGTCGAATCCTTCCTTTCCCATTTTATTTTACTTTGCCACTCTTTTCTTTCATTCTTTAGCCGCATCTCATTTGTTTTTCTTCTTTCAAAACCTTAGCCGAATCATCTTGATCACTCAACCCTTTGCCGAAATCTTCCTCTTTCTTCTAATTTTGTTTTGGCCGAATATCAAGCAATAGTGGATCTTCATTGGTTTCTTCTCCAATCGGATTTGGTAAGGCAAGTGGTAAGGATATCTATGTTAGTTCATCATTCTTTAAGTTGTTGAAAAGCCGAAGGCTTTTGAGACTAAGGTTTGTTGTTGGCCGAATGGCCTATGTTATTGATCTAAGTGTTGGCCGAATGTAGGGCAAGGAGATCTAGTGTAGTAGATCGGGTCTTCGGGATTTAGAACTTGCGTTAGAAACAGGTGTGTAACTTACACACTTTATAACTTGATTATAAATTAATAACTTAATCTTGATTAAAAGCCGAAAACTGTGAGATCTCGATATGATATCGTATGGGTATGAGCAAGGATTCGGGTAAGTCCGTTCTGATATGATTTGTTATATGATGCTTAATACCAAGATATGTGATATTTTTGCTTTATGATTCATAATAAAGCATGATGGCATGGTTTGCATAATAACTGCACTGTTATGGGTGATATGAGAGGAGGGGGAAGGATTTGATATCCGTGTCTTTGGGGCACCAGAGGTTTGGCACCTCCAGTGGTTTGGTACCACAGTTTATTTTGTGACTTTGGGTCACCAGAGGTTTGGCACCTCATAGCGACTCGTCCCAGTGGCTTAGCACCACAGTGGGTTGGCCCCACATTTGATATATCGGGATTGTCACCAGTGATTTGGTATCACAACGTGGGTTGGCCCCACAATTGGATTATTCGTGACTTTGGGTCACCAGTGGTTTGGCACCACACTATTATTGGATATCGTGACTTTGGGTCACCAGTGGTTTGGCACCACCAGTGGTTTGGTACCACACGGGGTAGAAACAGAGTTATGGATGGCTAGGTTTGGGTGCATTATAAATATTGCTTGGTTATGATTTGTGTAAGCATGATGCATTAACCGGGAGGGGGATTATGCACTGAGTCTTGGTGACTCACCTACTCCCTTATCTTTTCAGGTGATTCGTAGATCGCGGATGAGGAGCCGGATGGACTCGAGGTGGCCATGCAATAGAAATTCGGTTTTACACGGACTTTGGTTTGGGTACTTTATTTTATTTAAACTCGGTTTTCATTTTTATTTGGATTTGTAATAAGGCCTTTTTAATTATGTTTTGAATTATTCATATGTTTTGGATTAGACTTCGAACTTGGTTAAGTAAATTACTTGGTTAATTTAATAATATGAGCGCAAGGTTTTCTAAACTACAAAACGCAAAGGTTTTCAAAGCTTTACCATCGGGTAATACAAATCACTTGATAATAAATGACAACTCAAATGTTTTCGACAACTTAAATGGTTTCAAAATTTAAGTTTCTACACTTAAATGCAAACGGTTTCCAAATTAATTATTCAGGTTTTTTTTTTAAAAAGGACGTAGATGTTTTCTAACCTATGGAACGACAACTAAGTTTTAAAGATTTATTCCCGGGATTTCAAAGTAAACTATCGGTTTTTAACTAATCATGCACCCGATTTCTACAAACATAGAGCAACAAGGAGTCTTTCACTAAAATTTAATCGGTAACTCGATTTTCTTCAAAACGTTTTTCCTCTGTAACATGTCAGATTCGCTCGTGGTGTGTTTACCGGGTTTGGGGTGTTACAGAAGTCCATAAATACTGCTGGCACATTCATCAACCCAAATGGCATCATCGAAAACTCATAGTGACCATATTTGATTGGAAGGCTATCTTTGGTACATCATTATCCTTGATTTTTATTTGGTAATATACTGACCTTAAATCGATCTTGGATAAAATTGAATCCCCACTTAACTGATCAAACAAATCTTCGATCCTGGGTAGAGGGTACTTATTGTTTATCGTGACCTTGTTCATCTTACGATAATCTAGACATAAGCGCATAGATCCATCCTTCTTCTAGGCCTGATAAAACCCTTACTCTACAAGTCTCATGCAACACCCCAAAATAGGGCCTAGGAGTTTTAGGGGTATTTTAAGAATTTTAGCCTTAGAGTGTTTAGAATTTCGGGACATGGTTTATTATTGGTAATGTTTTTTACTATGGTTTTTAGAAAATCAAATCAACTTTTAAAAATGAGTGTTAATTTTATAAAAAGAACTGATTTGTAACAAGGTCAAAATTGTAAGCATTTATGTTGCAGTTTTACCAAATTTTGAAATAGAACTTAGAACCCCCCTATTCTCAGCTTATTTTTCACGATAGTTTTCTCCCTTCTTGCTAGTGTTGCCGTCGCTTGCTTTCACAAACTCAAAGAACTCAATTTTGATTTCCAAGCATAATCCTCTTAATTTCCATCATTCCCCAAGTATTAAACCTTCATAAATCTTCAAGAAAACATCCAAAATTCCATAGATTTCAGCATCTTCTTCGCGTGCAAGTTTTTCTAGTTTTCAATAAAAATCTATTTTTCTTCCATCAAAGGTAACCAATCATCCACCCATTAGTCTACCCATTAGTTTTTAATGTTATTAGGTCTTTGAAACTAAATATTTAATCGTTAAATCACATGTTTTGATTAAAAGTCGAAAATAGAGTCGTTAATAGGTGAATTTTGGATTTTCGAGTAAAAATGTTATTTCAAAGTGTTAATCAATAGGTTTTGACCTGATTAAGAGGTTTCTAAACTTTTTTTTTGAAGTTTCATTGAATATTTTTTGGGTTTTAATGAATTTTTGGAAAAATAGCCATAAACATGTCGAAAAAGTCGAAACTATGAACTGAGTATTTTAGTGTAGTTTAAAGGTTGGGAATTAGTTGTAGATGAATTATAAGATGAACGAAATTGGTTTTAGGTGAAAAGACTGAGTATAAATTGAGATATTCGAACGTAAATATTGTTATGTTAAAGATTTTGGCTACATGAGAGCATAGTTTTAGGCTTATGCTTTTGATTGCTTGTGGTGAGTTCTTAGCTGATTTTTGAATGTATTGTTGTGTGAATTGTTGTGTTGAAGTTCTGGATTTGCTAGGACCATCTACGAGCTAGGAAAGGCTAGTTTGAGCTTTCGACATTTCAATGAAAGCATAGTGGTGATTGTTTAGATTAACTGCTTGTGGACACGATTCAATGCATTATTTGGGAATTTAGCTGTAGCCTAAACCCTACTCTAAATTTTGAGTGTGAGCTTTCTTATACCCATGTTTATCTTGTGAGATATGTGCTTGAGTTATTGTGGATTTATGAACCGAAATGAGATGCTATATATGTGTTATATGTTCATGATTACTGTCGTGAAAGAGTTTATGTGTAAACATGTCATACATGCTAAGTGAAAGTGATAATTTTGTGCAAACAAAACAAATGTGCAGTGAAAGTAATCGAAAATCAGTAAGTAACATGTGTGTTTAAATATGGATATTTTTGGCCTTATGACACTTGAGACCATTGGATATAATTGGCATGCCATAGAATTATGAGTACTCATCTATATGTCATATGTGATTTGGGCGTTGAGGCCTTGGGAAATGTTTTGGAGAGATAAGAGAATGCGAGCTAAGCTACATTCAATGGGACATGTTTGGTGTGATTGGAGAGTGTTAGCTTAATGCTTCAGTTACGGGACACATGTTTGACACTATGAATCTATGTGGTGTGTTGGAGATCCGTGTCTTCGGTAAGTGGTGATAGTGCCCACTTTTATGTTTCATAACTCAAGTGCCAAATTATCTCAAATTATCTATTAATGTGATTGTGTGTATTATGACATTTACATAAATATGCATGTATTGACTCTATAAATAAACTGTTGAATATGCATGTGAAGTAAAATATGTCAACTAAGTTAAGGTTGCTATAATTATGCTATATATACTAATGCTTGATGAACTATTTGCATGATAGTTGTTCTAGACATTCACTAAGCTTGTTAAGCTCACCCACTCCTTTTAAACCATTACAAATTAGTAGCATTTCGTGTGAGCGGTGTGCTTTCGAGGGGCGACCCAAGCAAGTCTTTATGTTATTTCATAGGTGTTTATTATTTATTCATTTATTTTGGGAACAAGGCAATGTGGTAGACTTTTTATTGATATTTACCTTGATGTTGTGGATTCTTCCATAAACTATTTGTTCCTAAGTTTATGAGATTCATTTCATATGATGTTGATTATTGCTTGGACTTACTTTCGATGTTTGAGACTATTGTTATGGGTGTTCTGATGTTTATTTAAAGACAATATGTGTCGCGTATAAATGTGTAATGCAAATGTGCAAGTATACACGTTGAATCAAGTAATAAAGTGATGAGTGAGTATCATCTCCACAGGGATCGAAATTGATTAAAAAATTGGTTATGCTATTACTATGAATTTTGACTAATTAAATTGTGTAAAAGAAACAGATGACAAATTGATAAAGAGATTTAATGAATGGATTAATAAAATCAAGTATGAATGAAAATATACTAAGGCAATTGAAATGTTGTGGCAATTCTCAAAGAATAAGTGTAGAAGATTTGTACTATTGAATGATAAATGTTGGAATTACTCAGGTTTTATTTTTATATCATAATAATGTCATGGCAAAATATTGACCATTCTACTGCTCAGGGATTCACTACTGCAGTTTGCTTCTTTCAAGAGCCAGACTTTTAAGCTATCATTATGAGTTTTTGTATGTCTACAGAGCTCAAGAATGATATCCAGACTGCTCTTCCTTTCACTGTACTCAACTTCTACGTCTAGAGTGCTGCAAATATTCTTTCGATTACTCACCTATATCAACCGATAACAATCCAATCTATTTAATCTTTTCAGAATTAAATCAGATCTAATAACATACCATACAATCATCTATGTTTAGAGCTTGCATGCATGCATTTAAAATAATCACAAATTGAATGAAATAGTAATCTACTCAAAATCAAACCATGGGCATTAAAGATAGTAAAAATTCACCCAAATAATTCTAACCCAATGAGATTTAGCTCATGGATTGGACATTCAAATCCAAAATAAAACCATTCAACATCATCGTTCAAGTTACGAATCACAAAGTTCAAATCAGAAAGTAAAGGTAGAACTGCAAGAAGCTCTTGCTACTCTAGCTTTCACTTTAATACTAAGATATGATGCAAAGCCCAGGGTAGATTTCTCTTCCTTTTCATTACGTATGTGATTTTTCTCCTTTGTAAGCTGCTACCCTCCCCTCTCTTTTCTTTGAGATTTTTCACTAGAATTTGATGCAGAGAGAAAAACTACTCTCCAATTCTTCTCTCTCTAAAAAATTCTCTTTGTTTTCTTTTCTCTTTCCTCCTTTATAGGGTAGGTCTCCCCCTCTCAGCACACACCTTTTGTTTCATCTTTTATAAGGTGGTTTATTTAGTACAAGTATAGTTGCCTAAGAGTGACGTGGACTGAGTGCTGCGTTATCTTCCTAGAATTGCCATGGCATCCTTGTTGGCAATCTAACCAACATCTTGCCTTGACAATATTTCACTTCCTTCATTTTCCTACTCTTTTCTCTCTTTTATTCTTCATCCTGCACCTATTGCCAACCACAACCTTTCTTCCTCAATAATAAAATTAACAAATACTAACATTCATAGCATAATCCAAGCTTTGTTGTGCAATATTCTAAAAATATCCTAAAAATGCAAACATATTTACTTAATTACAAACAATTAATTCAATCTAGAGAACCCAGAGAAAACTAAACCTAAAACTAAGATAATGTGTGTATCTCTCCTCCTCAACAATTTTTGGCTATTTTGAAGTGTATTCTGAAGACTTTTAGGTGCCAAAAATACCCCTATATGGGACTTATGTGATTGGTGGGCCGAGTAGACAAAGGTTGCCCTTTTTTTCTAGGTTTGTCCCTTTGAAGAAGGTGATATCACGATACCCAGAAGAGGATATCGTGATATCTCGAGTAGTGTTGAAACTTAAGTTCTTCCTTGGGAGATGGATATCGCGATACCCAAAGGGATATGGGGATACCACCGAAGGGAATCCTTGATCCTCGTAAACTCTAATTTATATAGGTTTTTTAGCAGTTTATAACACCTTTTAACTTAAAAATAATATTAATTCTGAGTACTTGCTAATTAATTAGGTGAATTTTGTTTATATTTCAATGATGGGCATGAATTTATAAAAAATGCAAATATGTTCTTTATTGTATTAATTTTGTGTATAAATTAAATTATTTCATGTTAATTATTAATGTGTTATATTTTAGTATGTAGGGGGACCATGAAGTTGATATAATATGAAGCTTATTATAATTCTTGCACGAACATTAGCAATTTTATCCTACTTAGATGACAAAACCATGCAAATTAGGTCATGGAGATGTTACATTGACCCAGAAAATTGAGGTATGATTTTGACTCAGTTTTTGATAATTTCTACGTTTTTGTAATCGTTGCTTCATGCTTGAATCCATTTATACCCAAAATGATAACTTGATAGTGTGATAGGATCTCCGGCGAACTCCAATCCGAGCTAGCTCAATAACCCTATAAGACATTGGAAAGGAAGGGGGTAAGCTATATATATATAGCTTAGTAAGTCCGTACGAAAATAATAAGCAACTCTTACAAATCTTTTAACAAGTTCAACAATTTAAACACAAGATAATACAAATTGCTATAAAGCTCACAGTTACAATTTTCATTTAGCCATAAGGTTTACACTATCAAATTATAAGCATAATTTAACATATCTTGGCATCAGCCTAACAACAATAATCTCTCCATTGTAACAGATTACAGCAAATACAAATCATTTCAAACTTCATAGTAACCATGCACATTAATTATGTATACTCATTGTTTCCGAGCATATGTCTTAGTATCTTTCAATTGTCTAAACTCTTATCTTCCCTTACTTCCATAACCTTTTTAATAGGCAATTATGCCAAACTTCCCTTTTTCTCATATCCGATACAATACAATTTGTGTGAATAAAACATGTTGTATCATAACTCAATTTAGCCTGAAAGCCAAACACATATTCATCAACCGAATTCACCATGTATTTCATACATCACAAGTATTGACCAACAATTACAAGGTTTTCACAAAAACTTCACTGTGGAAATCATGAACTCACAATTTCATGAACATAACATACTCAATCACATTCTTACCAATGGTTCATCATATACTGAATTCATTTCCTTTGAGTTTTTCATACATATTTGTACCAACTTGTAACATAATCACATACTTTCTTGTCTTTGACATACCCGTTGAATTTCCTGTTGAACCATTTGGAATACTAAAGGATACTCAGGGATCTCATACACACAGTATCATACCAATGCCATATCTCAGATATGGTCTTACATGTAATCTCGTATCGATGCCAATAGCCTAGCTATGGTTTTACACGAAGTCTCATGTCGATGCCATATCCCAGATATGGTCTTACACGTAATCTCAGTAACCCTAATGTCATGACATTTGTATCCTATCTATTCCTAAGGTTCAACAGGGACTTTTGCTGTATCGGATCTCTGTCAGTCATTTTCAATAGCATTTACATTTCATTTCAATATTATAGCATTTACCACAATTATATCAATTAAGCATTTATACACATATAATTTAATGCTTATTAAACATACAAACTTACCTCGGCATAGAAATGGCAAAAATGACTAAATCGTCAAATACTCGTTTTTCCCCATTTTAACTCTGAACCTCATTTTTCTCGATCTATAATATCACATTTAACTTATTTAGTCATATTACTATTCAAATCAGCCCAAAATCACATTATGGAAAAAATTACATTTTTGCCCCTAAACTTTTAACATTTTACATTTTAGTCCCTAGGCTCGTAAAATGATTTTCATTCAATTTATTCAAAACCCAAGCCTAGCCGAATCGTTTTCATACTCATAACAACCCAAATTTCTCATTTATTCACATTTTTCTACTCATTTTATAACTTTTACAAATAAGTCATTTTAGGCATTTTTACCAAAATCACTTAGCAAAAGTCGTTTAACAAATAGCAAACATGTATTTTCTACCATCAAACATCAAAA
This sequence comes from Gossypium australe, assembly GCA_005393395.2. Classification (NCBI taxonomy): domain Eukaryota; kingdom Viridiplantae; phylum Streptophyta; class Magnoliopsida; order Malvales; family Malvaceae; genus Gossypium; species Gossypium australe. Next base: position 43,763,899 of record CM016617.1, read on the forward strand.
TACATACATGTTCAACATGGGTAAAATTTTAGACTTTGACATCTCTTCAAATTAGTGGTAGAAATAGATAGATCATGTTACAAGGATTTCAAAAACATAAAAAATCATTAAAAAGAGGCTAGAACGGACCTACAATGGAGCTTGGAAGCTTGAAAAGCCCTAGCCATGGTTTCCCATTGTAAAATTCGGCCATGGGAGGAAGATGGACAAAAATTGGCTTTTAATTTGGCTTTTTAATTCATTTAATTACTAAATTACTAAAATGCCCTTAATGAAAAACTTTAGAAACATACCAAACCATGTCCGTTTTTGTCCACCAACTTAATCAATGGTCTAATTACTATTTAAGGACCTCCAATTTAAAATCTCATAGCAATTGGACACCTCTAACATATAGATTACAAGTTTTTCACTTTTTGCAATTTAGTCCTTTTAACTAAATTGAGTGCCCAAACTTCAAAATTTTCGAACGAAATTTTCACAAAATCGTTCCTTAAAACTGTAGACCATAAAAGTATAATAAAAGTAAATTTCTCTACGTCAAATTTGTGGTCCTGAAACCACTATTCTGACTAGACCTAAAATCGGGCTGTTACAACTCTCCCCCCTTTAGGGACTTTTGTCCCCGAAAATCTTACCGAAATATAAATTTGATTTTCACGTAGACTCCTCTATCTCGTGCCACTGCCAAAGAACTCTCACTAAGGTTATGTTTTTATTTCCCAACTTTTTTAATCTCTCGTGTCAAAATTCCGATCGATTCTTCGTTATACAACACATTGACTGAATCTTAATCCCCATCGGAGAATTCATACTCAAAGAGTCCAAATCAATACCATCGCAACATAGATACACAAAACACATTTTGAATCGTTTTCCAAGGCAATACTTTCGGAAGCATGCTGAACGAGAATTTCATCTCATGTTTCAAATTCACATACGTTTTCTAACAATCTGAAGTGGATTCTAAACTTGCCACGAATCACTTTTGCTTTCTGTACGATTTCTGATTGGATAGTCTCTAAAACATATAACTCAACTAATCTATCATGTTACATACCCGATCACCAGAACATCTATTTCAAATAACTGTACATTTTATTACTCCTTGAATAAACAAACGAGCTACTACTGAGCTTCATACAAAATTTTTTGCATAAGCTCTGAATTACTCAGTGCGCAAATTCTGTCTCAGAATAATGATAACAGTCATCAGGTCCGACCTGAAATTCAAAATCAAAAGTCATTTCGCACTGTACTCGTTTAGTTTACCACTCATTATCACAGTCCCGAGGTTCTCAATCTTGTAAAGAAAACATCACCTTAGCTTCTAAATTAGCCAGATTCAAACCGTCATCAAATAAGATTAATCATGTATCCAATACTTACAAAATAATCAAAGGTTTTCCATTCAAGCATTTGCAACTATATCTACTTTCCGAAAGGTTAATCGATAACTGCTCACAATCTTTCAATAGTTCAAGCCATCTATGCTGTTTTAAATTCAGATCCTTCTGTGACATTAGATACTTTAATCTCTTGGGATCAAGAAACATATGACATTTTTCGTCGGACAACTGGTGTCAACAAATTCTCAACACAGACATAAAAAGTGGCCGACTCTAAATCACCCGTTAGATAGTTCCTTTCATGTGACTTTAACCGTCTGAAAGCATAAATTATCACATTATATTCTTTTATTAAAACACATTCCAATCCATTTGATAGTGCATCGCTAAAAAATTCACAAATTCTTTACTCAATTTAAACTGGACTCAGAATCAGCGCTTCGGTTAATAGTACCTTCAACTATTTTCAACTTTGCTAACACTCAACAGATCGTTCAAACTTTCACAAATGTGATAACTTTATCAATCAAAACAACTTTAACTCATAATAATTTCATCCAATTAGAATTGATCTAATAGGTATGTCCGTCAATTTACCCATGAATGCACAAGGCTTTATCTTCTTACCTGACGATGAACTTAAATGCATATAACTCAAATTACCTTTCAACTAACTAGCTCACTTGGATAAAAAAAATCTGAGTTGATCTCAACTATCAAATAATTTCATACCAAAATACTTCCTTCTTCATGCTGTTAAAACAGCTCAAACATACAAATTTTTAAAATTTCCTCACATGCTAGTCAAAGATCTTTACAACTGCATTAGCTCAAGGAAACAAAATATCCTGATTGGACTCATTGACCTTAATCAAAATTACCTGAGAAAAGAAAACCATAGTAAAATTTGAGCTTGAGCTTCCACGTTCCTATGTTCGAACCAGAAATACGACCATAATAGACATAGTTATCACAAGCCAAAGAACCCACTTTAAAGATGAGCCATGATTGATAATTTACGAAATAAGGATGATAAGAAAACCGAGATAAAGAAATCCAGGATACAATAACATATTGGAAGTCCGAGAACATAACTCTTAAGAAAATAATAAAGATTTTGATGATTCCTCAAAGAAAACTAGAAGAAAAACAATGCTTATATGCTCTGGAATCAATTGTATATATACAAAACAACACAACATCTAGTAGAAACAAAAGAATAGCCTCACATAAATTCTCACCAACAACTTTTATTCCAAACATAATAGAATAGAATCCCACAGAGAGAGATAAGAAATGCTGCTCATCAACCAACCAGATCAACAGTACTCTCATCTAACATTATAATTAGCTAGCATTCTCATACGATAAGAATTTCATCAAAAAACAAACAATTACATATATCTCTGGAGATAAATGAATATATAAAATACCCAGAAGAGATCATCATAATCGATTCAATTACAACTGTTACACTCAGACATCTTTACAATTCAAATATCATTTCTCTGAATAATTCTGTCATCACTAATCCCGTATTATTCCATACACTAACGAAAATCAATCCGGAAGAAATTCCAGCAAATACATACTTTAGACATCATACGTGAATGAGTCGATTAGCCGGGATTAACTCTTTCTTTAATTGTGACATCTTGAAATCCAAATGATCTTTAGAATAACCTGACATCTTTTCCAGAACTGTATTTGTAACATCCTGAAATTCGAGATTTTATGTTTTGCATTATACCATGCTATAAGCTAGTTAAGAGTGTTAATTGTGTATGTTTTGGGATCCTAAGAAGGCTTGGGGTTGAATAGGGTCTTAGTAGAATTTTTGTGTTTAAGCACTTAAGGGGGAGAAGGCAAGTGGCATCAAGACTTAAGGAAATAAGTGTGTATTTTGCTAGCACAAGTAGAGCTAGTAGTAGAGTGGTGTGGCGTCACATGAAGGGGCTTAAGGGGTGGAGTTCGTATCCCACCTATTGCAAAAATTTTTGATTAATTTTTGTGCTTCTTTCCAAAGTGTCGGCCCTTGCTATAAATAAGGAAAGGAAGACTTTCTAAGGATGGAAAGAAGACTAAGGATTATGGTAAGGAGTAAAGCAAGGGAAAAATAAGGAATAAAATAAAGGAAAAAGGTAAGGGAGGGAACATGTTGGCTGATTTTGTGGAAGGTGTTTTGGAAAGAGTTTTTGGTCAACCTTGATCTTTTTGGTAAAGAGATGCACGGTTTTGGGAGGCGGACTTGGGAGCTGAATATCCTATAGTCATTTTACAAGTTTTGGTGCATGAGAGGCTTGTTTTCATTTTAGCATTTTTGGTGTTTTCTTTTCCAATTCTTTCCCTTTGCTTGTCGAAACTTTAAAGCCAAAATTGTTCACCTTTCTCCTTTGTTGCCGAAACAATCACCTCATTTTGCTCATTTTCCCTTTGTTAGCCGCTCTTTCTCCATCTCTTCTTTTCTTTCTCACCATTTCCTCAACCAGTCTCTCTTCTTCTTTAATCAATATTTTATGGCTGAATCTTGCTTGATCTTTTCTCTCTAAATAGCTGAAACTTTAATCACATTATTTCTTCTTCTTTCTTGCATTTTGTGTATTTCTTCTTGACCGAATTGGTAAGTGATCTCTTTCTCTTCTTTTCATTTTTCTTCCTAGTCGAATGTGTGTCCATCATTATTCAGTTGTTCTACTTGTTTCTAAACCGAAAACATCACTCTCTCCTATTCCCTCACATCATAATCAACTCCTTTTTGTAGTGTTCTAGTGGTTGGTCGAATACCACATCCTTGTCGATTCATCCGTAGTCATAATCCCAATTGGTGGAAGTTGGATCTATTATTGTCAAGGGACTAATCGCTTGTTCTTCTCTATTCGTTGATCCTTCGGAAGTAGTGGCAAGTGGTAGCGATTTGAAAGGAAAAGCGATTGGAGGACAAAAAGGAAGTGGATTTGCAATTCCTACTCCTAAGTTCAAACGTAGGGCGGTATCGGCGGTTCGGGATATCCTACCGGGTTGTGGACCATCATCCGGTGAGAATAGACAAATCGTGGTCATTCACGATACTAAGGGTGCCGACGATCAAGAAGGTTTAATCCTTACCGTAATCAGGTGTGTAATCTCACACCGAAATCCCGTAGATTCGTGATTCACTATTATGTTGGAAGAATAGATCGTTGTTGTTATACAAGTCTAATATCCGTAATATAGCATGAATAGAATAATTGGCTTAAACATTATTATTTCTAAAATCTGTTAAAATCAGTATAAAATTTGTTAAATTACGAAAATGCCCTTATAAGCAGAATTACAAATATACCTCAATAGGCCGTTTTTATCAAAATGCCTTAATGGGCCGAATTGCTTAAACGCCTTTAAAGTGTCGATTTACCAAAATGCCCCTATGGGCCGATTTACCAAAATGCCCCTACGGGCCGATTTGCTAGAATGCCTTAGTGGGCCAAATTACCAAAGAACCATAATGGGTCGATTCACCTTAATAATTTACTTGATTAATGGTTGATATGTAACACCCCTCACCCAGGTCCGTCGCCAGAACAGGGTACGAGGCATTACCGGACATGATTCATACTACTGTACAAAATTTAAAATGTAAAATCCGTATAAATTTAGAACTTTTTCCATACATAGTCGTCAATACCCATAAGCAAAATAATCATTCGTTATTACAAATAACAAAGCAATTTAACATGCCATAATTCCCAAAATATTGTTTCAAAATACCAAAAGAAGGCTGATAGTGTGGATGGATCTCCGACGATCACTGAATCCCGAGCTAGCTTGATGACACTATAGAACAAGGAAAAGAAAAGAGAGTAAGCATATAGCTTAGTAAGTAAGTATATAAATAATTAATAATGGATTTATTAAGTTTACAAAACAACACAATCAACTCTAAAATCAATTTCATCATTTATTCAAGTTTGGAGCAAGCTGTCTATTCGAGTCACAGTCACTAAATTATTTTAATCTGAAGTTACGAAACTCCAAATTAAGATCCGTAAATTTTCCATGAAACTAGGCTCATTTAGCTTCTCATCATAAAATATTCAGAATTTTTGGTCTTTCCAATTAGTACAGTTTATTCATTAAAATTCCCCTGTTTCGCTGTTTGACTGCTCTGGCCACTTTTCACTACAAACCAATTTTATCATTATACAGAATTCATATAATGATTAAATTTATTTCATTTGAAAATATACTTATTAAGGATTTCAATCATATAACTTATACCCCATAATCATTTTTTTAGAATTTGTAATGATTTTTCCAAGACAGGACAGGGGATCAAGTAACCATTCTGAACCAGTCTCACAAAAGTTTAAATATCTCAAAATATACAATTCGTTTACTTTCTCTGTTTATTTTATATGAAAATAGACCCAATAAGATCTAAATAAATATATCATACAACTTATAATTCAATTTCTTCCATTTATGGTGATTTTTCAAATTCACATCACTGCTGCTATCTAAAACAGTTTTATTGTAAATTTTTGCTTTCTCTAACTTTAGTTGTATTCATTACTTACCTATAACAATCATTCAAATTTCCAATCACATATTGAGCATATTGCTCATACATTACACATACATATATGTGAAAAATATAATGTCGGTAATGACAATATATCGCAAAGAAAAAATGAAATAGAAATAAAAATAAAGAACACACGGATTTTACGTGGAAACCCTTTCGGGAAAAACCACGGGCAAAGGAGAAGAAAAATTCACTATATCGAATTCGAATCAATTACAAGAGGAATAGACCATGTCTATTTATAGGCTTATAAAGCCATATTCAATAGGAGTGTAGTAAGATTGAAACTCCTTATTCTAATCAATATCAAATAGATAGAGTTTAATAAGGTTTAAAAAACCTTATTTAAAATAAAATAAAAGAAGTGTAATTCTATAGGGATTCTTCTTTTATTTTATTTAAATAAGAATTTGGGTCACTTAATTCTAACAATCTCCACCTTGACACGAATTCTCAATAAACAAGTTCTTCATCGCGAACTCTCAACGAACAAGTTCTCCACCTCTTCCATAAAACCCCTTAAGGGTTTAACTTCAACAATGAACACCAACCAAGTCTAAGCAATGCTCAAACTTGGTTATAGGAAGTGACTTAGTCATCATATCTGGAGGATTTCCATGAGTACTAATTTTGCTCACAACAATATCACCACGAGCAATAATGTCACGAATAAAATGATATAGAACATCAATGTGTTTTGTTCTCTCATGAAACATTTGATCTTTTGTAAGGAAGATGGCACTCTGACTGTCACAAAATACTGTGCTGATTTGAAGGTCTTCATTGAGCTCACTAAAGAGTCCCTTCAACAAAATAGCTTCTTTACAAGCCTCAGTAATCGCCATGTGCTCAGCTTTAGTGGTAGACAAAGCGACTGTAGTTTGCAAAGTAGCTTTCCAACTGATTGCACAACCTCCTATTGTAAAGACATAACCAGAAGAGATCTTCTTTTATCAAGGTCTCCAGCAAAATCAGCATCAACATACCCAATGACTCCATCTCTAGTTCTTCCAAACTGTAAGCAAACATCTGTAGTACCTCGTAAGTATCTTAAAATCCACTGAACTACTTTCCAATGTTCTTTACCAGGATTCGCCATGTATCTGCTAACTGCACTGACTGCATATGATAAATCTGGACGTGAACAAACCATATCATACATGAGAGATCCCACTGCACTAGAGTATGGAATATGTGACATTACTCAATCTCATCGTCTGATTGTGGAGACAAAGCCGATGAAAGTCTGAAATGGGCTGCTAAAGTAGTACTAACAGGCTTAGCACTCTGCATATTGAACCTGCAAAGAACTTTCTCAATGTACCCCTTCTGACTTAGGTACAATTTACTTTCTTTTCTATCTCTGAGAATCTCCATACCAAGTATCTTCTTTGCTGGTCCCAAATCTTTCATCTCAAATTCTTCACTTAGTTGGGCTTTGACCTTTCTTATCTCTCCTTTATCTTTTGCTGCTATCAACATGTCATCAACATAAAGAAGTAGATACACAAAAGAACCATCACTGTTTTTCTTAAAGTAAACACAGCTGTCAAAACTACTTTTTTTAAAATCATGAGAAGTCATAAAGGAATCAAACCTCTTGTACCACTGTCTTGGTGACTGTTTCAAACTGTAAAGAGACTTTTTAAGCAAGCAAACATAGTCCTCTTTTTCTGAGACTGTAAAACCCTCTGGTTGTTGCATGTAAATATCTTCCTCAAGTTCTCCATGCAAAAATGCAGTTTTTACATCTAACTGCTCAAGCTCCAAATCCTGCATGGCCACAATACCAAGCAAAACTCGAATCGAACTATGCTTCACACTGGGGAGAACACATCTGTGAAGTTCACTCCTGGAATTTGACTGTAACCCTTTGCAACAAGCCTTGCTTTATATCTGGATTCTTCAACTCCTGGAGTCTCTTCTTTCTTTTTAAACACCCATTTACAGCGAACAACCTTTTTACCTTTAGGAAGTTTCACAAGATCCCATGTTCTATTTTTGTGGAGTGATTCCATCTCCTCTTGCATAGCACACATCCACTTTTCTGAGTCTTCACAGCTAACCGCCTCAGAATAATTAGACGGCTCTTGGTTTGCATCTGTATCTTCAGACACATTTAAAGCATAAGCAACTAGATCAGCCTCGGCATACTTCTTTGGAGGTTTAATTTCTCTTCTAGTTCTGTTTTTGGCAATAGAGTATTGTGGTGAAGAAGCAACTCTATTCTCAATTTTTGTACTGGCTTGAGGAGTTGTCTCTGTATTAATCTGATGCTCCACCTGCTTTTGATTTTCTTTATTGGAAAACTCTTTAAGAGATAAGTTAGGTAGCATAGCAGTTTCATCAAAAATAACATCTCTGCTAATCACAACTTTTCTATTTTTAGGACACCATAACTTATACCCTTTTACGGCAGCTTTATAACCAAGAAAAACACATTTAATAGATCTCGGTTCCAATTTTCCATTATCAACATAAGCATACGCAGAACACCCAAAGATCTTTAAATCAGAATAATTAGCAGTATTACTAGACCATACCTCTTGTGGAGTCTTTTTCTCAATGGCAATGGATGGAGATCGGTTGATCAAAAAACATGTAGTAGAGGCTGCTTCGGCCCAAAACGACTTTGGTAAGTTGGCATTTGACAACATGCATCGAACCTTCTCCATGATTGTTCTGTTTATTCGTTCTGCAACGCCGTTTTGTTGTGGAGTATGACGAACTGTCAAGTGTCTCATGATCCCTTCTGACTTGCACAGTTTATTAAACTCATCAGAACAAAACTCTAAGCCATTGTCTGTGCGGAGGTATTTTATTTGTTTTCCTGTCTATTTTTCAATAATAGCCTTCCAAGACTTAAATGCGAAAAACACATCGCTTTTCTGCTTCAAGAAGAATGCCCAAACTTTTCTAGAAAAATCATCAATAAAAGTTAGCATATAATTAGCTCCACCTCTCGAAGGCACTCTTGATGGCCCCCACAGATCAGAATGAATATACTCCAACGTTCCCTTCGTGTTATGGATTCTTCTGGTGAATCGAACTCTCTTTTGCTTCCCAAAAACGTAGTGCTCACAGAACTTCAGTTTACAAATTCCTTGCCCATCAAGAAGTCCTCTTTTGCTCAATTCTGCCATGCCATTCTCACTCATATGCCCTAGGCGCATATGCCAAAGTTTAGTAATATCATCATCTGACAAAGAAGAGGAAGCGACAGCTGCACACCAATAACAGTAAAACCTTGCAAAACATATAACTTGGCAGTCTTTCTCAGCCCTTTCATCACAATGAGGGAACCTTTGGAAATCTTCAAAATCCCACTTTCAGTTGTGTATTTGTACCCTTTTGAATCAAGAGTACTCAACAAAATAAAATTTCTCTTCAATTCTGGAACATGCCATACGTCACTAAGTGTAACACCCCTTACCCGACACCTTTGCTGGAGTCGAGTATGTGGCATTACTAGACTTGACTACTAATTTGGGGCATAAAATTTTAAAGCTGTCCAACTGCGTCATGCTGACTAAATTGACCATACTCGAGTTACAAGACTCGAAATTTAGATCCGTAAATTTTCCTTGAAACTAGACTCATATAACGTTTTACCATAATTTTTCCAGAATTTTTCATGCGGCCAATTAGTACAGTTTATTCATCAAAGTTAACCCTATTTCACTGTTTGATAATTCTGTCTTATCTTTACAAAAACTCAGTTATCTCATTGTTCAAAATTTCAATAATGTTCTTGTTTATTCCAATCAAAAATAGACTCATTAAGGATTCTAAACATATAAGCTATGCTCCATAATTGTTTTTGTACAATTTTTAACAATTTTTCCAAGACAGAACAGGGACTCACGAATTCATTCAGAACAAGTCTCACTAAAACTTAAATATCTCATAATATATAATCCCTTTGCCTACTTTGTTTCTTCCATATAAAAATAGACACCATAAGTTTTAATTCTATATCTTATTCAATTTCTAATTCAATTTATCCTATTTTTGGTGATTTTTCAAAATCACACCACTGCTGCTAACTAAAAACTATTTCATTGTAAAAATATGATTAACTAGTTTATAACCTCCTTTCTCAATTTTATTTAAACTCTATACCTTAACCATACATATATATATATATATATATATATATATCAAAATAATCCCATATGTAATTTAGGCCATGATCAAATTTGAAACACCCATTTACAAGCGAGCAAGTTATAAAAATTCAAATATAGAAACGATACATAACCAAAGGAAGTAGCCATTTTCGCATGGCTATATTCATGTACAAGATCAAACATCGTATGTTTCAAAAACTTCATCTAGCCTATACATGCCTTCTAAATCATAGCCAAAATTTAAAATACCAAAAGAAGGCGATAGTGTGGATGGCTTTCTTGAAGATCCTTCACGAGCTCGTAACGTAACCAAAATCTATAAAACAAAGGAGAACATTTCACACAAATAAGCTTACTAGCTTAATAAGTCCTAAGCTCATAAAAATAAAACATTAAAATATTTAAGCAATTAAAACATTTACTTATAACATTTCACATAAACATTTAAGTATATTACTTATACGAAGCCGAGTACTAGTAATTCATTATCCCAAGTAAGTTAGGATTCACTTCCTTCAACCTACATCTCCTTGAGTTCAATTAAGCATATCACAAAAATTACATGCTCCAAAATCGTATAAGTACCGCACTCCGATCACCCTGCTATCGCATCGAAATTTCCTTTATTCTTAGCATTTATACTTGGAAACCAAATTTCCCTAGTAAGACATTAAACTCAATTTCAATCATATGATACTTACACACATCCATTTTAACCTAAAACATACATAACATAGTTCTCATAGTAATAGCTTGACTCAAGTAATATTAACATAACGTACCTTACATGCTTACCTGAGCCGTTAGCTAAATACATTAATTAAGGTTTGTCTTGAATAATAATCGATTTTCCTTTATAAAACACATCACCGGCATCAAGCCTGCTAGGCAGTAAAGCCCGATAAGTAACACCGGCACGAGGCCTGCTAGGCTCAAAGCCCGAAAGTAGTCACTGGCACTAGGCCTGCTAGGCTTTAAGCCCGAAACATATCACCGGCACAAAGCCTGCTAGGCATAAAGCCTGATATTTCAACATTTTCCACCATTGTACAATTAAACACATTAATTCCATGCTTTCGGCATTAAAATAAAATTTTCCAACATGTATATTATGCATAGCCGAATATAAGCAATAACCATGATTTATACATTCAAACATTACCCACCAAATTCGAACATCAATTGAAATATAATATCAATTATAATAATTTAGCTCATGCACGTAAACCACTTTCACATAACATATCAATTGTACTAATTCACGTTACACTTCCAAACATATTCAATCCACGACATGCACATTTATATTCGGCTATCACCTACTATATTACTCAAGTATATTAAATAATTTTATTGAACATAATATTAAATAATTTTATTGAACATATTGGTAATAATCTATTTAATGTACTTTAACTTAAGACTTACCTTAGAAGTCGATAGATCGAAATTTCTGGCTATTCGTTTAGTTTAGCTTTTCCTCGCTCCAAATTCTTTTCCTTTTGATCTGGATCTAATTTGGTTCAAATTAAACTTATTTAGATACATTTCAATTCCATTCAATTTACAGATATTTGTTAATGCAAAAACTTTCTATCTTTACCCTCAACATTTACAAAGTTACATTTTAGTCTAATTCTTACTAAACACAAAAATGTAGGAAATTTAAATTAACCCCCCCTTAAAGGCCGAATACTCTCCATCCCCGTACACATCACTATTAATCATTTACAAAACACAATAACATAAATAATCTTATATTGGCCGACTATACAAAAATTTCTTACCTTATTATCTATGGCTGAACATTAACTATATATGTGTACAATATATAACCAAATACAATAGCTCAATCTCATCATCTCTTATAACCGAATTTGCTAACTCAATGTACCCATGTATATTCTTCAATATATGACCAAGCAACAAGCTAAATGGCCACCATTTACATTCATTCATTTCAGCCGAATAATAAGAGCATCTTTATGCTCAATTCCAAAATAATTTTTTTTTATAATTCTCATGTAATTGAAACCACAAGTCTTCAATTCATCTAAGTCTCTTAAGCAATTCATGTTGTTTTTGAACCAATAATAAACATTTTTTTTTCAAATCAAAATACACACAAGAGTACTCATCCTTGGCCGACTATTAACATGCTAAATCTCAAAATTTTAACATGATTTTATTAGCATTCAAAGTAACCCAATCCAATATGTAAAAATTTACCAAAATCAAGCTAAAATACTCACCTTACTACTACATGCAAAGCCGAAACAATGGAGGTTCTAAGTTTTCTTTTCTTCCTTCATGTAAAATCGGTGAAGAAGATGGAGAATAGGAGAGAAAATAGAATTTAAAAATGCTCCTTTTTGTTTAAAAATTATCACATATTAAATCATGCTCATTATACAAATAAGACTTTAATTATAATATACTAAAATATAATAGTCATAGCATGCTTACCGTCCACTATTTTAAAAGTGGGGAATTTGACATGCAAATCCTAAAGTTTCATAAACAATTCACTTTACCCTTTTTAATATCATGCTCACTACTTTTGTCATCTTAGCAATTTCATCCTTTTTGTTAAATTAAACACATAAACGATTTAATTTTTCTACGATACTTTCACACACATCCATTCACATATAATAAACATAAAATAAACTATAAAAATATTTATCGGGTTCGGATTCGTGGTCCCGAAACCACTGTTCCGATTAGGGTCAAAATTGGTCTGTTACAACTCTCCCCCCTTTAAAAATTTTCGTCCTCGAAAATCTTACCGTTAAACAAGTTCGAATATTGTTGCCTCATTGAATCTTCAAGCTCCCATGTAGCCTCTTCAACTCCATGTCTATTCCATAATACTTTCACTAATGGAATCCTCTTATTTCTCAACTCTTTCATTTCCCAAGCTAAGATACGGATCGGTTCTTCATCATATGTCAAATCGGATCGAATTTCAATCTCTGACGGTGTGATCACATGGGACGGATCCGATCTGTATTTGCGAAGCATCGAAACGTGAAATACATTGTGTATCTTTTCTAGCTCAAGGGGCAATTTTAATCTATAAGCAACAGGCCCTATACGCTCGATGATTTCATACGGTCCGATAAATCTCGGACTCAACTTGCCTTTCTGACGAAATCGGAGTACTTTTTTCCACGGAGAAACTTTTAGGAATACTTGGTCTCCGACCTGAAACTCAATGTCCTTGCGTTTCAAATCGACATAGGACTTTTGACGATCCGAAGCAACTTTCAAATTACTTCTAATAACAACTACCTTCTGTTCTGTTTCTTTAATCCAATCAACCCCGTGTATCTTATTTTCGCTGAGCTCAGTCCAATACAACGGTGTGCGACATTTTCGCCTGTATAAGGCTTCATAAGGCGCCATTTTTATACTAGATTGGAAGCTATTATTATAAGCAAATTCAACCAAAGGTAGGTATCGTTCCCACGTACCTTCAAATTAGAGAACGCAACACCTCAACATGTCCTCTAGTATCAAAATAGTTCGCTCAGACTGACCGTCTGTTTGCGGATGGAAGGCTGTACTAAAATGAAGTCTAGTACCTAGAGCATCTTGCAATTTCTTCCAAAACCGCGATGTGAATCTCGGGTCCCTATCTGAAACAATGGAACTCGGTACACCGTGCAACCTTACAATCTGCGACACATACAATTCGGCAAGCTTATCAAGTGAGTAGTCGGTACGTACCGGTATAAAATGAGCTGATTTAGTCAATCTATCAACAATAACCCATACGGCATCTTTCTTACTCGGTGTCATAGGAAGACCGGATACAAAATCCATTGTAATTCTATCCCATTTCCATTCAGGTATCATGATTGGTTGAAGTAGTCCGGATGGTACTTGATGCTCAGCTTTTACTTGCTGACAGATTAAGCACTTGGAAACAAATTCAGATATATCCCGTTTCATACCGGGCCACCAATAAAACTGTTTCAGATCATTATACATTTTCGTGCTACCCGGGTGTATCAATAGTCGACAATTATGGGCCTCACTCAGAATCATCTGTACCAAATCTGAGTCCTTTGGAACACACATTCGGCTTTTATAGTTCAAACAATCATTTGCATCGATCTGAAAATCTGATTCCGCACTTTTCTCACATTGAATTCGACTAGAAATCAAATCCTTGTCGACTTTCTGGGCATCACAAATTTTTTGAATAAACATAGGTCTTGCTTGTAGCTCGGCTAAGATCGAACCATCGTCAGCCATAACCATCTGTGCATTCATTGCACGAAGAGCAAATAATGATTTTCGACTTAACGTATCCGCAACAACGTTAGCTTTCCCCGGGTGGTAGTCAATCACTAATTCATAGTCTTTCAGCAATTCTAACCATCTGCGTTGTCTCAAGTTTAGATCTTTCTGAGTCATCAAATATTTTAGACTTTTATGATCTGAATATATATGACATTTTTCGCCGAATAAGTAGTGACGCCAAATTTTCAATGCGAAAACAATGGCTGCTAATTCCAGATCGTGAGTTGGATAATTTCTCTCATGCGGCTTCAATTGTCTCGAAGCGTAGGCTATAACCTTGCCTTCCTGCATTAAAACACAACCCAACCCATTCAAGGAAGCATCACTAAAAACAATAAATTCTTTACCCGATTCAGGCTGAGCTAACACTGGAGCTTCGGTCAAAAAGGCTTTCAACTGCTCGAAACTTTTCTGACACTTTTCTGACCACTCAAACTTGACATCTTTCTGTAGTAGTTTCGTCAAAGGTGTAGCTATTACAGAAAAACCTTTTACAAATCGTTGGTAATATCCCGCAAGGCCTAGGAAACTTCGGATCTCAGAAACATTCTTTGGTGGTTTCCAATCGAGTATAGCTGCTATTTTGTTTGGATCCACCCGAATACCTGATGCTGAAACAACATGACCCAAGAAGCTGACCTCATTCATCCAGAACTCACACTTACTAAACTTTGCATACAATTGTTGATCTCTCAAAGTTTGTAGCACTAATCTCAAATGCTCAGCATGTTCGGTTTCATTTTTGGAGTAGATCAGTATATCATCAATAAACACTACTACAAACCGATCCAAAAACTGTTGGAAGACTCGATTCATTAGATCCATAAAAACAGCAGGTGCATTAGTGAGTCCAAAAGGCATAACCAAAAACTCAAAATGTCCGTACCTAGTTCGGAATGCAGTCTTTGGCACATCTGTATCTCTGACTCGCAACTGATAATAGCCTGATCTCAAATCTATCTTCGAAAATACTGAAGCCCCCTTCAACTGATCAAACAAGTCATCAATCCGAGGTAACGGGTACTTATTCTTTATAGTTACTTTATTTAGTTGCCGATAGTCGATACACATTCGCATAGTCTCATCTTTCTTTTTCACAAATAAAACCGGTGCACCCCAAGGAGAGAAACTCGGTCGTGCAAAGCCCCTATCTGTCAACTCTTGCAACTGTGCTTTCAATTCTTTTAATTCAGTAGGTGCCATTCGGTACGAAGCTATCGAAATCGGAGTCGTACCCGGTATTAATTCAATGCCGAATTCAATCTCTCGTACTGGTGGTAAACTCGGTAGTTCTTCAGGAAACACATCTGGGTATTCACTTACAACCGATACAGATTCAATTTGTTTCTCGGACAATTTATTATCCAGTACATAAGCCAAATAAGCTTCACACCCTTTTCTCACATACTTCCGGGCTAACATCGAAGATATCACTGTAGGCAACCCATTTACATCACTAGATTTAATTCTGACAGTCTCACCGTTTCGACATCAATAAGCTTTCTTTTACAATCCACTACTGCCTCATGCGAAGTTAACCAGTCCATACCCAAGATTATATCAAACTCATCAAAGGGCAACAACATTAAATCAGTTGGGAAGCAATGATCCCGAATCATCAACGGGCAACCCTTACACACTTTATTAACAAGCACACATCTACCCAAAGGGTTGGTCACACGAATCATAAATTCGGTAGACTCAACTAACAGAGTCTTTCCGAATTTTAAAGTTTCACACACATATGAATGAGTCGAACCAGGATCAATTAATGCAATTACAGTAGTGTCATAAAGGGTGAAAGTACCGGTAATGACATCGGGGGAGGAAGCATCCTCTCTGGCTCGGGCAGCATAAGCTCTAGCTGGAGCTCTAGTCTCAGATCGAACTGTAGTATTCTTTGTTCCTTTCTGACTACCACCTACATTGCCTGAATGTCTGGGTGGCCTGCCTCGCATTGACGTATTGCTCGACTTAAAGTTCTGAGCTGTATTCTGCTCAGTTAACATCGGACATTCTCTAATAAAATGATCTGACGATCCACATTTAAAGCAAGACCGATCATGAAATCTACAACTCCCTGAGTGCCATTTCCCACAGTGCTTGCATTCAACTCTATTCTGTGGAATGTTACCAACACTGGCTATCGAGGTAGCTCGGGAGCCTACAGGAGGTCGATCCCGTCTAGGTGGATCCGTAGTAGCTTTATGTCGGCTGTAGTCATCTCTGAACTTCTTGGATGTGGAATGGAAGACCTTACCCGAAGGTCTTTTATGAATGTCTCTAGCTTCTGTCTCAGCCTTTCTTTTCTCTTTCCCGAGCTCTTCAGCTTTACAGGCTCTCTCAACTAGAGTCACAAACTCTTGAATTTCGAGAATGCCAACAAACATCTTTATATCTTCATTCAGGCCATCTTCAAATCTTTTACATATAATAGCTTCAGTAGAAACACACTCTCTAGCATATCTGCTGAGCCTGACAAATTTTCTTTCATATTCCGTCACGGTCATTCGCCCCTATTTCAGCTCAAGGAACACCTTTCGTTTTTGATCAACGAATCTTTGACTGATATATTTCTTGCGGAATTCATTCTGGAAGAAATCCCATGTCACTTTTTCTTTCGGAACTACTGATACTAGTGTATTCCACCAGTGATATGCAGTGTCCCGCAGTAAAGATATAGCACACTTTAGGCATTCATCTGGAGTACATGATAACTCATCAAGTACCCGAATAGTGTTATCAAGCCACATTTCAGCTCGCTCTGCGTCATCATCATCATTGGCTTTAAATTCATCGGCCCCAAATTTTCGGATTTTATCAACTGGGGGCCTACTAGATCTCACCGGATCTATCATCGGGGGTGCTGTAGGAATCGGAGTTGGATTATTCGGGGGTGGAGGTTGGTGTACAGCTGGGTTAGTCTGAATAAACTGGGTAAACCACTCGTTCATCATTTGATAGAAGGCTTGCTTAGTCTCTCCCTCATGACTACCCGAAATAGGTCGAGAGTCTACCGGCAATGATTCATGTGCACGGTCAGGCGCTACACTCTCTACATCATCCGCTACGGCTCTTTCAGGATCAGTATCCATTTACTATATAAAACAAAGTTCAGGCTGTCAGAAGTCAAAACACTATCAACATATGATAAAGGCATGTATAGCTAGACTCACACGCGCTACGGTAGTCCTAGAATCGACTAAACCGTAAGCTCTGATACCAATCAAATGTAACACCCCTTACCCGACACCTTTGCCGGAGTCGAGTATGTGGCATTACTAGACTTGACTACTAATTTGGGGCATAAAATTTTAAAGCTGTCCAACTGCATCATGCTGACTAAATTGACCATAACTAGAGTTACAAAACTCAAAATTTAGATCCGTAAATTTTCCTTGAAACTAGACTCATATAACTTTTTACCATAATTTTTCCAGAATTTTTCATGTGGCCAATTAGTACAGTTTATTCATCAAAGTTAACCCTATTTCACTGTTTGATAATTCTGTCTTATCTTTACAAAAACTCAGTTATCTCATTGTTCAAAATTTCAATAATTTTCTTGTTTATTCCAATCAAAAATAGACTCATTAAGGATTCTAAACATATAATCTATGCTCCATAATTATTTTCGTACAATTTTTAACAATTTTTCCAAGACAGAACAGGGACTCACGAATTCATTCAGAACAAGTCTCACTAAAACTTAAATATCTCATAATATATAATCCCTTTGCCTACTTTGTTTCTTCCATATAAAAATAGACACCATAAGTTTTAATTCTATATCTTATTCAATTTCTAATTCAATTTATCCTATTGTTGGTGATTTTTCAAAATCACACCACTGCTGCTAACTAAAAACTATTTCATTGTAAAAATATGATTAACTAGTTTATAACCTCCTTTCTCAATTTTATTTAAACTCTATACCTTAACCATACATATATATATATATCAAAACAATCCCATATGTAATTTAGGCCATGATCAAATTTGAAACACCCATTTACAAGCGAGCAAGTTATAAAAATTCAAACATAGAAACGATACATAACCAAAGGAAATAGCCATTTTCGCATGGCTATATTCATGTACAAGATCAAACATCGTATGTTTCAAAAACTTCATCTAGCCTATACATGCCTTCTAAATCATAGCCAAAAGTTAAAATACCAAAAGAAGGCGATAGTGTGGATGGCTTTCTTGAAGATCCTTCACGAGCTCGTAACGTAACCAAAATCTATAAAACAAAGGAGAACATTTCACACAAATAAGCTTACTAGCTTAATAAGTCCTAAGCTCATAAAAATAAAACATTAAAATATTTAAGCAATTAAAACATTTACTTATAACATTTCACATAAACATTTAAGTATATTACTTATACAAAGCCGAGTACTAGTAATTCATTATCCCAAGTAAGTTAGGATTCACTTCCTTCAACCTACATCTCCTTGAGTTCAATTAAGCATATCACAAAAATTACATGCTCCAAAATCGTATAAGTACCGCACTCCTATCACCCATGCTATCGCATCGAAATTTCCTTTATTCTTTGCATTTATACTTGGAAACCGAATTTCCCTAATAAGACATTAAACTCAATTTCAATCATATGATACTTACACACATCCATTTTAACCTAAAACATACATAACATAGTTCTCATAGTCGACTATACAAAAATTTCTTACCTTATTTTCTATGGCCGAACATTAACTATATATGTGTACAATATATAACCAAATACAATAGCTCAATCTCATCATCTCTTATAACCGAATTTGCTAACTCAATGTACCCATGTATATTCTTCAATATATGACCAAGCAACAAGCTAAATGGCCACCATTTACATTCATTCATTTCAGCCGAATAATAAGAGCATCTTTATGCTCAATTCCAAAATAATTTTTTTTTATAATTCTCATGTAATTGAAACCACAAGTCTTCAATTCATCTAAGTCTCTTAAGCAATTCATGTTGTTTTTGAATCAATAATAAACATTTTTTTTTCAAATCAAAATACACACAAGAGTACTCATCCTTGGCCGACTATTAACATGCTAAATCTCAAAATTTTAACATGATTTTATTAGCATTCAAAGTAACCCAATCCAATATGTAAAAATTTACCAAAATCAAGCTAAAATACTCACCTTACTACTACATGCAAAGCCGAAACAATGGAGGTTCTAAGTTTTCTTTTCTTCCTTCATGTAAAATCGGTGAAGAAGATGGAGAATAGGAGAGAAAATAGAATTTAAAAATGCTCCTTTTTGTTTAAAAATTATCACATATTAAAGCATGCTCATTATACAAATAAGACTTTAATTATAATATACTAAAATATAATAGTCATAGCATGCTTACCGTCCACTATTTTAAAAGTGGGGAATTTGACATGCAAATCCTAAAGTTTCATAAACAATTCACTTTCCCTTTTTAATATCATGCTCACTACTTTTGTCATCTTAGCAATTTCATCCTTTTTGTTAAATTAAACACTTAAACGATTTAATTTTTCTACGATACTTTCACACACATCCATTCACATATAATAAACATAAAATAAACTATAAAAATATTTATCGGGTTCGGATTCGTGGTCCCGAAACCACCGTTCCGATTAGGGTCAAAATTGGTCTGTTACACTAAGTGTTTTGACAACTCCATCAAACATCTTAACTTTAATTGTTCCAACACCTGCGATTTTACACGAATCATTATTTCCCATCAAAACAACACCTTCAGACACCGTTTCGTAATTTGTAAACCAATCCCGATTGGGACTCATGTGGAAGGTGCAGCCCGAATCAAGTATCCACTCCTCGCTCTCTTTAAAATTGATGACAGAAGCGACTAGAAGTTCACCATCACTGTAGTCTTCTACAATATCAGCTTCACCGGAATTTTCTGGTTGTTTTCCCTTTTGATTCACAGCCTCCCTTTTAATCTTGTTCTGTAGCTTATAACACTCAGATTTAATGTGCCCTTTCTTCTTGCAGAAGTTACAAGTTTTACCTCTGTTTGAAGACTTTGATCTACCCTTAGATTTACCGCGAGGATTTCGATCCTGTGTCCTTCCACGATCATCATCAGTATTCCGATCTTGTCTCCCACGAACAATGAGACCCTCTCCCTAGGAGTCGAGTTTAACCACAAGATGCTTCATCTTATCATACGAGGTCAAAGAATCATAAACCTCATCAACTGTGAGAGACTCACGGCTATATAAAATCATGTCTCTAAAGGTTGAATAAGATGGAGGCAACGAATAAAGTAGAATCAACCCTAGATCTTCCTTATCATACTGAACCTCCATGGCCTCCAAGTCTGAGAGAATTTCTTTAAACACTGTTAAGTGTTCGTGCACAGACGCACCTTCCTCTAAACGATGAGCATAAAGATGTTGCTTCATATGCAACTTGCTAGTTAGAGTTTTCGACATACATATTTGTTCTAGCCTCTTCCATAATGCTGCGGCAGTCTTCTCCTTCATCACATCCTGCAAAATTTCGTTAGACAAATGCAGATGTAACTATGATAATGCCTTTCGATCCTTGCGCTTCTTATCTTCCTCCGTCAATGTCGAAGGCATCTTATCTACCCCTAACAGGGCTTCCTTTAAATCCATCTGTGCAAGAACTGCCTGCATCTTTATCTGCCAAAATGCAAATCTGGTGTTGCGATCCAACAGCGAAATTTCATACTTTAAAGACGCCATTACCGTGATCGAGATAAAAAAAAACCCGGAAGCTCGGATACCACTTTGTGAAAAATATAATGTCGGTAATGACAATATATCGCAAAGAAAAAAAGAAATAGAAATAAAAATAAAGAACACATAGATTTTACGTGGAAACCCTTTCGGGAAAATCCACGGGCAGAGGAGAAGAAAAATTCACTATGTCGAATTCAAATCAATTACAAGAGGAATAGACCATGTCTATTTATAGGCTTATAAAGCCATATTCAATAGGAGTGTAGTAAGATTGAAACTCCTTATTCTAATCAATATCAAATAGATAGAGTTTAATAAGGTTTAAAAAACCTTATTTAAAATAAAATAAAAGAAGTGTAATTCTATAGGGATTCTTCTTTTATTTTATTTAAATAAGAATTTGGGTCACTTAATTCTAAAAATATACATATACTTATCACTACAACATCTCACATAATTTCATTTAGTCAGTTTTCCCGTTGAACGCTTCGGAATAATAACGAATATGCGGTGGTTTTGCACACAGCCCACCTTTGAAATCGAAGCTTTCTTGTACACATAGTGTCCTTCACCCAGTACCACGCATGTGACCTAGCTCGATTGTACTCATAATTATGGCTCTCTTGTACATATGGTGGGCTTCACTTAGCACCACTCATATGACCTAGCCTTCTCGTAGCTCTCTTGTACACATAGTGGCTCACACCATATACCACACATGTGACCTAGCTACATATAGCTTTCTTGTACACATGGCGTACTCTCAGTACTACACATGTGACCTAGCTACGTATACAAAATCTCTTGTAGCTCTCTTGTGCACATAGTGGCCTACACTTAGTACCACTCATGTGACCTAGCTACATGCCAATTACATCTTTCGATTCCGAAGGTTCAAACGGGAAATAACACACTTTTTAACACTTTATTTCATTCTTTCAATAGTCAATTATGATTCAAAAATCAAATACAATACATTAAACATGCTGAAATATAAAACATCAATAAAAATAATGAATTATTTACATACTACTTACCTCGGTGCAAAATGTGGCGAAATTTACAATTTAGTCCTTAACTTTTCCTTTCCCTCGTTCAAGATCAATTCCATGTTCTTCTCGATCTATAATAACACATTTAGCTTATTTAATATTTACACTATTTAATTCAATCCAAAAATCACATTATGGCAAAATTACGTTTTTGCCCCCTAACTTTCACAAAATTACAATTTTTCCCCTAGGCTCGAAAATTAAACTTCATCCTATTTTCTTACATTTTAGGACATGCTGAACATTTTTCCCTTCTATGGAAACATCAAATTCTCACTCTAACATGTACTTATGATCATTAGGTATTTTTACCGATTATGTCATTTTACTCGTTTTTACGTAAAATCGCTTAGCAAAAGTTGTTTAACATAATTTCAGCCTTTATATCCTATCATAAAACATCAAAATAAACACATTTCACCTATGGGTATTTTCCCAAATATGAACCCTAGGTTAAAATATTGCTAGAATAAGCTAAACCGAGTTACCGGGATTCCAAAAACGTAAAGAACATGAAAAACGGGGCTTGGATTGACTTACTATAGAGCTTGGAAGCTTGGAAACCCTAGCTATGGAGTCCCTCCCTTGAAGATTCGGCCTAAGGAAGAAGATGACAACCTTTTTCCATCTTTTTCCCATTTAATTTCTTTTATTTGACATTTGACTAAAAATACCCTTCAT
This sequence comes from Gossypium australe, assembly GCA_005393395.2. NCBI lineage: Eukaryota > Viridiplantae > Streptophyta > Magnoliopsida > Malvales > Malvaceae > Gossypium > Gossypium australe. The sequence continues at coordinate 43,786,716 of CM016617.1, forward strand.
TAAAATTTTAGTTATTTCTACCCATGCATGTCCATTTTTGTCGATGAAAATATAAAGGTCTAATTACTATTTAAGGACTCTTACTTTAGATATTCACTTCAATTTAATCCTTTAGCATCTAGAACTCTCATTTATCAACTTTTACAATTAAGCCCTAATAAGCAAATTAGACATATCGATACTCTAACACATGCATGCAATCAATTGGTAAATCATAAAAAAATAATCACAATAAACTTTTCTATCTTGGATTTGTGGTTTTGCAACCACTATTCCGTTTAGGCCCTATTTTGGGATGTTACATTTCTCCCCCTTTAGGGATTTTCGTCCCTGAAAATCTTACATGTGAAGAGGTTTGGGTACTGTTTTCGCATAGCCTCTTCAGGCTCCCATGTAGCCTTGTCTACCCCATGTCTATTCCATAATACTTTCACAAGTGCAATATTTTTGTTCCTTAGTTGTTTGACCTCTCGGGCTAAAATCTTAATTGGTTCCTCTTTGTAAGTCATATCTGGCTGAATCTCAACCTCCGTCTGAGAAATCACATGTGACGGATCAAAATGGTAGTGACGTAACATGGATACATGGAACACATTATGAATCTTCTCTAACTCAGTTGGCAAGGCTAACCGATATGCTAATGGCCCAACTCTCTCAATAACCTCAAACAGTCCAATAAATCGTGGACTTAGTTTGCCTTTCTTGCCAAATCTGAGAACCTTCTTCCACGGGGATACTTTTAAAAACACTTAGTCACCAACTTGATACTCAATCTCTTTTCTCTTCAAATCTGCATACGACTTTTGTCTATCTGAAGCTGCTTTCAAGCAATCTCTGATGACTTTTACTTTCTCTTCCGTTTCTTTAACTAAATCAACCCCATGAATGTGATTTTCCTTAAGCTCTGTCCAATATAAAGGTGTAAGACATTTGCGTCCATACAAAGCCTCATAAGGTGCTATTTTCAAACTCGACTAATAACTATTATTGTAGGCAAACTCCACTAATGGTAAATACTTTTCCCAACTGCCTTGAAATTCTAATACACAGCATCTAAGCATATCTTCAAGCACCTGAATTACTCTCTCTGACTGACCATCGGTTTGAGGATGAAAAGCTGTACTGAAATTCAACTTTGTGCCCAAAGCTTCCTGTATCTTTTTCCAAAACCGTGAAGTAAATCTCAGATCTCTATCTGAAATGATCGATAATGGTACCCCATGTAGTCTGACTATCTCTAAGATATATAATTCGGCCAACTTATCAAGAGAATAATCCATACGAACTGGGATAAAATGAGCCGACTTCGTTAGCTTATCAATTACAACCCATACTGCATCTTTCTTTCTTGGCGTTAACGGCAATCCTATTACAAAATCCATAATAACTCGGTCCCATTTCCACTCAGGGATTAGCACATGCTGCAATAAACCTGAAGGCACCTGATGTTCAGCCTTTACTTGCTGACAAATCAAGCATCTAGAAACAAACTCTGAAAATCTCTTTTCATTCCTACCCACCAATACATTTTCTTCAAATCATTATACATCTTTGTACTACCTGGGTGTATAGACAAAGAACTATTATGTGCTTCCTGTAAGTTCTTCTAAATAAGCTCATCATTCTTCTATACACATACTCTGTCTCTGAACAACAAACAACCATCAGAACCAATCTGAAAATCAGACTCTGCAACTGACTTGCACTGAGCTCTTTTAGCTTTACAGATTTCTTCAAGAAATGTCAGTTTAGCTCTCAACTCAGCTATGATGAAACGTCATCTGATAAAGCTAAGCTAGTATTTAAAGCTCTCAATGCAAATAAAAATTTTCTACTCAAAGCATCAACAACAACATTAGCTTTACCCGAGTGATAATCGATCACTAGCTCATCATCTTTAATCAACTCTAACCATCTTCTTTGCCTCAGGTTCAATTCTTTTTGAGTCATCAAGTATTTCAAGCTTTTATGATCAGTGAATATTCGGCACTTCTCACCACACAAGTGATGTCTCTAAATTTTCAGAGCAAATACAATGGCAGCTAGCTCTAAATCATGCGTCGGATAATTTTTCTCATGCGGTTTTAGCTGTCTAGAAGAAGAAGCAATTACTTTACCTTCCTGCATAAGTACACAACCCAATCCATTCAAGGATGCATCACTGTAGACCACAAACTCTTTACCTGGTTCTGGTTGTACTAAGACAGGAGCTTCAGTCAACAATGCCTTTAACTTGTCAAAACTCTGCTGACATTTCTCAGTCTATTCAAATTTGACATCTTTTTGTAGCAATCTCGTCAATGGGTAGCTATTATGGAAAATCCCTCTACAAATCGTCTATAATAACCAGCTAATCCCAGAAAACTTCTAACCTCAGATACATTCCTCGAAGACTTCCACTCAACAATGGCTGAGATCTTGCTCAAGTCAACTCTAATGCCTTCACCGAGACTATGTGTCCAAGGAATCCAACTTCTCGAAGCCAGAACTCACTTTTACTAAATTTGGCGTACAACTAGTTATCTCTCAAAGTCCGTAAGACAGTTCTCAAATGCTCTGCATGCTCAGTCTCATCATGAGAATAAATTAAGATATCATCAATAAACACGACTACAAACTTATCTTAGTAAGGTCTGAATATTCGGTTCATTAAGTCCATGAAAATGGCAGGAGCATTAGTCAAGCCAAATGGCATCACAAGGAACTCATAATGACCGTACCTAGTCCAGAAAGCAATCTTCGGAACATCTAACTCTTTAACTCGCAACTGGTAGTATCCGGATCTCAAATCTATCTTAGAGAACACAGTGGCTCCCTTCAATTGATCAAATAATTCATCAATTCTAGGCAGTGGATACCTGTTCTTTATTGTTACCTTGTTAAGTTGCCGATAGTCTATGCACAATCTCATCGAACCGTCTTTCTTTTTCACAAATAGGACTGGTGCACCCCAGGTTGAATAACTAGGTCTTGCAAAGCCTTTATCAGTTAATTCCTGCAGCTGAGCTTTCAATTCTTTCAATTCCAACGGGGCCGTTCTATATGGAGCAATAGAGATGGGTGTGGTACCTGGAATCAACTCAATACCAAACTCCACTTCTCTAATAGGAGGCAAACCTGGTAATTCTTCCTGAAACACATCTGGATACTCGCATACTACTGGCACTGACTCAATTTTCAGCTCTGAATCTTTAGTGTTTAACACAAAAGCAAGATAAGCTTCATACCCTTTTCTCAAACATTTCTGAGCAGACATAATAGAAATCATAGCAAATGAATTATCTGACTCATCTGAGTTAACCCAAAGAATTTCACCAGTTTCACATTTCAGCTCGATGAATTTCTTCCCACAATTCACTATCACATCATGTTCAATCAGCCAATCCATACCAAGAATCACATCAAACTTGTCAAATGGAAATAGCATTAGGTCAACCGGGAAACAATGACCTCTAATCATTAAAGGGCAACTTCTACATACTTTATCTACTAACACATGCTTGCCTAATGGATTCGATACTTTAATCACAAATTCTATAGATTCTATAGGCATACTTATACTAGGCATCAATTTCAAGCAAACATAGGAATGGGTCGAACCCGGATCAATTAAAGCAACAACATTAATATCATGTAGAGAAAATGTATCCGTAATTACATCGGGAGAGGATGCCTCTTCACGAGCTCGGATGGCATATGTCCTGGAAGGTGTTCTAGCTTCTGATCTCGTGGATGGGTCTTTCGTCACACTTTTACTGCTAGCTCCACTTCCAATATTTCTCGAAGGTCTACTTCTATTAGTAGTGTTAGTCTGCCTAGCACTATGAAATTTCTCTTCCTTAGCTCCCTCCTAACAATCTTTAATAAAATGCTCGTGAGAACCACACATGAAGCAAGCTCGACAGTTCCCCAACACTCACCAAAATGTTGCCTTCCACAATGCTGACACTCGGGTTTACTAGACTTCACATTGCCAACACTTGCCACTGAAGTAGCTTGAGTTTTTGAGCCCAAATACGATTTCCCACGTCTCGATGTGAATACTCAGCTGAAGCTGTCCTTCGAGAATTCATCTCTCTGGGCCTTTTTGATTGGGTTTGGAACGACTTGCTCATCAGTCTCTTTCTTGTATATTGGGCCTCGATAGCAGCTTTCCTTCTTTCTTTGTTTAATTCCTCAGCTTTAAGGGCTCGATCGACCAATACCACAAATTCTTTCAGCTCTAGAATTCCCACAAACATTTTAATGTCCTCATTAAGCCCATCTTTGAATCTCTTGCACATAATAGCCTGGATGGACACGCACTCCTAGGCATACTTACTAAGTCTAACAAATTCACCCTCGTACTCTGCCACAGACATCTTGCCCTGCTTCAATTCAAGGAACTCCTTCCATTTCTGATCAATAAATCATTGACTTATATATTTCTTTCTAAATTCTTCCTGGAAGAAATCCCAAGTAATCTTTTCTTTTGGCACAACTGCTACTAAAGTATTCCACCAATGATAGGCGGAATCTCTCAGAAGTGATACAACACATTTTAAACACTCTTCCGGCCTACACGAGAGCTCATCAAACACACGGATAGAGTTTTTGAGCCAGAACTCCGCTTTCTGAAGATCATCATCAATGTTTGCTCTAAACTCTTCCGCTCCTTGCTTCCTAATTTTGTCGACCGTCGGCTTGTTTATTCTTACCAAATCCATGCCTTGGGGAGCTACGGGAACCGTCTGAGGTATGGGAGGGGGCGGAGGAGGTTGAGCATTCGGATTCGCTTGAATAAACTCAGTATACCAGTTACTCATCATTTGGAGGAAGGCTTCCCGAGCCCCCTCTCTCTGTCCACGTGTTTTAGATCTATTTTCTACTGGCGCGGTCCCTTGCGCGGGAGCCAGCGCGTTACTTTCAGCATTGTCAGCAGTGGCTCGGTCGGGATCCATTTACTATATAAAACAAACATTTTAAATTGTCAGGAGTCATCACACTATCATAATATATTTATGGCTTGTATAGCTAGACTTTTACACACTCTATGTTAGTCCGAGAACCGACTAAACCATAGCTCTGATACCACTAAATGTAACACCCCTCACCCAGGTCCGTCGCCTGAACAGGGTACGAGGCATTACCGGACATGATTCATACTACTGTACAAAATTTAAAATGTAAAATCCGTATAAATTTAGAACTTTTTCCATACATAGTCGTCAATACCCATAAGCAAAATAATCATTCATTATTACAAATAAAAAAACAATTAAGCCTTCTATACATGCCATAATTCCCAAAATATTATTTCAAAATGCCAAAAGAAGGCTGATAGTGTGGATGGATATCCGACGATCACTGAATCCCGAGCTAGCTTGATCACACTATAGAACAAGGAAAAGAAAAGAGAGTAATATAGCTTAGTAAGTAAGTATATAAATAATTAATAATAAGTATATAAATAATTAATAATGGATTTATTAAGTTTACAAAACAACACAATCAAATCTAAAATCAATTTCATCATTTATTCAAGTTTGGAGCAAGCTGTCTATTTGAGTCACAGTCACTAAATTATTTTCATCTAAAGCTACGAAACTCCAAATTAAGATCCGTAAATTTTCCCTGAAACTAGGCTCATTTAGCTTCTCATCATAAAATATTCAGAATTTTTGGTCTTTCCAATTAGTACAGTTTATTCATTAAAATTCCCTTGTTTCGCTGTTTGACTGCTCTGGCCACTTTTCACTACAAACCAATTTTATCATTATACAGAATTCATATGATGATTAAATTTATTTCATTTGAAAATAGACTTATTAAGGATTTCAATCATATAACTTATACCTCATAATTATTTTTTTAGAATTTGTAATGAGTTTTCCAAGACAGGACAGGGGATCAAGTAACCATTCTGAACCAGTCTCACAAAGTTTAAATATCTCAAAATATAAAATTCGTTTACTTTCTCTATTTCTTTTATATGAAAATAGACCCAATAAGATTTAAATAAATATATCATACAACTTATAATTCAATTTCTACCATTTTTGATGATTTTTCAAATTCACGTCACTGCTGCTGTCCAAAACAGTTTTATTGTAATTTTTTAATTTCTCTCACTTTAGTTGTATTCATTACTTACCTATAACAATCATTCAAATTTCCAATCACATATTGAGCATATTGCTCATACATTACACATACGTATACATATACTTATCACTACAACATCTCACATAATTTCATTTAGTCAGTTTTCCCGTTGAACGCTTCGGAATAATAACGAATATGCGGTGGTTTCGCACACAGCCCACCTTTGAAATCGAAGCTCTCTTGTACACATAGTGGCCTTCACCCAGTACCACTCATGTGACCTAGCTCGATTGTACTCATAATTCTGGCTCTCTTGTACATATGCTGGCCTTCACTTAGCACCACTCATATGACCTAGCCTTTCATAGCTCTCTTGTACACATAGTGGCTCACACCATATACCACACATGTGACCTAGCTACATATAGCTTTCTTGTACACATGGCGTACTCTCGGTACTACACATGTGACCTAGCTACGTATACGAAATCTCTTGTAGCTCTCTTGTGCACATAGTGGCCTACACTTAGTACCACTCATGTGACCTAGCTACATGCCAATTACATCTTTTGATTCCGAAGGTTCAAACGGGAAATAACTCACTTTTTAACACTTTATTTCATTCTTTCAATAGTCAACTATGATTCAAAAATCAGATACAATACATTAAACATGCTAAAATATAAAATATCAATAAAAATAATGAATTATTTACATACTACTTACCTCGGTGCAAAATATGGTGAAATTTGCAATTTAGTCCTTAACTTTTCCTTCCCTCGTTCAAGATTGATTCCACGTTCTTCTCGATCTATAATAACACATTTAGCTTATTTAATATTTACATTATTTAATTCAATCCAAAAATCACATTATGGGAAAATTACGTTTTTGCCCCTTAACTTTCACAAAATTACAATTTTGCCCCTAGGCTCAAAAATTAAACTTCATTCTATTTTCTTACATTTTAGGACATGATGAACATTTCTTCCTTCTATGACAACATCAAATTCTCGCTCTAACATGTACTTATGAACATTAGGTGTTTTTACCGATTATGTCGTTTTACTCGTTTTTACGTAAAATCGCTTAGCAAAAGTTGTTTAACATAATTTTAGCCTTTATATCCTATCATAAAACATCAAAATAAACACATTTCACCTATGGTTATTTTTCCAAATATGAACCCTAGGTTAAAATATTGCTAGAATAAGCTAAACTGAGTTACCGGTATTCCAAAAACGTAAAGAACATGAAAAATGGGGCTTGGATTGACTTACTATGGAGCTTGGAAGCTTGGAAACCCTAGCTATGGAGTCCCCCTGGAAGATTCGGCCTAAGGAAGAAGATGACAACCTTTTTCCATCTTTTTCCCATTTAATTTCTTTTATTTGACATTTTACTAAAGTACCCTTCATTAAAATTTTAGTTATTTCTACCCATGCATGTCCATTTTTGTCCATGAAAATATAATGGTCTAATTACTATTTAAGGACTCTTACTTTAGATATTCATTTCAATTTATTCCTTTAGCATCTAGAACTCTGATTTATCAACTTTTACAATTAAGCCCTAATAAGCAAAGTAGACATGAAATTCATAAAATTTTCTATCAATACTCTAACACATGCATCCAATCAATCGGTAAATCATAAAAAAATAATCACAATAAACTCTTCTATCTTGGATTCGTGGTTTCGCAACCACTATTCCGTTTAGGCCCTATTTCGGGATGTTACATGATATATATATGTGGATGTTTTATGTTATTTTATTATGTATGTGGCATTTTTACATATTGCATGGGATGAGAAAAATTGTATGGAGAACAGTGTAGCCTGGTGGCGTTGCCACAATTTGTATATTATTGTGCTTAAATATGATTTCAGTGGCTTGACCACAAAAATACTATATGATAGCAGTTTGACTGCAAATTTCGTGTGAGCGGCAGGGTGGGTTGACTTGATCCCCACAGGTGTGATTGGCTGGTCGGGGTGTGATGGATGGATGGGTTGGGTTGCATACATTTCATTTAAATTTTGTTATGTAAATGGGCTTCGGTCCCAGATGATACTATACGGGTTCAGGCCCAGTGGATGAGGGTAAGGGGATTATACATTGAGTTCTAGTAACTCACCCCTTTTCTTAGCCCTTGCAGGTAATGCTCAGTGATGAGGACTTGGGCCATGGATGACTCGGTGGAGGCCATACTTTGGAAATAATGTTTTCGAACATTAGTAAACTTCTTTTCCGTTTTATTTCGTTACTTTTACTATTTTGGGTTTTAAAGTTGTAATAAGGCCTCTGGGATATTTTTATTTTGTTTTATGTTTGGTCATACTTATTATCTTTCTTGAATTATTTTAAATGGGAATTTTCTAATCATAAATAACGGTTTTCTAAAATTGATTAATAAATAGTTTTCATAATAAATATGCACAAATAATTTAACTCAGATTCTCTTTCAAAATATCAGCAATATTTTCAAAAGTCACAGTTTTAAAAGATCACTGGTTCAGTTATCGATTCTTCAATCAACCTTTCAAGATTAGTAGTATTTTTATCGAGTATTTCTAAATCAAATTTGTTTTCTTAAACAATAGCCTAATAATGCCTACTTTTAGTAAGAATCACAAAGTCTTTATGCGTTTTCTTCATGTGACATGTCAGATCCGGTCATACCGCATGGGCCGGGTTTGGGGTGTTACATTTTATGGTATCAGAGCCCGGTTGCAAAACTCGGCTGTGGTTTGGGTTCAAAAATGTTTTTAAAACTGCTTGAAATTTGATTTATAAATACATATTTTAGAGGAAGTATGGCACCACGGGTATCCGGCACCAAGTTAGTAAGTTTTGTTTTCATTTTATGATTATTGTGGTATGATTGTGATATGAAAACTCCACAAAATAGAAATACTCTAGAACTTTTAGCTTTCAGAGCTGAAACTATAGAGATTGAGACTTTAGGATATGTTTTGCGAAAATAACTTTACTTCCTATACTCTATAAAACATTACTTAATAAACATTGAATAGCATACTGATTCATAAGACTCTTAATCAGATTAAATCGACTTAGCAAACATGAGCGCTAGAGGACGTGGACGTGGTATGTAACATCCCAAATTATTGGACCTGTGCATTTTATGTGATGTATGCTTAAAATATTAAATTGAGGGTTAGGGGTCCAGATTGGGTTCAAGAATGGGCTGAGGCCTTGACTAAATTTTTGTGTAGACACTCTAGCACTTTAAAGGGTAGTTCTGTGTTTTAAATGACAAAATGGGCTTATGGCCCAAAGGTTGGTGGCGCTACAAAGGAGCAGGGGGTGGCGTCACTAGTGGATGGAGGGGCTCAAGTTTTGGCCACTTGGGGCCCATGTTTTTGGGGCCAAATTCGACACTTATAGAGGAGCTAGTGGGGACGGCAACAAGGCTAAATTATAGGAGTTTTATTGTTTTAATATGTGGATAATTAAAGCTGATAAAGGAGGGAAGAGTTGGAGATAATTAAGCCTCTTTTGGATGGGTGTTTTGATAGGGGTAAGGGATAGGATGGGGATCTATCAGGAAGGCTAGTGTTGGCAGAAAATCAAACACAGAAGAGGGGGGAAATCGGCTGAGTATAGGCTAAAGGTGTGCCGAAAATTTGAGGGCCATCTCTTTTGTTTTCTTTCTTCATCTTTTCTCTTCCAAAAGCCGAAAATCACCACCTCCCTCACCCTTTCTTTTTTCTTTGAAAATTTCCTTTTAACCGAATCTTCTGATCTCTATTGTTATTCTTCTCCCATTCACTAAAAACTGAAACTACACTATTGTTTGTTCTTGTACCCGAAATCTCCCTCTTGTTCATCTCTTCTGGGATTTTCTTTAAAGCCGAAATCCCTAGATCTCATCTCCTGTGATTGCCAAATTCCTTCTGTGGTGTCTGCTTGGGCCGAATCTTGAAGAAAACTAAAGGTAAGTGTCGATTCGTGAGATTTTAATCTTTTCCCGGCTTTTAGAGATCTTAGCCGAATGGCTATATGGTTAACTAATCGGGTGTTTTCTCTCATTTGCGGCATTCCAGGATTTGAAGGGGATTCAATCACTTAGATTTCTAAGCTAGAGTTCAGTAGCACTCGGATCGTATTACTTTCGAGATTTCAAGGTAAGGAGATCTGTTAATTTAAATGTATAATTCAGGTAAAACACTAACCCTTGGCCGAATATAAGAGAGGCCTTATCTTTGCGTTCTTCCGACTTTTGAGCGAAGTTGTAGACAAAGGGCAGTAGATCTGATTAGTGAGGGTATCGACATAGAGAGTAGTACTACGTGTTATCAAGTGTGTCACACCATTTGGATTGCCTGTTAGTATATGTTTATAAATCTGTTATATTCTGTTAAATGCCGAAATTCCGGCATGGCTGTTGAAAACCCGATGAGGGTAAAGGCGAATCACCAGGTTAGTGATCTCTGTCATTCTAAAGTGAATGGTTCTATTGATTTGATATGATAAACATGTACGCCGGTTTCTGTGATTGCACGGGGTTGGGTGATTGATGAAAGGGGAAGTGTTCTGTTGTAGTGGCTTTTGCCATGATCTGTTGTAGTGGTTTCTTTTGCCATGATCTGTTGTAGTGGCTATTGCCATAATCTGATGATGAGCAGCTAACTGCAGCATGACTGCCATCGGTGGTGTGTAGCGGTGTGGGTTGATTGTAGAAATCCCCAATGGTGTGATTGGCAGGTAAGGGTGGTGTGTAGTGGATGGAAACCTAGGATTGGGTTGGGCTTTGCATAATTCTTGATATTAATTCCTGATATATTATATTTTGTTATCTGTTTTATGGGGCTAAGGCCCAGTCTGATGGTGCACGAGGGTTGCACACTGAGTCCTGTGACTCACCCTATTATTTAACATTTTTTTCAGGTAGCATTTAGTGCATCGGACCGGGCTGGAGGGGAGCGCAAGGTGGCCATGCAAGAGTTCGATTTGTTACAGTAATAACGCCATTTATTTAAATTTTCCTTCAATATGTTAATTTATTTTGGGTTTTGTATTTTATTGTAATAAGGCCATGGGCAACTAGCCTTATACTCTGGGCTTTCTTTTAGGGTTTTTACTATTATTGGACACTTAATTTCGGTGAAAAATATAAACTACGGCATGTACTAAATTTCAGTTTCTAATTCATAAAGGCAACATATAAAATGTATATCTTTTATAAATTATCAAATCATTAAGTTTTCCGGTATAAATGTTTAAACTCGACAAATGTTTTCCAAAAATACGACATGTTTTACTAAATCTTCTTATTGACATGCCAGATCTGGTCGTGGTGTTTGGGCCAGGTTTGGGGTGTTACACGATAGGCGTGGACATGGTAGAGGCTGAGGTGCTAGAGTTGTATCTGAGGCATCAGGACATATGCTGGAAATAGACACACCTGCGTCACCTGTGACTGAAGCTGGGTCACACGATCGAATGAGAGAGGACGATGCTCTATCCCAAGTGATGTCGCGGGTACTGGAAAGGGTTGCTGCGGCTAGAACTGGGTCAACAACTCGTGGGTCGATATCGAAGTGACCCGGATGGAATGGGGCTGAAGTTTTTAGGGGTATTTCGGGTGTAGCCCTTAGTGTAGCGGAGTATTGGCTTGAAGAGGTGGAACGGATTATGGACGACCTAGATTGCTCTGCTGAGCAGAAACTGAAAGGGGTTGTGTCATTGTTGAGAGACGAGGCGTATCAGTGGTGGCTCACTGTTCGGGAAGGCACTTAGGCTGATCGTATTACTTGGGAATTCTTTAAGACCGCATTTCAAGGAAAATATGTCGGGGCTAACTATGTGGATGCCCGAAGAAAGGAATTCCTGAATCTGGTCCAATGAGGTAAATTCGCGGCAACTTACGAGGCAGAGTTTCTGCGTCTGAGTCGGTATGCCCGGGGAATAATGCCGACTGATTATGAACGCTGTGTGCGTTTTGAGGACGGATTGTGTCACAGTCCGAATTTGACCCTAATCGGAACAGTGGTTTCGGGACCACGAATCCAGATCTGAAAAATCTTTAAATATTATTTTCTGTGTTTATTATATGTGAATTATTATGTGTGAAAGTTTCATATGAAAATTTGATTGTTTGTGTGCTTAATTTAATAAAAGGACTTAATCGCGTAAAGTGTAAAAGTTACAAACTATAGTGAAAAGTGCCTATTTGTTAGTGGCTTCTTAGTATGAAGTCCTTAAAGGGCAAATAGCCCATTCTCTAAGATAGTGGACGGTTTAAGTCACCATTACCCTTAGTTTATATGTTAACATTATTTTATAATAAAGGTTAGTTTGGTAATTAATAATAACTATAATATATGTTATAATTTAATAAAATGAAAGCCATTGTCCATCTTTCTTTAAGTTAAACGAATGTGAAGAAAAGAAAAAACGAAAATAACAAGCTTTAGGTTCGGCCATTGTTGAAGCTTAATTAAAGGTTAGTTCTTGTTCGATTTTTGATAATTTCTACGTTTTTGAGATCGTTGCTTAGAAATGTTCAAGACCCATGCTTTAATTTTTGAATTTGATGAAAATTTTGAGTTGAGTCATTGTTGATAGTTGGTTGTTTATGTTATTTAAGGATGGAATATAGAATATATGTGATAAATTTATATGTTTTGTTTTTGGATTTTTGATGAAATTGAGTATTTTGGGCTAAATGGTAAAAATAAATTTTTGAGGGGCTAAATTGCAAAACAAATGAAATGTATGGACTTATATGGTTATGTGAAAGATTCGGCCTAACTATGTGGTGGTGAGATTTTGCATATTTTGTGTTTTGTGCAAATAGGACTAAATTGTAAAAGTGTGAAATATTAGGGCAAAATGATAATTTGTCCGTTTAGGTGATTTTTTACTAAATTGAAATGAAATGTGTTTGAATGAGCTTAATTTGAATATGTTTAGATCAAGAACAAAGAAAAACGGACTTGGATCGGGAAAAAGCAAAAGTTATCGAATAGCCAGTTTTTTTGCCGTCCGACGATATTCGAGGTAAGTCTTTAAGCAATTTAATATCGTTAATATCGATTGTAACCTAGATTACATGCTGAATTTTGAACTTATAGATCTAAACTTGACAAAGCCGAATGTGATATAGTGATTTAACAATGGAATGTAGTTGAATTTAATTGAGTTCATTATGTGAAAGTGATATGAATTATGTGTAACATATATGATATTGGTGACATGTAATGTGTATGAGACAGTATAATAATATTGATATTCGGGCTTCGAGCCTAGCAGGCCTTGTGCCGGTGAAGTGTATCAGGCTTATTGCCTAGCAGGCTAAATGCCGGTGATTAAATTTCAAACCTCAGGTATAGCAGGCTTAGTGCCGGTGTGTGTTTCAGGCCTTGCTGCCTAGCAGGCTTAATGCCGGTGATTTATTATAAATGGGAGGTTCATGGATCATTAACTATGTGGAAATTAATTTTAGCAAATAAGCTAAATGTTCAGGTACGTATAAACCTCATAGTCGCAAGCAATAAGGTAAATTGGTATATTACTATTCGATGCTAGTAATATGTGATATAGTTGAGGTATATTCATAAAATTTTAATATGCGCATTCGGTCTTACAAATAATGAGTATAAATATTGAAATTTTATCTTGGTTGGGTCTTTGAGATTCGGCCATATGTGTCAATGCAATATGTGAGGATAAATAGATATATGTACATAAGTGTACAATCGATTATATGTGGTTAATGTGTATACTGTACTTACTTGATTTGGTTATATGTGGAAACATATTGAATTTATGTGTATTCGGTGAGTTTGCACATTTAAGGTGAGATAAGAATATTTTGAGGTTGTCAAAGAAAAGTATTTGGCATTCGGCATTAGTAGACCATATAAGTACTAAGCTTTAAAATCTTATGATATAAATTATGTTTTTGAAAATGCTTGAATGATCATTTGATTTAATACTTTTGCTTAAGACTTACTAAGCTAGTAAGCTTACTTTGTGTGTTCATCATTCTGTTTTATAGATTTTGATCAAGCTACGAGCTCAGGAGATCGTCAACGAAGTCATCCACACTATCAACCAATTTTGGTACTTTTGAGTTTGGATTTTAGACTAAAGGCATGTATAGGCTAGACTATGTTTTGAGTTATAAATCTTGTTCTTGTATATAATATAGTCATGCGAAAATGGCTTACTTCCAATATCAATGGTTTCAATGCTTTATGATCTTAATCATGTTATGTGTGGTTATCTTATTTGGATTTTAAGTATGGTAGCTTTGTGAGCTCTTTATAACATAAGTACATATTTATAGATATGATTTGTTATGAGGTAATCTCAAAGATCTCAAGGTGTGTTTTGGAAGTTGGAATGAGTGAATGTTGGAATTGTTGGTTGGCATATTCGGTCTAGACATATATGAGTTCTTGTTAGATAATATTGGTATTTGATTAGTGCATGAAATGAGTAAAAATTTTTATATGGTATTTTTGTTAGCCGAATAGAGTATGAATTAATGATCATGTTTAAATGGTTCATTCCGATGTAGTCAAGTTTAATGATATATCTTTGATCATAATATGGAGTGATTAATGTCGAATTTACTTATGGACAATAAGCCGTGTATAAGCATGCATATAATTTTGAAGTAAGGTGTTTAAAATATGTTAGGTATTCGAATATTATTAGGGTGATATGCATATGATTCGAGTTACGTGTTTTTTAAAATATATATATATATATTGTATAACTTTGTGGCATGTTTATTAGTTTGAAATATGATGATATACATGGTATGGTTTCAAGTAAATTTTAAGGTATGATCTATATGTATAATATGAGTAAGAATATTTGTTTAATATTTAATTAGCTATATGCTTTGCATATATATGAATATGACCTGTGTGAATGTTTGGTTTTGCACTCGTGTTCGGTAATACCTTGGGACCCTAATCCGGCGACGGATACGGGACAAGGGTGTTACATTTTATTGGTATCAGAGCTTACGGTTTAGTTGATCTAGGACTACCGTAGCGCGTGTGGGTCTAGCTATACATGCCTTATATTATAATGCGATAGTGTGGTGACTTCTGACATCTGAATTGTGTTTTATATAGTAAATGGATCCCGATAGAGCCGTAGCTGATGATGTTGAGAGCGTAGCGCCTGATCTCGCACATGGATCAGCACCGGTAGACTCTCGACCTATCTCAAGTAGCCATGAGGGAGAGGCTAAGCAAGCCTTCTACCAAATGATGAACGAATGGATTACTCCATATGTCCGGACTAATCCGGCTGTACAACAACCTCCACCCCCAAATAATCCATCACCGATACCTATGGTACCTCTGATAGTAGATCCGATGAGGTTTGGCAGGCCTCCTATAGATAAAATCAGGAAACATGGGGTCGAAGAGTTTAAAGCTAATGATGATGATGACGCGGAACGAGCTGAGCTGTGGCTTGATAATACTATCCGTGTGCTCGACGAGCTATCATGTACTCCAGAAGAATGCTTGAAGTGTGCTATATCTTTATTACGGGACACCGCATATCACTGGTGGAATACATTAGTATCGGTGGTTCCGAAAGAGAAAGTGACTTGGGAGTTCTTTCAGACCGAGTACCGTAAGAAATATATCACTCAGAGATTCATTGATCAAAAGCGAAAAGAATTTCTGGAATTGAAACAGGGTCGTATGACCGTCACTGAGTATGAACGGAAATTTGTGAGACTGAGTGATATGCCCGTGAATGTGTGTCAACTAGGCTACTATGTGTAAAATGTTCGAAGACAATCTGAATGAAGACATTAAGTTGTTGGTCGACATACTCGAGATTAAAGAGTTCGTGGTACTTGTTGAACGAGCTTGTAAAGCCGAAGAACTTGGGAAAGAGAAACGGAAAGCTGAATTTGAAGCTAGAGATATTCGTAAAAGATCATCGATTAAGACCTTTCATTCTGTATCAAAGAAGTTCAAAGATGAATCCAGCCGACATAAAGCTACTTCAGACTTTTTTAGACGGGAACGAGACCGACCTCCTGCGGGTTCTAGAGCTACTTCGATGGCCAGTGTTGGTAATGTTCAACAAAATCGGGTTGAGTGCAAGCATTGTGGGAAATGGCATTCCGGGTGTTGTAGATTCTATGATCGGTCCTGTTTTAAATGTGGATCGATGGATCACTTTATTAGAGAGTGCCCGATGTTAGCCGAGCAAAACACTGTTCAGAATGTTAGACAGAGCAACGTGTCAGCACAAGGCAGACTACCCAGACATTTGGGTAACGTAGGTGGCAGCCAAAGAGGGACAAAAGATATAGCGGTTCGGTCGGAGGCTCGTGCACCTGCTAGATGTTATTACCCAGATGTTATTACCGGTACTTTCCCTCTTTATGATACTAGTGTTATTGCTTTGATTGATCCTGGTTCGACTCATTCTTATGTGTGTGAAACATTAGTGTCCAGTAAGACTCTACCTGTTGAGTCTATTGAGTTTGTGATTCGAGTATCAAACCCCTTGGGTCAGTGCGTTCTGGTTGACAAAGTGTGTAAAAGTTGCCCGTTGATGATTCGGGATTTATGATTCCCAGCCGATTTGATGTTGTTGCCTTTCGATGAATTCGATATAATTTTGGGAATGGACTGGTTGACTTTGCACGATGTTGTTGTTAATTGTAAAAGAAAGACCATTGATTTGAGATGTCAGAATGGTGAAATTATTCGAATTGAATCTAATGATCTGGTTGGGTTACCAGCAATAATATCTTCTATGTTAGCTCGGAAGTATATGAAAAAGGGGTATGAAGCCTACTTTGCCTATGTGCTTGATAGTAAAGTGACTAAAAAGGAGATTGAATTTGTACCAGTCGTGTGCGAGTATCCAGATGTGTTTCCTGAAGAGTTACCGGGTTTACCACCTGTTCGAGAGGTAGAGTTTGGCATTGAATTAGTACCAGGGACGACTCCGATTTCGATAGCTCCGTATCAGATGGCACCTACAGAATTAAAAGAGTTGAAAGCACAGTTGCAAGAGTTAACAGATAGGGGCTTTGCACGACCGAGTTTCTCTTCCTGGGGTGCACCAGTTTTATTTGTGAAAAAAAAAAGATGGGACTATGCAAATGTGCATTGATTACCGACAGCTCAATAAGGTAACTATAAAGAATAAATACCTGTTGCCACGGATTGACGACTTGTTTGACCAGTTGAAAGGGGCTTCAGTGTTTTCAAAGATAGATTTGAGGTCGGGTTATTATCAGTTGCAAGTCAGAGATTCCGATGTGCCAAAGATAGCTTTTCGAACAAGGTACGGACACTATGAGTTTTTGGTTATGCCTTTCAGACTTACTAATGCACCTGCTATTTTTATGGATCTAATGAATCGAATTTTCGGACAGTATTTGGATCAGTTTGTAGTAGTGTTTATAGATGATATTTTGATCTACTCCAGAGATGAAACCGAGCATGCTGAGCACCTGAGACTTGTGCTACAAACTTTGCGAGATAAACAGTTGTATGCAAAGTTTAGCAAATGTGAGTTTTGGTTGAGTGAAGTCAGTTTTCTGGGCCACGTTGTTTCAGCATCAGGTATTCGGATTGATCCGAATAAAATATCGGCTATACTCGATTACAAACCACCGAAGAATGTTTCTGAAATTCGAAGCTTTCTGGGACTTGCTAGTTACTACAGGCAATTTGTGAAAGGTTTTTCTATAATAGCTACCCCATTGACAAAGCTATTACAGAAAGATGTTAGATTTGAATGGTCGAAAAAGTGTCAGAAAAGTTTCGATCAATTGAAAACTCTTTTGGCCAAAGCTCCAGTATTAGTCCAGCCTGAATCGGGTAAAGAATTTGTTGTTTATATGATGCATCTTTGAATGGTTTGGGTTGCATTTTGATGCAGGAAGGCAAAGTCTTAGCCTATGCTTCGAGACAATTGAAGCCACACGAAAGGAATTACTCGACGCATGATTTAGAGCTAGCGGCCATTGTGTTCGCGTTAAAGATATGGCGTCATTATCTATTTGGTGAGAAATGTCATGTTTATTCAGATCACAAGAGTTTGAAGTATTTAATGACACAGAGAGATTTAAACATGAGACAACGCAGATGGTTAGAGCTGTTGAAAGATTATGAATTGGTGATTGACTATCATCCGGGCAAAGCAAATGTTGTTGCAGATGCCTTAAGTCGAAAATCATTATTTGCTCTTTGTGCATAGTATGGTTATGTCTGATGATGGTTCGATAGTAGCTGAATTAAAAGCAAGACCGTTGTTTATTCAACAAATTAGTGATGCCCAGAAAGTTGGCAAAATTTTGATAGCAAGACGAGTTCAGTGTGAGAACAATGTTGAGTCAGAGTTTCAAATTGATGAGAATGACTGTTTGAAGTTCAAAGACCGAACGTGTGTTCCGAGGAATTTAGATTTGATTTAGATGATATTGAATGAAGCTCACAGTAGCCGATTATCTGTACATCCGGGTAGCACGGAACTGTATAATGATTTGAAACAGTTCTATTGGTGGCCTGATATGAAACGGGACATATCTGAATTTGTCTCGAAATGCTTAGTTTGTCAGCAAGTAAAGGTCGAACATCAGGTGCCTTTTGGGTTACTTCAGCCGATCATGATACCTGAATGGAAATGGGACAGAATTACTATGGATTTTGTATCCGGCTTGCCTATGACACCGAGCAAGAAAGATGCAATTTGGGTTATAGTGGACAGACTAACCAAATCAGCTCACTTTGTTCCAGTTCATACGGACTTTTTGCTCGATAAGCTTTCTGAGTTGTATGTATCTCAAATTGTGAGATTGCATGGTGTGTCGATTTCCATTTTTTCGGACAGAGACTCAAGATTCACGTCACAGTTTTGGAAGAAATTGCAAGATGCTTTAGGTACTAAACTACACTTTAGCACAGCTTTTCATCCGCAGACAGATGGTCAGTCTGAACGAACCATTCAGACACTTGAGGATATGTTAAGATGTTGCATCCTCGAGTTTAAAGGTACGTGGGAACGATACTTACCTTTGATTGAATTTGCTTATAATAAAAGTTTTCAATCTAGTATTAAAATGGCACCCTACGAAGCCTTGTACGGTCGTAAATGTCGTACACCATTGTACTGGACCGAGCTTAGTGAAAACAAGATACACGGGGTTGATATGATTAAAGAGACTAAACAGAAAGTGGTAGTGATTCGTGATAGTCTGAAAGCTGCATCAGATTGGCAAAAGTCATATGCAGATTTGAAACGTAAAGACATCGAGTTTCAAATTGGAGACCGGGTATTTTTTGAAAGTTTCTCCGTGGAAGAAAGTGCTTCGATTTGGACGTAAAGGTAAATTAAGTCCGCGGTTCATTGGACCGTATGAGATCATCGAACGTGTCGGGCCTGTTGCTTATAGATTAAGGCTGCCCTCTGAACTAGAAAGGATACACAATGTATTTCATGTTTCGATGCTTCGTAAATATAGATCAGATCTGTTGCATGTGATTGTTCCGTCTGAGATTGAAATCTGATCTGATATGACGTACGAGGAAGAACCGATCCGTATCTTATATCGTGAAGTGAAAGAGTTTAGAAACAAGAAAATTCCGTTAGTAAAAGTATTATGGAATCGTCATGGTATAGAAGAGGCTACGTGGGAGCCTGAGGATTCAATGCGACAACAATATCCGACTCTGTTTACCGGTAAGATTTTCGGGGACGAAAATCCCTAAGTGGGGAGAATTGTCACAATCCAAATTATACCCTAATCAGAACAGTGGTTTTGGGACCACGAATTCGAATCTAAAAAATCTTTAAATATTATTTTCTATGTTTATTGTATGTGAATTATTATGTGTGAAAGTTTCGTATGAAAATTTGATTGTTTGTGTGCTTAATTTAATAAAAGGACTTAATCGCATAAATTGTAAAAGTCACAAACTATAGTGAAAAGTGCCTATTTGTTAGTGGCTTCTTAATATGAAGTCCTTAAAGGGCAAATAGCCCATTCTCTAAGATAGTGGACGGTTTAAGTCACCATTACCCTTAGTTTATATGTTAACATTATTTTATAATAAAGGTTAGTTTGGTAATTAATAATAACCATAATATATGTTATAATTTAATAAAATGAAAGCCATTGTTCATCTTTCTTTAAGTTATCCGAATGTGAAGAAAAGAAAAAAAGAAAATAACAAGCTTTAGGTTCGGCCATTGTTGAAGCTTAATTAAAGGTTAGTTCTTGTTCGGTTTTTGATAATTTCTACGTTTTTGAGATTGTTGCTTATAAATGTTCAAGACCCATGCTTTAATTTTTGAATTTGATGAAAATTTTGAGTTGAGTCATTGTTGATAGTTGGTTGTTTATGTTATTTAAGGATGGAATATAGAATATATGTGATAAATTTATATATTTTGTTTTTGTATTTTTGATGAAATTGAGTATTTTGGGCTAAATGGTAAAAATAAATTTTTGAGGGGCCAAATTGCAAAACAAATGAAATGTATGGACATATATGGTTATGTGAAAGATTCGGCCTAACTATGTGGTGGTGAGATTTTGCATATTTTGTGTTTTGTGCAACTAGGACTAAATTGTAAAAGTGTGAAATATTAGGGGCAAAATAGTAATTTGTCCATTTAGGTGATTTTGGACTAAATTGAAATGAAATGTGTTTGAATGAGCTTAATTTGAATATGTTTAGATCAAGAACAAAGAAAAACAGACTTGGATCGGGGAAAAGTGAAAGATATCGAATAGCCGGTTTTTTTGCCGTCCGACGATATTCGAGGTAAGTCTTTAAGCAATTTAATATTGTTAATATCAATTGTAACCTAGATTACATGCTGAATTTTGAACTTATAGATTTAAACTTGACAAAGTCGAATGTGATATAGTGATTTAACAATGGAATGTACTTGAATTTAATTGAGTTCATTATGTGAAAGTGATATGATATTGGTAACATGTAATGTGTATGAGACAGTTTAATAATATTGATATTCGGGCTTCGAGCCTAGCAGGCCTTCTGCTGGTGGAGTGTATCAGGCTTATTGCCTAGCAGGATAAATGTCGGTGATTAAATTTCAGACCTCAAGTCTAGCAAGCTTAGAGCCGGTGTGTGTTTCAGGCCTTCTTGCCTAGCAGGCTTAATGCCGGTGATTTATTATAAATGGGAGGTTCATGGATCATTAACTATGTGGAAATTAATTTCAGCAAATAAGCTAAATGTTCTGGTACGTATAAACCTCATAGTTGCAAGTAATAAGGTAAGTTGGTATATTACTATTCGATGCTAGTAATATGTGATATAGTTGAGGTATATTCGTAAAATTTTAATATGTGCATTCGATCTTACAAATAATGAGTATAAATATTGAAATTTGTCTTGGTTGGGTCTTCGAGATTCGGCCATATGTGTAAATGCAATATGTGAGGATAAATGGATATGTGTACATAAGTGTATAATCGATTATATGTGGTTAATGTGTATACTGTACTTACTTGATTTGGTTATATGTGGAAACATATTGAATTTATGTGTATTCGGTGAGTTTGCACATTTAAAGTGAGATAAGAATATTTTGAGGTTGTCAAAAAAAAGCATTTGGCATTCGGCATTAGTAGACCATATAAGTACTAAGCTTTAAAATCTTATGATATAAATTATGATTTTGAAAATGCTTGAATGATCATTTGATTTAATACTTTTGCTTAAGACTTACTAAGCTAGTAAGCTTACTTTGTGTGTTCATCATTCTGTTTTATAGATTTTGATCAAGCTACGAGCTCAGGAGATCGTCAACGAAGTCATCCATACTATCAACCTATTTTGGCACTTTTGAGTTTGGATTTTGGACTAAAGGCATGTATAGTCTAGACTATGTTTTGAGGTATAAATCTTGTTCTTGTATATAGTATAGTCATGCAAAAATGGCTTACTTCCAATGTCAATGGTTTCAATGCTTTATGATCTTAATCATGTTATGTGTGGTTATCTTATTTGGATTTTAAGTATGGTAGCTTTGTGAGCTCTTTATAAGCCTAAGTACATATTTATAAATATGATTTGTTATGAGGTAATCTCAAAGATCTCAAGTTGTGTTTTGGAAGTTTGGAATGAGTGAATGTTGGAATTGTTGGTTGGCATATTCGGTCTAGACATATATGAGTTCTTGTTAGATAATATTGGTATTTGATTAGTGCATGAAATGAGTAAAAATTTTTATATGGTATTTTTGTTAGCCGAATAGAGTATGAAATTAATGACTAAGTGAAAACATGATCATGTTTAAATGGTTCATTCCGATGTAGTCAAGTTTAATGATATATCTTTGATCATAATATGGAGTGATTAATGTCGAATTTACTTATGGACAATAAGCCGTGTATAAGCATGCATATAATTTTGAAGTAAGGTGTTTAAATTATGTTAGGTATTCGAATATTATTAGGGTGATATGCATATGATTCGAGTTACGTGTTTTTTAATATATATATATATATATTGTATAACTTTGTGGCATGTTTATTAGTTTGGAATATGATGATATACATGGTATGGTTTCAAGTAAATTTTAAGGTATGATCCATATGTATAATATGAGTAAGAATATTTGTTTAATATTTAATTAGCTATATGCTTTGTATATATATGAATATGACCTGTGTGAATGTTTGGTTTTGCACTCGTGTTCGGTAATACCTTGTGACCCTAATCCGACGACGGATACGGCACAAGGGTGTTACAGATTGCGTGATGAGTTACGGGTACTGATAGCCCCACAGAAGGAGAGGAATTTTGCTACACTGGTAGAAAAAGCTAAAATTGCGGAGGAAGTTAAGCACTCGGAACGGCAAAATTGAGACAAGGATAGGGGTAGGAGCAAGAGAGACTCTGGGTATTCAGGTCCTGCTAGAGGTTTTTAGAAAAGGCCCAGGAATGAGGGACCAGTTCGAGTGGGTGCTCCAGCTGCTACCAATCAGTTGCAACCTTTGTGGATTGTGGAAAACTTCACTCGGGTGAATGCTGGAAGAGAACTGATGGTTGTTTCAGATGTGGACCCTCGAGAGCCTGCTCGACTCAGGTGGTTTGTAACAGATTTGCGCAACCAGCAGGAGGCGCTCAGCAGTCAGAGAGAGGCCGTGGGCCAGGTCGAGGCGGTAATGGTGTAAGACGAGGTCAGGGTGCACCGGGTAGAGGTACCAGTAATAGGGGTAACACGGAGGCGAGACAGCCAGGTTTGGTGTATGCGGTCAGACATCGAGAGGATGGTGATGCACCTGACATCATAGTCGGTACGTTCTTCATATCTGATGTACCTTTTACTGCTTTGATAGACATTGGATCCACCCATTCGTATGTTGCGTGTGCTGTGTCTGGAACTCTGAATATTAGATCCAAGATTACTGCTAGAGAAACGACTGTGATTAGCCCTTTAGGACAGTCGGTAGTAGTAAATAAATTGTTTAGGGATGTACCCTTAGAAGTTCAAGGGGAATTATTTTTGGCGGATTTGATGGAACTGCCATTCGGCGAGTTTGATCTTATTTTGGGCATGGACTGGCTGGTGAAGCATCGTGCGAATTTGGACTGTGCTGCAAAGCAGATGGTACTAAGAACTTCAGATGATAAGGAAGTGATGATGATAGGTGATAGAAGAAATTATCTATCTAATGTGGTATCTGCTTTAAAGGCAGAAAAGTTGGTACAAAAGGGGTGTGGAGCGTTCTTAGCCTTTATCAGTGCTTTGGATGCCAAAGAGTTGTCGGTAGAGAGTGTTAGAACAGTGAAAGAGTTTTCAGACGTCTTTCCTGAGGAGCTTCTAGGATTGCCTCCGGATCGGGAGGTGGAATTTGGTATTGATCTGTTGCTAGGAACGGCTCCGGTGTCCATTGCCCCTTACAGAATAGCACCGAAGGAGCTCGTGGAACTTAAAGCTCAAATTCAGGAGTTGTTGGATCGTGGATTTATTCGACCAAGTGTGTCATCGTAGGGAGAGCCAGTTTTGTTCATTAAGAAAAAGGATGGATCGATGCGTATGTGCATCGATTATAGACAATTGAATAAATTGACGATCAAGAAAAAAGTATCTATTACCGAGGATCGATGATCTGTTCGATCAACTACGAGGAGCTTCGATTTTCTCAAAGATAGACTTGAGATCAGGGTATCACCAGTTAAAAGTCAAGGAGGCGGATATCCACAAGACAGTGTTCCGAACCCGATATGGGCATTACGAGTTCTTAGTGATGCCGTTCGGATTGACAAATGAACCAGCTGCATTTATAGACATGATGAACCGAGTCTTCCAACCCTATCTAGACTAGTTTGTGGTGGTGTTCGTAGATGACATCTTAGTGTATTCAACGATAGAAGAGGAGCATGATTCGCATCTACGAGTTGTATTGCAGATATTAAGGGAGAAGCAACTGTATGCCAAATTCAGTAAGTGCGAATTTTGGCTGAAGGAGGTGACCTTTTTAGGACATGTTGTGTCTGCCAAAGGAATTAGAGTTGATCCCCGGAAGATCGAGGCTGTATTGGATTGGAAGCCATCGAAGTCAGTGGCAGAAATTCAGAGTTTCCTAGGTTTGGCAGGGTATTATAGGCGTTTGATTGAGGGGTTTTCGTTGATTGCTGCACCCTTGACTAAGCTTTTGTGAAAGGGAGTACCATTTGTGTGGGCAGATAAGTAGCAAGAGAGCTTTGAGAAATTGAAGAAGATTCTGATAGAAGCGCCAGTATTGATTCAACCTGAGGCTGGTAAAGAGTTTATTGCTTAATGTGATGCGTCACACATGGGCTTGGGATGTGTGTTGATGCAAGGGGAAAAGTGGTGGCTTATGCATCTCGTCAATTAAGGCCACATGAGGTGAACTATCCCACACATGATTCGGAGTTAGCTGCAGTGGTGTTTGATCTGAACGATGGACTTTGTTAGTGGGTTACCCTTAACGCCTACTAAGAAAGATTCAGTCTGGGTTATAGTGGACCGGTTAATGAAGACTGCTCATTTCCTACCTGTTCGTACGAATTATTCATTGCAGAAGTTGGACAAGTTGTATGTAGCAGAGATCGTGAGGTTACATGGGGTAACAGTGTCTATTATAACTGATAGGGACCCTAGGTTTACATCACGGTTTTGGAAGGCTTTACATGAAGCTTTGGGAACAAGGTTAAATTTCAGCACGGCGTTCCATCAGCAAACTGATGGTCAGTCAGAGAGAGTAATCCAGATTCTAGAAGATATGTTAAGAGGCTGTGTGATCGACTTCAGGGGTAGTTGGGAAGATTTTCTACCATTGGCAGAGTTTGCATACAACAACAGCTATCAATCCAGTATCCAGATGGTACCCTATGAGGCGTTGTATGGTCCTAGGTGTCGTACTCCTACTTGTTGGACTGAGGTGGGGGAGCGACAATTATTGGGTCTTGAGTTGATCTCGGAGACGGAGGAAAAAGTTAAGATAATTCGGGCTCGGTTAAAGGAAGCTTCGGACAGATAGAAACTGTACGCGAATCTGAAGCGTAAGGATATAAAGTTTGCAGTGGGAGATCAGGTCTTTTTGAAGGCCCACCTTGGAAAAAGATCTTTAGATTTGGACGGAAGGGCAAGTTGAGCCCTAGATTTATCGGACCTTACCGTGTATTGAAGCGTGTTGGGCCAGTGGCTTATCAGCTTGAGTTACCTCCGGAGTTAAATCAGATACATAGCGTATTTCATGTTTCGATGTTAAGGCGTTATCATTTGGATCCGTCTCATGTTGTGCCAGTGGAGGAAGTTGAGATAAGACCTGACTTGTCTTTTAAAGAAGAGCCAGTGCAGATTTTAGATCGGGATATTAAGGTGCTGAGAATGAAGTCGGTTCCATTAGTCAAAGTATTATGGCGTAATCACGGGTCAGAGGAAGCTACATGGGAGCCAGAGGACACGATCCGGCAACAATATCCTCATCTCTTTTAATCAGGTAAATTTCGAGGCCGAAATTTCTTTAAGGGGGTAGAATTGTAACATCCTGAAATTCGAGATTTTATGTTTTGCAGTATACCATGCTATAGGCTAGTTAAGAGTGTTAATTGTGTATGTTTTGGGGTCCTAAGAAGGCCTGGGGTTGAATAGGGTCTTAGTAGAATTTTTGTTTTTAAGCACTTAAGGGGGAGAAGGCAAGTGGCATCAAGACTTAAGGAAATAAGTGTATATTTTGCTAGCACAAGTGGAGCTAGTAGTAGAGTGGTGTGGCATCACATGAAGGGGCTGAAGGGGTGGAGTTCGAATCCTACCTATTGCAAAAATTTTTGATTAATTTTTGTGCTTCTTTCCAAAGTGTCGACCATGACTATAAATAAGGAAAGGAAGACTTTCTAAGGATGGAAAGAAGACTAAGGATTATGGTAAGGAGGAAAGCAAGGGAAAAACAAGGAAAGAAATAAAGGAAAAAGGTAAGGGAGGGAACATGTTGGCCGATTTTGTGGAATGTGTTTTGGAAAGAGTTTTTGGTCAACCTTGATCTTTTTGGTAAGGAGATGCACAGTTTTTGGAGGGGGACTTGGGAGCCGAATATCCTATAGTCATTTTACAAGTTTTGGTGCATGAGAGGCTTGTTTTCTTTTTAGCATTTTTGGTGTTCTCTTTTCCAATTCTTTCCCTTTGCTTGCTGAAACTCTAAAGCCAAAATTGTTCACCTTTCTCCTTGGTTGCCGAAACACTCACCTTATTTTGCTCATTTTCCCTTTGTTAGTCGATTCACCTTAATAATTTACTTGATTAATGGTTGATATTTATATGTGGATGTTTTATGTTATTTTATTATGTATGTGGCATTTTTACATATTGCATGGGATGGGAAAAATTGTATGGAGAGTAGTGTAGCCTGGTGGCATTGCCACAATTTATATATTATTGTGCTTAAATATGATTTCGGTGGCTTGACCACAAAAATACTATATGATAGCAGTTTGACTGCAAATTTGGTGTGAGCGGCGGGGTGGGTTGACTTGATCCCCACAGGTGTGATTGGCTGGTCGGGGGTGTGATGGATGGATGGGTTGGGTTGCATACATTTCATTTAAATTTTTCTATGTAAATGGGCTTCTGTCCAAGATGATACTATACGGGTTCAGGCCTAGTGGATGACAGTAAGGGGATTATGCACTGAGTTCTAGTAACTCACCCATTTTCTTACCCTTGTAGGTAATGCTCAGTGATGAGGACTTGGGCCATGGATGACTCGGTGGAGGCCATACTTTGGAAATAATGTTTTTGAACATTAGTAAACTTCTTTTCCGTTTTATTTCGTTACTTTTACTATTTTGGGTTTTAAAGTTGTAATAAGGCCTCTAGGATATTTTTATTTTGTTTTATGTTTGGTCATACTTATTATCTTTCTTGAATTATTTTAAATGGGAATTTTCTAAAATCATAAATAACGGTTTTCCAAAATTGATTAATAAATAGTTTTCATAAAAAATATGCACAAATAATTTAACTCGGATTCTCTTTCAAATTATCAACAATATTTTCAAAAGTCACGGTTTTAAAAGATCACTAGTTCAATTATCGATTCTTCAATCAACCTTTCAAGATTAGTAGTATTTTTGTCGAGTATTTCTAAATCAAATTTGTTTTCTTAAACAATAGCCTAAGAACGCCTACTTTTAGTAAGAATCACAAAGTCTTTATGCGTTTTCTTCATGTGACATGTCAGATCCGGTCATACCGCATGGGCTGGGTTTAGGGTGTTACAATATTCACTTGCCAAACTATTCTTAACTCTGACCACATTAGTAGTTATTCCGCTACTAAACTCTTTAGTCTCTTGTGAGCCCATTCAACTTAAATCTCATGAGATTTCGTTATAAAATACCACATTGGTAAGGGGGTGAGGTTGTAAAGCCTTTAACTCAACTCTCATAAATACACACACATAACTTAGCATTCATCATCAAGGTCACATTTTTCTACTTATTTTATAACTTTTACAAATAAGTCCTTTTAGGCATTTTTACCAAAAATCACTTAGCAAAAGTCGTTTAACAAACAAGAAACATGTATTTTCTACCATCAAACATCAAAATACATGTAACAGTCTGATTTAGACCTTAATTGAAATGGTGGTTTAGAGACCACAAATCTGAGTCAGAAAAATATTTTAAAATTATTTTTGGTGTGTATTAAATTTTCGTTTTAAAATTTTATCGTTTGGGTGCCGAATCATTAAAATGGGCTTAATCGCGTAAAATGAAAATTTGATAGTTTAATGTGCAAGGGCTGAATTGTTGTTGTCTTTTTAAATGGGAGTATTTAAAATGCAATTTACCCATTTTAAAGGGTAGTGGACGGTAGTGGACAATAATGGCCTTGATATATGTAAATTTTTAATGTTTTAATTAAGGTTAAAGATGGTATTTAATAATTTATGTTAATATTAATAAAATAAACATAAAACAAAGCCATTATATGTTCATCTTTGTCGAAAATAAAAGGAAAATAAAAGAAGAAAAGCTATCTAAGGTTCGGCACTTTGGAGGCTTAATTGGGTAAGTGATTTTGTTTGGTTTTCGATAATTTTTACGTTTTTGAGATTGTTGCTTAGTATACTATCAAGCCCATACCCTAATTTTAGAATTTAATGAAGATTTTGAGATATGCCATAGATGATTAGTTTTGATTTTTGTTGTTAGTTGATGAAATATGAAATATATGTTTTAGATTAACATGTTTTGTATTGAGATTTTTGGTTATTTTGAGTAATTGGGGCTTAATTGCAAAAATAATAAATTGAGGGACTAAAATGCACAATAAATGACATGTATGGATTTGTATGAATATGGGTAAAATTCGGCCCAACTATAGTGTAGTCAAATTTTGAATATTTTGTGTTTTGTGCAATAGGGACTAAGTTGTGAAAATGTGAAATATTAGGGGTAAAAATGTAATTTTCCTATTTATGTGTTTTTGGACTAGATTGAATGAAAATATGTTTGAATGAGCTTTATTTGAATATGTTTAGATCAAGAACCAAAGAAATCAGACTTGGATCGAGGAAAAATAAAAATAGTCGAATAGCCGGTTACATCGTTCATCGATATCCGAGGTAAGTCTTTAAGCAATTAAACATCGTTAATTTTGAATGTAACTTAGTACTATTGTAACAACTAGAATAGGGTATGAGGCATTACCAAAACACATACACTTGTAAATGTATTAAACTGAGTCATAAAATTTCATCCAAATAATACAAAATGAACTGCTAAATATTAAAGGCCAACACTTTAGGCCAAACCAATTATGACATATACAAATGACTAAGTCCCTATACATGCCATATACTTGAGAGGTTTGTATTCATTTTTACCCCACGATAATAGCTTGATAGTGTGGTTACATCTCCGGCGATCTCCAATTCGAGTTAGCATACAACCCTATAAGATATGGGAAACGAAGGGAAGTAAGCTAAAAAGCTTAGTAAGTAAGTATGTAAATAATAAGAAATAGATTTAACATGTTTACAAAATAACACAATCGTATCTACATTCAAATTCACTATTTATTCAAGTTCGGAGTAAGCTGTCTATTCGAGTCACAGTCACTAAATTATTTTTATCTGGAGCTAAAAAACTCAAAATTAAGATCCGTAAATTTTCCCTGAAACTAGACTCACGTATCTTGTTACCATAAAAGTTTCATAATTTTTGGTTTAGCCAATTAGTACAGTTTATTCTTCAAAATCTCCCCTATTTCACTGTCCGACAGTTCCGACCCCTCTTCACTAAAAATTAATTATCTTGTTGTACAGAACTCTAATGACTTTACCACATTTTATGTGTTTTTGTGTGAATGCTATGTTTGTCATGCTAGTTTAGGGTACTTTAGGGTCCAGGAATGACTTAGGGGTAAGCCGGGGTCTTGGTAAAAATTTGCTTTTTGGGCACTTTGAAGGGGAGCTGAATGGGATAGGATTTAATGGTGGTTGGTTGTATGTTTTGGCACAAGAAGTGCCTTGGTAAAGTGGCAAAGAGGCACCACTTAAGAGGCAGGTGAGTGACGCCTCAGGTGAGCTGGCAGGGAGCAGGTTCGAGCTACGTGAATCCCTTTTTGGGATTTCTTTTGACGCCAAGGCAGGGGAGAGTTGCTTTCAGCTTGGACTCTGGAGGTGAGAGGTAGGAATTGGTCAAACATTTCAAAGGAATGGTGGAGAGGGATTTTAGGAGTTTGAATGATTCAAATTGGTTTGAATGAGTGGAGGAGAGGGAGTCAAGGAGAGGTTGAGGGGATGGCATAGTGTTTGTGTGATAGGGGGAGTGTTAGTCAAATTTTGAAAGGTGTTAGGGGGAGTGGTTGAATGTTGGTGATAGGTTTGGGAGTGTTGAGTATTTCGTCTAGCTCGAGAGCACCTAATGTATCTTTTTCTCTCATTTCTTTTGTGCCAACACCGAAACACTCCCACACTTTTTGGTTTGCATTTTCTTTTCTCTCAAGTACCAAAACCAAATTACCACCTAAGCCTCTTCTTCTTTTCTTCTTTTGGTGTTTGGCCGAAACCTACATTGCCTTTCACTTATCACCTTTGTTTTATTTTCATTTGCACCATCAAGGAGCAGAAACCCCTAACCCCATTCTCATCTCCTTTTCATTTCTTTTTCCTCTCATGAACTCCTCTCTTGCCGAATCCTTTTGACTCCCATTGTTGTGGTTTTTGTTTTCTCTTCCATTCACTAAAAGCTGAAACTACACCCCCATTTTCTCTTTTAGCCGAAACCTCTCAATCTCACCATCACTCGATTTGTTTTCTTTTCCTGAATAATTCTTCATAGTCGAGTTCTCATCTCATATCTTGTTAAGATTTTTGTTATTCTTTTTATTTTCTCTTCTTTTTCCCCCTTGGCTGAATCTTCTCCTTTAAACCCTGTTGAGTTGTTTTCATTCTTTTTCTCTGGAAACCGAACCCCTTATCATTGTGTTTGTCTATTTCATTTAGAGTGCCATCTCCAAGCCGAATCTTCTCTGCTTTGACTGCTTGTGCCGAATCTTTGGGGGCTAATCAAAGGTGAGTGGTGGTGTTGGTATTATGGCCGAATAGTGGAAGGAGGACTCATGTTTCTTGTTTGGCCGAAAGGCCATCTTCTTTAATTTAATTCTTCCAAATCGAATCTCACTTAGTATTTGTATAGGTGTTCGATCAACTTGTTAAACCAAGCCTTCTGACTTTGGGATTCAACCGGCTTAGGTAAGAAGATTCTCCCTAGTTATTCTATTAATCGGTTTATCTTTTATCCGTCACCTTAACCCAGTTGGGTGGTTATTCAAACATTTTGTTCGTAGCGATTTATTGACCAAGGATTTTTGATGGATGCAAGAAACATACAAGTTGGGGAAGGAAGTAAACCTTCGGGTTCGATCCCTAAGTTTAAGAAGCGAGCGGTGTCAGCAGTTCGAGATTAGCCACCAGGCTGTGGGCTGGCTTCTGAGCAGAGTCGTAGACATATAGCAGTAGTTCCGCTTAGCGAGAGTAGCGACATAGATAGCGTGGTATTACATGTTATCAGGTGTGTAACTCTCACACACTTCGTATCATATTTTGTTAGTAACTATTATGTCTGAAAGACGAAGTGACGTTATTGGTCACTAAAATACCCTTGTGGGTAAAAGCGAGAACTCCAGGTAAGTTCCCAAATTCGGCCTAAATGTTACGCTCGAATCTAGCATGTCACAATTGTGGTATCAGAGCCTAGGTTCAAAAGCTCGACTTTGAGTATACGGCCCAAATTATTTTCAGTAGTTGATTTGAAAAATAGTTTTGATAAAATACATGTGTAACATCCTAGATTAGGGGTTATGCGTTCGTGCGTATTTCATGAGATAGTGGGCTCAGTGGGTGTGTTGGATGTGTTCTGAGGAGTTTTAGGAACCCTAAGATGTAAGGAAATGTATGGAAATGTAAGGAAATGTATGGAATTGTAAGGAAATGTCTTGTCTTGGAAATGTAAGGAAATGATTTAGAAATGATTCAAAAGAGGAAAGTAAACATTTCGGGAAACTTGGAAATGTAAGGAAATGTTAAGTTTAAAGGAGGCAAACGAAAATTTTTGGAAACTTGGAAATGTAAAGAAATGTCAAGTTTTAAGGTTTAAAAAGAGGAAATTAAGGCAAGGTGGCCTTAAGAAAATTAGTAGGAGGAATTTGACACACAATCAGGCTTGGAAAAGTGGCCTGAAGATGCCACTTAAGGCCCAGGTGGGTGACGCCACAAGCAGGTATTTGGGCCAGGGTTCGAGTCACTTGGGAAGCAAATAAAAGAAGTTTTATTTTTGCTTCCAGAAGCAGAGAGATGGACGACATTAAGGCTCTTAAAAGAGGAGTTTTATTCTCTTTAAATTTCGGCTAAATAGGGGATAAATAAGGGATTTATTTATCATTATTTTCAAGGAGATAATAGGGGATTATTCTTTTAATAAAGTGATAATTAAAAGAATAAAGCTATCAAATAGAAGAGTGGTGGCCAAGTAAGTGACTCTAGCCTAGTAATTTTGGCTATAAAAGGAAGAGTAAGGCTATTCTTCATTCATTCTTTTCTCTTCAAGAAAACCTCTGCCGAAATTCTCTAAAGTTTCTTCTCTTCTCTCTGCCGAATTCTCTCTGCCATTATTCTCTTTTTCTCTTTTCTTTCCTTCTTCTATTACAAACACAATCAAAAGCCGAAGATACCAATAGCCCTAATCGATTTCTCACTAAGCCTCAAGAGCCGAAATTGTTTTCCATATCAAAGCCATAGCCGAATATTGCTAAGGGTTCAAGCAAGAGTTCCATCAAATTCTTCAATAAGGGTAAGATTAGGTTAGATTCTCATTCTATTTCTTTTAAGGCTGTTGAAATTAAGATTCTAATACCCTTAATATCTGTTGCCGAAGAGATCTTTCGAGATTTACTAAGTGTCGACTACAAGGAAGGAGAAGTTCTTTTCCCGAAGGTACACCATAGGCCGCGTGTTCCCTAGTTATTCGGTGAGTTTCGAGATTTAAAATCCACAAGGTAAGTGTCTATAGCATTCGGCCAAGGCCTATTTTAGTAGTTAGATCTATTATTATGTGTTTTAAGCCGAAAACTAATAGATTCAAGGGATCTAGTGAGTAGCCGATTTCAAAGGAGAAGAATACAAGTTTTCAGGATTTGGCTATAGTCAATTCGACAACAAGGTAGGTTTTAAGAATACAAATCCTACTAGGATTTGGTTTCATAGGCTTTATGCTAACATATTAAGGTTACCAAATGTAGGAATTGAGATCTAAAGCAATAGATCGGTTTTTTCGGGATTTCAAGGAATTCGTTAAGCAAATCAGGTGTGTACCCCACACTAATTCTTAATATGTTTTATGGCATGTTTAATAAATATATGTATGTGATATTAAGAATATGAGAGTGTAAGAATGTGGCTAAGGTACCATGTATGGTACAAAGTACTCAGGTACGTTTCCTACTCCTACTAGGATTATGAAATATGTTATATTTAACATGAGAATAATGATAAGAATGTGAACTTTGGCATGTTA
Organism: Gossypium australe; assembly: GCA_005393395.2. Lineage (NCBI taxonomy): Eukaryota > Viridiplantae > Streptophyta > Magnoliopsida > Malvales > Malvaceae > Gossypium > Gossypium australe. Next base: position 43,820,357 of record CM016617.1, read on the forward strand.
ATGCATAATATGATATGGGGCATATGGGTTATTGAAAAGGGGAAGTGAATGTGGTGACCTAAGACCACGAACACGGTGACCTAAGACCGTGATATCTGAATGTGGTGACCTAAGACCACAGTAATCTGAATGTGGTGACCTAAGACCACAGTAATCTGAACGTGGTGACCTAAGACCACGAATGCGGTGACCTAAGACCGCGATATGGAGTGTAGCGGAAGGAGGGTAGACTTAGTAGTCCCCACGGTGTACAGGTTGGTACGGGGGAGTGTAGCGGATGGCTTAATAGGCTTGGGTTCGGGATTGCATCATTATCTTGTATTATTATGTGAATATGATATGTATGGTTTGCCTAATTCTATTTGGACTTAGTGTTGTGTACACATTGAGTCTGTTGACTCACCCCGTTGTGGGAATTATTTTCAGGTGACGATCAGTAATGGACCAGGTTCGGCAGAAGCTTAGGGATGGTCATGCACAGGAAGAAAATTTACGATTTGGATTTTTATTTTATTAAGTACTTTAATTTAATTTTGGGATTATTTGATGTAATAAGGCCATAGTTGAATTTGATTTATTATGTTACAAATATTTATTAATTGAAAGATTAAGTAAATTTATATTTAAAATAAACCCTGAATGTTTTGTCACCTTAAATAAATGGATTTCAATATAAGATAAATTTGTTTTCAACTCAAGCCCAACCCAAAACCATTTTACTCTCAAAACACACAAATTTTTCCTAAGTCACAAAAGAATTTGAAACGGTTTACACCGGGGAACATACCAGATCCGGTCAAGGCTCGTGGGCCGGGTTTGGGGTGTTTCAATTTGGTATCAGAGCCCAGTTTCAAACCCTCGGCCTGGGGTTTAAGGCCCAAAATGTTTTCAAATCGAGCCCAAATGAGTTTTTGAAGATAAGCAGGTTTTCTGGCATGGCACCTAAGTCTTCGACCCGAAGTCCACCAGGTAAGTACCCCTAACCTTTGTGTGAATTATAGTTTGAATTGTAGAAAGGTAGAACTGGAATGGCACGTAGAGTAGTATGATAAGTATTTGGAACCCTAGGACTAGTTTATCCCAACTATTACATAAGACTTAATGAATAATTAAACAAACCTATGGCTAAGTCGCCGAGTTAGGGTGTGGCAACCATTGTGCGCATGTCTAGGATTGGATCCGGAAGAGCCTGGTATTTAAGCAGTCCTAGTGACTCACCTCCTCTTCGCAGGAATCCTACCTGGTGCGTAGCTTCGGTTCACCCTAACCAAGAGGACTTATTCATAGGCTAAACCCCTAACTAAAACCCGAAAGGGATTAGCCACATTTTTATGGAAACCCTAGTTTTAAAATGACTAAATTACCCTTTTTATTTATACAAGCCATCCCATAAAATTTTTCTGAAATATTTCTTGATTTACAAAATTACTAAAATACCCCTACTTGCAAAATTACAAAAATGCCCTTGGTTTATAAAATGTCCAACTACCCAACAGTTTTACCAAAGTTTCATTACTTTATAACAAGTCCAAAAACCCTAATTTGCAAAATATCAAAATACTTTGATTTTGGAAAATTACAAATTGCCCCTGACTTACAAAATTACCAAAATGATCCTGATTTCCAAAATTTTTACAACATCACCGTTTTGGAAAGTACAATTCTCAAAAAAGAACTCTCAAAGTTTTGCAAAATTTGGAAATACCCCGGAAACATTAAACTTTACAAATTTACCCTGGTTTATTACCAAAATACCCTCGAGATCCAAAATTACCAAAATACCCCTGGATTTCAAAAATTCTCCAAAATACCCCGGGAATTTAAAAATTCCAAAATACTTCTTGACAAAATCACCAAGGAACTTTTTCTTTTGAAAAATTACGAAAATACCCCTGTAGGGCAAATTACGAAAATACCCCTGGGTAGTGGGGGAACAACAACAATGAAAACTACAACGTTTCTCTGAATGAACGGAAGTTCATAATTGATTGATGGATGTATGAATGAAAAGACTGTGTGCATGTATGAATACGAAAGAACCACTCCTAAAATTCTTCTCATAAAACTTCTTCGCGGGTAATAAGTGAAACAAGGACTAATGCATAAAACTTTGTAATCAGATTAAATAACGACGTTAGAAATAAGTTCTAGGGGACGTGAACTTAGAGATTGTGCCTAGAAAGTATGATGGTTCTATTAAGATCAGAGTCCGCAGCGTAAGCATAGTACGGTGAGAAGGATTGTACGACTGTTAATAAGTAATTTCGAGGACGAAATTACTTTTAAGGAGGGTAGAACTGTAACATCCTAGATTAGGGGTTATGCGTTCGTGCGTAATTCATGAGATAGTGGGCTCAGTGGGTGTTTTGGATGTGTTCTGAGGAGTTTTAGGAACCCTAAGATGTAAGGAAATGTATGGAAATGTAAGGAAATGTCTTGTCTTGGAAATGTAAGGAACTGATTTAGAAATGATTCAAAAGAGGAAAGTAAACATTTCGGGAAACTTGGAAATGTAAGGAAATGTTAAGTTTAAAGGAGGCAAACGAAAATTTTTGGAAACTTGGAAATGTAAAGAAATGTCATGTTTTAAGGTTTAAAAAGAGGAAATTAAGGCAAGGTGGCCTTAAGAAAATTAGTAGGAGGAATTTTACACACAATCAGGCTTGGAAAAGTGGCCTGAAGATGCCACTTAAGGCCCAGGTGGGTGACGCCACAAGCAGTTATTTGGGCCAGGGTTCGAGTCACTTGGGAAGCAAATAAAAGAAGTTTTATTTTTGCTTCCAGAAGCAGAGAGGTGGACGACATTAAGGCTTTTAAAAGAGGAGTTTTATTCTCTTTAAATTTCAGCTAAATAGGGGATAAATAAGGGATTTATTTATCATTATTTTCAAGGAGATAATAGGGGATTATTCTTTTAATAAAGTGATAATTAAAAGGATAAAGCTATCAAATAGAAGAGTGGTGGCCAAGTAAGGGACTCTAGCCTAGTAATTTTGGCTATAAAAGGAAGAGTAAGGCTATTCTTCATTCATTCTTTTCTCTTCAAGAAAACCTCTGCCGAAATTCTCTAAAGTTTCTTCTCTTCTCTCTGCCGAATTCTCTCTGCCATTATTCTCTTTTTCTCTTTTCTTTCCTTCTTCTATTACAAACACAATCAAAAGCTGAAGATACCAATAGCCCTAGTCGATTTCTCACTAAGCCTCAAGAGCTGAAATTGTTTTCCACATCAAAGCCATAGCCGAATACGATGCAGTGTCTCAGGCGATGCTACGGGTCTTGGAGAGAGTTGCTGGAGCAGGCATGGGTACGGGGGCCCGAAAATCTGTGTTTGAACGACTCCGAGCCAATGGAGTGGAAATATTTAGGGGCATTTCTGGTGTAGCTCCCAACGCAGCTGAATACTGGTTAGAAGCGACTGAGCGTATAATGGATGATCTTGATTTTATGGCAGAGGAAAAGTTGAAAGGGATCGTGTCTTTTCTGCGAGACGAGGCTTATCAGTGGTGGCTCACGGTCAGGGATGGTACGATGGTTGAGGATATCACCTGGGATCTCTTCAAAACAGCATTTCAGAGGAAGTACGTCGATCCAAGTTATGTGGATGCTCAATGTAAGGCATTTCTGAATCTGGTTCAGTGGAGTAAGTCGGTGTCCGAATACGAGGCGAAATTCTTACGGTTAAGCCGTTATGCTCGGGGTATTATGGCCACGGACCATGAGCGCTGTGTTCGGTTTGAGGACGGGCTAAGAGATGAGCTGCGAGTGGTGATTGCTCCACAGCGAGAGAGGGAATTTACTGTTCTTGTGGAAAAGCTAAGATAGCCGAGGAGGTGAAGCAGTCCGAAAAGCAGAATCAGGAAAGGAATAGAAATAAAAGGAGTTTTGGGCCATCAGGGTCTACTGGGGGTTTTTAGAAGAGGGTTAGATTAGGCGGGTCGAGTCAGGCTGCGAAGCCTGTTGCTGCTCAGTGGCCACCACAATGTACTCAATGCGGAAAGTCTCATTCAGGAGAGTGTTGGGCAGGTAATAGAGGATGCTTCAGATGTGGGTCAATGGATCATCGGATAAAGGATTACCCACGGAGGCCAGTGAGGGCACAGTCTGAGGTTCAAGGGCGTGCACAATTTAGAAGAGATGGTCAGCAACCGCAGAGGGGTCGTGGTCCAGCCAGAGGAGGTAATTTCGGTCGGGGCCGTGGAGCATCGAGCAAAGGTGCTGGGAATACAGATGCGAGACAGCCTGGGTTGGTCTATGCAGTTAGGCATCGAGAGGAGGATGACGCACCGGACGTCATAACCGGTACGTTCCTAATTTATGGATTGCCTTATACTGCTGTGATTGATATTGGTTCGACGCACTCTTATGTTGCTAGTACTATAGCGGGAACTCTGAACTTAGACTTTGAGACTTCTTCTGTAACACCCCAAACCCGGTCAATACGCCACGACCAAATCTGGTATGTCACAGAGGAAAACGTTTTGAAGAAAAACGAGTTCACGATTTAAATTTTGTGAAAAACCCTTTTGAAATTCTATATTTGTAGAAAATAAGTTTAAGACTGAAATCTACTTTGAAATTACATAAAACTTTAATATAAGTGAGTAAATCATAAGTTAGAAAAGATTTATATCATTTTAAGAAAACTCAAATTATTACTTTGAAACCATTTACATTTGATAGTAGTAACTAAATATTTGTAAATCATTTAATATATCGAAAACACTTAAGTTGTTAAAATTGTCAATTAATTTATGTTACCCGATGGTAACGTTTTAAAAACCATCGCGTTGTGAAGTTTAGAAAACATTGGGCTCAATTATTAAATTAACCAAGTAATCTATAAGCCATATTTTAAATCAATTCCAAAGCATAAATATAATCCAAAATCATAATTTGAGAGGCCTTATTACAAACCCATAAAAATATAAAACCAAATTTAAATAAAGTAAAGTTCTCAAACCAAAGTTCACGTAGAACCCAAATTTATTGCATGGCCTCCTCGAGTTCATCCGACTCCACATCCGCGATCTCACGAATCACCTGAAATGATAAGGGAGAAGGTGAGTCACCAAGACTCAGTGTATATTCCCTCTCCCGGATAAATGCCACATTCTTACACAAATTATAACAAAGTACATATATGCATAATGCACCCAACCTAGCCATCCATAACTCCTTCTCTACCCCGTGTGGTACCAAACCACTGGTGGTGCCAAACCACTGGTGTCCAAAGACACAATTGTGCTACCAAAACACTGGTGACCGAGGTCACAAATCAAGTGATGGGGCCAACCCATCGTGTGATACCAAATCATTGGCAGACGATCCCATATCTCAAAAGTGGGGCCAACCCACGGTGGAATTAACCACAGGGACAAGTCGCTATGAGGTGCCAAACCTCTGGTGTCCGAAGACACGAATGTGATACCAAATCACTGGTGGTTCCAAACCACTGGTGCCCGAAGACACAAATCGAATGATGGGGCCAACCCATCGTGTTATACCAAATCACTGGCGTCGATCCCATATCTCAAAGTGGGGCCAACCCACGGTGGTGTTAACCACAGGGACGAGATGCTATGAGGTGCCAAACCTCTGGAGGTACCAAACCTCTGGTGACCGTAGTCACAATGTGTTACCAAAACACTGGTGTCCGTCGACACGAATATCAATCTTCCCCCTCCTCTCATATTGCCCATACCAATGCAATAGATAACCAAATCATGTTAATACACTTTAATATGAATCATATAATAAATACTATAAATCATAGATCATGTTTTCAATCCACATGTAATAACAACATATCGAAACAGACTTACCCGAATCCTCATTCATACCATCATGGTATCATATCCAAATCTCATCATTTTTCCCACTTTCATAATATGATTAGTTATAACATACATAAAAACATATATAAACCATGTTATAAAGTGTGTAAGATACACACCTTTCACCAACGCAAAACTAACTTCCGGAGATCCGATCTATCGCACTAGATCCTTGTCCTACAATCGGCCAATACTAAAAATTATTAACAAAGGCCATTCGGCCATATCACTAAATCCAATCAATCTTAGGCTTCCTCAACCAACTTTAAAAAGTATAGAATCCTTACCACTTGACTTACCAACTCCGATTCGCTAAAGGAATGACTTAAACCGATTGCTTCCGAAATCCCAAAGAGCCTATCTTTCAAAACCGATTGTATATAAAAATCAAAGAAACTATCCTTGAATATTCGGCCAAAACAAGGACTAAGAGAGAGGAAGAAGGTTCGGCTATTTGGTTGTGAAAGAAGAAAATATGTGAGTAGAAAAGAGAATAGACATGAGAGAGAGAGAACTCGGTTTAATCAACAATGGAAGAAAGAAAAATGAGTTTGGAGAAGAAAGAGGTTTGGCCAAATGAAAGAAAAAGAATAAGAGAGAAAATGGGGTTGAAAGATTCGGCCAACTCTTTGTTTACCAAAAAGAAAAGTGCATAAAATGCCAAAATGAAGTTTTAGTTTCAAGTGGAAAGATGAGAGAAAGAAAATAGTATTTTTGGTTCAATGAAATGAAGGCTAAAACAAAAGCAAAATTTGCACAAAATGTACAATAAACATTCGGCCAAAGAAGAGTTTTTGGAGAGGAAAAGCAAAATGCAAAAAGATGCACAAAAGAGGAATTGGCCAAATATTCCCCCCCTAAACCACCTAACAAAATTCGGCCACCCACCTAGACACCCATACCGTCCACGTTCAACACTAAAAGCATAGGAATTGTTTCCAAAACATTTTCCACAAGCCAAGCCTTTTGTCCCCTCAATATACCATAACTTCAAGATATCCTTCCATAACCTTAAGAATCTTATCCCCAATATCAAACTTTCCTTAATCATAATTTCAACTTACCAAAAGAAATAGTCCAACCTATCATAAACATAGGTTGACCGGCCATCAATGCTAATACACAAAAATAAACCTTCAAAATTCTAAACATACCACTCGAACCTCTAACCTCAAGCTACCTTTCAAGCTCCTTAACCAACTTGCCACTTACTCCTCTTGTGCTATAAATGAACACTTAAATTAACTTAAGTGCTAAGCTCACCTAATCCACTTCATTAAATAAGCCATACTAAAATTTATTCTAACTTCCTAATTAAAATCAAACCTTCACAAGACTATGCTAACACACAAAATTCATATCCAAGCCAACACAAAAATAAATAATATTCTAATTTTCCTAAAGCCCAATTCCCAATCGGCCCAATCCTACTAGGCCCAATTTTGGGATGTTACATCTTCTAGGGAGATGATTGTAGTTAGCCCTCTAGGACAAACTGTAGTGGTGAATAAGCTGTTTAAGGATGTACCTCTGGAAGTTCAAGGGGTAGTTTTTCCGGCCGATCTGATGGAATTGCCGTTTGGGGAGTTCAATTTGATCTTAGGTATGGATTGGCTAGTGAAGTATCAAGCAAATCTGGACTGTGCAACCAAGCGTATGGTGTTAAGAACTGTTGAGGGTATAGAGGTGGTGGTGATAGGCGAGAGAAGGAATTACCTATCTAATGTGGTATCCGTTTTGAAGGCCGAGAGAATGGTGAGAAAAGGATGTAAGGCGTTTATGGCTTATGTTTGTGCTTTGGAGGTCAAGGAATCAGCTGTGAGGGATGTTCGAAAGGTGAAGGAATTTTTCGATGTTTTCCCAGAAGATCTTCTGGGATTGCCTCCGGATCGCGAAGTGGAGTTTGGTATTGATCTCCTACCAGGAACAGTGCCGGTGTCTATTGCTCCATATAGAATGACGCCGAAGGAGTTAGTGGAGCTGAAAGCACAGATTCAGGAATTGTTAGATCGGGGTTTCATCCGACCGAGTGTATCGCCTTGGGGAGCATCGGTGCTGTTCGTTAAGAAGAAGGACGGATCCATGCGAATGTGTATTGATTATCGTTAGTTGAATAAGTTAACGATCAAAAATAAGTATCCATTGCCGAGGATAGACGACCTGTTCGACCAACTTAAGGGAGCATCAGTTTTCTCCAAGATAGACTTGAGGTCAGGCTATCATCAGCTTAAGGTCAAGGAGGCATACATTCATAAGACGGTGTTTTGTACTCGCTATGGTCACTACGAATTTTTGGTGATGCCGTTTGGGTTGACCAACGCGCCAGCAGCATTTATGGACATGATGAATCGAGTCTTTCAACCATATCTGGATCGATTCATCGTAGTGTTTATAGACGATATCCTGGTGTATTCAAAGTCCAAGGAGGAGCATGATTCGCATCTTCGAGTTGTTTTGCAAATTCTGAGGGAGAAGCAATTGTTCGCTAAGTTCAGTAAGTGCAAGTTCTGGCTAAGGGAGGTTACCTTTTTGGGCCATGTGGTGTCTGCTGAGGGGATTAGAGTGGACCCTCGAAAAATTGAAGCTGTGTTGGATTGGAAACTACCTAAGTCTGTGGCAGAGATTCGGAGTTTTCTTGGTCTGGCCGGGTATTACAGAAGGTTTGTGGAAGGGTTCTCTTTAATTGCAGCACCGTTAACCAAGTTGTTAAGGAAAGGGGTTCCGTTTGTGTGGTTTGACAAGCAACAGGAAAGTTTTGAGAAGTTGAAGAGGATTTTAACAGAAGCTCCGGTGTTAATTCAGCCTGAGGCAGGGAAAGAGTTTACTGTCTATTGTGATGCGTCACATACAGGGTTAGGATGTATGCTGATGCAAGAGAGGAAAGTAGTAGCGTATGCTTCTCGGTAATTGAGACCTCACGAGGTAAATTATCCGACGCATGACCTGGAATTGGTTGCAGTGGTTTTTGCCCTGAAGATCTGGAGACATTACTTGTATAGGGAGAAGTCCGTCGTCTACACGGATCACAAGAGCTTAAAACACCTCATTACCCAGAAGGAGTTGAATTTAAGACAACGAAGGTGGATCGAGATGTTGAAGGATTATGACTACTCGATTGAGTACCATCCGGGTAAGACTAATGTGGTGGCAGACGCATTGAGCTGTAAGGTAATATCAGACTTGAGAGCAATGTTTGCCCACCTTAGTTTGTACAACGATGGAAGTTTAATAGCGAAACTGTAAGTGAAGCCGACATGGGTGAATCAGGTGAAAGAGAAACAGTTATCAGATGATGTCTGGAGCGCTCGACTTCTGCAAGTGCAGAATGGTGGGTTAGAGGAGTACAGTTTGAACAGCGATGGAGTTTTATGTTTCCGTGGAAAGGTTTGCATGCCAAAAGATATGGATTTGAGGCAGAAGATTCTTCAGGAAGCACATAGCAGTCCATACACTATGCATCCTGGAGGTAATAAGATGTACCGGGATTTACGGGAACAGGTTTGGCGGCCAAGTTTAAAGCGAGAAGTAACCAAATTTGTGAGTAAGTGTTTAACGTGTCAGCCGGTAAAGGCAGAACATCAGTTGCCTTCAGGGTTGTTGCAATCAGTCAAGATTCCACAGTGGAAGTGGGAATGGATCACGATGGATTTTGTTAGTGGGCTACCCCTTAGGCCTACTAAGAAGGATTCGATTTGGGTAATAGTTGACCGTTTGACGAAGTCTGCTCATTTCATACCGGTATGGGTCGACTACTCTCTACAAAAGTTGGCTAAGTTGTATATAGCAGAAATCATAAGGTTCCACGGGGTACCAGTGTCTATCATCTCAGACAGGGACCCCAGGTTTACGTCAAGATTTTGGAAGGCGTTGCATCAAGCGTTGGGTACAAAGTTGGATTTCAGTACAGCGTTTCATCCACAGTCTGATGGACAGTCAGAGAGGGTAATTCAGATTTTGGAGGATATGTTGAGGGGCTGTGATCTTAGACTTTAGAGGTAGTTGGGAAGAATTTCTACCATTGGCGGAATTCACGTATAACAACAGCTACCAATCCAGTATTCAGATGGCACCGTATGAAGCGTTGTATGGTCAGAAGTGTAGTACTCCTACATGTTGGCAGAGTTGAGTGAGCGTCAGTTGTTGGGTCCAGAATTGGTTGCTGAAACGGAAGACAAGCTTAAGTTAATTCGGGCTCGGTTGAAGGACTCGGACAGGCAGAAATCCTATGCCGATCTGAAGCGTAAGGACATAGAGTTTGAGGTGGGTGACCAGGTGTTCTTAAAGGTGTCACCGCGGAAGAAAGTGCTTAGGTTTGGGGGAAGGGCAAGCTAAGCCCCAGATTTATCGGGCCTTATCGCGTGTTGAAATGTGTCGGACCAGTAGCCTATCAACTCGAGCTACCTTCAGAATTAAGTCAGATCCATGATGTGTTTAACGTTTCGATGTTAAGACGCTACCGTTCGGATCCGTCTTATGTTGTACTAGTAGAAGAAATTAAAGTAAGCCCAGACTTATCTTTTGGGAAGAACCAGTGCAGATCTTGGATCGAGATGTCAAATTATTGCGTAGGAAATCAGTTCCTTTGGTGAAGGTGTTGTGGCGGAACCATGGAGCAGAAGAAGCTACGTGGGAGCCAGAGGATGTTATGCGGCGGTAGTACCCTCATCTCTTTTAACCAGGTAATTTCGAGGCCGAAATTATTTTAAGGGGGTAGAACTGTAACATCCTGAATTAGGGCCTTTGCATTTTATGTGTTTGTGTGTGAATGCTATGTTTGTCATGCTAGTTTAGGGTACTTTAGGGTCCAGGAATGACTTAGGGGTAAGCCGGAGTCTTGGTAAAAAATTTCTTTTTGGGCACTTTGAAGGGGAGCTGAATGGGGTAGGATTTAAGGGTGGTTGGTTGTATGTTTTGGAAAAAGAAGTGCCTTGGTAAAGTGGCAAAGAGGCGCCACTTAAGAGGCAGGTGAGTGACGCCTCAGGTGAGCTGGCAGGGAGCGGGTTTGAGCTGTGTGAATCCCTTTTTGGGATTTCTTTTGACGCCAAGGTGGGGGAGAGTTGCTTTCAGCTTGGACTCTGGAGGTGAGAGGTAGGAATTGGTCAAACATTTCAAAGGAATGGTGGAGAGGGATTTAAGGAGTTTGAATGATTCAAATCGGTTTGAATGAGTGGAGGAGAGGGAGTCAAGAGAGGTTGAGGGAACGGCATAGTGTTTGTGGGAGAGGAGGAGTGTTACCCGAATTTTGAAAGGCGTTAGGGGGAGTGGCCAAATGTTGGTGATAGCTTTGGGAGTGTTGAGTATTTCGGCTAGCTCGAGAGCACCTAGTGTATCTTTTTCTCTCATTTCTTTTGTGACAAAACCGAAACACTCCCACACTTTTTGGTTTGCATTTTCCTTTCTCTCAAGTACCAAAATCGAATTACCTCCTAAGTCTCTTCTTCTTTTCTTCTTTTGGTGTTTGGCCGAAACCTACATTGCCTTTCACTTATCACCTTTGTTTTATTTTCATTTACACCATCAAGGAGCCGAAACCCCTAACCCCGTTCTCATCTCCTTTTCATTTCTTTTTCCTCTCATGAACTCCTCTCTTGCCGAATCCTTTTGACTCCCATTGTTGTGGTTTTTGTTTTCTCTTCCATTCACTAGAAGCTGAAACTACACCCCCATTTTCTCTTTTAGCCGAAACCTCTCAATCTCAACATCACTCCATTTGTTTTCTTTGCCTGAATAATTCTTCATAGTCGAGTTCTCATCTCATATCTTGGTAAGATTTTTATTACTCTTTTTATTTTCTCTTCTTTTTCCCCCTTGGCCGAATCTTCTCCTTTAAACCCTGTTGAGTTGTTTTCATTCTTCTTCTCTAGAAACTGAACCCCTGATCATTGTGTTTGTCTATTTCATTTAGAGTGCCATCTCCAAGCCGAATCTTCTCTGCTTTGACTGCTTGTGCCGGATCTTTGGGGGCTAATCAAAGGTGAGTGGTGGTGTTGGTATTATGGCCGAATAGTGGAAGGAGGACTCATGTTTCTTGTTTGGCCGAAAGGCCATCTCCTTTAATCTAATCTCTTCCAAATCGAATCTCACTTGGTATTTGTATAGGTGTTCGATCAACTTGTTAAACCAAGCCTTCTGACTTCGGGATTCAACCGGCTTAGGTAAGAAGATTCTCCCTAGTTGTTCTATTAATCGGTTTATCTGTTATCTGTCACCTTAGCCCAGTTGGGTGGTTATTCAAACATTTTGTTTGTAGTGATTTATTGACCGAGGATTTTTGATGGATGCAAGAAACATACAAGTTGGGGAGGGAAGTAAACCTTCGGGTTCGATCCCTAAGTTTAAGAAGCGAGCGGTGTCAGCAGTTCGAGATTGGCCACCAGGCTGTGGGCCAGCTTCTGAGCAGAGTCGTAGACAGATAGCAGTATATCCGATTAGCGAGAGTAGCGACATAGATAGCATGGTATTACGTGTTATCAGGTGTGTAACTCTCACACACTTCGTATGATATTTTGTTAGTAACTGTTATGTCTGAAAGCCGAAGTGACGTTATTGGTCACTAAAATACCCTTGTTGGTAAAAGCGAGGACTCCGGGTAAGTTCTACTATGTTTGTTATCAATGAATGCATGTATTGTAAGGTTGAGCATACCATGTTCATTAACTGTTAAACATGAGCATGAAATTGGGATATGAGGTGAAGAGGGAGGAAATATGATCTCTTTAGACTGTCACCAGTGGTTTGGTACCACAAGTGGGTTGGCCACACATAATCTTATATCTTGTGACTAAGTCTCAGTGGTTTGGAACCACCAGTGGTTTGGTACCACATATATGATGATTTGTGACTCGTCCCAGTGGTTCGATACCACGGTGGGTTGGCCCCACATATATATCTATTACGGGATTGTCACCAGTGGTTTGGTACCACAAGTGGGTTGGCCCCACGTACTATATTTTGTGACGTTTGTCACCAGTGGTTTGGAACCACCAGTGGTTAGGTACCACCAGTGGCTAGGTGCCACAGATATTGGGTAGATTCAGGAGATATGGAGGCTGAACATAATAGGTTGGTTGGGCTGCATTGCATACTTGCGTAATATATGAAACTGTGTGAGAGCCCAAAGCTCATTTGGATGAGGATTTGCACACTGAGTCTCGGTGACTCACCCCTCCGTTAATTTTTGCAGGTAATCCTTAGACTGTGGATATGGAGCCGGGGTGGACTCGAGGTGGCCATGCATAACATTTTTAGTTAATTTTACCTTTAATAATTATTTTGGATCATTACTACTTTAATTTGGATTTTGGTATTGTAATAAGGCCTTTAAAACGTTATTTGGTTTCGTTCATTCGATTTTGTTTAATTGTTGTGGCATGCCTAATAATCTAATCTAAGAGGGTGTTTTTCTAAAGTTAAAAACTTTAAATTCTAAGATTTTATAATTGGTTAATTAAGATCGGGTTTCAGTAACAAATTAACTCAAATTTTCAAGCTAACACTCAAGATAGTTGTCAATTGATCGCTCAATATAGTTTTTCTTCAAAATTCGACCTTGGATTACGAAACCTGAACTGTACTATGGCTTAAGCTAAACAACTGTTTTTAAATCTTCATCGAAGGCATAGTGATGTGCAAAGTTTTTCTCAACTTGTGATTTCTAACTCGATTTCTAAAATTTTCCTTTTCGGTAACATACCAGATTCGGTCGTATCATTTTGACCGGGTTTGGGGTGTTACAGTTTGTTTCTCTTTAAAATAGACACGTTAAAATAGCCTGCACTTAGTACTACACATGCGACCTATCTGTCCAGTACATATAGTAGCCTACACTTAGTACTACACACGTGACCTAAAACCATCTCGTAGCTCTCTTGTACACATAGTGTCCTACACTTAATACCACACATGTGACCTATCTACCTCATTCGTATCTTTTCTATTCTGAAGGTTCAACCGGGAATTCTCACTTTTCAACATTTTACCAATTCATCCATAATCAATCACAATTCAAAATTTACATCAAATAATTACTCCATATTCAACCATATCTCATATAATGTAACAAAATATTAAAACATAAATAAAAACGATGTATTATTTACATACAAACTTACCTCGAAAGCAAGATCGGTGAAAATGACTTATTCGTCAATTTCTCGTTCTAGTTCCAAACCTCATTTTCCTTGATCTATAACAACATATTTCACTTATTTAATTAATGTTCTATTCAAAATAGTCCTTAACTCAAATTTTGCAAAATTACAATTTTGCCCCTAAACTTTTACATATTTACCCTTTTGCCCCAATACTCGAAAATTAAACTTCAGCCCTTATTCTTATGTTTTATAACATGCTGATCATTTTTCCCTTATATGGAAACATCAAATTCTTACTCTAACATACACTTTTGAACATTAGGTATGTTTACCGATTATGTTGTTTTACTCGTTTTCACTTAAAATCGCTTAGTAAAAGTTGTTTAACATAATTTCAAGCTTCATACTCTACCATAAAACATCAAAAAAACCACTTTTCACCTATGGGTAATTTTCCAAAGATGAACCCTAGCATGAATTATTGGTAGCATAAGCTAAATCGAACTTCCGGGACTCCAAAACCGTAAATAACTTGAAAAATGGGGCTAGAACAGACTTACCATGAGCTTGGAAAGTTGAGACAACCCTAGCCATGTCTTCTCTTGGTAAATTTCATCCATATGGAGAAGATGGACAAATTTGGCATTTTAATTTTGTTTTTAATTCATTTAATTTACAAAAGGACCAAAATGCTCTTACAAAAAATATCTTATCTAACATATACCATATCCATTTTTGTCCAAAAATTTAACCAATGGGCTAATTACCATTTAAGAACCTCTACTTTAAAATTTCAAAGCAATTTGACACCTCTAACTTCTAGAACTCAAGTTTTGCACTTTTTACAATTTAGTCCTTTTGACTAAATTGAGTGGCCAAACGTCAAAATTTTTGAACGAAATTTTCATGAAATCATTTCGTGAAATTGTAGACCATAAAAATATAATAAAAATAAATTTTCTTACGTCGAATTTGTGGTCCCAAAACCACTATTTCGACTAGGCCTTAATTCGGGATGTTACAGATATGCTGATTTGGAAATTGTGGATGTATTGTTGAGTTAGCCGAATGTGAATAAGCATAGAAATAATGTGTTTGAGTTTAATTCGATTGAGCTATAATGTTTGAAAGTCCGTATAAACTATATGGAATATCTGAAATGTTCGATGTATTAATTTTTTTTATGAGTCAACTATATAATAATGAGATTCAAGCTTTGAGCCTAGAAAGCCTTGTGCTAGTGAATTAAATCGGGCTTTATGCCTAGCAGGCTTATTGCCAGTGTATAAAATCAGACTTTAAGTCTAGCAGGCTTTGTGCCAGTGCGTGATACAGGCTTAGGCCTAGCAGGCTTTATGCCGATGATTACGTATAAGCTTATACTTAAAAGATTTCATGCTGATGTGGTATTTGAGTAGGTTAATCAATCTAAATGGCCAGGTATGAATTAACTTCTTACCAATTTACAATAACGTAAGCAAGTAACTCAGTTATTTATTACAAATTGTATGTGATACAAATGAAGTTTATATATATGATTATAAAATGTGTTCTCGATTTTATAAATGAATGATATGAATATTGTGGTTTAGGTCTTTTAATATGTGTATACAAGACCAGGTATATTCGACCACATGGATAGTTTGTGTATATGATGCTATATTATGATAATTGAGCTTGTGTATATGAATGTTTATACATTTGGTTATATAATGACATTTTGATTTTGGAAGGTTGGATTATGAGTAAATGTTTTGATTATATAAGCATTCGGTTAAAGAGAAATTGTTCTATGAATTATATGTTATATAGGTATGGAATTGAAAGCTTAAAATTAAATGTGATTACAAATGTACAAGTTGAATTATTTGATTTAAATGATTTAGTATTGAAATGATATTAAGCATTAATTGTTTAATTTGCTTAAGGCTTACTAAGCTAAAGTAGCTTACTTTGTGTGCTATGTTTATTCTGTTTTATAGATTTTTTTGGACTGAAGTTACATGCTCGGGGGTCGTCAGCAAAGTTCACCACACTATCGACTGCTTCGATACTTTTATAAATTGAAATCGGACTTATGGCATGTATAGGCTAGCCTGGGAATTAGATTATTTTGAAAGTGTTTGTATATATAGCCATGCGAAAATGGCGTAACATATTAGTTTGAATTTGGTTTTGTTTAGTTGAGTTTGAGTATGTTTGATTATGATGTTTTGTGCTATGGATAAATGATGTTTATGTTAGGTATATATATATTTGAATATGGTGAATGAGTAGAGATTAAAATGAGTATAGTTCGGCTATCATATGTCAAAGAAAGTATAAATACGAATTTGAGTGATATTGTTATATGTTAAGTTACGGATAAGTTGTGTTTATGAAATAGACTTGAGATGTTTTAACTAGAATTGATTAAAGTATAACAAAAGTTGGCATTAAATAGAGTATAATTATTAAGCTTGTTTAATATTAAGTTTAAGTTTATGAAATGACCATATGAATAGTGATTTATGTTTTAATAAATAAAATAGTTAGGTATGAGTTAGCTTGAGACTTTGTTAATGTGTTTTAATTATTAAATAATCTTTATATTATATTTGATGTTTATTATAGGAGTATCAAATAGTAATTTCGGTTTATTTTAATATTGGATGATTTTTGAATGATTTAATTTCTATATATGTTCATAAATATCCAGAAGTTGTGTTTTGTTCGGTAATACCCCGTAACCCCATTTTGGCGACGGATACGGGTTAGGGTGTTACAATACATACATGTTCAACATGGGTAAAATTTTAGACTTTGACATCTCTTCAATTTAGTGGTAGAAATAGATAGATCATGTTACAAGGATTTCCAAAACATAAAAATCATTAAAAACGGGGCTAGAACGAACTTACAATCGAGCTTGGAAGCTTAGAAAACCCTAGCCATGGTTTCCTCTTGTAAAATTCGGCCATAGGAGGAAGATGGACAAAAATTGACTTTTAATTTGGCTTTTTAATCCATTTAATTACCAAATTACTAAAATGCCATTAATGAAAAACTTTAGAAACATACCAAACCATGTCCATTTTTGTCCACCAACTTAACCAATGGTATAATTACCATTTAAGGACCTCCAATTTAAAATCTCATAGCAATTGGAAACCTCTAACATATAGATTACAAGTTTTACACTTTTTGCAATTTAGTCCTTTTAACTAAATTGAGTGCCCAAACATCAAAATTTTCGAATGAAATTTTCGCAAAATCGTTCCATAAAATAGTAGACCATAAAAATATAATAAAAATAAATTTCTCTATGTCGGATTTGTTGTAACATCCCCAAACCCGGCCCATTCACTACGACCGAGTCTGGTTATGTTAGTGAAAATACTCTAGTATTTTTGTTATTAAAAATAATTCATATTAAAACTCTAGTATAAAATATATATAAATACTTTGAATAAAAGATTGCTATAATAAAAATCATTTTCACATAGTAATATATTTTAAGTAAAACATAATATATAATAATATCAACAAAATAACAATAACAATAATAACAATAATATATAAAGTACTTTAAACCAAAGTGGCCCTTATTACAACCAATAGTAAACAAAACACTTAGTATTTAAAATTGCTTAAAAATAATTAAATCAATCTCCTTCGGCATGGGCCACCTTGCATCCTCTCCAACCCGGTCCGATCAACATATCACCTGCGATGTTTGAAAATAATTGGGTGAGTCATAATGACTCAGTGTGTAATTAAACCACTGATATCCACCCACATGTAAGCCATATAATATCCCAATTATCAAATGCAACATGCAAGTATAATTATTTAGACATTACCACAATCTGGGCTTGGCCCACCTTCAAATTATAACAAATACTGGACTAGGCCCTTTTCACATTAGTCTACTGATCACTGGGTTTGGCCCATGTCCACGTATGTCCCCAAAACATACCTATTCATTGGGCTTGGCCCATTTTCATATTATTTCATAAACGGAATAATGCAATCATGAAACCCACCCAAACCTAGGGTCCATCCGCTACACACCCCCTTATCCAGCCTACCACACACCAGGGGACTATCGAGTCACCCTCTCCTTTTCCCTCCAAAAAGGCAACCAATGCCATCCACGATGTAGCATATAACTAACATCAAACCACGATGGAGCACACAGCAATCCATCAAGCCACGATATGGCATAAGCCGATATCAATCAAGGTAACCACGCGAACTAAATCGCAAAGATCCACAACGCGACCTCAGTCAGCGCCAATCCACGATGTAGCACAAAGCTGACATCAACCACGTACTCGAAGTACACCCGTACCTTCTTTTCATAACCCACCCATGCTCATGCCACATAAAATATAATCGTGATAATGCATGCACATGCTTATTAATATCCATAAACATACTCATAAACAAATAATCACATTGCAACAGGTCCGATACTAACCTGATCATCGCTATACTCCTTAAGGGTACCATTTTCACATTTAATTGTACTTATTAGCATCATACAACATAAGCAGATATATTCAAATCCCAGAAACAATGGTTTAACTACACACCTTAAAACCCGGAGCTCTAAACCCTCGATCCCGACGCTATCGACTAGCGAGACTACCGCTATCTGCCTATAGCTATCTCCTGCCGCTGGCCCACACCCCGGTGGCCAATCCCGAACTGCTGAAACCGCTCTTTTCTTGAACTTCGGAATAGGGACCTTCCCTTGCCCACTCTGACTGGTTGTAGCCTCCATAACAAAACTTAATCAGGTAAACAGGTTAACCCCCAAAACACCACTTAAGCATTTAACCTTAATAAATATCCTTACCACCACTTGATCAAACTGACTGCTACAAACGGAGGCTTGGCCAACCACTAAAACCCCAGAGTATCTCAGTCACGGAACCCGAAAAGATCTAAGTTAACATTCGGCCCAAGTGCTATCAAGTTGAGAGAAAGAAATTCGGCAAAGGGGTGATGGATGTAGATTCGGCTATTAATTAAATCAAGGGGTAGGGAACATTGGTTTCAGCCAAAGAGAGGAGAAAGAAAGGTGTGGGGTGTACTTTCGGTTTTGAAGTGAAAAGGAAGGGAAATAGGGAGAGTGAAGGGTTCGGCCACTTGGAAAAAAATGTGAGAGAAGAAGAACAACAAGCTTTGGAGAAAAGGTTTCGGCAACCAAGGAAATGGGGAACAAAATTCGGCAAGGGAGAGAAGGCAGATGGTGAATGAATAATGAGCACCTCCCCCCCTATTTATACTAAAAGGCCAAGCTCCAACCCCCCAAAAATAATCCTCAAAATTCTCCTAAAATACCTCCCTTCCACCCATTCAAAAAGTTTGAATGAGTCAAACTTTTACCTAGCCAAATTCAAAAAAATTGACCAAGTCTTCTCCACCTTTTAAGCCTTTCAAACCGTCCATCCACCCCACCAAGATGACGCAAAAACAATGCCCATCTGCTGCTCTTGCGAATCGAACTTGAGCCCCTTCCCCCCTGTAAATGGCGTCACACACACAAGGCCTTAGTGGCGCCTATCCTGCCACTCCACCAGCTCCTTTCTTGTGACATAAACTCCCAAATAATTCTCTTAAGACACCCCTCGCCCAGCTCCCCTTTTTAGCCCCTAAAACTAAAAATTTTCTAAGGCAACCTACCACCACCTAGGGTTCTCAGGACTTCTAAAACTTACCCAACCACACACTAGAGTGTGCCAACACCCGAGCTAAGCACCAAATGCCTAACCCCTAAAACCAGGGTGTTACAATTCTACCCTCCTTAAAATAATTTCGTCCGCGAAATTACTTGTCTAAACTAACAGTCCAATTCCTCCCACTACGCTATGGCTGCGCACTCTGATCTTAAAGAGCTAACATACTTCCCAATCATAGTCTCTAAGTTCGTACTCAAAATTCAAAGCAACTCAGAAAAGAGCTATTCCCACAAGCAAGCAAAGCATTTAAAGCATGCACCAAAGCAGAGGAGCTTACCCGATATCACCTCCTTGGTTGATTCTGACTGGAACCATTCCCTCCATAGCTTGAACCATGACCCCTCGTTGATCGAGGACAGTTCTTAACCAGATGTGCCTTAGATCCGCACCGAAAGCATGTTTTACTATTCCCCCAACACTCTCCTGTGTGAGGTCTTCCACATCGAGCACAAAGACAATTCCGATTCTCAGCAACTGGCACGGGTGTATGTACCGTATTCCCAACTCTTGGTCTTTTCTGAGCATCTCCAAACGATGCTGACCATCCAACACTTCTCTTATTCTCGTTCCTATTCTTTCCTTGGTTTTCCCTTACCGTCCTCTTAACTTCTTCGGCTATACGAGCTTTCTCCACTAGCACCGCGAAGTCTCTTTCCCTCTGCGGAGCGATCAGCACTCGAAGTTCATCTCGCAATCCATCTTCAAATCGGACGCACCTCTCATAGTCAGTGGCTATAACTCCCTTAGCATACTGACTTAGCCGTACAAATTCTGCTTCGTATTCCGCTATCGACTTATTTCCTTGCACCAGATTTAGAAACGCCTTCCTTTGCGCATCTAAGTAGCTTGCTCCAACGTATTTTCCTTCAAACTTTTCCTTAAAGTAATCCCAATCCACTCGATCTTCCGGTACACCTTGTTTGACAGTGAGCCACCATCGATAAGCCTCATCCCGTAGTAGCGAAACAGCACCTTTCAACTTGTCCTCTGGGGCACAATCCAAGTCGTCCATAATTCTCTCGACTCCTTCTAGCCAATACTCCGCTACATTCGGAGCCGTTCCCGACACTCCTCTAAAAACTTCAGCCCCGTTCGACCTAAGTCTCTCGGACACTGACTTCCGAGCTCCATTTCCCCTACTAGCTCTTGCCACTTGCTGAAGCACGCGTAACATAGCCTGCGACACTGCGTCCTCTTCACTTATCGGATCTTGTTCCTCTACATCCACTGCTGGCGGCACTTCGCTTTCTGACCCATAGCCAGACCCTACTGGTTCCGAAGCTGTCATTCTACCTCTATCGCGTCCCCTAGAACTCATCTCTAGCGCTTCGATTTAATCTGTTTAGAAAGTTTTATGGATTAGAAATTATTGTTTCACTATTTTATCCACGAGCAATTTTATGCAATGAAGGTTCCGAGAGTAGTTCTTTCGAGCAATCAAGTTTCCTTTTCCTACCCAGGGGTAATTTCGTCATTTTTCCTAAGGAGATATTTCGGTAATAACTCAGGGTCAATTTTGAAAATAGTTTTTCCAACTTAGAGATTTTTCAAAATTTGCAAATCTCAAGAGTCATCTTGAAAATTTTGTTTCTCAAACGAAGTGTGTTACAAAAATTTCAGAAAGTAGGATCATTTTCGTAATTTTGGAAATCATGGGCATTTTCGTAAATTCTCAAAATCGAGATATCACAACATTTTACAAAATAGAATTTTCTGATATTTAGTAAAGTAAGAATATTTCAGTAGAAGTTGAGAGAAATTTGAAAATTTAGAAACCAAGGGCATTTCGGTAATTTTGTCAACCAGGGGTATTTTCGTAAATTTCCACAAGTCAGAGTATCCTAATATTTTGAAAACTCGGATTTTAGTATTTTGCAAGGTAAAGAGCATTTTATCAAAATTTGAGGGTAGTACAGTAATTTTGTAATACAGGGGCGTTTTGGTAATTTTACCACTAAGGGCATTTTGGTAATTCTGTAAATCGAAAGAAAAACGTCCTTCAAAATCAGATTTAAGGTTTCACAAACCAGAGGGGTAAATTTGAAAATTTAAAAACAGGGAATTTAGAAAAGAGCAAGGCTAATTCCCTTTCGGGTTTTAATAATTAGTTCAGCCTGTGAACAAATCCTCTTGGTTAAGGTGAACCATAGCTACGCACCAGGTAGGATTCGAGTAAAGAGGAGGTGAGTCGCTAGGACTGCTTAAATACCAAGCTCTTACTGAATGCCACTCCTAGACATGCGTACAGTGGTTACCACACCTTAACTCGGCGACTTACTTCACAGGTTTGTTTAAGAGCTTTAAGTTTTATGCAAGTGTTTGAGTAGACTAATCCTAGGGTCCAATAGCCTTAATATTCTAAACTACGAGCCCAACTAAGCCCATAACAGTTCATAATAACAAATCACTTCTAAAGTTCGAAGTACTTACCTGGTGGACTTCGGGTCGGAGGTACAGGTGCCATGCCAAAAAAAACCTGAAAAAGTTTCTTAAAAGCCCATATTTTTGAAAAGCCCATTTTGAAAATGTTTTTGGGCCCAAAACCCTCAAAGCCGAGTTTTGAACCGGGCTCTGATACCAAACTGTAACATCCCCAAACCCGGCCCATTCACTACGACCGAGTCTGGTTATGTTAGTGAAAATACTCTAGTATTTTTGTTATTAAAAATAATTCATATTAAAACTCTAGTATAAAATATATAAATACTTTGAATAAAAGATTGCTATAATAAAAATCATTTTCACATAGTAATATATTTTAAGTAAAACATAATATATAATAATATCAACAAAATAACAATAACAATAATAACAATAATATATAAAGTACTTTAAACCAAAGTGGCCCTTATTACAACCAATAGTAAACAAAACACATAGTATTTAAAATTGCTTAAAAATAATTAAATCAATCTCCTTCGGCATGGGCCACCTTGCATCCTCTCCAACCCGGTCCGATCAACATATCACCTGCGATGTTTGAAAATAATTGGGTGAGTCATAATGACTCAGTGTGTAATTAAACCACTGATATCCACCCACATGTAAGCCACATAATATCCCAATTATCAAATGCAACATGCAAGTATAATTATTTAGACATTACCACAATCTGGGCTTGGCCCACCTTCAAATTATAACAAATACTGGACTAGGCCCTTTTCACATTAGTCCACTGATCACTGGGTTTGGCCCATGTCCACGTATGTCCCCAAAACATACCTATTCATTGGGCTTGGCCCATTTTCATATTATTTCATAAACGGAATAATGCAATCATGAAACCCACCCAAACCTAGGGTCCATCCGCTACACACCCCCTTATCCAGCCTACCACACACCAGGGGACTATCGAGTCACCCTCTCCTTTTCCCTCCAAAAAGGCAACCAATGCCATCCACGATGTAGCATATAGCTAACATCAAACCACGATGGAGCACACAGCAATCCATCAAGCCACGATATGGCATAAGCCGATATCAATCAAGGTAACCACGCGAACTAAATCGCAAAGATCCACAACGCGACCTCAGTCAGCGCCAATCCACGATGTAGCACAAAGCTGACATCAACCACGTACTCGAAGTACACCCGTACCTTCTTTTCATAACCCACCCATGCTCATGCCACATAAAATATAATCGTGATAATGCATGCACATGCTTATTAATATCCATAAACATACTCATAAACAAATAATCACATTGCAACAGGTCCGATACTAACCTGATCATCGCTATACTCCTTAAGGGTACCATTTTCACATTTAATTGTACTTATTAGCATCATACAACATAAGCAGATATATTCAAATCCCGGAAACAATGGTTTAACTATACACATTAAAACCCGGAGCTCTAAACCCTCGATCCCGACGCTATCGACTAGCGAGACTACCGCTATCTGCCTATAGCTATCTCCTGCCGCTGGCCCACACCCCGGTGGCCAATCCCGAACTGCTGAAACCGCTCTTTTCTTGAACTTTGGAATAGGGACCTTCCCTTGCCCACTCTGACTGGTTGTAGCCTCCATAACAAAACTTAATCAGGTAAACAGGTTAACCCCCAAAACACCACTTAAGCATTTAACCTTAATAAATATCCTTACCACCACTTGATCAAACTGACTGCTACAAACGGAGGCTTGGCCAACCACTAAAACCCCAGAGTATCTCAGTCACGGAACCCGAAAAGATCTAAGTTAACATTCGGCCCAAGTGCTATCAAGTTGAGAGAAAGAAATTCGGCAAAGGGGTGATGGATGTAGATTCGGCTATTAATTAAATCAAGGGGTAGGGAACATTGGTTTCAGCCAAAGAGAGGAGAAAGAAAGGTGTGGGGTGTACTTTCGGTTTTGAAGTGAAAAGGAAGGGAAATAGGGAGAGTGAAGGGTTCGGCCACTTGGAAAAAAATGTGAGAGAAGAAGAACAACAAGCTTTGGAGAAAAGGTTTCGGCAACCAAGGAAATGGGGAACAAAATTCGGCAAGGGAGAGAAGGCAGATGGTGAATGAATAATGAGCACCTCCCCCCTATTTATACTAAAAGGCCAAGCTCGAACCCCCCAAAAATAATCCTCAAAATTCTCCTAAAATACCTCCCTTCCACCCATTCAAAAAGTTTGAATGAGTCAAACTTTTACCTAGCCAAATTCAAAAAAATTGACCAAGTCTTCTCCACCTTTTAAGCCTTTCAAACCGTCCATCCACCCCACCAAGATGACGCAAAAACAATGCCCATCTGCTGCTCTTGCGAATCGAACCTGAGCCCCTTCCCCCTGCAAATGGCGTCACGCACACAAGGCCTTAGTGGCGCCTATCCTGCCACTCCATCAGCTCCTTTCTTGTGACATAAACTCCCAAATAATTCTCTTAAGACACCCCTCGCCCAGCTCCCCTTTTTAGCCCCTAAAACTAAAAATTTTCTAAGGCAACCTACCACCACCTAGGGTTCTCAGGACTTCTAAAACTTACCCAACCACACACTAGAGTGTGCCAACACCCGAGCTAAGCACCAAATGCCTAACCCCTAAAACCAGGGTGTTACATTTGTGGTCCCAAAACCACTATTTCTACTAGACCCAAAATCGAGGTGTTACACTTGAGATCCAAGACAAAAAGAGTGTTGAAAAGCAGGAAGCCGATCATTTGTCAAGGTTGGAATAAAACAAGGTAACTCAGTCACTTGTTCCAATTAATGAAAATTTTCCTGATGGGCATATCTTCAAAGTAAGATGAATTCATGAAATACATTGGTTTGCTGATTATGCGAATTATTTAGCATGTGGAATAATACCTCGAGAAATGACATACCAACAAAGGAAAAAAATTCCTTCACGATAGTCGGTATTATTTTTGGAAGGATCTGTTTTTATTTAGACAATGTGCAGATAACATAATCAACAAGTGCGTAGCCAAAGGTGAAATTGATGAAATCTTGTACCACTGCCATTCATCTCTGAGTGGGGGACATTTTGGTGGTTCTCGTATTGTAGTGAATATTTTGCAAGCATGATTCTTTTGGCCTACAGTGTTCAAGGATGCATATGCATACGTGAAAAAATTATGATAGATGCCAAAGGATAGAAAACATATCAACGAGGAATGAGATGCCTTTGACAAACATTTTAGAGGTAAAATTATTTGACGTATGGGGCATTGATTTTTTAGGCCCATTTCCTTCTTCTTATGGTAACATGTATTTCTTAGCAGCTGTGGATTACATATCCAAGTAGGTTGAAGCCGAGGTATACCCAACGAATGATGCTAAAGTTGTCGTGCGATTCTAACATGAGTGTGTATTTACACGGTTTGGGACTCCTAGAGCTATAATTAGCAATGAAGGATCTCACTTTGTAAATAAATGGCTTAAGTGGTTATTTGACAAGTACAGTGTGAAACATAAGATTGCCACTACCTATCATCCATAGTCAAATAGGTCAGTTGAATGGGTTAACTGTGAGATTAGAGGAATCCCTGAGAAGGTGGTGCGACCTAATAGAAAAGATTTGTCTCGAAGGCTCGATAATGCTCTATGAGCCTATCGAACTACTTTTAAGACTTCGTTAGGAATGACTCCTTATCAGTTAGTCTTCAGAAAGGCATGTCGTTTGCCGCTTGAGTTGGAAAATAAAGCTTACTGGGCTTTGAAACAATTAAATTTGGATCTTAAGCAAGCTGGTGAGAGAAGAATGTTACAACTTGATGAGCTTGAGGAGTTGAGGTTATTTTTATACAAGAATTCCAAGATGTACAAAGAAAAGATTAAGAGATGACATGACAGTCGTATACAACCTCGTGAATTCAAAAAAGGTCAGAAAGTGTTGTTGTTTAATTCAAATCTTAGGTTATTTCTAGGAAAGCTCAAATCCCGATGGAAATGATCTTGTACCATTCACAAAGTTTATCCATATAGAGCTGTGGAATTGTACAAAAAAAATAGAGATATATTTAAAGTTAATGGTCAACGTCTCAAACACTATTGGGATGGTGAAATTGAGCGAATTGAAACCTTGTTCAATTTAATAGACCCTTGATTTTTCATATTTTTGTTTTTAATAAATGGTGTACTTCGAAATTATTTTCTTGAATTAATACATTAAATTAAATCTGTCTAAGGAGATTGGAACGTAAGCGGGACCATTTGACTTTTCCTGGGATATTAATTTAATGTAATCTTCCGAGAAGAAACTTTCAAAGTAAGCCAAAAGAAAATTTTAATTTTATTTATTTATTTATGCTTAATAAAAGGGTCAATTTGGCCCAAGTACTAATCAATTTATTTTTTCTGTACAACAAATAATTGCAGTTTGGGCTTGAGGCACAGAACAGTGAAAATGAGGAAATTACCCATCATTACTGTCCAAAGGGTTCTCTAAAATCCTAATTATACCACCACTTTTCCCTGCGCTCCTTACCTTGCCGCCCAAGCATCTCTTGTAGCTAAATTTTTACTACAAGTTTATCCTAATCTACTACTATATAAACCCCTCTCTACTATCATATTCCTCACACCATTTGGAAATTAGCTCAAACCCTAGCCACTTATTTCTTTCTTCTTGCCGTCGGCCTCAAATCCCGAAGAATCCCTATAAAATCTCCCTTTTATCTTAAAACCCTCTTATTGTCGCCAAAATCCTTTTGCTGGAGCAATGCCTTCATCGTTGCAATCTCGACACTGTCGCAATGTCGTCGTTGCCACAATTCTATCACTGTTGCAACCTCTTTTGCCACCACACCTTATCAATTCATTTTTTCCCTTTGCCAAAATTTTGCCTATTTTCGAGAAAAATCACCATGTCTCGCAAAAGAACTAGATCTTCCAATACCTTTTCTGAGAATCCAATTGTGATTCAAGATGAGAAATCAAGGGAAAGATTTTATTCTATCTTCAAGAATCAACCCATGATGCCAGAAAAAGGTTTAAATTTGGAGAGCAATGATAATATGGTTATGCCATTGTCAATTCAAAAGACGGTTAATGCTTTAAATTGGGAACAATTCTTTGATGCACGATCAGTGCCTGATGAAGATATAACCTCCCAAACCTGGCTTAGACATTATTGCTAGATTGAGAAGGCTACATTAGCCACCGAAATGGCTAAGCTAACTTATGTTACTTTTTAAGACTTTAAATAAACTCATTTTAGAGAAAATCGTAGTTGTACTTTGAGTTAGCTTAAAAGCATTCATTCATTAGGTCGTGTATGCTTAGGATTCATTTTATTGTTGACAATGTTGTTTTAGAAAAACCGTTTGCTTGTCGCTTTTTTAAAAAAAAACTCGAAGTTAAACTAATGCAGCGAAAAAATCATTTTTCAAGTCATTTTGAAAAATTAGTTGCCTTATCGATTTGTTTTTCAAAAATAGTTCCTTTGCAATGTAGTGGAAACTCGGGAACAGTACAAAATTTTACTTAAGCTCGATATCATGCATTATTCGGTTATTATGCTTGAATAATCCATGCATGCAAAAATCCCCAAAAGAAAAGTTACCAAGCCACAGACCAAAAATAATTAAAAATTACAAGCCAAAACCAATAAAGACTTAATAATACTTACTTAAAAAATAATAATCCAACGTCCAAGTTGATTCTCTGAATGCCGAGTCTGATCCTAATTTTGAGGTTTACCTAAAAAGTTAAACACTATTGGGGGGTGAGCTTATGAAAAGCTCAGTGTGAGCCGAATAATTATTTAAACGGGCAAAAACATCAAATACAATGAAACATATTAGCATTAACAGAAGAAAAAAGAACCATCATAGGAATTTCATGTCATTACATAGCCACTATCAAATTGATGTCAAACGGTGTATGAGCATGGGACATCATTCATTTGAGTAACAATCATTAATTTCGATACCATTCAATACAACACAATACAACAAATATCATAAATCAATAACATTTGAATATGTCTTGAGCATGATGCAATGCAAAAAGGTTCCTACCCATACCATCCGCTACACACCATGAGTTCCCTAGAACCCGTCATCCGAACTCCAAAATATTATGAGCATAGCTCGATGTGGTAAAACCACCGAATAATCAATAATGCAGAAAATCTGTCGGATATCAAATAGTGCGATACAATCGACAATAACATATAATATGCGATAAAATTGCCAATCCCCTTGGTACTCTAGGTGCAGTGCACTGACTATAAACAATGCAAACTTAATATGCTGCTGGTACTCCACGGAGCTCCTCCATCAACTACAAAATCCCAACCCAATGCATATGTAATATGTCACACAATCTTATACATAATCATATCTCAATACTTTTCACATTCATTTGACATGCCCAGCATGTCCTCAATAATCACATACTTTCAGTAAATGGAAACAGTGTTCCAATCTTTCAAATTACCATTGTGTTGATTTCAATCAATATCGTTTAATTTCACATACTTTACGAGTTTTCATTGCGCATAAATAGCACCCTTTTTAGTACCCAATATAACAAATATCTCACGTGTTTAAATCATACATAAGCTTAATATCTCAACGCATTATATCATTCAGTCAAACATTCTTATATCTCATAACTTAAATATGCAATTACAAACTGTAACATCCCGAAATAGGGCCTAAACGGAACAGTGGTTGTGAAACCATGAATCTGAGATAGAAAAGCTTATTACGAATAATTATTATGATTTATTGAGTGATTAGATGCATGTGTTAGAATATCGATAGAAAATTTCATGAATTGCATGTCTAATTTGCCTATTAGGACTTAATTGCAAAAGTTGATAAATATGAGTTTTAGGTGTTAAAGGATTTAATTGAAGAGCATAATTGAAGTAGAGGTCTTTAAATGGTAATTATACCATTAGGTTTTCATGGACAAAAATGGACATATATAGGTAGAAAGAACCAAAGTTTTTAATGAAGGGTAATTTAGTCATTTGGTAATAAAAAGAAATTAAAAAGGAAAAAGGTGGCAAAATGTGCTCATCTTCTTCATTAGGCAGAATTTTCAAGGGTTCACCATAGTTAGGGTTTGTTTCAAGCTTCCAAGCTCCATAGTAAGTGATTCCAAGCCCCATTTTTAAGGTTCTTTACATTTTTGAAGCCTCGGTAGCTCGGTTTAGCTTATTCTATCAATAATTCATGCTAGGGTTCATATTTGGAAAAATACCCATACGTGAAATGTGTTTATTTTGATGTTTTATGATAGAATATGAAGTCTGAAATTATGTTAAACAACTTTTGCTAAGTGATTTTAAGTGAAAACGAGTAAAACGACTTAATCGGTAAAAATACCTAATGTTCATAAGTATATGTTAGAGTGAGAATTTGATGTTGTCATAGAAGGAAAAAATGATCAGCATGTCATAAGAAATAAGAATAAGGGATAAAGTTTAATTTCCGAGCTTTGGGAAAATGTGTAAATATGTAAAAGTTTAGGGGCAAAATTGTAATTTTGCAAAAGTTAGAGTTAAGGGCTGTTTTAATAAATGTGAGTATTAAATAATCTAAATTTGCTATTATAGATCAAGAGGAACGAAATCTGGAGTTAGACCGGGGAAAGAAAAAGATAGTGGACTAAATCGATATACTTTATCGTATTTTGTTTCGAGGTAAGTTTGCGGTAAATAAATGCAATATTCTATTATTTTACATTTAATACTATTAAATTCCAGCATTTACATATTTATTCTATAAATTTATTATTTAAAGACTCAAGTATGAATTGACGGAAAAGCTATCTCAGAAAGTTCCGATTGAACCTTAGGAATGTGTAGGATACAAATGTCATGACATTAGGGTTTAAGAAAATCATGTAAGACCATGTCAAGACATGGCATTGATAAGTTCCTATAAGGCAAAGGTCCCATGTAAGACCATGCCAAGGCATCGCATTGGTGAGTTTATAAGGCAAAGGTCCCATGTAAGACCATGCCAAGGCATGGCATTGGTGAGTTCATAAGGCAAGGATACCACGTAAGACCATGTTAAGACATGGCAATGGTTAAGTTTCATAAGGAAAGGTACCCACGTATCCTTAGTATTCCAAGTGGTTCAATGGGAAAATTCAAAGAGTATACCAAAGGAAAGGTAAGACAAGTTCAAGCTAAAAAGGTACAGGTAAGAATTTAAGACACAAGTATATTAAATTAAAGGCTTAAATAATATTGGTAAAGAAAGATTAAGATAATTCATTAAGAATGTTGTTATTTATTTACATGTAAACTTACTAAGTTTTATTCTTACTCCCATTCCTTTTTCTTTTTTTTATAGTATTACAAGCCAACTCGGGGATCGCAAGGACGTCGGAGTTCGTTACACACTATCAAAGGATTATATTGGTATTTTGTGACTTGAACGTTTTAAGTTATGGCATGTATAGGGACTTAGCCATTTTGTGTGTATGTCCTTATGATATGCCTTAATATTGGCTTGTAAATGGTTGATAATGATTAGCCATTAAAATGGTTAATTAAGAACATGTTTTGGATGTTATGTATGTCTTGATGATAGTTTTTACAAAGAAATTATGAAAGAGTAAAAAAAATCTGCAGGGGAACAGTTTTGGACAGCAACTGTGACGTGATTTTACAAAATCACTAAAAATAGTATAAATGGAATTCTAGTGTTAATGATAAATAGAATTAAATATTATTGAATCTATTTTTATATGAAAGAAACGGTGTACGCAAAAGAGTTGTATATTATGAGATAATTGATTTTTTGTGCACAGGGGTCAGAACTGTCAAACTGTGTAATAGGGGAGATTTTAACTGATAAACTGTACTAATTGGCCACATCAAAAATTAATGAAAAATTCTAGTAAGAAGATATATGAGTCTAGTTTCAGGGAAGATTTACGGATCTAAATTTCGAGTTTCGTAACTTGAGTTATAATCAATTTAGTAAACATGATGCAGATGGACAATTTCAATTTTTATGCCCTGAACTAGTAAGTTAAGTCTAGTAATGCCTTGTGCTCGACTCCAACAATGGTCTCGGGTAAGGGGTGTTACATTTATTTTCATTGGTGAGTTTATAAGGCAAAGGTCCCATGTAAGACCATGCCAAGGCATGGCATTGATGAGTTCATAAGGCAAGGATACCACGTAAGACCATGTCAAGACATGACAATGGTTAAGTTTCATAAGGAAAGGTACCCACGTATCCTTAGTATTCCAAGTGGTTTAATAGGAAAATTCAAAGAGTATACCAAAGGAAAGGTAAGACAAGTTCAAGCTAAAAAGGTACAGGTAAGAATTTAAGACCTAAGTATATTAAATTAAAGGCTTAAATAATCTTGGTAAAGAAAGATTAAGATAATTCATTAAGAATGTTGTTATTTATTTACATGTAAACTTACTAAGCTTTATGCTTACTCCCATTCCTTTTTCTTTTTTTATAGTATTACAAGCTAACTCGGGGATCGCAAGGACGTCGGAGTTCGTTACACACTATCAAAGGATTATATTGGTATTTTGTGACTTGAACGTTTTAAGTTATAGCATGTATAAGGACTTAGCCATTTTGTGTGTATGTCCTTATGATATGCCTTGATATTGGCTTGTAAATGGTTGATAATGATTAGCCATTAAAATGGTTAATTAAGAACATGTTTTGGATGTTATGTATTTCTAGATAGTTTTTACAAAGAAATTATGAAAGAGTAAAAAAATCTGCAGGGGAACAGTTTTGGACAGCAACTGTGACGTGATTTTCAAAAATCACAAAACATAGTATAAATGGAATTATGGTGTGAATGAGATATAGAATTAAATCTTATAGAGTATATTTTTATATGAAAGAAACGGTGTAGGCAAAAGAGTTTTATATTATGAGATAATTGATTTTTTGTGCAGAGGGGTCAGAGCTGTCGAACTGTATAACAGGGGAGACTTTAACTAATAAACTGTACTAATTGGCCACACCAAAAATTATGGAAAAATTATAGTAAGAAGATATATGAGTCTAGTTTTAGGGAAAATTTACGGATCTGAATTTCAGGTTTCGTAACTCGAGTTATAGTCAATTTAGTGAACATGACGCATATGGACAGTTTCAATTTTTATGCCCCGAACTAGTAAGTTTAGTAATGCCTTGTGCTCGACTCCGGAAATGGTCTCGGGTAAGGGATGTTACATTTATTGTTATCAGAGCCAGGTTTTAGTCGTTTCTCAGAATATTCAGTATGAGTAAGAGTCTATCTATACATGCCATACTTATATTTTGACAGTGTGACGACTCTTGACGATTTTAAAATGTTTTTTTCTTTTATAGTTATGGATCCCGAACGAGCTGGTGCAGATGATGTAGAGAGTAATGCGCCCGCTCCCACTGAAGGGACGGTGCCACCAGATAGTAGTGAAAGGGCCGTTACGATTAGTCAGGGAGGAGGGGCTCGAGAAGCCTTCTTCCAAGCTATGAATGAATGGTTTGCTGAGTTTGTTCGTATGAACCCAGCTGTTAGACCTCCACCCCCTCATGAACCTCAGACCACCCATGTAGCTTCCCTAGTTACAGATGCAGTTAGAAGAGAGAAGTCACCCGTTGACAAGATCAAAAAACAAGGGGCCGAAGAGTTTCGGGCTACCAAAGATGATGATGCAAAGAAAGCTAAATTTTGGCTCGAGGACACTATCAGAGTCTTTGATGAGTTATCCTGCACACCGAAAGAGTGTATTAAATGTGTAGTGTCACTTCTTAGAGATTCGGTCTACCAGTGGTGGAAGACACTTGTGTTAGTAGTACCTAAAGAAAGAGTTACTTGGGATTTCTTTCAGGAGGAGTTCCGTAAGAAGTACATCAGTCAGAGGTTTATTGACCAGAAAAGAAAAGAATTCCTTGAATCAAAATAGGGTTATATGGCTGTGACTGAGTATGAACGTGAATTTATCTGACTCAGCAATTATGCTCGAGAGTGTGTGTCTATAGAGGCTATCATGTGTAACAGATTTGAGGATGGGCTCAATGATGATATCCGACTATCAGTTGGTGTTCTAGAGATAAAGGAGTTTGTTGTTTTAGGTGACCGAGCCTGTAAGGCAGAGGAGTTGTTAAAAAGAAAGGGTAAAGCTGAAATTGAGATGCAAGATACGAAGACAAGATAGATGAGCAAGTCGTTTCAGTCTACATCCAAGAGGCCTAGAGAGTTTTCTACGAGATCTAATTTTTTAGCCGGGTATTCTAGCCGAAACAGAGGTAGAAGATTTATGGATCCAAAAGCTCAAACCACTTCGATTGCGAGTGTTGGCAGTACTCAGCCTGATAGACCCGAGTGTCCTCAATGTGGTCGACGTCATCCAGGTCCATGTCAAGCAACTGAGATTGGCTGTTTCTGATGTGGTGCAGCAGATCATTTCATTCGGGAGTGTCCCGAAATGGTTACAAGAGAAGTAATACCGAGTGCAAGATCAGGTAATGTCCCCGTTAGAGGCAGATCTCAGAGAAGTCTCGGAGTAGGGGCAGGTAGAGGTACATTTAGAGATATAGCAACAAGATCAGATGTTAGAGCACCCGCAAGGACTTATGCTATCCGTGCTCGTAAAGAGGCATCCTCCCCAACGTAATTACAGGTACATTTTCTCTTCATGATGTTATTGTTATTGCTTTGATTGATTCGGGTTCAACCCATTCCTGTGTTTGTATGAAATTGATGCCTAGTATGAACATGCCCATAGATTTTACGGAATTTGTGATTAAAGTATCGAATCCATTAGGTCAGTATGTGTTAGTAAACAAAGTATGTAGAAATTGCCCTTTGATGATTAGAGGTTACTGTTTTCCGGCCGATCTCATGCTATTGCCGTTTGATGAATTTGATGTGATTCTTGGTATGGATTGGTTAACTGCACATGATGTGATAGTGAATTGTGGAAAGAAATTCATTGAGTTGAAATATGAAAATGGTGAGATACTTCGGGTTAATTCAGATGAGTCAGATAGTTCAATTTCCATGATTTCTGTTATGTCTACTCAGAAATGTTTGAGGAAAGGATGTGAAGCTTATCTTGCTTTTGTGTTGAATACACAAGATCCAGAGTTGAAAATTGAATCAGTGCCTGTGGTAAATGAGTTTCCTGATGTGTTCCCGGAAGAACTACCAGGTTTGCCTCCTATCAGAGAAGTTGAGTTTGGTATTGAATTGATTCCAATTACCACACCTATTTCTATTGCTCCTTATAGAATGGCTTCGATAGAATTGAAAGAATTGAAAGCTCAGCTATAGGAATTAACTGATAAAGGCTTTGTAAAACCTAGTTATTCACCATGGGGCGCGCCAGTGTTATTTGTGAAAAAGAAGGATGGTTCCATGAGATTGTGCATAGACTATCGGCAGCTTAACAAGGTAACCATCAAGAACAAATATCCATTGCCTAGAATATTTGATTTGTTTGATCAATTGAAACGAGCCACTGTCTAATTTGCCTATTAGGACTTAATTGCAAAAGTTGATAAATATGAGTTTTAGGTGTTAAAGGATTTAATTGAAGAGCATAATTGAAGTAGAGGTCTTTAAATGGTAATTATACCATTAGGTTTTCATGGACAAAAATGGACATAAATAGGTAGAAAGAACCAAAGTTTTTAATGAAGGATAATTTAGTAATTTGGTAATAAAAAGAAATTAAAAGGGAAAAAGATGGCAAAATGTGCTCATCTTCTTCATTAGGCCGAATTTTCAAGGGTTCACCATAGTTAGGGTTTGTTTCAAGCTTCCAAGCTCCATAGTAAATGATTCCAAGCCCCGTTTTTAAGGTTCTTTACTTTTTTGAAGCCCTGGTAGCTAAGTTTAGCTTATTCTATCAATAATTCATGCTAGAGTTCATATTTGGAAAAATACCCATAGGTGAAATGTGTTTATTTTGATGTTTTATGATAGAATATGAAGTTTGAAATTATGTTAAACAACTTTTGCTAAGTGATTTTAAGTGAAAACGAGTAAAACGGCTTAATCGATAAAAATACCTAATGTTCATAAGTATACGTTAGAGTGAGAATTTGATGTTGTCATAGAAGGGAAAAATGATCAGCATGTCATAAGACATAAGAATAAGGGATAAAGTTTAATTTCCGAGCTTTGGGGAAAATGTGTAAATATGTAAAAGTTTAGGGGCAAAATTGTAATTTTTCAAA
Organism: Gossypium australe; assembly: GCA_005393395.2. Taxonomy (NCBI): domain Eukaryota; kingdom Viridiplantae; phylum Streptophyta; class Magnoliopsida; order Malvales; family Malvaceae; genus Gossypium; species Gossypium australe. Next base: position 43,855,618 of record CM016617.1, read on the forward strand.
AGTTAGAGTTAAGGGCTGTTTTAATAAATGTGAGTATTAAATAAGCTAAATTTGCTATTATAGATCAAGAGGAATGAAATCTAGAGTTAGACCGGGGAAAGAAAAAGATAGTGGACTAAATCGATATAGTTTATCGTATTTTGTTTCGAGGTAAGTTTGCGGTAAATAAATGCAATATTCTATTATTTTACATTTAATACTATTAAATTCCAGCATTTACATATTTATTCTGTAAATTTATTATTTAAAGAATCAAGTATGAATTTACGGAAAAGCTATCTCAAAAAGTTCCGGTTGAACCTTAGGAATGTGTAGGATACAAATGTCATGACATTAGGGTTTAAGAAAATCATGTAAGACCATGTCAAGACATGGCATTGATAAGTTCCTATAAGGCAAACGTCCCATGTAAGACCATGCCAAGGCATCGTATTGGTGAGTTTATAAGGCAAAGGTCCCATGTAAGACCATGCCAAGGCATGGCATTGGTGAGTTCATAAGGCAAAGATACCACGTAAGACCATGTCAAGACATGGCAATGGTTAAGTTTCATAAGGAAAGGTACCCACGTATCCTTAGTATTCCAAGTGGTTCAACGGGAAAATTTAAAGAGTATACCAAAGGAAAGGTAAGACAAGTTCAAGCTAAAAAGGTACAGGTAAGAATTTAAGACATAAGTATATTAAATTAAAGGCTTAAATAATCTTGGTAAAGAAAGATTAAGATAATTCATTAAGAATGTTGTTATTTATTTACGTGTAAACTTACTAAGCTTTATTCTTACTCCCATTCCGTTTTCTTTTTTTTATAGTATTACAAGCCAACTTGGGGATCGTAAGGACGTCGGAGTTCGTTACACACTATCAAAGGATTATATTGGTATTTTGTGACTTGAACGTTTTAAGTTATGGCGTGTATAGGGACTTAGCCATTTTATGTGTATGTCCTTATGATATGCCTTAATATTGGCCTGTAAATGGTTGATAATGATTAGCCATTAAAATGGTTAATTAAGAACATGTTTTGGATGTTATGTACGTCTAGATGATAGTTTTTACAAAGAAATTATGAAAGAGTAAAAAAAATCTGCAGGGGAACAGTTTTGGACAGCAACTGTGACGTGATTTTGCAAACTCCCTAAAAATAGTATAAATGGAATTATTGTGTGAATAAGATATAGAATTAAAGCTTATTGAGTCTAGTTTTATATGAAAGAAACAGTGTAGGCAAAAGAGTTGTATATTATGAGATAATTGATTTTTTGTACAGAGGGGTCAGAACTGTCAAACTGTGTAATAGGGGAGACTTTAACTGATAAACTATACTAATTGGCCACACCAAAAATTATGGAAAAATTATAGTAAGAAGATATATGAGTCTAGTTTCAGGGAAGATTTACGGATCTAAATTTCTAGTTTCGTAACTTAAGTTATAAACAATTTAGTTAACATGATGCAGATGGACAGTTTCAATTTTTATGCCCCAAACTAGTAAGTTAAGTCTAGTAATGCCTTGTGCTCGACTCCGGCAATGGTCTCGGGTAAGGGGTGTTACACAAACTCAATCAAACATCCATACTATGAAACTACCAATTTTGCCAACATGTCAATCTTTTAAGGCTCGAAACATACCTGGTTCGGCCACTCATAAAATCAATAATTTGGCTATTAAGATAATCCAATGAGCAAGCTAATTTATCATATATAAGATGATATTTAAAATTTTCAAATAATTTTATGAGTTTAGGACCCACACCTTTTTTTCACTTCCTCGTAGCACACTAGCGAATCTTTCAATTTTCCTTAATAATTCCTTAAACGAACCTATACCAAAATTCAGTATAAATTCAATCAATTTACCATTAAACCGGCCCCCAAACACCTACTTATCATTTCAAACCAATCATTGAAATTATAACTATATTATGAATCCAAACTAGTTAGATTCCTTACACAATATTGGTGTAAACCGTATGTACAATCGTTCTTCACTTTTATGGATGATTTGGGGTGTCTGGGTCACCACCTAATTCAATAATATACTGGAAAAAAGAAGCTAATTAATGATTAAATTCCTTCATTTAATCAATTCAGAACCTCTACCCAACAACTATGTCGAACTAACAAACTAGTTACCCTTAATTGCACTTATGCTTCACGATTTGTGGGATCCAAATGGCCAATCGACCAAGAGCGCTTTTCCCTAATTGAAATGGGTTTAAAATATGATTAGTAGGGTTCAAGAACTCAAATTAATTCTGGACAAATATAGGCAAGAACCAAGAAACAAAATAGCCCCCTTTCTTGCACATAGGCGCACGTACCACCACCCATGGTGGCCAAAATTGGGGCTGAATTTTAAAACGGTTTGAGATCTCATTAAATTCTGGAAAAATAAATTTGCAATCATTTAAAATCCTCCAAGTTCCAGATCTATAAATTTAGGTTTTTAATGGACAAGTTTAATTAAGAAATTGAAGAGAGAAGAGACCTTACCCAAGCTAGTCGAGAGAAACGGCAATGGCACTTTCTTGGCAATGTTCGGAATCATCTTGGAGCTCAAGATTTCAGATTTAGGGCTGATTTTAATGATAAAAAGTGATAGAAATATTGTGGAGAATATGTTAACAAATCTTGTTGCAAAAAGAAAAAGAAAAAGAAAAAAAGAGAGAAAGAGATGGTAAAACTAGGTGTAGGCGACGACAATAATGGAGGAAAGGAAAAAAAAAATTAAAATCAAAGAGAAGGAGAGGAGAGGAACGGCTAGGGAAACGAGGAGGAGGATTAAAGGATGATTATCAGTAAAAAATTAATATTTATAACTAGGTTAACTAGGCTTGGATGGCCCACACATTAAAACAAGAGATTTTTGTCAAAAAATTAAATTATTTGCATGGGAAGGTAATTGAAGCTAGGACCTCAAGGATAAATTCACTAATGCTTAACTATCAAACCAATAACTCATTCTTGGTATAATTTGAAATATTTATTTTAAAAAAACAAGGCATGTCACATACTAAGGTTTAAGGTAAAATTCGCAAAATAATAAAACTGATGCGAGAGAAGGGATTTGAACTTGGGTTTCAAGAAACATTACACTAACACTTAACCAACAAACAAATACCTCTTTTATTTTCTAAAAATGGAAAGATAATTTAAAAAATTAAGGCATGATCACTCTATCTTGATTCACAAACCCAATTCTACTAACCCCCAATTTTTGGGATGTTATAGAAGACTTAGTACAAGGGTTCAATGCCAACTTGACCATGCCAGATGCTAATGAAGTTCTTGTTCGTATGAAGAAGGTACCCGTTGCTTCTAAGTCCATTAATGATTTGTTTAACTTACTTGATGTTGAAGAAGATGAGTACTCTGCAATGATGACAAATATCAACTGGGATTTTCTTCAACAAGTCCTTAATGTTGTTACAAATCTAGGATCCCGATGAATTATAAGAAAGTATAGTAGTCATTCTTGCTAAAGGGAATATTTAAATCTAGTGGCCAAGGTATGATTCTACTTTATTCAATATAGCTTCATGCTTATCTTACATAGTTCCACCATCTCGATGGAATGAATGCTTTTTTGTATGCGATTATGACAGAAAGGTCTATTAATGTTGGGAGAATTATTCATAAAGAGATCCAGGATTGTGCTCGAAAAAAGTCAGGAAGTGCATACTTCCCATAATTTATTACTTCACTTTGCTAAAGGGCCCAAGTAAGATCTAAGGCAAACTTGAAGGATCATTATGTTCAAGGTTGCATAACAAGGCATGACCTTAGAAGGTTAGTGGAAAATGTTGAACTGTTGAAAAAAATTGAGCCAAATGAACCTAACAAACTAGAATCTGATGAGTCATCATCCAAATCTAAACCTAAAGCTGACTCAATAAATGACGTAGAAGAAGCAAAAATTGAAGAGGAACCAAAAGCCCTGAACTGAGGGTGGAACCAAATGTTGCCGAACTAGTTGAGCCAAGTATTAATCCTGAATTGAATATTCCAACACCTACCTCGTTAGATGCTATGAATAAATTGGAATTTTCAGCTATAATGGATATGTGGAAAGCCATGCACAACCAACAACAAGCTTATTGGAGATATGCAAAAATTAGAGATGATTTCGTACGAATAATTTTAAGAATATCTTTAACACTTTTGTTCCTAGGTTCCCAGATCATATATTTGAAACATGGTAAGAGGAGATTGTGGGATCAAGTGCAACAAATAAATGAAAAGGGAAAAGACATACAGGATAACAAGAATAAAAAGGGGGAAATTTCTTTTTCTTAACATTTATTTATTTTTAGGCATTTATAATAAAATTGCAAACATGAATAAAATAAGCTCAATGCCTCTTCTCTAATGAAAAACAAAGAATGAATATGTCTAGGATAGGATTGTTGAGAAAGACTTGGTACTTAAGCAGTCTTTATGACTCACCTCTCTTTCTTGCTATCCTACCTAATGTTCAGTTCTCATTCATTACTTTACTTATGCAATGAGGACATTGCTTCTTTTTAAAGACGGTAAGGCAGTATTAGCATGAATTTTAAAGTATGTTTCAATGCTTTCACATGAGTATGTTGAAATAAAATGATGTTCAGAGAAAATTTTTGTTCATAAGTTAACTCAAATGCATGTATGATTTTTTATTTTATCTGAGTTTTTTATGTTATCTTGAGTTATGGAATGCTTGTATGTTCTTAGGTCTAATGTAGTCCTTTTCCATGAAAATTGAATTTTTTTTGAAATAGACATGCATGAAGGTTTAAGTCCTTAGAATTGACTTAGTTATCTTAACTATACTTGTCTTGGTGAGCAAGATTGAGGAAAAATTCAAAAAGATGTACATTTTATTCGTATGTTAGAAAAAAAGCACTATTCAAATGTCAAGCAAAAATAGCAAAAATAAATACTCAAAGTATTGATAAATATTGGGCATATGCTTCAAAATTAAGTTTGGGGGTGAAGAACCCATTAGTAGGAAGGATGTACCTTGAAAAGATCCAAGGCAAAGTTAGGGTTAAGATTACTGAACCTAAAAATTATCTTCTCTTTATCCCTACCTTAAACCTAGCCCCATTATAACCTTATAAAAGACCTATTATTTGGATAATTATGTCAACTACATAGGGGAGAGGAATTGCCAAGTTCAACATATGAGGACCATTAATTAGACTTTGTGATTGCTTTGTTTGATTGATAAGGAAACTTTGATCGAATGGTGAATGTTATGTATGATCTTGAAAAACATGCACTCTATGACTTATGCTAGCATTTTCCCGCTTGATTCTAGAAACCATCCAACCCTTGCTTGATTCTAGCATGATTTCATGCTTGACTCAAGCAACCAACATCCACCCCTTTCCACAATGTGTGGTCGGCCAAGTAAATGAGTAAATGGGGGGATATTTTTCACTATTTTTAGTAAACTCTCCCACCAATCTCAAGTATAAATACCCACTCCCATCTCAAATATCACTCATCCCTTGCTCAATCCCTCATCTCTCATTTTATATCATTCTTCCATTCTCTAATTTCCTCTATTCGTTCCCGTGCATAACATCTTATAGTTCTTTCTTTTCTTAGCCAGCAAAACCTTGCTAAGATCATCTCTTTGCCAGCCACCTTAAGGACCAATTAGCAAAGGAGCAGCTCGAGGATAGGAGGAAAACATCTTCAATCAGAGTTCGCGAAACTGTTGTTTCGATAGTGTAACACCCCTTACCCTTATCCTATGCCGGAACAAGGTATTAGGCGTTACCTAACTTAATAGCATGCATACAAACATTTCCGGCTTATGAAATTTCGTTCAAATTTAAAAATTTTCAAACTTCATCTTGAAGTCCCTAATATGGACCTACGAGGCCCAAAACATACTTTAGAAATGGTTCGATACTAAACCAGGCACTTTAGAAAACTTTGGAAAATTTCACTGAAAATAGGGGCACACGCCCGTGTGACAAGGGACACGCCCGTGTGGGCAGACCGTGTGATCACACACTACCATGTCCCTAGCCTTGTGGATTTATTTTTCAATTCGAACCTACTGGGGTTTTCACACGGCCTGGCACATGCCCGTGTCCATGGCTTGTGTCCCTCACACGCCTGAGTCCTTGACATTTTGTTTCTGACGTCAGCAACATTTTAGGGTCACACAGCCAAGGCACACTGTAACACCCCTAACCCGTAACCGTCGCCGGTCTAGGGTTAAGAGGCATTACCGGACAATCGAAAACTTTTACAGACATTTCAAAACATAATTCGACAAATCACATCAAAGTGTCCCTTAAATAGGTCTTCGAGGCCTTAAATAGGCTTTAAAATAGGGCCGAGACTAAACCGAACACATACGGAAATTCTCAGAAATTTAAAAATTTTTCAAAGTTACAGAGGTCACACGCCCGTGTGGGCAGGCCGTGTGCCTCACATAGCCTCAGACACGCCCGTGTGTCTAAGTCGTGTCAAAACAGGGCACACATACTGACTTGTCCACACGGCCGTGGACACGCCCGTGTGCCTCACCCGTGGTCGCTACTGACTTGCACCACACGACCAGTCACACGCCCGTGTGCCTTACTTGTGGTCGAGTCTCACTTGTTTTGAAATGCAACCACGAAGGACACTGTCGAGCCACATGCCCGTGTACTCAATCGTGTGGGCAATTATAGGCCATTTTCAAGGCCAAAATGCCACCCACACATTGGGTTATCCCTACAAGCAACATACCAATTCAATTCATGCCAAAATAACTAATTTTTCCAAGCAAATCAAAGGCATTTCAAGCATATCGTTTTAAACAACATTTAGCTCAACTTATTCACAAGCATTTCCAAACATGATCCATTTACAAATTTACCATTAATAATATGCTAACTTGGCATCAAATAACTTACCATTACATGACTATTTCAATAGCCATCAAACCTCACCAAACAAGACATCATATAACAAGATTACTCAATCATAACACAACCATATATCTAGCCATATCACATGGCTATGTACTTATCTCAAACATACTCCAAAAAAAACTAGCCTATACATTCCATACTTTAGTATTTACATTTTCAAAAGGGTACCAAAATTAGATTGAGTAGTGTGATGACGATCCTCAACGATTCCCCAAGCCTTTAGTAACTTTGACTATCTATAAAAAAGAGCAAACACACACAAATTAAGCTTTCAAAAGCTTAGTAAGCCATATACAAATAAACTTAGCATAAAATGCACATAGCCACATTGATACAATGACATTAATGTTTCTCATTTGCAAATTCATCACTTATTCTTTGGCTCATTTGTTTAGCCATTACTTACCCACATTTCATAGCTCAAAGTATCATTTTACTCATAGCTCATTCAAGCATGTATCATATATTATCTCATCAAATCTATACACATGTTCACTTTAATAAGCTCATATATACACTTACCTTTCATACACATTCATAGTGTACCTTTCAAATGTACCTGAATCGTTTATACATTTCTCATAGACATTCATTCCTCAGACTTGTCCGTTGAACCGTTCAGAATTAAATAGGATACTCAGAGTGCTCAGAATAATCGTACAATGCCAACATCCCAGACGTGGTCTTACACGAAATCCCGAATCAACACCAACGTCCTAGACGTGGTCTTACATAATCTCACATATCAGAAACCTATGTCATGACATATGTAACCCTATCTATTCCTAGGTTCGTACGAGGCTTCTCGGACATTGTTGCACTATCGATACATACTCGATTTTCATATATTTATCATTCTCGTACGCATTCATCACAATGAGATTTCACATGAACATACATAAATCAATACAAATACATTTATTTGTATATAGACTTACCTCGGATTCGGTTAACGTACGGACTCGACTATATCACTTTTGACTTTCCGCGATCTAAATCCATTTTCTTTGGTTCTTGATCTATACATATTCAAATTTAATCCATTTATTCACCAGACCATTCAATTTAATCCAAAAACACATATTTAGGGCAATTTACAAATTAGGCCTCACATTTTCACATTTTGACAGTCCCTATTTCACAAAATCACAAATACACAAAGTCTCAATACACCCATGCTTAGCCGAATTCTCTATAAGTCCCTAGCAACCCATATTTTTCATTTATTTCACAATTTAGTCCCTCAAAATATTATTTTCTCAATTTAATCTAAATTACTCAAAATCATCAAAAATCCAAAGACAAAATATGTTAAGCTAAAATATATATCTCATATTTCATCAACAATCATCACAAAATTCATGAATTCATCAATGACACTTTTCAAAATCTTCTTCAATTCACAAAATTAAAACATGGGTTTCAAAGTACTCGAAGCAACGATTACAAAAACATAGAAATTATCAAAAATCAAAGCAAAACATACCTTGAATCAAGATAGATATTGGCCGAATATCAAAGATGTAAAAACCTAGCTTTTTCCTCCTTCAATTTTGGCTAACAAGATGATAATGGCCATCTTTTAATGTTTGTTTTTATTTAATATAACTTAATAATCAATTTACAATTTTAACCATTATTAATCACCTTAAATTTCCACTAACATATGGCATTAATGTCCATCCATAATTCAAATGGTCCAATTACATTATAAGGACCTCACATTTCTAAAGATATGACACATAGTTGCGTTTAACATATAGCATGTTAATTTAACATCTTTCACAATTGGGTCCTTTTTTAAAAATAAACACGCAAACAACAAAATTAATTCACAGAAATTTCACACATGCTTAATCATATACTGTAGACACAGAAAATAATATTAAAATATTTTTCTAACTCAAATTTGTGGTCCGAAAACCACTATTCTGACTAGGGTCTAAACCGGACTGTTACACATACGCCCTTGTGTTAGGCCGTGTGGCAAATTTAATTTTGCATTTAAGGTGCGGACTTCACACGGTCGTGCCTCTGCCCGTGTGGTTACTACTGGGCATTCTGTTTTACTAAATTAAGGTGCAGGGGACACACGGCCTGACTACAAGCCTATGGGGCAGATTGTGTGTCATACACATCCTAGACTCACGCCCGTGTGGACAAAAACAAGGCTATTTACCAAGCCCTTTTGCCACCCTTACTTGCACCAACATAAGCCACATCAAGTAACACCAATCCACATATAAACATCTAACCAAATCAGGCACAACCAAGACATACACACATCAAGGCCACTATACTTCATTCACATGCAAAACTCATCACATACTTTATTAATTCAATCATGCAACCTACTCATTCATGCATTAGTATACCAAATACTCAACTGTGCAATTTGCTCAATCATGAAAAACATCATCATTTGCATAAATCAACAACAAATATTAGCCATTATCCATGGCCTTAGACAAAGTGGATAAACTCCATGATAAGCCTACGCATATGGCCAAAACAATATGACACTTAACAAAAAGACCCAGTCCCTATACATGCCATACTTAAAATACTAAGGCTAACTATAACAAATGCTTCAATTGATAGTGTGATCGATGCCTCCGACGTCTGTTGATCCTGAGCTAGCTTGGCGGCGGCACTGTTAGAAAATGGAAAAGAGAGGGAGTAAGCATAAAGCTTAGTAAGTCGCATGTAATATAATTAACAACAATTACCATGCATTATCATACTCATAACATATTATAAACTTGCACATAATTCTCAAATGTTTAAAGGCATAACTTACTCATTTTCATCCTTACTAATCATACAACATAAATCGAGCTCATTTCTCATGAATTTCGTGTAGGTATCTGTATCACTTACAACATAGTCATAACTTTTCTCACTTTTGACACAAGCATTAAATTACCCGTGGAACCATTTGGAATACTAAAGGATATCCGATAAGCCTCACACAAGAGGGTAAAATGCCGATGCCATGTCCCAGACATGGTCTTACACTGGCTCACATGTCGAGGCCAATGCCATGTCCTAGACATGGTCTTACACTAGCTCTCGTCTCAATGCTGATGCCGTGTCCCAGACATGGTCTTACACTGGCTCTCATAATGTGGCCGATGCCATGTCCCAGACATGGTCTTACACTAGCACACATATTAACACCGATGCCATGTCCCAAACATGGTCTTACACTGGCTCTCATAATGTGGCTGATGCCATGTCCCAGACATGGTCTTACACTAGCACACTGATAATCCGTAAAAGTAACATATTTTAATCGCACATTTAGCTTACTTTTTGATGATTTATTCCTTGATTTGTATAAAAAGGTGCTTGTAATCCTTTCTTTTCATGTCTTAGACCTAGGAAAGCACCCAAGGATAAAAAGAACACAAATTGGGCCTAAAACTGAGTAAATGGGCTTTAGCATGAAATTGGCACGGCCTGGCCCATAGCCCGCACGGCCGTGCGTCGACGAACACTTAGAGCACGGCCTCAACTCTACCTCACACGGTCGTGCCTCACTTTAGAAGTCCGAACACGATCTGGTCTCGATCCACACGGGCGTGTGACATGGCCGTGCCTCTGTCGCTGGAAAAGGCAATTTCAGTCGGAAAAGGATACTTAGGGAGAAAGAATCGCATTCCAAGAGCCTATATATATATCCCCCAAGTACCACCTTTGAAAGGCATCGAAAGCTAGGCCAATGAGCCAAGCCGAGAAGGTTAGAATTAGGGAAAAACACGAGGATAGCCAGTTGATCTATCCCAAAAAGCCGGAGTTATACTCAAGACGGCGGAATTCTCCTTCAATTCCTTCACGGGGTTTTAGGAATTTCTTATGTTTTGTTTTATCTTTTCTCTTGCGATGTTTTCTTTATTCATTATGAACTAAGCCCTTTAGATACCTGAAGGGGATGAAACCTAGATGAATATGGTTATTTGATTTTTAAGTTATATGATGAATTACTTAGTTTGTTCTTAATTATGTTGCTTAATCCAAATCTAATGTGCTTAGGTGGAGGAGGAATAAACCCTGGCTAAGAGAAAATCTAACATAATTAAGCGGAGTTGATCGAACGCCTAGAGATAGGGTTACGAGATTTTGCCGGATTAGGGTGAAACCTAATATGGGAGTCCATTGATCGATTTACTGCTATCCTGGGGGTTATTATAAGTGAACGAGAGTTCCACTAATTAACCTAGGGTTTGACGTTCTTCGCCTCGAGAGAGGGTTTAATATAGGTTAGGGAGACTCACGGATCAAGCTAAGTAAAGAAATCATATAATTTGGGGTTAGATAATAAGTGAAGTCTAGGTGGATTCTTCCCAAAGGTATCATCGCAATCAACTGAGTTTTTTCTTCAAAGTTATTTTCCAATTTGTTCTTCTTGTCTTTGTGTTCTTAGCTTAAGTTTTCGACAATATAGTTTAAAAGCAACCTTCACTTTAATTTAGGTTAAATAATAAAAAGAAAGTGAGTATTAATACTTTTAGTTCCTTTGGGTTCGATAATCTGGTCTTGCCTAAGTTATACTACTGTTCGATAGGTACACTTGCCTTTAATCGTTGTCAGAGTTAGTCTCCAGGTTTGATTATTCTTTTATAAATTTTTAAAGCTCTGATTGCAGCGATCAAGTTTTTGGCGCTGTTGCTGAGGAACTAAAATATTAAGAAAACTCTATTTTTATTACTTTAGCCCTAATTTTTATTTTTCGCAATTTATTTTTGTTTTTATTTCTATTTTTTACTCTTAGCTAAAATTTTCTTTCTTTCTTTTCTCTAGTAGGTACCTCTAATTTAAGACTAGAAGGAACCCAAGAGGGCCTTTGATATTTATACAGTGAAATCGAAGTACCGCTCGTAGGAATCGTCGGGAAACTAGGCGAGCCCTAGATTACACAGAAAGGGAGGAAGAAGGCAGATCCAATCCTACTAAAGGGATGGACGAAAACAACCCACCACCACGTGATGTGGGGGAAAAATAATGCTCCACGCATAATGTTTGATTATGCGAAACCGCATTTAACAGGAGCAGAATCTAGTATTGTTAGGCCTGCTATATCTACTAACAATTTCGAATTAAAGCCTAACACAATACAAATGATTCAACAGTTTGTTCAATTTGATGGTTTGCAGGACGAAGATCCAAACATGCATATAACTAACTTTTTGGAGTTCTGTGATACTTTTAAGATAAATGGCATTTCTGATGATGCCATACGTCTTCGGTTATTTCCTTTTTCATTAAGAAATAAAGCTAAATAGTGGTTAAACTCGTTACAACGAGGGTCAATCACTACATGGGATCAAATGATCGAAAAGTTTTTAATGAAATATTTTTTGCTGGCCAAAACAGCCAAATTACGGAATGATATCTCTTCTTTTGTGTAGATGGATTTAGAGACACTGTACGATGCATGTGAGAGATTTAACGATCTCTTGAGGAGGTGCCCACACCATGGCCTACCCTTGTGGCTACAAGTCCAAACTTTCTATAACGGTGTAAACCCCTTAACAAGGCAACTGATCGATTCAGCTGCCGGTGGAACCTTAAACAACAAAACTCCAGAAGTAGCCTACGAGTTCATTGAAGAGATGTCACTAAACAATTATCAATGGCAGGCTTCAAGGACTAAACCGACAAAATTAGTAAGAGTTTTGAACGTCGATGCCATGACCATGTTATCAATGTAGATAGAGATGATGAACAAAATGCTTGACAGCTTATGCTCTTCACAGGCACATCCAGTCATGCAATGCGACACAGGTGGAAACGTGGCGAATCCTGAGTACCCACCTTACCAACCAGGAGCAGAGGACGAACAGGTGAACTATATAGGTAATAATTTTCGATCCAATAATAATTCTTATAGTAACACTTACACTTCAGGTTGGAGGAACCACCCAAATTTTTCGTGGGGAGGCCAAGGCAATCAAGGAAATCAAAGGCAACAACCTCCCCAGAACTTCCAAAACTTGCCCTATCCACAAGAGAAGAAACTAACTCTCGAGGAGATGATGGCAAAATTCTCGGCAGGCACAGAGAAATGTATACAAGAAACTGTTAGAGCAATTAAAAGCAACGAGAGTCGAATCAATGAAATTGCTAAGTCGGTCAAGGAAGTGACTAACGCAGTAGAGCAACTCGCAAAGCTGATGTCAGAACAACTACAAGGACGTCTACCAAGTAATACCGAGATTAACCCCAATGAGCAAATTCAAGCCATCACAGCTCAGGGTATTAAGGGGTTAAAAAACCCAATCTAACGCCAGAAAATAAGGTAGACAAAGGTAAAGTGGAGGTAACACAGGAAAAGCCAAAACCGATAATTAAAGAGTACCAACCTTGCATACCTTATCCCGAAGCAATAAAAAGAGACGACTCAGAGGAATAGTTCGGTAAGTTTCTTAAACTTCTAAATAAATTACATATTAACTTACCTCTTATTGAAGCTCTTTTTCAGATGCTAGACTCGAGGAAATTTTTAAAATAGCTCTTGACCAACTAATGCAAAATAGATGAAGAGCACCATATGGAACTAAACGTAACATGTTCGGCAATGCTACAGAATAGACTACCTCAGAAACTAAAAGATCCAGGGAGTTTTACAATTCCATGTTTAATTAGTCTAAATATTGATAATGCATTAGCTGATCTAGGGGCAAGCATAAATGTCCTGCCTTATTCACTGTTTAAACGACTAGGTCTAGGGAAACCCAAACAAACTAGGATGAGTATTCAATTAGCTGATAAAACTGTTAGAATTCCTAGGGGCATTATCGAAGATGTTCTTGTAAAAATCGATAAATTTATTTTCCCAGTAGACTTTGTTGTCTTAGACATGGATGAGGATAATTCAATTCCCTTAATTTTAGGAAGGCCCTTTCTAGCAACTGCCAAGACAAAAATTGATGTTGCCACAAGCGAACTCATACTTCGTGTAGGAGATGAATCGATCAATCTTCAAGCTCTCGACTTGGCCAGGACAACAGTTGATGAAGGTAAGGAAGTTACTTCAATTGATAATCAAATTGTTCAATCTTCATCGCAGGAACACCACAAGACCTAAAGCCTGAGCCCCAAGTCGAAAAAGAAGAGTCACACAAGGAACAAAGCCTTAGGGTTGACAATTTAGAAGAGCAGAAGAGACAGGTCAAAGAAAAGATGGAACCACACGAAGTAAAACCCGAGGAACCACCAGAAGAGCATGTGAGGACATCAAATCACTTCAAAATAGGAGATCAGGTACTGTTAGACATAGCTGATCAGCACAACGCTTCAACAGAACCGAGGGCAAAGGGAGAAATAATTCTCAAAGTACACGATATCTTTCCACATGGAATAGTCGAGGTAAGCAATCCAATATGAGGCAATTTCAAGGTAAACGCTTCTCGACTTCAACTTTCTCATGAAAATAAAATCGTGAGCATGAGGGAAGATATTCGAACCTTTAAACCTCCCTAAAATTTTCAAATACAAGGAAAGTCTAGCTTATGACTATAAACGAGTGCTTCTCGAGAGGCAACCCGAGCATTAACCTTATTCTTTTTCGCAATTTTTATTTTCCTTTTATTTTCCTTTTTCTTTTCCTTTTCCTTTTCTCTTAAAACTAACCAAGAGTGCAGAATTCCAGACCACACAGCCTTACACACGGCCGTGTCCATGGCCGTGTGAACCACCTGAACCGCCACACTGACAGGGCAGAGGTCGTGCAATTCAGTCCAACCACCTCCCAACGTCACGGATCCAACCACCCCCTCCACGGGCACCGACAGATAGGGCACGACCGTGCCCTCAACCGTGTGAAGCTACTGACTTCCTCACCACGGACAGAACACGCCCGTGCCTACAAACCATGTGAAGCTACTGACTTGACAAACACGAGCGTGTAGATCCAAAGCACGGGCATGGGGTGACAAACACACACCACAACACGACCGTGCGAGGTGGCCGTGTAAATTGACACACCCTGGGACCACGGCCGTGGGGGAGCACCAAATTTGAACATCTATTTAAACCCCTCACCTTTTCCCCTTCCCTCCATCTGATTTCTTCTTTATTTTCTTTCCTTTTCACTGTTCTCTATCTCAGACTCTCCAAGACTCTAGATCCTTGAGCAAATCAACAACATGTCGAAGAAGCAAAAGAAGCTAAGCATAAACTCCTTAACAAAGAACGATCAACATGAGTTCATGCCAGCAGCTTCATCTCAACACCAAGCCAAGGGTCTTTGAGACCAATCTGTTTTTCCTTTTTGTTTCTCTTCTTCTTTATTTTCCTTATCTAAGCTTCTCAATTGCTCTTTTCATTTACTCTTCTTTAAGTTTCTTAGTGTCAGGTTCGCCAGGCTCCTTGGGAATCAAGCCGACCACCACAAGAACCCCTTCACTTCCGACACCACCATCACATCCCCAACCTTAGCATTGATTCCCACCTTGCGAACCATCCTTTAATAAGGACTCCATAGTCCATTAGTATTTTCTTTTCATTTCAGTTTTCTTCTTAGTCTCCTTCACTTTAGCTTGCTTTTCTTTAATTTTATCTTTAGTTTATTTATATTATGTTTCAATAACCCCTGGCTAATCCTTCATGAGTTTCCCAATTTCTTTATCTAGCGCAGAGCTCGGGAACCAACACCACCACCATACTGACGCCTTCGCCGTAGGTACAAAATCCTCCACCAAACCCGCCCAAGAATACAAGGAGTACCTCTCACCCTCACTTTTGATTTCTATAAAATATCTATCTTTGTACATTGAGGGCAATGTACATCTTAAGTGTGGGGGGGTAAAATATACCTAACCTTTTGCATTATTCTCAAATCCCTGAGGGTAAAAGTGGAATAAAAATGCCAAACTTTTTTCATTATTTTCAAATCCCTGATTTAGTCTTGTTTTTATGCAAAGTTGTCATATTACTAATTAGGATGAAATTTCCAATGATTTGTGATGATTACTAACATGTTTTAGAATAAGTCATAGTTAATTTACATTGATATTTAATTTGAGGAATACTAGAGAATCGAGCATGATAAGTCTGTTTTTCAGAAATAAACATTTTGATAGGTTATTGACCTAAATTTGAATACTACCTTGAAATTTAAAATTCATAAGGATGATGTCAAAACACCCATAATTTTTGTGAGTATTTGAACCTTTTAGAGCATACATTCTTTTTCGTGCTCATTTTTTGATTATGAGTGTGTCAACTATGAACTGTTATTCTAGAACTTGCCTCGTTTATACATGTCGAGACCACAGTTATGATTTAATATACAGAGATGATAAAGGCACCTAGGTTTTAACCCACTAACTCCACTAAATAGCCTACCTTCACAATTAACCCCTAGAGAACCCCGTTGATCCTAATAAACCCTTTTTATTGACTCACCCACTAATATTAACCCAAAGCCTTTGTAATTGTTATCACCCTTTCTTCTAACTACCCCTTAATCGAGACTTGATTTGATCAGTTACTGAAGTTTATTATTCTGATAGTTAAATTTATTATGTATTACTTAGTTTGTTCTTAAAAAAAATTCAAGTTATTCAATATTAGTAGTATGAAAAGAGAGCTTACACAATCAAAGACTATTTTTAAAAGAAAAGCTCGTATTAGTATGATTATTACTTTTTAGTTAATGAAATTTCGAAAAAATTTTCGGTAGGTACTTGTCAATTCAATCTCGATTCTAACCCTCTAATTTCAGCCTGTGACCACACTTTTACCCTAGCCCCGTTACAACCCTAACAAAGACCTTTTGATCTGTTTATCATCTCATATTACAGTGGTGGAGATTTGATTTTCAGGCAAGCCTATGGGATTAACTTTTTAGGTTCAACTTATGAGAAATCTTTTCCTGAACCTTAAACACTTTAGAGTGATTTGAGTGAATCCTTAGTGAGGAAATCAATCCTTGTCAATTTTGAATTGAAAAGGTAGTCATTTAAATAAAGGGAGACACTTATGTTTTCAAGGTACAAAACCATGGCTTATCTCGTTTAAATCTTTAGGACTCTTTGAATTGAATTATCCATGTATGAATTATCTATGAATTATGATATAGCATTGTTGATAAGAATTGCAGATCATGGAAAGTTCGTTTTAATTGTAAGTTGAGAATTTTTGCTTGAGGACAAGCAAAAGCTTAAGTGTGGGGGTATTTGATAAACCGTAAAAGTAACATATTTTAATCCCACATTTAGCTTACTTTTTGATGATTTATTCCTTTATTTGTATAAAAAGGTGCTTGTAATCCTTTCTTTTCATGTCTTAGACCTAGGAAAGCACCCGAGGATGAAAAGAACACAAATTGGGCCTAAAACGGAGTAAATGGGCCTTAGAATCAAAATGACACGGCCTGGCCCATAGCCCGCACGGCCGTGCCTCAATGAATACTTAGAGCACGGCCTCAAATCCGCCTCACACGGTCGTGCCTCACTTTAGAAGTGCGAACACGGTCTGGTCTCGATCCACACGAGCGTGTGACATGCTGTGCCTCTGTCGCTGGAAAAAACAATTTCAGTCGGAAAAGGATACTTAGGGAGAAAGAATCGCATTCCAAGAGCCTATATATATCCACCAAGTACCACCTTTGAAAGGCATCGAAAGCTAGGCCAAGGAGCCGAGCCGAGAAGGTTAGAATTAGGGAAAAACACGAGGATAGCTAGTTGATCCATCCCAAGAAGCCGGAGTTATACTCAAGACGGCGGAATTCGCCTTCAATTCCTTCAGGGGGTTTTAGGAATTTCTTATGTTTTGTTTTATATTTTCTCTTGCGATGTTTTCTTTATTCATTATGAACTAAGCCCCTTAGATACCTGAAGGGGATGAAACCTAGATGAATATGGTTATTTGATTTTTAAGTTACATGATGAATTACTTAGTTTGTTCTCAATTATGTTGCTTAATCCAAATCTAATGTGCTTGGGTGGAGGAGGAATAGACCCTTCCTAAGAGAAGATCTAACATAATTAAGCAGAGTTGATCGAACGCCTAGAGATAGGGTTACGAGATTTTGCCGGATTAGGGTGAAACCTAATATGGGAGTCCATTGATCGATTTTTTGCTATCCTGGGGGTTATTATAAGTGAACGAGAGTTCCCACTAATTAACCTAGGGTTAGACGTTATTCGCCTCGAGAGAGGGTTTAATATAGGTTAGGGAGTCTCACGGATCAAGCTAAGTAAAGAAATCATATAATTTGGGGTTAGATAATAAGTAAAGCCTAGGTGGATTGTTCCCGAAGGTATCGTCACAATCAACTGAGTTTTTCTTCAAAGTTATTTTCCAATTCGTTCTTCTTGTCTTTGTGTTCTTAGCTTAAGTTTTCGACAATATAGTTTAAAAGCAACCTTCACTTTAATTTAGGTTAAATAATAAAAAGAAAGTGAGTATTAATACTTTTAGTTCCTTTGGGTTCAATAATCCGGTCTTGCCTAAGCTATACTACTGTTCGATAGGTACACTTGCCTTTAATCGTTGTCAGAGTTAGTCTCCAGGTTCGATCATTTTTATAAATTTTTAAATCTTTGATTGCAACGATCACACACATATCACCTAAATGTCATGGCATGGATATCCAATCTATTCCTAAGGTTCAACCGAGAGTTTTTACTACATCAATTCTCATCATGCATATTCACAACAATAATCAAACACTTTATGCCATATTAATTGTTCAATACATAATAACAATAAAGTTGTATTATTTACGTACAACTTACCTTGGTATACAAAAAGTAGGCGATCAGATTGAATTAGTCTACTAGCTTGGTCTTCCCCTGGTCTAAGTCCGAATTTCGTTTTTCTTGATCTATAATGAAAAAATTTACTTATTTAATCACCACATTAATCAAGAATTTCCAAAATTCCTACTTTGGAAAAATTGCCTTTTTTCCCTTAGACTTTCACATAATTATGATTTTGCCCCTAGGCTCGTAAAACAATTTTAATCAAATTTCCTCCTTTAAAAAGCCTATTCGAATGTTTATTACTCTTATAGCAACTCATAAATCCAATTATTTCATACATTTACTACCCATTTTATAACTTTTTCAAAAAGGTCCGTTCTGAGTGTTTTCATGAAAAATCCTTTCTAAAAAGTTGTTTATTAAACAACCAAGTTTCATTTTCTTTCATAAAATTTCAACAAACAACATGAATACTCACATGGTAAAACCCTAGACTCTCAACCATTTTGCAAAATAGTCCCCTTATTAACTAGATTAAGATATAAGGGTTCCAAAAACACAAAAATTAACAAAAACAACCACCAAAATCACTTACTTGCAAGAGAAAAGCTTGGCTAAAATTTGAGCTTTCAAAACCCCCCTTTTTGCTGAGAATTTCAGTGGTGAAGAGAAAGAATGAAAAGGATGAAGCTTTCTTTTTATTTTATGATTATTTTATCAATTAAGTCACCAAAAATCTACCTAACCTTTGACTAATTTCATGAATTAAAAATTCACGTCCAACCACCACTTTTATTGGTCTATTTACTCAATAAGGACCTCTACTTTAGTGTTCCATAGCTATTTAACAACTTTAGCTTGTAAAACAAAACTTTCGCACTTTATGCGATTTAGTCGTTTTTCGAATTTAAGCAAATAATCACTAAAATTAATTCACCAAAATTTTCATGTACTCATATAATCATGCTATAACACATAAAATAATATTAAAAATAATTTCTCCAGCCTTAGATTAGTGATTCTAAAACCACTGTTCCAATTAGCCCCAAAATTAGGCTGTTACAGATAGAGTTTATTTTTTCATACTTTGATTTTAATCATGTTTGCAATGTGCTTTGCTATCTTGTCATTAACAATGGTAGCTTAAATCTGTTTAGCAAGGATGATTGCATTAATTCAATGAAGTTTGTTTAAATCATGTTTATATTGTTTGTGCCTTAGTCGATCATGTTCTCAATTAAACTCAAGTATGTATTTCATTCATACATGATTAAATGCATTAGAATTAGCTGAGTGATCCTAACTAGACGACAGCTAATGGATACAATAGTTGAAAATTGCATACTTAAATATGATCCTAACCCGACTAAGTCAAAGGTTCATAATTACTTTAACGAGCTCTATTATCTTGCATAGTTTTTAGGTTTATGTGATTAAATTGTTTCAAAGCTAACCTGTCCCTGTTACTTCACATGAATTTGAAAAAACCCTTAGTTTAATATGATCAGTAAAATGCATGTTTTACTAAGTAATAGATTCCGAAATGACTTAATTTGGCTTCAAACTCATGAAATATTGTGTAACGCCACGAATTTGGGCCTAGAAGAATTGGGCTTTAGGCTTTTGATCTTAGAAATTTTTTTAAGTGAGCGAGAAAATGAAAATTGGTATGTGCGCTTTGAGGGTTAATGAATTTGGAGTGTCTAAGGGTGTTGGAGAAGTCTTGGGATCAAGTAAGGGTACAGAAAAAATTTTAGTTTTACCCCCAAGGGAACTGTGACTTCAGTCAGTAGGCCTCTTAAGTAGATTAAGAGAAAATAGGACACAAATGGGCTTGTGGTCCAGTGGAAAGTGGTGTCACTTGGGAGCTATGAGGTGGCATGTGTGAAAGCTGAAGAGGCCCAAGGTTCGAGCAGGAGGAGTGTATTTTGGAGTGTTTTGTTTTGCATAGATGGACGACAATAGTTGTGTTGGTTACACATGCCGTGGAGAATTTGTAGGAAGCAGGACTGGTGGATGTGGAGGAGATTTCAGAAAAGATTAAGGTATTATCAGAGCGAAAAGATAGAAGATGAGGAGGGTGAAGTGTTGGGGCCGAATAGGATTGTGGGGGGAAGGTAGTTCGGCTTTTGCTATAAAAGGGGGGTGCTGAAATCCTTAGAAGGGGTTCTTGGAGTTTCCATCTTTCTTTCTCTTTTTTTCCCCTCATCCTTATTTTCTTCCATTGTCGAATACCACCACCCCTGTTTGCTGAAATCCCTGTTTGCCGAAATCTCTGTTTGCCGAAATCCCTATTTGACGAAATCCCTATTTTTTGAAATCCCTGTTTACCGAAACCCCTGTTTATGCCAATTCTTTGTTGTTTGTTCCTCCACCTCAATCGATTATTATCTACTCTTAATCAAGTTTTAAAAGCTGGATCTCGTTCAGTAGCTATCTAGGCCGCAGGGTCGAAAGGGGATTTGGTAAGTATTCGGTTAACCTCTTTTGTATGTTTTACTAAAAGCCGAGAGGCTATCTAACTATCCTGTCATTACACTCTATGATAACAAGGATAAGGTTCAGAGATCACAAATGTGGTAGGTAAGGATCGTTAGCAAGAGGTAAGTGCACTCGTCTCGGTTGTGGTTTAGTAGATGGCCGAATGTAATATGGCTTATAGGGGTGACTTATGAGAAATATGGGCCACTTGATTTTGACGATATATGTCTGGGTGCAGATTTAGAGGATAATCGCAAATAGTAACAAAGGAAGGGCTACTAGAATGTGTGGCCCACGGTAAGGTTACGGTGAGGTTTCGTTTTCTGATAAAGTGTGTATTAAGCCATGATTAATCGTTAAGTGATGTCAATTTTAGGTTGGCGATTAAGGGGTTTGCAGCACGCGTGGTTAACAGGTGCGTACAAACACTATGCACACACGAAATCGACAATGCCGAAAAGCCAAAAGTGGCTAAATGGGCCTGGTGGGCCCTGAGGCTAAGTTTGACAAAATGGATTAATTTGATTATATGAATTGGGTTAAGTATGCATGTTTCATGATCTGGATTTGTTTTGGGCCTAATGGGTCATATGATTGAGATTTAGGCCTAGTGGGACATAAAAATGTGATGTGGCCATTATGGGTTATATGAACGTGAAATGGGTTGATGGGCTTTATGGGGACGTAGACTAGTATGCTAGGGTTTTATGGACTTTAGGCTTAGTACTGAACAACTCTTAAACTGCACAAGACTTTCTAATAATTAAACATACCCGTGGACAAGTCGCTAGGTTAAAGTGTTGTAACGGGCATGTGCATCTATGATTGGATCTAGGGAGAGCTTGGTACTTAAGCGGCCCTAGCGGCCCACCTCCTCTTCTCTGGAATCCTACCTGGTGCATAGTGTCTATTCACTTTAGTCGTAAGGACTTGTTAATGGGCCAAAGTTCGTAACTAAAACCCGAGAGGGACCAAATACCCCTGATTTGGAAATTACCAAAATATCATTAGATTTGTAAAATTACTAAAATACCCCTGATTTGGAAATTACCGAAATATCCTTAGATTTGTAAAATTACTAAAATACACTTGATTTGGAAATTACCAAAATACCCTTAGATTTATAAAGTTACTAAAATATCCCTAATTTGTAAAATTACCAGAATACCCTAATTTGCAGAATTACCATAACATCCCTGATTTACAACATCTCCAAAATACCTCATTATTTCAACATTACCTGAATACCCCTATAGAGTAGACTTATGGAAATACCTTTGGGTTGTGAAATGACAAAAATACCCCTATGTGATGAATATGAGTTTTGTGGATGTTACTCATGTGCATGTTGCAATCATACGATATTCTATTTAGGATGCATATGTGATACGGGCTGGCTCGGGGTGAGTCGAAACGTATACGGGTTGCCCAATCGTCTACGAGGAGGAGTCCAGCCTTTGGAAGATAATCGAAAAATATAAATGAGTTTGCGGAAGCTTAAATAAATAAAAAATAGGATTTGGTTCGGTTTTGATAAAATAAAATATAAAATAGATAAAAGGATAATTGGATGGAGATGGATAAAAGAACTTAAACGATAAGCGATTCAACACTAAAAAGTGTCACCCCGGGTTCTATAATGTTTAAGGTGAAAAAATGAATTCGAAGGTGGAAATGGAAATACGAACTTAACTTAAGAAAGATTCAACACTATATAACAGTGTCACCCCGTTTCTTATATCGTTAAGGTGGATAGATGAAGATAGGTTAATGAATGCCACACCAAACGAAATTTGGTGATAAGTTCAAACAAGTCGAAGACGCCACAAGTAAGCTTGATAAGTCTATCGAAACTTGTACGAAAACGAAGAGGAGATAAACTCACTCAAAATGAACAAAGTTCATAAAAAATTTTCATTCATAAAAATTCTCCTTATTTATTGTTCCCACTAACGCACATCACCATTGTTTATGCTTCCAATCACCATTTAAAATACTTGCAAATTTGTTTATTCACCACATGTTGTCGTCCATGCTCCAATTACCTTCAAAGTGCAGCCCAATCCCTTGAAAAACCTGCACCAAATTTAAACCAACTCATTAGTTCATTATATCAGCATTTAAAGGGGGCAACTAGCCATTATAAATTCGGCAAAATAAAGGTCATATAGGCATCTTAAATTCGGCACACTAGAGGGCATATTAAACACATGTTTCAACTAGGATATTTTAACCATATGAAATAAATCTAACATATTCAATACGATACTAATTATTTGGAAAATTAATTTGCTGTAGAAAGTCAATTAAATAAATTAAGATGTTTAATTCATTTAATTAAATTCAGCAATTTAATTTTCAATAAATTCAAAGTCTCGATTTATTTAAAGCAGTAAAAAAAAATAAAATTTTGGCGTCGAGCTTCGTCGACTTGAAAATTCGTGGGTGCCCCGGGCGTGCTCATATCATCCCTTCCCTCTTCAAGACGATTCGTCCTTGAATCGACCTGTTGGTTGTTAGAACAAAACTCCTTGTTCGTCTTTCCTCGATCAAACGGGAAGGATGATAATAGCAATACCTGAAAAGAAAATTCAGGAATTAGCAAGAAATGTTTTAAACATACTTGCAATTCGGATATGAGCATCACAAGCCAAATAGTTCGCAAGCCAACAAGCATAAATACGTTATTGTAATATCCCGGGTTAGGGGCTATTTTGTTGCTGTATGATATTGCATGTATGTAGGGTGCTGTGTTGCTATTTCTATGTTTTAGGGGTTTAGTGGTGGGCTAGAAGTGTGCCTGAGTAGGTAGGAAAATTTTGATTTTTTGGGCTTAGGTGAGAGGAGTTGGAAGAGCTGGGGTTTAAGAATTTTAATTGGTGTTTTAAAGCACAAAGGAGGAGTTAGCAAAGTGGCAGAGCATGCGCCACTTGGGGGCTTGTGTTAGCATCATATGCAAGAGAGGGAGGCCGTGTGTTCGAGCTGCGGAGTGGTCACTTTTTGGCACTCATTTTGACGGCATGGAGGGAGGAGTTTGTGGCAGTTCAAACTCTGCTTAAGACTTGGTCAAGTGATGAGGTGGTGGGAAGAGAGGAAAAAGTGGAGGAAGACTTGGTCACCACATTTCAAATGAGTGGAGGGGAGTTAATGGAGGGATTTGGCCGAATTTTTGGGTGTTGGAGTGGGAGAAATGGACGGCATAGTGGGGTGAGGTGCTAGCCGAAATGCATTTTTGCATTTTTGGCATTTTGGGTGCACAATCGGTCTTAGGAGGTAGCAAAAAGGCAACCGAAATTGCTAGTGAGTTCTCCCTTCTTTCTTTTGCAAACCGTAAGTCAAAAGGCATCCTTGCCGAATTCCTTGAATTTGTTTCCTACATTTGGTGTTGTTAGCCAGATGCTCTTCTAGTTTCTTTCTTCTTTTCAGCTGTGTAAACCGAAAGTCATCTCTCAAAATACTTCCATCATTTCTTTTCTTCCCAAAATCTTAAGCCGAACCTCTCTTCTATTGTTGCCGATTTTTTCTCTTTTTCTTAAACCATCTTGCCGAAATTCCATTTTCACTCTACTCTCATCTCATATTTTCTTTCTCTCTTCTCTCATTCAGAACCGATCACAGGTGTGTTAAACATCTAAAAGCAAATTCTTTTTATTCGAGGTGCTGGCCGAATCTATTCTCCTCTGTTAGTTTTCTTTTTAGCCGAATATCTCCCCTTCTCCTAGAAGTTGTAGTGGCCGAATATCAGTAGAGGGTTGGGGGTCCTTGCTTTAATCGTTGGTGGTGGTAAGCTTTTGGCCGAATGGCCATTTCTTTCTTTTTCTGTTCTTGATCGTTTGGTTTGGTTAAGAGCCGAATGTGGCCTTGTTGTTGAGAGTTAACCCTTGGTATTGAAATCGATTGCATTATAGGCCATTTGGATTTTGGATACGATCAAGTGGAGCCTTCGTTCTCTGATCAGCCAAGTGGGGTAAGTATTGGTAAGGGTCAGTACTATTAGTTGATTCCTTTATTTCATTAAGCCAAGTTAATTAGGGATTAATGGTTCTATTTCTAGGTGGAGGCCGATTGTCAAAGAGAACCACTATTGGTTCGGGGTTGGTTGGGAACCAAACCATTCGCAAGTGTAAGGTAATGGCTTAATGTTGATCCCTTGGTTAATAGTTGTTGGCCGAATGTTAGTGATGCCTAACCCCTATGTTGGCCGATTGTAGGAGCTAGTCATCAAGGGGCCCTAGATCGATTCGTTGGGATCTTTAGATTCGTATTTACCAGGTGTGTAACTAACACACCCATATTTAGTGATATTGTTATTAAACCTGTTGGTCTATTAAAATCATGGCAGTTTGATGGATTGATATGATACCCATTTGGGTATGATCTTGGACTCGGGTAAGTCAGTGTTGTTATAAATTTACTGATGATCTATATGATATCATGGCTATGGATATATGTGACATGGGATATGAGATTAGACATATTAGCATGATATGCATGATTGTACGATATGCATGATTACATGAGTATAGTATGTTGACGGGTGATATGAGTGGAGGGAGCAGTGATGTATTGTGCTGACGAGCACCAGTGTTTTGGTAACACACTTTGTGACTTCGGGTCACCAGAGGTTTGGCACCTCCAGAGGTTTGGTACCTCAGCGTCTCGTCCCTGTGGTTTAACCACCGTGGGTTGGCCCCACTTGTGAGATATGGGATTGACGCCAGTGATTTGGTATCACACGATGGGTTGGCCCCATCACCAGATTTGTGACTACGGTCACCAGTGCTTTGGTAGCACATTGTGTCTTTGGGACACCAGAGGTTTGGCACCTCATTGCGACTTGTCCCTGTGGTTTAACCACCGTGGGTTGGCCCCACTTGAGATATGGGATCGTCTGCTAGTGATTTGGTATCACACGATGGGTTGGCCCCATCATTGGATTTGTGACTTCGGTCACCAGTGCTTTGGTAGCACAATTGTGTCTTTGGGACACCAGTGGTTTGGTACCACATTGACGGATATTGTGTCTTTGGGACACCAGTGTTTTGGTAACACATTGTGACTATATGTCACCAGTGGTTTGGCACCACCAGTGGTTTGGTACCACACGGGGTAGAAAAGGCGATATGGATGGTTAGGAACGGGTTGCATTAATTATGTTGCTATGTATGATGTGTGTTAGCATGTTGTTTTATCGGGAGCGGGATTTATACACTGAGTCATTCGACTCACCCTCTCCTTTAACATTTCAGGTGACTCGTAGACGCGGACATGGAGCCGGGATGGACTCGGGGTGCACATGCCATGCTTTAATAAAAGTTTTGCTCGGACTATAGAATTTGGGTACTTTAGCTTATTTACTTTCATTTGGGTTTTAAATTGGATTTGTAAAAGGCCTTTAATTTATGTTTTATAATGTTTGATGTTTTAATTAGATTTTAATATGCCTTAACAAAATAAGTTGGTATGAATTTTACTAAAACTTGGAAAGATAATAATTTCAAAATCATAACGCAATGTGTTTTAAACTATACCATCGGGTATCACACTAAGTCTTTATGTTAAACAAATACAAATGGTTTTCAATTCAAACTTGTATTTCTCCTAAGTCTAAAAATGTTTTAAGTAACATTAAGAAACTGTTGAGGTTTTAAATGGTTTAAACTCGTTTTAACTACACATTTTGGTTAAGTTTTCAAAATCTCCGGGTTTCAAATACACCAACCGTTTTTCAAACAAGTCTACTCAAATTTGTTTCAAATACACTGTGTTTTCACTCAGCTTTTAAACGGAAAATCTGACTTTTCAAAAACGATTTCCCCGTAGCATACCAGATTCGAACGTGGTGTCTTGTCCGGGTTTGGGGTGTTACAGTTATCATACAAAAGGAACAATGCCTTGTCAAATTTGTGGAACAAAATAGGATAAGCTTCAAAACATGCACACGATTTGAATGGATTCCACAAGTCAAAATAGACATGCGAATAACACATCAAATGATAGATATAGTGGTCAAAAGCAAGTAATGAAGAAAACGCATATGGCACTTGAAATTGAGCATTCAAACCTTGCTTTGTATTCGCACATGAATAGAAATTATCAAACACAAAATTCTTTTTGTCTTCTTTTAAAATAAATAGATCATAAAGAAGAAAATTGGAGTGGTTAAGCATATTATGATCAAATTGCTTTGCAAAAGGCAATTCATCAAAATAATGCATGTCTTCATCCGAAGAGAGCAAAATTATATCAATCATTTCAGAAGACTTACCTTTGGACGCAAAAAGACAAAGACCGTTCTCACCTTGCTTGTCTTCACAAGTTGAAACTCGAAGATCGAATTTACCTTGCTTGATCAAGACGAACCTTCTCTCCTCGGGCATGTAATGTAGTCGATGCTTTATTCGCGAATCACCATTTTTCAAACAAAATGGAAATTCCATGTACACGAATTGCATGTACCAACACAAAATTTGCTTAAGGAACGAATAAAAATTGAAAACAAAGTTGTCAAAATTCGTTACCTTATTTAGAAACCAAGTATCAAGAATATAGAAATCTTTCAAACTTACCGGATGATACTTGAGTTTTCCACAAAACAAATCGAAACATATGCCCGATTTATGGGACTTAGGTTCCGAAAAATCAATCACGTTAGACCAATAAGAATTATGTACATTCAAGATAAAGCGATCAAAACTCTTAACATATTTCAAAATGTATTTACAAAAACTCAACGATTTCATATTAGACAACGAATTAATCTCGTAATATCTACAATCAAACAAATTGGGGTTAGAAGAAAAATCATCTTTATACAAAAAATTTGATGCTTCAAAACGCTTACCTTCCTTACCTTTTTTAATCAAATGGAAATGTCGTTCGTCCGGGAGGTATTGGAGTGGGTATTCATCATTTGGCTTCTCGGAAACCTGAAAAGAAGAAATAGAACAAGTGCAAACTTCAAGCGGGTTAGTTGACTCAACACTCTCTTTTTCTCGTTCATTTTGTTCCTTTTCTTTTTCTTTCTTTTTCTCTTTTTCAATTTCTTTTTCTTGTTTCTCATTTTTATTTTCTTTTCTCTCGAACTCCTTTTCCAAGTTCTCTCTTTTTATTTTCTCAAGTTCGTTCCATATTCGCTCGTTTTCTTTCATGATCTTCTCTTGCATTTCTTTTCTTTTTAGTTTTTTTTCTCTCTTCCTTTCATTATGACAAGAAGAGGATATAAAAGAATCAAAATGAGTAAAATTTTGTTCAAGAGAAGGGATAGCGTTCTCATAGATATCTCTATAAGTTCTTCGGGGAGAATACTCCATGGGCGCTTTCTTGGAAATTCCTGAATGAATATACCGATCAACTCGCATGTCTTCTTGGAGGGAATAAGAATCATAATATGTATCACTTTGAGAATAATCTTTGGTGGATGAATATCGTTTCGAACTTCTTGAGGAATAAGAATTTCGATCACAGTCTCTTCTTGAATATTCCTCTAAAGTGTGTCGTTGGGATGATCTTGACTCTGTCCTTCGACTTGAAGAATGTCGATCTCGTTGGTCTCGTTCCTCGATCTGATCCAAGATCTTTTCCAACTTGTTTATGGCTCTTCGTACTCCGTTCAACAAGTATTGGTAATCATTGGATGAGAACTCTTTTTGAGACATATTTATTGCTGAAAAAGAAACTATTATAACAAAGGGAAGTAAACCGACAAAATTAAAATACCTTACCACAAAATCTCACAAGTCACTCACAAAGAAATTTCCCTCACACTCGTGTTTCACTCGTATAAGGTTTTTTTTTTTTAATGAATCACTTGTGCCTTTTACAACTCAATCTCGTCTCACAAATTCGTACTTTGTTTTGAAAGACTTATTTGCGGCTTGAGGGTCGGCTTCAAAAATTCGTACAATGTAAAAATGATGTTATAGGGTGGAGGTCGGCTGAAAAAAAAAATTTCTGTATAGTGGTGTTGGGGTGAAGAAGGGTGGCTTGAAGATGGGAAAGAAGTAATGAAACAAAACTTGTAAACTTTCAAAAAAAAAATTTCCACACACTTTTTTTTTTTAACTTTTGTATTTCTCTCTTTTTTTTTTTTTGAACTTCAAATATACTATAATGAAATACAAGAAACAAAAATTACAACTTGAAATTTTTTTTGATTTTTTTTTTTAAACTTACGGACTAACATCCGGCTATCGTCGTCGTCGTGCCCCTCATTTTGTACCTCTGATACCAGATGATACGGGCCGGCTTGGGGTGAGTCGAAACGTATACGGATTGCCCAATCGTCTACGAGGAGGAGTCAAGCCTTTGGAAGATAATCGAAAATTATAAATGAGTTTGTGGAAGCTTAAATAAATAAAAAATAGGATTTGGTTCGGTTTTGATAAAATAAAATATAAAATAGATAAAAGGATAATTGGATGGAGATGGATAAAAGAACTTAAACGAGAAGCGATTCAACACTAAAAAGTGTCACCCCAGGTTCTATAATGTTTAAGGTGAATAAATGGATTCGAAGGTGGAAATGGAAATACGAACTTAACTTAAGAAAGATTCAACACTATATAACAGTGTCACCCCGTTTCTTATATCGTTAAGGTGGATAGATGAAGATAGGTTAATGAACGCCACACCAAATGAAATTTGGTGATAAGTTCAAACAAGTCGAAGACGCCACAAGCAAGCTTGATAAGTCTATCGAAACTTGTACGAAAACGAAGAGGAGATAAACTCACTCAAAATGAACAAAGTTCATAAAAAATTTTCATTCATAAAAATTCTCCTTATTTATTATTCCCACTAAGCACATCACCATGGTTTATGCTTCCAATCACCATTTTAAATACTTGCAAATTTGTTTATTCACCACATGTTGCCGTCCATGCTCCAATTGCCGTCAAAGTGCAGCCCAATCCCTTGAAAACCTGCACCAAATTTAAACCAACTCATTAGTTCATTATATCAACATTTAAAGGGGGCAACTAGCCATTATAAATTTGGCAAAATAAAGGTCATATAGGCATCTTAAATTCGGCACACTAGAGGGCATATTAAACACATGTTTCAACTAGGATATTTTAACCATATGAAATAAATCTAACATATTCAATACAATACTAATTATTTGGCAAATTAATTTGCTGTAGAAAATCAATTAAATAAATTAAGATGTTTAATCCATTTAATTAAATTCAACAATTTAATTTTCAACAAATTCAAAGTCTCGATTTATTTAAAGCAGTAAAAAAACTTAAAATTTTAGCGTCGAGCTTCGTCGACTTGAAAATTCGTGGGTGCCACGGGCGTGCACGTATCAATATTGGTGGGAATTATGGTACAGAGGAAGATTTGATGATCACATAGTCGCTTGACAACCATGGACCCACCGGTGGCTTAAAGCCCATTATATGATTAGCAGCTTGGCTGCAACGTTGAGTAGTGCCGTTGTGAGTGCTACCTTTGGTGTGTAGAGGATGGGTGGGTCGATTTAGAAATCCCCACAGGTGTGTAGGGTTTGAAGGGAAATGTTGTGTAGCAGATGGATTTTTGGGGAGGGTTTTGCATTACCTTGTTTTGCATATGATATAATATAATATGTTATGATATGAGGTCATTGTGGGCTAAGGTCAAGACCATTGATTTTGATAGGGCTTAGGCCCAACGTGAATATTTGTATGTTGATTTGATAGCCAAGGGTTGTATACACTGAGTTTCGAAACTCACATCCTTTATTTAATGTTTTAGATGATCCTCAGTAAATGACTCGATGTGGGACAAGACTCGGAGATGGCCATACCACAAGATGTTTAAACTTTTATTTACTTGTTTCAAAAGACATAGTTTTAATTACTTATTTTCGTTGGATGTAATAAGGCCTTGTACTCCGATTTAACATTAGATTCTGGGTTATTGCTTTCAACTGTTTACTTAAATATTAAGCCTATGCAAATTTCGTATGTTTTAAACTTGGTTTCTAAAGTACTTAAAACTATAAAAATGGGTTTTTATTATTACTCAACAAGACTCAAGGATGACAGGGCTTTTGGGCCTTAAATTGTTAATTTGCAAAATCATTTTGAATTGTGCCTTTAATGTGACATTTCGGATTCAGGCCTAACTTCTAGGCCGGGTTTGGGGTGTTACATTTAGTGGTATCAGAGCCTGGTTACAAAGCTCGGGCTGTATTACATCCAACGAAAATAAGTAATTAAAACTATGTCTTTTGAAGCAAGTAAATAAAAGTTTAAACATTTTGTAGTGTGGCCATCTCTGAGTCCTCTCCCACGTCGAGCCGTCTATTCAGGATCACCTGAAACATTAAATAAAAGGGTGTGAATTTCGAAACTCAGTGTGTACAACCCTTGGCAATCAAATCACATACAAATATTCACATTGGGCTTAAGCCCTATCAAAATCGATGGTCTTAGGCCTTAGCCACAATGACCTCATGTCATATCATATTGTATCGTATCATATACAAACAAGATAATGAAAAACCCTCCCCAAACATCCATCCGCTGCACACACCATTTCCCTTCCAACCGTAACACACCTGTGGGGATTTCTAAATCAACCCACCCATCCTCTACACATCAAAGGTAGCCCGGTTGCGATACTACCTAACGTTGCAGCAAAGCTGCTAATCATATAATGGGCTTAAAGCCACCGGTGGATCCATGGCCATACGACTATGCGATCCTCAAATCTTGCTCCGTACCATAATTCCCACCCATATGCATCCTAAGAAGAATATCATATAAATGCATCAAACACATAAGTAACGTCCACAAACTCATATTCGTCACATAGGGGTATTTTCGTCATTTCACTACCCAGGGGTATTTTCGTAATTCTACCTTATATGGGTATTTTGGTAATTTGGCAAAATATGGTATCTTGATAATTTTGCAAAATAGGGGTATTTTGGTAATTTACAAATCTAAGGGTATTTTAGTAATTTTACAGACATAAAGGGTATTTTAATAATTTTACAAACATAAGGGTATTTTAGTAATTTTACAAATATAAGGTTATTTTAGTAATTTTACAAATATAAGGGTACTTGGTCCCCCTCAGGTTTTAATTATGAACTTTGGCCCATCAACAAGTCCACGCGGCTAAAGTGAACACACACTACACACCAGGTAGGATTCTAGAGAAGAGGTGGGCCGCTAGGGCCGCTTAAGTACCAAGCTCTCCCTAGATCCAATCCTAGACATGCGTATGTCCGTTGCCACACTCTAACCCAGCGACTTGTTAATGGACATGTTTATTTAGATTAAGTCTTATGAAATTTAAGAGTTGTTCAAACTAGGCCTTTAGTCCATAAACCCTAACATACTTGTCTACGTCCCCATAAAGCCCATCAAACCCAAATTACATCCTTACGGCCCATAGGCCCAAATCACATCCTTATGGCCTGTTAGGCCCACAAAAATTCCAGATCATGTATTATGCTTGACAGACTCAATTCATATACCAAACCAAACAAACTCATCAAACCTAGCCTTAGGGCCTACAGGACCCATTTAGCCACTTTTGGCTTTTCGGCTTTTTGGCATTGCCGATATCGTGTGTGTAGTGTTTGTACACACCTGGTAACCTCGCGTGCTGCAAACCCCTTAGTCACGAACCTATAACCGACATTACTAGCGATTAACCAAAGCTTTAACATATACTTATCAAAAACCGAAACCTCACCGTACCCTTACTGTGTGCCTCACGTTCTAGTAGCCCTTCCTTTGCTACTATTTGCGATTATCCTTTAGATCTGCACCCAAACATACATCGTCAATATCAAGTGACCCATATTCCACATAAGTCACCCCTATGAGCCATAATACATTCGACCATTTACTAAACCACCACTGGGACGAGTGCACTTACCTCTTGCTAACGATCCTTACCTACCACGCTTGTGATTGTTGAACCTTACCCTTGTTAATACAAAAACGACAATAAGGGGTTAGGTAGCCCTTCAGCTTTTAACAAAACTCACTAAAAAGATCAACTAAGCATTTACTGAAATCCTTCTTTGATCCTACGACTTAAATTCGGCTTTTGAGATTAGTATGGTGACAGAGACAATTCGGCACCACTAGGGAGAAGAAGAGGAGAAGTGATTGGCTAGAACTAAAGGTGAACAAGAGAAGGAATTTAAGAAGAGAAGGTATGGGGAATTCGGCTAGAGAGGAAACCAAAATTTCGGCAAAGGAATGATGGGTTTTTGGTAATGGAAGAATTCAGCAATGGGAGAAACAGAATGAGGGGGAGAAAAGAAAAGTAATGGAAAACCCAAGGAACCTTTCAAAGGAATTCGGTAATGAAAAGGAAGACTGACCTATTTGTAAAACTCTCCAAATGCCGAAAGCCACAATGAAAATTCGTAATATCCCCTAAAAGACCCAAAAAAGGCACTCAACTACCCTCCTAACCTGAATTTATACACTCTCCACTTCCTAAAACGGCACCAACTCTTTACACTTCTCAGCTCCTAACTTTTCTCCCTGATAAGACCTTAGCCTTATCTGAATTTCCCTCCATTATCAATTCCCCTTACCACTCAGACACTCTAACACAAGAGTTCATATTCAACACAACTCTGGCCGTCCACCTATGCAAAATAAAACACTCCAAAAATACCACTCCTTATGCTCGAACCTTGGACCTCCTCAACTGACAACACGCCACCTTATAGCTCCTCAAGTGATGCCACTTGCCACTGGACCACAAGCCCATTTGTGTCCTATTTTCTCTTAATCTGATTAAGAGGCCCAATGTCTGAGACTAGGGTCCACTACAGCAAGAAAAATAAATTTTTCCCTATGGTCTTCCCTATCTCTAAGACTTCAAATAATCCCAATAATACCTTAATATTAATATTCTAAGTGCTACTCACACATACCACCCTCAGTGCACAGAAATTTTAAATGTTCCCATGTCCAAGGACCAATAGGCCCAATTCTACTAGGCCCAAATTTGGGGCGTTACAAATCTACCCCCTTAAAGAAATTTTGTCCTCAAAATTTCCAACTAATAGGGTAGTCATGTAACGACTACCCCACTAAGCTACCGCTGCGCAGTCTGATCCCAACATCTTTAACACACATCGAAAACATCCACCTATCGTAGTAGATAGGTTACAATTTCTAAAATCCTATCTAAAACCCTTAACATGGCCTATGATGTTGCGTCTTCTGTAGCGGCAGCCCGTTCATATGGCCCTACATCGACGATCCAGCCCTAACATTTCCACGGCCTCAGCCACGGCCTCTTCCTCCTCTTTTAGCGCTCATCATTGATTCTCGTATTATTCGAATTCGAAATTTTATGAAATTAGTACATAGTTCCACTTGTTTAACATGTCTTATGTAAATAATTTTTTTTAAAGTCATTTCGCGGTCGTATATCCACTACAAGCTTAAGTTTCCTACGGGCCTTAGTCTCTAAAAGCCTATTTTTAAGTAGCCCATTATCTATATAGTTCAGTAATTTAAACAAATGTAGTACAGAAAACTTACTTGGCTCAACATCGAGGGCTCGGTAAACCACACTTTAAGAGTCCTGCAAAAACTTTTTAAAACCCAAAATCTAAGGCCCATTTCACAGCCCGAGCTTTGCAACCATGCTCTAATACCACTAAATGTAACACCCCAAACCCAGCATAGAAGTTAGGCCTGAGTCCGAAATGTCACATTAAAGGCACACTTCAAAACGATTTTACCATTTAACAATTTAAGGCCCAAAAGCCCAAAACCCTTGTATCTTGTTAAGTTACGTTGAAAAGCCCATATTTTAGAAAACATTCATAGGTTAAGTTATTTTGAAAACCATGTTAACTTTAGAAATTTTATGAAATTTATTATGCGGATAGTGGAAACAATAATAACAAAACCCAAAATCTAAAGTCAATTAGGAGTTACATGGCCTTATTACAATTAAATGAAAAAAACAAAGTATTTAAAATAAATTCATTTGAACAAAATAAAACATTCGATCAGCTTGTAGTGAGGCCACCTCCGAGTCCTCTCCCACATCGAGCCGTTTATTCAGGATCACCTGAAACATTAAATAAAAGAGTGTGAGTTTCGAAACTCAGTGTGTACAACTCTTGGCAATCAAATCACATACAAATATTCACATTAGGCCTAAGTTTTATCAAAATCGGTGGTCTTAGGCCTTAGCCCACAATGACCTCATATCATATCATATTGTATCGTATCATATACAAACAAGATAATGCAAAAACCTCCCCAAAAATCCATCCGCTACACACACCATTTCCCTTCCGACCATAACATACCTGTGACGATTTCTAAATCAACCTACCCATCCTCTATACACCAAAGGTAGCCCGATTGCGGTAATATCTAACGTTGCAGCAAAGCTGCTAATCATATAATGGGCTTAAAGCCACCGATGGATCCATGGCCATACGACTATGCGATCCTCAAATCTTCCTCCGTACCATAATTCCCGCCCATATGCATCCTAAAAAGAATATCATATGAATGCATCAAACACATAAGTAACATCCACAAACTCATATTCGTCACATAGGGGTATTTTCGTCGTTTTACTACCCAGGGGTATTTTCGTAATTCTACCCTATAGGGGTATTTTGGTAATTTGGCAAAATATGGTATCTTGATAATTTTGCAAAATAGGGGTATTTTGGTACTTTTGCAAAATAGGGGTATTTTGGTAATTTACAAATCTAGGAGTATTTTGTTGATTTACAAATCTAAGGGTGTTTTAGTAATTTTACAGACATAAGGGTATTTTACTAATTTTACAAACATAAGGGTAATTTAGTAATTTTACAAATATAAGGGTATTTTAGTAATTTTACAAATATAAGGGTATTTGGTCCCTCTCGGGTTTTAGTTATGAACTTTGGCCCATCAACAAGTCCTCGCAGCTAAAGTGAACAGACACTACGCACCAGGTAGGATTCTAGAGAAGAGGAGGTGGGCCACTAGGGCCGCTTAAGTGCCAAGCTTTCCCTAGATCCAATCCTAGACATGCATATGTCTGTTGCCACACTCTAACCCAACGACTTGCTCATGGGCATGTTTAATTAGATTAAGTCTTATGAAATTTAAGAGTTGTTCAAACTAGGCCTTAAGTCCATAAACCCTAACGTACTTGTCTACGTCCCCATAAAGCCCATCAAACCCAAATTACATCCTTACGACCCATAGGCCCGAATCACATCCTTATGGCCTGTTAGGCCCACAACAAATCCATATCATGTACTATGCTTGACAGACTCAATTCATACACCAAACCAAACAAACTCATCAAACCTAGCCTTAGGGCCCACCGGGCCCATTTAGCCATTTTTGGCTTTTCAGCTTTTTCACATTGCCGATATCGTGTGTGTAGTGTTTGTACACACCTAGTAACCTCGCGTGCAGTAAACCCCTTAGTCACGAACCTACAATCGATAATGGGCTACTTAAAAATAGGCTTTTAGAGACTAAAGCCCGTAGGAAACTTAAGCCTGTAGTGGATTCTCCACCGCGTAGTAACTTTTAAATTGTTACTCACATAAGACATATCCCCTAAACAAGTGGAGCTATGTACTAACTTCATAAAATTCCTAATTCGGATAACATGAGAATCAACGATGAGCGCTAGAAGAGGAGGAAGAGGCCGCGGCCGAGGCCGTGGAAGTGTTAGGGCTTTGTAAACATTTGAATCAGAATTTGGTACTTATTCTGCTTATGTTTGAGAATGGTTGCTATAGGTGGATGTTTTGGGTATATATTAAAATTATTAGGATCAGAGTGCGCAGCGGTAGCATGGTGGGGTAGTTGATACACGACCACCTTGTTAGTTGGAAATTTTGAGGACGAAATTTCTTTAAGGGGGAAGAATTGTAACGCCTCGAATTTGGGCCTAGAAGAATTCGGCTTTGGGCTTTGGATCTCAGTTTTTTTTTAAGTGGGCGAGAAAATGAAAATTGGTATGTGGGCTTTGAGGGTTAATGAATTTGGAGTGTCTAGGGGTGTTGGAGAAGTCCTGGGATCAAGTAAGGGTACAGGAAAAATTTTGGTTTTAGCCCCAAGGGAACTGTGACTTCAGTCAGTAGGCTTGTTAAGTAGATTAAGAGAAAATAGGACACAAATGGGCTTGTGGTCCAGAGAAAAGTGGCATCACTTGGGAGCTATGAGGTGGCGTGTATGAAAGCTGAAGAGGTCCAAGGTTCGAGCAGGAGGAGTGTATTTTGGAGTGTTTTACTTTGCATAGATGGACGACAAGAGTTGTGTTGGTTTTGTACTCTTACCGTGGAGAGTTTGTAGGAAGCAGGACTAATGGATGTGGAGGAGATTTCGGGAAAGATTAAGGTATTATCAGAGAGAAAAGATAGGAGATGAGGAGGGCGAAGTGTTGGGACCGAATAGGATTGTGGGGGGAAGGTAGTTCGGCTTTGGTTATAAGAGGAGGGTGCTGAATTCCTTAGAAAGGGTTCTTGGAGTTTCCATCTTTCTTTCTCTTTTTTCCCCTCATCCTTATTTTCTTCCATTGCCGAATACCACCACCCCTGTTTGCCGAAATCCCTGTTTTCCGAAATCTCTATTTTTTGAAATCCCTGTTTGCCGAAACCGCTATTTATGCTGATTTTTTATTGTTTGTTCCTCCACCTCAATCGATTATTATCTACTCTTAGTCAAGTTTTAAACGCCGCATCTCGTTCAGTAATTATCTAGGCCACAGGGTCGAAAGGGGATTTGGTAAGTATTCGGTTAACCTCTTTTGTACGTTTTACTAAAAGTAGAGAGGCTATCTAACTATCCTGTCGTTAAACTCTGTGATAACAAGGATAAGGTTCAGAGATCACAAACGTGGTAGGTAAGAATCGTTAGCAAGAGGTAAGTGCACTCGTCTCGGTTGTGGTTTAGTAGATGGTCGAATGTAATATGGCTTATAGGGGTGACTTATGAGGAATATGGGTCACTTGATTTTGATGATATATGTTTGGGTGCAGATCTAGAGGATAATCACAAATAGTAGCAAAGGAAGGGCTACTAGAACGTGTGGCACACGGAAAGGTTACGGTGAGGTTTCGGTTTCTGATAAAGCCATGATTAATCATTAAGTGATGTCGATTGTAGGTTGGTGATTAAGGGGTTTGCAGCACGCGTGGTTACGAGGTGTGTACAAACACTATGCACACACGAAATCAGCAATGCCGAAAAGACGAAAGTGGCTAAATGGGCTCGGTGGGCCTTGAGGCTAAGTTTGATGAAATGGATTTATTTGATTATATGAATTGGGTTAAGCATGCATGTTTCATGATCTGGATTTGTTTTGGGCCTAATGGGTCATATGATTTAGATTTGAGCCTAGTGGGCCATAAAAATGTGATGTGGCCATTATGGGTTAAATGAACGTGAAATGGGTTGATGGGCTTTATGGGGACATAGACTAGTATGCTAGGGTTTTATGGACTTTAGGCTTAGTACTGAACAACTCTTAAACCGCATAAGACTTTCTAATAATTAAACATACCCATGGACAAGTCGCTAGGTTAAAGTGTGGTAATGGGCATGTGCATGTCTATGATTGGATCTAGGGAGAGCTTGGTACTTAAGCGGCCCTAGCGGCCCACCTCCTCTTCTCTAGAATCCTACCTGGTGCATAGTGTCTTTTCGCTTTAGCCGTAAGGACTTGTTAATGGGCCAAAGTTCATAACTAAATCCCGAGAGGGACCAAATACCCTTATATTTATAAAATTACTAAAATACCCTTATATTTGTAAAATTACTAAAATACCCGTATATTTGAAAAATTACTAAAATACCCCTAGAGTTGTAAATTACCAAAATACCCCTGTTTTACAAAATTACCCAAAATACCCCTGTTTTGCAAAAGTACCAAAATACCCCTGTAGGGTAGAACTACGAAAATACCCCTGGGTAGTGAAATGATGAAAATACCCCTATGGGTCGAATATGAGTTTGTGGATGTTACCTGTGTGTTTGATGCAAAAGTACCAAAATACCCCTGTATTGCAAAATTACCAAGATACCCCTATTTTGACAAATTACCAAAATACCCCTGTAGGGTAGGACTACGAAAATACCCCTGGGTAGTGAAATGATGAAAATACCCCTATGGGTTGAATATGAGTTTGTGGATGTTACCCGTGTGTTTGATGCATTCATTTGATATTTTGCTGAGGATGCATATGGGTGGGAATTATGGTTCGGAGGAAGCTTTGAGGATCACATTGTCGTATGGGCATGGATCCACCGGAGGCTTTAAGCCCATTATATGATTAGCAGCTTTGCTGTAACGTTAGGTAGTACAGCAACCGGGCTACCTTTGGTGTGTAGAGGATGGGTGGGTTGAGCTAGAATTCCCCACAGGTGTATTAAGGTTGGAAGGGAAACGGTGTGTGTAGCGAATGGATTATTGGGATGGGTTTTGCATTACCTTGTTTGCTTATGATATTATATGATATGATATGATATGATATGAGTTCATTGTGGGCTAAGGCCCAAGACCACCGTTTTTGATAAGGCTTAGGCCCAATGTGAATATTTGTATGTGATCTGATTGCCAAGGGTTGTACACACTGAGTTTCGAAACTCACACCCTTTAATTTAATGTTTCAGGTAATCCTGAATAGACGGCTCGACGTGGGAGAGGACTCGGAGATGGCCAAACTACAAGCTGATCAAATGTTTTATTTCGTTCAAATGAATTTTTTTTAACTACTTTGTTTTTTTATTGGATTGTGATAAGGCCATGTAACTCCTAATTGGCTTTAGATTTTGGGTTATTATTATTGTTTCAACTATCCGCTTAATAAATTTCATAAAATTTCAAAAGTTAACATGGTTTTCGAAATAACTTAACCTATGAATGTTTTCTAAAATATGGGCATTTCAACGTAACTTAACAAGATACAAGGGTTTGGGGCTTTTGGGCCTTAAATTATTAAATGGTAAAATCGTTTTGAAGTGCGCCTTTAATGTGACATTTTAGACTCGGGCCTAACTTCTAGGTCGGGTTTGGGGTGTTACATATTGACTTGCCGTGGAATATTTTTCGAACACTGTTAAGAATGAGGAAAATGAATTAAGCTGAATGATTTAATTATCCTAGCCTACTCATGTTATTGATTGTTGAATTTTTTGTTTTTTTGTTGCTAAACTCATTTCGTACATTTCACTTCACACTTTGCATTTAGATTAAAATTGCATTAGGGATAATCTTACATTTAGTAATTAATTTTACATCACACCACTAAACAATATTGTGTTTTTATCACCAGATTGTTAACTCTAATTTTATGATTAATTGATTAACATTTATAGTCATTGTGGAGACGATAACTCTTTTACTTACTTATTACTTGATAACAACTGTGTACACTTGCACAAACCTGCATGTTACAATTCTCTCCACTATCTGAGGTATCGCGAGCCCAAGGGTTGGATATCAAGATACCCTTGCCCTAGGTGTCGTTCTCACTCATTTTCAACCTCCGACACATCCCTACAGCACTCAAACACACATTAGACCTCCAAATGGTACTAGCAGCCAGTTTGGATAAAGAAAATAGACAAAAATGAGACATTTTTACTTATTACACGAAAATATGAAAATAATGAAAATAATAATAATAAAAACTATGTTAAAATATCTATTTTGCTCAAGAAAAAGCTCATTAAGTGTATCGGAAAAGCCTAATTTGCCACATCAATTTGTGGTAGATCATTCGTACTTATAATTCACTACGAATAACATCCAGATGGACTCCATATTATGCTATATTAGAATCTCATAACTCATTTAAGCACTGATTATTTAGAGTAAATTTTGAAGAAGATACTATCCCTTTTACTTTTCATACTTACGGATCATCATAACAGAAACCCTTCATGACATACAGATAAAAATCTCTTTTTCATTATTCAACTCTCATTCCATAGAAAATTAATAACTATTCTCAGTTACACTTGTTATTGAACTACTAAAAATTACTCATACCCTACCATCAAAACAAACATTCAGATTCATAGCTTATCATATATTCCTAACATTCATGTAACAACCCAATTTTCAGTGAAATCGGAACAGTGGTTTCGAGACCACAAATTCGAGCCGAAAATCAAATTTATTTTTATTTTATTTTATGGTCCATAATATGATAGAAATGTCATGTGAAAATTCTGATAAGAAAATTTTACTGATTACGTGCTTAATTACCAGAAGGACCAAATCGCATAAAATGCAAATGTTGAATTCTAGTAGCTATAAGGATCAAATAGCTATGGAATTCAAAACTTAAGGTCCTTATATGGTAATTAGACCATAAATGAAAAGTATGTAGATATTTTTGGTGACTCATCCGTGGAAAATTAGAAAAAGGTTAATGACTAAATTGGAAATTGGAATAATTTAATTAATTAAAAGATGATAAAAGAATTATCATCTTATTTTCTCATCTTCTTCCCCAAAATATTCCATGGAAACCCTAGAAAGGAGAAAGCAAGCTTTCTTGGCCAAATTGTGTAAGTTTTCTTGTCCCGTTTTTAGTAATTTTGATATTTTTGAAACTGGGATATCTTAATCTATCTATTTAGGGGATCAATTTGAAAAGTTATCAAAGTATGGAAAATGGGTCATGGATGAATATGCTGAAAATTATAAATTTATGGTAGAAAATGAAAGATTGTTGATAGAGAAACAACTTTTACAAAGTGATTTTTTTATGAAAACATGATTTAGGGACTAAAATGTAAAGTTGTGAAATTTGATGAAAAATTCTAAATTTTTATGAATACATGTGCTATAAATTTGGTGATGGAATTTTGGTTAGGCTTGGAATAGGGAGTAAATTGCACAAATTTCATTTTCCGAGCCTGGGAAGGAAATTGGAATTTATGGAAAAGTTAGGGGAAAAATGGTAATTTTCCTAGGATGTAAATTGAGTCCACTTCTATATGAAATGTGATAAATTGATGTTAAATTCACTCGTATAGATCTGGATAGACCAAATTCGAAGCTAGAACGAGGAAAAGAGGAAAATGTCGGATTAGTAGATTATATGTACACGAACATTTGTCGAGGTAAGTTCGTGTAACTAAATTGTCTATATTTATATGATTGAATTAAATGTTGTGCTTGTGAATTGTATAAACATTTTATGTATATGACATCGGAAATATACCTGATGAAGCCCGATCAATAATAAGGACCGATAAATGATAAATGATAAAAATGTTACTTATATACTTGAAATGAATGTGGAATGTGTCTATTTGAATTATGTGAATATTATAAATGTATGAAATAACCACATGCCTGATAATGCTTGGAAAATGTCAAATTCTGTTGAATAAATGGAAAATTCGATGGATGTAACATCCTAAATTTATGGGATAAATGATAAATGATAAAAATGTTACTTATGTACTTGAAATGAATGTGGAATGTGTCTATTTGAATTATGTGAATATTATAAATGTAGAATAACCACATGCCTGATAATGCTTGGAAAATGTCAAATTCTGTTGAATAAATGGAAAATTCGATGGATGTAACATCCTAAATTTATGGGCCTATGCATTTACTGTAGGGACAACTTTAATAGGTTAATTTAAGTGATGGGGGTCCAAATTGGGCTCAGGATTAGGCTAAGGCCTTGATTAAATTATTAGCATGGGCATTAAGGTTTTAAAAAGGTGGTAATTATGTTTAAAATGCCGAACATGGGCTTGTGGCCCAACAATAAGTGGCACTATAAGGGAATTAGAAGTGACGCCACACACAAGGGATTTAGGGGCCCAAAATTTAAGTTTAATGAGGCCTAGATCTTTTAATTTAAGTGAGTTAAATTTGGCATTAGGGTTAGTAAGAGGTGGACGGCTACAAGGCTATAAAATAGGAAAAATTATGTGGATTTTTAAGTGATAATATCATAGATAAAAAGGAGAAAAGTTATGAGCTTATCTTCAAAGGAAGTGTTGGCCGAAAATCCACCACCTAGAGGAGTGTAAAATTCAGCTACTGCATGGCATAGA
This sequence comes from Gossypium australe, assembly GCA_005393395.2. Classification (NCBI taxonomy): domain Eukaryota; kingdom Viridiplantae; phylum Streptophyta; class Magnoliopsida; order Malvales; family Malvaceae; genus Gossypium; species Gossypium australe. Next base: position 43,898,778 of record CM016617.1, read on the forward strand.
GGGTGCCGAAATTCTCCTCTCTTCTAGCTTAAATTTTAAGGGCATTTTCGGTATTTAGCAGTAGGTGTCAAAAATCTATAAATAGGGGGGCTAGCTCCTTGTTTCTAACATTGAAAACCCTAAAATCCTCTCCCTTAGTGCCGAAATTCCCTAGCCTCTCCCTCTCCAAATTTCATTCTTCAATTACTTCAAAAGCCGAAACTTCTCCCCACTTTCTTTTCCCTTGTGCCGATTTCACTAAAAAGCCGAAGCATCCATCGCTTTTTATTTTATTCATCCTATTTGAGGAATTGTTCTATACTTCCGGCATTTAAATATTCCATTGGCATTGCCGAATCCTCTCCCTAGTGCTAGCCGAATCTCCTAAGCTAAGGTAAGAGTCGATTTTTGATTAGTTCTCATAATCTATTCCCGGTTTTTGAAAAGCAAAAGCCGAAAGCTAATAGTTTAATGGTTTTATGATGGGCGGCAATTCGGGATTTGAAGGAAGCTTATCAACTAGATCTAAAAAGCTGAAAATCATAAGTCTCCAATTTCGGGATTTTTAAGGTAAGAAGATTATCCCTAGATTTTTATTAGATTCGTTCAATATATATATGATTTTAACTCTATAAGGAGGATTAACGATTAAATATTATTATAGTAGCTCTGATAAGGATTTGATGGAATTAAATACAGATCAGGCAAAGGAAAGAATCCCTAAGTTTAAGAAACGAGCAGTATCTGCTGTTCGAGATTGGCCAATTGGTTTTGGACCGGCTTCTGAACAACACCTTAGGTAGATAGCAGTATTGTCGACTAAGGATAGCGTCGACATAGAAAGCATCGTTTTATTGGTAACCAGGTGTGTAGATCTCTAACACACTACTAATAAACCCGTATGTATTTCTATTTATGTATGTTATGGGCTAAAAGCCGGAATGAGGCTGTATAGACAGTCGAATGGAACCCTAAAAGGGTTAGGCAAGGATGCCAGGTACGTAAACATAGAACTCCCTATGTGTATCAAAAAATATATATATAAGTCTGCATGATGTTTTCTTTATGTATGTATGCATGGGGTGGGAATGATGATATTGAAGGGGAAGTGTATGATAGGTCACTTGGTGATCGGTGGTAGAAATCCCACATAATTTAAATGTAAGGTCAAATAGTGATCGGTGGCTATGCCACGTTTAATGATTCCTACTTAATAGGAATAGGCAGTACGGCTGTCGTTTTGGTGTGTAGCGGATGGAGGGTTGATTGTAGAAATCCCCAAGGTGTGATGGTTGGTACGGGTTGGTGTGTAGAGGATGGAAACCTCGGATGGGTTGGGTTATTCATTCTTTATTGTTTATTATGTGATTATGATTGATGCCTTCCTGTATGGGCCAGGGCCCATAATGTGTTTGTGGGCTTAGGTCGATGTGTGTTTTGAGATTTATACACTGAGTCTTTGTGACTCCCGCTTTCCTTTTCTCTACTCTTCCAGATGAACAGTAGATCGTGGACATGGGAGCCGAAACGGACTCAAGAGGCCATCAAGTTTTATTTCTACAATTTATTTTTGGAATTTCTTTAAGTTTTATTTTATTGTTATTTTGGAATTGTCAATGTAATAAGCCCCCATAGTTTTATCTAATTAAGTAGTTTTAATGTTTTGCAACCTATGAGATTATGTCAAAGGTATAATTATACTCAATAATAATAATACAAAGGATTTTATAATTTATTTTTTTAAAAGAAAAATGCCACCTATCTATCCAAAAAAATGTCCAATTGACTTATGATTTCCATAACACACGAACAAAAGTTTTCAAAGTACAAGCCGTGACATGCCAGATCCGGTCGAAACGCATGGGCCGGGTTTGGGGTGTTACAATGGATATGTGATTTCCTGAAATGAATGAGGTCCTGCACTTGTTGCAGATGAGATTTAGTTGGATGAATAATCCTATTAACCTCATTATTGAAAGGATTTATCCCGAACGGGTAATCCTTTTATAAGTCCTCTAGAGCATATGTTATGGATTGGATTTAGCCTGGATGGGTAATCCAGATCAAGCTCTTTAGAGCATATGTCATAAAAAGAATTTAGCCTGGACTGGTAATCCTGACTAAGCTCTATTGAGTATATATTGTAGACATGATTTAGCCTGGACTGGTAATCATGTTGTTTATATATATGTGGCTCGAGAGTGTACTATCTGAAATAGTACCTTATGGGTACCATTGAATATGAATTGGCGGATCCTGATTTGTACACCTCGAATGTACTACCTATGTATCCATCGATATTTTAGATAAATTCAACGGGTAAAAATCCTGACATGAGAAGATATGAATAAGAAATGAGTTATTACACGTATTTGTCTGAGATACATGAAAATGATGATATATAAAAACATGAGATGATGATATTTGTACATAGAATTCATTAGTTGAATATGTTCATCCTTGATTATAAACTTGTATACTTTGAGTGTACTACTACTAGTGTGACATTGATATTTCTAGTAATATGAGTAAAGTTTTGATATGAAATAATCTAAACTTGGGATGAACTATTATGACATTATACTTGTAATATAAAGAGATGATTTATACATGTTAAATGAATACATGTTGTGGAAAGCATATGTGCCTGGAAACTTGATTGTTGTTGAGCCCAAACAAGTTTTGATGTTATTATGGAATATATGACTAACAAGGGCAATGAGGATATGTGTAGGGCTTGAGGTCGAATTGAATGAATGTGCCTTACATAGTTACCTCAAAATAGAATGAATGGTAAGCTAAGTACCATGTTATACGAACTTACTAAGCATGTAATGCTTACTTAGTTTTACTTCCCTGTTTTATAGTAAATCGAAAGCTTGTTAGATTGGAAGCTTGGCGGAGATCACTCACACTATCCATCAGCACATGTCGATACAATATGGTAAATCAATTATGGTTATAATGGCATGTATAGGTTATATTGGTCACATTGGCATGTAAATGTAAATGATTATTGTAATCTAGCCATTGGAATGGCTAGTGATGATTATGTTTTGGTACATGTATATATGCATTAAGTTTATTTTATGGAGATAAGTGTTTATTATTGATAGAAAGGTTAAATGAGTATGCTTGCTAAAGGGTAAGATTAAAAGCATGAATGCTTGTAACAATATATCATATTAGATGTTATAAATTGCTTGAATTCAATGCTTGGATTGGTTGGTATTTGGATGTAAGTTGGTGCAGGAACTTGGTAAAATTTTGGGTGAGAAATGAAGCTAGAAATCGCTTTATTTTGTCCACACGGGCAGACACACGAGCGTGTGTCTAGACCGTATGTGACACGACCTGATACATGGGCGTGCGGTTAGGCCGTGTGTCCCCTGCTTCTTAAATTTGAGAAACAAAATGCTCAGAATTAAGCACACGGGCAGAGACACAGGCGTGTGTCTCAGCCTTGTGTGTTACACAGCCTAACACACGGGCATGTGGTCGGCCGTGTGGCACAAGTTAGAGAGTTACACGAGGTCAAACATGGCCTGCAGGACGGGCGTGTCCTAGGGTCAAACGGGCATGTCCCTTGGACCACACGGGCGTGTGAGCCCTGCATCTTGGAAACTTTTAGAATTTTGCGAAAAATTCTCTGAGTTCCTGATTTCGTCTCGGTTTGATTCTAATACTCGTTTTGGGCCTCAATGGTCAATTTAAAGGATGTTATGAATAATTTTGGTAAATGAAAGGAATTTGACATGAATTATCTGTAAATATTCTATAAACTCTGGTAATGCTCCGTAACACTGTTATGGGGATGGATACGGGTTAGCGGTGTTACAGTTCACACCACTCAGACTATCCATTCAACTTTTTCCACAAAGGCTTTTCTTTGATATTACGTCACAAAGGCTTTTCTTTCATATTACGCCACAAAGACTTTTCTTTCCTGACATGTTTACGATATGGATTTGCCTAAACTCACATTATGTGAGGTTTGTCCATCATCGTCTTGGGACACTCAGAGAACCCCATTGGGTAGTCACCGTCCTTTAGTTCCTTTTGAAATGTGCCATGGCCATGGGCTTTTTCCTTCAGAGATTCATATCAGAGATCGTGTTTTTAGCCCAACAAACCCCTTTTGACTCCACCATGATGAACAAACACAGACTTACTTAACAGACCATTCCTGCACTAACATAAACCATATTCATATCTAACCACAACTTACTTTTAACATATCATACCCTATAGCATACATCCGAGACACATATATGACTGAACCTGTAACACCCTTAACCCGAAACCGTCACCGGATTAGGGTCAAAGGCATTACCGGACAATAGGATAATTTCACAACGCATTTACGACACAGTCATTCATCATCATAATATATCAAACATAAACAAATAGTCCCTTTTTAAGGCGTATAAGACCTTAAACACATGCTAGGGAGGGGTCAGGACTAAACCGAAACACGTACAGAAACTTCTCAAAATTTAAAACTTTTCTAAGTTACAGGGCTTACACGCCCGTGTGGGCAGGCCATGTGCCTTCCACGGCTAATAGACACACCCGTGTGTCCTTCCTGTGGTCTATCCTGACTACACTCCCACGGCCACCAAGCACGCCCGTGTGCCTTGGCCGTGGATTATCCTGACTTGGCCCCCACGGCCACAAAGCACGCCTGTGTACCCTGACCGTAGTCGATCCAACCAAAACCAACATGGTTATCTAGTACCCCCGTGCTAAGGCTGTGTACTACTAGGCCATATACTGACTTACGCCCATGGTCACCAGGCACGCCCATGTGCCATGACCGTGTGACATTATAGGTCATTTGCCACCAACTTTGGGTCAATCACTACAAGCACATTTAAGCATGTTTGCACCCACAAATTGGCAACCATCTTCTATCATATAATCAATCTATCAACTCATACAATCTCATTTTCAAACATATCAACTTATAAGCTAACATATACAACATTGAACACATTCATATACTAAACTTCATTCATTCTCCATTTCACTAAATCATACTAACATTTTACCATCACAAAAACTTCCATTCATAGTCAATTTCTCAACTCACAATCCATACAAAAAGATGCATCATATATCAAAGCCATTTATGTTCAATGCCATCATATATCTAGCCACATCACATGGCTATTTACACATCTAAAAAATTTCTCAAAATAACTAGCCTATACATGCCATATTCCAACTATGTACATCTATCCAAAGGTACCCAAAATAGTTTGCCGATAGTGTGACTGAGATGCTGACGATCCCCAGATCCGAGCTAGCTTTACTGACACTGCAAAGCAGAGAACAAATCACATAGTAAGCTTTCCAAAGCTTAGTAAGTTTGACATACAATACAATTAATTCATCAAATCAAACCAATGTATATAATTAAACAATCACATAGATCAATTATCTCATATTCATGCCTCCTCATCCATAGCTAAAATACTCATTCACTCAATCATAACTTGTTTATAACTCATCAACCACAAAGGTTCAATACATACCTTAGCTAACACATAGTTATTCAATTTCCAAGCTACTCAATGCTCGATATCACATGTTGATCATCTTCTAATATTCTTTCAATTTAATCACACACTCAGTGCCATATACATGGTCGGTGCATATTAGTCATCGCACACTTAGTGCCTACTTATCTCGGTAACGCACACACAGTGCCAAACCTATAATCCGAAGCTTTCATAACATCGCACACACCGTGCTATTCATTTCTATTTCAATTTCAATATCGCACACATAGTGCCATTAACTAAATCTTGCACATAGCATCTCGATTTCATACACATATACACATTCATTTCATAATACAAAAACATATCTTAATAACATGTATTATATTCGAACTTACCTCGGATGTCAAAATACCGAAATGGTCGATTAATCGAGCACTTTCTCTTTGCCTCGATCTCGATCCTGACCTCTCCTCTCTTGGTTTATACACATTCAAATTCAATCCATTTAATCACCAACTCATTCAATTTAGTCCACACATACACATTTAGGGCATTTTACAAAATAGCCCTCACATTTTCACATTTCGACACTTTAGTCTCTAATTCACAAAATCATCAAATTCACAAAATTTCACCTAACACGAGCTTAGCCAAATTTTGCTTGTGTTCATACAAACCTTCACACTTCATTTATTTCACATTTTGATCCTTCAAAATGCTATTTTCTCAATTTAGCCCTAATTAGCTAAATTCATCAAAACTCCAAGAACAAAACATGTTCATTAAACACATATCTTTCATTTAACACTAACAAAGCGCACCATTTCATCAATGGCACATTTCATAAACATCATCAATTCACAAAATTTGAGCATGGGTTTTGTAGAGCACAAAGAAACAATTACAAAAACATAGAAATTATCAAAAATCAAGCTCAAAACATTCCTCAATCAAGCCAAATTCTAGCCGAAAATTACATAACTTCAAACCCTTATTCTTCCTCCAACTTTTGGCAATAGCAAAGGTGATGGTAATGGCTTTTTAATTCCTTTTTGTTTTATTATTAACATAATATACATTTTACTATTTTACCCTTTATTATAAACATAATGTAACACATGATGGTTGGTTATAATTGTCCAACTACCATCCACTCACCATTTAATGGCTAAATTACTTTATAAGGCCACTTCATTTAAGAGCCATATCGCATAGATACTTCAACAATCAGCACATAGCTTTTACACTTTATGCAATTAAGTCCTTTCTCTTAATTAAACACACAATCGATATAATCTTCACACAGAAATTTCACACAAGTCAATTCACATACTATTTACACAGAATTTAATATTAAAATTAACATTCCGACCTCGGATTTGTGGTCTTGAAACCACTATTTCAACCAGGGTCTAAATCGGGCTGTTACAACTCTCCCCCCTTAGGGATTTTCGTCCTCGAAAATCTTACCAGTGAATAGGTGTGGATATTGCTCTCTCATAATGTTCTCAGGCTCCCACGTAGCCTCTTCAACTCCGTGTTTGTGCCATAATACTTTCACTAAGGAAATTTTCTTATTTCTCAACTCTTTGGTCTTTCGTGCCAAAATTCGAATCGGTTCTTCACTATACGACAAGTCTAACTGGATCTCAACCTCAGTAGGAGGAATCACATGAGACGGGTCTGATCTGTACCGTCGAAGCATTGACACATGAAACACATTATGAATCTTTTCTAACTCAAATGGCAATCTCAATCTATAAGCAACTGGCCCAAATCGTTCAATAATCTCATACGGTTCGATGAACCTCGGACTTAGCTTGCCCTTTCGGCCAAATCGAAGTATTTTCTTCCACGGAGACACTTTCAGAAACACTTTATCACCAATTCCGAATTCAATATCCTTTCGTTTCAAATCTACATAAGACTTCTGACGATCTGAGGCTGCTTTCAAATTGTCACGAATTACTTCCACTTTCTGTTCAGTCTCTTTTATAAGCTCAACCCCGTGAATCTTATTCTCACTCAGCTCGGTCCAATACAATGGAGTTCGAGACTTTCGACCATAAAGAGCCTCATATGGTGCCATTTTAATGATAGATTGAAAACTATTGTTATACGCAAACTCAATCAATGATAAATGCTTTTCCCACGTACTTTCAAATTCAAGTATGCAACATCTCAGCATGTCTTCGAGGATCTGAATGATTCGCTCGGATTGACCATCCGTTTGCGGATGGAAAGCAGTACTGAAATGCAATTTTGTGCCTAAAGCATCTTGCGATTTCTTCCAAAATCGCGAGGTAAATCTCGGATCTCTGTCAGACACTATAGATAATGGTACTCCGTGCAATCTCACAATCTCATCAATATACAGTTCAGCTAACTTATCTAAAGAATAATCGGTTCTCACAGAATGAAATGAGCTGATTTCATCAATCTGTCCACTATCACCCAGATTGCATCTTTCTTACTCGGAGATAAGGGCAAACCCGACACAAAGTCCATCGTAATTCTCTCTCATTTCCACTTAGGAATCATAATCGGTTGTAACAAACCAGACGAAACTTGATGTTCAGCCTTAACTTGCTGACAAACTAAACACTTCGACACAAAGTCAGAAATGTCTCTTTTCATGCCATGCCACCAATAGAACTGTTTCAAATCATTATAAATCTTTGTACTCCCCGGATGCACAGTTAAATGACTATTGTGAGCTTTATTCAGAATCATTGAAATTAACTCTGAATTTCTCGAAACACAAATTCGATCTCTAAATCGCAAACAATCATCGCTATCTACTCGAAATTTTGATTCAACATTTGATTTCAACAGAATTCATTTAGTCATCATTTCAACATCCCTTTTTCTGGGCATCACAAATCTGTTGTACGAACATCGGCTTAACTTTCAACTCAGTTATAACTGTACTATCATCACACAGATCTATCTGATTACTCATAGCTCGCAAAGCATATAATGATTTTTGACTCAAGGCATCAGCTACCACGTTAGCCTTACCCGGGTGGTAATCTATCACAAGTTCGTAGTCTTTCAACAATTCTAACCATCTTCTCTGTCGCAAGTTCAAATCTTTCTGAGTCATCAAATACCTTAAACTCTTATGATCAGTATAAATATGACATTTTTCACCAAATAAGTAGTGACGCCAAATCTTTAACACAAACACAATCGCGGCTAACTCAAGGTCATGCGTCGGGTAATTCCTTTCGTGCGGCTTTAACTGTCTCGAGGCTTAAGCAATGACTTTCCCTTCTTGCATCAGCACACAGCCTAAACCATTCAATGACTCATCATTGTAAACTATGAACTCTTTGCCTGATTCGGGCTGAATCAACATTGGTGCTTCCGTTAACAACACTTTCAACTGTTCAAAACTTTGTTGGCACTTTTCTGACCACTCGAATCTAACATCTTTCTGTAACAACTTCATCAACGGAGTCGCAATCATATAGAAACCTTTCACAAACCGCCTATAATATCCCGCTAGTCCTAGAAAACTACGGAATTCAGACACATTTCTCGGAGGCTTCCACTCCAAAATAGCAGAGATTTTACTCGAATCAACTCTTATTCCCGCAGCTGATACAATATGTCCCAGAAATCCAACCTCACGTAACCAAAATTCACATTTACTAAACTTTGCATATAACTGCTTCTCGCGTAGAGTTTGTAGCACGAATCTCAAATGTTTAGCATGCTGCATCTCATCACATGAATATATCAAAATATCATCAATGAACACCACAACAAAGCGATCCAAATACGGTCTGAATATCCGATTCATCAAATCCATAAACACTGCAGGAGCATTAGTTAGTTCGAAAGGCATCACTAAAAATTCATAGTGTTCGTACCTCGTTCTGAAAGCAGTTTTCGGCACATCGGATTCTTTAACTCTCAACTGATAGTAGCTTGATGTCAAATCTATCTTAGAAAACACTGTAGCTCCTCTCAGCTGATCAAAAAAATCATCGATACTAGGCAACGAATATTTGTTCTTTATCGTCACTTTGTTCAACTGTCGATAATTAATACACATTCTCATAGTTCCATCTTTCTTTTTCACAAATGACACAGGAGCTCCCCATGGTGAGAAACTTGGTCGTGTAAATCCTCTATCAGTTATTTCTTGCAACTGCGATTTTAACTCTTTCAATCCTGTTGGGCCATTCTATACGGAGCTATAGAAATGGGAGTGTTTCCCGGCACTAATTCAATACCGAATTCCACTTCTCGAATTGGAGGTAATCCCGGCAGCTCTTCAGGAAACACATCTGGAAACTCACATACCACAGGCATAGATTCAACTTTCTTTTCTGAAACTTTTGTATCAATCACGTATGCCAAATAAGCTTCACAACCCTTTCTCACATAGTTCATAGCTTTCATCGCAGATACAACAGCTGGTAATCCTTTCATATCACTGGATTCAGTTTGAACTAGCTCACCTTTCTGACATATCAATTCAATACTCTTTATTTTAAAATTCACAATGGCATTATGCAGAGTAAGCCAATCCATACCCAAAATTATGTCATACTCATCGAACGATAACAACATCAAATTAGCCATAAAACAAGCATCCCAAAACATCAATGGGCAACTCTTGTACACCTTATCCACTAGGACACACTTGCCTAAGAGGTTTGGCACTCTAACCACAAATTCAGTAGACTCAACAGGTAGAGTTTTATTCACTACTAGATTCATACACACATAGGAATGGGTAGATCCTGGATCTATCAATGCAATGACATTAGTATCAAATAAAGTAAAAGTACCAGTAATGACGTCTAGAGATGACACTTCTACTCGCGCTCGAATAGCATAGGCTCGAGCAGGAGCTCTCGCCTCTGACCTCACAACTGTATCGGTTGTCCCTCTCTAGCTTTCACTCACATTTCTGTTGTTTCTGGGTGGTCTACCTCTAGCAGTCACATTAATCGGTCTTTCATTCCGAACATTTTCTTCTTCGACCATCTTTGGGCAATCTCGAATAAAATGATCTCGAGATCCACATTTATAACAAACTCTATTGTTGTACTTGCCCTAACACTCTCCCACATGTCGTCTTCCACACTGTCTGCATTCAGGTTTGTTACTCTTAACGCTATCAACACTTGATTCATTCGGAGCTTGAATTCGTAAACCATGACTTTGTCTCGAAAGATCTCTACTTGGATGCCCAAACAAAACATTTGAACGATTGCTTGCATCTCTATATCTCTTTGTAGAAGGTTGAGAAAATTTATTCATCGATCTCTTTCTTTCATCACGAGCTTCAGAATCAGCTTTCTTCTTTTCTTTACTGAGTTCCTCGACTTTGCATGCTCTTTCAACTAATACAACAAATTCGTTTATATCGAGTAGTCTTCATTCAACCCCTCTATGAAACGTTTGCACATAGTAGCTTCAGTCGAAACTCATACTCTCGTGTATTGACTCAATCTTACGAATTCCCGCTCCTACTCAGTAACAGACAAACGACCTTGTTTCAGTTCTAGAAACTCTTTACGTTTCTGATCAATGAAGCGCTGACTAATATACTTCTTTCTGAACTCAACTTGAAAGAAGTCCCATGTGATTCTCTCTCTCGGAACCACAGATATCAATGTTTTCCACCAGTTATAAGTCGTGTCTCTCAACAAGGAAACTACACACTTAATGCACTCATCAGGATTCAACGACATCTCATCAAATACTAGAATTGTATTCTCGAGCCAAAACTCGGCCCGCTCAGCATCATCATCAGCCGTGGCCCTAAACTCTTCATCCCCGTACTTCCGAATCTTGTCTACAGGTGGTTTATTCAATCTGATCGGATCTACAATTTTTGGCACATCAGGTACTTGTGGGGGTGGAGGTTGTGGAGTAGTTGGATTCGTTCGAACGAACTCTGTAAACCACTCACTCATCATTCGGAAGAAGGCTTGCTTAGCCTCTCCTCCTTCACCACTATCATTCGGCATAGATGTCGCCGGCGCTGTCCCTTGAGCGGGAGCAGGTGTATTACTCTCTACATCGTCAGCAACTGCTCAATTGGGATCCATTACTATATGTAAACACATTTCAACTGTCAGAATTCATCACACTATCGCAATTTTAAATATGGCATGTATAGCTAGACTCGCACGCGCTATGTTAATCCAAGAATCGACTAAACTGTAGCTCTGATACTAATAAAATGTAACACCCTTAACCCGAAACTATCGCCCGATTAGGGTCAAAGGTATTACCGGACAATAGGATCATTTCACAACCCATTTACGACACAAAGTCATTCATCATCATAATATATCAAACATAAACAAATAGTCCCTTTTTAAGGCATATAAGACCTTAAACACATGCTAGGGAGGGGTCGGGACTAAATCGAAACACGTACAGAAACTTCTCAAAATTTAAAACTTTTCTAAGTTACAGGGCTTACACGCCCGTGTGGGCAGGCCATGTGCCTTCCATGGCTAATAGACACACCCGTGTGTCCTTCCCGTGGTCTATCCTGACTACACTCCCACGGCCACCAAGCACGCCCATGTGCCTTGGTCGTGGACTCTCTTGACTTGGCCCCCACAATCACAAAGCACGCCCGTGTACCCTGACCGTGGTCGATCTAGCCAAAACCAACAAGGTTATCCAGCACCCCCATGCTAAGGTCATGTACTACTAGGCCATATACTGACTTACGCCCACGGTCACCAGGCACGCCCGTGTGCCATGACCGTGTGACATTATAGGTCATTCGCAAGACCCAAAATACCACCCACATAGGGTCAATCACTACAAGCACATTTAAGCATGTTTACACCCACAATTTGTCAACCATTTCCTATCATATAATCAATCTATCAACTCATACAATCTCATTTTCAAACATATCAACTTATAAGCTAACATATACAACATTGAACACATTCATATGCTAAACTTCATTCATTCTCCATTTCACTAAATCATACTAACATTTTACCATCACAAAAACTTCCATTCATAGTCAATTTCTCAACTAACAATCCATACCAAAAGATGCATCATATATCAAAGCCATTCATGCTCAATGCCATCATATATCTAGCCACATCACATGGCTATTTACACATCTAAAAAATGTCTCAAAATAACTAGCCTATACATGCCATATTCCAACTATGTACATCTATCCAAAGGTACCCAAAATAGTTTGCCGATAGTGTGACTGAGATGCTGATGATCCCCAGATCCGAGCTAGCTTTGCTGACACTGCAAAGCAGAGAACAAATCACACAGTAAGCTTTCCAAAGCTTAGTAATACAATACAATTATCTCATCAAATCAAACCAATGTATATAATTAAACAATCACATAGATCAATTATCTCATATTCATGCCTCCTCATCCATAGCTAAAATACTCATTCACTCAATCATAACTTGTTTATAACTCATCAACCACAAAGGTTCAATACATACCTAAGCTAAGACATAGTTATTCAATTTCCAAGCTACTCAATGCTCGATATCACATGTCAATCATCTTTTGATATTCTTTCAATTTAATCGCACACTCAGTGCCATATACATGGTCAGTGCATATTAGTCATCGTAGACTTAGTGCCTAATCTTTCAACCGACTTATCTGAGTAATACACACACAATGCCAAATCTATAAGTCGAAGCTTTCATAACATCGCAGACACAGTGCTATTCATTTCTGTTTCAATTTCAATATCGCACACTTAGTGCCATTAACTAAATCTTGCACATAGCATCTCGATTTCATACACATATACACATTCATTTCATAATACAAAAACATATCCTAATAACATGTATTATATCCGAAATTACCTCGGATGTCAACATACTGAAACGGTTGATTAATTGAGCACTTTCTCTTTGCCTCGATCTCGATCCAGACTCCTCTCTTGGTCTATACACATTCAAATTCAATCTATTCAATCACCAACTCATTCAATTTATCCACACATACACATTTAGGGCATTTTACAAAATAGCCCTCATATTTTCACATTTCGATACTTTAGTCCCTAATTCACAAAATCATCAAATTCACAAAATTTCACCTAACACGAGCTTAGCCGAATTTTGCTTGTGTTCATACAAACCCTCACACTTCATTTATTTCAGATTTTAATCCTTCAAAATGTTATTTTCTCAATTTAGCCCTAATTAGCTAAATTCATCAAAACTCCAAGAACAAAACATGTTCATTAAACACATATATTTCATTTAACACTAACACTCATCACAAAGCTCACCATTTCATCAATGGTACATTTCATAAACATCATCAACTCACAAAATTTGAGCATGGGTTTTGTAGAGCACAAAGCAACGATTACGAAAACATAGAAATTATCAAAAATCATGCTCAAAACATACCTCAATCAAGCCAAATTCTAGTAGAAAATTACAAAACTTCACACCCTTATTCTTCCTCCAACTTTCGGCAATAGCAAAGATGATTGTAATGGCTTTTTAATTCCTTTTTGTTTTATTATTAACATAATATACATTTTACTATTTTACCTTTTAGTGTAAACATAATATAACACATGATGGTTGGTTATAATTGTCCAACTACCATCCATTCACCATTTAATGGCAAAATTGCTTTATAAGGCCACTTCATTTAAAAGCCATATCACATAGATACTTCAACAATCAGCACACAGCTTTTACACTTTATGCAATTAAGTCCTTTCTCTTAATTAAACACACAGTCGTTATAATCTTCACACAGAAATTTCACACAAGTCAATTCACATACTATTCACACAAAAATTAATATTAAAATTAACATTGCGACCTCGGATTTGTGGTCCAAAACCACTATTCTGACTAGGGTCTAAACCAGGATGTTACAGAACCTAAACTTCTCGGATCCCATACCATAACATGCATTCTATTTTCAATAATCACTCATACAATTACATAACCATCATACTATACTTTTCTAGCTTTGGTTTCATTATTCAATCAGTTTCTACAAAAATATTTCATATGAACAGTATTCGTACAATAGTTAGCTTAGAGACTCACATGGTTCTTATGAACAATAGTTTTGTCTCTAGATTCAAACATCCATTAAGAAACTTCAGTAACCTCTATTTATAAGACATAGGAACACCATTAAAACCTATTCATATAATCTTTACCATCATCTCAAGCTCAAAGAACCTTCATGCAAAGCCTTACTTTTTCATCTTACTATTCACACATATAAATATCGAGTTACCTTTTTAGGAGTTAACATTCAAGACCATAATACTTACCCAAGATGTTAAATAATCGTCTGCATGAACTCAGATCCTTTGTTTCATCTCAACAAGAAAGATTTATGCTCAGCTCCAAGGCAATTGAACAATGGTGTTTTAATTGGAAGAAAGAAGATAACTCTTTCTTCTCAAGTCCATATTAGAATATATATATAAAACCATGTACTCATAGTCAAACTTGACACATGCCACTAACTTTCAAGGCTGCCTTTATTAGTGTTCACAATTGTAGAGAAACATATATGAGAATCTAATATATTTGTCTATATATCTGATCCATCCATTCGTTCATTCTTGACCATCTCGTTAGAACTTAACTATCATAGTAACTAAACAAACTTGGCGTACTATACCTTTGGCGATACCCATTTTACCCAAAAACCCTCAATACTCTTACCAATCTTGTCTTCTTTACATCTCCATACATTCAAAGAACGATCCTTACTTGATACTCTAACATCAACTATGAGCCCGATGTATACGCTAAGAACATCAATTGGGCAGATAGGACTAAGCCACTCAGATTTCGTTCCATTTACTTGCCAAACTCAGGACCCGCCAAGGCTGGGTGTTACAAATCTATAGACAAAGACAAGGGAAAAGTGAAGCTTGCCTAAGTTTCAAAAAGATTGGTGAGTGTTCAGGGATCGCCACTTGTATGTGTGAGCCATAATGTTATTCAGGACCTTAAGGTTTTAACCTAAGTTTCAAGAGTAAGTCAATTCTATAACTGTATTTAATAAATGTATTTAAATATGTGTTTTTTTAACAACGATAGTGAACTCTATATGTCGAACTCTATATTATTTTATATTTTGCGAGATCCTTGTGATTTGTGAGCTTTATGTTAAGAAAATATTTTGACAAGATAACCTTCTAAATATGTTGGATATAATGGCATGACATAGGATTGTGAGTACTCACGTTTATGTTTTATGTTTTGGGCATTGAGGCCCTAGGATAGGTTAGAGAGATAAGGAAAAATGTCAAGCTAGGCTCCATTCAGTGGGACATGTTGGTGTGTTGGAGAGTATTTAGCCTTGTGCTACACTTATGGGACATGTTAAGGGCTCATTGAGTTATTCTGAGACATTATAAGGAGATTCGTTTATGCAGTAGGAACAAACAAGTGAATAAGATTGTGTTTCTAAAATCCTAAGTCTTACTAAGTTATCTGACTGTAAGTGTTTGCGAACTAGACTTTGCACAAGTATGGCGAATC
Source organism: Gossypium australe (assembly GCA_005393395.2). Taxonomy (NCBI): domain Eukaryota; kingdom Viridiplantae; phylum Streptophyta; class Magnoliopsida; order Malvales; family Malvaceae; genus Gossypium; species Gossypium australe. The sequence continues at coordinate 43,914,787 of CM016617.1, forward strand.
CTATTCGCAGTTCAGAAAACATGCCTATGCTTCTATTTAACTTATGTTTTGAGCGTGCGTTGTGGTTATTCTATCATGTATATTCATTGAGTTAGCAAGAACTCACGCACTCATTCCTAAACATTGCATATAACTAGATTGCAAGGTAAATTGCGACAAGGTGAGTGTTCCAAGAAGCAAAACTCTGAAAAGGTACAACAAGCAAACCCTGGATTGAAGGCAATATAGGTTTCTGTTTGTGCTTAGAGATATCTAATTGATGACTTCGCTGCTCGTCTTAGGACTTAGTTATTTCTTTAGGTTTCCTCATGTTTGTCTTCATATTTTATCTACGAATCGATATTACTTTATAAACACCTTTGTATTTCAAAATATAAGATTTTAATCCAAGTCTGATTGATGTTTCCTTAATTGATGAGTACACAAATAAGAACTCATTTCTAAACCTTGAGTACGCCAAAAGCAATAACATGAATGTATTAAAATAGATAAACTTATAAAATTTGCCAATGTTGCTACGAAGTGGCAGAGGTTGAACTTTACTAAAGTACAAACCCCAGCAGTTGGTGAACTGCTATCTTCAAACCCATACAGTTTTTGAGATACAAAAACCTTGTGAATCGTGTTCGCATAACCTTAGCTCTTAAGAGGTAGCTCGCAAGGCCTACCCTATTTAAATAACTTATCTATTAAAAGACTTTGAATATGCAAGCTATTCTCTGATGCGAACCCCTATGTTAGATAGACAAATTGTTGTGCTCCGCGAAGTGCATTGTTTTGCAAAAACTTAGAGTTTGCATGCTATTAGTTCCTTACACTATATTATTATATGTTTCCAAGGAAAGATGTTAAGTTTATTTTAGCAAAGTAGGTCTGCGTGTCTCTGCTTCTGCGTACCCTAAAGCATGTGAAGTGAGTTCGCAAGTTTGGGTTGTCTTATATTGTGCATATTTTACTCACATGTATATATGTGTATCCTTAACTTATTATGTATGAGAAACCCCATAAGTATGCGAACCCTTATCTATATGTAAGTTGGTAAATACAATTTTGTTGTAAGTACTCACATGACATTCTGCTGCACCATAATAGCTTAAGCACATACTTAAGCACATTTTATGTTATAATTTGTGGGTGTGTTGGAGGTTAGGTTGGGAATTAATGGAGAGCCATTTAGGTGCCTAATGTGGCATTCCATAGCTCGGGGTTTGGCGATCGAGTTGGGTATGGGGCGTTACATTATGTTATCTGAGCTAGAGAAGAGGTTACAACACTTGACATTATACCTGATAGAAATGAATTGTGTTGAGACATCAGAATGGTGAATTGGTTAATGTTGAGATAGATAGACTTGATTGTTTTCTTAATACCGTATTACCGAAATTTTCCCAAGTACTGATAAAAAAAAGGTTATAAAATGTATTTGACTACATTTTAGATGTGGAGTATCGAGAAAAAATATGGAGCAAGTTATGAAAGTTAACGAATGCACTAATGTATTTCTTGAAGGATTGATTGGTTTACCACCAGAATAATAGAATTCAAAATTGTTATTGAAGTGACACCCAGAACTGCTCTAATCTTGATTGCACCATATAGAATAGTATAGACGGAATTGAAAGAATTGAAAGTATAGTTACAATACTTATTAGGTAAGAAATTTATTCAATCAAGCATGTCATCTTGGATGTGTCAATGTTATTTGTGAAAAAGAAAGACGAAACTATGTGTAACAGCTCATTTTTAGTGAAATTGGAATAGTGGTTTTGGGACCACAAATTTGACATGCAAATATTTATTTTATTATTATTTTAATGTTTACAGTATGTTAGCAGTGTTGTATAAAAATTTCATTCAGAAATTTTGTCGTTTGCATGCTTAATTTGATGAAAAGGACTAAATTGTAAAAGGTACAAAAGTAGAGTTCTAGTATCTAAAGTTATCAAATAGCTATGAGACTCTAAATTTAAAGGACTTAAATTGTAATTAGACCATTTAAATAGTTAGTGAACATTCATGGATTGGTTTTATTGAAATTATTAAAGTTTTTAAAGGTAATTTTGGTAATTAGGTAATTAAGGTTAAAATTAATAAAACAAAATCTATTTTGTTTCATTCATATTCTTCCTTACTGATTTTGAAGGCTAAGAACACCATTTTAGGGATCAAAATATTTGGCCAACTCTCTAGCTTGCATGTAAGTGATTTTGATCATGTTTTTAATGATTTCTATGTTTTTGAAGTTGTTGTAGCTTAATCTAGCTAGCTCAGGGACTAATTTGCAAAATTTTTAAAGGATTAGGGGTTTTTACATGAACATGTTTGCATGATTCTTGAAGTTTAATGATAGATTTTGAGTCTTTGATGATAAATAAACAAGTTTTGTAAAGTGAGTTTTGATGAAAATGTCAATTATGGATTTATTTGTAAAAATAGTAAAAGTACATGGTGAAATTGTGAAATAGTGAATTGTATGAGTTGATATGTGATCATAATAAATTCGGCTAGCATGAGTTAGGGATGAAATTGCATAAATTTCCATTTACGAGCTTAAGGACTAAATTGTAAAGAAGTTAAAATAATAGGGGCAAAAATGTAAATTTATAAAAGTAAGAATTTTGGATTAAATTGAATAGTGTGGGTATCAAATAGATTGATTTTACTTATTTAGATCAAGATAGACCTCGTACGAATTTGGAACGGGGTAAAACTAAAGCTTCGGATTAGTCGACTCCATTTCTATGCCTTAATCGTCGAGATAAGTTCATATGATTAAATATCACTTTAATGTTATTATAAATGATATGTTAATATGTTAAATGCCATGTAAATTGAATGGTGAAAATCCAATGATGCCATGATGTCTATCAAGCCATGTTTGAACCTTAGGAATTTGTAGGATACAAATGACATGTCATTAGGGTTATCATGTTTCGGGTGCTGGTCTTGAATGTCCTACCGATGGCTGAGGTCTTGCATTTTTTGTTGATACTCCAGAGCTCGTGTGAGTAACATCTAGTATAGCTTACATTCCGTCCCACAACTCGTGTGAGCAGGCCCATTTCATAGCTCGTGTGAGCAATGATGTACAGGAAGTGAAAGGTTGCGGTTATATGTTTAGCACTCTTCGTGTGAGCTATCCCATGTATCCGAAGATATTCTAAGTGATTCAATGGGCATGAAAAGGAAAGAAATGGTAAGTGTTCAAAATGAACCATGACATGTATGAAAGGTAAAATAGTAGTAAGTTTCATTGGAAGTATACTATGTTGAGAAAATTTATGATTTCAAATGAATTATGTTCATGTATAATGGCTTACCTATGTTAAATTCATGTGAATCATGTTTGAATATGCTAACATCTGCTATTGTTGGTGCTTAGGCTTGTGCCAAGCTGATGGTTGGATTTTATAATGCTTATTCTTAATGTTTATTAATGAAACGGTAAGTTATGTTTTATGTTTTATGAACTTACTAAGCATTTTGTGCTTACGTAGTTTTCTTTCCTATGATTTATAGATAATTGGAAGCTTCTTCGGTTGGGAAGCTCATCGGAGACTTATCACACTATCCCACGATTATATCGGTATATTTTGATATTTTGGTCTAGGTTATAATGGCATGTATAGGTGAACTTTTGTTTAATGTCTAGTTGATGTTGTGGCATGTAAATGTTACTTTGAACTTGTAGTACTTATGGTACTTTAAAGCCTTGATGGTTGGTGTTGATATGGTTAAGTTGATGTATGTTTTGAATGACCAATTTGGTATGTGATGATGGAGTTTGATCTGTGTCAATTGCGGTATGTTTTGGTATGGAAATAGGTTAGTTGTGAATGGTTGATGAATGGTTAAGTATGCACATGTTTAGAAATGTTTGATGTTTGATTATTGAGGTGCCTTATTGGCATATTGGTTGGATGTATTTTGGATCTTTGAATGGTTCTTTTATGCAGGTCATAAGCATGTTTTACAGCTAAGATCATGTGTGCAAATGTACTTAGGTATATGCTTGAGATGGGTGAATGAAATGGCTTGTTTTTGGCCTATTTATTATCCACACAGCCTAAGGCACGGGCGTGTGTCTCCTGTAGGTTTTTAGGGCTGCATTTCGAAAGTTACACGGCCTAGCACACGGCTTGGCACTGTAACATCCTGAATAGGGCCTAAACGGGACAGTGGTTGCGAAACCACGAATCTGAGATAGAAAAGTTTATTACGATTAATTATTATGATTTACCAAGTGATTAAATACATGTGTTAGAGTATCGATAAGAAATTTTATTGATTGCATGCTTAAATTGCCTATTAGGACTTGTTTGCAAAAGTTGCTAAATAGGGGTTCTAATTCATAGAGTACTTGATTGAAATGGGGGTTTGAAGTAGGAGTCCTTAAATGGTAATTAGACCATTATATTTTCCATGGACAAAAATGGACATACATAGATAAAAATAACTAAAGTTTTAATGAAGGGCATTTTAGTCATTTGGAACTAAAAAGGAACTAAAAGAGTAAAAGATGGCAAAATGTTGTCCATCTTCTTCATTAGGCCGAAATTTTAAAGGGGACACCATAGCTAGGGTTTCTTCAACTTCTCAAGCTCATAGTAAGTGCATCTAAGCCCCGTTTTTAATGTTCTTTACGTTTTTGGAGTCCCGATAACTTGATTTAGCTTAATCTAGCAATAATTTAACCTAGGGTTCATATTTGGAAAAATACCCACTGGTGAAATGTGTTTATTTTGATGTTTTATGATAGAATATGAAGTTTGAAATTATGTTAAACGACTTTTGCTAAGCGATTTTAAGTGAAAACGAGTAAAACGTCTTAATCGATAAATATACCTAATGTTCATAAGTACATGTTAGAGTGAGAATTTGATGTTGTCATGAAGGGAAAAATGATCACCATGTCATAAAACATAAGAATAAGAGGTAAAGTTTAATTTCCGAGCTTTAGGGCAAATATGTAAATATGTAAATGTTTAGGAGAAAAATCATAATTTTGCCAAAGTTAGAGTCAAGGACTGTTTTAATAAATGTGAGTATTAAATAAACCAGATTTGCTATTATAGATCAAGAGGAACAAAATCCGGAGTTAGACCGGGGAAGGAAAAAGATAGTGGACTAAATCAATATAGTTGATTGTATTTTGTTCCGAGGTAAGTTTGCAGTAAATAAATGCAATATTCTATTATTTTACATTTAATAATATTAATTTCCAGCATATACATATTTATTTTGTAAATTTATCATTTAAAGACTCAAGCATGAATTGACGAAGAAGCCATCTCAGAAAGTCCCGGTTGAACCTTAGGAATGTGTAAGATACAAATGTCATGACATTAGGGTTTAAGGAAATCATGTAAGACCATGTCAAGAAATGACATTGATAAGTTTCTATAAGGCAAATATCTCATGTAAGACCATGCCAAGGCATGGCATTGGTGAGTTCATAAGGCAAGGATACCATGTAAGACCATGTCAAGACATGGCAATGGTAAGTTTCAAAAGGAAAGGTACCCGTGTATCCTTAGTATTCCAAGTGGTTCAATGGAAAATTCAAAGAGCATACCAAAGGAAAGGTAAGACAAGTTCATACTAAAAAGATACAGGTAAGAATTCAAGACTTAAGCATATTGAGTTAAAGGCTTAAATGATCTTGATAAGAAAAGAATAAGATAATTCATTAAGAATGTTGTTATTCATTTACATGCAAACTTACTGGGCTTTATGCTTACTCCCATTCCTTTCTCTTTTTTTATTGTATCGCAAGCCAACTCGAGGATCGCAAGGACGTCGGAGATCGTTTCACACTATCAAAGGATTATTTCGGTATTTTGTGACTCAAAATGTTTTAAGTTATGGCATGTATAGGGACTTAGCCATTTTGTGTGTATGTCCTTATGATGTTAAGAATGGCTTGTAAATACTTGATAATTATTAGCCATTAAAATGGCTAATTAAGAACATGTTTTGGGTGTTAGGTATGCCTAAATGATAGTTATTACAAAGAAATTATGAAAGAGTAAACTTTGCAATAGAACAGGTTTTGGACAGCAGCAATGACGTGATTTTGAAAAATCACTAAGGATAGTAGAAATGGAATTAGGGTGTGAATGAGGTATAGAATTAAATATTATTGAGTCTATTTTTATATGAAAGAAACGGTGTAGGAAAAATAATTATATATAATGAGATAATTGATTTTTAGTGAAGAGGGGTCAGAACCGACAGACAGTGTAACAAGGGAGATTTTAACTAATAAACTGTACTAATTGGCCACACCAAAAACTCTGGAAAAAGTATAGTAAGAAGATACATGAGCCTAGTTTCAAGTAAAATTTATGGATCTAAATTTTGGGTTTCGTAACTCGAGTTAGAGTCAATTTAGTGACTATGACACAAATGGACAGTTTCATTATGAATAGGGAATAAATTGTTTCGTAACTCGAGTTATAGTCAATTTAGTGACTATGACACAAATGGACAGTTTCATTATGAATAGGGAATAAATTGTTTTGATTTGTTTAAGAAATCAGAAAATTTTTTAATGTTTCTAGTTTTGTCCTGAACCGTTTCAATTGCATGTTTTAGGGCCTCAAAGGCCCTTTTTATGAACATATTGGATGTATGTGAACAAATTAATGTTAAAAGCAAATTTTTATGCCACGAACTAGTAAGTTAAGTCTGGTAATGCCTCGTACTCTACTCTGACCACGGTCTCGGGTAAGGGGTGTTACAGGCACATAGGCGCGTGGCTTGACTGTGTGTCCCTTGTAGGGTTTTAGCATTGCATTTCGAAAGTTACAAGGCCTAGCACATAGCCTGGCACACGGGTGTGTGGCTTGGCCGTGTGACCAAAGTCAGAGTGTTACATGGCCACAGACACAGGTTGGGACATGACCGTGTGTCCTATTTCGATTGTTAGACGGCTTGAGACACGGGTGTGTGTCTCAGCTGTGTGAGTCACATGGCCATGTGACCCTTGCAGTATGAAATTTTCCATCTTTTTCCTTAATGTTTCAAATGTTTCTATTTTAGTCTCGAATCATTTCTAAAGGGTTTCTAAGGCCTCGAGGGCTCGAATAAAGGATAATATGCTTGCGTTTGAATGAATTATGTTATGATTTATGAAATGTTTGGAAATGAATATGTTTAAGTTATGCTTTTACGGTAATGCTATGTAACCCTATTTCAGCGATAGATACGGGTTAAGACTGTTACATTTAGTGGTATCAAATCTATGGTTTAGTCGATTCTTGGACTGAACGTAATGAGTACGAGTCTAAAAATACATGCCATTATATAACATGTGATAGTGTGATAACTCTTGACTTGTTTTGGACTATGTTTTTATGTAGCTAATGTCATCCAACCGAGATGACTCCGATAAACTAGAGAGTAATGCGCAAGCCTCCATTCACGAGGTAGCATCTAGCGAAAGTAGGCCCATATCTGAGTGTCGAGGAGGAGAGGCTGAATAAGCCATCTTCCAAATGATGAATGAATGGTTTACCAAATTCACACAAATGAACCCGATGGCTCAACGACCTCCATCCCCACCTGTTCCCCAACCAGTCCCTGTAGTTCCCCAGGGTTTGGAACCAATGCGGGTTAGCAAGCCTCCAGTTGATAAAATCTGTGAGTATGAGGCTAAAGAGTTTAGAGGTACCATTGAAGATGATCTTGAGAGAGCCGAATTCTAGTTAGAAAACACGATTAGAGTATTTGATGAATTGTCATGTACACCGACAGAATGTTTCAAAAGCGCTATTTCTTTATTGAAAGATTCAGCCTATCAATGGTGGAATACTCTAGTTTCAGTTGTGTCGAGAGATCGAATTGGTTGGGAGTTTTTCTAGAATGAGTTTCAAAAGAAATACGTGAGTCAAAGGTTTCTTGATAAGAAACATAAAGAATTTCTTGAATTAAAACAGGGCCAGAAGTCTGTATCTGAGTATGAGAGGAAATTTGTACAACTTAGCAAATATACTCGAGAATGTGTAACAATAGAAGCTGGAATGTGTACTCGATTTGAAGATGGACTAAACAAAGATATAAAGCTGCTTGTCGAGATTTTTGAGCTAAAAGAATTCGTGGTGTTAGTTGGCAGAGCACAAAAAGCTGAAGAGCTTAATAAGAAAAGAGAAAGGCCAACTTTGGGGCTCGTGATTCAGGAAAATGACATTTGGAAAAGTCATACTCGTCACCATCGAAGAAAATAAAAGAATATCATAGCTATTCATCAACTTCGGTGGGATATTCTGGGAAAGCAGGTAAACAGCATGCAAGTTTGAAACCTCCGGCTACGTCTGTAGCGAGTGTGGGCAGTGTCAGGACCAACAAGCTAGAATGTTAGCAATGTAATAGACAACACTTTGGTGAATGCAGATTGAAAGACGGGTAATGTTTCAGCGGTGGTTCGTATGAATATTATCTCAGAGATTGTCCGAAAAGTTCAGAGAAAGAAAAGGCTTAGACTACTTGACCAAGTAATACAACTGTAAGAGGGAGACCACCTCGAAACAATAGAAATGCGGGTAATAGCGGCAATGGGACAAAAGACTCTACTGTGAGATCTGAGGCACGAGCACTGACTAGAGCTTACACAATTCGTGCACGAGAGGAAGCTTCAGTGCTAAATGTTATCATGGGTACATTTTTTATCTTTGATATTGATGTTACTGCTCTGATTGATTCGGGGTCAACACATTCGTATGTATGCACGAATTTAGTGTCAAGTAAGAAATTACATGTTGAGTCCACTGAATTTGTGGTTAAAGTAACAAACCCCTTAGGTCAGTATGTGTTAGTTGATAAGGTTTGTAAAAACTGTCCTTTGATGATTCTGGGTTGTAATTTTCCGGCCGATTTGATGCTACTACCATTTGATGAGTTTGATATGTTTTGGGTATGGATTGGTTGACTCTATATGACACTGTTGTAAACTATAGACGAAAGTTTATTGTGTTAAAGTGTCAAAATGATGAAAAGCTTTAGATTGAATCAAATAGACTGGATAGTATGTATAATGTTATTTCGGCTATGACGGCATAGAGATGAGTTAGAAAAGGGTGTGATACATATCTTGCTTACATATTTGATTCTAGAGTTTCTGAGTTGAAGCTAGAATCAGTTCCAGTAGCATGTGAATATCCAAATGTGTTTCTAGAGGAATTAACCGGGTTATCATCGATCTAAGAGGTCGAGTTTGCTATTGAGTTTGTGCCAGAAACATCTTCGATATTGATAGCTCCTTACAGGCAGGCACCTACAGAGTTGAAAGAGTTGAAAGCACAGTTGCCAGAGTTGACAGCACAGTTGCCAGAGTTGACAGATAAGAGTTTTGCGTAACCTAGTTTTTCTCTTTGAGGTGCACCTAATCTATTTGTTAAGAAAAAGGACAGATCAATGCGACTATGTATTGACTATCGACAGTTCAACAAAGACACGATCAAGAATAAGTATCTATTGTTGCATGATGATTTGTTTGATCAATTGAAAGGTGCGATAGTATTTTCAAAGATTGATCTTCGTTATGGTTATTACCAGTTGCGAGTTAAAGACTTAGATGTGCTGAAAATCGCGTTCAAGACCAGGTACAGACATTATGAATTCCTTATGATGCCGTTTGGTTTGACTAACACACCTGCAATGTTTATGGATTTGATGAACAGGATCTTTAGACTATATTTAGATAGATTTGTTGTGGTATTCATCGATGATATTTTGTTTTATTCACAGGATGAGACAGAGCATGCTGAGTATTTAAGAATTGTTTTGCAAACTTTGCACGAAAATCAATTATTTGCTAACTTTAGCAAATGTGAATTATGGCTTCAGGAAGTCAGTTTTTTGGGACATGTGTTGGCAGATGGCATCAGAGTTGATCTGAGCAAATATTTAGATGTTATTGATTGGAAGCCTCCGAGAAATGAATCTGAGGTTAGAAGTTTTCTGGGTTTATCCAGATATTACAGAAGATTCGTCAAGGGATTCTCGATGATTGCTACACCATTGACGAGACTTTGCAAAAAGATGTTAAGTTTGAATGGTCTGAGAAATGTTAGCAAAGCTTCAATCAGTTGAAAGCATTGTTAACCGAGGCACCGGTGTTAGTTCAGCCTGAGTCGGGTAAAGAATTTGTGATTTATAGTGATGCATTGTTGAACGGATTAGGCTATGCTTTAATGCAAGAGGGCAAAGTGATAGCGTATGCTTCTAGACAGTTAAAGTCACACAAAAAGAATTATCCGACGCATGATTTAGAGCTTGCAGCGATTGTATTTGCTTTGAATATTTGGCGACACCATTTGTACGAAGAAAAGTGTCATATCTTCATGGATCATAAAAGCCTGAAGTACCTAATGTCACAGAAAGATTTGAATTTCAGACAGCACGGATGGCTTGAATTATTAAAAGACTAATATTTGATTATTGATTATCATCCGAGAAAGGCTAATGTTGTTGTTGATGCTTTGAGTAGAAAATCTTTATTTGCTTTATGAGCGTTAAACACGTGATTAACGTTGATTGATGAAGGTTCGATTTAAGCTGAGTTGAAAGCTAGACCAATTTTTTTGCAACAGATTTGTGAAGCTCAGAAATATGATGATATGTTGACAGCTAAACAGAAACAGATTGAGACAACTCCTGATTTAAACTTTCAGATTGGCTCTGATGATGGTTTGTATTTTAAAGGTAGAATTTGCATTACAAGAAATTCTGATCTCATTCAGAAGATTTTACAATAAGCTCATAATAGTAGCTTGTCTGTTCATCTTGGTAGCAATAAAATGTAAGGTGACTTGAGTTCGTATCGAGATGTTTAGTGTGTCAGCAAGTTAAAGTTGAACATTAGGTACCTTCTGGTTTGTTGCAGCCAGTGATGATTTCAAATTGGAAACGGGAGCGTGTTACGATGGATTTTGTATCGGGACTATTTTTATCTTCGAGAAAGAAAGTTGTTGTTTGGTTCATTATTGATCATTTGACGAAATCCATGTATTTCATTCCAGTGCATATAGATTATTCACTCGAGAGACTAGCAAAGTTATATGTTGCTGAGATTGTTAGATTGCACGGGGTGCTAGTTTCTATTATTTCTTATAGAGATCCATGGTTTATATATGATTCTGGCGCAAGTTACATGAAGCTTTAGGTACTCGTTTGCATTTTAGTATTGCGTTCAATCCTCAGACCGATGGTCAGTCCTAGTGAGTTATTCAAATACATGAAGATACGCTTCAATGCTATGTTTTAGAGTTTGAAGGTAACTGGGAAAGATTTCTACCGTTGGTTGAATTTGCGTACACAAATAGTTACCAGTCGAGCATAAAGATGGCACTGTACGAAGCATTGTATGGTTGAAAGTGTCGAACTCCATTGTATTAGACTAAGCTTTGTGAGAAAAAGCTTCACGGGATTGATTTGATATGAGAAATCGAAGAAAAGGATAAAGTAATTCGAGACAATTTGAAAGCAGCTTCAGATCGACAATAATCTTATGCGGACTTAAAAAGAAAAGACATTGAATTTCAGGTCAGTGACAGAGTATTTTTAAAATATTGCCCTAGAAGAAATTTCTATGGTTCGGTTGTAAAGGAAAGCTTAGTCCGCGGTTTATCGGGCCGTATGAGATTACTGAAAGAATCAGGCCAGTAGCTTACAAATTAGCTTTGCCATCAGAGTTAGAAAAGATCCACAATATTTTTCTCGTGTCGGTGTTACGACAGTATCGATCAGACCCTTCGCATGTGATTTCACCTGTTGACGTTAAGATTAAGCTTGATATGACGTAAAGTGAAGAATTGATCAAAATTCTAGCTCGAGAGATTAAAGAATTGAGAAATAAAAACATAGCTTTAGTGAAAGTTCACTAGCAGCGACACGGTATAGAAGAGGCTACCTGGCAACACTACAGCAAAACAGACTTTTAGCGGCATTTTTTTAGGCTTTTAGCGGTGTTTATAAGCGCCACTAATAGTATTTGCGGCACTTTTAAAAGTGCCGCAAAAAACGCAGCTAAATACAACGCCGCAAACTTTAGCGGCGTTTATAAGAAAAAAATGCCGCTAAAGGTCATGACTTTTAGCGGCGCTTTTCCAACAAACACTGCTAGTAGTCATGACTTTTAGCGTCGCTTCTCTCACAAACGCCGCTAAAGGTCATGACTTTTAGCTACGATTCTCCCACAAATGCCGCTAAAGGTCATGACTTTTAGCGGCGCTTTTCCAACAAACACTGCTAGTAGTCATGACTTTTAGCGTCGCTTCTCCCACAAACGCCGCTAAAGGTCATGAGTTTTAGCTACGATTCTCCCACAAATGCCGTTAAAGGTCATGACTTTTAGTGGCCCTTCTCCAACAAACGCCACTAAAGGTCATGACTTTTAGCGGCGCTTTTCCAACAAACGCCGCTAAAGTTCATGACTTTTAGCGGCGCTTTTTTTACAAACGCCGCTAATTTGGTCATGAAAAATAAAAAAAAAATTAGAATATTTTTATTCATATCAAAAAATTAAAAAAAATAAAAATTTTGCATTACCATTGGATCTCTGATTTATTTGGTATCGAAACACCACATTCTATGTCACATCAATCTACATTTTTTCCTTCAATAAATGACCAAAAAGGGAAAAAGTACAAAAGGAAACGATATATTGCAGTTCATCAATATTCAACGGTGGAATCGAATGAATTAATTATTTCCAGAAACATACGCAAAGAGAGTCAAACTATAACTTCGAAGCTGCTGAGTACAATTCCGCAAGCAAATGTAGACACTAGAATCAAAGAAAAAGGACTTGGGAATCAGATTCTATTTACATGATATTCTTTGCACTTTCACATAAACTTCCTCTAGTGTTCCAAGTAAACTAGAAAAAAGATAGCATTAATACGCACGATATGGGAATCCAAGATGTGTATGGGTGGTATTTGTTGTAAGTAACCTTGTCCAGCTTGTAAATACATTCATACCACATATAACCAACCTGAAGAATTTAAGAAATAAAAGAAATAAAAGCCTCCATCAAAAACCAAATAAGCATAATGGCAATATAGAGATCTAGAGATCAGGCAACTTACAAATAATGCAATTGCAACAACACTTGCTTTGATTGAAAAGTTTTTCTTGGTTTCACATTCCTCCAATTTTTTCCATCCATTTCTCAACCTAAGATTTAAAACATTTCAATGAGAAAGTTAATTGTGCACAAAGAGAGCTAGATTGATGATTGAAATTTTTTACTTACATTTGGATGATAGTAGGCATACATCATTCTAATTAAAATCTAGTTCCACGTATTAGATACGGTGCTTTTCCCTCATCCTGTGAATGAAAGAAAACAAAAAGCACAATTAAACTTGTTAATATTCAGGCTTCCATAAGGTAAATCAAAATTTTCAAGAACTACACAAAATATGCAGCAAAAATACAATGCATTTTCTCTAGATAATTATTGAAAAATAAACAAAGCAGATAACTAATGCCAACAAATAGAAACATAAAACTTAAGTTACAAGTGTTCAACACAACTTAAATAGTAAAGGTAGAAATTTCATAAGTCTGTATTATGTTATGAGTTTATCCAACTCACAAGAAAAATCAGGCACCTGCAACTGAAAATAGGTGGTGTCAAATCCAGCACCAAGTGATAGTATCTGCCTCTTTGTTTTACCCTTTTCACTATTAGATCCCTCACAATCAAGAAACTGATATAGAAGCTTCCTAAAAGTAGCCCAACATGCAAAATAGCCTAAAATACACAACCAAATAGAACAAAAAGAAAGAATAACAACCCATTAGATTAAATCTGTTAGATTAAATTCATTAAAAACCCGCAAAAAAATTCAAATGAATCAAAACTTACCACGGTTAATTGTAACACCCCAAACTCGGCCTAGAAGTTAGGCCCGAATCTGGCGTGTCACATTGAGGTGTTTTTCGAAAACCGTATTTTCATTGATTAAGAAGTCATTAATAATCGACATTTATTAAGAAGTCATTACCTTCAAAACCTTATTCGATGCGGAAGCTTAATTTAAAACAATTGACTTATGAAAATGTGATATTTTCAACTCAGTTGCGAAAGCGAAGTGTTTTGAAAACAGATATTGTTTTGGAAAACCGCGATCAAAAGTTGAGCAGATTTAAAACATAATAAACTAAAAATTCCATACTAAAAACCAGAATTTAAGAGAGGCCTTATTACAAAATATGAACCCCAAAAAAATAAAAATAAGTAGTATACAAAAATCTGAAACTGCTCGTAATGTGGCCACCTCCGAGTCCTCCAGTACGTCGAATCACCTACTGAGGATTTCCTGAGAAAAATTAAAAAGAGGGGGTGAGTTTACGAAAACTCAGTGTGTACAACCCTCGTCAGTATAAACATGCATCATAACAATCCGGGCCGAAGCCCAATACAATAACGGTGACAATTGGGCCTTAGCCCAAAATAGCCTCGGTTGGGCCCTAACCCATATCATATGTCACATATCATAAATGTCTAGGCCTAAGCCCATCTCAATAATATAATCCATATATGCAATGCATTAATGCCCATACCAGCCCTGCACTCTGTCTCCTGTCCAACCGTACACTCCTATGGGGATTTGATCGACCCATCCATCCGTACACTCCTTATGTAGCACCGGTTGCGGCACTAACTTATCGGTGCAGCATGGCTGCTTGGTGGCTAAAAAGCCTGCAGTGGCTATACAGCCTTCAGTGGATCCACAGTCGTCAAGCGACCATGCGATCCTATTAGTACTTCCTCCGTATTAATAATCTCAACCCTATGCAGTATGTCGTGTATGTCATGCTCAATCATTACACGTGTATGCAAAATAGCCATGCTCAGTAACAATTATTTAATCATGTAATAAAAGCATATCAGTCATACAACCACAGCCACATTAGTCCACTCATTGCACAAGTCGATCATTTACCAACAAGGGCAAATCAGCCATTTTACCCTATAAGGGTATTTCGGTAATTCTACCTTACAGGAGTAGTTCGGTAATTCTACTCATAACCAATCGATGTATGCAACGCATCTCAAACATAATCAATCATACAATTAACACATACAACGCTAGTACTACCACGAGGGTACAACGGTCATTTGTCGTTTAGGGGTAAAACGATAGTTACACACACTAAGGGTATTTCGGTAATTTTGCAATCCGAGGGTATTTCGATAATTTTGCAATCAGGGGTATTTCAATAATTTTGCAAATCAATGGTATTTCGGTAATTTTGCAAATCGAGGGTATTTCGGTAATTTCACAAATCGGGGGTATTTCGATAATTTCGCAAACCAAAGGTATTTCGGTAATTTCGTAAACCAGGGGTATTTCAGTAATTTTGTAAACCAAGGGTATTCTAAACAGAGATAACGATGCGAATGGGCCTAAGGCCCATTCTCGGCCCAAATGGGTCCACATGTTGGTATGGCCCGTTTAGCCCAAATCTAGCCACATATTGAGATTCACATAGTCTAATCCAACATCCACTACACAATCGTACAACCTAATCATATGGGCCCACTTGGCCCCGTTCGGCCCATCGTGGCCCAAACAACATCAACCCACAAGAATACTCATGGTGGCCTCGACTATCGCGTCGAAGCTCCCATACGTGTGCTCGTACGCTCGTGTGGCATTTCGGCATTTGCCGCTCTACAACTAGAGTAGGGTGAAATACACACCTGATAGGAATCTGAAGCTAATCCGCGCTCCGAATGGTCTTATGCCCAACGCCAACCAGGTATGCTTACCCTCCTCATAGACAGCTCCATTTATAGCCAGCTTGTCGCCTTCCCTCTTGCTAGCTTTCCGATGTGGGATCCCTCCTTCAGTAGAGTTTAAATCCAATACAAACTCTTGCCGCCCCAACATAGCAAAATAAATATCCCCTTTTTGCTACTCATGAGATTCAAACCCAGGCTCCCATGTAGCATAATCTACACCGCTAGCCACTAGGCCACAAGCTCTTCTTGTGTCTTAAAGTATGTGCAACTAAATATAAACCTATGGGCCAAAGTCTAAGTTCAGTTAAAAATAAATCAAAATGAAATGCAAGCGCCAAGACTTGAACCCAAGCACTCACTTATCCCCTTAATGACGCCTTGCCACTAGACCACTCCCTTCCTTGTGTCATTTTCTCCACATTTTATTCTTAAAGCCTACTACTAACTCCTAGGGTTTTATTCACCTAAAACCAAAATTTTCCTAAAGCCCAAGTTTGAACCCGGGACTTCATAGAAGCCCATTAACCTTCCAAAATCACTCACCTAATAGATCCAACACGCATTAAAGCCGTTCTCTTGTTCTCAAAAATTTTTAAACGCTCCTGTGCCCAAAGCCCAATGGGCCCAATTCTACTAGGCCCAAGTTCGGGGTGTTACATTAATAATAGGAGATCTCCTCACGGGTCTTCTAACAAACAAATGGATGTAGTCATCTTTCATGTATCCCTTTTTAACGCATGATCTTTAAATACACAGTGTGGAAGAAGTGAGAAATAAAATGCCAAGTGATGCCCCTCAGTTTTTTGAATGAGTTTATAGGATTAATATACGATTTCACAAACCAATATTTGGATTTACAAATATAATTGGACTCATCATACAAGTAAAATTTCAAATCTATCCCACATCTCTATCTGTGACATCCTGAAATTGGGCCTAGTAGGATTGGGCCCATTGGGCCCTGAGCTTAGAAGCGTTTTAAAATTTTGAGAACAAGAGAACGGCATTATTTCAAGTTGGACTTATTAGGAAGGTGATTTTGGAAAATTACGAGGTTTGTAGGAAGTTTCGGGTTCAAGTTAGGCTATAGGAAAATTTGGTGTTTAAAGCCTATTTAGGAGAGATAGTAAGTGGCATCAAGGCTTATGGAAATAGGAGAGCAATTTGCTTGCATAAATAAGCATATGGTAAAGAGGATGTGGTGTCACATGAAAGGCTTTAAGGGAAGAGGTTTGAATCCTTCTTGGTGCAAAAATTTGACTATTTTTTGTATTCCTTCCCTAAATGTCAGCCATGGGTGTATTTTTGGTAAGGTGGTGTAACATCCTGAAATTGTGGGGCTATGCATTTAATGTGTGGTTATGTTTAATGTGAGTGTTAGGGGTCCAGAATGGGCTCAGGGTTGGGTAGAGGCCTTAATCAAATTTTCTGTTTGGACACTCTAGTGGAAAGCCTGGTAAGATAGGGCTTAAAAAATGTTATCTATGTTTTAAAATACAAATCGGCTTGTGGCCCAATGGCAAAGTGGGGCCACTTAAAAGTAGGGAAGTGGCGTCAACTGAGGAGGCCAAAATTCAAGTTGCATGAAGCCCAACAATTTTAATTAAAATGGGCATTAGGGTTTTATTCTCCCATTCTCTTCTTTATTTTCGGCATTTAGGGTTTTCATCTTCTCTCTTTTCCTCCTTTTCTGAATAAGAGCCAAAAACTCCTTTAAGCATTCTTTCTTTTCACATTTGTCTGCCATAGCCGAATCTGTCCTAGCCTTGCCAAAATTATTCTTTTTCCTATACCATTCCTATCACTTCTTTACGTTTGATATTACTCTTTTCTCTCAATCATCTCCTTCTCAAAAGCTGAAACTTTATAGATCTCTTGAGATCTTCTTTTCTTTTTGACCTTCTCAAAAGCCGAAACTTCATAGATCTCTTGAGATCATCTTTTCTTTTTTACCTTCTCAAAAGCTGAAACTTTATAGATCTCTTGAGATCATCTTTTCTTTTTGATCTTCTCAAAAGCCGAAATCTTCTAAGAGTTGCCGAATTCTCTGTAAAGGTAGGTGACGATTTCTTCTAATCTATTCTTTTTCTCTTTCGGTTTTTAGAAGACAAAGCCGAAAGGCTAATGGATTAATGGTTTGATGTTTTCTTGTTGGGCGACATTCGGGAATTGAAGTAGATCGCTTAGATCTAAAAGCCGAAATCGTTAGTCTCTAAACTTCATATCTCTATTTTCGGGATTTCAAGGTAAGGGGTTCTTCTTAGATTCTCTTTGGATTCGCTATCATAGTTGTGATCTTAACCATATGTTATGATAAGGTCTTTTAATGGAATCGAATATCGATCAGGTGAAGGAGGGGATTGGATCTGTAAAACCAATCCCTAACTTTAAGAAACGAGCGATGTCAGCAGTTTGGGATTGGCCACCGGGTTGTGGACCGGCTTCAGAACAAAATCTTAGGCAGTTAGCAGTCGTATCGGCTTCTGATAGTGTCGACATAGAAGGTCTCGTCTTGACTGTAATCAGGTGTGTAGATCTCTAACACACAAATTAATCTGTACTAAATATATGTTATGGGCTAAAAGCCGGAAAAAGGCTGTAGAGTAATCTGTACTAAATATATGTTATGGGCTAAAAGCTGGAAAAAGGCTGTATAGACAGTCGGATTACCCAAAAAGGGTAGGCAAGGGATGCTAGGTACGTAATCATAGAAACTTCTCTATGTGTATCGATGTATGTGATAGACTGTAAACTTTTAGGTAGTATATTGTTTTGGTTCTGCATGTATATATGCATGGGATGGGGTTGATATGATGAAGGGGAAGAGCATGTTAATAGGTCACTTGGTGATCGGTGGTTAAACCACAAGTTATAAAGTTAGGTCTGATCGGTGGCTAAGCCACGTTAAATTTATTCCTGACTATTAGGAATAGGCAGCATGGCTGTCGATATGGTATGTAGCGGTTGGTGGGTTGATTGTAGAAATCCCCGAGGTGTGTTGGTTGGTACGGGCTGGTGTGTAGAGGATGGACTTTTAGGTTGGGTTGGGCCATGTTGCATGTAAATATTTTGTTGCCATTGTGTATGGGCTAAGGCCCATAATGTGTTTGTGGGCCCAAGCATTTTATGTGTTTTCGGGATTTGCACACTGAGTCTTGGTGACTCACCCTTTTTATTTTCCTGACTTTTCAGATGAGCAGTAGATCGTGGGCATGGGAGCCGAGGCGAACTCGAGGGGCCATCAAGTCTTTTATTTTTATATGTTATTCCCGATTTTTTTCTTTAAGTTTAAATTTGGGATTATTTATGTAATAAGGCCACTGTAGTTTAGGTTATGATTTATATGGGTTTATGTTTATACTTTAAGTTTTATTTTCAAAGACTTACTTACTATAAGTAATGAAATGGGAATTTCAAACACGTTTAACGCAAAGATATGTTTAGGAAAAAAAACTACAAAGGTTTTCTACAAATAGCACGTATTTATCAAATACCCACTTAAACAAACCGAGATTTCAAATCCCTTCAAAGAAAAGTTTTCAACTGTTAACCCGTAGCATACCAGATCTGATCATAGCATTTGGGCCGTGTTTGGGGTGTTACATTTTGGTATCAGAGCCCGGTTCAAATCTCTGGTTGTGAAATGGGTCTAGTAGTGTTTTGAAAATTTGATGTGAATTTGAGAAAAATGTCTTGGATGAAGATATGGTCTTCGAGTCTACCGGCACCCGATCCACGCAAGTAAGTATTCTAACTTTTGATATGATATGCATGATTGGGCTTGATGGGCTTGATGGACGTAGACTAGTATGGTAGGCATTGATGGACTTTAGGCTTAGTTTAAACAACTCTTTAAATTCATAAGACTTAATCTATCCAAACAAACCCGTGAACAAATCGCTGGGTTAGGGTGTGGCAACAGGCATACGCATGTCTAGGATTGGATTCAGGGAGAGCTTGGTTCTTAAGCAGTCCTAGTGACTCACCTCCTCTTCGCTGGAATCCTACCTGGTGCGTAGTGACTGTTCACCTTAGCCACGAGGATTTGTTGACGGGCCAAAATTTATAATTAAAACCCGAAAGGGACCAGCCACCCTATTTCGTAAAATTACTAAAAATACCCCTTGGTTTTGTAAAATTTTCGAAAGACTCTTGATTTGTGAAAATTTCCCAGAATTTGTAAAACTACCAAAATTTGTGAAATTTCCAAAACACCCTTGGTATTATAAATTAGCCATGCTTTGCAAATTTACCCGAGACACCCTAGATTTATCGAAATACCCGGTTTACAAAATAAAATTTTTCAAAATACCTCTACTTTACAAAAAAAAAAAAAGAAAAAAAAGAGAAAAAAACCAGAATACCTCAATTTCGAAAAAAACACCAATATACTCTATTTTGAGGGAAAATACCATGTAGGACAAAACTACGGAAATACTCCTGGGTAGTGAAATGACGAAAATACCCTTATGTGATGAATACGAGTTCATGGATGCTACTTGTATGTTGATGTATGATGGTTGAATGTATGTGGTTCCTAGAACTAGGAGATACAAACTTGAGACTGAAACCTATAGATATAATTTCAAATTCGAAAGAACTACTCTTGAAACTACTGTTCATAAGATTGTTCGTGGTTAATTAGTGAAAGAAATTAATAATTCATAAAATTTCTAATCAGATAAACGTGAATCGGTAGAATGAGGTTAAAGGGTCGTGGACATCCGCCGCGTGGTCGTGGTAGGGGTAGGATGACCGTGTCAGAACCAGTAGGATCTGGTCATGGGTCAGGAAACGAGATGCCTGCTGCGGAGGCAGAATTTCAGGACCAGACGGCCGGAGATGACGCGGTATCTCAGGCGATGTTAAGGGTTTTAGAGAGGGTTACTGTGGCAGGCATGGGCACAAGAGCCCGGAAATCTGTGTCCGAACGACTTAGAGCTAATGGGGCAGAAGTGTTTAGGGGAATTTCTGGTATAGTCCCAAGTACAGCTGAATATTGGTTGGAGGCGGTTGAACGTATAATGGATGATCTGGATTTCACAAAGGAGGAAAAGCTGAAAGGGGTTGTATCTCTCCTACGGGACGAAGCGTATCAATGGTGGCTTACGGTTAAGGATGGTACGATGGCTGACCGTATCACCTGGGATTTCTTCAAAACTGTGTTTCAGAGTAAATACATGGGGACAAGTTATGTGGATGCACAGTGTAAAGCATTTCTGAATTTGGTGCAAGGAAGTAGGTCGGTGGCTGCGTACGAAGCGAAATTCTTACGCCTTAGCCGTTATGCTCGAGGGATGGTGACCACAGACCATGAACGTTGTGTTCGATTTGAGGATGGTCTGAGGGATGAACTGCGTGTATTGATAGCACCACAGCGGGAAAGGGAATTTGCTGTGCTTGTGGAAAAAGCTAAGATAACTGAGGAGGTTAAGCGTACAAAAAAACTGAATCAGGATGGAGATAGGGGTGGAGGAAAAAGGAATTTTGGATCGTCAGGGGCAACTGGCCGTACTCAGAAAAGGCCTAGGTCAGATGGACCGAGACGGGATGAGAGACCTGCTGCTGCTATCAGACACAGAAGTGTGCTCGATGTGGTAAATTCCATGTAGGTGAGTGTTGGGCGGGCAGTGGGAAGTGTTTTAGGTGTGGATCTACGGACCACCAAGTTAGAAACTGTCCACAGTAACAGGGCAGTGAAGGGCCTACAGGTCAAGAGAATGCACCGCCGGGAAGAGGAGGTCAACAACCACCAAGGGGCTGTGGTCAAGTCAATGGTGGCAATGGCATAGGACATGGTCGTAGAGGTGCAGGTTATGCTAAGGCAAGGCGGCCAGCTTTGGTCTATGCAGCACGTCACCAAGGGGACGAGGACGCTATAGATGCGAATACCGGTGCGTACTCTACCATAGTATACTAAGTGTTTCTTTTGGCTTTAGAATTAGAGTGTGCAACGAAAGCATAGTGGTGAGACTAGGGTAGTACGATTAATAGTTAGTTGGAAATTTCGAGGACGAAATTTCTTTAAGGGGGTAGAACTGTAACATCCTGAAATTGTGGGGCTATGCATTTAATGTGTGGTTATGTTTAATGTGAGTGTTAGTGGTCCAGAATGGGCTCAGGGTTGGGCAGAGGCCTTAATCGAATTTTTTGTTTGGACACTCTAGTGGAAAGCCTGGTAAGATAGGGCTTAAAAGATGTTATCTATGTTTTAAAATACAAATGGGCTTGTGGCCCAGTGGCAAAGTGGCGCCACTTAAAACTAGGGAAGTGGCATCAACTGAGAAGGTCCAAATTCAAGGTGCATGAAGCCCAACTATTTTAATTAAAATGGGCATTAGGGTTTTATTCTCCCATTCTCTTCTTTATTTTCGGCATTTAGGGTTTTCATCTTCTCTCTTTTCCTCCTTTTCCGAATAAGAGCCGAAAACTCCCTTAAGCATTCTTTCTTTTCACATTTGTCTGCCATAGCCGAATCTGCCCTAGCCTTACCGAAATTCTTCTTTTTCCTATACCGTTCCTATCACTTCTTTACGTTTGATATTGCTATTTTCTCTCAATCATCTCCTTCTCAAAGCCGAAACTTTATAGATCTCTTGAGATCATCTTTTCTTTTTGACCTTCTCAAAAGCCGAAACTTCATCGATCTCATGAGATCATCTTTTCTTTTTGACCTTCTCAAAAGCTGAAACTTTATAGATCTCTTGAGATCATCTTTTCTTTTTGATCTTCTCAAAAGCCGAAATCTTCTAGGAGTTGCCGAATTCTCTGTAAAGGTAGGTGACGATTTCTTCTGATCTATTCTTTTTCTCTTTCGGTTTTTAGAAGACAAAGCCGAAAGGCTAATGGATTAATGGTTTGATGTTTTCTTGTTGGGCGACATTCGGGAATTGAAGTAGATCGCTTAGATCTAAAAGCCGAAACCGTTAGTCTCTGAACTTCATATCTCTCTTTTCGGGATTTCAAGGTAAGGGGTTCTTCTTATATTCTCTTTGGATTTGCTATCGTAGTTGTGATCTTAACAATATGTTATGATAAGGTCTTTTAATGGAATAGAATATCGATCAGGCGAAGGAGGGGATTGGATCTATAAAACCAATCCCTAAGTTTAAGAAACAAGCGGTGTCAGCAGTTCGAGATTGGCCACCGGGTTGTGGACCGGCTTCAGAACAAAATCTTAGGCAGTTAGCAGTCGTATCAGCTTCTGATAGTGTCGACATAGAAGGTCTCATCTTGACTGTAATTAGGTGTGTAGATCTCTAACACACTAATTAATTTGTACTAAATATATGTTATGCGCTAAAAGCCGAAAAAAGGCTGTATAGACAGTCGGATTACCCAAAAAGGGTAGGCAAGGGATGCCAGGTACGTAATCATAGAAACTTCTCTATGTGTATCGATGTATGTGATAGACTGTGAACTTTTAGGTAGTATATTGTTTTGATTCTGCATGTATGTATGCATGGGATGGGGTTGATATGATGAAGGGGAAGAGCATGTTAATAGGTCACTTGGTGATCGGTGGTTAAACCACGAGTTATAAAGTTAGGTCACAATAGTGATCGGTGGCTAAGCCACGTTAAATTTATTCCTGACTGTTAGGAATAGGCAGCATGGTTGTCGATATGGTGTGTAGCGGTTGGTGGGTTGATTGTAGAAATCCCCAAGGTGTGTTGGTTGGTACGGGTTGGTGTGTAGAGGATGGACTTTTAGGTTGGGTTGGGCCATGTTGCATGTAAATATTTTGTTGCCATTGTGTATGGGCTAAGGCCCATAATGTGTTTGTGGGCCCAAGCCTTTTATGTGTTTTCGGGATTTGCACACTGAGTCTTGGTGACTCACCCTTTTTATTTTCCTGACTTTTCAGATGAGCAGTAGATCGTGGGCATGGGAGCCGAGGCGGACTCGAGGGGCCATCAAGTCTTTTATTTTTATAAGTTATTCCCGGTTTTTTTTCTTTAAGTTTAAATTTGGGATTATTTATGTAATAAGGCCTCTGTAGTTTAGGTTATCGATTTATATTGGTTTATGTTTATACTTTAAGTTTTATTTTCAAAGACTTACTTACTATAAGTAATGAAATGGGAATTTCAACACGTTTAACGCAAAGATATGTTTAGGAAAAAAAAAACTACAAAGGTTTTCTACAAATAGCACGTATTTATCAAATACCCACTTAAACAAACCGAGATTTCAAATCCCTTCAAAGAGAAGTTTTCAACTGTTAACCCGTAGCATACCAGATCTGGTCGTAGCGTTACAGGTGGACTTTTTAATTTTGGCAAAGTGGCTAAGGAAATATGGTAAGGAAGAATGGATGGAAAGGAGTAAAAGAAAAGGGAAGGAATAGGGAACATGTTGGCATTTTTCGTGGGGGATGTTTTGGAAAGGTTTTATTTGGTCTATGTTCATCTTTTGGTAAAGATGATAATGGTTTGGAAAAGGGAGAGGATAGCCGAATGTTGATGGGAGCATTTTGATGGCTTTGGTGCTTGTTAGGTCTAATTCCTTTTGGCATCCTTTGTGTTCATTCTTCCAACTTCTCCTCCCATTGCCGCAACTTCAAGACAATAGTGGACATTTTCTCTTTCCTTTCTTGTCTTGCCGAAAACACCTAGCCTTTGTAACCAATTTTTTTTCACTCATCTTCTCTTGAAAACCGAAACTACCGATCCTTCTTTGTTGTCTTGCTACTAGTGCCAAACCGTGTTCTTCATTTCGGTTCATCCCTATTATTAAGGTAAAGGTTCTTTCTTCTTATTCATGTTGTTTGTTCTTTCTTCTCTTGACTTGGCTAAGCCGAAACTCACATCCCTTGGCTAAGCCGAACCTAACCACTTGTTATTATTTTAAACTCCTCTTAATCTCTTTTGATGAAGGCTGAATCAAGCCATCCTTTGCTACTACTTATCTTTCTTTTAGCCTTGGTTTCGAAAGTTGATTGGGACTCGTTGCAATAGCCAAGGTGCAAGGCCGGATTTTAGAATCTAGTAGGGAAGGATTGTGATTCTGGTAAGTGACTCTTGTAAGTGAGTACTTTTGGGCTTTTGGAAACTTTAAGAAATCGAGACTAACTTTTGATCGATTTTATTTTTAGGGGGCAACGAAGAGTGGTTCTTTAGGGAATCCTAATCAAGGTTTGTAATCCCGTACTTTCCGAATACATGTTGAAATGGTGTGTAATCTCACACTTATCTAAAAATTTACATGAAATGTTCTATGGTTTGGTCGAAATACCAAAGAAAACTGGAAACCGGCATCCTGATCACTCGGGCGTGCGTAGGTTCATAGTGGTAACCATATTTTCGCAATGAAACAGTTTTGGTCAGTAGCAGTGACGTGATTTCGAAAAATCATGAAAAATAGGAGAAAGGGAATTAGAAAGTGAATAAGATATTGAATAAAAGCTTACTGTGTCTATTTTGATATGAAAGAAATGGAGAAGGAAAATAAATTTTATTTTCTGTGATATTCTAATTTTAGTGAGACTGGTTCTAATTGACTTTGTGGTTTCCTGATCTGTCTTGGAAAAATCATATAAATTTGTACAAAGTGAATTATGGGTTATAATTTATATGTATAGATTCCTTAGTGAGCCTATTTTCATTAAAAGCAAGTGGGAGTAATATATGAAAACCGTATAGTGAGATATTTGAAATTAAGTTAAGAGAGGTCAGAATCATTGGACAGTGAAACAAGGGAAAATTTAAGGAATAAACTGTACTAAATGGCTAAGCCAAAAATTCTGGAAAAATTGTAGTAAGAAGATATATAAGTCTATTTTCGAGGGAAATTTGCGGATCTTAATTTCGAGTTTCCTAACGTGAGTTATAGTTAATTTAGTCAGTATGACGCTGGTGGACAGTTTCAATTTTTATGCCCCACATTAGTAGTTAAGTCTAGGTTGCGAATTACCAAAATACCCTTGGATGGTAAATTACCGAGATACCCCTGGGCTTCGAGATTACCGAATTACCTTTAGTGGGTAAATTACCGAATTACAAAAATGTCCCTAATGGGCCGAATTATGGAAATGCCCCTAATGGGCCGATTTGATATATTGCCCTGATGGGCCGATTTTGCAAAGTGTTAATGGGCCAAATTGTTTGTAATGAATCCCTGAGTTATTAATTTTTTTTATAATTGTAATATCAATTACTATTTATGTTACATATGCATAATTTTGCATGCGATGGGAAAATGTTGAAGAGAAGTAATTTTGGTGGCACTGCCACAAAAATGTTTGTTAATCTGATTCGCTATGATTATGGTGGCTCTGCCACATATTCTGGTGGCTCTGCCACAAATTCTGATAATGGCTATGTGCCAACCTAAATATGGCTTTGTGCCATCGTGATTATGGCTTTATGCCAAACGTATTTACCCGGGGCTATGTGCCTAACATATGAACTAACGACTCAGTGTCAATCATATTTACCAAGGCTGTGTGCCGATTACATTACCGTATATGATATTCTGACGACTCAGGGTCGATCATATTTACCAAGGCTATGTGCCGATTACATTACCGTATATGATATTCTGGTGGCTCAGCCACAATCTGTATAGTGGCTATGCCACGTTTAATTATGACTCTGGTGGCTCAGCCACAAATTTGTTATAAATGGCATAATGCCTACGATTGGTGTGTTGGCGCGGTGGGTTGACTTGATCCCCACAGGTTTGTTGGATGGTACGGGTGGTGTGTAGCGGATGGATTATTAGGATGGGTTGGGTTTCATATATTGCACACATACATTTGTTATATATATATATATATATATATATATATATATATATATGTTTCGCTATATGGGCTTCGGCCCAACATTATGCTATAGGGGCTTAGGCCTAAGTTATTGCTAAATGGGTTCAAGCCCAGTAGACAACGGTAAAGGGATTATACACTGAGTTCTTGTAACTCACCCCATTTTTCTTAATCCTTGTAGGTAATGCTCATTAATGTGGACTTGGGCTATGGATGACTCGGTGGAGGCCATACTTCAGAATTGGTGTTTTGAACTTTATTAAATTTCATATTCCCTTTTATTACTTTTGCTATTTTGGGATTTTATAGTTGTAATAAGGCCTCTGGGATAACTTTACTTTGCTTTATGTTTGGACGTATTTATTATTTTTCTTAACTTGTTTTAAACGGGAATTTGCTAAAAACATAATAAAAGTTTTTTTTTTAAAATCGATTAACAAATGGATTTCAAAATAAACTTTTACAAATATTTTAACACGAAAAGTTTCTCTCGAACTATCAACGATATTTTCAAAAATCACGATTTATAAGATCATCAGTTCAAATTTATCGATTTATCAATCAATCTTCGAGGTTAGTAGTATTTTATCAAATATTTCAAATCAAATTTGTTTTCTTGATTTTAACAAATCAATACCTATTTTTGTACAAATAAAAAGAATTTAACTTGTTTTTCTTCATGTGACATACCAAAACCGCTCATATCGCATGGGCCGGGTTTGAGGTGTTACACTATCATATCAATCCAGAATATGATTTTTTATTATTAAACTTTTTTGCATCCAACCAATTATACATCCTAAAATCATTCAAAACTAACATAAAATAAAATAGCCTATTAAACAAATATAAATCGTACATGCAAAACTAATTTAGTCTTACACTAATATATGTGATAGCCTATTATCCATAGGCAGGATTTTGTAGTATCCAACATCTATGCACCTTAAACGTTTAATGAAATTGATAAAGCATTGAACATGAAACATAGCACACCAATATTATAATTATATATAGGTGGTTGAAATACATAATTCGGATAGGCTTTCCATTCAGAGGAGTGAAATTTAAAAGTTCCAATGCCCTTGCAGCTGTAAGTAAACATAGTTGAGAATTCAGTGATTAAGATAATGAAAAATGAAGAGATCTTATCTAAAGTAAAATCAATTAACAGCTGCAAAAAATTAAAATAAAAGTCCTATCTACAAAGAATGCATACCATCTCATCTTACAAAATCACCACCCTGCACAACAAACATAATATGTTAGTCCACAAGAAAAAAGACATTTATGTGGAAACAAACTAGGTTGGACACATCGAAGTTTAGTAAAATTTTGAGGATTCACAACATGGTAAATTTATCCTATAACCATAACTTACCTATAACCATAACTTACCTGCATGCAAACATCAAAATTTAACATGAGAATTTACAAAGTTTCCTTTGAAAAACTCACTCACAAACACATTCAATTTGTCCTATTTTGGACATCACAAGACAGCAAACATGCAGGGCATTTTTATCCCGAAAGAACACACTCAATAGTATTAAAATTTATTAGATCATCATATAAAAGTTCCATGCTTTTTAATCTTGTAATAACTCAATTAATTGGTCCTAAAACTGGACAGCATAATGCAACAAATGTGACTTTCTTTACAGCCCCCAACTGGCATGAAAATGGAACCATTAATTTGTTCAAATTTTGGACAGCATAAAAAGGGGCACAAAATTGGACAGCATTAGTGTTTACACTATTTCCGAGCAGCATTTAGACTTACAATAAACGAATCTAACTAATGCTAGATGGTAAACATTTTCAACCACTAAATCAAAATCGAAACATCAATGCTAATTTAATAATTTTTTTTTAGCATAAAAATAACAAAACAAGTTTAAAGAAAACTCACAATAAAATTCCCGAAGATCAAATCTATCTACACAATTCTGGCATTCCCCTGGCTGCTTAGACCTTTTCCCTTTTTGTTAGCTAAACATAGTCAACCATAATATAATAAAAAATAACCAAATTCTACTAACATCAAAGAGAAAATTTACAACTAATCAAAGAGATTTTCTTCTCTACAACCCACAGTTACGCCTACCACCCACAATCCATCATCATTTTTCTTTACAACAAAGTTAAAGAGAGAGGAGAGCTTAGAAAAAAAAATTTACCGAGCTTGAGGATACAACTCTTAAACAAGCTAAGTCCTTAGTTTCCTTCAACATGCAAATTGTCTCTCCTTTTTCTTTTGGTGATACGGTTAAAAGAAAGAAGATGATGACCATTTGCCTCTTTTTTCCATCTTTTGATTATTATTATTTAATATTTTATATTATTTTAATTAAAACAAACATAGACCACACACTTTCATCCACTCCACCACCGACCACTACATATTAAAAATGACTAATTGTCATTTGAAGCCTCAATAATAATTAAAATCTATATAAATTAAATAACGTTTCTATAAATTTAAAACATCACAAAAGCCCTTTAATGACCGACACATGTAAAGAACAGGCAAGAGTTACAAAGGAGAAAAAGAAAAGGAAAATAGATAATAAATGCAATAGATAAATTACCTCTGCAAGGAACCTTACTATCCTTCATATTAATTTTGTCTTAGACTCTTGCCTGGCATCACTTCTTAACTTATCAACTGTGTCTTTGATAGTATTGAGACCAGAATGCAACAAAAGGAAAGCAGAAAACGATAATGAGGAATAAAATTCACAAGTTTTAATTTGTAATGGAAGTCAAATTCAAGTACCAATATGAAAAAAAGAAAAAAAAACATAAGTACTAATTTGAAATTAAAATCAAATTCAAATACTAAAAACTATATTTACTGTAACACCCCAAACCCTGCCTAGAAGTTAGGCCCGAATCTGGCGTGTCACAAAAACTCGTTCAAAAATTTCAGCCTCTTTGTTAAAACCAAACACTTAAACAATTGTGTCTACGTAAAAAAAATATAATCATCTTCAATAAACCTTTTCGGTTGCGCAAGCATATTTGAAATAAATGATTTACGAAAATGTGACGTTAGAAATAGAGTTGTAAAAGCATTTTGAAACATCGCGGAAACGTAGATAAAATACAAGTATTTTTGAGAGATTGATTGATGATTCACAATCAAGGAATTGAACTTTAAATCCGTGACTTTTGAAAATGTTGTTAATAATTTGAAAGAAAGTTCGAGTTAAATCATATTTGTAAAAGTTTATTTTGAAATCCATTTGTTAATCGATTTTGGAAAACCTTTGTTTACGTTTTTAGAAAAAAAAATCTCGTTTTAAACAATTTAAGCAAAATAATAAATATAACAATAATAAAGCAAATAATAAAATACTCCAGAGGCCTTATTACAACTTAAACCAAAATAGCAAAATAATAAAATAAATGGAAATAGATATTTAAAATTCGATAACACCATTTCAGAAGTATAGCCTCCACCGAGTCATCCATGGGCCCAAGTCCTCACTACGGAGCATTACCTACAAGGGTTAAGAGAAAGGGGGTGAGTTACAATAACTCAGTGTATAATCCCCTTACCATCATCTACTGGGTCGGAACACACATAGCAATATTTTGGGCCTAAGCCCATTACAATCATAACATAATAACATGTATATAATATGCATGTGATATGCAATTCCCAACCAAGCCTAAATTTCCATCCGCTACACACCACCCGTACCAACCAGCACACCTGTGGGGATCAAGTCAACCCACCCCGCCAACACACCAATCGTAGGCATTAAGCCATTTAATTCGCGGGCAAAAAAGCCATTTAAAATGTTTGTGGTAGAGCCACCGAACTAGATTGTGGCAGAGCCACCGAACTAGATTGTGGCAGAGCCACCAGAACTTCTCTTCAATTTTTATCCCATCCCATGCAATCATGTATGCATATACAAAGCATAACAATATTCATAAGATAATTTCAACATAAGGCCCATAATAAGTTGGCCCATTAAGCAATCTAGCAATTTGGCCCTTTAAGCAGACTAGCAATTTGGCCCATTATTCGATCTAGCAAATTTGGCCCATTAATCGATCTAGCAAATTTGGCCCATTAATCGCATGAGGCCCTTTTCAAAATTTTCACACTTTGACCAATTTATCAAATAATTTGTATGGCCCAAAATATCACTTTTTAACCAAATAGCCCATTAAGGGCAATTCTATAATTCGGTCCATAGGGACATTTCGTAATTCGACCCATTAGGGGCATTTTCATAATTCAGCCCATAAGGGCATTTCCATAATTCGGTAATCGTACCCACTAAGGGTAATTCGGTAATTTACCCTCTAAGGGTATGATGGTAATTTCGCAACCTAGGCTTAATTACTAATTTGGGGCACAAAACCGAAACTGTCCATTTGCATCGTACTGACTAAACTGACTATAACTCGAGTTTGGAAACTCGAAATATAAATCCGTAAATTTTCCTTGAAACTGGACTTGTATATCTTTCTATTATAATTTTTCCAGAATTTTTAGCTTAACTATTTAGTACAATTTATTCCTTAAAGTTTCCCTTGTTTCACTGTCCAACGATTCTGACCTCTCTTAACTTAATCTCAAATATCTTACTGTATGCTTTTCATCTACTGCTTCCACTTGTTTTTATTGAAAATAGGTTCACTAAGGAATCCATACATATTAATTATAACTCTTAATTCACTTTGTACAATTTTATACGATTTTTCTAAGACAGAATAGAATACCCCAAAGTCATTCAGAATCAGTCTCACTAAAATTAACATATCGCTGAATATAAAATTCCTTTTCCTTCTCCGTTTCTTCCATATTAAAATAGACACAGTAAGATTTAATCTGATATCTTACTCACTTTTAAATTTCTTTTATCCAATTTTTCATGATTTTTCAAATACACGTCACTGTTTCTGACTGAAACTGTTTTATTATAAAACATGATTACCACTACGAGCTTACGCACGTCCCAGTGATCACGGATGCTGGTTATCAGTTTTTCTTCGATATTTCTACCGAATCACAGAATATTTCATGTAAACTTTCAGAGAGATGTGAGATTTACTCACCATTTCAAACATATATTCGGAAGGGTACGGGATTACACACCTTATTCGGAATCCGTAACACGATACTCTCCGCGGCACCTAAAGGTACAATCGATCAACAATTAGTCCAAAATGAAATTACCACTTCAACCAATTATTGCGATTGATAATCAATCTATCACTTACCAATGATCCGAGTCTCTTATTTCGAGGGATAGGTGTTCGATTGGCCATCCGATATAGTACTTCGAGTCCTTAGAA
This sequence comes from Gossypium australe, assembly GCA_005393395.2. Classification (NCBI taxonomy): domain Eukaryota; kingdom Viridiplantae; phylum Streptophyta; class Magnoliopsida; order Malvales; family Malvaceae; genus Gossypium; species Gossypium australe. The sequence continues at coordinate 43,946,634 of CM016617.1, forward strand.
GTGATTAACACAAAAACAATATTAGCCACACCTTATTCGGCTTGAGAAAGAATCACCACAATACACCCCTTCACCTATATACGGCTTGGAATAAAAAGAATATGAAATGAAAAGAGGAATATTCAATCACTTACCGATTTGATTAAGAAGAGATTGGATGGAAGAAGAGTGCCTTGGTAATTTCGGCTATCAAAAGGGGAATGAACAAGAGATGAAAATCTTGATCAAACAAAAGAGCAAGAAAGTGCACAATTGTGCTAGGGAAATTCAGCCAAAGTAAAAAGAAAGAAGAAAATATGGTCACCAAGGCTTGTAATTTCGGCACAAAGTAAAGGAAAAGAAAAGAATTTGAGAGTAAAACAATGCACTATTGTGCTACTATGATTTGGTAAGGAGGGTTGCAAATTTGAGAAAAATGACACAAAGTTGTCAAAAAGGTTTTTGGCCAAAACAAAGCTAGGATTTTACCAAAAGCCAAAATAAAAATTTCAGCCACCTAACTACTTCAAAAACCGTCCACAAGCATCCCCCCCTTAGAATAAGAGTTTGGCCACCCATACTTTCCAAAACACCTCCCCTGATATTAGCCTCTTGTCCCCCTTTCTTTCCTATTCCTCTTGATTCCTTTCCCAAACTTTAACTGTAATATCCTTAAATCGGGGTCTCTGCATTTTGTGTGTTTGCATGTGTTAATATGCCTACTGTGCTTGTTTAGCATGTTTTGGGGTCTAAGCATGACCTCGGGTTAGGCCTGAGTCATGGCTAAAAATTTTGTTTTAATGCTTAGAGAGAGGAAGCTAAGAAAGTTAGGGGTTAAAAGAAATTATTGGAGGATTTAGACACAAGATGTGCCTTGGAAAGGTGGCAGAGGAGGCGCCACTAAGGTGTCAGGAGGGTGACGCCACATGCAGGGAAGGAGTGCTTGGGTTCGAGCAGCAGGAATTGCACTTCCTGCTTATTATTTTTCACGCCAAAGGAGGGAAGGTGGAGTGCTCAGGTGGGACTCTGTTGGGAAGATATGGATCAAGCTGACAGATTTAAAATATGTGGAGAAGAGAGATTTTAGCTGGTGGACTCATTCAAACTTGTTTGAATGAGTGGAAGGGAGGATTTCGTGGAGAAAAAGGAGGAGTTTGAGAAGGGGAGTGTTCAGCCGAATATGGGAAGGTGTTTTGGTCAAGTGCAATCGGTTTTGGGTTCTTTGGAGGGTGGCCGAATGTGCTATGGGAGGTGGCCAAAGTCGGCTAGTTTAGAAGGTTTGCTCCATTTTCGATTAGTGTCAGAAACCGAAACCTTATTGCTTTTGTTTCCTTTTCTCTTTCGGCAACTTTGGTAGTTGGCCGAACCATCCTTGGCATTCCTTTTGAAAAGCTGAAATCAATAGCCATTCTCCCCTTTTCTTTTCGGTTCACTCATTGTTAGCCTACCTAGCCGAATCCATCTTAGTTCACTTCTTTTCTCTCTATTTTGCTCAAAGCCGAAAGCAGCTCTTTCCACTTCATCTTTTCTTTCTTTCAAATCTCCCTGTGCCGAAATCTCTTGCTTTCTCCTTTGCCGAATCCCTTCATTCCCATTCCCTTTTCTTCTTCATCTCTACCACCTTCAAAAGCTGAAATCTTGTTGAGTTCTCTTCTCTCTTCTTTCAAGTATTTGGCCGAATATCCTTGGCCTTACTTCTTTCTTTTCTCACGTGATCGGGTCTCCATTAAAGTGCCGAATCTATCTCTTTCTTTTTGGAGTCATAGCCGAATCTCCGGGTAAGTGACTTCTTCTTCTCTTCTTGATCGATTTGGGTAATGCCGAAACCTCACTTTCCTTCTATCTTCCCTTTTATTATAGATTCACATATGTTAAAAATTCATTCTTGTTCTTTAATGGTAGCCGAAACCCTTAACATCACTTAGGGGTGTCGAACATTGGTGCTTGGTAGCCGAATACAATAGATCTTCGAGATTTGGTTGCTGAGCTAGGTAAGGGTTCTAGCGTTTGGATCTGTTTCTTATTCGTTCAAAAGCCGAAGGATAATAATTTTTGTGTGCTAGGGCTTAGCCGATTGTAAAGGGAGGTTCATCACGTAGCTACGGGATTTGGTTGGAAACCAGATCAGCGTTAAGGTAAGTGCTACCTTTGTGCGACATATCTTTGGGATTTTGGTGATTGAGCCGAATGGCTATAATCTTAAGAGTATGTGTTGGCCGATTGTAGGAAAGGTGAAGGCAAACGTTTCGGGATCTCGCTAGTTTCACGTAGTTTCGAGATTTCACTTAGATCTGCAAATAGTCAGGTGTGTAACACTTACACACTTCGTTAGTATGATATGTTTATTGTGTGACTGTTATAGCCATTGAAACCGGTAGTTATGCCTTGTGGGCATGAGAGTGGACTCCGGGTAAGTCCCTTGTTATATGGATCTCGATATATGCTATCATGTCGTTGTTAAATGCTATGCCATATGTTATTTGCATCATCATATGTTATTATGCCACGATTGATATGGACATGATGGTGGGATTGTTGAGAGGAGGGGGAAGAATTATTTTGGACTGTCACCAGTGGTTTTGACCACACGACGGGTTGGCCCCGTCTTTGATATTATTATTTGTGACTAAGTCCCAGTGGTTTTGACCACCAGTGGTTTTGACCACATTGATGATATTTGTGACTACGGTCACCAGTGGTTTTGACCACATATGGATATTGTGACTCGTCCCAGTGGTTTGGTACCACAGTGGGTTGGCCCCACATGATTGATACGGCATTGTCATCAGTGGTTTTGACCACACGATGGGTTGGCCCCATCACTTGATTTGTGACTACGGTCACTAGTGGTTTTGACCACACCGATATATATTTGTGACTTTGGTTGTTGGAACGCCGGTACCCCATGGCGCAGCAGAATAAAATTAGATCCGGCGATCCAAATCATGGATCCATGTGTGAGGAACGAATCGGGGTGAAATAAAGGTTTCAAAATTACCAAAACTTCAATCTGAGTAGACAGCGACGCCGTGGCAACAAGAGTTTTGATCTACTGTCGAATCAAGCCTCAACCTTTTCCGATGTCGGCCTCTACGTAATCCACCCGGTTTGACTATGAACGGAAGAAATCTCCAAAACTGTTTTGGAGGCTTATTTGCTTGACGGCTGCTAGACCTAACAAGCAATCACTTAGGGTTTTTCATATTTAGTTTTGTCTCATTTTAATACCTTTTATAATGGGTGCCTTTCTCATTGGGCCTTTTATAATAGGTATCCTCTTAATTGGGCCTTTTATAATTGGTATGTCTTGAATGTATTACAAGATTAAATAAATACAATAAAGGTTTTAACCGAAAATTATAATTACATTAATTATATCTGAAAATTACAATTACATTAATTATAATAAGGATTCTGGTAAACTATATTTATTTAAAATTATATATGAATCAAATTCATATATTAATAAAATTATGTTATCATTATGTGTACAACATCCTTGTACATATAATATGTTCAATATTTGATTGCCCAATTAAATTAATTCTTTAATTAATTTAATTTATGTGACAACCAAGCACAATACCAACTATATTTTATTCCGTTCATTTCAACCATAGGGTGTGACCCTGTAGGTTCTTGCAACGTTAGCAGTAATACTAGAACGATTCTATTGTCACAGACAATGAGTGGCATCTAGCAATGCATCATTGCTACCTAAGTTACAAGAAGTCATGATTCGACATAACCTTTCGTGATTAACCTTTCATGCATTAATCCTTAAGTCCTTTATCTCTGGAACGGATACAAGTCATGGGATAGTCACACTTGCATAATCCATCCCATGTTTCTTGATATCTTGAGTAGACTATGATATACAAATTAGTATGACATCTCATATCAACTTATTTGAGCATGGCCATGCATTTCTAGTCTCACTCAATCAAGTGGCCTAAGATATTACTCCTATTATGTAGGAGGGACTTATCCTTTATTGATCAACCATATCCCTCTACATAGATTGTGGTATATCCAACATCAGCCTTTATAGAACAACCTATTACGGTGTACGTTTGACTGTATCAAAATATACAACTCACGATGCTGGGATAATAATGATCTCAAGTCTGAGGATCATATACATATTAATCACTATGAGTAATGTTGTGACAATTACATAATAATCCAAGAAACATACTCATAGCGGGTCAATCCAATATGTTGTTCTCTAACACACATATTCATGCATTGATTTTGACACTCCATATCAATGACAACTCTTTATCATCAATCAACTACATGTTAGTCTTAATGCATTATTATTGTCCTAGTCAACAATAATACTCGACTAAGGATCTTTAAAGAATAATCATATTATTCTCAGGACATTATTATAAAACAGTTTATCTATACACACAGAAAGAAAAACTGAAATAATAATGACAACGCTTTATATTAATAAACATGGTAAATTAAGTATGTTATTACAACCATCTCATGATTGATCTTTGGGCATACTCTTACATTGGTCACCAGTGGTTTTGACCACACGGGGTAGATAAAGGAGATCGGATGGTTAGGTTATGAGGTTGCATGATTTGCATGTTTTACTGGTGATTTGCGTAAGTGTTTGCACTATCGGGTTGGGGATTTATACACTGAGTCTCGGTGACTCACCCCTTCCCTTATATTTTGCAGATGAGGCATAGATCAGGGATATGGAGCCGGGGAGGACTCGAGGTGGCCATGCATGCTAGTTTCGGGTTTTGACTTTAAAGTACTATTTCGGTTTTATTTACTTTCTTTAAATTTGGTTTTGGTTTTGTAATAAGGCCGCTAAGTATTATTTTGGGGTTTTACTTCTGGATTTTATTTTACCTATCTTATACATGTGATTAATAATTTGATATTGCTTAAGTAACCGGGATTAAATCGATGTTTTCAAAACTATACTCGATATCGGGTTTTTCAAACGTTACCATCGGGTAACATTATTCACAAGGTAATAACAAAGTTAACATAGATGATTTCCAACCTAAAGTTTCAAACAACTTCAAACGCAAATGATTTAAAACTTGACTATGCTTATCTCACTCGGTTTAATAAGTATCGTATGATTTCTAAAAACCAGTAACAACAAACGGATTTTCAAGCATGAGTTCTCCGGATTTTAAAGCAACACAAAAACGTTTTCAACATCACTTTGTATAGGGTTTTCTAAACCTTAAAACGATAAAAAAGTTTTCAATAGAAATAAACCGGGAAACTTGTTTTATTCAGACATTTTCACCCCGTAACATGCCAGATTCGGTCGTGGTGTGTTGACCGGGTTTGGGGTGTTACAATTTTGGTATCAGAGCCAAGTTCAACAGCTCGGCTGTGGGCTCGAGGCCCAAAAATGTTTTAAAAAGGGATTATGAAAGGTTTTATGGAATACACAGGGTCTGAAAGGCATGGCACCGAGTCTCCGGCACCGATCTGCCCAGGTAAGTACCCCAAACTGTTGTTTATGATGTTGTGAATATGATAATATTGGCATGACTAAATAGTAGTAGGAACTACTCTAGAGACTTGAATTATAGGCTAGATGAACTCGCGGAACAATCCCTTATTAAACTTCTCATAAAACTGTGCCTTAATAGACTGTGGAATAAAAGTCTAACGCATAAAACTTTTAATCAGCTTGACTCGTATCGATAAACATGAGTGCACGTGGACGTGGGCGTAACACTCGTGGACGAGGTAGGGGTAGGATGACGGTCTCAGGAACGGTAGGGTCCAGACATGGGTCAGAAAATAAGGTACCACCGCTGCCAGCTGTGGGCACGGAACATCAGGACCAGACAGGTGATGACGCAGTATCACAAGCGATGCTGCGGGTGTTAGAGAGGGTCGCTAGTGCAGCCGTCGGAGCAGGGGTTCGAAAATCTGTGTCTGAACGACTCCGGGCTAATGGTGCAGAGGTGTTCAGAGGTGTATCTGGCGTGGCTCCTAGTACGGCGGAATATTGGCTGGAGGCAACAGAACGTATTATGGATGATCTGGACTTCTCGACTGAGGAGAAGCTTAAGGGGGTAGTATCTTTGCTGCGAGATGAGTCATATCAGTGGTGGCTCACAGTTAGGGACGGAGCAATGGCGGATGACCTTACTTGGGAATTCTTTAGAGCAGCTTATCAGAGAAAATACATAGGGGCTAGCTATATTGATGCGCAGCGTAAGGCGTTCCTGAACTTGGTCCAGGGTAATAAGACTGTTTCAGAATATGAGGCAGAATTCCTTCGGCTAAGTCGGTATGCACGTGGTATTGTGGGCACTGAGCATGAGCGCTGTGTTAGATTTGAGGATGGGCTGAGAGATGAGCTGCGGATGTTAATTGCCCCACAGCAGGAAAGAGAGTTTGCGGTCTTGGTGGAGAAGACCAAAGTTGCTGAGGAAGTAAAACAGTCAGTAAGACGGAATCAGGATAAGGGTTGGAATAAAAGGAATTCCGGGTCATCTGGGTCTGCCGGGAATCAGCGGAAACGGGTAGATATGGTAGCGGGCTGAATCAAGCTGCTAGGCCTACTGCTGCTAATACTCAGTGGCCGCCACGATGTGCTCGATGTGGAAAGTCTCTCACGGGAGAATGTTGGACTGGAAACAGAGGATGTTTTGAGTGTGGATCGATGGGGCACCGAGTGAGGGATTGTCCGCAGAGGTCAGCTAGGTTGCAGTCTGGGGATCAGAATCGTACACAGTTCAGGAGGGATGGTCAACAGCCACAGAGGGGCTGTGGTGCAGCCAGGGGAGGTAATGGCTCTGGTAGAGGCCGTGGAGCACCGGGCAGAGGTGCAGGTGGTGCAGAGGCGAGACAGCCTGGATTGGTCTACATAGCAAGGTGTCGAGAGGAGGGCGACGCACCGGACGTCATAACCGGTACGTTCCTAATCTTTGGACTACCTTACAATGCTTTGATAGATGTGGGTTCGGCACACTCATATGTAGCCAGTAGCATAGTGAAAACTATGAACTTAGACTCTGAGATTACTTCTAGGAAGATGACAGCGATAAGCCCTCTAGGCCACTCTATAGAAATAAGTAAACTATATAGGGATGTACCCCTAGAACTTCAAGGGGTCGTGTTTTTGGCTAACTTGATGGAACTGCCGTTTGGGGAGTTCGATCTGATTCTCGGGATGGATTGGCTAGTGAAGTATCAGGCCGATTTGGATTGCGCAACTAAGAGCATGGTGTTGAAGACAGTGGAAGGTGAGGAGGTAGTGATGATAGGTAATAGGAGAGATTACCTATCCAATGTGGTCTCTGCGCTGAAGGCGGTGAAAATGGTAAGGAAGGGCTGTGAGGCATTCATGGTGCATGTCAGTGCTTTGGAAGCCAAGGATGCAGCTATAGAGAGTGTCCGAACTGTAGGGGAGTTTGCTGATGTATTCCCAGAGGAACTTCCGGGTTTGCCTCCTGACCGCGAGGTTGAGTTCGGTATAGATTTGTTACCCGAAACCGCACCGGTATCTATTGCCCCGTATAGGATGGCGCCAAAAGAATTAGTGGAGTTAAAGGCTCAGATTCAGGAATTGCTGGACAGAGGTTTCATTCGACCGAGTGTATCACCTTGGGGAGCACCTGTGCTCTTTGTTAAGAAGAAAGACGGTACAATGCGGATGTGTATAGACTACCGCCAGCTGAACAAGTTGACGATCAAAAACAAATATCCGTTGCCCAGAATAGACGACTTGTTTGATCAACTCAAGGGTGCATCGATTTTCTCTAAGATAGATCTTAGGTCGGGGTATCACCAGCTCAAAGTGAAGGAGGCTGATATTCATAAGACAACGTTTCGTACTCGGTATGGGCATTACGAGTTTCTAGTGATGCCATTCGGGTTGACTAATGCACTGGCAGCATTCATGGACATGATGAATCGGGTGTTTCAGCTGTATTTGGACCGATTTGTCGTGGTATTTATAGACGACATTTTGGTGTACTCAAAGTCTGAGGAGGAACATGACGCGCATCTTCGGGTGGGTTTACAGGTTCTGAGGGAGAAGCAGTTATTCGCCAAGTTTAGTAAGTGTGAGTTCTGGCTTAAGGAGGTAACTTTCTTGGGTCATGTAGTATCAGCTGAGGGGATTAGGGTGGATCCTCGTAAGATCGAGGCAGTGTTGGATTGGAAACCACCTAAGTCGGTTGTAGAGATTCGAAGTTTTCTGGGTTTGGCAGGATACTACAGGAGGTTCGTGGAAGATTTGTTCCTTGATCGCAGCGCTGCTGACTAAGTTGTTGAGAAAAGGGGTTCCGTTTGTGTGGTCTGAGAAACAGCAAGAAAGTTTTGACAAGTTGAAGAATATTTTGACTGAAGCTCCGGTTTTGATTCAGCCTGAGGCAGGGAAGGAATTCACGGTCTATTGTGATGCATCACATACTGGCTTAGGGTGTGTGCTGATGCAAGATGGAAAAGTAGTAGCGTATGCATCTCGACAGTTGATGCCGCATGAGGGTAACTACCCGACACATGACTTGGAGTTGGCTGTAGTGGTTTTCGCCTTGAAGATTTGGAGGCATTACTTGTATGGGGAAAAGTCGATAGTCTACACGGATCACAAGAGTCTGAAGTACCTCTTGACTCAAAAAGATTTGAATTTGAGGCAGCGGAGGTGGATCGAGTTGTTGAAGGACTACGACTGCTCGATTGAGTACCATCCGGGTAAGGCTAACGTAGTAGCTGATGCGTTGAGCCGTAAGGTGGTAGCGGACCTGAAAGCAATGTTTGCTCACCTTAGTCTATATGACGATGGGAGTCTTTTGGCAGAATTGCAAGTAAGGCCGACGTGGATTGATCAGGTTAAGGAGAAACAGCTGACAGATGAGATTTTGAGTGCTCGGAGGTTGCAAGTGCAGAATGGTGAAGCTGAGGGTTACAGCATGGGTGGTGATGGAGTACTGTGTTTTCAAGGGAAAGTATGTATGCCAAAGGACATTGAATTGAGACAGCGGATTCTCCAGGAAGCTCATAGCAGTCCATACGCTATGCATCCTGGAGGAAGTAAGATGTATCGGGATTTGAGGGAACAGTTCTGGTGGCTGGGTCTTAAGCGGGAAGTAACTGAGTTTGTGGGTAAGTGTCTGACATGCCAGCAGGTCAAAGCTGAGCATCAGTTACCGTCAGGACTATTGCAGCCGGTAAGGATTTCGCAGTGGAAGTGGGAAAGGATTACGATGGATTTCGTTAGTGGGCTTCCCCTTACGCCTAGCAAGAAGGACTCAGTCTGGGTGATTGTGGACCGTTTGACTATGTCAGCTCATTTCATACCAGTCCGAGTTGACTTTTCGCTTCAGAAGTTAGCCAAGTTGTATGTGGCAGAGATAGTAAGGTTGCATGGAGTGCCAGTGTCAATTATCTCGGATAGGGATCCCAGGTTCACGTCGAGGTTCTGGAAAGCTTTGCATCAGGCATTAGGGACGAGGTTAGATTTCAGCACGGCTTTTCATCTGCAATCTGATGGACAGTCTGAGAGGGTAATCCAGATTCTGGAAGACATGTTAAGCGGTTGTGTTCTGGATTTCAGCGGTAGTTGGGAGGGGTATCTACCATTGGCAGAGTTCGCTTATAACAACAGTTATCAAGCGAGTATTCAGATGGCACCATATGAGGCACTATATGGACGGAAATGTCGTACTGCTACGTGTTGGACAGAACTTGGTGAACGGCAGATGTTGGGTCCGGAGTTGGTGGCAGATACAGAGAATAAGGTTAAGGACATTCGGGCTCGTTTTAAGGAAGCGTCGGACAGGTAAAAGTCTTATGCCGATCTTAAGCGCAGGGATATAGAGTTTACAGTGGGTGATAAGGTCTTTCTAAAGGTATCGCCATGGAAGAAAGTGTTGAGATTTGGGCGAAAAGGCAAGCTGAGTCCTAGGTTTATCGGGTCATATACGGTGTTGAAGCGAGTGGGGCCAGTAGCTTATCAGCTCGAGTTGCCAACAGAGTTGAGTCAGATTCACGACGTCTTTCATGTTTTAGTGCTTAGGCGCTATCGGTCAGATCTGTCACATGTTGTGCCAGTTGCGAAGATTGAGGTGAGATCTGACTTGTCTTTCGAGGAGGAACTGGTACGAATTTTGGATCGGGATGTCAAGGTCTTGTGTAGAAAGTCAGTTCCCTTGGTGAAAGTAGTATGGCGGAACCATGGTACGGAGAAGGCCACGTGGGAACCAGAGGATGTGATGCAGCAGCAATACCCTCAACTCTTCTGACCAGGTAATTTCGAGGCCGAAATTATTCTTAAGGGGGGTAGAACTATAATATCCTTAAATCGAGGTCTCTGCATTTTGTGTGTTTGCATGTGTTAATGTGCCTACTGTGCTTGTTTAGCATGTTTTGGGGTCTAGGCATGACCTCGGGTTAGGCCTGAGCCATGGCTAAAAATTTTGTTTTAGTGCTTAGAGAGAGGAAGCTAAGAAAGTTAGGGGTTAAAAGAAATTATTGGAGGATTTAGACACAAGATGTGCCTTGGAAAGGTGGCAGAGGAGGCGCCACTAAGGTGTCAGGAGGGTGACGCCACATGCAGGGAAGGAGTGCTTGGGTTCGAGCAGCAGGAATTGCACTTCCTGCTTATTATTTTTCACCCCAAAGGAGGGAAGGTGGAGTGCTCAGGTGGGACTCTGTTGGGAAGATATAGATCAAGCTGACAGATTTAAAATATGTGGAGAAGAGAGATTTTAGCTGGTGGACTCATTCAAACTTGTTTGAATGAGTGGAAGGGAGGATTTCGTGGAGAAAAAGGAGGACTTTGAGAAGGGGAGAGTTCAGCCGAATATGGGAAGGTGTTTTGGTCAAATGCAATCGGTTTTGGGTTCTTTGGAGGGTGGCCGAATGTGCTATAGGAGGTGGCCAAAGTCGACTAGTTTAGAAGGTTTGCTCCATTTTCGATTAGTGTCAGAAACCGAAACCTTATTGCTTTTGTTTCCTTTTCTCTTTCGGCAACTTTGGTAGTTGGTCGAACCATCCTTGCCATTCCTTTTGAAAAGCCGAAACTCAATAGCCATTCTCCCCTTTTCTTTTCGATTCACTCATTGTTAGCCTACCTAGCCGAATCCATCTTAGTTCACTTCTTTTCTCCCTATTTTGCTCAAAGCCGAAAGCAACTCTTTCCACTTCATCTTTTCTTTCTTTCAAATCTCCCTGTGCCAGAATCTCTTGCTTTCTCCTTTGCCGAATCCCTTCATTCCCATTCCCTTTTCTTCTTCATCTCTACCACCTTCAAAAGTCGAAATCTTGTTGAGTTCTCTTCTCTCTTCTTTGAAGTATTTGGCCGAATATCCTTGGCCTTACTTCTTTCTTTTCTCACATGATCTGGTCTCCATTGAAGTGCCGAATCTATCTCTTTCTTTTTGGAGTCATAGCCGAATCTCCGGGTAAGTGACTTCTTCTTCTCTTCTTGATCGATTTGGGTAATGCCGAAACCTCACTTTCCTTCTATCTTCCCTTTTATTATAGATTCACATATATTGAAACTTCATCCTTGTTCTTTAATGGTAGCCGAAACCCTTAACATCACTTAGGGGTGCCGAATGTTGGTGCTTGGTAGTCGAATACAGTGGATCTTCGAGATTTGGTTGCCGAGCTAGGGTTCTAGCGTTTGGATCTGTTTCTTATTCGTTCAAAAGCCGAAGGCTAATCATTTTTGTGTGCTAGGGCTTAGCCGATTGTAAAGGGAGGTTCATCACGTAGCTACGGGATTTGGTTGGAAACCAAATCAGCGTTAAGGTAAGTGCTACCTTTGTGCGACATATCTTCGGGATTATGGTGATTGAGCCGAATGGCTATAATCTTAGGAGTATGTGTTGGCCGATTGTAGGAAAGGTGAAGGCAAACATTTCGGGATCTCGCTAGTTTCGCGTAGTTTCGGGATTTCACTTAGATCTGCAAATAGTTAGGTGTATAATGCTTACACACTTCGTTAGTATGATATGTTTATTGTGTGACTGTTATAGCCATTGAAACCGGTAGTTATGCCTTGTGGGCATGAGCGTGGACTCCGGGTAAGTCCCCTGTTATATGGATCTCGATATATGCTATCATGTCGTTGTTAAATGCTATGCCATATGTTATTTGCATCATCATATGTTATTATGCCACGATTGATATGGACATGATGGTGGGATTGTTGAGAGGAGGGGGAAGAATTATTTTGGACTGTCACCAGTGGTTTTGACCACACGACGGGTTGGCCCCGTCTTTGATATTATTATTTGTGACTAAGTCCCAGTGGTTTTGACCACCAGTGGTTTTGACCACATATGGATATTGTGACTCGTCCCAGTGGTTTGGTACCACAGTGGGTTGGCCCCACATGATTGATACGGGATTGTCATTAGTGGTTTTGACCACACGATGTGTTGGCCCCATCACTTGATTTGTGACTACGGTCACCAGTGGGTTTGACCACACCGATATATATTTGTTACTTCAGTCACCAGTGGTTTTGACCACACGGGGTAGATAAAGGAGATCGGATGGTTAGGTTATGGGGTTGCAAGATTTGCATGTTTTACTGATGATTTACGTAAGTGTTTGCACTATCGGGTTGGGGATTTATACACTGAGTCTCGGTGACTCACCCCTTCCCTTATATTTTGTAGATGAGGCATAGATCGCGGATATAGAGCCGGGGAGGACTCGAGGTGGCCATGCATGCTAGTTTTGGGTTTTGACTTTAAAGTACTATTTCGGTTTTATTTACTTTCTTTAAATTTGGTTTTGGTTTTGTAATAAGGCCGCTAAGTATTATTTTGGGTTTTACTTCTGGATTTTATTTTACCTATCTTATGCATGTGATTAATAATTTGATATTGCTTAAGTAACCGGGATTAAATCGATGTTTTCAAAACTATACTCGATATCGGGTTTTTCAAACGTTACCATCGGTTAACATTATTCACAAGGTAATAACAAAGTTAACATAGATGATTTCCAACCTAAAGTTTCAAACAACTTCAAATGCAAATGGTTTTAAACTTGACTATGCTCATCTCACTCGGTTTAATAAGTATCGTATGATTTCTAAAAACCAGTAACAACAAACGGATTTTCAAGCATGAGTTCTCCGGATTTTAAAGCAACACAAAAACGTTTTCAACATCACTTTGTATAGGGTTTTCTAAACCTTAAAACGATAAAAAAGTTTTCAATAGAAATAAACCGGGAAACTTGTTTTATTCAGACGTTTTCACCCCGTAACATGCCAGATTCGGTCGTGGTGTGTTGACCGGGTTTGGGGTGTTACATTAACCTTGACATATTCTTTTAGCCACCTTACCAAAATAATGAAGTCCACACTTACCAAAAATACTTCTTGGCCGACACATAAGGAAGGAAAGCAAAAATAATAGTCAAATTTGCAAACAATGGGATTTGAACCTCTTCCCTCAAGGTACATCACTTAATGCCATAACCTCTTTACCAATAGCTCATTTATGCAAGCACTTTACTCATTTATTTTCATAAGCCTTGATGCCACTTACAAACTCTCCTTAATAGGCTTAAACACAAAATTTCAGTAAGGCCCAACTTGAACCCGAAACTTCATAGAATCCTGTAACTTTCTAAAATCACATTCTTAATAAGTCCAACTTGAAAAAAATGTCGTTCTCTTGTTTTCAAAAATTTTAAACACTCCTATGCCCAAGGCCCAATGGGCCCAATCCTACTAGGTCCAATTTCGGGATGTTACAATTCTACCCTCCTTAAAGAAATTTCGTCCTCGAAATTTCCAACCAACTACTAAACGCTCCGCTCAAGTCACACCACAATGCTTTCGCTGCGCACTCTGACCTTAAAACCACAATGTACTTTTAACAAAATCTTGAATCCTCTTTCATACAACCAAACTTCTAACCACAAAAGTAAATCGTTATCTACCACTTATATAAAAAATTTTCTTACATTTAATAATCACTTCCAACCAAAACATACCTGACTTGATGGTGATGAAACAATCCCGAGCCTTATGCTCTTTAGACTCGCATCTCAAACATGCTCCTGACCTCCTCCAGCATTCACTCGAATGGCACCTTCCGCTGTAATCGCAAGCCGGAAAGTTTGGACGTGCCTTGACATGCTTTACAGAACGAGATTGTGACCCTAGAGAACTGCGATCTCTTTTCTTTTTACAGTCCACAGACCCAACTCGAAGTGCTTCACCGATTCCTTTAACCTCCTCCAAAACTTCCTTGATTATCTCAGCTCATCAATTCCAGCTCGATCATGAGACCCCGTCTCAGCCACTAGCGATGCTAACGCCTCCCTTTCGGACATATGCCTCGGTGCCGAAGATCTAGCCCTAGCACCTCGGCCTTTACCACATCCACACCTACCGCGACCTCGTCTTCTAGCGTTCATGTTTGCTAAGTCGATATAATCTTATTAAGAGTTTTATGAATCATTATGCTATTTCAGTGTTTATTAAACAATGTTTTATGGAGTACAAGAAGTAAAGTTGTTTTCGCAAAACGCATCCTAAAGTCTCAATCTCTATAGTTTCAACATCTAAAACTAAAAGTTCTAGAGTGTTCCTATAGTCATATCACAATAATCATAAAACAAAAACAAATACTTACTTGACTTGGTGCCGGATACCCGTGGTGCCATACTTCCTTCAGAACATGCATTTATAAATTAAAATTCAAAACAATTTTGGAAACGTTTTTAAACCCAAACCACAGCCGAGTTTTAAAACTGGGCTCTGATACCATAAAATGTAACACCCCAAACCCGGCCTAGAAGTTAGGCCTGAATCTAGCGTGTCACAAAAACTCGTTCAAAAATTTCAGCCTCTTTGTTAAAACTAAACACTTAAACAATTGTGTCTACGTAAAAAAAACATAATCATCTTTAATAAACCTTTTCGGTTGCGCAAGCATATTTGAAATAAACAATTTATGAAAATGTGACGTTAGAAATAGAGTTGTAAAAGCATTTTGAAACATCGCGGAAACGTAGATAAAATACAAGTATTTTTGAGAGATTGATTGATAATTCACAATCAAGGAATTAAACTTTAAATCCGTGACTTTTGAAAATGTTGTTAATAATTTGAAAGAAAGTTCGAGTTAAATCATATTTGTAAAAGTTTATTTTGAAATCCATTTGTTAATCGATTTTGGAAAACCTTTGTTTACGTTTTTAGAAAAAAGTTGGCCGATTAAGCAATTTAGCAATTTGGCCCTTTAAGCAGACTAGCAATTTGGCCCATTAATCGATCTAGCAAATTTGGCCCATTAATCACATGAGGCCCTTTTCAAAATTTTCACACTTTGACCAATTTATCAAATAATTTGTATGGCCCAAAATATCACTTTTTAACCCAACAGCCCATTAAGGGCAATTCCGTAATTCGGTTTATAGGGACATTTCGTAATTTGTCCCATTAGGGGCATTTTCGTAATTCGGCCCATTAGGGGCATTTTCGTAATTTGGCCCGTAAGGGCATTTCAAGAATTCGATAATCGTACCCACTAAGGGTAATTCGGTAATTTACCCTCTAAGGGTATGATGGAAATTTCGCAACCTAGGCTTAATTACTAATTTGGGGCATAAAATTGAAACTGTTCATTTGCGTCGTACTGACTAAACTGACTATAACTCAAGTTTGGAAACTCGAAATCTAAATCCGTAAATTTTCCTTAAACTAGACTTGTATATCTTTCTACTATAGTTTTCCCGGAATTTTTAGCTTAACTATTTAGTACAGTTTATTCCTTAAAGTTTCCCTTGTTTCACTGTCCAACGATTCTGACCTCTCTTACCTTAATCTCGAATATCTTATTGTACGCTTTTCATCTACTGCTCCCATTTGTTTCTATTGAAAATAGGTTCACTAAGGAATCCATACATATCAATTATAACTCTTAATTCACTTTGTACAATTTTATACGATTTTTTCAAAACAGAACAGAACACCCCGAAGTCATTCAGAACCAGCCTCACTAAAATTAACATATCGCCGAATATAAAATTCCTTTTCCTTCTCCGTTTCTTCCATATTAAAATAGACACAATAAGATTTAATCTGATATCTTACTCACTTTTAAATTCCTTTTATCCATTTTTTCATGATTTTTCAAATACATGTCACTGTTTCTGACCGAAACTATTTTATTATAAAACATGATTACCACTACGAGCATACGCACGTCCGAGTGATCACGGATGTTGGTTATCGGTTTTTCTTTGATATTTCTACTGAGTCACAGAATATTTCATGTAAACTTTCAGAGAGATGTGAGATTTACTCACCATTTCAAACATATATTCGAAAGGGTACAGGATTACACACCTTATTCGGAATCCGTAACACGATACTCTCCGCGGCACCTAAAGGTACAATCGGTCAACAATTAGTCCAAACCCAAATTACCACTTCAACCAATTATTGCAATTAACAATCAATCTATCACTTACCAACGATCCGAGTCTCTTATTTCGAGGGATAGGTGTTCGATTGGCCATCCGATATAGTACTTTGAGTCCTTAGAAGTGATTAACACAAAAACAATATTAGCCACACCTTCTTCGGCTTGAGAAAGAATCACCACAATACACCCCCTTCACCTATATACGGCTTGGAATAAAAAGAAAATGAAATGAAAAGAGGAATATTCAATCACTTACCGATTTGATTAAGAAGAGATTGGATGGAAGAAGAGTGCCTTGGTAATTTTGGCTATCAAAAGGGGAATGAACAAGAGATGAAAATCTTGATCAAACAAAAGAGCAAGAAAGTGCACAATTGTGCTAGGGAAATTCAGCCAAAGTAAAAAGAAAGAAGAAAATACGGTCACCAAGGCTTGTAATTTTGGCACAAAGCAAAGGAAAAGAAAAGAATTTGAGAGGAAAATAATGCACTATTGTGCTACTATGATTTGGTAAGGAGGGTTGCAAATTTGAGAAAAATGACACAAAGTTGTCAAAAATGTTTTTGGCCAAAACAAAGCTAGGATTTTACCAAAAGCCAAAATAAAAATTTCAGCCACCTAACTACTTCAAAAACCGTCCACATGCATCCCCCTCTTAGAATAAGAGTTTGGCCACCCATACTTTCCAAAACACCTCCCCCAATATTAGCTTCTTGTCCCCCTTTCTTTCCTATTCCTCTTGATTCCTTTCCCAAACTTTAACCTTGCCATATTCTTTTAGCCACCTTACCAAAATAATGAAGTCCACACTTACCAAAAATACTTCTTGGCCGACACATAAGGAAGGAAAGCAAAAATAATAGTCAAATTTGCAAACAATGGGATTTGAACCTCTTCCCTCAAGGTACATCACTTAATGCCATAACCTCTTTACCAATAGCTCATTTATGCAAGCACTTTACTCATTTATTTCCATAAGCCTTGATTCCACTTACAAGCACTTTACTCATTTATTTCCATAAGCCTTGATTCCACTTACAATCTCTCCTTAATAGGCTTAAACACAAAATTTCACTAAGGCCCAACTTGAACCCGAAACTTCATAGAATCCCGTAACTTTCTAAAATCACATTCCTAATAAGTCCAACTTGAAAAAATGCCGTTCTCTTGTTCTCAAAAATTTTAAACACTCCTATGCCCAAGGCCCAATGGGCCCAATCCTACTAGGCCCAATTTCGGGATGTTACATTTACCTAAAATCCAAAGACTATATTTTCTATCTTGTACCAAAAACAAAGTTTAACGAAAGGAGAAAAGTAACAAAGTTGAGGCATTGCTAAACAACAGTAACAGTTGGAGTACCAAATAACTAGATTGATTTGCATGATTAAGTATATAAACTTCACAAAAGGAAATGATATAAGCAATATGTCCAATACTAAGTTCATAGAGGTGGAAAAAGCAAGATGCATGTCATTATAGTCTATTTGTTTTACAGATCAACTCACCATTGCCGCAAATGCAAGGTGTTTTGCTCATTTGA
This sequence comes from Gossypium australe, assembly GCA_005393395.2. NCBI lineage: Eukaryota > Viridiplantae > Streptophyta > Magnoliopsida > Malvales > Malvaceae > Gossypium > Gossypium australe. Next base: position 43,964,571 of record CM016617.1, read on the forward strand.
TGGTTGAACCTCCTTTCATGCAAAAAATGGACAAAACAAGATTGCAGGATAAAGTCACAGAGAAAGACAAACAATGAAGGATCAGAAAGTTTTGCTGCAAAAATCATATGCTTGGATGAAAAATCATGTAGGGTTCGACAGCAATAAAGTCGTCATATTTTGTGAACATTCTTTATTTTTGTTGTTCTTTCTAATTTTCAGGGATACAAGATTATTTTGCCAATAACTTCTTGGTTTGCTGGTAATCAGCCATTTAAGGCAGCCACCATATCTAGGTTCTACTGCAACACCCTGCCCTCCTCCCAAGTTGGCTAACTTACCGTCAATTAATAGAGTCAGAATAATAGAGTTTAGTTAAACTGAATTTCTCACATAGTTCCCAAGCAGCATCTAAAATTTATATTACAGAACAGATACTCCATTGACTAACAATACGTGCAAGCAGTTACCTTGTGAGTGTTGTTTTCTGGGTTAAAGTCATCCATGGTGCCTGAATATAAACTGAAAAATAAAGATAAAATAAAATGAAACTAAAACCGGCATATATTGCAAAACTTGCAGAAAGATTTATTCCTTTGACTTACCAGCTATCAAAGGCAGACCATACTTTGATCCGCTGTCCATTTAATACCTCATTTTTGGTACCCAATTCCTGCTTAGTTAAAAAGAACTGTTAGTGATGAAACATTAAACTGTAACATCCTGAAAAGGGCCTATGCATTTTCGGTTTAAGTATACGAAATGGCATGTCTTATGTGTTATGAATGTATTTTGAACATTTTTGGAAACCTGGAAATGTATGGAAATGTTAAGTTTAAAAGAGGAAAGTGAACATTTTTGGAAACTAGGAAATGTAAGGAAATGATTTAGAAATGATTCAAAAGAGGAAAGTAAACATTTCGGGAAACTTGGAAATGTAAGGAAATGTTAAGTTTAAAGGAGGCAAACGAAAATTTTTGGAAACTTGGAAATGTAAGGAAATGTCAAGTTTTAATGTTTAAAAAAAAGGAAACGAAGGCAAGGTGGCCTTAAGAAAAGTAATAGGAGGAATTTGACACACAAACAGGCTTGGAAAAGTGGCCTGAAGATATCACTTAAGGCCCAGGTAGGTGACGCCACAAGCTATGCAAGTGGGCCAGAGTTTGAGTCACATGGAAAGCAAATAAAAGAAATTTTATTTTGCTACAAGGAGTAGAGAGGTGGACGGCACAAGGCTATATTTTAGGAGTTTTATTCTCTTTAAAATTTGGCTAAATGATGGATAAATAAGGGATTTATTTATCATAGTTTTCAAGAGATAATTGTTGGATTAAATTCTTTTATTTTGTGATAATTCAAAGGATAAAGCTATCAAAATAGAAGAGTGGTGGCCAAGTAAGGGACTCTAGCCTAGTAATTTCGGCTATAAAAGGAAAAGAGAGGCCATTCTGCATTATTTTTTGTTCTTTGGAAGCCTCTGCCGAATTCTCTTCACCAAATCTTCTTCTTCTTTTATTTTTGCCAAGCCGAAATACCTTGTGTTCTACCCGAATCCTCCATCTTTATTCTTCCTTCCCTTTTCTTTCTAATCCCTCCAAAAGCCGAAAGTTGTGAGAGCATTATTTAGCCATAGCCGAATCTCTGAAGGTTGAAGTGTAGGTGCAATCGATTTCTTCAAATAAGGGTAAGATCCAAGTTTGGTTTCCATTCTTTTATATTTTAGACTTATCAAAATTTAGGGACTAATTCCTATTATTGATCTTGGCCGAATCATGGAAGGAAAGTTTCGAGATTTGGCCCAGTGTCGACTACAAGGAAGGAGAAGTTCTTTTTCCGAAGGTACACCATAGGCCACGTGTTCCCTAGTTATTAGGTGAATTTCGGGATTTGAGAATTTCAAGGTAAGTATACCCACATATTCGGCCAAGGCCCTATCTTAAGTATTTAGATCTATTTATTTTTAACCGAAAACTAACTGATTCAAGGGATCTAGTGATTAGCCGATTTCAAAGGGGTAGAATACAAGTTTCCGGGATTTGATTAATTATCAAATCGGCAACAAGGTAAGTTTTTGGTTGCAATAATCCTTCGGGATTTAGTCTTGTGGCCAAATAGGCTTTTACTAAATAGTAAGTGATTAATCAAATGTAGGAACTTGAAATCTAAGGCAGTAGATCAGATTTCGGAATTTCAGTGAAGTTGTTAAGCAAATCAGGTGTGTACCCCACACTATTTCTCAATAAGTTTTATGGCATGTTTAATAAATATATATATGTGATATTAAGAATATGAAAGTGTAAGAAAGTGGCTAAGGTACCATGTTATGGTACAAAGTACTCAGGTACGTTTCCTACTCCTACTAGGAATATGAAATATGTTACATTTAACATGTGAATAAAGATAAGAATGTGAAATTTGGCATGTTAATGCATAATATTTATGATATGGGGCATATGGGTTATTGAAAAGGGGAAGTGAATGTGGTGACCTAAGACCACGCTATCTGAATGCGGTGACCTAAGACCGCGATATCTGAATGTGGTGACCTAAGACCACGAAATCTGAAAGTGGTGACCTAAGACCATGAATTTTATAAGGGCGATGAGCACGTCGACTGCAGCGACTGCCTTCGATGGAGTGTAGCGGAAGGAGGGTCGACTTAGTAGTCCCCACGGTGTGTAGGTTGGTACGGGGGAAGTGTAGCGGATGGTTAACTAGGTTTGGGTTTTGGGTTGCATCATTATCGTAAATCGGTATGTGAATATGATATGTATGTTATGCCTAAATTTATTTGGACTTAGTGTTGTGTACACATTGAGTCTGTTGACTCACCCCGTTGTGGGACTATTTTTAGGTGACGAACAGTAATGGACCGGGCTCGGCAGAAGCTTAGGGATGGCCATGCACAGCAAGAAATTTACGATTTGGACGTTTATTTTATTCCAAGTATTTTAAGTTTATTTTGGGAATTATTTGATGTAATAAGGCCATAAGGCCATAGTTGAATTTCTTTATTTCTTTGTACTCTTATTTATTATGTTTACAAATTATTATTTATGGATCAAACAAATTTGTTTTAAAAATAAACTCCAAGTGTTTTGTCACCTTAATAATTAAAAAAATGAAAAAGAGATTTAATATATTATTAATACATTTTCAACTCAAGCCCAACCCAAACAAAATTTCTTTCTAAACACACAAGTTTTTCCTAAGTAATAAAAGAATTTTGAATTGGTTTACATCGAGGAACATACCAGATCCGGTCACGGCTCGTGGGCCGGGTTTGGGGTGTTTCAAAAACAAAGGTACTGGGAAAAGGCCGTGAATAGAACAAAATAGGAAAAAAAAACTGAGACCTTGCACAGAAAGAAAAATCCATGAATAGCAAGGGTATCCACAAACTGATATATATACCATCTATGCGACCAGGCATCAAACGCTAAGTAAGTTACAAGCATACGACATAGGTGACAAAATGGCAGAACCCAGAAATGCTAAAGGCTTCAATGAAGCAACAATGCACAAAAATGTTAGCATTGACAGCAATCGCAACACCAAAACCTTGGGAAATATCAATGTCACTTGTATCTTTCCTCTTTCATCGCCGTCAAACCTGGACCTCAGAGCATCACCACGATCTTGCCGTGTCTCTCATCGCCGACAAACTCCCTTTCTTCTCCTTCCTATACACGTTTGTTTCCACCGTTAGCACCATTGCCATTAAAGTCCAAACTGCATAGTGACTTACGAGGAAAACTAGATTGCAATGAAAGGCGAAAATCGGTGCTAACATATGAATAAAGATCGGTGGGGGACACCGTTTTGGGGGATTTTGGGAAAACCGATATAGGGAAATTTTGGGGACTTATGAAATTTAGGGTTTGGGGAAATAAAAATTAGGGTTATAGATAGTGAATTTAGTTTTTTAGCAGAGAAAAAATGACACCTATTTGTGTAACAAATTTTGCGGTGATTCTTAATAAAACGCTTGTATAGCTTATTTTTTGCGGCGTTTTTACTAAAAAACGCCACTATTACACATTTTTAAATTTTTTTCCATATTTAACTTATACATATTTTTATATTTTTTTTCTTTCAAAATTTTTGTGCTGAGATTATCATTTTTTTGAATATTTATTTTTATTATATTTTGAGTATTGAACATTTTTAACTAAAATATTAAATATTAAATATTTATGTTTTAAGTTTTTTAAGTTTTTTATTTTTTATTATTAAATTTTAAAAATTTAATTACCATTATCAACTCTTTTAGGAATTTATTTTTTCTTTCTTTTTACATCAACATTATTCTTTTAAGTATGGTCTGCATTAGTTGTTTAGATTTTTATATAAATGACATTTAATTATATGTATACACCTAAATTTTGATATAGATACATCTCAGAATTATATATGAATTTTGGTTTAATGTGTAATTCTAGATGTGAAATTCTAATTTTGGTTTAAATGTATAGTTGAAACTTTAATTTTGATTTAATCATACACATTATTTTAGAATATAAATACATCAATATATTTTTATATTGAATAAATATAATTTTTTATGTATGCAATATATAAATAAAAATTATGTTAATTATATCAATAATTGTGTTAATATTTTACAAGATCTGGATCAAATTAAAGCTCATGTATACAATTGCACACTAAACCATTGTTCATGTATGCTTTTGGGATTTAACCCATTTTGATATATGTTTTTTTAAAATAATAATTTATATTTATCTTATTTTGATTATATTCTAAAAAATCCAAGATTAATCCCTAAATCATAAACCCTAGACCCTAAATATTATACCCTAGACCACAAACACCAAACCCTAAACCCCAAACTCAAAACTCAAAACCCCAAACCATAAATCCTAGAACATAAAACCCAAACCCTAAACTCTAAACCGTAAACCTTAAACCATAATCCGAGACCCAATTTTTGGGATTTCATGTGGCCAATGTTAGTGTAGTACAAAACATATATTTTATATTATTATATTAAATAATATGGGTGTAGTACAAAATGGCATGAACCTCAGTAAATTCCAAATGTTTTTCAGTTTTCAAACAGTATACTTAAACATTAAACCCCCAAACCTTAAACCCCAAACCCAAACTATAAAACCCTAAACCCTAAACCCTAAACCATAAACCATAAACTATAAAACATAAACCATTAACCCAAAATAATAAACATTATATCATAAACCCTAAAACTCTAAACCATAGACATTAAACCTTAAATTCTAAACCCTAAACCCTAAAATATTTTTTTTTTGTGGCGTTTTTATAAAAAACGCCACTAAATCTTACCTTTTGCGGCGTTTTCCTAAAAACGCCACTAAAGATAAAAAAACAAACGAAGTTATTTTGCTCAAAATTTTGTGGCGCTTTTATAAAAATGCCGTTAATGCTCAGATCAATAGCGGCGTTTTTATGAAAGCACCGCTAATGCTCAGATCTATAGCGGCGTTTTTAAGAAAGCGCTGCTAATGCTTCGATCTATAGCGGCGTTTTTAAGGAAGCGCCGCTAATGCTCAGATCTATAGTGGCGTTTTTACGAAAGCGCCGCTAATGCTCAGATCTATAGCGGCATTTTTACGAAAGCGCCGCTAATGCTCAGATCTATAGCGGCGTTTTTACTGAAGCGTCGCTAATGCTCAGATCTATAGTTGTGTTTGGGCCAAAAACGCCGCTATTGCTCAACTTTTTGCGGTGTTTTCTTTCGAACGCCGCTAATGTATAATATTTGCAGCGTTTTTTATTAAAACGCCACTAAAAACGCCGCTAAAAGTCTGTTTTGATGTAGTGGAACGAGAAGAAGCTATAAAAGTGTAATACCCGAACCTCTTTTCTGGTATAAAAGTTGTAACAGCCCATTTTTAGTGAAATCGAAACAGTGGTTTTGGGCCACAAATTTGATGTGAAAATATTTATTTTATTATTATTTTAATGTTTACGGTATGTTAGCAGTGTTGTATAAAAATTTTTTTGAGAAATTTTGTCATTTGAATGTTTAATTTAGTGAAAAGGACTAAATAGTAAAAGATGCAAAAGTAGAGTTCTAGTATCTAAAGGTATCAAATAGCTATGAGACTCTAAAGCTAAAGGACTTAAATGGTAATTAGACCATTCATATAGTTAGTGGACATTCATGAATTGGTTTTATTGAAATTATTAATGTTTTTAAAAGTTATTTTACTAATTAGGTAATTAAGGTTAAAATTAATAAAAAAAATCTATTTTGTTTCATTCATATTCTTCTCTATTGATTTTGAAGGCTAAGAACACCATTCTAGGGTTCAAAATGTTCGACCAACTTTCTAGCTTGCATGTAAGTGATTTTGATTCCGTTTTTAATGATTTCCATGTTTTTGAAGTCGTTGTAGATTAATCTAGCTAGCCCAGGGACTAATTTGCAAAATTGTTAAAGGATTAAGGTTTTTCGATGAACATGTTTACATGATTCTTGAAGTTTAATGATAGATTATGAGTCCTTGTTGATAAATAAACAAGTTTTGTAAAGTGAGTTTTGATGAAAATGTCAATTACGGATTTATTTATAAAACATAGTAAAAGTACATGGTGAAATTGTGAAATAGTGAATTGTATGAGTTGATATGTGGTCATAATAAATTCTTCTAGCATGGGTTAGGGATGAAATTGCATAAACTTCCATTTACGAGCTTAAGGACTAAATTGTAATGAAGTTAAAATAATAGGGCAAAAATGTAAATTTATAAACGTATGAATTTTGGATTAAATTGAATAGTGTGAGTATGAAATAGATTGAATTTTCTTATTTCAATCAAGGTAGACCTCGTACGGATTTAGATGGGGTAAAACTAAAGCTTCGGATTAGTCGACTCTGTTTCTACGCGTTAATCGTCGAGGTAAGTTCGTATGATTAAATACCGTTTTAATGTTATTATAAATTATATGTTAATATGTTAAAAGCCATGTAAATTGAATGGTGAAAATCCAACGATGCCATGATGTCTATCGAGCCATGTTTGAACCTTAGGAATTCATAGGATACGAATGACATATCATTAAGGTTTTCATGTTTCGGGTACTGGTCTTGAATGTCCTATCGATGGCTGAGGTTTTGCATTTTTTTGAATACTCCATAGCTCATGTGAGCAGCATCGTGTAGCTTACATTCCATTTCACAGCTCGTGGGAGCAGGCCCATTTCACAGCTCGTGTGAGCAATGATGTAAAGGAAAGGAAAGTTACAGTTATACATTTAGCACACTTCGTGTGAGCTATCCCGCGTATCCGAAGATATTCTAAACGGTTCAACGGGACCCAAAAATGATTTTACATCTTATTAAAATATGTTTTATACCTAAAAGCATGTTGAAATGGTTAAAATGTAATTGTAACCCCCTAAACCCGGCCTAGACGTTATGGTAGAATCTCGAAGATCACATTGGCCAAGTTGTTGGCGCTGGAAATCATTTTCACTATTTCCTCTTAATAACCATCCTTATTTTTAAAACATAATTTAATTTCGCCTAAAGTGTAACAACCTGAATTAGGGGCTAGTTGGAAAAGTGGTCTCGAGACCACTAATTCGAGGTTGAAGAAAATTATTTTGATATTATTTTATGTGTTATAAGATGTTTATAAAGATGCATGGGAATTTTAGTTCTTTAGTTTTAGCGATTTCAAGCTTAATCGCGAAAAATGACTAAATCGCATAAAGTGCGAAAGTTTTATTTTATTTGCTAAAGGTGGCAAATAGTTATAGAATATTAATCGAAGATCCCTAATGTGCAATTAGGCCTTGTTTTAAGTGTGTTGGCTGACCATGTGGACAAGGGAAATAAGAGCATTTATTTTGGTCAACATTTGGTGAAATTAGGTGATAAAGATGAATAAAAGAAGCTATCATCTTTCACTATTCAACTCTTCTCTTCCACCGAAAATTGAAAGCAAATAAGGGTTCTTGGAGTTCAAATTTTTAGCAAAACAAATCCCTTACAAGTAAGTGATTTTGGTGGTTTTATTTGATGATTTTTGTACTTTTGGAGCCTCCCAAAGCTTAAGCTAGCTAATGAGAGGACTAATTTGCATTATGGTTGAAAGTCTAGGGACTTGCCATGAAAGAGTTTATATTGTTTGCTGAGTTTTTATGGAAGAAAATGAATGTTAGGGAGATGAGAAACAACTTTTGTGAAAGGCACTTAAATGGACTAAGTTGTAAGTGTTGTAATTTGGTAATAAATGCATGAAATAGTTGGATTTATGGGTAGTTGTAAGAGGATTAAATGTTCAGCTAGGCTTGTTTAATAAGAAAATATGATGAAAAGTGATTTACGAGCCTAGGGGTAAAATCATAATTTTGCCAAAGTGTAAGGGTAAAATAGTCATTTTTGCCTAAGTGTAGATTATGATGTATTATGATTTATAAAATGAGTGAATTTCACTATTATAGATCAAGAAGAGATGGAAACAACCTTGATCGAGGAAAAAGGCAGGGTTAAGGACTAGATCGCCAATTAGCGCATTTTGCATCGAGGTAAGTTCGTGTGCTAAATAATGCAACTCTAAGTGAAATATTAATATTTCAATGTTGTACAAATTGTATGTTGCCTCCATGTATGTATTAAATACGTTTGACGGGATGTCAAGAAATGAAGTCTTAAATTGAATCTAAGAATAGAGGGAAAGCGAATGTGATGACACTATGATAATTAAGGTCTCGTGTAAGACCATATTTAGAGTATGGCCTCGGTGTGAGATTTCGTATAAGACCATGTCAGAGACATGGCATCGATAGGATATTTCCTATAAGACCCTATCGGCAGTATGACGTTGATATGATATTATGTGTATGAGACTCAAGAGTGTTATTTAGCATTTTGAGTGATTCAACAGGTATGTTGACAATGAGAAAGTATGTGGTTGTACCATGGGAGGTAGAGGTATGTGTTAGAACTCAATTGAGGTGAATTCGGTATATGATGAACCAATGATAAGTTTATGTGTAAACGATTCACTACGAGTATACATGTTGTTAATTAATGGTGTATTGTATGAATGAGATTATTCATGGCTGAGATGAATTGAATTCAATAGATATTGGATAATCATAAATGGTGGGCTATGTGCGATACCACCTTATTGCTCATATACGATGGGTTATGTGCGATACCATCATTTACATTATCATTTGGTGGGCTATGTCTGATACCACCTTATTGTTCATATACGATGGGCTGTGTGCGATACCATCGTTTACATTATAATTTGGTGGGCTATGTGTAATACCACCTTGTTACTCAATTACGATGGGCTATGCGCGTTACCATCGTTTATACTATCAATTGGTGGGCTATGTACGAAACCACCGTAAATATTCTTAATGGTGGGCTATGTGTGATACCACCCTATTATAGATTAGTGATGGGCTGTGTGTGAAACCACCAGGTGTTAAGTTTTATTTCAATTGTTCATTGAGAAATTGTTTAAGTGTTATTTTAGGCGATTTTTTGGTGATAAATGCAGGGAATGTATGCTAATAAATGTGAGCATTAAGCTTGTTATATGGTTAGAATGTGGTAAGAGACGGAATGAGTAAGCATTATGAATGATTGAATGGGTAACCATGAGTTTAGAGTAAAACTCATTATAATGCCTTGTGGTTAAGTATAACCAATGAATATCAATAGTTGATTATTATTTGCATATGAACTTACTAAGCATTATTGCTTACTCCTCTTCCTTTCCTATCTCTTATAGGTTAACTTAACTAGCTCGAGTTGGAGACCGTCAGAGATGTTTTCACACTATCGAGCAGTCATTTGGGTATGAGCTCTCAAGTCTTTTTGAGATACGGCATGTATAGGGACCTTATTTCGGTTTAATTAAGTCATTGTTAATGTAGCCAAATGTGTTGGCCTAAAAGAGTTATGGGTTGGTTGTGTATATCCATGGATGATGGCTCATGTCGATTGTAATAGTGCTATTAATTGTTCTCCCTCGTATATGGGAAGATAGTCTGATTTTCATGATTCATATATGATAATTCAAGAGTTATAACTGATGATTTGAGAATGTTATGTAATGATATGTGAATGTGTGCAAGTGAGGGTGGCTAAATGGCTTGGAAAATAGCCTTGAATTGGTCCACACAGGTAGACACACGGGCATGTGTCTAGGCCGTGTGTGACACACGGTCAGTCCCATGGGCGTGTGACTGGGCCGTGTGTCCCCTGGCTATTAGTGTTGCAAGTCAGTGTCGACCACGGGCTAGACACACGGGCGTGTGCCTAGGCCGTGTGACCCTTATGAGGTTGCTGACGTCACAAACAGAATACCCAGGTTTTTACACAAGGGCGTGTCTAGGCCATGTGGAGCACATGGGCCAAGCACACAGACGTGTGTTCAGCCATGTGAAATCCCCTGTAGGTTCAAAATGAAAATAAATCCCATACGGGTTAGGGACATGGGCGTATGTGACCACACGGCCTGCCCACACGGGCATGTCCCATTTCACACGGGCGTGTGGCCCCTGTTTAGGTGAAAATTTTTAAATACACAAAAATTTTCCGGTTGGGTTCCGAAACCCTCCACATGCATGTTTATGGCCTCGTAGGACCTTAATGAGAATGATTGATAGTGGAAGAAGTATTTTAAGATGGAACGAAATTCCATGGACTAAAGTTGTATGACCAAGTGAGTTAAGTCCGGTAATGCCTCATACCCAGTTTCGGCATAGGATACGAGTAAGGGGTGTACAGAAAGAAAAGCCAAATATTGTCTTTAAATTTCCTTTAGAAAGATTTTATCGAAATCGTCTATCTTTAGAAAAACTCAAGTATTAATAGTTTTCGAAAAATATTATTCAAAGTAAACGTCGCAGTAGAAATGACATAATTAAAGCTCATTTTGACATTTTGGAAATGTAGTTTAATATACATAAATCTTTTAAAATACTAGTTTATGATACGATCCCGCCTTGGTGATGCGAGTCGAGTCGTGTAGTTGCCCGATCGTTAAATCTAAGGAGTATCGTTCTTACTTGAAGTAGTTGGTAATTCGGCTAAGTGAAGGAAAAACAAGGGTTGACAAGATGGTTCAAAGGTTAGGAATGCTTGAGGATGGTTTGGTTAAGTAAAATGATGATGGAAACTGGTTAAGTGAATGAAGTTAAGGATTCGGCTAACAAAGAAAATAGATAAATGGAAAATGGAAAAGTTTGAAAGGATGGAATAGGCTTAAGGCCAAGGAAGAACCAATACTAAAGGGAGTATTGACCCGAACCTTATACGACACTTAAGAAGGATGGAAGATAGTAGAAAGGACCTTGACCCACTATCTATTAAGAGATAGGAACCAAAGGTATCAAAGGTGAACGCCACACTCGGTTTAGGAGTGATAAGTTCAAAGAAACAAGGATGACACCACTAGCAAGCTAGATAAGTCAACCTGAGTCTTAAACGAAATAAGAGAGTTGAATAACTCACAAATGTTATAAACGTTCATAAAAGTATCAAAAGTCTGACCAACATGAAATAAGATAAGTATTTATAGCTATTACATAGGCTAGCCGAATGGACAAAGTTACATTGCTTCAAGACTAAGCATTCGACCATTAAAGATATAGGATATTCTAAAATAAAACTATTGAAGTGCTATGTCTATATTCAGCTACTTCAGACGCCAATGGACATGCTTCATGATGAAGGAAATTCGGCAAGATGAACTTGGATGCAAGGGAGCTAAATGGTATTGTCTAGATTCGGCAATGAGCTTAAATGACTCATTCAATTTGTAATGCTTGGCCGAATAAGTGTGAGCAATAAAAGGGCAGCTTGAATGGTCAATTGGAGTGTGAACATCAACCTTGACGAGTCTCTTGAAATGTGAAAGCACATAGCCGAATGGGCACCAAGTGTGAAAAGGAAGTTTGGCTAGTGTGAAATTTTGATGCTTGTCTTGGGGAGATGTTCGACCAGCTTAAGAATTTAATTTGCAGCTACTCCTTGGCCGAATGAGTGCTTGGGAAATCCAACAATCAGCACACCATTCTTTGTAGCTAACCATGCATGAATCCTTCCATGCGTTGAACCCAACCAGGCATGCACCTTGCATTATTTCACCTTCATGCATTTGCTGCACCTAAAGACAATGAACCAAATTAAAAGCAAGCTAAATTCGGCTGGACCAAATAATAACATACTTTAGACACATTAATAAACATATAATTAAACTAATAAAAATTTAATATTGACTTATCAAGACACATAAATTCGGCCAACTCAATTCATACTAAAAACATGTAATAAGCTGTAATGAAACAGTAAACTAATCAATGAGCTGAAACAAAGATAAACTAATTAAAGTAAACACTTAGTTTATTCTAGCAATAAAGTAAATAAGCTAGAAAAAAGTTGAAATGGGCTCAAACGAGTTGAAACAAGCTCAAATGAGCTGATTTGAGCTGAACGGAGCTTGGGGAGCTAGAAGGTAGCTAAGGTCGACTTGTAAGAAATTGCAAGTAGTCTTCTTGGAGCTGGACCTATCTTCATCAATGTGTTCGAGCTTTGTTTCATCCCAAATTCTGGTGACTAAGGCCGAAATGGCTTCTTTAAAGAGCTTAGCTCGAGCTCGGGTAATAAGGCCTTGAGGCAGCTCAATGTGTTCCTTGCTCGAGATTGGTGAGCTTGGGGCATGCTCGCATCAGTTTATTTAGTAGGTAGCACCGAGTTTTGAAATCAAAGTATTGTATTTGAAAACACTATCATTGAGTTGAATTTTAACATTATTGTGAAGAACCCATTGATTAATTATCATTTTCATAAACCCTCTTAAGTGATAGTTTAAAAATGTAGGTCATGCAAACAATCCAAAAACCATAAGTCCAAAATAAAGTCCCAAGCAAAAGTTCACAACAATAAAACACATCCCAAAATATATCAAATACCAAATAATGTTTTTTTTTCTAAAAATGACCGAATGTACATCCGTAAGCCAAGCCCATTCTACCCTCAGAAAAGTCAAAACTAAAATGGGTGAGCTTAAAAAGCTGAGTGTGAGTTGCAATTCATGATAGCAGAAATTAACACATAATAACATCAGTTTAAGCAGATCATATTCATACAATATTCAATTCACATATTCACATTTATCAGAATGCATAATGACGATGTCAATGCAAGTTTTTATTCAAAATTAGAGCAGATATTTCGGAAAATACATCCTACCCATCTCCGCTACACACCATAATGAGTTCCCCAAAACTCGTCCATCCAATAACATACCAACATTATGGACAAACCACCAGATAGTGTAGTTGAGCTGCCAAAAATAGAATATTATGGTCGAGCCACCAGATAATTTCGGATATACTACCAGATATAGAATTTTGTGTTCGAGCCACCAGAAATAACAGATATACTACCAGATACTTCGTACACATTATCCCAACCCCATGCATGTGATATGGCATATAGAACATATTTTACATTAGGCATGCTTGATAGCTACTTAAATTTGTGTTTTTAATGTATTTATTTTTTGCTAATTTTTGAAAAAGATGCTATTAAACTTGTGTCTTTCTTATCAGGAATGAAATTGGAGTGCCGAAATTTAAAATCAAACAAAATGGGATTAATTGCAATGGAAAGCAAAAAGGAGGGCCCAATTGAAGAATTAGTCGTTGACTGGTTAAAATCAGATTTTTTTTTTAAATTGTCAAAGTTTTATAAATAGTTTAAATTTGATTTTTAGTTTCAATTTGATTTTTAATTTTGATTTTTCTTTGATATTTTTAGGAGAAATATTGCTAAATTTTGCATGGGGAATGTGTATAAATACTTAGTGTTGGTGGCCTTTGAGGGACACACTTGAATACATTTGGTTTAGGAATAAATTTCATTCTTTTCTTTTCATTTACGCATCAGTGCTAAAGTGTAGGCATTTTGCCATTTTTTTTCATTTCACTATTTTGGCTAAATTTCTTCCTAAGTCCCTTTTCCCTTTCCAGTTACCACCATTTTTGTAACAGTCCATTTTCAGTGAAATCAGAACAGTGGTTTCAAGACCACAAATCTAAATTCAAAATAATTATTTTATTATTATTTTGAGGTTTACAATATGAGAGTATGATTGTATAAAAAAATTGTTAAGAAATTTTATCGTTTGCCTGCTTAATTCGATAAAAAAAGGACTAAATCGCGTAAGGTACAAAACTTGAGTTCTATTAGTTAAAGGCACTAAATGGCCAAAGAACTTAAATGTATGAATACTTTAATGGTAAATAGACCATTTTTTATTTGAGTGGACAAAGATGGACACTAAATAGGTGAATTTTAAGTTAAAAACAAAGGTTAAATTTGTAATTTATTAATTAAGTATAGTAAAATTATAGAAACAAATATATCATCTTTATTTTCTTTTCATCTTCTACATAAAATAGAGATAGGAAACTCCATTGAAGGACATTAAACATTCGGCTAGTCAAGTCCCTTGCATGGTATGATTTTTTAACTCGTTTTTAATGATTTCTATGTTTTTGGAGTCGTTGTAGCTTAATCTAGCTAGCCCAGGGACTAATTTACAAAACTATTAAAATTCTAGGGTTTTACCATTGATCAATATGTATGTGTTTTGATGTTTGATGATAGAAAATGAATGATTGTTGATAGATAAACAAGTTTTGTAAAGTGATTGTGGTTGAAAATGTCAAATAAGGATTTATTTGTAAAATGTGAAAAATATGTGGTGAAATGTGTGAATTAATGAAATGTGTGGGCTGTTATAAGCTTGTATGAAATTTGGCTAGCATGGGTGTGGATTAAATTGCATGAATTTTCATTTTTATGAGTTATGGACTAAATTGTAAAGAAGTTAAAATTTTAGGGGCAAAATAGTAATTTTCCATAATATGAATTTTGGATTAAATTGAATAGAATGATATTTAAATAAGTTAAATTTGATTATATAGATCAAGAAAATCCACGTTCAAAATTAGATTGGGGGAAAAATAAAGTAGTGGATTGATCGCTCAATTTTCTCCATATTAATTCGAGGTAAGTTCGTATGTTTAATAAGCATTAAATTATATGTTTTTGAATGTTTAATTGATATAATTGTGAAGATACAACACCACGGAAACTCTCGATGAGTTATCAGTAATGTATAAATCCCGGTTAAACCTTAGGAATAGATAAGATTCAAATGACATGTCATTAGAGGTTATCGTGTTTTGGGTTCTGGTCCTGTATGTTCTACCGATGGTTGAGTTTTCTAGCATGTGTTGTAGTTACTCATCAGCTTGTGTGAGCAGCACCATGTAGCTACGTCTTGACTGTCAGCTTGTGTGAGCAGACGCAGTGATAGCTCGAGAGTGAGCATTTATATGAGATATGAGATTGAGATGGTTTCAACCATGTTTTGGCACTTAGTCTGCGAGATTCTCGAGTATCCGATAGTATTCCAAACGGTTCAACGGGCAAAGATTATGGTACAAGGATATAAGATATGATACGAATCAGTTCAGGTATTTGTAAGAAGTATGTCAAGTAATTTATAGTTGATGTACTCATACATGACTAACATGGGTATGATTATGTGCTATCCTTTGGATTTGATTGTAACTTGCCTATGTTTACTTATGTTTCTTTCAATTGTGAATGAATGGTAAGTTGTACTTATTAGCCATACGAGGTTACTAAGCTTAATTGCTTACTTTGTTTATTTTTCTGTGTTTTATAGTGATTCAGAAGCTCACTCATTTTGAAAGTTGTCGAAGATTGCATCACCCTGTCAAACTCTTATTTTAGTACTTTTGGACGTTATGTATTTTGGTTATATGGCATGTATAGGTTAGTTGGCTAATGGAAGTCTATATGTTTTGTTATGTTTTTTCCATTGATGTGGCTTAATAGTGGAATATGTTTTGATATGTAAGTATATGTAAATGGCTCTTTGATATGTTGTTTATAATTGCTATGTGAATGTCTTATTGTGAATTGGTATTTAAGGTAGCAAATGGTTGAAATTGAGAATGTATTAGTATGCTAAGTATTAGGCAAATAATGCATATATGAAATTGACCATTTAGGTGAATCCTTGAAAGTGATATTGGTAGGTTTTTAAATGGAAAATGGTGATGTTTATGAGCATTATGATTGTTGGTATTGGTATTACATGATTTGGAATTGGTTGAGATTGGTTTGAATGCCTATTGATGATATGGTCATATGTTATTTGGTATATGTAGGTTGGTGTCACTTTGTGGTGAGAAATAAGGCTTGCAAAATAGCCTATTTTTGTCCACACGGGTAGAGACATGGGCGTGTGTCTCAGTCGTTTGTCCCCTGATATTTATTTAGAAATCAAGTCAGTATCTTCACACGGCCTAGCACACAGGAATGTGGCTTGGCTGTGTGGCACAAGTCAGTATACCTTTCAGTTTTCACATCGCCTAGCACACGACTTGGCACACGAGCGTGTAAGGCCATTTCGAAGGGTACACGGGGTAGGACACGACCATGTGATCCCATTTCGAATGTCCACACGGCTTGTGACACAGATGTGTCTATTGGCCGTGTGAGACACACGGCCTGGCCATACGGGCATGTGTCCCCTGCACTTTGAAAATTTTCAATGTTTTCCCAAAATTTCCTTGAGATCTCAACTTAGTCCCAAATTGTTTTTTTGGGCCCCGAGGGCTCGTGTTATGGGCTATATGATTGAATTTCAATGACTTTGGTTTGGATATGAGAAATATTTAAGAAATGTATGATTGTTTAAATGATAAGTTTGGTAATGCTCCGTAACCCTATTCCAGCGATGGATACGGGTTAGGGGTGTTAGAATTTCCATTAAAAATCATTTCCATACGCCAACTAGCATGATTAATTTCATGCTCAACTAATTCCCTTTTAGCTTTGGCTCGGTTATCATTCTAACAATACAATCGTAAGGTATGAACTCGCATTAAAAACTTTTCAACACGGTATTCGTTATCTCTCCGATGTATGGGATAGTTCAAATTTGCCCCTTAAAGTTAATTTAGTTTCAATTCAAAAAGCACGCGTTGGGTTTGAGTAGTTCGATGTACAGTTAGGAAGTCAAGTTAGTCATATTGTATTCAAATTCCTGCGAACAAATTGGCGTGTTCAGGTGGAAAAAGTTAGTTGGATTCCATCAAGGTAGATATTGATCGATTCAAAATGACCCATGCGGTTGAGGTCGTTGATTTGAGTCGAGTTCTTCAGAATGCAAGGATGTCAGGGTCTAGATTTGCAAACGCGTATTTCGCAATTAGATAACCAGTAAGGGTTGGTTTGTAGGTTGAACCAAAATCAAATACAAAAGGAAGAATTGGCGGTTGGGACATTCTTGATCGCTATAACCAACTTATCGCTTGGAAGGGAAAATCCATTTTTCAAGGATCGGTTCACGTTTGGAGTGTACCAAGGTTGAGGCTAAGTTTAAATATATTTAATTTATCAATTTAATTTAATTCACTTAATTTCATTTTACAAACATAATTCTGTTTTTGTTTTATTTTATTTTTGTTTATTTTATTCTCTTTATCAACTAAAATTCCCTCTTTTTGTTCATTTATATTACAGCTCCACACATTCAAGTTGAGGGCATGACATCTGCCTAGACTCAAAAATCTGGTCACCACAAATAGGAAAATTAGGAATCACAATCCCTGTGGGATCAACCCTACTACTCTAACACCCCCAGACCTGACCCAGACGTTATGGCCGAAACCGGGAATGTCACATCAAAGGCATAATTCAAAACAATTTTACTAAGTTAAAATTTAAGGCCTAAAAGCCCAAAATCCTTGAATCTTGTTAAGTAATGATAAAAGCCCATGTTTTTAGGTATTTCAAAAACCATGTTTAAGAAAATTTATTTAAGTTTAACAATTAAGTGAACAGTTGAATAATGATAACAAAACACAAAATCTAAAGTCAAATCTGAGTGCAAGGCCTTATTACAACCTGCGAAAATAAAGTAATTAAAATCATGTCCTTTGAAACAAATAAACAAAACTCCTAAGTATCTTGTAGTGTGGCCATCTCCGAGTCCTCTCCCATGTCGAGCCGTCTACTGAGTGTGTACGATCCTTGGTAACAAACCAACATGCAAATATCACATTGGGCCTAAGCTCTATCAAATTCGGTGGTATTGGGCCTTAGCTCGCAATGACCTCACATCATATCAGTATCACATGAATGCGATGCACCCATCCCAAATCCAACCCTGCACTCCATTTCCCTTCCAACCCTACACTCCTGTGGGGATATAAATATCAACCCTCCCATCGCTACTGTAACATCCTTAAATATGGGCTATTGTGTTTGAATTGTTTTGCATGTGTATGGGTTGATTGTGTTATTAATTGAGGTGTTCTAGGGTCTAGGTATAAGCCAAGGGTAGGCCCGAGCTATAGGAAAAATTTTATTTTTAAGATTTGGTTAAGGGGAGCTAAAGGTGCTAGGGGTTAAGAATATTTTGTGGTAAACTTTAGCACAAGAATTACCTTGGTAAAGTGGCAAGGAGGCGCCACTTAGGGCCTTGAGCAGTGACGCCACAAGCATGGGAAGGAGGCTCAGGTTCGAGCAGCGGAGATCCCATTTTCTACTTATTATTTTGACGCCAAGATGAGGAAGAGTTGTGCTCAGCTCAAACTCTGTCGGATAACTATTGAACAAGTCAAACTGATTTGAACGGGTGGAGAAGAGAGAATTTAGGAGTTTGAATAATTCAAACTCGTTTGAACGGGTGGCCAGGAGAGATTTGAGAGTTTTGCCGAAATTTGAACTTGTGTAATGAGGAGTATTCGATTGGAAGACTGGTGGGGAGTGCCGAAATTTGCTAAGTCAAGCTAGGTGACATTTTCGGCTAGCAGAGCTTTGGTGCACCATTTGGAACAAAAGTCGAACCTCTTTTGGCACTTGTCGAATACCCTTTGAAGCACTTAGCTAAACCCTCATTTGAAGCTCTCTCTTTTTCTCCTTTGAAATCGAAACCCCATTTCTGCCTTCTAGCTCTTCTCTTTTCGACAATAAAGGGCTTGGCCAAATCTTGTGAGTACTTCTTTGGTGAGCCGATTCTTTTTCTCCATTAAACTCAAAGCTGAAAGCATCCCTCTCCCCTTCATCTTTTTCTTTCTCCCAACCCCTTGAGCCAAAACCTTCTTCTTCCTCCCAGTTTGGCCGAATCTCATCTGCTTTTCTTTTCTTAAGCCATAGTCGAATCTCCCTTAATCACTCAACCCCATTACCGAAATCTCTCTCAACTCTCCTCTTCTCGTTCTAACTATTGGCCGAATATCAATCAAGCAGAGATTTCCCTTGATTTCTTCTCTAATCGGTTTGGGATAGGTAAGTCTATCATGACCGAATCTCCTCTATTCCCACTTTCTTTTCTCTGTCGACTCACTTGGGACAAAAGCCGAATTTCGGCATTTGTTGACATGATTCCTAACCCTCTTTAGAATCGATTTCTTCTAGGATCTCCAGGATTTTGAAGCAGTGGATCGGGGTCATCTATCCTCCGTCAATCAGTTTTGATAAGTCTGTGGTAAGGTTATTTATCGATTCAATCATCCTCTTAGTTATTTGAAAAGCCGAAGGCTATTAAGATTAAGTGTTCGGTGTTGGCCGATTGTAGGGGAAGGCTCGATCTCGCATATCTCGGGTTGTGGCTAGTATTCGAAAAGCGTTAAGGTAAGGATGGTTGTGCGTTAACCCTTCGGGATTTGCTAGTATAGCCGAATGGCCTCTTTGCTAATGATCTTAGTGTTGGCCGAATGTAGGAAAGGGGATCTAGTGCGTTAGATCAGGATCTTCGGGATTCAGTAATCGCGTTAGTAACCAGGTGTGTAACTTACACACTTCTTAATCGTTGTAAAGTTGTTAATAACCTAAACTTTGTTAAAAGCCGGAACTGTGTAGATTCCGATTTGGTACCCTTATGGGTATGAGCAAGGATATCGGGTAAATTCGTATGATGAGTTAAGATAATTGATTTTAATGAAATCGCATGTGTTTTGTTCACTATATGTTTAATGGTTATGCATGATAGAATGATTCGTATATGCATTGCATTAATGTGGGCGATATGAGAGGAGTGGGAAGATTGATATCTATGACTTTGGGTCACCAGTGGTTTGGCACCACAAGTGGTTTGGTACCACAGTTAATATTCGTGACTTTGGGTCACCAGAGGTTTGGCACCTCATAGCGACTCGTCCCAGTGGCTTAGCACCACAGTGGGTTGGCCCCACATTTGATAAACGGGATTGTCACCAGTGATTTGTATCACAACGTGGGTTGGCCCCACATATGGATTATTCGTGACTTTGGGTTACCAGTGGTTTGGCACCACATTATTATTGATATCAGTGACTTTGGGTCACCAGTGGTTTGGCACCACCAGTGGTTTGGTACCACACGGGGTAGAAAACGGAGTTGTGGATGGCTAGGTTTGGGTGCATGATATGTTGCTTGATTATGATTTGTGTAAGCATGTTGCAATAATCGGGAGGGGGATTATGCACTGAGTCTTGGTGACTCACCTTCTCCCTTATCTTTTCAGGTGATTCGTAGATTGCAGATTTAGGAGCCGGGTGGACTCGAGGTGGCCATGCGATATTTGCTTCGGTTTTACATGGACTTTTGACTTGGGTACTTTACTTAAAATTTCAGTTTTTATTTGTGTTTTTGTAATAAGGCCATTGGTTTTTTTTTTGGATTATTTTATCTGCTTTAGATTTGATTTCAAATATGACTAAGTAAATTACTTGACTTGTTTTAATAACCTGAAATACAAAGTTTTCTAAACTTTACCATCGGGTAATACATTTCACATGATAACAGAGCCAACCTAAATGATTTTCAAATCTAAGTTTTTCAAAGCTCAAGTACAAACGGTTTAAAAATTAACCAAGTTAAAAACCACTCGGGTTTTAGTTGACATAAACGTTTTCTTAAGTAATGAATCAGGAACGAGTTTTAAAAAGGCTTTTCGGGATTTCAAAGCAACTTAACATTTTTCAACTATACGTACATCGAATTCCTCCAAACACAAAGCAATCAGAGGGTTTTCACTGAAAATAACACCGGTAACTTATTCTCTTCAAAATGTTTTCACTTTGTTATATGCCAGATTCGGTCGTGGTGTGTTGACCGGGTTTGGGGTGTTACATTTTTGGTATCAGAGCCAAGTTCAAAAGCTCGGCAGTGTGCCCGAGGCCCAAAATGTTTTAAAATATGGTTATAAAGAGTATTGATGGAAAAAAAGACATGGTTTGAAAAGCATGGCACCGAGTCTCCGGCACTAATCCGCCCAGGTAAGTACCCCTAACCGTTGTTTATGATTGTGATGATATATGATATGGATGAATAGTATTAGTGGACTACCCTAGAGACCAAAGCCTATAGGATTTTGTGAACTCGCGAAAACAAAACTCTTTAAAGAATCATTCATAAGACTGTGCCTTAATAATAGTGGAATAAAGACTGACGCATAAAACTTTTAAATCAGATAAGACGAGACGTTAGACATGAGCACTCGAGGTCGTGGTCGTAATACACGTGGACGCGGTCGGGATAGGATGATCGTGTCTGCACCAGTGGGGTCTGGTCAGGGGTCAGAAAATGAGATGCCACCACCACCACCAGCTACAGGTGTTGTGTTTCAGGATCAGACGGGGGATGACGTAGTGTCGCAGGAGATGCTGCGAGTTCTTGAGCGAGTGGCTGGAGCAGGTGGAGGTGCGGGAGCTCAGAAATCTGTATCTGAGCGACTCTGAGCCAATGGAGCCGAGGTATTCCCAGGTGTTTCTGCTGTGGCGCCCAATACGGCTAAGTATTGGTTGGAGGCGACAGAGCGTATCATGGACGACTTGGATCTGACTACTGAGGAGAAATTGAAAGGAATAGTATCGCTTCTCTGGGATGAGTCATACCAGTGGTGGCTCACGGTTCGGGATGGTGCTACAGCAGATGATCTCACTTGGGATTATTTTAAGGCAGCTTATCAAAAGAAATATGTTGGGTCTAGCTACATTGATGTGCATCAGAAGGCGTTTCTGAGACTGGTTCAGGGGAGTAAGTCCGTATCGGAGTACGAGGTAGAATTTTTAAGGTTGAGCCAGTATGCTCGAGGTATCGTGGCTACGGAGCATGAGCGATGTGTCAGGTTCGAGGACGGGCTGAGGGATGAGCTGAGATTGCTGATTGCTCCACAGCAGGAGCGGGAGTTTGCTGTGCTGATTGAAAAGGCTAAGATAGCCGAAGGGGTCAAGGAATCTGTGAGACAGAATTCGGACAGAAATAGACATAAGAGGGGTTTTGGATCATCTGGGTCGGCTGGTAATTCTCAGAAAAGGGCTAGATATGGTGGGCCGAATCAGTCTGAGAGGTCTGTTGCTGCTAATTAGGGACCAGCGCAGTGTAATCGGTGTGGAAAATCTCATTGGGGAGAATGTTGGACCGGTGGCAAAGGATGCTTTGAGTGTGGGTCACTGGATCATCGTGTGAGGGACTGTCCACGTAAGCTAGCCAGGATTCAGTCTGAGGGTCAGGGCCATGCTCAGTTCAGGAATGAGGGACCGCAACCGCAGAGGGGTCGTGGTTCTGGTAGAGGAGGTAATGGTTCTGGTCGGGGCCGGGGAGCACCGGGCAGAGGTGCAGGCAACACTAAAGCAAGACAGCCTGGATTGGTCTATGCAGCGAGGCGTCGAGAGGAGGGCGACGCACCGGACGTCATAACCGGTACATTCTTAATCTTTGGATTACCATATACTGCTTTGATAGATGTTGGTTCGACGCATTCGTATGTTGCTAGTAGCATAGTGGGAACCATGAACCTAGACTTTGAGACTACTTCCAGGGAGATGACAGTAATTAGCCCTCTAGGTCACTCTGTAGAAGTAAATAAGCTGTATAGGGATGTACCTCTAGAACTCCAAGGGGTAGTGTTTGTGGCTGATCTGATGGAACTACCGTTTGGGGAGTTCGATCTGATTCTTGGGATGGACTGGCTGGTGAAGTACCAAGCAAGTTTAGATTGCACGGCTAAGCGCATGGTTTTGAAAACGGTTGAGGGTGAAGAAGTGGTGATGATAGGTAATAGAAGAGATTACCTATCCAACATGGTGTCTGCTTTGAAAGCTAAGAAAATGGTCAGGAAGGGTTGTGAGGCATTTTTTGTTCATGTGTGTGCCTTGGAGGCCAAAGAGTCAGCTGTAGAGAATGTCCGAACAGTGAAGGAATTTGCTGACGTATTTCCAGAGGAACTCCCGAGTCTGCCTCCGGATCGGGAAGTTGAATTCGGTATAGATCTGTTACTTGGAACTGCGCCAGTGTCTATTGCCCCTTATAGAATGGAGCCGAAGGAATTTGTGGAACTGAAGGCACAGATTCAGGAGTTGTTGGACCAAGGTTTTATCCGGCCAAGTGTTTCGCCTTGGGGAGCACCTGTGCTCTTTGTTAAGAAGAAAGATGGTACAATGCGGATGTGTATAGACTACCGCCAGTTGAATAAGCTGACGATCAAGAACAAGTATCTGTTGCCGAGGATAGACGACTTGTTTGATCAGCTTAAGGGGGCATTGGTTTTCTCGAAGATCGATCTAAGTTTGGGGTATCATCAGCTAAAGGT
The DNA here is from genome assembly GCA_005393395.2 of Gossypium australe. Lineage (NCBI taxonomy): Eukaryota > Viridiplantae > Streptophyta > Magnoliopsida > Malvales > Malvaceae > Gossypium > Gossypium australe. The sequence continues at coordinate 43,988,213 of CM016617.1, forward strand.
GAAAGAGGCTGATATTCACTAGGCGGCGTTTCGCACTCGGTATGGGCACTACGAGTTTCTGGTAATGCCGTTTGGGTTGACTAACGCACCGGCAGCATTCATGGACATGATGAATCGGGTGTTCCAGCCGTATCTGGACCAATTTGTTGTGGTATTTATAGACGACATACTGGTGTACTCAAGATCTGAGAAGGATCATGATGTGCATCTGCGGGTAGTTTTGCAGATTCTGAGGGAAAAACAGTTATTTGCCAAGTTTAGTAAGTGCGAGTTTTGGCTTAGGGAGGTGACTTTCTTGGGGCACGTAGTGTCAGCTGAAGGGATTAGAGTGGACCCTCGAAAGATTGAGGCAGTGTTGGACTGGAAACCGCCTAAGTCAGTGGCAGAAGTTCAGAGTTTTCTAGGCCTGGCAGGGTATTACCGAAGATTTGTTGAGGGATTTTCTCTGATCGCAGCGTCGTTGACCAAATTACTGAGGAAAGGAGTTCCATTTGTGTGGTCTGTTAAACAACAGGAAAGTTTCGACAAGCTAAAGAAGATTCTGACTGAAGCTCCGGTTTTGATTCAGCCTGAGGCAGGAAAGGAATTCACGGTCTACTGTGATGCATCGCATACTGGCTTGGGATGTGTGCTGATGTAGGAAGGGAAGGTAGTGGCATATGCATCTCGACAGCTGAGACCGAATGAGGTTAACTATCTGACACATGACTTGGAATTGGCTGCAGTGGTTTTCGCCTTGAAGATTTGGAGGCACTACTTGTACAGAGAGAAGTCAATAGTCTACACAGACCACAAGAGTCTGAAGTATCTTTTGACTCAGAAGGATTTAAATTTGAGACAGCGCAGATGGATTGAGCTGTTGAAGGACTACGACTGTTCAATTGACTATCATCCGGGCAAGGCTAACGTGGTGGCAGACGTGTTGAGCCGTAAGGTAGTGTCAGACCTGAGAGCAATGTTTGCTCATCTTAGCTTGTATGACGACGGGAGTCTTTTGGCAGAATTGTAGGTAAAGCCAACTTGGGTAGAGCAGATTAAAGGGAAACAGTTAAAAGATGAGGGTTTGAATACTCGGAGGTTGCAAGTGCAGAGTGGTGGTTTGGATGGTTACAGCTTAACCAGTGATGGAGTGTTGTGTTTTCAAGGGAGAGCTTGTATACCTAAGGACGTCGAGTTAAGGTAGAGGATTCTTCAGGACGCACATAGCAGCCCATACTGAAACACCCCAAACCCGACCCACGAGCCCTGACCGGATCTGGTATGTTCCTCAAAGAAAACTGATTCAAAACTCTTTTGTTACTTAGGAAAAACTTGTGCGATTTTTAAAGAAAATTAATGTTTTGAAAGAAAACTTATTATTAGGTTGGGCTTGAATTGAAAATGAATTAATTTTATATTAAAACTCCCTTTTTAATTAAGGTGACAAAACACTTTGGAGTTTATTATTTTCAAATAATTTTACTCGATCCATAAATAATAGTTTGTAAACAAAATAAATAAAGTAAGAAGAAATAAAGAAAATTCATGATAACGGTCCGTCTTGGGTTAGGAGGCGAATCGTAAATGTTGTCCGATCGTAAATTAGACAGTTTCTCGTTTAACTAACAAAGGGATAATTTTGTTGGAAAAATAATATCTTCGAAAAGTAAAGATAGGTGATAGGTTGAATGGGGACGTATTTGAAACAAGAAAGAACCTTTAATAAAAATTAAAGACCCGAATCTTATAAGTTTCAAATTGATGGAATGAGTTGTGAAATAAAACCGAGACCCACTATCTAGCGAGATAGGAACCAACGGTATAGGTAGATGAACGCCACACCCGTAAAGATGATAAGTTCAAAATAAGGAAAGAACGACGCCACTAGAAAACTAGATAAGTCAATTCAAACCTCGAGAATAAGGAGAGTGAATACTCACCAAAAGAAATTCTTTTTTTCATTAAAATTCAAAGTTGTTCTTTTTACAAAATGAGATTGCAAAATATTTATAGCCTTTCCAATGATAACCGGATAGGGAGGAATAAAACTTGAGGGCTTTAATTCCTATTTGTGCGCACGAGTGGTTGACTTGGTGTAGCACCTTGTGAGCATTCAGCCAAGCTGGTCACAATAATTACAAAAAGATTATGGAATATGAAAGTAGCCACTTGAATTAAAAAAAATAGGCACTTGGCCGTTCAACCTAATTTCACCAAAGATTGTTGCCACTTTCATTTGCCATAAAATTATCCTAATCGTCCACTATGCTTCCTTGGTTTATTATTTTATGCACATGGCTTAATGGTCTCCACTCACTTCACATGCTTATTTGTTTATAGCTCCTACTAATTATTCAATTCATGTGCCGTATCAATGTTGACTCCCAAGTCACTCAAAGTTCAACTTTTATTCTTTCATGCTTCATTCAAAATAAATACCGTCCACCACTCATCCATTATACTTCCATTTTGCTTTAAAAGTTCAACCCTCCAGTGTGCCGTCCAAGGTAATTTAATTTGCTCCACAATTGCTCCTTTTAATTATCCACATGGTTGATTAAAATATCCCCACTTAAAAGAGCTTGCCGTCCATCAAGTGTTCCACTCCCTAGGATTTTTTTTAAATTGCCACATGCTCTATCATGCTCCAACAATTGAATAAATAATCATCCCCCAACATCTTGCCCATTGCCGTCCATCACTAAGCACACATGCACATTTAATTATTTATTCTATAGCTTTTTTTCATGTGCTTATTTTTATTTGTTTATGGCCTCTCCATTGTAGCCGTGGCTTCCCTTCCTTTATATCCCACTCAATTAAAAATTTCAAGGCACCATAATTCAACCCCTCAATTATTTATTTAATTACATGTTTATTTCCACCAAGGTGTGCCGTCCAAATAAGCTCCCATTACCTTGAATTTGAAATTTTCAATTTGTTTTCATCCATGGTTGTGCCGTCACCTGCAAAATTAAATCCATAAAAAAATATTTCATAAATTTGTCATCAAGTTGTATTCAATTCGGCTGAAACATATTAAAATAATGTAATAACTTTAAAAACACAATTAAACACATGCAATAATTAACACAAGTAACTAAATGGACAAATTAAATTAATCTAAGGAAACCAAAATTAACTTAGGCGCAATAAAATATTTTGACAAATTAATTTGCTATAGAAAATCAATTAAACGAATTAAAATGTTTAATTCATTTAATTAAAATTCAGCAATTTAATTTTCGACAAATTCAAAGACTCGATTTATTTAAAGCAATAAAAATTAAAATTTGGCGTCGAGCTTCGTCGACTTGAAAATTCGGTGGGTGCCCCGGGCGTGCCCGTATCATCCCCTCCCTCTTCAAGACTATTCGTCCTCGAATCGACCCGTTGGTTATTCGAACAAAATTCCTTATTCGTCTTTCCTCGATCAAATGGGAAGGATGATAATCGCGATACCTGAAAAGAAAACTCAAGGATTAGCAAGCAATGTTTTAAACATACTTGCAACCCGTATGAAATCAATACAAAAAAAATAAATCGCAGGCGGTCAGGCATAAGCACTTTATCATACAAAAGGATCAATGCCTTGTCAAAATTTTGGAACAAAAGCAGAAAAGCTTCAAAGCATGCATACAATCTAATTAGATTCCACAAGACAAAATAATCATGCGAATAACTCATCAATTGATAGATATAATCGTCAAAAGCAAGTAATGAAGAAAAGGCATATGGCACTTGAAATTGAACATTTAAACCTTGCTTTGTATTCGCACATGAATAAAAATTATCAAACACAAAATTCTTTTTGTCTTCTTGTAAAATAAATAGATCATAAAGAATCAAAATAGGGCATTCAAATAATTCATGATCTAAATGTTTTACAAAATGGCAATCATCATTATGAGCTTTTTCAACATCCAAAATGAACAAAAATGCTTCAACAAATGCTTCATGACACTTATCGAAAACAATTATCTTTTTGACAAGAACCAAAACAGATAGTTCATTATCAGACAAGATAGAACGATGAAGAACATCACGTTTTAAAGATTTTATAAGAATGGATTCAGCAACGTGATTCTTGTCAACATCCGAAGAAAACAAAATGGGTTCATATGTTTCAAGTGTCTTACATTTGGGTGTTGAAAGAAAGAATTCGACCTTTCCTCTACGTGCGGTATGACGAAAGTCATTCTCACCTTGCTTGTCTTCACAAGCTGAAACTCGAAGTTCGAATTTATCTTGCTTGATCAAGACGAACTTTCTCTCCTCGGGTATGTAATGTAGCCGATGCTTTATGCGCGAATCCACATTTTTCAAACAAAATGGGAAATCCATGTACACGAATTGTATATACAAATATAAAATATGCTTAAGAAACGAATAAAAATTGAAAACAAGGTTGACAAAATTCGTTAACTTATTTAAAAACCAAGTATCAACATAATAGGAATTTTTCACACATATTTGGTGATACTTGCTTTTTCCACAAAACAAATCTAAATAAATTCCTGGTTTCGATAAATAAATCACGTTAGACCAATAAGAATTATGTATGTTCAAGATAAAGCGGTCAAAACTCTTAACATATTTCAAAATGTATTTATAAATACTCAATGATTTTATGTTAGATAATGAATTAATCTCGTAATATTTACAATTAAACAAATTGGGGTTAGAAGAAAAATCATATTTATACAAAGTATTTGATGCTTCAAAATGCTTACCTTCCTTGCCTTTCGACTCGGGAGGTTCAACTTCACCTTCAACTTTACCTCTTTCAATCAAAGAAATACGTCGCTCTTCCGGGAGGAGTTGAAGTGGTAAGCTCTTGTGCGATACGTCAGGAACCTGAAATGATGAAGCAAAAGAAGAACATACTCCAAATGAGTTAGTTAAATCAACACTCTCTTCTACTTGCTCATCTCGTTTTCTCGTTTCTTTTTCACGCACTTTTTTATTTTCTCTCTCTTTTTCTCGCTCTTTTTTAGCGATCTTCTCAATGGCCTTTTCAAGCCTTCTCAAAATTTGCTCATCGTCTCTCTTTCTTGCCTCTTTTCTTTTTATTTCATTTCCTTTCTCTTTCTTTTTATTACATGAAATTACAAAAGAATCACAATAATAAGAATTTCTAAAAGAAGAAAAATTATTTACGGATGAATCACGATAATTTCTTCGGGAAGAGCACTCCAAAGACGTTTTCTTGGAAGTTTCTGAATGAATATATCGATCAACTCGCGTGTTTTCTTGGAGGGAATAAGAATCATAATATGTACCACTTCGAAAATAATCTTTCGTGGACGAATACCGTTTCGAACTTCTTGAAGAATTTCGATCACAGTCTTTTCTTGAATATTCTTCTAAAGTGTGTCTTCGGGATGATCTTGACTCCGTCCTTCGACTTGAAGAAAGTCGATCTTGTTGGTCTCGTTCCTCGATCCGATCCAAGTGCTTTTCCAACTTGTTTATGGCTTTTCGCATTTCGTTCAACAAGTATGGGTAATCATTGGATGAGAACTCTTCTTGAGACATATTTGTTGCTGAAAAGAACTATTATACAAAAGGGAAAATAAACCGACAAAAATTAAAATACCTTACCACAAAATCTCACACGTCACTCACAAAGAAATTTCGCTCACACTCTCACTCGTATAAGTTTTTTTTTTATGAATACACTCGTGCCTTTTACCGCTCGAATTCACTCTTCTAGATTCTAGAAAGTTGTCTTCGACTTACTAGTAACTCGGAGGTCGTTTCGAGAGTTAAAAAGGTAAGTTTGGTCTCGGAAATGGGTAGGCTTAGACAGGATAGAAAGGTGCGAATCAAGTGGTTTCGGAAATGGGTAGGCTTAGACAGGATAGAAAGGTGCGAATCAAGTGAATTAAGTCTGAAGCTGGGAAGCAGTTTAATGTAGAAAAGCCAAGAGATGACCAAGATATGTTGGAGGAGGTAACAATTGCGAGGAAGTCAACTATAGTTGATTCCCAACATCTTATAGAGCTAACTAATTATACAGACAAGGGCTCGTCTCAGTTAGTATACTTTGTACAACACTGGGAATATAAGCAAGCAAATGTCGTTCGTCTTCTTAGAGAAGAACTTAACAATCTAAACAGACCAAGGTAGGAAAAAAATTTTTTTTTTTTAACTCGGATTTTTTTTTTTAACCTTGATTTTTTTTGAACTTTTTTTTTTGTATCTCTTTTTTTTTATTTGAACCTTTAAATACACTATAATGAAATACAAGAAACAAAAATTAGAACTTGAACAATTTTTTTTTTGAATTTTTTTTGATTTTTTTTGAAACTTACTCGGAAAAACTCAAGACGATCAAAACGTGCCTAATTTAATTGGCTCTGATACCAGATGATAACGGTCCGTCTTGGGTTAGGAGGCGAATCGTAAATGTTGCCCGATCGTAAATTAGACAGTTTCTCGTTTAACTAACAAAGGGATAATTTTGTTGGAAAAATAATATCTTCGAAAAGTAAAGATAGGTGATAGGTTGAATGGAGACGTATTTGAAACAAGAAAGAACCTTTAATAAAAATTAAAGACCCGAATCTTATAAGTTTCAAATTGATGGAATGAGTTGTGAAATAAAATCGAGACCCACTATCTAGCGAGATAGGAACCAACGGTATAGGTAGATGAACGCCACACCCGTAAAGATGATAAGTTCAAAATAAGGAAAGAACGACGCCACTAGAAAACTAGATAAGTCAATTCAAACCTCGAGAATAAGGAGAGTGAATACTCACCAAAAGAAATTCTTTTTTTCATTAAAATTCAAAGTTGTTCTTTTTACAAAATGAGATTGCAAAATATTTATAGCCTTTCCAATGATAACCGGATAGGGAGGAATAAAACTTGAGGGCTTTAATTCCTATTTGTGCGCACGAGTGGTTGACTTGGTGTAGCATCTTGTGAGCATTCAGCCAAGCTGGTCACAATAATGACAAAAAGATTATGGAATATGAAAGTAGCCACTTGAATTAAAAAAAATAGGCACTTGGCCGTTCAACCTAATTTCACCAAAGATTGTTGCCACTTTCATTTGCCATAAATTATCCTAATCGTCCACTATGCTTCCTTGGTTTATTATTTTATGCACATGGCTTAATGGTCTCCACTCACTTCACATGCTTATTTGTTTATAGCTCCTACTAATTATTCAATTCATGTGTCGTATCAATGTTGACTCCCCAAGTCACTCAAAGTTCAACTTTTATTCTTTCATGCTTCATTCAAAATAAATGTCGTCCACCACTCATCCATTATACTTCCATTTTGCTTTAAAAATTCAACCCTCCAGTGTGCCGTCCAAGGTAATTTAATTTGCTCCACAATTGCTCCTTTTAATTATCCACATGGTTGATTAAAATATCCCCACTTAAAAGAGCTTGCCGTCCATCAAGTGTTCCACTCCCTAGGATTTTTTTTAAATTGCCACATGCTCTATCATGCTCCAACAATTGAATAAATAATCATCCCCAACATCTTGCCCATTGCCGTCCATCACTAAGCACACATGCACATTTAATTATTTATTCTATAGCTTTTTTCATGTGCTTATTTTTATTGTGTTATGGCCTCTCCATTGTAGCCGTGGCTTCCCCTCCTTTAATCCCACTCAATTAAAAATTTCAAGGCACCATAATTCAACCCCTCATTATTTAAACATGTTTATTTCCACCAAGGTGTGCCGTCCAAATAAGCTCCCATTACCTTGAATTTGAAATTTTCAATTTGTTTTCATCCATGGTTGTGCCGTCACCTGCAAAATTAAATCCATAAAAAATATTTCATAAATTTGTCATCAAGTTGTATTCAATTCGGCTGAAACATATTAAAATAATGTAATAACTTTAAAACACAATTAAACACATGCAATAATTAACACAAGTAACTAAATGGACAAATTAAATTAATCTAAGGAAACCAAAATTAACTTAGGCGCAATAAAATATTTTGACAAATTAATTTGCTATAGAAAATCAATTAAACGAATTAAAATGTTTAATTCATTTAATTAAAATTCAGCAATTTAATTTTTGACAAATTCAAAGACTCGATTTATTTAAAGCAATAAAAATTAAAATTTGGCGTCAAGCTTCGTCGACTTGAAATTTGGTGGGTGCCCCGGGCGTGCCCGTATCAATTCATCTAAGGCCTTATTACATCAAAAATTCCCAAAATTTAAATTAAAGTACTTAAATAAAATAAAAGTCCAAATGGTAATTTTCTGCTATGCATGGCCACCTTTAAGCTCTTGCCGACCCGGTCCATTACTGCTCATCACCTGAAAAATATTCCCCAATGGGGTGAGTCAAACAGACTCAATGTGCAATCAACACTAAGTCATAATAGAATCAGGCATACATATGATACACATTCAAATCATAGAATACATTTAATGATGCATTCCCAAACCCAAACCTATTTGTCCATCCGCTACACACCCCCGTACCTACCAGTCACACCGTGGGGACTACTAAGTCGACCCTCCTTCCGCTACACTCCAAATTTGCGGTCTTAGGTCACCGCATACTGTGGTCTTAGGTCACCACTTTCAGATTACTGTGGTCTTAGGTCACCACTTTTCACTTCCCTTTTCAAACAAACCCTTATGCCCCATATAATAACAATATGCATGGATATGCCAGAGCTCATATTCTTATTCTCTCAAGTTATAATTAACATATTTCATAATCCTAGTAGGAGGAGGAAACGTACCTGAGTACTTAGTACCATAACATGGTACCTTAGCCACTTTCATATTCTTATTAACACATGTTTTAATAAACATAGCCATAATACATATTATAAAGTAGTGTGGGGTACACACCTGATTTGCTTAGGGTTCCAATCCAAATCCCGAGAAGCTTGATCTAATGCCTTAGATCTTAGATCTCTGCATTTAATCAATCATTCAATACTTAGTAAAGAACCATTCGGCCATAAATCCAAATCTTAGTAGGATTAGTACACTAAAACTTACCTTGCAATTCCAAATCTCGAAAGTATTCCTTGCATTATGTCTGTCGAAATCCCTATAACTTCATGTTAGATCAATTTCTAACATTATTCATAACAATAACCCTTAGCTGAATGTTAAATATGACTTACCTTGTGGATTTTAAATCTCGAAATTCACTGAATAACTAGGGAACACGCAGCTTATGGTGTACCTTCGGGAAAAGAACTTCTCCCTTGTAATCACTTAGTAAATCCCGAAAGATCCTTCCATATTCGGCAACCAAAATATATGGGGTTAGATTATCTCTCGGCTATCTAAAGAAAAGAATGAAAACCAAACTTGGATCTTACCCTTATTTGAAGAAATCGATTGCACCTTCACTTCAACCTTCAGAGATTCGACTATGGCTAAATGATGCTCTCACAACTTTCGGCTTTGGAAGGATTAGAAAGAAAAGAGAAGGAAGAATAAAGATGGAGGATTCGGCTAGAACACAAGGTATTTCGCTTGGCAAAAATAAAAAAGAAGAGGATTTGGTGAAGAGAATTCGGCGGAGGCTTTCAAAGAACAGAAATAATGCAGAATGGCCTCTCCTTTCCTTTTATAGCCGAATTTACTAGGCTGAGTCCCTTACTTGGCCACCACTCTTCTATTTTGATAACTTTATCCCTGATTATCACTTTAATTATCACCAAACTTAATCCAATATTTATCTCTTCTCCTAATAAAATAACAATAATTATCCATCATTTATCTCTGAAAATAATCTAAAATAAATCTGTTATTTATCCCTTATTTATCCACCCTTTATCTCTTAAAAATAAAAGAATAAAAGCTCCTAATTTATAGCCATGTGCCGCGCCTCACTTCTTCTGGAAGCAAAACAAAATTTCTTTTATTTGCTTCCCATGTGACTCGAACTCAAGCCCACTTGCTCATGTAGGTGGCGTCACTAACCGGCCCTTAATTATCAACAAAACTTAATCCAATATTTATCTCTTATCTCCTAATAAAAATAACAATAATTATCCATCATTTATCTCTTGAAAATAATCTAAAATAAATCTGTTATTTATCCCTTATTTATCCACCCTTTATCTCTTAAAAATAAAAGAATAAAAGCTCCTAATTTATAGCCATGTGCCGTCCGCCTCACTTCTTCTGGAAGCAAAACAAAATTTCTTTTATTTGCTTCCCATGTGACTCGAACTCAAGCCCACTTGCTCATGTAGGTGGCGTCACTAACCTGGGCCTTAAGTGGCATTTCAGGCCACTTTTCCAAGCCTGTTTGTGTGTCAAATTCCTCCTATTATTTTTCTTAAGGCCACCTTGCCTTAGTTTTCTCTTTTTAAGCCTTAAAACCTGACATTTCTTTACATTTCCAAGTTTCCAAAAATTTTCGTTTGGCTCTTTAAACTTGACATTTCCTTACATTTCCAAGTTTCCAAAAATGTTTACTTTCCTCTTTTGAATCATTTCCACATCATTTCCTTACATCCCCTAGTTTCCAAAAATGTTCACTTTCCTCATTTAAACTTAACGTTTCCAAAGGATTTCCTTACATTTCCTTACATTTCCATACATTGCCTTACATTTCCATACATTTCCACACATTTCCATACATTTCCATACATTTCCATACACCTTAGGGTTCCTAGAACTCTTCAGAACACATCCAACACACCCACTGAGCCCACTATCTCATGAATTACACACGAACGCATAACCCCTAATCTAGGATGTTACAGTTCTACCCTCCTTAAAAATAATTTCGTCCTCGAAATTACTTATTAACAGCCGTACAATCCTTCTCACCGCACTATGCTTTCGCTGCGCACTCTGATCTTAATAGAACCATCATACTTTCTAGGCACAATCCCTAAGTTCACGTCCCCTAGAACTTATTTCTAACGTCGCGATTTAATCCGAGTAAAAAGTTTTATGGATTAGTCCTTGTTGCACTGATTATTCACGAAGAATTTTTATGGAAAAATTTTAGGAGTGGTTCTTTTGTATCCATACATGCACACAGTCTTTACATTCATACATCCATCAATCAATTATGAACTTTCGTTCATTCAGAGAAATGTTGTAGTTTTCATTGTTGTTGTTTTTCCACTACCCAGGGGTATTTACGTAATTTGCCCTACAGGGGTATTTTCATAATTTGTCAAAATAAGGTTCCTTGGTGATTTTGTCAATAAGGGTATTTTGGTAATTTTTTTTGAAATCCCGGGGGTATTTCGGAAATTTTAAATTACAGGGGTATTTCTGTAAATTTTGAAACTCGGGGGTATTTTGGTAATAAATCAGAGTAAATTTGTAAAGCTTAATAAATCAAGGGTATTTCCAAAATTTGCAAAACTTGAGGGTTGTTTGTTTCCAAATCGGTGATGTTGCAAAATTTTTGAAATTCAGGGTCATTTTGGTAATTTTGTAAGTCAGGGGCAATTTCGTAATTTTCCAAAATCAAAGTATTTTGATATTTTGCAAATTAGGGTTTTTGGACTTGTTATAAAGTAATGATTTTTTTTTTTGAATAAGAACTGTGGGTATTTTGCAAATTTCATAAACCAAGGGCATTTTTGTAATTTTACAACTAGGGGTAATTTAGTAAATTTTTGTAAGTCAAGAATATTTCAGAAAAATTTTATGGGATAGCTTGTATAAATCAAAAGGGTAATTTAGTCATTTTAAAACTAGGGTTTCCATAAAAATGTGGCTAATCCCTTTCGGGTTTTAGTTAGGGGTTTAGCCCATGAATAAGTCCTCTTGGTTAGGGTGAACTAAAGCTACGCACCAGGCAGGATTCCTGCGAAGAGGAGGTGAGTCACTAGGACTGCTTAAATACCAGGCTCTTCCGGATCCAATCCTAGACATGCGCACAATGGTTACCACACCCTAACTCGGCGACTTAGACACATGTTTGTTTTATTAAGCATTTAAGTCTTATGTAACTGTTGGGGTAAGCTAGCCTTATAGTTCAAGTACCTATCATACTAATCTACGTTCCCTTCTATTTCTACCCTTCTACAGATCACAATAGATATCACACAAAGGTTAGGGGTACTTACCTGGTGGACTTCGGGTCGGAGACTTAGGTGTCATGCCAGAAAACCTGCTTACTTTTAAAATATTTCCATAAAACTCATTTGGGCTCGATTTGAAAACGTTTTGGGCCTTAAACCCCAGGCCGAGGGTTTAACACTGGGCTCTGATACCAAACTGAAACACCCCAAACCCGGCCCACGAGCCCAGACCGAATCTGGTATGTTCCTTGAAGAAAACTGATTCAAAACTCTTTTGTTACTTAGGAAAAACTTGTGCGATTTTTAAAGAAAATTAATGTTTTGAAAGAAAACTTATTATTGGGTTGGGCTTGAATTGAAAATGAATTAATTTTATATTAAAACTCCCTTTTTAATTAAGGTGACAAAACACTTTGGAGTTTATTATTTTGAAATAATTTTACTTGATCCATAAATAATAGTTTGTAAACAAAATAAATAAAGTAAGAAGAAATAAAGAAAATTCATCTAAGGCCTTATTACATCAAAAATTCCCAAAATTTAAATTAAAGTACTTAAATAAAATAAAAGTTCAAATGGTAATTTCCTGCTATGCATGGCCACCTTTAAGCTCTTGCCGACCCGGTCCATTACTGCTCATCACCTGAAAAATATTCCCCAACGGGGGGAGTCAAACAGACTCAATGTGTAATCAACACTAAGTCATAATAGAATCAGGCATACATATGATACACATTCAAATCATAGAATACATTTAATGATGCATTCCCAAACCCAAACCTATTTGTCCCGCTACACACCCCCGTACCTGCCAGTCACACCGTGGGGACTACTAAGTCGACCCTCCTTCCGCTACACTCCAAATTTGCGGTCTTAGGTCACCGCATACTGTGGTCTTAGGTCACCACTTTCAGATTACTGTGGTCTTAGGTCACCACTTTTCACTTCCTCTTTCAAACAAACCCATATGCCCCATATAATAACAATATGCATGGATATGCCAGAGCTCATATTCTTATTCTTATTCTCAAGTTATAATTAACATATTTCATAATCCTAGTAGGAGTAGGAAACGTACCTGAGTACTTAGTACCATAACATGGTACCTTAGCCACTTTCATATTCTTATTAACACATGTTTTAATAAACATAGCCATAATACATATTATAAAGTAGTGTGGGGTACACACCTGATTTGCTTAGGGTTTCCAATCCAAATCCCGAGAAGCTTGATCTAATGCCTTAGATCTTAGATCTCTACATTTAATCAATCATTCAATACTTAGTAAAGAACCATTCGGCCATAAATCCAAATCCTAGTAGGATTAGTACACTAAAACTTACCTTGCAATTTCCAAATCCCGAAAGTATTCCTTGCATTATATGTCTGTCGAAATCCCTATAACTTCATGTTAGATCAATTTCTAACATTTATTCATAACAAATAACCCTTAGCCGAATGTTAAATATGACTTACCTTGTGGATTTTAAATCCCGAAATTCACCGAATAACTAGGGAACACGCAGCTTATGGTGTACCTTCGGGAAAAGAACTTCTTCTTCCTTGTAGTCTACACTTAGTAAATCCCGAAAGATCCTTCCATATTCGGCAACCAAAATATGTATGGGGTTAGATTATCTCTCGGCTAATCTAAAAGAAAAGAATGGAAACCAAACTTGGATCTTACCCTTATTTGAAGAAATCGATTGCACCTTCACTTCAACCTTCAGAGATTCGGCTATGGCTAAATGATGCTCTCACAACTTTCGATTTTTGGAGGGATTAGAAAGAAAAGAGAAGGAAGAATAAAGATGGAGGATTCGGCTAGAATACAAGGTATTTCGGCTTGGCAAAAATAAAAGAAGAAGAGGATTTGGTGAAGAGAATTCGGCAGAGGCTTTCAAAGAACAGAAAATAATGCAGAATGGCCTCTCCTTTCCTTTTATAGCCGAATTTACTAGGCTAGAGTCCCTTACTTGGCCACCACTCTTCTATTTTGATAACTTTATCCCTTGATTTATCACTTTAATTATCAACAAAACTTAATCCAATATTTATCTCTTATCTCCTAATAAAAATAACAATAATTATCCATCATTTATCTCTTGAAAATAATCTAAAATAAATCCATTATTTATCCCTTATTTATCCACCCTTTATCTCTTAAAAATAAAAGAATAAAAGCTCCTAATTTATAGCCATGTGCCGTCCACCTCACTTCTTCTGGAAGCAAAATAAAATTTCTTTTATTTGCTTCCCATGTGACTCGAACTCAGGCCCACTTGCTCATGTAGGTGGCGTCACTTACCTGGGCCTTAAGTGGCATTTCCAGGCCACTTTTCCAAGCCTGTTTTGTGTCAAATTCCTCCTATTATTTTTCTTAAGGCCACATTGCCTTAGTTTTCTCTTTTTAAGCCTTAAAACTTGACATTTCTTTACATTTCCAAGTTTTCAAAAAATTTCGTTTGGCTCTTTAAACTTGACATTTCCTTACATTTCCAAGTTTCCAAAAATGTTTACTTTCCTCTTTTGAATCATTTCCACATCATTTCCTTACATCCCCTAGTTTCCAAAAATGTTCACTTTCCTCTTTTAAACTTAACGTTTCCAAAGCATTTCCATACATTTCCATACATTTCCATACACCTTAGGTTTCCTAGAACTCCTCAGAACACATCCAACACACCCACTAATCCCACTATCTCATGAATTACACACGAACGCATAACCCCTAATCTAGGATGTTACACATACGCTTTGCATCCTGGAGGTAGCAAGATGTATCGGGATCTGCGAGAGCAGTTTTGGTGGCCAGGACTGAAATGGGAAGTAACTGAGTTTGTGGGTAAGTGTCTGACATGTCAGCAGGTCAAGGCTGAACATCAGTTGCCGTCGGGTTTACTTCAACCAGTGAAGATTCCACAGTGGAAGTGGGAAAGGATCACTATGGACTTTGTCAGTGGGCTACCCCTTACGCTTAGTAAGAAGGGCTCAGTCTGGGTGATTGTGGACCGTTTGACTAAGTCAGCTCATTTCATACCGGTAAGGGTTGATTACTCACTTCAGAAGTTAGCTAAGCTGTATGTGGTAGAGATAGTGAGGTTGCACGGTGTGCCAGTGTCGATTATCTCGGATAGGGATCCCAGATTTACGTCAAGGTTCTGGAAAGAATTGCATCAGGCATTGGGTACGCGGTTAGATTTTAGTACAGCATTTGATCCGCAGACAGACGGACAGTCAGAAAGGGTTATACAAATTTTGGAAGATATGCTGAGGGGCTGTGTTTTGGACTTCAGAGGCAGCTAGGAAGAATTTTTACCGTTAGCTGAATTTGCGTACAACAATAGTTACCAGGCAAGCATTAAGATGGCACCATATGAGGCGTTGTATGGTAGGAAGTGTCGTACACCTACATGCTGGATAGAATTGGGTGAGCGTTAGATGTTGGGACCAGAGTTGGTTGCTGAGACCGAGGATAAAGTCAAGTTGATTCAGGATCACCTGAAGGAAGCTTCGGACAGGCAGAAGTCATATGCCGATCTTAAGCGGAGAGATATTGAGTTTGCAGTGGGTGACAGGGTTTTCCTGAAGGTCTCGCCATGGAAGAAAGTGTTGAGATTTGGAAGGAAAGGCAAGCTAAGTCCAAGGTTCATTGGCCCGTATAAGGTGTTGAGACGAGTGGCACCGGTAGCTTATCAGCTCGAGTTGCCAGCAGAACTGAGTCAGATACATGATGTGTTCCACATCTCCATGCTTAGGTGCTACCGTTCAGATCCAGCGCATGTGGTATCAGTGGAGGAGATTGAGGTGAGCCCAAATCTAACCATGGAAGAGGAACCAGTGCAGATTCTAGATCGGGATGTGAAGGTTTTGCGCAAAAAGTCAATTCCATTAGTGATGATATTATGGCGAAATCATGGCATGGAAGAAGCTACGTGGGAACCAGAGGATGTGATAAGGCAGCAATACCCTCAACTCTTTTGACCAGGTAATTTCGAGGCCGAAATTATTTTTAAGGGGGGTAGAACTGTACCATCCTTAAATATGGGCTATTGTGTTTGAATTGTTTTGCATGTGTCTGGGTTGATTGTGTTATTAATTGAGGTGTTCTAGGGTCTAGGTATAAGCCAAGGGTAGGCCCGAGCTATAGGAAAAATTTTAATTTTAAGCTTTGGTTAAGGGGAGCTGAAGGAGCTAGGGGTTAAGAATATTTTATGGTAAACTTTAGCACAAGAATTACCTTGGTAAAGTGGCAAGGAGGCGCCACTTAGGGCCTTGAGCAGTGACGCCACAAGTAGGGGAAGGAGGCTCAGGTTCGAGCAGCGGAGATCCCATTTTCTGCTTATTATTTTGACGCCAAGCTGAGGAAGAGTTGTGCTCAGCTCAAACTCTGTCGGATAATTGTTGAACAAGTCAAACTGATTTGAACGGGTGGAGAAGAGAGAATTTAGGAGTTTGAATAATTCAAACTCGTTTGAACAGGTGGCCAGGAGAGATTTGAGAGTTTTGCCAAAATTTGAACTTGTGTAAGGAGGAGTATTCGGTTGGAAGACTGGTGGGGAGTGCCAAAATTTGCTAGGTCAAGCTAGGTGACATTTTCGGCTAGCAGAGCTTTGGTGCACCATTTGGAACAAAATCCGAACCTCTTTTGGCACTTGTTGAATACCCTTTGAAGCACTTAGCCGAACCCTCATTTGAAGCTCTCTCTTTTTCTCCTTTGAAACTGAAACCCCATTTGTGCCTTCTAGCTCTTCTCTTTTCGGCAATAAGGGGCTTGGCCGAATCTTGTGAGTACTTCTTTCGTGAGCTGATTCTTTTTCTCCATTAAACTCAAAGCCGAAAGCATCCCTCTCCCCTTCATCTTTTTCTTTCTTCCAACCCCTTGAGCCGAAACCTTCTTCTTCCTCCCAGTTTGGCCGAATCTCATCTGCTTTTCTTTTCTTAAGTCATAGTCGAATCTCCCTTAATCACTCAACCCCATTGCCGAAATCTCTCTCAACTCTCCTCTTCTCGTTCTAACTATTGGCCGAATATCAATCAAGCAGAGATTTCCCTTGATTTCTTCTCTAATCGGTTTGGGATAGGTAAGTCTATCATGACCGAATCTCCTCTATTCCCACTTTCTTTTCTCTGTCGACTCACTTGGGACAAAAGCCGAATTTCGACATTTGTTGACATGATTCCTAACCCTCTTTGGAATCGATTTCTTCTAGGATCTCCAGGATTTTGAAGCAGTGGATCGGGGTCATCTATCCTCCGTCAATCGGTTTTGATAAGTCTGTGGTAAGGTTATTTATCGATTCAATCATCCTCTTAGTTATTTGAAAAGCCGAAGGCTATTAAGATTAAGTGTTTGGTGTTGGCCGATTGTAGGGGAAGGCTCGATCTCGCATATCTCGGGTTGTGGCTAGTATTCGAAAAGCGTTAAGGTAAGGATGGTTGTGCATTAACCCTTCGGGATTTGCTAGTATAGCCGTATGGCCTCTTTGCTAATGATCTTAGTGTTGGCCGAATGTAGGAAAGGGGATCTAGTGCGTTAGATCAGGATCTTCGGGATTCAGTAATCGTGTTAGTAACCAGGTGTGTAACTTACACACTTCTTAATCGTTGTAAACTTGTTAATAACCTAAACTTTGTTAAAAGCCGGAACTGTGTAGATTCCGATTTGGTACCCTTATGGGTATGAGCAAGGATATCGGGTAAGTTCGTATGATGAGTTAAGATAATTGATTTTAATGAAATCGCATGTGCTTTGTTCACTATATGTTTAATGGTTATGCATGATAGAATGATTCGTATATGCATTGCATTAATGTGGGCGATATGAGAGGAGGGGCAAGATTGATATCTGTGACTTTGGGTCACCAGTGGTTTGGCACCACCAGTGGTTTGGTACCACAGTTAATATTCGTGACTTTGGGTCACCAGAGGTTTGGCACCTCATAGCGACTCGTCCTAGTGGCTTAGCACCACAGTGGGTGTGCCCCACATTTGATAAACGGGATTGTCGCCAGTGATTTGGTATCACAACGTGGGTTGGCCCCACATATGGATTATTCGTGACTTTGGGTACCAGTGGTTTGGCACCACATTATTATTTATATCAGTGACTTTGGGTCACCAGTGGTTTGGTACCACACGGGGTAGAAAACAGAGTTGTGGATGGCTAGGTTTGGGTGCATGATATGTTGCTTGATTATGATTTGTGTAAGCATGTTGCAATAATCGGGAGGGGGATTATGCACTGAGTCTTGGTGACTCACCTTCTCCCTTATCTTTTCAGGTGATTCGTAGATCGCGGATTTAGGAGCCGGGTGGACTCGAGGTGGCCATGTGATATTTGCTTCGGTTTTACATGGACTTTTGACTTGGGTACTTTACTTAAAATTTCGGTTTTTATTTGGGTTTTTGTAATAAGGCCATTGGTTATTTTTTTTATTTTATTTTGGATTATTTTATCAGCTTTAGATTTGATTTCAAATATGACTAAGTAAATTACTTGACTTGTTTTAATAACCTGAAATACAAAGTTTTCTAAACTTTACCATCGGGTAATGCATTTCACATGATAACAAAGCCAACCTAAATGATTTTCAAATCTAAGTTTTTCAAAGCTCAAGTACAAATGGTTTAAAAATTAACCAAGTTAAAAACCTCTCGGATTTTAGTTGACATAAATGTTTTCTTAAGTAATGAATCAGGAACGAGTTTTAAAAAGGCTTTTTGGGATTTCAAAGCAACTTAACATTTTTCAACTATATGTACACCGAATTCCTCCAAACTCAAAGCAATCAGAGGGTTTTCACTGAAAATAACACCGGTAACTTGTTCTCTTCAAAACGTTTTCACTCTGTGACATGCCAAATTTGGTCGTGGTGTGTTGACCGGGTTTGGGGTGTTACAGCTACACTCCAAAGGTAGCACCAGCAGTGGCACTACTCAAACGTTGCAGCAAAGCTACTATAATGGACTTACAGCCACCGGTGGATCCACGATCGTCAAGCGACTATGCGATCCTCAAATCTTCCTCCGTATCATCAAAACCCACCCAAATGCAACATATATTTCATGAATGCAACATACACAATTTCACACATTAAGCATTTAGGGGTATTTTAGTCATTTCACTACCCAGGGGTATTTTCGTAATTCTCTCTACAGGGGTATTTAGGTAATTTTGCAAAACAGAGATATTTTGGAAATTTTGTAAATCAGAGATATTTTGGTAATTCTACAAATCAATGGTATTCTGTTAATTTTACAAATCAGGGTATTTTAGTAATTTTGCAAATCTAAGGATATTTTGGTAATTTTCAAATCAGGGGTATTTGGTCCCTCTCGGGTTTTAGTTATGAACTTTGGCCCATTAACAAGTCCATGCGGCTAAAGTGAACAGACACTACGCACCAGGTAGGATTCCAGAGAAGAGAAGGTGGGTCGTCAGAACCGCTTAAGTACCAAGCTCTCCCTAAATCCAATCCTAGACATGCATATGTCCATTGCCACACTCTAACCCAGCAACTTGTCCTCAGACATGTTGATTATTAAATTAAGTCTTATGCGATTTAAGAGTTGTTCAGAAATAGGCCTAAATTCCATTAAACCCTAGCATACTTGTCTACGTCCCCATAAAGCCCATAAGCCCATTTCACGTTCATATAGCCCATTATGCCCAAATCACATCCTTATGCCCCATTAGGCCCAGATCCCATTCATATGGCCTATTAGGCGCAATACAATTCCAGATCATGTAACATGCATGACTAACTCAATTTATATAACCAAATCAATCAATTTCATCAAACTTAGCCTCAGGGCCCACTGGGCCCATTTAGCCACTTTCGGCTTTTCAGCTTTTCGGCATTGCTGATATCATGTGTGTGTAGTGTTTGTACATACCTAGTTACTATGATGTGCTATACTATCCTTGGTCTTGAACCTACAACCAACCAACCTTCAATCAATCACCCATACTTAATCAAAATATTTACCAAAAGCCGAAGTCTTACCGTAACCTTACCGTGTGCCACCAGGTTCTAATAGCCCTTCCTTAGCTACTAATCACGAGTATCCCCTAGATCTACACTCATACATACACCATCAAACTTCGAGTGACTCATAATCCACGCAAGTCACCCCTATAGATCATACTCACATTCGGCCATTTACTTAAACCATAATCGAGTTGAGTACACTTACACTTTGCTAATGATCCTTACCACGCTTGCAATATCTGAACCTTACCCTTGTTAACACAAGATTAATGACAATGAGAAGTTAGATAGCCCTTCAGCTTTTAACAAAACACACTAAGGGGGTTAACTGAACACTTACCGAACCCAACCTTTGATCCTGCGGCCTAGATAGCTACTGAATGAGATTCAGCTTTTAACCTTGACTGAGAGTAGGTAACAATCGATTTGTGATGGAGGAAAACAACAACGATTTAGCACTAATAGGGATTTTGGAAAGAGAAGATGATGATACTTCGGCAATAAAAGAGTTTGGCTATGAGAGAATTCAGCAAAAAGGGATTCGGCTCTTGGAGATTTCGGCAACAAGGCAAGGTATTTTCGATTGTGGAAAAATAAGGTTTTGGCAAGGAAAAGAAAAAGAATGGAAAATTCGACATTACCTAGGACCCAGAATCGATACACACACGTTTATATAGCTTATAGCCGGAACTTAGCCACCCCTAAAGTCCAATTCGGCACCACTTCATCCACTGCTCATCTCCTAATTTTTCTCCATGATATCTCCCTTATCCTTCTCCTAAATTCTCTCTACTGATCACTTCTCCTTAGAGTCCCTCTACACACCACTTCCAGCCTTCTAGAAGCCTAAAATAAAACTCCAAAATAAAACTAAGCTAGCACTCGAACCTCAGACCTCCCTGCATGTATATGTCGCCACCTCTCTACACCTTAGTGGCGTCACTTACCCACTTCACTACAGACTTCTTTGTGCCATTTTTCATTTATTTATTTAAAAGCCCACTACTCACAACCCTGATTCCTTAATTAATTAAATTAAGAATCCTCCAACACAAAACTCGAACCCAAAGCTTCTCCAACACACCTAGACACTCCAAATTCATTAAACCTTTAAAGCCGTCATGTCATTTGTCATTTTCTTGCTTACTTAAAAATTTTAAGAGACCCAAAGCCCAATAGGCCCAATTTTACTAAGCCCAAATTCGAGGCGTTACACTATACTACTATTTAGTATTATTTTGTAGTAGGAATTTATATTTTGTGGTTTCGATGCCCATCAAATTTTGGAGTCATTGTCATGGATTGAATTTTTTTCTAATTTTCGTTTGTTTTCATTATGACCAAGTTAAAATTGGGAACCTTAGAATTTGAATCGGAAATCAAGAAATTAGCTAGAACGCTACACAAAGAAGCTACTTAGTGCAGAAAACAACAGCAAGTGAGAGAGGATGAATATGAAAGACTATCTGACACAGAAGCAATAGATGATACACTTAGTGATCCTGAAGAAATGGCGAATCAAACCAATCGACAACTCGCTGCGGCACTAGATGAGCAACAACCATGTGAATAACTTATTTGATAGAGTAATACAATTTGAATTAAAGTCGGCCTTAATTCATTTATTGCCCACTTTTTGAGGTTTGAAAAATAAGAACCCCCACACTCATCTTAACGAATTCCACATGGTTTGCTTAAGCATGAAACCACAAGGAGTGATCGAAGATCAAATTAAACTTCGTGTCTTTTCCTTTCTCGTTAACCGACTCTGCTAAAGAGTGGTTATTTTATTTACCTTCGGGATCTATTAATACATGGTCTAACATGTCTCATTTACTTCTTGAAAGGTTCTTTCCAGCAGCTCAGGCAATCGAATTAAGGAGGGATATTGTCGAAATTCGACAAAAGGAGACTGAATCGCTCTATGACTACTCTGAGCGATACAAGAAGTTGTGTGCAAGTTGCCCACAACATGGCCTACCTGAACAATCTCTTCTTCAGTATTTCTATGAGGGGTTACTCCCAATAGAAATGAAGATGATAGATGCTGCTAGTGGAGGGCACTTGTAAATATGACGCCTCAGAGAGTAAGAGAGTTAATTTCGATCATTGCTGTGAATTGTCAACAATTCCGACTAGCTATAGAACCTACGAGACGGGTTCATGGGTTAAGTACTCTATCTTTAGAAGATAAAATTAATAAGCTCACTAATTTTGCTCAAAAGTTTCTTACAGATAAAACAAGCCCAACACAGTTGTGTGGAATTTCTGCTATGCCAAATCACCCGACATACTCATGTCCTATTTTACATGAGGGTTCGACAAAACAAGTGAATGTTGTCCGAAACTTTCCAAGGCCACCCCAAAGACGTTATGATCCACTTTCAAATATTTACAATGTGGGATAGAGGCACCACCCAAATCTAAGTTATGGATCGAATCAATGTTACAATCAACCATATCAGCTAATGTCACCTCTGCCTCAATAGTATCAACCCCCAAAGTCACCTCTTGAAATCATAGTAGAGAGGTTAGCTGTTAGCACTGAAAAGTTCCAACAAAAGGCTGAAGCACACTTTAAAGAAATAGGTCAGCAAATAAGTAAACTTGCGCTTACGGTGAGTGATTTGGAGACTCAAGGGAAATTTCCATCTCAAATTGAACCAAACCCACAACAAAATGTAAGTGCTATGACCTTAAAAAGTGGACCGATTTTGGAGCCAGTACCTGGCATGAGTTGTGATCACGACACTAAATGGGAAGAACTTGAACCAACAGCTCCCACGGAGTCAACACCATTGAAACCATTCGTGGTACCACCCCCTTTCCTTGGAAGTCTCCCTCAATGTAAAAGTGAGCGAGAAGAAAAAGAGATCATTGAGACATTTCGAAAGGTAGAAATAAATATTCCCTTACTCGATGCAATCAAACAAGTTCCACGCTATGCAAATTTCTTAAAAGAATTGTGCACTGGAAAAAAGAAACTCCAAGGAAACGAGTGAGTAAATGTGGGAGAGAATGTTTTTTCGATATTACAAAGGAAAATCCCACCTAAGAGTAATGACCAAGGTATGTTCTCTATATCTTGCAAAATAGGTAATGTTGGCATAAAGAAAGTCATGTGTGAGTTAGGTGCATCTATTAACGTAATGCCTTTTATCTATTTTTAAATTGTTAAACACGAATTCTTTGAAAGAAACAAGGGTGATTATTCAATTGGCAGATAAGTCAGGTCTGTATCCAGAAGGGGTGTTGGAAGATGTTCTCGTAAATGTAAATGAGATAATTTTTCCTGTAGACTTTTACATCATCGACATGAAGGATCGAAATTCAAAAAAATTCTTCTGATATTCTACTCGGGAGACCATTCTTAAGTACTGGACGTACGAAGATTGATGTTCAAAATGGAACATTTACTATGGAGTTTGACGGTGAAGTGGTAAAATTTAATGTTTATGATGCAATGGGCTGACCCAGTACAATGTCGAATGTCTCTAGTATCGATATTATTGAACCACTAACAAAGTTACATTTGAATATCATGAAAAGGATAAATTACAGACTATGTTTTGCAAGAGTGTAGATCTTGATGTTATGGAAAAACAAGAAGAATTATCAACAACCAAAGAACCAATACGTGAAGATGTCATTCATATAGAGGCCCCAAAATTGGAGCTCAAACGGTTACCAGAACATATAAGGATTATGATAGAGGAAAAGGCAAACTCGAACGGAGAAGCTCAAAGACATCTCAATCCATCGGTGATGGAGGAATTCGAAAAATGCTTCAAGGTCAATGGAAAAAGTTGAAAGCTTTCTACGAGAAATTCCAAGTGCACCCAATGGAAGAATTAATTCTCGAGGAACCAAACAAATAAAACTCAAGTCATCGACCTAACGACATTAAACAAAAGCACTTTTTGGTAGGCCACCCATATTTATTTTAATTTATTTAATTTCAAATTAAGTTTAATTTATGTTGAAAATAAAAATAAAAACAATAAGATTATATTTAGTCTATTTTAATGTGTTTTTTTCCATGAACGATAGTGGAGGTTGTCCTTTTTCATCCAAAAATAAATCAGAATCATATTTCCTTTGTGGCATGGGCACGCCTTGTCAAATTTCAGTGCTGCCATTTCTTGAAACATACACCCAGGACCGAACCAACCTAAATTTCCCAAACCAACCTCTACCAAATTAATCGAGGAGTCCACTTGACCCTTCTATTTATTATTATTTTAAAATTGCACATTGAGTGAAATGTGGGCTAACTAAGGGGTTCATAGGACATGCCATGCTATTTCTTCTATGCATATTTTAATTTTTATTCTAAGATTATTCCTTAATTCGTTTCAAAAATGCACTTCCAATTCCTATCCTTAGTTTATTTAAATAATTGGGTGAATCATAATAACTATTGCTTACTTTGACCAAAAAGTATTTTGTAGAATTGAAAATATTATGGCTAAGTCAATGTTTTGTTGACCAAATAAAAGTACTCATTTAAATAAATAAATAAAAAGCTGCTAATGGTTGCGCTAAGAGTGAAGATTCAAAAATGTGATCAAATTGAGTAACCGAAACAAAGTGCTTGGGTTGTCATCTTATTTCGCATAAAAAGATTTGAGTGGCAAACTGAAACTTGTAACACTCTACTAGCTGAGCTACCTCAAGAAAGGAGAAACAAACTGATTAGGGACATCTCAAATTGAGTAACCGTGGTGAGGTGCTTAGGTAGTGATACGATCCACCTCGGGTTGAGTCGAGTCGTATTTAAATTGCCCAATCGTCTACGAGGAGGAATTACGCCTTCGAGAAATAATAGGAAATATCGTTATGTTTGCGGAAGCTTTTAATTGAACTTGTTTAGTAAACGGAATTAAGTTAGGAATGGAGGTGTTTAGTGATGGAGATGATTTTTGGATAATGGAAAAGAGTTATGTTCGGTTTAATGAACAAGAACAAAGGATAGATGTTAGGTGATATTTTGGTTAAGTGGTAAGTGATATTTGGTGGAGTTGGATAGAAGAACTTAAACAAAGAATCGATTCAACACTAGGAAAGTGTCACCCCGGGTTCTATATTTGTTTAAGGTTGAAAATGGAAGTCGATGATGGACCAAGACCCGTTATGTATAAAGATAAGAACCTATGGTATAAGTTGATGGATGAGAAATGACTACGCCACAAGCAACGCTTGATAAGTCGGAATCGAAACTCGTACGAAGGATAGAGAGGAGAAAATCTCACTCGATGAACAAAGTTCATAAAATATATTCAAGGATCAAAAGTCCTTCTTTTACAAGCTAATAACAAGTATATATAGTGTTTACATGTGGTTAGCTGAAGAGTCAAATGAATTCAACTTTAATATGCATTTAAATGGCTGAAATAAAATCTAAAAACTCTTGAATTCCTCCAGCCAAATAACAACAACTTTATGACTCCTAATGAGCTTATTAAATGAATTTGAATGCTTTAAAAATGTCCCTTGAGTTGTCCTTGGCTAGCCGAAAAGTCACTAGCAACTAATGGTGTTTTGAATGCATGTTATCATCTTTTAAATGAGCCAAAAAACTGCTGGTAAGTGAAGAGGTTGCTGCCAATTTAAGAGGAGTTAAAATGCTCCTCTTTATGACTCCTAATCAGCTGATTAAATGATTTTGAATGCTTTAAAAATGTCCCTTGAGTTGTCCTTGGCTAGCTGAAAAGTCACCAGCAACTAATGGTGTTTTGAATGCATGTTATCATTTTTTAAATGAGCCAAAAAACTGCTGGTAAGTGAAGAGGTTGCCAATTTAAGAGGAGTTAAAATGCTCCTTAAAGCTCCTTAATTTGTTGTATTAAGCATCCTTGTAATAACCACTTCTTTTGTAACCAAAATCAACTTAAAAGTCACTTCCACTAATGTTGTAGCAGCCTTGTAAAGTAACGGTTGCCAGCTGAAAGGTTTCCTACATTCAAACACATTAAACAAACATATTAATCACATTAAAACACTTATAAACACTAATTTTACTTAAACACAATAAACACTTAACTTAATAAATGAACAACACTTATTAAACACTAATTTAACTTAAACACATTAAACACTTAACTTAATAAATGAACAAACACTTATTAAACACTAATTTATCTTAAACACATTAAACACTTAACTTAATAAATGAACTAGAAATAAAGACTTCAATTAATGCAGCAACTAGTTAATTTATGGAAGCAGAATTAAATTAACTTAAACTCATACTTCATTAAAACATCCTAGTAACTAGATTAATTAATAAGCCTCTTATTAAACACAACTATTTAATTAAACCAAACACCTTTATTTAAAGCTAATTTTTAGTTTAAAAGTTTGTATTTAGCAAAATAAAAAAAATGCATGAATTAAATCAAGCTAAACACAAAATGAATAAACTGAATATGATCTTAAACCAAGCTCAATGAGCTGAGATGAACTCATGTGAACTGAACCACAAAGGAAAGGAGTTTAATTGAGCTAAAAATGAGCTGGAATCAGCTTCATTTTGCACTTTGGCCCCTCGAGCTTAGGCCACTCTCGATCGCGTCAAAAAGAGTCGAACCATGATGCGACCAGGATCACATCAGGTTGTCATCTCATTTCACGTAAAAAGATTTGACTAAGTCTCAAATTTGTTGAAAAAAAAAAAGAGAAAGAGAAAGAAAAAATATATATATTGAGTACGATTGTTTGCAAGTTTGATTAAGCCTAAATTCAGTGAAGTAGTTGAATTTTACATAATGTTCGAAATTTTATAAAATACTTATTGATTGAACCTAGTAATTACTTATTTTTAGTTTACCTAATTGTTTGCATTACGCTTGGCTGAGGAAGGAGATTTGATTTCGAAAGATATTATACAATGATTTTTGGTATAGAGTACACACATTGCTTGAGGACAAGCATTGGATAAGTAAGGGGAATTTGATAGCAAGTTAAGTCTGTGCTTTTAATATATTTATTTCTCGCTAATTTTCAAACTAGATGCTACTAAACTTGTGTTTTTCTAATCAGGGATGAAATTGGCTTGTCAAAATTCAAAATCAAACAAAATGGGCTAAATTGGAACGAAAAGCAAAGAAGAGGGCCAAATTGAAGAATTGAAGAATTAGTGGTTGACTGGTTAAAATCAAATTTTTGAAATTGATAAAGTTTTATAAGTTGTTAAAATTTGATTTTTAGTTTAAATTTGATTTTTTTAATTTGATTTTTAGTTTATATTGTTTAGGAGAAATCTTGCTAAATTTAGCATGAGGAATGTGTATAAATACTTAGTGTTGGTCGCCTTTGAGGGACACACTTGAATACATTTGGTTTGGGAATAAATTCATTCCTTTCTTTTCTTTTACGCATCAGTGCTAAAGTGCAAGCATTCTGCCTTTTTTTTTCATTTCACTATTTTGGCTAAATTGTTTCCTAAGTCCCTTTCCCTTTCCAGTTATCACCATTTCCATTAAAAATCATTTTCATGTGCCAACTAGCATGATTAATTTCATGCTCAACTAATTCCCGTTTAGCTTTGGCCTGGTTATCACTCCAACAATACAATCGTGAGATATGAACTCGCACTAAAAACTTTTCAACACGATATTCGCTATCTTTCCGATATATGGGATAGTACAAATTCGTCCTTAAAAGTCAATTCAGTTTAAATTCAAAAAGCACGTGTTGGGTTGGAGTTGTTTGGCATACAGTTGGGAAGTCGAGTTGACGATGTTGTATTTGAATTCCCATGAACAAATTGGCATGTTCAGGTTCAAAAAGCTAGTTGGATTCCGTTAAGGTAAATAGTGATCGAATTTAAACGACCCACGCAGTTGAGGCCGTTGATTCGAGTTGGGTTCTTTAGAACGCAAGGTTGTTGGGGTCTTGAATTGCGAACGCATGTTTCGCAATTAGATAATTGATAAGGGTTGGTTTGCAGGTTGTACCAGATTCAACTACGACAGGAAGAATTGGCAGTTGGGTCATTCTTGATCACTATAACCAACTTAGTGCTTGGAAGGGAAAATCCATTTTTTAAGGATCGGTTCAAGTTCCAAGTGTACTGAGGCTAAGGCTAAGCTTAAATATATTTAATTTACCAATTTAATTTAATTCATTTAATTTCATTTTACAAACATAATTCTATTTTTATTTTATTTTATTATATATTTTTTATTTTATTCTCTTTATCAACTAAAATTCCCCCCTTTTTGTTCATTTATATTATAGCTCTACACATTCAAGTTAAGAGCAAGACAGCTGCCTAGACTCAAAAATCTAGTCACCAAAAGTAGGAAAATTAGGAATCACAATCTCTGTGGGATCGACCCTACTACTCTATACTACTATTAGTATTATTTTGTCATAGGAATTTATATTTGGCGGTTTTGATGCCCATCAATGCTTTACATGCGACTCAGATTTATTTTTAGTTTAGCACAATGGCATGCTTAACATGCGAATCAGAATCAGATTTATGGCATGCTTAACATTCGAATCATAGGTAGAACAATGGCATGCTTAACATGCGAATCATAAGCAGAACAATAACATGCTAAACATGTGAATCATAATGAAAATATTCATAATCACAAGCGAATCAGTAATATCATGTTTACAATACATGTATTATCCAAAATCGTCACATATCACATATCATGAGTGTTAGGAAATCACACTTCAACATTTTTAACAGAAAAATCACACAATCACATATTTCATCACAAATCTGATGTTTTGGAAACACTTACTTGAAATTCTCCTTTCACAGATTTTACAAATCCATACCAATACTTTTACGTATTTGCCCAAATACACTTTTCAAAGATTTATTTTAACATTAATTAAATATTTCTCATATATAATTTTATCTCGATTAAATATAATATTAATTATTTTTATCAAAATAAATCCCCACACCTGACTTTGCAAATCCAATCACAAGGATTCCGATTCCAACTTCTTATGGAAAAGTTCGATTCTCGAGCCTCTATGGTTAAACCATTCACACGTATTGGAATGGTTACTTAACTAAATAACCTTTTCATCTTATATTATGATGGAATACTTATGTAATAATGTGAGAAAAAGGGCTTAACACTTCCCATAAAATATTAATTGTAGAGGAGGATTCGTCACTAAATAGAGAATAACATGATATAAGATTAAGTAGTTAGAAAACAGGATATGGGATAATCTTTTTATGAACAAAATCAAAATTGAGAGATTAAAGAAATCAATTACGAAAAAATGAGGAGAAAAGAAGATAATCGTGAATTTTCGACTGCGATGCGGAGGCACGGCGACAGTGAAGGAGGGGTGGTGGTGAGGTAGAGGTGCAGCGACCTTATATGGTGGTGGAGTGGAGGACAAATGAGAAGAAAAAGATGACTTAGGTGGTGAAATGGAAGAAAACAGAGAGAAAATGGGAGGAGCAATATGGTGGACGACAAAGAGAGGGGAGGAGAGAAAAATGAAATGGATATGTCTAAGTGCATGGCTAGCCAAGGTAAGTATGTTGGGGGGACAAAGGCATGGAAAGGGGATCATGGGAGTGAAAAGGGGAGAAAAAGGGGAATGTTGACCTTGAAATCAATGAAAGAATCTTTCCAAGTATGGCAATATGTGGGTTGGACAGCAAGGGTCTTCACACTAGCCTAAATTGTCAAAAATTTAATTAAAAATGTAAGATTATAGGGGCTTGAACTTGAGAACACTTGGAAAAAAAAATTACACACTTAACCACTAGGTTATTTAATCCCTTGTGTCATGAAGTAGCACAGATAAATAAATAAAATATAGGGAGTGACAACTCAGCCCCCTTAAAATAAATTTCGTTCTCAAAATTTACCTGGTCCAAACAAGTGAGAGTAGTGGTGACCCATCGATTACTCGGGTTCCCAAGTGGCTTCTCTAACACCATGATTTCGCTATAAAACTTTCACAAGAGGAATCTACTTTTTCCTCAATCTCTTGATCTCGTGGTCCAAAATCTGAATTGGTTCTTCCTCATATGACAAATTAGGTCTCACCTTGACCTCATCAATCGGAATCACGTGAGATAGATCAGAATGGTATCTCCTTAACATAGAAACATGGAACACGTCATGAATGCGGTCCATTTCCGGAGGTAACTCTAACTGGTAAGCCACTAGTCCAACCCTCTTAATAACTCTATAAGGTCCAATGAATCCCGGGCTCAACTTGCCCTTGTGTCCAAACCTCAGTACTTTCTTCTATGGTGAAACCTTAAGGATGACTTGATCCCCAACACTAAACTCAATATCTCTCTGCCTCAAATCGGTGTAAGACTTTTGTCGATCGGATGTTGCTCTTAATCGATCCTGAATCAATTTTACGACGTTCTCAGTTTCTTGCACCAAATCTAGACCCAATACTTTATTTTCCCCATCCCAGTCCAACACAGAGGTGTACAACATTTGCGAGCCATCTGGATGCTCGACTGAAAGCTATTGTTGTACGCAAACTCGAATAACGGCAAGTGTTCCTCCCAACTGCCACTAAAGTCAATCACACAACCCCTGAACATGTCCTCCAAAATTTGTATAACTCGCTCAGATTTCCCATCAGACTGTGGGTGGAAAGCTATTCTAAAGTTCAATTGAGTTCCCAAAGCCTCGTGCAACTTTTTCCAAAACGAGATATAAACCGAGGGTCTGTAACACCCCTAAACCGTAACCATCACCGGTCTAGGGTTAAGAAGCATTATCGGACAATACGGAACATTTACGATCATTTCTCAAACATAAATACATCATCAGCAAATCATAGCAAATCATAAACATAGAGTCCTTTTAAAAGGTCTACGAGACCTTAAACTTGCATTAGGAAAGGGTCGGAATCGAAAGTCAAACATTTTTCAAAGTTACAGAGGTCACACGCCTGTGTGGGTAGGTCATTTGCCTCACATGGCATCAGACACACCCGTGTGTCCAAGCCATGGCAAAATAGGGCATACATACTGACTTGTCCACACGGCCGAAGACATGCTCATGGACAACACTGACTTAATTCACACAGCTTGTCACACGCCCGTGTATCTAGCCCGTGCGCGAGTCTGACTTATTTCGAAATGAAACCTTAAGAGACACGGTCGAGACACACGCCCGTGTGCTCAACCGTGTGGGAAAATATAGGCCATTTACAAGGCCAATTTGCCACCCAAATTTTGGGTCACACCTACAAGCATCAAGCCATTCTAAAATCATATCTCAAATGCATCCAAAACTTACATTTTAACCATCATTCCCATCAACCAATTCAAGCATGAAACATACCACCTACATATCTCCAAAACATATCAATATGATCATTCACACCACACCACATCACAATACATCTTATATCTATCATTTTCACATATTCAAAACACATACTAATGTCATTCAACTATCAAGCCATATCACATGGCAAGAACTATACATCTCAAAACATTCCATAATCACTAGCCTATACAAGCCACATACCAAATATACAACTTCCAAAAGTACCAAAATAGATGGCTGATAGTGTGATTGAGTTTCTGACGATCCCCAGATCTGAGCTAGCTTTAATGACACTGTAAAATAGAGAAAGACTTCACACAGTAAGCTTTAAAGCTTAGTAAGTTCGTAATATAACAAATTTAGCTTAACAATTCAAATTCATTATACAAAGTTAACTATCACATGGTTCAATTCACAATAATACTCAATCTTATCCATAAATAATACTTACATAAACATCCATTTATCCCATATACAATATCATCAACCACATAGGTTCTATACATACCTGTACCATCACGTAATTATTAATCACATTTACCATTCAGTGCTCAATTCCATAATTCGTTCAGTCCTCTTTCAACGTTCAATGAATTCGCACACTCAGTGCCATTTAATTAGCCAAAGCTACGATTATATCGTACACTTAGTGCCATCACATTAAATCGAAGATATCTCAATATCACACACACAATGCCAACTATTATAACCAATCCATTTCTTTATCTTGCACACTTAGTGCAATTCATCGTAGTAACCATTATATTTATGCACACATAGTGCTACATTTCTTTGAATTCACATTTCACATTTCTAGTTCAACAATCACATTTCTATTTATTTCATAACAAATAAAAATTGTTGAAGTAGTTTGTATTATACACGAACTTACCTCAGATGTATAAACAACGATATAAGTCGATCAATCAAGCACTTTATTCTTGCCTCGATATCGATCCGAATCATTTTTTCTTGATCTGTACATATTCAAATTTAGCTTATTCATTCACCAAATCATTCAATTTAACCCAAAAACACATATTTTGAGCATTTTACAAAATAGCCCTCACATTTGCACATTTTGACATTTTAGTCCTTATTTCATAAAATCACAATATACTCACATTTTCATCATATGCATGCTTAGCCGAATGTTCCCCTTGCTCATATAAGCCCACATATTTCATTTATTTCACACTTTAGTCCTTCAATTTCTCATTTTCACAATTTAGCCATTTTTTGACATTTTTGTCAAAAATCACTTTACAAAACATTAAAATCTATCGACAATTATTCATTATTCATCATCAACTATCACAAAGCTCAAACATTCATCAATGGCATCTTAAAAAATCACGAACAAATTCAAAAATTAGGGCATGGGCTAGCTAGAGCACAAAGCAACGATCACAAAAACATAGAATCATCAAAAATCGAGCTCGAAACATACCTCAATCAAAGACAACAATAGTCGAACCCTAGCTTAGTCTTTTTCTTTTCTTTTCTTGTGATTTTTGGCAAGTTGAACATGATAATGGCCTTTAATTTATGTTTTGTTTTATTTATTATACCTTAATTCATGTTTTACCATCTTGCCCTTTTATTAATTCATTTAAAATTCCACTAACTTAACCCATTTTTGTCCATCCAATATATTAATGCTTTAATAAAAACATAAGGACTTCTCATTTAAGAAGCCATGACAATTAAACACTTTAACAATTAGCACACAACTTTTGCATTTTATGCAATTAAGTCCTTTTTCACAAATCGGCACATTGACAATAAAATTTTCACACAGAATTTTCACACATGCTTAATCACATACTGTAAACACTAAAAATAATATTAAAATATTTTTTTGACATCAGATTTGTGGTCCCAAAACCACTATTCTGACTAGGGTCTAAACCGGACTATTAAAGGGTCCCAATCAGAGATGATGGATAACGGTACACCTTAAAGTCTCACAATCTCTGAATGTACAACCTTGCCAACTTATGTAATGAATAGTCAATATGGACAAGCAGAAAATGCGGTGACTTGGTCAATCGATCTACTATGGCCCAGACCGAATCTTTCTTAGTAGGAGTCAAAGGCAACCCACAAACGAAATCCATAGTCACATGTTCCCACTTCCACTGAGGAATCTGGATAGGCTATAACAAACTAGAGTGCAATTGATGCTCAGCCTTAGTCAAACACTTACTCACATACTCGGTTACATCATGCTTTAGCCCTAGCCACCAATACAGTTCTCGCAAGTCTCGATACATCTTATTCCCTCCAGGATGCATAGTGTAAGGGCTATTATGCGCTTCCCGAAGCATAGACTGCCTCAACTCTCGATCATCAGGCACACAGTATCTCCCACAGAAGCATAAAACTCCAATAGAATTAAAGTCGATAGTATTACCCTCCTCAACCTGCCTAAAACGAGGTGCGAAAGAAGTATCAACAGATTGCTTCAACCGAATCTCATCCACTAGGGTAGGCCTTACTTACAACTCCGCAAGTAAACCTCCATCATCAGTCAAGTTCAACTTCATGAAAATCGCCCTCAAATCAGTCATCAACTTTCTACTCAGTGCATCAAAAACAACATTCACCATTCTCAAATGGTACTTAATGGTACAATCATAATCCTTGAGCAGCTCAATCCATCTCTTTTGCCTCAAGTTTAACTCATTTTGGGTGAGGAGATATTTCAGGCTCTTGTGATCTATGTAGATGATACACTTCTCACCATAAAGATAGTGTCTCCAAATCTTGAGAACAAAAACCACTGCAGCAAGTTTGAGATCATGGGTTGGATAGATACACTCATGAAGCTTAAGTTGTCTCAAGGCGTAGGCCACAACCTTACCATCTTGCATCAAAACAGAACCAAGATTGGTATGAGACGCATAACTGTATACCACATAATCCTTCCCAAACTCTGGCTGAATCAGAACAAGCTCTTGAGTCAAGACGGACTTAAGCTTTTCAAAACTCTCTTGCTACTCTACAGTCCACTTGAAAGGGGCACTTTTCCTCAAAAACTTGGTCCATTGGAGCTACAATTAAGGAAAATCCTTCCATAAACCTCCTATAATAGTCAGCCAATCCTAGGAAACTTCAAATCTCCTGATGTTCTTAGGTTTTTTCAAGTTCAAGATTTCCTCGATCTTCTTTGGGTCAACATGGATACCCTCAACCGATACCACATGTCCCAGAAACATCACCTCATGGAGCCAGAACTCACACTTACTCAATTTGGCATATAATTGTTTCTCTCGGAGAATCTACAGAACCACTCTTAGATGTTCATCATGTTCCTCTTCAAACTTGGAATAAATCAAGATGTCGTCGATGAAGACAACAACAAACTAAACAAGGTAGGGCTAAAAAACTCGATCCATTAGGTCCATAAAGGCTACCGGAGTGTTCGCGAGACCAAAAGGCATCACGAGGAACTTGTAATGACCATACAGAGTCCTAAAAGTGGTCTTAGGAACATTTATCTCTTGCACTTTCAACTGATAGTATCTAGACCTTAAATCAATCTTAGAGAACACCTTAGCGCTGTTGAACTGATTAAATAAACCATCGATCCTCGATAAAGGGTATTGGTTCTTTACAGTCAACTTATTCAATTGTCAACAATCAATGCATAACCTCATGGATCCATCCTTCTTCTTTACAAACAAAACAGGACCTCCCCATGGTGACACACTCGGTCTAATGAATCCATGATCCAGAAGTTCTTGTAATTGCACCTTAAGTTCTGCTATATCTTTAGGTGCCATGCGGTATGGAACAATGGACACCAGAGTTGTGCCTAACAACAAATTAATGCCAAATTCAACCTCGCACTCTGAAGGTAACCCAGGTAACTCCTCTGGAAAGACATCGGGATAGTCCCTTACTGTACAAATGTTCTCAATAAATGATTCACTGACACTCGTATCTAGAATGTAAGCTTGATATGTTCCGCACCCCTTGCGCACCAACTTTTCAGCCATTAGAGCGAAAATCACGTTAGATAAGTAATCACTACGCTCCCCAACCATCACTATTTCCTTTCTATCGAAAGTCTTCAATATGACACTATTTGTAGCACAATCCAAAATGACTTGGTGTTCTACCAGCCATTCCATTCACAAAATGAGATCGAATTCACTAAAGGGTAATTCCATCAAGTCTACCGGAAATACCTCTCCTTGAATCTCTAATAGGCACCGCTTATAAACTTTATTAATAGAAGCAGATTGTCCTAAGGAACTAAGTACAGTTGCATTAATAATAGTATCCTCTACTTCAACTGTAACACCCCTATCCCATGTCTGTCGTTGAATTAGGGTTAAGGGCATTACCTGACAGATCGGAATCTTTATCAGACAATTCATAAAGTAAATCATCAATTACAAACATAGAGTCCCCTCTGTAGGTCATCGAGACCTAAAACATGCTCAGAAGCAGGGTCGGGACTAAATCAGAACACATACAGAAATTCTCAGAAATTTAAATTTTTTTTTCTTAGTTTCAGGGCTTACACGCCCGTATGAGCAGGCGGCTGCTAGACACGCCCATGTGTCTCCCCCATGGTCAAATCTGACTTAACTCCACGGCCACCAAGCACGCCCGTGTACCTTGGCTGTGCTCGAAATTGACTTGGCTCCACAGCCACCAAGCACGTCCGTGTGCTAGGGCCGTGGCCGAGTCTGACTTGACCACAGGGCTACCAGGCACGTCCATGTGCCAAAGCCGTGTACTCTTACTCAGCTACTGACTTAGTCCCACGGTTGATAGACACGCCCGTGTGCCATAACCATGTGGAAAAATAGGCCATTTGTAAGGTCAAATTGCCACCCACTTTAGGTCAAATCTACAAGCAAATACCAATACAATCCATGCACATTTAATAACCATGAACATGCCAAAATATTCACTCTATCTATATATTCAAAACTAATTTCATTCATACCAAATTTACAAGACTAAATCTCATATAAACACAAGCATAATCCATCCATTTACTTACCTTAAACTTGACCATATCTTACACTATCAAACCATACCAAACATAGATCATAATTCATATTCATTAAAGCATATTGCCAACACATAACTAGCCAAATCACATGGCTAAGTTCACATCTCATACTTATCCAAATAACTAGCCTATACATGCCATATCTAGCTATATACATTACCAAAATGTACCAAAATAAGTTGAGTAGCGTGATGACGATCCTCGACGGTCCCCAAGCCTTCAGTAGCTTTGACGATCTATAAAACAGAGAAAAAAACACACAGAGTTAGCTTTCCAAAAGCTTAGTAAGTCATATACAAATAAACTTAACATGAAAGGCATATAGGCATATAGGAACATTGGTACAATTAGCTTTCATAGCAAATTTATCACATGTATGCTTTGGTCCATGCACTTGGCCACATTTTGCCACATTCATCAATTCAAAAATCTTATATACACCTAGTTCTTTCATGCATACTTTCACATATCAAATTATTGTTCCAATATACATATTCATCATAGTAAGATCATATAGATACTTACCTTGTATACACACTTAGTGTATAAGTCAATGTACCTGAAACGAATTTACAATTCACATAGCCATTCGTATTACAGACTTGCCTGTTGAACTGTTAGAATCTAATAGGATATTCAGAAAGCTCGGAATAGTTGTACAATGCCAACGTCCCAGACGAGGTCTTACATGTACTCAGATACTGATGCCACTGTCCCAGACAGGGTCTTACACGAATCAATACAATACCGATGTCCCAGACATGGTCTTACACGTAAATCTTATATCGATGCCAACGTCCCAGACATGGTCTTACACGAAATCTCAAATCAACGCCAACATCCCAGACGTGGTCTTACATGATAAACAAATCAGATATATATGTCATGACATAGCTAATACTATCTATTCCTAGGTTCGTACGGGACTTCTCGAACATTGTTACTATGTCGATCTTATCTCGGAATTCATATACATGGCATCTCGTAAGCATTCACTGTTAACAATAACCATATGAAAATACACAGTTCAATACAAATATGTTTATTTGCATAATGACTTGCCTCGAGTTCTATTTAACGGAAATGGAAACGGCTACTCGATTACTTTTGCTTTCCCACGATCTAAGTTCGTTTTCCTCGGTTCTTGATCTTAATTTAAGAAAAAAGCTTGCCAAAACCTAAGAACATTTTCTTCTTTTCTTTCCTTGCTATATTCTGCCAAAAGAGATGAATAATGGCCATGTTTTATGCTTATTATTATTATAACATACATATTAATCCATTTCCAAATTTACCCTTCAAAATAAAAGTATAAAACATATTACACAAGGTCATTATTGACCATTATCATTCCACTATCTCTAATCTTGGCATAATTGTCACATGAACCTTCACATTTACAAAGACATGACAAATAAGCATCTTTTCATAAAATATGCAAATTTGCATTTTAATGCAATTATATCCTTTTGTCAAATTAAGCACATAGACAGATAAATTATCATACGAAAATTTAACACATGCTTAATCACTTATCAGAGGCACCAAAAATTATATTAAAATATTATACGAACTCGAATTTGTGGTCCCGAAACCACTGTTCCGACTAGGGTATAAACCGGACTGTTACATCAACTCCCAGTTTATCAGACATTAAGCATGAAACATAAGAATGGGTTGATCCAATGTAAATCAAAGCAAAATATGGTACAAAATTAACAGTAAAGGTACCTGCTATGACGTTGGCAGCGTCACGATCTTCTCTGTGTCTAGATGTATAAACTAGTGCAGGCTATCTAACATTAGCTCGATTAGCACCCTGGCCCTGAGCGCTCTGCCTCTGTCCAACATTACCACCCTTATTCGGACCTTGACCTATCTAAGGCTACTATCCAACTCTCTGGTTCTGAATACGGTTCTAACCTGATGCTTGCATCTGTTCATTCTGGAGTGGACAATCCTTCATTTTATGATCCAAGGAACCACATCTAAGGCATGCACCCAAGCTCCTCCAGCATTCACCTAGATGTCTCTTGCCACAAGTAGCACAGTATTGGGCTCTCCCATCCTCAATAGTGGTAGCAACATTCTACCTAGTTCGACTGTCTAAGGCTCGTTTATTAGGTCACAGAGCCTAAATAGTAGGACCATCATCTCTATTTGTAGGAACTCTAGCTCTGTCCCTCTTTTTGCGTTCCAAACGCTTCACTTCCTCTACTATCTTGGTTTTCTCCACTAATGTTTCGAAAACCCTTTCCTGATGAGAGGCCACTAGCACCATCAGTTCATATCGCATCTCGTTCTCGAACCTGACACACCTATCTTACTCAGTCACAACCATCCCCTGGGCGTAGCGACTCAATCACAAAAATTCGACTTCATACACGACCATAGATCTGTCCCCCTATTTGTGCTCAATGAAATCTAGCTTACAGGCCTCAACGTAACACTTACCCACGTATTTGTTCTGGAAAGCCTCCAGAAAATACTCCCAGGTTAGTCTCTCAGTTTGGGTGCCCCTGTAACAGCCCGATTTACGGCTAGTCAGAACAGTTGTTTCGGGGCAGCTAAATCGAAATTAAGGAAAATTATTTTGATGTTATTTTATATGTTATGGTATTATTATAAGGCTATGTTAAATTTGGTGCCTTAATTTGAGTGATAGCATGGTTAATTATGAAAAAGGACTATATCCCATAAAGTGCAAAAGTTCTATTTTATAAAGTAGAGGTACCTAATAGCTATAGAGTGTAATTTGGAGGTTTTTAAAGTGCAATTAGGACATTTATCTAGTGATGGCCGGCCATTTAGGAGCTAGGGAGACAAGATTTTAATGTTGGTCAAATTTGGTGGATATTAGGTGATAAAAATGAATAAAATAAGATGAATAAAGATGTTATCATCTTTTCACTATTCCTCCACCTTCATCCATCCAAAATTGAAGAGAAATAGGGGTTTTGAAGCTCAAAACTTTCAGCCAACATATTCCCTAGCAAGTAAGTGATTTTGAGGTTTTTCTTAATGGTTTTTGTACTTTTGGAGTCCCCAAAGCTTAAGCTAGCTAATGAGGGGACTAATTTGAGATATGGTTGAAAGTATAGGGACCTTCCATGAGAGTAGTTATGTTGTTAGCTGAGTTTTTGTGGAAGAAAATGAATGTTAGGGAAGTAAGAAACAACTTTTGTGAAAGGTGTTTGCATGAAAACACCTAAATAGGACTTAAATGCAAAGAATGAATTTGTGTCATAAATGCATGAAATAGTTGGAATGGTGAGTAGTTGTAAGAGATATAAATGTTCAGCTAGGCTTATTTATTGATAAAATGTGTTGAAAAATGATTTACGAGCCTAGGGGCAAAATTGTAATTTTGCCATAATGTAAGGGCAAAATGGTCATTTTTGCCTAAGTTTAGAAATTGATGCATTATGATCATAGAATGAACTAAATGAGTGAATCTTATTGTTATAGATCAAAAAGAGCGCGAAATTAATCTTGACCGGGAAAAAGGCAAGGTCACAAATTAAAACTATTAGTTGACGTGTTTTGCACCAAGGTAAGTTTATGTGTAAACAATGCATTTTATATATATACATTATTGTTGCTAACTAGTGTATAGCACAATTAACAACGTGTATGATTCAAGTGGATTTAATGTGGTAGTTATTTAATAACTCTAGTATGAATGATGGAATGGATATGTAAGTGTGTTACATCAATACTTGATGGT
The DNA here is from genome assembly GCA_005393395.2 of Gossypium australe. Classification (NCBI taxonomy): domain Eukaryota; kingdom Viridiplantae; phylum Streptophyta; class Magnoliopsida; order Malvales; family Malvaceae; genus Gossypium; species Gossypium australe. The sequence goes on from CM016617.1 coordinate 44,028,261, forward strand.
GGGCTAAGTGCGATACCACCTTAATACTTAATTACGATGGGCTATGTGTGATACCATCGTCTATTTATCATTTGGTGGGCTATGTGCGATACCACCCCAAATAAATCTAATGGTGGGCTAAGTGCGAAACCACCAAGAAATTGATCTTGAGTAGTTGATCAATAGATTGTGATGTGTTGTATTATGTGATATTGTGGTGCTAAGTGCAGGGAGTTATGCTAATGAATGTACACATTGATCTTGTGACATGGTTGGAATGTGGAAATGGGAGGAATGAGTAAGAATGATTATGAATGTGGATTGTTTCTTGTTTAGTATGTATTGCTATATAATTGTTTAGCATATACTAAAATGTTATATTGTTTATATGTAAACTTACTAAGCTTAAAGCTTACTCCATTCTCTTTCCCCTTATTTTATAGAGTTTAAGAGCTGTGCCGGGATACATGAATAACCAGAAGACCGCCCACACTATCTACTCATCTCAGTATATTTAGACTTAGAGATTTTGAATATGGCATGTATGGTGGCTAGACTAGGTGTATTGTTTTGTTATTTTGGCCAAGAGTGTGTTGGCCCCTTTTATGAGAAAATTCTTGTGTATATATATAGCCATAGTTGTTGGGTTTTTGCTACATATATGAGAATATGAAGTTATTCATGGAAATTCATATTGCAATTATGAGTTGTTATTAGACATATTGAATGGATTCATGTGGTGTGATCTAGAGGGATGCAAAGAACTTGGCAAATAGTCTTGTTCTTGTTCACACGAGTAGGCACACGGGCGTGTGTCTAGGCTGTGTGTGACATACGGCTAGTCCATGGGCGTGTGCCCAGGCCGTGTGAAGTTTGCACCTTGAAATTGGAATTTGAATCGCCACATGGTTGAAACTCACGGGCGTGCCCAGGCTATGTGGATTAATCAGAGGTGACCATGGGCCAGCCTTATGGGCGTATGCCCAGGTCGTGTGATTCAAGTTAATGTCGACCACGGGTGTGTGAGATGTTACACGGGCGTGTCATCTCCCCCACGGGAGTGTGGCCCCTGTTCAAGAAAATTTTTCTTAAGTGTGTAAGAGATTCCAAATTATCTCAAAAATCTTTTGGAAATGTATTTAGGGCTTCCTAGGTCCATTGTAAGGTCGATAGGCATACGAATGGAAAAGTTTTAATCTAGAATAAGTTTAATAGTCTGAAGTTGTATAATCATGTGAGTTAAGTATGGTAAGGCCTCGTACCCAGTTCCAACATAGAATACGGGTAAGCGGTGTTACATTTAGTGGTATCAAAGCTATGGTTTAGTCAGTTCTCGAACTACCATAGCGTGTGTGAGGGTCTAGCCATACATGCCATAAGTATATAATGATAGTGTGGTGGCTTCTAATGATTCTAAATTTTATTTTTATGTAGTATATGGATCCCAATCAATCAGCTGCTAATGACGCAGCTAGTAATGCGTTGGCTCCCGCACAAGGGATCGCGCCTGTGCAAAACAGACCCGAGACTAGAGGTTAAGGAGAAGAGGCTAGAGAAGCCTTTCTCCAAATGATGAGTAACTGGTACATAGAGTATGTGCGAGTGAACCCAAATGCTCAACCTCCTCCACCCCCTCCTATACCCCAGCCAATTCTTGTGGCTCCCCAAGGTATAGAATTAGTGAGGACAACTAAGCCCTCAGCAGACTAAATTCGGAAGCAAGGGGCTGAGGACTTTCAAGCTAATATAGATGATGACCCTGAGAGGGCAGAGTTCTGGCTTGAGAACTCAAAGAGAGTATTTGATGAACTCTCATGTACACCTGAGGAGAGTTTGAAATGTGTTGTGTCCTTGCTAAGGGACTCGGCATACCATTGGTGGAAAATGTTGACATCAGTGGTTCTAAAGGAGAGAGTGACGTGGGACTTCTTTTTGGAAGAGTTCCGAAAGAAGTATATAAGTCAGAGGTTTGTGGACCAGAAACGAAAGAAGTTCCTTGAGTTAAAGCAAGGAAAAATAACTGTGGTGGAATATGAGCGCGAATTTGTTAGGCTCAATAAATACGCGAAAGAGTGCGTGTCCACAGGAGCCATTTTATGCAAAAGATTTGAAGATGGGCTGAATGAGGATGTCAGACTTCTAGTCGGGATTTTAGAACTAAAAGAATTTGTGGTATTGGTGGATAGGGCTAGTAAGGTCGAAGAATTGAGTAAGGAAAAGAGGAAAGTCGTGAGTGAGGCCCGAGATGCAAGAAAAAGGCCGATGAGTAAATCCTACCAAGCTCAGTCGAAGAGGTCCAAGGAAGTGAACCCTCGGACGACTACATCAGTCAGGTATTCGCAAAGAGAGTGTAACACCCCAAACCCGGCCCAAACACTACAATCGGATCTGGTATGTCACTAAGGAAATTTTATAAATAAATGTGGCACTTTGGAAAATGATTATCAGGTTTTAAGTATTTATACCGAAAACTTAATACTTTATTAAGTCATATAAGATATAAGTTATAAAATGCCTTGGTGAATTTTAAATAAAAACCGAAATTTTATACATGTCTTAACTTAATTCAAACATAAAATGTAAATGCCTAGTAATAAAAGCCCAACATAAAACCAAAACATGAATAATAGTCTAGTGGCCCAAGGCCTTATTACAACGAAATTTAAAACCCTTAATCCAAAATATTAAAAACATTATTCTAAGTAAAATCTTCTGTTGGATCAAGTATTCTCTCGCATGGCCACCTTGCGCTCCTCTCCAGCCCGGTCCAATGCACTAGGTGCTACCTAAAATTGTTAAAAATAATAGGGTGAGTTGCAAGACTCTGTGTGCAACCCTCATGCACCATTAGATTTGGGCCTTAACCCCACAGAACATATAACAGAATATAATATATCAGAAAATATGCAAAGCCCAACCCAAATCCTAGGTTTCCATCCGCTATACGCCACCCGTACCAGCCATTCACACCATTGGGGATTTCTACAATCAACCCACACAGCTACACGCCATTGATGGCAGTCTTGCTGCTCATCGTCAGATCATGGCCGTAGCCACGACAACAGGTCATGGCAAAAGCCACTACAACAGGTCACGGCAAAAATCGCTACAACAGGTCACGACAAAAGCTGCTACAACAGGTCACGGCAAAAACCGCAACAATAGGTCACGGCAAAAGCCGCTACAACAAGTCACGGCAAAAGCCGCTACAACAGAACACTTCCCCTTTCATCAAACCCAACCCCATGCAATCACAGAAAATCGGCATATTCATATCATTTAATCAGAACATTCACTTAGAATGACAGGGGTCACTAACCTGGTGATTTGCTTCTACCCTCTTTGGGTTTAAATCGTTATGCCGGGATTTCGGCATTAACCAGAATATAACAAATTAATAAACACATTTTAACAGGCAATCTAAATGATGTGGAAGTGTTACACACCTAATATCACGAAGTTTTACTCCCTTAGTTAAATCCTTACTATCTGGTTCTACAACCCTTAGTCTAAAACCTTGCTCAAAAGCCGGAAGAATACGAAGATTTGGGCTTCCCTACATTCGGCCAAGGATTAATAAATACCCGAATTTACACGTTAAAACTAATATATCTCCTTACCTTGAAATCCCGAAAGTAACACGATTCGAGTGTTACTGAACTCTAACTTAGAGATCTAAGCAAATGAATCCCCTTCAAATCCTGGAATGCCGCAAATGAGAGAAAACACGAGATTAGCCAACTATTTAACCATTCGGCTATAGTCTCCAAAAGCCGAAAAAGATCAAAAGAAAACCCAAATCGATACTTACCTCTATAGAAGGTTTCGACTATCCCTTGTAGAAAGATTCGGCAATCACAGAAGAAGATTGAAGCGTGGAAGATTAGAGATCTAGGAGTTTTTGGCTTTTTAAGGAAATCCCAAAAAGATGAACTAGATGTGTTTTTCGGCTTTTAGAAGAATTGAATGAGAAGTTTCGGCTTTTAGTGAATGGGAGAAGAATAACAATGGAGATCAGAAGATTCGGCTAAAAGGAAATTTCAAAGAAAAAGAAAGAAAATGTGAGAAAACAATGGTGATTTTCGGCTTTTGGAAGAGAAAAGATGAGAAAAGAAAACAAGTGAGGTGGCCTTCAAATTTTCGGCACAGGAAGAGAAGAAAGAGTAGGGTTCCAATGTCAGAATTGATTAGCTATCCCACCTATTTATAGAAATTTCGGCACTTACCTAACCTTGTAGATAAATTCTATCTTTTCTCCTTTATCTTAATCTACTAACTCATCTAAAAGAGACTTAATTATCTCTAACTCTTCCTTCCTTTATCAGCTTAATTATCCATATATTAAAACATGAAATAAATCCCTAAATAATAGCCTTGTGCCGTCCGCCTAGCTCCTCTTTAAATGTCGGATTTGGCCCAAAAACATTGGCTCCAAGTGGCCAAAACTTGGGCCTCCTCCTTTACCAGTGACGCCAACTCCATTCCCTCTTAGTGGTGCCATTTTGCCACTGGGCCACAAGCCCAACTTGATATTTTAAACTATGGATACAATATTTTTAAGCCCTAAAGTGTCTAAACAAAATATTTAAACAAAGCCTCAGCCCATTCTTGAGCCAAATCTGGACCCCTAACCTTTAAATTAATACATTAAACATACCCACACCCTAAACGCGTAGGCCCAAAAATTCAGGATGTTACAGAGAGCGAGGCAACACGTACTCAGGTACTAGAGTTCAAGCCACCTCGATGGCAAGGGTGGGCAATCCCAAGTCCAAACCGGAATGCCCGAGCTGTGGCAGACACCACACTGGGGAGTGTTGGGGAAACCATCGAAATTGTTATAAGTGTGGTTCCCGCGACCATTCCATCCGAAATTGCCCTGAGAGGGATGACAATGAGAGGAAGCAAGAGATAAGATCAAGTAGTGTATCCTCTAGGGGTAGGCCACAAAAGAACTCGGGAGGTGGAACTCGCGATAGAGGTGCATCGCGAGACTACGCTATGAGACTAGAGGGTCGGGCACCTGCAAGGACTTATGCCACTCGCACTCGCAAAGAGGCATCATCTCCAGATGTAATAACGGGTACTTTTTCTCTTCATGACACCTTTGTTATTGCTTTGATTGATCCGGGGTCTACCCATTCTTATATTTGTATGAGATTGGCATCTAGTTTGAGGATGGCTATTGCGTCTATGAAATTTCTGGTTAAGGTATCAAACTTGTTAGGTAGATATGTGTTAGTTGACAAGGTGTGTAGGAATTGTCCTTTGACAATTAGAGGTCATTGTTTTCCGGAAAACCTTATGTTGTTGCCATTTGATGAATTTGATTTGATTCTTGGTATGGATTGGTTGACTACCCATAGGGTATTAGTGAACTGCAGTAGTAAATTTATTGAATTGAAATGTGAAAATGGAGATGTTATTCGGGTTGAATCAGGTGAGTCAGATAGTTTACCGGCGATGATTTCTTCCATGGTGGCTGGGAAGTATTTGATAAAAGGGTACGAGTCTTATCTCTCTTTCGTGTTAAATACTCAAGAGTCTAAAGTAAAGATTGAAAAAGTGCTGGTTGTATGTGAGTATTCGAATGTATTCCCGGAAGAGTTACCCGAATTACCTCCAGTTAGAGAGGTCGAGTTTGGAATTGAGTTAGTTCCAGGAACGGCACCTATTTCGGCTGCTCCATATAGGATGGCACCCTTAGAGTTGAAAGAACTGAAGGTTCAATTGCAAGAGTTGACAGATAAGGGTTTTGCGAGACCGAGCTATTCATCGTGGGGTGCTCTAAAAATTTTTGTAAAGAAGAAGGATGGGTCGATGAGACTGTGTATAGACTACAGACAGCTCAACAAAGTGACTGTGAAGAACAAGTATCCCTTACCAAGGATAGATGATCTATTTGATTAACTAAAGGGAGCTACAGTGTTCTCCAAGATTGACCTGAGGTCCAATTATTACCAATTGAGGGTTAAGGAGCAAGATGTGTCGAAAACGGCATTCCGGACGAGGTATGGCCATTATGAGTTTCTAGTCATATCGTTCGGTTTAACGAATGCTCCTGCAATTTTTATGTACCTAATGAACCGTGTCTTCCAACCGTATTTGGACAAGTTTGTTGTTGTCTTTACTGATGACATATTACTTTATTCTTGAGATGAGAATGAACATGCGGAGCATCTGAAAATTGTCTTATAGACTTTAAGAGACAAGTAGTTATATGCTAAATTTAGTAAGAGTGAGTTTTGGCTCCAAGAGGTCAGATTTCTAGGACACATTGTGTCGGGTGATGGTATTAGAGTTGATCCTGGAAAAATCTCGGCTATTGTGGAGTGGAAACAGTTGAGGAACGTGTCGGAAGTCAGAAGCTTTTTGGGTTTAGCGGGGTACTATAGACAGTTTGTGAAGGGATTCTCCAAGGTTGCTACCCCGATGACGAAACTGTTGCACAAAGATGTTAAGTTTGAATGGACTGAGAAATGTCAACGGAGTTTTGAGAGATTGAAAACATTGTTGACTGAGGCGCCGGTTTTGGTTCAACCTGAGTCGGGGAAAGAGTTTATGGTCTACAGTGACGCGTCGTTAATGGTCTCGACTGTATGTTGATGCAAGAGGGTAAGGTAGTTGCTTATGTAACAGCCCAGTTTAGACCCTAGTTGGAACAGTGGTTTCAAAACCACAATTCCGAGGTTGGAATAATAATTTAATATTTTTTCTGTGTGAAGATTTTATTGATGGTGTGCCGAATTAAGAAAAAGGATCTAATCGCATAAGGTGCAAAAGCTATGTGCTGATTTATAAGTGCCTAATTGTGGTTGTCTTTTTAATATGGAGGCTTTATGATGCAATTTGACCATTATTAGTGATAGTGGGTGACAATGGACAAAAATAGCCTTAGTGTATAAATGTTTTATATGTTTAATAAAAGGGTAAATTGGTAAATGAATAAATAATGTATATTAACTAAAACTAATGAGAAAAAGAAAGCCTTATTCATCTTTTCTTCCACCGATTTTTGAAGAAAGAATAAGGGTTTAAAGCTTTTGAATTTTCGGCACCTATCAGCTTGATTCAAGGTTAGATTTTGTTCTGTTTTCGATAATTTTTACGTTTTCGTAATCGTTGCTTCGTGATCTAGCTAACCCATGTTGTAATTTTGTGAATTAATGATGTTTTTGTAATGAGTCATTGATGAATACTTGAGCTATGTGGTAGTTGAAAGTGAAATATGAAAACTTGGTGTTGGGTTAACATAGTTTGTATTTGAATTTTTAGTGAAATTGAGTATTTTGGGCTAAAATGTGAAATAAAAGAGATGTGTGGACTTGTATGAATATAGAGAGAATTCGACTAGGCATGGGTGAAATGAAATTATGTATATTTTGTGATTTTGTGAATTACGGACTAAAGTGTCGAAATGTGAAAATGAGAGGGCTATTATGTAAAATGCCCTAAATATGTGTGTTTGGACTAAAATGAATGATTTTGTGATTTAATGGATTGAATTTGAATGTGTATAGACCAAGAGAGGAGAAGTTCGGATCGAGATTGAGGCAAAGACAAAGTGCTCAATTAATCGACCGTTTCGGTATTTCGACGTCCGAGGTAAGTTCGGACATAATACGTGTATTTAACTATGTTTAATGTTATGAGATGAATGATATGATATTAGTGAATTATAAATGCTATGTGAGGGCTCGAGTTATGTGGCACTAAGTGTGCGTATTTAGAAATGTGACTAAGATGATTGGCACTGTGTGTGAGAAATAATATAAGCTTCGTCTTGTGGTTGGCACTGTGTGTGCGATACCGGTTTAAGTTCGGTTTGATATGGATGCACTAAGTGTGCGATGTTGATTAAGCTTTGGCTAACTATTCGGGCACTAAGTGTGTGATTGAATCGGTGAAGGGACGAAAATTGATCGAAATGAAATAGTGAGTAGTAAGTAGCAAATGTAATCGACAACTAAGTGTTGGCTAAGGTACGTTCGAAACCTATGTGGTTGATGAAACTATGAATGAGTTTATGGAAGATAAATTGAACATATTAGTTTTGGATGAAATGAGATATGAGGTTGTGAAATAATTTATGTGATGATTTGTTTTAGTTTAATGTATTTTGTTACGAACTTAGTAAGCTTTTGGAAAGTTTACTATGTGATTGTTTCTCTGTTTTACAATGTTAGCAAAGCTAGCTCGGATCCGGGAATCGTCAGCATCTCTATCATACTATCGGTAATCTATTTTGGTACTTTTCGAAAGACAAATATAGATGAAATATGGCATGTATAGCCTAGAAGTTATGATATGTCTTGAAATGTTTAACCCTTGCCATGTGATTTGGCTTGGAAGTTGAATGATGTAGAATTGATGAATGAGCTATGAATATGGTATATTTCATGACTTTGTTGATTGTGAAAGATGTAGTTTGAAGATGAATTTTGGTATGGATTATATGATATTTGATTTACATATATTTTGAGATGTATAATTGCTACTTTGAATGGTTTTAGTTGTGATGATAATGAGCATGGAAGTAGATGGTATAGAAGGTGATTGAATAATGCATGAAATGGTGTGTTTGAATGCATTTAAAAGTATGAAATGGCATTGCTTTGAAGCTTGTTGGTAGACCCTTGTGTGGGTGGCATATTGGCCTTGCAAATGGCCTATTTTGCATATTTGGTTAAAGGACACAGACGTGTATCTCCACTGTGTGGTTCAAGGACCACTTCGAAGTGTGTCTGGACAGGTTACACGGCCATGGCACACGGGCGTGCCTGGTGACCGTGTGACCAAGTTAGTAACTAGCCTAATATTACACAGCCATGGCACACGGGCGTTTCTCGTGGCCGTGGAGATAAGTCAGTAAGCATGCTATATTTTGACACGGCCTAGACACATGGGTGTGTCTGGTAGCCGTGTGAGGCACACGGCCTGATTGCACGAGCGTGTGACCTCAACAGTGTTGAAGAATGTGTGAAATTCTGAAAACTTTCGTAAGTGTTCAGTTTAGTCCCGACCCCTTTCTAGTATGTGTTTAAGGTCTTGTGGATCTCAAGAAGGGACTATATGATTATGTTGTGATATGTTTTAATGATGATTGACTTTGTGTCGTGAAATGGTGGTAAATCATTCAGTAATGCCTCTCAACCCTATTCCGGCGATAGTTTCGGGTTAGGGGTGTCACAGCTTACGCCTCGAGACAATTAAAATTGCATGAGAAGAATTATCCAACTCATGACTTAGAGTTGGCCGCGATTATTTTCACGTTAAAAATTTGGCGATATTATTTGTATGGTGAGAAGTGTCGAATCTTCACAGACCATAAGAGCTTGAAGTACTTGATGGATCAAAAGGATTTGAATTTGCGACAACGGCGGTGGCTTGATTTATTGAAGGACTATGAGCTAGTAATCGATTACCATCCGGGGAAAGCGAATGTGGTTACGTATGCCCTGAGTAGGAAATCCTTGTATGCTTTGAGAGCTGTGAGCACGAGTTTAGCATGGTCTAACGATGGTGTTATATTAGCCGAGTTGAGGGCTAGGCCATTATTTGTTCAACAGATATGTGAGGCTCAAAGGAATGATAACAAGCTGCAGGCTGAGAAAGCTAAGTGCGAATCGGGAAATGATTCTGAATTCCGGGTGAGTTCGGATGATTGTTTAATGTTCCATGACATGATTTGTGTTCCTAAGGATGATGAGTTGATTCGGAAGATATTGAATGAAGCACATCGTGGTTACTTGTCAGTACATCCGTGCAGTACGAAAATGTATAATGATCTGAAGAAATTTTATTGGTGGCCGGGAATAAAAAGGGACACCTCTGAGTTTGTAACAAGATGTCTAATTTGTCAACAAGTGAAGGCTGAGCATCAAGTACCTTCGGGATTGCTTCAGCCAGTGATGGTTCCCGAGTGGAAGTGGGATCGAATTACCATGGATTTTGTGACGGGGTTGCCTATGACTCTGAAAAAGTAAGATGTCGTGTGGGTTGTCGTAGATAGACTAACAAACTCAGCTCATTTTATACTAGTGAGTATTGATTATTCACTAGATAAGTTAGTCGGGTTGTATATTGCAGAGGTGGTGAGGTTGCATGGAGTACCCGTATCTATTATCTCGGATAGAGATCCGAGATTCACTTCGAGGTTTTAGAAGAAACTACAGGAAGCCTTGGGTACAAGGTTAAATTTTAGTACTGCATTCCACCCTCAAACTGACGGCCAATCTGAAAGAGTAATTCAAGTTCTTGAAGATATGCTCCGATGTTGCATGTTAGAATTCGAAGGTAGTTGGGAAAGATACCTACCCTTGGTCGAATTTGCTTACAACAACAGTTATCAATCGAGTATACGGATGGCACCGTATGAAGCATTGTATGGTCGTAAGTGTCGGACTCCTTTGTATTGGACCGAGCTGAGTGAGAAGCAATTCATGGGGTTGATCTGGTTAAAGAGACCGATGAAAAAGTGAAAGTAATTCGGGATAGTTTGAAAGCTGCTTCAGATCAACAAAAGTCGTACGCGGATTTGAAAAAGAAGGAAATCGAGTTTAAGGTGGGCGATAGGGTATTTCTAAAAGTGTCCCTGTAGAAGAAAATATTGAGATTTTGTTGAAAAGGGAAATTGAGTCCGCGGTTCATAGGGCCGCATGAGATTACCGAAAAGATTGGGCCAGTGGCATAGTTGGCTTTACCGGTAGAGTTGTAGAAAATTCACAATGTGTTTCATGTACCGATGTTGAGACGTTATCGCTCCGATCCTTCGCATGTGATTCCTTCAACAGAAATTGAGATATGATTGGATATGACATATGAGGAGGAGCCGATTAAAATCTTGACTCGAGAGGTGAAACAATTAAGAAACAAGGACATAGCTTTGGTAAAGGTATTATAGCAGAAACACGGTGTAGAAGAAGCTACGTGGGAACTGGAAGAAGCCATGAGAGAGCAATATCTAAACCTTTTTACCAGTAAGATTTTCGAGGGCGAAAATCTCTAAAGGAGGGGAGAGTTGTAACAGCCCGATTTACGGGCTAGTCGGAATAGTGGTTTCGAGACTGCTAAACTGAAATTAAGGAAAATTATTTTGATGTTATTTTATATGTTATGGTATTATTATATGGCTATGTGAAAATTTTGGTGCCTTAATTTGAGTGATAGCATGCTTAATTATGAAAAAGGACTAAATCGCATAAACTGTGAAACTTCTATTTTATAAGGTAGAGGTACCTAATAGCTATAGAGTGTAATTTGGAGGTTTTTAAAGTGCAATTAGGCCATTTATCTAGTGATGGTCGGCCATATAGGAGCTAGGGAGACAAGATTTTAATGTTGGTCAAATTTGGTGGATATTAGGTGATAAAAATGAATAAAATAAGATGAATAAAGATGTTATCATCTTTTCACTATTCCTCCACCTTCATCCACCAAATATTGAAGAGAAATAGGGGTTTGAAGCTCAAAACTTTCAGCCAACATATTCCCTAGCAAGTAAGTGATTTTGAGGTTTTTCTTAATGATTTTTGTACTTTTGGAGTCCCCAAAGCTTAAGCTAGCTAATGAAGGGATTAATTTGAGATATGGTTGAAAGTCTAGGGACTTTCCATGAGAGTAATTATGTTGTTAGCTGAGTTTTTATGGAAGAAAATGAATGTTAGGGAAGTAAGAAACAACTTTTGTGAAAGGTGTTAGCATGAAAACACCTAAATAGGACTTAAATGCAAAGAATGAATTTATGTCAAAAATGCATGAAATAGTTGAAATGGTGAGTAGTTGTAAGAGAAATAAATGTTCAGCTTGGCTTATTTATTGATAAAATGTGTTGAAAAATGATTTACGAGCCTAGGGGCAAAATTGTAATTTTGCCATAGTGCAAGGGCAAAATGGTCATTTTTGCCTAAGTTTAGAAATTGATGCATTATGATCATAGAATGATCTAAATGAGTGAATCTTATTGTTATAGATCAAGAAGTGCGGGGAATTAATCTTGGCCAGGGAGAAGGCAATGCCACGGATTAAAACTGTTAGTTGACGCGTTTTGCACCGAGGTAAGGTTATGTGTAAACAATGCATTTTATATATGTGCGTTATTGTGGCTAACTAGTGTATAGCACAATTGAGAACATGTATGATTCAAATGGATGTAATGTGGTAGTTATTGAATAACTCTAGTATGAATGATGGAATGGATATGCAAGTCTGCTATATCAAAACTTGATGGTTGGCTAAGTGTGATACCACCTTAATACTTTATTACGATGGGCTATGTGAAATACCATCGTCTATTTATCATTTGGTGGGCTATGTGCGATACCACGGTAACTAACCTCTTGGTGGGCTATGTGTGATACCACCCCAAATAAATCTGATGGTGGGCTAAGTGCGAAACCACTAAGAACTTGATCTTGAGTAGTTGATCAATAAATTGTGATGTGTTGTAGTATGTGATATTGTGGTGCTAAGTGCAGGGAGTTATGCTAATGAGAATGTACACATTGATCTTGTGACATGGTTGGAATGTGAAAATGGGAGGAATGAGTAAGCATGATTATGAATGTGATTGTTTCTTGTTTAGTATGTATTGCTATATAATTGTTTAGCATATACTAAAATGTTATATTATTTATATGTAAACTTACTAAGATTAAAGCTTACTCCCTTCTCTTTCCCCTTATTTTATAGAGTTTAAGAGCCGAGTCAGGATACGTGAATAACCAGAAGACCGCCCACACTATCTACTCATCTTGGTATATTTAGACTTAGAGGTTTTGAATATGGCATGTATAGGGGCTAGACTAGGTGTATTGTTTTGTTATTTTGGCCAAGAGTGTGTTGGCCCCTTTTATGAGAAAATTCTTGTGTATATATATAGCTATAGTTGTTGGCTTTTTGCTACATATATAAGAATATGAAGTTATTCATTGAAATTCATATTGCAATTATGAGTTATTATTTGATATGTTGAATGGATTCATGTGGTGTGATCTAGACGGATGCAAAGAGCTTGGCAAATAGCCTTGTTCTTGTTCACACGAGTAGGCACACGGGCGTGTGTCTAGGCCGTGTGTGACATACGGCCAGTCCATGGGCGTGTGCCCAGGCCGTGTGAAGTCTGCACCTTGAAATTGGAATTTGAATCGCCACACGGTTGAAGCACACGGGCGTGCCCAGGCCGTGTGGATTAATCAGAGGTGACCACGGGCCAGCCTTATGGGCGTGTTTCCATGTCGTGTGATTCAAGTCAGTTTCGACCACAGGCGTCGAACACGGGCGTGTGAGATGATACACGGGCGTGTCATCTCCCCCACGAGCGTGTGGCCCCTGTTTAGGAAAAATTTTCTTAAGTGTGTAAGAGATTCCAAATTATCTCAAAAATCTTTTGGAAACGTGTTTAGGGCTCCTAGGTCCATTGTAAGGTCGATAGGCATACGAATGGAAACGTTTTAATCTGGAATAAGTTTGATAGTCCGAAGTTGTATAATCATGTGAGTTAAGTATGTTAAGGCCTCGTACCCGGTTTCGGCATAGAATACGGGTAAGGGGCGTTACAACCCCTCACAACGGTAAGGCTCATCCATCAATAGTGACACTGTACCCTTCAATTTCTACTCTAATGTACACTCCATGTCATTCAGAAGCCTTTTCGTTGCCTCTAACCAGTATTCTGCTATAGTTGGGGTTGTCCTAACAATGCTCCTAAATAATTCGACTCGGTTAGATAGGAGCCTCTCTGCAATAGTCCTGCGATTTCTAGATCCACTTTGGGCCCCAAGAACATGCTGTAGCACCCTAAGAATGGCATACGACACAACATCGTCAGAAGGCTCCTGATAATCCTCCTCAATAGTGTACATATTTTCAACCTGGTCAGCCATTGGCTCAGGTGTGCGCACTCACGATGCAAACGAATCAATTTAGATTCCCAGCCCTGCTCTTTACGAGCTCTTATACCCCTAGTACGGATGCCTTGAGTGCTCATCTTTTTCTATTGAATTCTTAAGTTTAAGCAATTTTATCTGACAATTAGAAATGAGCTTTCATTATCAATTCAGAATGTTTTTAGTTCTAAATGTTTCATCACTATAGTATCAATAACTATAGTTTTTAGAATCTAAAGTTTCACAGTATAGTTTTCAAATTTTAGAGTTTCATAATCTATAGTATTCTATAGTTTCACAATAACAATTCAATAAGCCAGAAGTACTTATTTGGGCCAGTTTCGAAGTCCCAAATTTTCAGAACAGAATCAAAACTTTGTTTAAAATAAGTTTTAACCAAGGTAGGGATTTTCCCCAAAATACCCTTTCTCACAAACAAGCATGCATTTTCAAAAATAAACCACAGTCCTAGTTTTTAAATTGGGCTCTGATACTACTAAATGAAATTTTCTAAACTCGGCCTAGATATTATGGCTGAATCATGAAGATCACATTGGCCATGTTGTTGATACAGAAAATCATTTTCACTATTTCCACTTAATAATCGTCCTTATTTTTAAAACGTCATTTAATTTTACTTAAAGAAAAGCCAAATATTGTCTTTAAATTTCCTTTTGAAAGATTTTATCGAATTCGTCTATCTTTAGAAAAACTCAAGTATTGATAGTTTTCAGAAAATATTATTTTCAAATTAAACGTCGCTGCGAAAACTAACATAATTAAAACCGGTTTTGTCATTTTGAAAATGTAGGTTTAATATATATAAATCTTGTAAAATACTAGTTTATTTAGTAGGTAGCGTCGAGTTCTGAAATCGAAGTATTATATTTGAAAACACTCTCATTGAGTTGAACTAAAACATTATTATGAAAAATCTATTGATTAATTATTAATTTCATAAACCTTCTTAAGTGGTAGTTTAAAAATGTATGTCGTGCAAACAATCCAAAAACCTTTAATCCAAAATAAAGTCATAAGCCAAAGCCCACAATAATAAAACACATCTCAAATACCAAATAATGTAGTTTTTCTAAAAATGACCGAGTGCACCTCTGTAAGCCGAGCCTATCCTATCTCGATTATCATCTAAAAAGTCAAAACTAAAAGGGGTGAGCTTAAAAAGCCCAGTGTGGGTTGCAATTCATGATAACAGAAATTAACACATAATAACATCAGTTTAAGCATATCATATTCATACAATATTGGAAACACAAATATTTATATACTTTTTCATACCTAATTTTATTTAAAATCATGCATTTTCGATAGAATTTTTTCATAAAATAAATAAATTGTAATAAAATTTTGAACATGTTAATTTTTAGTCAATTTTACAATTATTTTTAGTGAATTTTGATTATTTTTGACAGATTCGTACAAAGGGCCGACAGACACTGTTAGAAGAACAAAGCCGAGGAGCAATTCGAAGTAATAAGGAAAAATAATTTCCATACTAAGGCAGTCCAAATATGTGTATTAATTCATAATATAATTAATTTTAATTTATTCCCAATTTAATTTGGTCTAAATAAATTAATTTTAATTAATTATGAAAAAAAGGCCCAGTTGAACCGCACCAGTTGAACCAAATTGAGCAAACTGAACCAGCCACCAATTGGGCAGCCTAGAACCATTCAAATGCTGACCCAAATCAGCATTTTAACTGGTTAAATGATCTTACAAAAAGGCCCCTGGAAGACCTCCAAATTGCATTCAAACCCCACCTTAAATTAAGGCTTTACGGATTTGCCCTTAGTTAATTTTAGCAAGTTGAAAGTCTCAACTTTGCCATGTAGGATGGCCGGCCATGAGGGGGCTCTTTGGCTGCTGAAATTTTCTATTTTTAGCAGACATCCTCATCTATATAAACCCCCATTTGCTGCCATGCAAATCATCCCTCATTCACATCTCTTCTCTCACAACTCTTCTCTCCTCTCTCACTTTTTCTCTCATTTTCCCATTGAAAGTTCCTTGCTCTTGCGCCGATTTCTCCTCTAGGGAAAGGGGCCTTCTTCAGCCATTTTGGAGCAGCAATTGAGTGTTCATAGTAGCCTTGATCGGCGAGGACAACAAAGAAGGAGGAACGGAGCAACCTAGTCAAACCACGGAAAACCACCGGATTTGATTCTTGTTCCCTATCTCTTTAATTTTTGTTGCTTTTATGATGAACATATCTATGAATATTTATGTTGTTGGAATGGTTAATTTAATCAGCTTAGCTTGAATTTAATTTGTGTTGGGTGACTGCATTTCGTCCTCTTGATTTGTTAAAATTATGTTTATGTTGTTATAGGCCTCGATAAAATGCTTGATTAAGTAAAATCATGCCTAAGTTATTCTGGCATTATAATTGTTTAGACAACTAAAGAATTAATTATTTAAACGCATTGAAATTGTAATTAATGGACACAGTACTTAATCAGTGCATGTTTAATTCTTCTAAGGTAGCTGAAGATTAGATTAGCATTGTATTTGGCGATACATATGCCTTGCATAACTTGCAAGATTATTATGATTAAACTATTTCAAGGTAAGGATACTTTGTTACCTCACATAGTCTTTTATATGCGTATTAGGTTGAATTAATCATTTGAATCGACATAGGAATATGTGAGAGATTGTTTAATTTAATAAGTATGTATGTGCAATAACATGTTTACCTTTATAAATATGTTTTATCGGTCGAATTGACATAGGAATATGTACAAGAGATGAATGGATTTTTGATTTGTAAATATGTTCATAAGTTAGAAAATTACCGAGTTGCCGTGATTTATTCGTAACAAGTATAAGCATAAGTTTAATGATTCTAAGGTAAGAAAATATAATTAATCCAACACAATTATATCATTTTGATTAAAATCAGCTTTTGAAATCGTTTTATTTTATTTTACTTTGTTTTCTAGTTTTTAATCATTTCCAAAATCCAAATATTTTTCCTTCACCAAAGTGTTTAAAATTAATTTCATAAATAATTCTTTTACAATCCCTGTGGGTACGATAACTCGACATTTACTTGTCACTTTATTACTTGTTGCGATTGTGTACACTTGCACATTTCCAT
The DNA here is from genome assembly GCA_005393395.2 of Gossypium australe. Lineage (NCBI taxonomy): Eukaryota > Viridiplantae > Streptophyta > Magnoliopsida > Malvales > Malvaceae > Gossypium > Gossypium australe. The sequence continues at coordinate 44,045,250 of CM016617.1, forward strand.
CGTTCCAAGTTTTTGGCGCCGTTATCGGGGACTGTTTTTCAAAAGCCATTATTTGTGAATTTGTTAGTCTTACATTTTGGTTTAATTTTCTGTTTAATTTTCAACTTAATTAATTTTTCTGTGAATATTTCAGGTGTTTATGAGTATTGACCGAATTATCGATTTACTCCTCGTAGACCCTGAGATAGAATGAACCTTTCGACAACATACAAGACAAGCGAATCAAAGGAGGATCGAAGAGATGAATTTCGAGAATATGAATCAAGAAAACGGAGCAAACCTTGCTCAAAATCCTATCCTTATTGCTGATGATAGGGATAGAGCCTTAAGACAATATGTCGTGCCAGTGTTCAACGATCTTAATCCGGGTATTAGAAGACCTGAAATAGAGACACAATAATTTGAGCTAAAGCCAGTCATGTTCCAAATGCTTCAGACAGTGGGCCAATTCAGTGGAATGCCTATCGAAGACCCTCATCTGTACTTGAGACTATTCATGGAGGTGAGCGACTCTTTCAAATTAGCCGGAGTACCCGAAGATGCATTACAATTGAAGTTGTTCCCATATTCGCTAAGGGACAAAGCTCGAGCCTGGTTGAACTCATTGCCACTGAACTCAATTTCCACATGGCAAGAGTTAGCAGAGGGATTTCTTATGAAGTATTTCCCGCCTAGCAAGAATGCTAAGTTGAGGAACGAGATCACTGCCTTCCAACAAACGGATTACGAATCCTTGTATGAGGCAGGGGAAAGATTTAAAGAGTTATTACGAAAGTGCCCTCATCATGGAATTCTACATCCAACTTGAGACGTTTTATAGTGGTCTCAACGCTCACACGAGGATGGTAGTGGACGCTTCTGCTAATGGTGCTCTCCTTTCTAAGTTTTATAATGAGGCTTATGAAATTATCGAGAGGACCCAACAACAACTATCCCAGTCGAGCTGCGTCAGAAAGACGAGTCGCTGGAATACATGAAGTAGACGCTCTTACTTCACTCTCATCTCAGGTATCATCAATATTCTCAATGCTTAAAAATCTTACTACTAATGGATCTAATAGTTTTGCAACACAGCCGCCTAATTAATTGGAGAATATAGCCTGCGTCTATTATGGTGAAGGACATTTGTTTGAAGAATGTCCGTCGTACCCAGAATCTGTATACTATATGGGTAATTAGAACCAAAACAAAGGAAGGCAAGGGCTGCAATCCAATTTTTATAACCCATCGTGGAGGAACCACTCGAATTTTTCCTAGAGTAACCAAGGGGCTGGAACCAGTAACACATACACCTTCCCTCAACAAGTTCAGAAACCAGTTCAAGCTGAAGCAGCTAATAGCTTGGAGAGTTTGATGAAGGCATACATGGCAAAGAATGATGCCTTAATCTAAAGCCAAGCAGCTACATTGAAGAATCCAGAAAACCAAATGGGCCAGCTTGCAACTGAACTTAGAAAGTGACCACAGGGTACCATACCTAGTGATACGGAAAATCAGAGAAATTCAGGAAAGGAGCACTGCAAAGTGCTGACATTGAGGAGTGGAAAGACAGTAGAGCCCAATACCATTGAAGCTGAAAAGGAGCAAGCTGAGGCTCAAGACTCAGAGGAAGTTCAACCGAGTATTGAAATTCCAGTTTCACAAGAACCAGAATCTGTAAAACCCAACAAGGTAACCTCAGAACCAGCTAAATCTGATCAACTAACAACTCCGTTAGATGCAGAAATACCACAGAAGACGAATCTAACATTACCAGTTCCAGTAAAGAAACCATCACCACTTTTCCCTCAAAGACTTCAGAAGCAGAGTCAGGAGATTCAATTCAAGAAGTTCCTTGACATACTTAAGCAACTTCACATCAACATCCCGTCGCTTGAAGCACTTGAGCAAATGCCGAATTATGTCAAGTTCATGAAAGATATCCTGTCTAAGAAACAAAGACTTGGAGAATTTGAGACGGTAGCCCTAACAAAGGAATGCAGTTTACATCTTCAGGACAAACTACCCCCAAAATTGAAGGATCCTGGATGTTTTACCGTACCATGCAATATTGGAGCAACCTATTGTGGTAAGGCATTATGTGACTTAGGTGCGAGTATTAACTTGATGCCTATGTCAATATTTAGAAAGTTAGGGATAGGTGAAGTTAGACCTACTACGATTACACTTCAACTAGCAGATCGATCCTTAGCGCATCCAGAAGGAAAAATTTGAAGATTTATTGGTACGTGTAGATAAATTTATCTTTCCTGCCGACTTTGTAATTCTAGACTTTGAAGTAGACAAAGAAGTTCCAATTATCCTAGGAAGACCATTCTTAGCAACTGGAAGGACCCTTATTGATGTGCAGAAGGGCGAGCTGACTATGCATGTTTAGGATGATCAGGTAACATTAATGTTTTTAAGTCAATGCAATTTCCTGACACAATTGATGATTATTCTTCAGTATTCGATTTAGAGGAATTAATAGTGGAGAAGGAACTCAACTATGTTGAGGATCCATTGGAACAAATTCTGACATCATACCCTCCAAATGATGAAGAGGAGAATGAATACTTAGCTCTGCTAGAAGCTAATCAAAAGGGATTTAATCCGCAATCCCATTTTGAATCTTTGGAATTAGAGAAAAGGGATTACACCCAGCCAAAAGCATCAATCGAGGAGCCACCTAAGTTAGAACTCAAGGTATTACCTACACACTTAAAATATGTTTATTTAGGTAACACTTCTACTCTGCCTGTGATTGTTTCAGCAGAATTAACTGCTGAAAAAGAAGAGAAACTTATCATAGTCTTGAAACAATTCAAGAAGGCTATCGGATGGACCATAGCCGATATTCGCAGTATTACCCCATCCGGATGCATGCACAAAATCATATTAGAAGATGGCGAGAGAGGAACGATTGATGGACAACAGAGACTGAACCCCATCATGAAGGATGTATTAAAGAAGGAAATTATCAAGTGGTTGGCTGCGGGTATAGTTTACCCCATCTCAGATAGTTCATGGATAAGTCCGGTCAACTTCGTGCCGAGGAAAGGAGGTATCGCGGTCATTGAGAACAAGAATAATGAGTTGATACCAACCAGAACGGTTACAGGATGGAGAATTTGCATCGATTACCGAAAGCTGAATAAGACGACCAAGAAAGATCACTTTCCTTTGCCATTTTTGGACCAGATGATTGATAGACTCGCGAGGCGAGACTATTACTGTTTTCTGGACAGATACTCAGGGTATAATCAGATTACAGTAGCACCGAAAGATCAACACAAGATGACATTCACCTGCCCATACGGTACGTTTGCATTTAGACGCATGCCATTTGGTTTATGTGACGTACCTACTACATTTCAAAGATGTATGATGTCAATTTTTACTGACATGGTTGAGAAGTGTCTAGAAGTTTTTATGGATGACTTTTTAGTATTTGGAGACACTTATGATGGTTGTTTAGCCAATCTAGCTAAGGTACTAAGACGATGTGAAGAAACAAACCTAGTACTAAACTGGGAAAAATGTCATTTCATGGTACACAAAGGATTGTTCTAGGGCATCGGATGTCGAGACATGGAATCGAGGTAGACAAAGAAAGGGTAGATGTTATTGAGAAACTCCTACCTCCAACATCTGTAAAGGGTGTTAGAAGTTTCTTGGGCCATGCCAGTTTTTATCATAGATTTATCATAGACTTCTGCAAAATTGCAAAACCTTTGTGCAAATTGTTGGAGAAGGACGCGACATTCAAGTTTGATGATGAATGTTTAAGAGCAGTGAAAGACTTGAAGAATCGATTAGTTACGGCACCCATCATCGTCACACCAGATTGGGATTTGCCATTCGAATTGATGTGTGACGCAAGTGACTTCGCAATTGAAGCTGTCATGGGCCAGTGAAGGAACAAAGTTTTTCACCCCATCCACTACGCAAGTCAGACTCTAACAAGAGCACAATTGAATTATACGGTAACAGAAAAAGAGTTTCTTGCTATTGTGTCTGCTTTCGACAAGTTTCGATTTTATCTTATAGGTACCAAAGTGACTATTTATACAGACCACTCGAGAATTCAATATTTACTGGCCAAAAAAGACGCTAAGTCGAGCTTGATCTGGTGGGTACTTCTACTTCAAGAGTTCGATCTAGAAATTCAAGATTGAAAGGGAGTAGAAAACGAAGTAGTAGATCACTTGTCCAGATTGGAGCCGCAAGAGGGAAATTTCCCACTTGCATCGATTCAGGAGACATTTCTAGATGAACACATACTGAAGGTAAATAATGTCCATAATATTCCTTGGTTTGCTAAAATTGCTAACTATTTAGTTTGTGGTTTGATGCCGATTGATAAAACGTATCAACAAAGGAAAAAGTTTCTTCACGATGTGAAATACTATTTCTGGGAAGAGCCATATTTGTTTAAAAAGTGTGCAGATCAGATGATCAGGAGATGTGTGGCAGAAGATGAAATACCAAAGATTTTATACCACTATCACTCAGCTTCGAGTGGGGGACACTTCAGAGGTACTCGCACTGTGGCCAAATTATTACAAGTCGTATTCTTTTGGCCCACACTATTCAAGGATGCATACGCTTACGTAAAGAGTTTTGATCGATGTCAGAGGGTTGGAAATGTCACCAACAGAAATGAGATGCCTCGAACAAATATCATTGATGTAGAATTGTTTGATGTTTGGGGTATTGACTTTCTTGGTCCTTTCCCTCCGTCTTTTGGTCACAGGTACATATTGGTAGCAGTAGATTATGTGTCCAAGTGGGTCAAGGCCGAAGCTTATCTGACGAACGATGCTAAGATTGTGATGAAGTTCTTGCAGAAACACGTGTTCACAAGGTTTGGAACCCCAAGAGCTATTATCAGTGATGAAGGGACCTATTTTGTGAACAAGTGGTTAAAATGGTTGTTAGATAAACATGGAGTGAAACATAAGGTTGCTACAGCTTACCATCTGCAGATGAATGGGCAAGCTGAGCTGGCGAATAAGGAGATCAAATGTATACTTGAGAAGGTAGTTTGCCCGAACCGACGAGATTGGTCCAAGAGACTAGATGATGCTTTATGGGCTTATAGAATAGCATACAAGACACCTTTAGGAATGTCACCCTACACAGGTTGGTCTTTGGGAAAGCCTGTCATCTACCTCTAGAGTTAGAGCACAAAGCTTACTGGGCTCTTCGACGACTCAACTTGGATCTTAAGCTTGCTAGAGAGAAACAGATGCTCCAACTCAACGAGCTAGAGGAATTCCGAATGTTCTCATACGAAAATGCCAAATTACTCAAAGAAAGACTCAAGAAATGGCATGACAAGCACATTCGAGTTAGAGAATTTGAAGCAGGTCAGCAAGTCTTGTTATTTAATTCCAAATTGAAGTTCTTCCCAGGTAAGTTAAAATCACGTTGGTCTGGTCCATATACGATTCATCACGTCTATCCATATGGAGTTGCTGAAATCCAAGGTAAGGGAGGTAATTTTCAAGTCAATGCTCAGCATTTGAAACATTATTACGGAGAAAATTCTGAACGGGATCAAATCCTGTTCAGTTTATCATATATTTAAACTTTCTTATTTTTAATAAATTATTTAGGGTATATTTTCGAGTTTATTATGTTTAAATAAATTCTGTCTAGGAGATTGGAACTTAAGCGGAACCACTTGTGACCCCTCCAATCTTCCTGGGAATTGATTTGTACATAATTTTTCGAGAAATTATTCCCTAAATGACAAAATAAAATTTTAGCTTTTCAAATAAAAAGGTCAATTTTGACCCAAGTTTTAAATTGCAACACAATTTCAAATTTTCATTAAGTCTAGGGACTTAATTGAATTATTTTTAAAATTTGGTTTTTATTTTCGTAAAAACTAGGTGCCTTTTTTTGTAAATATTTCCAAAAGCCATCTAAAATAAATATTTTTACTTAATATATATATTTATATAATAATAATATAATAAACTTTAATATATAATTATATCTATTATAATTTATATATTAATTTTTATCAACTTAGCATAGAATTAGGATTAGTTTAATTTTAATCATATTTTATTTTTGTTCTAATATATTAATAGCATTAATAATTTAATATGCATTTATTTAATTATTAATTGTTGTTAACTTTGAATAGAATTAGAATTAGAATTAGAATTTTTTTAATTGTTAAATTCTACTAAGAATTCTACTCTAATTCATACTACTCTCACTATAAATTCCACCCTTACTTCCCTCCATTCATTCAACACTCAAAACCCAAAACACCAAATCCCTCAAGTCGCAAGCCCTAGCCACAACATCACCCAGCAGTTGATCAACACACGCCCAGCACACAGCACGCATGCATGTCCATCGCACGCTGCATTGCGCGCATGATCCTGCTGCTCCAGCCCCAACTGGCCAGGCCATGTTCCACACCTGCGCTTAGCGCCCGCGCACGTCCCAGCGCACCAGGCCTGCTTGCCGAAGGTCCCGCATGCTGCTGCTTGCTGAACTGACCCTTGCTGTGCATTGATGCCTGGTCCCACACGAGGATCTCGAAGAAGCAGAAGATGAACCCACAGAAATCCCGCCAGAGCAATCAACCGAAGTCCCTAATGAGGCAGATTCAATGGAACCAGAAGCTGAACCTGATATCAAAACCTCAATGTTTGGATCTCCACCGCCTAGCCCAGATCTTCGTGATGAGCTGTCACAGCTGATGGACTTAATGCAACACATGCAATGGCAGCAACAAGCCTACTGGAGATACTCAAAAATAAGGGATAACTCGATGAGGAGTGCCCTTAGGAAAATTTATAATGACCCACTTATTTTTGTGCCTGAGTTTCCAGATTTCATATTTGAATCATGGAGTTAGTATCGAAGAGGGAGCAAAACGATTCATGCAAAGGCAATAATGATGGAGCAATAGATGAGTCGAATTCGGAAGGATCGGCAAACAAATAAAAAAGGGAGGACCTCAACTTTATTTTATTTTTATTCTTAAGTTATTTTAGGATTAGGTTAATTAGGAATTTTTATTTTTATTTTTGCACAATAAAACAAGAGATAGGAATCATGAATAAAATCTGAACAAGTCATAAAGGCTAAAGTGTAGCAATAGGTATATACATGTCTAGGATTGGGTTTAGAGAAAGCTTGTCAATTTGACTCACCTCTTCTTTTCTAAAATCCTACCTGGTGTATAGTATCTATTCACTTTAAATAATGAGGACATTGTTCACTTTAAATAGGGGGGACCGAAAATTTGAATTAATTCCACTCAGAATAAATTTTTCTTTTAATTATGATTAGGATATATTTTGTTCAATAAATTGAAATTTTGTTAATTATGCTAAACTTCAGTATTAATAAAGTTCTATTATTTCAATAAGTTATTATGTTAGCTTAATAATTATATGAATGTATTTTTAATAAAGCAATGCAAATTCGTACCATAAAATTTTTAGTTCCCTACAAAAAATTTAGGCATGCATGAAAGTTTAAGTCTTTAGAATTGACTTAGTAATTTCTTGAGGCGAAATCCTAGGAAGCATGGAATGTTGAAAATGATTTAGGCAATTATTGTTTGGACCGTTTGAGCCTTTCAAGTCGACCATGATAAAATTATCCTTTGAAACCCAATTTTGAGACTATATGGCCTAGTTTTTTTTGGACCTTTGCAATATATAGCCATCACTTTTCTCTTCATTATTTTTAAAATGTTCCCAAACACTAGACTCAGTACTATTCAGAATATCGTTTGAAAATAAGTCTGGGGGAATTGAAAAGAAGTATCAATTGCTCGAAAATTGTAGTACATGAAGCAAGTGCTCGAATTTGAATTAAAAAAAAACACATGTACTCAAAAGAAAATAGATGTACAAAAGAGCATGTGAAAGTAGAATAAGTTGGTGTATTGAAGGTAAAAATTCGGAAGGTTCGATTTTACTCTGAGTCTAGGGTTTTTAAGCCAAAATTTATCTATCTTTTACCTACCCATACCCTAGCCACGTTACATCCTTAATAAAGACCTATTGATTAAAGTTTCTATGCTACCTACATTAGTGGAGAGAAATTGCTAAGATCAACATATGAAGACAGAAGCTAAACTTAATGATTGCAGCTTAGTCTTGAATAAGGGAATAAAAAATCAAATTGGTAAGGGTTAACATGTCTTTGTTAAAGAGGCATTTAGTCTAATTTTGCTATTATAATAGTTGTTGGATGTAATTTGAACGATATGTATACTTAACTAGCATAATTATCAAATTTCTTATTTTTAGCCTAAGTATATTAAATTCATAATTTTGAGAAGAAAGTTGTTCTGAAGGAGTTTTTCAAAAGTGTTTCTGAGAAATTCTTCTCAAAATTTGTGCATTACTCGGGACGAGTAATGATTTAAGTTTGGGGGTGTGGAAACACAAAGCTTTATATACTTTTTCATACCTAATTTTACTTAAAATCATGCATTTTCGATAGAATTTTTGTCATAAAATAATTAATTTTATAAAATAATTAATTTGTATTAAAATTTTGAACATGTTAATTTTTAGTCAATTTTACAATTATATTTGGTGAATTTTGATTATTTTTGCCAGATTCGTACAAAGGGCGAAAATTGACCCGGTAGACACCGTTAGAAGAACAAAACCGAGAAGCAATTCGAAGTAACAAGGCAAAATAATTTTCAGCCTAAGACGGTCCAAATGTGTATATTAATTCATAATATAATTAATTTTAATTTATTCCCAATTTAATTTGGGCTAAATAAATTAATTTCAATTAATTATGGAAAAAGGCCCTAGTTGAACTGCACCAGTTGAACCGAATTGAGCGAACCGAACCAACCACCAATTGGGCAGCCCCGAACCGTTCAAATGCTGACCTAAATCAGCATTTTAGCTGGTTAAATGAGCTTGCAAAAAGGCCCTTGGAAGACTTCCAAATTGCATTCAAACCCCACCTTAAATTAAGACTTTATGGATTTGCCCCAGGCTAATTTTAGCAAAGTTGAAAGTCTCAACTTTGCCATGTAGGATGGCCGGCCATGAGGGGGCTCTTTGGCTGCTGAAATTTCCTATTTTTAGTAGCCATCCTCATCTATATAAAACCCCCTTTTCTGCCTATTCAAATCATCCCTCATTCACATCTCTTCTCTCACAACTCTTCTATCCTCTCTCACTTTTTCTCTCCTTTTCCCATTCAAAGTTCCTTGCTTTTGTGCCGATTTCTCCTCTTGGGAAAGGGGTCTTCTTCAGCCATTTTGGAGCAGCAATTGAGTGTTCATAGCAGCCTTGATTGGCAAGGACAACAAAGAAGGAGGAACAGAGCAACCTAGTCAAACCACGAAAAACCACCAGATTTGATTCTTGTTCCCTATCTCTTTAATTTTTGTTCTTTTTATGATGAACATATCTATGAATATTTATGTTGTTTAAATGGTTAATTTAATCAGCTTAGCTTGAATTTAATTTGTGTTGGGTTGATTGCATTTCGTCCTCTTGATTTGTTAAATTTATGTTTATGCTATTATAGGCCTCGGTAAAATGCTTGATTAAGTAAAATCATGCCTAAGTTATTCTGGCATTATAATTGTTTAGATAACTAAAGAATTAATTATTTAAACACATTGAAATTGTAATTAATGGGCACAGTACTTAGTCAGTGCATGTTTAATTCTTCTAAGGTAGCTAAAGATTAGATTCGCATTGTATTTGGTGATACATATGCATTGTATAACTTGTAAGATTATTGTGATTAAACTGTTTCAAGGTAAGGATAATTTGTTATCGCACATAGTCTTTTATATGCTTATTAGGTTGAATTAATCGTTTGAATCGACACAGGAATATGCGAGAAATTGTTTACTTTAATAAGTATGTATGTGCAATAACATGTTTACCTTTATAAATCTGTTTTATCGGTCGAATTGACATAGGAATATGTACAAGAGATGAATGGATTTTTTATTTGTAAATATGTTCATAAGTTAGCAAATTACCGTGTAACACCCCTAACCCGTGTTCGTCGCCGGATTTGGGTTAAAAGGCATTACTATACATATCATCAATCAGCACAGTCAAAAGATCATTTAAAACTATCAACACCTGTCTTACGCATAATCACATTTACTTTAATAAATTAGACAAAATCACGACATTTAATCATTCATATACATGATCAAGTGATACTTTGATCTAACAAATCAAAATCGACTTAATATAATCCATCAAAAAAAATGTATACTTAAGTTATTTGAAAGGACATATTCAAACCAAGCATATAATATTTATTACTCATGTACAAGTGTAATCCATAACCGAATATAACATCTAAGTACATTTTCTATTTAATACCATGTATTGCCGAATACATAACTCATGAGATTGATCCATATTTCTTTATTCCACATTCAAACAAAACATGCACATTTAACTTGATCAAATCTTGCACGACTAAACACATCACACATATATGCCATGACCAACCTATATATATATATATATATATATATATATACAATATGCACCTAGATTATAACCTAATATACCCAAATAAAATTCCTAATATCCATGCATCATAATAATATATTCATATGAACCACTAGATCATTAAACCATATGTCTCCACATTAACAAATGTAGAACATAAGCCATATTTGTATGGCTATAATACATATATTAATAAGGTTTCTAACTCAAACAAGGACATATACCCTCCTATACATGCCTTTATCCAAAATAAACCAAACTAAAGGAGTACCAAAAAGAGTTGATAGTGTGGTGGACTTCAACGATGATCCTCTGAGCCTGTAGTTTGACCAGAATCTATAAAACAGAACAATTAAACAAAAACGGAGTAAGCTCACTAGCTTAGTAAGTCTCAAGCATTATTATAATTCTTAACCAACCAAGCATAGTATCAACCAATTCATGATATTAACATTTATACTTTATTTGCAAATACTTATAACAAAGCATCATCACTTCACATAACTTAGTAGCTCTAAATTCTTCACCACATACTTTAATTTATCACATAACTAGTAATATAACTCTACTTACATGAACATTTTAATCACACTCAAATTTCACATGTCTATTAACCACTTGACATAATATATTTCACATTTATAACATCACAACCAAGTAAATAACACATTCTTTCATCGTTCTATTCGATCACAACCATAGCACATGTATACATAGCATTAACGTATAAAATACATAACTTGTGGCTGAAATAACAAGTTCATTTCCAAGACTTAAACTTACCTTAATTGCTTAAAGACCTTGTGACTATGTAAATAAAGTACAAACGAGAAATTCACCTGTATAGAACCTGCTAAGCCTTAACTGAACTTCACATACTGGCCCTAGGCCTACGTAACTCAAAGTCTGTAACTTAAAACACTGGCGTTAAGCCTGCTAGCCAATAAGCCCGAATGTGTCACCAGTACGAGGCCTGCTAGGCGATAAGCCCGAATATGTCACCGGCACGAGGCCTGCTAGGCAATAAGCCCAAATATGTCACCGGCACGAGGCCTGCTAGGCAGTAAGCCCGAATATGTCACCGGCACGAGGCCTACTAGGCAATAAGCCCGAACTGTTTATCAAATCAATTCATCAACTTACATTTCTTACACATACATCACTATCAATTCATATTCACAAAACCAATTCACTTGTCAGACCAAATATACTAATTCATATTATCTTGCAAAACATAATCATCCCAATATAGAACATTCACATTCGGTTAACACCTATCTCTTACTCAATTTAATCAATTAATTTCTTTTCACACTTTCATACTTATTCCTTAATGAACTTTAACTTAAAACTTACCTCGACTGTCGATAGACCGTGTAAATCGGCTATTCGAGAACCTTCGTCTTTCCCCAATCCAATTCTATTTTTCTTTGCTCTTGATCTAAAACGCATTAAATTCAACTCATTCAAGTACATTTCACTTCAATTTAGTCCCAAAACACATAAACATGCAATTTACCATTTTACCCCTAAGGTTTCACATTTTACTATTTAGTCCTAATTACTCAAAACACAAAATACACACAATTTGCCAAGGTTATACAAGGGCTGAATATTCCTAGGGACTTTACAAGCCCTCTCTTTTCACTTATTTTGCATTTTAGCCCTTTCAAATTTTCATTTTTACAAATTAGTCCAAAATACTCAAATTCACTAAAATTTCCAATACAAAATATACTAATCTTTAACAAATAATTAATATAAAATCATAAAATATCAAAAATCACAAGAACATAGCATTGGCCAAATATCAAACATGCTTAATTTCAAAAATTCTAACATGGGTCAGTTACTGTTCAAAGCAACGATCTCAAAAATGTAAAAATTATCGAAAACCGATTGAAAACTAACCTTAAATTTTGAATCAAAGATGGCCGAACCAAGTTGTTCTTATTTTCTTTCTCCCTTGTATGTATTCGGCCTAAGTTAAAAAGATGAACCACACTCTTTCTTTTATGTTTTGTTATCATTTATATTAAGTTATTAATTAATTACCATTTTAACCTTTATTATAAAATAACTAAACAACATAATATAAGGTTATTGTTGTCCATGGCCGGCCACTAACATATAAAATGGACAAATTGCCCTTTTAGTGCATCATATCAAAAAGCCATTGACACTTGAGTACTTTTCACTTTAGTAAGCAACTTTTACGCTTTACGCAATTAAGTCCTTTTTCTAAATTAAACACATAAACGATTAAATTTTCATACGAAACTTTCACACACATCAATTCACATATAATAGACACAAAATATAATATTAAAATATTTCTCAGACTCAGATTCGTGGTCCCGAAACCACCATTTTGATTAGGGTCAAAATCGGTCTGTTACATACCGAGTTACCGTGATTTATTCGTAACAAGTATAATCATAAGTTTAATGATTCTAAGGTAAGGAAATATAATTAATCCAACACAATTATATCATCTTGATTAAAATCAGCTTTTGAAATCGTGTATTAGAACTTTATTTTATTTTATTTTATTTTACTTTGTTTTCTAGTTTTTAATCATTTCCCAAATCCAATTATTTTTCCTTCACCAAAGTGTTTAAAATTACTTTCATAAATAATTCTTTTACAGTCCCTGTGGGAACGATAACTCAACATTTACTTGTCACTTTATTACTTGTTGCGATTGTGTACACTTGCACATTTCTATCCTTCCAAGTTTTTGGCACCGTTGTCGGGGACTATTTTTCAAAAGCCATTATTTGTGAATTTGATAGCCTTACATTTTGTTCTGTTTACTTTTTAACTTAATTAACTTTTCAGTGAATATTTCAGGTGTTTATGAGTATTGACCGAATTATCGATTTACTCCCTGTAGACCTTGAGATAGAACGAACCTTTCGACAACGTAGAAGACAAGCGAATCAAAGGAATACTGAAGAGTTGAATTTCGAGAATATGAATCAAGAAAATGGAGCAAACCTTGCTCAAAATCCTATCGTTATTGCTGATGATAGGGATAGAGCCTTAAGACAATATGTCGTGCTAGTGTTCATCGATATTAATTCTGGTATTAGAAGACCCGAAATCGAGGCAGAACAATTTGAGTTGAAGCCAGTCATGTTCCAAACGCTTCAGATAGTGAGCCAATTCAGTGGAATGCCTATCGAAGACCCTCATCTGCACTTGTGACTATTCATGGAGGTGAGCGACTCTTTCAAATTAGCCGGAGTACCCGAAGATGCATTACGATTGAAGTTGTTCCTATATTCGCTAAGGGACAGAGCTCGAGCCTGGTTGAACTCATTGCCACCGAACTAAATTTCCACATGGCAAGAGTTAGCAAAGGGATTTCTTATGAAGTATTTCCCGCCTAGCAAGAATGCTAAGTTGAGGAACGAGATCACTGCCTTCCAACAAATGGATAACGAATCCTTGTACGAGGCATGGGAAAGATTTAAAAAGTTATTACAAAAGTGCCCTAATCATTGAATTCCACATTGCATCCAACTTGAGACGATTTACAATGGTCTCGGTGCTCACACGAGGATGGTAGTGGACGCTTCTGCTAATGGTGCTCTCCTTTCTAACTCTTATAATGAGGCCTATGAAATTATCGAGAGGATCGCCAAGAGCAACTATCAATGGCCAACCAGTCGAGCAGTGTCAAGAAGACGAGTCACTGGAATACATGAAGTAGACGCTCTTACTGCACTCGCATCTCAGGTATCATCAATATCCTCAATGCTTAAAAATCTTACTACTAATAGGTATAATAGTTTTGCAGCACAGCCGCCTAATCAATTTGAGAATATAGCCTGTGTCTATTGTGGGGAAGGACATTTGTTTGAAGAATGTCTGTCAAACCTAGAATCTGTATACTACATGGGTAATCAGAACCAAAACCAAGGAAGGAAAGGGCTGCAATCCAATTTTTATAACCCATCGTAGAGAAACCACCCGAATTTTTCCTGGAGTAACCAAGGGGCTGGAACCAGTAACACTTACACCCAATCCAGACAAACCTAGATGCCTAGTTTCCCTCAACAAGTTCAGGAAACAGTTCAAGCTGAAGCATCCAATAGCTTGCAGAGTTTGTTGAAGGCATACATGGCAAAGAATGATGCCTTAATCCAAAGTCAAGCAGCTACATTGAAGAATATGGAAAACCAAATGGGCCAACTTGCAACTGAACTTAGAAACCGACCACAGGGTACCTTACCTATTGATACAGAAAATTCGAGAAACCCGGGAAAGGAGCACTGCAAAGCGCTGACATTAAGGAGTGGAAAGACGGTAGAGCCCAATACCATTGAAGCTGAAAAGGAGCAAGCTAAGGCTCAAGACTCAGAGGAAGTTCAATCGAGTGTTGAAATTCCAGTTTTGCAAAAACCAGAATCTGCAAAACCCGACAAGGTAACCTCAGAACCAGCTAAATCTGATCAACTATCAACTCCGTCATATGCAGAAACACCACAGAAGACAAACCAACCATTACCAATTCCAGTAAAGAAACTATCACCACCCTACCTCAAAGATTTTAGAAGCAGAGTTAGGAGATTCAATTCAAGAAGTTCCTTGACGTACTTAAGCATCTTCACAGCAATATCCCGTTGGTTGAAGAACTTGAGCAAATGCCAAATTATGTCAAGTTCATGAAAGATATCCTGTCTAAGAAATGAAGGCTTGGAGAATTTGAGATAGTAGCCCTAACAAAGGAATGCAGTGCATATCATTAGGACAAACTACCCCAAAATTAAAGGATCCTGGATGTTTTACCGTACCGTGCAATATTGAAGCAACCTATTGTGGTAAGGCATTATGTGACTTAGGTGCGAGTATTAACTTGATTCCTATGTCAATATTTAGAAAGTTGGGGATAGGTGAAGTTAGACCTACTACGGTTACACTTTAACTAGTAGATCGATCCTTAGCGCATCCAGTAGGAAAAAATTGAAGATTTATTGGTACATGTAGAAAAATTTATCTTTCCTGCTGACTTTGTAATTATAGACTTTGAAGCAGACAAAGAAGTGCCAATTATCCTAGGAAGACCATTCTTAGCAACTGGAAGGACCCTTATTGATGTGCAGAAGGGCGAGTTGACTATGCGTGTTCAGGATGATCAAGTAACATTTAATGTTTTTAAGTCAATGCGATTTCCTAACACAATTGATTATTCTTCTGCAGTATCCGATTTAGAGGAATTAATAGTGGAGAGGGAACTCAACTATGTTGAGGATCCGTTGGAACAAATTCTGACATCAGACCCTCCAAATGATGAAGAGGAGAATGAATACTTAGATCTGCTAGAAGCTAATCAAAAGGGATTTAATTCGGAATCCCGTTTTGAATCTTTGGAATTAGAGAAAAGAGATTACACCCAGCCAAAAGCATCAATTGAGGAGCCACCTCAGTTAGAACTCAAGGTATTACCTACACACTTAAAATATGTTTATTTAGGTAACAATTCTACTCTGCCTGTGATTATTCCAGCAGAATTAACTACTGAACAAGAAGAGAAACTTATCATAGTCTTGAAACAATTCAAGAAGGCTATCGGATGGACCATAGCCGATATTTGCAGTATTAGCCCATTTGTTTGCTTGCACAAGATCATATTAGAAGATGGCGAGAGAGGAACAATTAATGGACAATGGAGACTGAACCCCATCATGAAGGATGTAGTAAAGAATGAAATTATCAAGTGGTTAGATGCGGGTATAATTTATCCCATCTCAGACAGTTCATGGGTAAGTCCGGTCCACTTCGTGCCTAAGAAAGGAGGTATCGCGGTCGTTGAGAACGAGAATAATGAGTTGATACCAACCAAAACGGTTATGGGATGGAGAATTTGCAGCGATTACCGAAAGCTGAAAAGGCGACCAGGAAAGATCACTTTCCTTTGCCATTCTTGGACCAGATGATTGATAGACTCGTGGGGTGAGACTATTACTGTTTTCTCTATGGATACTCAGGGTATAATCAAATTACAGTAGCACCGAAAAATTAGCACAATATGACATTCACCTGTCCGTACGGTACGTTTGCATTTAGACGCATGCCATTTGGTTTATGTAATGCACCTGCTACATTTCAAAGATGTATGATGTCAATTTTTACTGACATGGTTGAGAAGTGTCTGGAAGTTTTTATGGATGACTTTTCAGTATTTGGAGACACTTATGATGATTGTTTAGCCAATCTAGCTAAGGTACTAAGACGATGTGAAGAAACAAACCTAGTATTCAACTGCGAAAAGTGTCATTTCATGGTACAAGAAGGATTGTTATAAGGCATCGGATATCGAGTCATGGAATCGAGGTAGACAAAGTAAAGGTAGACGTTATTGAGAAACTCCTACCTCCAACATCTAGAAAGGGTGTTAGAAATTTCTTGGGCCACGTCGATTTTTATCATAGATTTATCAAAGATTTCTCCAAAATTGCAAAGCCTTTGTGCAGAAGGATGCGACATTCAAGTTTGATGATGAATGTTTAAGTGCATTCAAAGAGTTGAAGAATCGATTAGTTACGGCACCCATCATTGTCACACCAGATTGGGATCTACCATTCAAATTGATGTGTGACGCAAGTGACTTCGCAATTGGAGCTATCATGGGCCAGCGAAGGAACAAAGTTTTTCACCCCATCTACTATGCAAGTCGAACTCTAACAGGAGCACAATTGAATTATACGATAACAGAAAAAGAGTTTCTTGCTATTGTATCTGCTTTCAACAAGTTTTGAGCTTATCTTATAGGTACCAAAGTGACTGTTTATACAGACCACTCGGCAATTAAATATTTACTGGCCAAGAAAGACGCTAAGCCGAGATTGATTTGGCCAAGAAAGAGTTCAATCTAGAAATTCAAGATCGAAAGGGAGTAGAAAACCAAGTAGCATATCACTTGTCCAGATTGGACCCGCAAGAGGGAAATTTCCCACTTGTACCGATTCAGGAGACATTTCCAGATGAACACATACTGAAGGTAAATAATGTCCATAATATTCCTTGGTTTGCTGATATTGCTAACTATTTAGTTTGTGGTTTAATGTCGTTTGATAAAATGTATCAATAAAGGAAAAAGCTTCTTCACGATGTGAAATACTATTTCTGGGAAGAGCCATATTTGTTTAGAAAGTGTGCAGATCAGATGATCAAGAGATGTGTGGTAGAAGATGAAATACCGAAGATTTTATACCATTGTCACTTAGCTCCGAGTGGGGGACACTTCGGAGGTACTCGCACTGCGGCCAAAGTATTACAAGCCGTATTCTTTTGGCCCACACTATTCAAGGATGCATACGCTTACGTAAAGAGTTGTTATCGGTGTCAATGGGTTGGAAATGTCACCAACAAAAATGAGATGCCTCGAACAAATATCATTGAGGTAGAATTGTTTGATGTTTTGGGTATTGACTTTCTTGGTCCTTTCCCTCCGTCTTTTGGTCACAGGTACATATTGGTAGCAGTAGATTATGTGTCCAAGTGGGTCGAGGCTGAAGCTTATCCGACGAACGATGCTAAGGTTGTGATAAAGTTCTTGCAGAAACACGTGTTCACAAGGTTTGGAACCCCAAGAGCTATTATCAGCGATAAAGGGACCCATTTTGTGAACAAGTGGTTAAAATGGCAGTTAGATAAACATGGAGTGAAACATAAGGTTGCTACAGCTTACCATCCGCAGATGAATGGGCAAGCTGAGCTGGCGAATAAGGAGATCAAAGGCATACTTGAGAAGGTAGTTTGCTCGAACCGACGAGATTGGTCCAAGAGACTAGATGATGCTTTATGTATGGGCTTATAGAACAACATACAAGACACCTTTAGGAATGTCACCCTACAGGTTGGTCTTTGGGAAAGCCTGTCATCTATCTCTAGAGTTAGAGCACAAAGCTTACTAGGCTCTTCGACGACTCAACTTGGATCTTAAGCTTGCTAGAGAGAAACAGATGCTCCAACTCAACGAGCTAGAGGAATTCCGAATGTTCTCATACGAAAATGCCAAATTACTCAAAGAAAGACTCAAGAAATGGCATGACAAGCACATTCGAGTTAGAGAATTTGAAGCAGGTCAGCAAGTCTTGTTATTTAATTCCAAATTGAAGTTCTTCCCAGGTAAGTTAAAATCACATTGGTCCGGTCCATATACGATTCATCGCATCTATCCATATGGAGTTATTGAAATCTAAGGTAAGGGAGGCAATTTTCAAGTCAATGCTCAGCGTTTGAAACATTACTACGGAGAAAAACCTGATAGGGATCAAATCATGTTCAGTTTATCAGATATTTAAATTTTCTTGTTTTTAATAAATTATTTAGGGTATATATTCAGGTTTATTATGTTTAAATAAATTCTGTCTAGGAGATTGGAACTTAAGCGGGACAGCTTGTGACCCCTCCAATCTTCCTGGGAATTGATTTGTACATAATTTTGCAAGAAATTATTCCTAAATGAAAAAATAAATTTTTGGTTTTTCAAATAAAAAGGTCAATTTTGACCCAAGTTTTAAATTGCAACTCAATTTCAAATTTTCATTAAGTCTAGGGACTTAATTGAATTATTTTTAAAATTTGGTTTCTATTTTCGTAAAAACTAGGTGCCTCTTTTTGTAAATATTTTCAAAAGGCATCTAAAATAAATATTTTTATTTAATATATATATTGTATAATAATAATAATAATATGATAAACTTTTAATATAATTATATCTATTATAATTTATATATTAATTTTTATCAACTTTGCATAGAATTAGGATTAGTTTAATTTTAATCATATTTTGTTTTTGTTCTAATAAATTAATGGCATTAATAATTTAATATGCATTTATTTAAATATTAATTGTTGTTAACTTTGAATAGAATTAGAATTAGAATTTTTTTAATTGTTAAATTCTACTAAGAATTCTACTCTAATTCCTACTAATCTCACTATAAATTCCACCCTTACTTCCCTCCATTCATTCATCACTCAAAACCCAAAACACCAAATCCCTTAAGTGCCGCTAGCCCTAGCCACAACATCACCCAACAGTCGGTCAGCACATGCCCAGCAGACCGTATGCATGCTTGTCCGTCGCACGCTGCATGCGCGCCTGATCCTGCTGCTCCAGCCCCAGCTGCCCAGGCCGTGTTCCGCACCGGCGCTTAGCGCCCGCGCACGTCCCAGCGCACCAGGCCTGCTTGCCAAAGGTCTCGCACGTTGCTGCTTGCCAAACTAACCCCTGCTACGCGTTGATGCCTGTTCCCACACGAGGATCCCGAAGAAGCAGAAGATGACCCCACCGAAATCCCACCAGAGCAATCAACCGAAGTCCCTAATGAGGCAGAACCAATGGAACCAGAAGCTGAACCAGATATCGAAACCTCAATGTTTGGAGCTCCACCGCCTAGCCCAGATCTTCGTGATGAGCTGTCAAAGCTGATGGACTTAATGCAACACATGCAATGGTAGCAAGAAGCCTACTGGAAATACTCGAAAATACGGGATGACTCGATGAGGAGTGCCCTTAGGAAAATTTATAATGACCCACTTATTTTTGTGCCTGAGTTTCCAGATTTCATATTTGAATCATGGAGTTCAGTATCAAAGAGGCAGTAAAATGATTCATGCAAAGGCAATAATGATGGAGCAAAAGATGAGTCGAATTCGAAAGGATCGACAAACAAATAAAAAAAGGGAGGACCTCAACTTTATTTTATTTTTATTCTTAAGTTATTTTAGGATTAGGTTAATTAGGAATTTTTATTTTTATTTTTATTTTTATTTTTGCACAATAAAACAAGAGATAGGAATCATGAATAAAATCTGAACAAGTCACAAAGGCTAAAGTGTGGCAATAGGTATATACATGTCTAGGATTGGATTTAGAGAGAGCTTGGTGCTTAAGCAGTCAGTTTGACTCACCTCCTCGTTTCTAAAATCCTACCTGGTGTATAGTATCTATTCACTTTAAACAATGACGACATTCTTCACTTTAAGTAGGAGGGACTGAAAATTTGAATTAATTCCACTCAAAATAAAATTTTCTTTTAATTATGATTAGGATATATTTTGTTCAATAAATTAAAATTTTGTTAAGTATGCTAAACTTCAGTATTAATAAAGTTCTATTATTTCAATAAGTTATTATGTTAGCTTAATAATTATATGTATGTATTTTTAATAAAGCATGCGAATTCGTACCATAAAATTTTTATTGCCCTACAAAAAATTTAGGCATGCATGAAAGTTTAAGTCTTTAGAATTGACTTAGTAATTTCTTGAGGCGAAATCCTAGGAAACATGGAATATTGAAAATGATTTAGGCAATTATTGTTTGGACCGTTTGAGCCTTTCAAGCCGACCATGATAACATTATCCTTTGAAACCCAATTTTGAGACTATATGGCCTAGTTTTATTTGGACCTTTGCAATATTTAGCCATCACTTTTCTCTTCATTATCTTTAAAATGTTCCCAAACACTAGACTCAGTACTATTTAGAATATCGTTTGAAAATAAGTTTGGGGGAATTGAAAAGAAGTATCAATTGCTCGAAAATTGTAGTACATGAAGCAAGTGCTCGAATTTGAATTCAAACAAAAAAACATGTACTCAAAAGAAAATAGATGTACAAAAGAGCATGTGAAAGTAAAATAAGTTGGTGTATCGAAGGTAAAAATTCGGAAGGTTCGATTTTACGCTGAGTCTAGGGGTTTTAAGCCAAAATTTATCTATCTTTTACCTACCCATACCCTAGCCACGTTACAACCTTAATAAAGACCTATTGATTTAAGTTTCTATGCTACCTACATTAGTGGAGAGAAATTGCTAAGATCAACATATGAAGACATAAGTTAAAACTTAATGATTGCAGCTTAGTCTTGAATAAGGGAATAAAAAAATCAAATTGGTAAGGGTTAACATGTCTTTGTTAAAGAGGCATTTAGTCTAATTTTGCTATTATAATAGTTGTTGGGTGTAATTTGAACGATATGTATACTTAAGTAGTATAATTATCAAACTTCTTATTTTTGAGCCTAAGTATATTAAATTCATAATTTTGAGAAGAAAGTTGTTCTGAAGGAGTTTTTCAAAAGTGTTTCCGAGAAATTCTTCTCGAAATTTGTGCATTACTCGGGACGAGTGATGATTTAAGTTTGGGGGTGTGGAAACACAAAGGTTTATATACTTTTTCATACCTAATTTTACTTAAAATCATGCATTTTCGATAGAATTTTTGTCATAAAATAATTAATTTTTATAAAATAATTAATTTGTATTAAAATTTTGAACATGTTAATTTTTAGTCAATTTTACAATTATCTTTAGTGAATTTTGATTATTTTTGACAGATTCGTACAAAGGGCGAAAATTGACCCGGCAGACACCGTTAGAAGAACAAAATCGAGAAGCAATTCAAAGTAAAAAGGCAAAATAATTTCCAGCCTAAGACGGTCCAAATGTGTGTATTAATTCATAATATAATTAATTTTAATTTATTCCCAATTTAATTTGGGTTAGATAAATTAATTTTAATTAATTATGGAAAAAGGGCCCAGTCGAACCGCACCAGTTGAACCAAATTGAGCGAATCGAACCAGCCACCAATTGGGCAGCCCAGAATCGTTCAAATGCTGACCAAAATCATAATTTTAGCTGATTAATTGAGCTTGCAAAAAGGCCCTTGGAAGAATTTCAAATTGCATTCGAACCCCACCTTAAATTAAGACTTTACGGATTTGCCCCAGGCTAATTTTAGCAAAGTGGAAAGTCTCAACTTTGCCGTGTAGGATGGCTGGCCATGAGGGGGCTCTTTGGCTGATGAAATTTCCTATTTTTAGCAGCCATGCTCAGCTCTATAAACCCCCCTTTGCTGCCCATTCAAGTCATCCCTCATTCACATCTCTTCTCCCACAACTCTTCTCTCCATTCTCACTTTTTCTCTCATTTTCCCATTCAAAGTTCCTTGCTCTTGTGCCGATTTCTCCTCTTGGGAAAGGGGTCTTCTTCAGCCATTTTGGAGCAGCAATTGAGTGTTCATAGCAGCCTTGATTGGCGAGGACAACAAAGAAGGAGGAACGGAGCAACCTAGTCAAACCACGAAAAATCACCAAATTTGATTCTTGTTCCTTATCTCTTTAATTTTTGTTCTTTTTATGATGAACATATCTATGAATATTTATGTTGTTGGAATGGTTAATTTAATCAGCTTAGCTTGAATTTAATTCGTTTTGGGTTGATTGCATTTCGTCCTCTTGATTTGTTAAATTTATGTTTATGCTGTTATAGGCCTCGGTAAAATGCTTGATTAAGTAAAATCATGCCTAAGTTGTTCTGGCATTATAATTGTTTAGATAACTAAAGAATTAATTATTTAAACACATTGAAATTGTAATTAATGGACACAGTACTTAATTAGTGCATGTTTACTTCTTCTAAGGTAGCTGAAGATTAGATTAGCATTGCATTTGGCGATACATATGCCTTGCATAACTTGCAAGATTATTGTGATTAAATTGTTTCAAGGTAAGGATACTTTATTACCTCACATAGTCTTTTATATGCTTATTAGGTTGAATTAATCGTTTGAATCGACATAGGAATATGTGAGAGATTGTTTACTTTAATAAGTATGTATGTGCAATAACATGTTTACCTTTATAAATCTATTTTATCGGTCGAATTGACATAGGAATATGTACAAGAGATGAATGGATTTTTTATTCGTAAATATGTTCATAAGTTAGCAACTTACCTATTTACCGTGATTTATTCGTAACAAGTATAAGCATAAGTTTAATGATTCTAAGGTAAGAAATATAATTAATCCAACACAATTATATCATCTTGATTAAAATCAGCTTTTGAAATTGTGTATTAGAACTTTATTTTATTTTATTTTATTTTACTTTGTTTTCTAGTTTTTAATCATTTCCCAAATCCAATTATTTTTCCTTCACCAAAGTGTTTAAAATTACTTTCATAAATAATTCTTTTACAGTCCCTGTGGGTACGATAACTCAGCATTTACTTGTCACTTTATTACTTGTTGTGATTGTGTACATGAAACACCCCAAACCCGGCCCACGAGCCTCGACCAGATCTGGTATGTTCCTCGAGTAAAACATTTCAAAACTTGTTTGTCACTTTGGAAATTTTGGGTGGTTTTGAAGAAAAATCGATTTGTGTTGTGTTTGAATCGAAAAGTCTAGATTTTTAATAAAACTTCATTAAAATACTTGATAACAATAAGGTTAAGAGTATTGTCGAGTTATTACGGTTTACCCTTTTATTTTGAAGACCATTTGTGATTAAGTGTCACATTTAGATTTTATTTTGAAAACATTACTTAAACTTTGCTTTGATAAAAATTATATCATACTAAAACAATTAATACGCATGCATAAACAGTTTAGTAGTAAAGGCCTTATTACATCAACATAAAAACCCAAAATAAATTCAAAGTACTTAAAATAAAAAGTCCAAATAAAATAAATTTCGTGCTGAGCATGGCCACCACTAAGCTCCTGCCGACCCGGTCCATCACTGAGTGTCACCTGAAAAATATCCCACAACGGGGTGAGTCCAACAGACTCAGTGTGTATAACCACCAACACTAAGTCCTAACAGTTTAGGGCATAACAAATCATACATGTACATATAGCAATTAACTTTAATGATGCAAACCCAAACCCAATCCTATACACCATCCGCTACACATCACTCGTACCAACCATCACATCGTGGGGACTACTAAGTCGACCCTCCATCCGCTACACACCATCGAAGGCAGTCGCTGCAGACGACGTGCTCATCGCCCTTATATATATTTTGTGGCATAGCCACCAGATAATATTTTGTGACATGAGTCACCACATTCAGATTACGTGACATAAGTCACCACATTCAGATATTGTGGTATAACACCACCAGATCACTTCCCCTTAACATATCACCCATATGCCCCATGTCATACAAATCATGCAAAGACTATACCCTAGTCTTAATTCCACATTCTTATCAATATTCACATATGTGTCATAACAGGTATTCGTAACATTATTGACATAGCTTTAGAGAATAACGTACCTGAATATGCCATACCATTGAATGGTATCTTAAGCCATATCTTTCACATTCTTATTCATACATATATTAACTTAAAACCGTAAATCTATTAAGAATTAGTGTGGGGTACACACCTGATTTACTAATGCTTCCACTAAAATCCCGAAAATCTCGATCTAATACTTTAGATCCTTAGTCCCTACATTCGGCCAATACCAAGTGTTTTAGTAAAAAGCCATTCGGCTAAATGATCAAATCCCGAAGGATTATTGCAACAAAAATCCTTACCTTGCTGTCGATTTCACTACTAACCAAATCTCGAAACTTCGTAGAGTTTCTTCCTTGCACTCGGCTAGACACTAAATCACTTGGCTTGGTTAGTTTCGGCTTTTGAACATTTAAGAAACATATCCGAATCACTAATTAGGGCCTTGGCCGAATGTACATATGTACTTACCTTGCGATTTTAAATCCCAAAAAGTGTTACTTGATTGGCGTACCTGTCGAAATCACTACGGCATATGTTAGATATAATTCTAACATTTAAATACTAATAAATGGCCCTTGGCCGAATACATGACTTACCTTAGATCTTTATAAATCCCGAAATATCCTTCCTTGTAGTCGACAATTTCAGAATCCCGAAACACTCCTTATAGTTTCGGCCAAAGACATTAAGGGGATTAGAGTCTTGATTTCGGCTAAAAGAAAAGAACTAAAACGATGACAATAGCATCCTTACCCTTAATATTGAAATCGGCAACACCTTTACTTGAACCCCCAAAGCTATTCGGCTATGGCCTAGATGTGGATCAACAATTTCGGCTTTTGAGGCTTAATGAGAAATCGGCTAGGGGCTAGGGGTTACTTGAGTATTCGGCTTCCACAAGAACAAAAAGAGAGGAGTATGATGCTTAGGAGTTTCGGCAATGGTGATCTTTAGGGAGGGGTTTCGGCTAGAGCAAGAAAAAAAAGAAAGATGATGACTTTGGAGAGGAAAAGAAAACGAAAGAGAGGCTACACTGCCTTAATGAAATTCGGCTATTCCCTTTACTAAGCTTGGCCGAAATTCACCTTAAGAGAGTCCCTAGGCCAGCTACACTCTTCCCTTATCAGCTTCCTCATTTTTCTCCTCTTTTCTCTCTTTATCACCTTATTCAAATTAATAAAAAATAATCCAACATTAATCTCTTATCTTAGCCGAATTTTAGAAAGGATTAAACTCATCCCTTTAGTGCCTTAGTGCCGTCCATCTCCTTTGTTCCTTGCAGCAAAATAAAATTCTTTTATTTGCTTCCCTTGCAGCTCGAACCTAGGCCCTTTCCCCTTACTTGTGGCGTCACTTACTAGGCCTTAAGTGGCGCCTCCAAGCCACTTAGGCAAGCCCATTTCTTTTTCATAAATCCCCTACATATTTTCTTAAGGCCTTATCAGACTTAGCTCCCCTTTTAAACTTAAAAATCTAATAATTTTTAAGGCATTTGACTACACACTAAGGTTCACAAAATTCATAGAACACATTCACAGTACACATAGGCATACTACTTCATAAAATTAAGCAATAATGCATAAGCCATAAATCCCAGATATTACAGTTCTACCCCCCTTAAAATAATTTCGTCCTCGAAATTACCTGGCAAAAATAAGTGAGGGTATTGTTGTCGCATTGCTTCTTCTGGCTCCCACGAAGCTTCCTCCGATCCATGGTTTCTCCATAACACTTTGACTAGAGGAACTGACTTCCTCCGTAACACTTTCACATCTCGTTCCAAAATCTGAATCGGCTCCTCCTCGTAAGACAAATCTGGCCTTAGCTCCACCTCTTCAACCGGTACTACATGAGACGGATCCGATCGATAACGACGTAGCATGGATACATGGAATACGTCGTGCATCTGCTTCAATTCCGAAGGCAACTCTAACTGGTATGCCACTGGTCCAACTCGCTTCAATACCCGATAAGGTCCTATAAACCTTGGACTTAACTTCCCTTTGCAACCAAATCTCATTATCTTCTTCCAAGGCGACACTTTAAGAAACACTTGATCTCCCGCATCAAATTCTATTTCTTTTCACTTGAGATCCGTGTACGACTTCTGTCTATCCGATGCTTCCTTCAACCGAGCTCGAATCACACTAACCTTCTCTTCAGATTCCACCACTAACTCTGGACCCAAAACTTGACGTTCCCCTAACTCCGTCCAGCACGTAGGAGTGCAACACTTCCGGCCATACAGCGCTTCATACGGTGCCATCCGAATACTAGCTTGATAGCTGTTGTTGTATGCAAATTCCGCTAAAGGCAAATATTCTTCCCAACTTCCTCTGAAGTCTATCACACAACCTCGCAGCATATCCTCTAACACTTGGATTACTCGCTCAGACTGGCCGTCCGACTGTGGATGAAAAGCCGTAGTGAAATCCAATCTGGTGCCTAAAGCTTGATGTAGTGCTTTCCAGAACCGAGAAATAAACCTTGGGTCCCTATCCGAAATGATCGATATCGGAACACCATGCAACCTTACAATTTCCGCCACATATAACTTTGCCAACTTCTGCAAAGAATAATCAACCCGCACTGGAATGAAATGCGCGGACTTTGTCAACCGATCCACTATCACCCATACTGAGTCCTTCTTAGTAGGCGTAAGGGGAAACCCACTAACGAAGTCCATGGTGATTCTCTCCCACTTCCACTGCGGAATCTTTATTGGCTGAAGCAATCCTGACGGAACTTGGTGTTCAGCGTTAACTTGCTGACCCGTCAAGCACTTCCCTACGAATTCGGTAACTTCCTTCTTAAGACCAGGCCACCAAAACTGTTCCCTTAGATCTCGGTATAACTTACTTCCTCCAGGATGCATAGCATAAGGGCTACTATGCGATTCCTGAAGAATCCTCTGCCTTAATTCCTTATCCTTTGGCATACAGACCTTACCCTTGAAACACAATACTCCCTCGTCATTAATACCATAATCTTCCAACTACTCATTCTGTGCTTGCTGTAGCTTAGCACTTAAATCATCATCCATTAACTGACTTTCCTTCACTTCATTCAACCACGTCGGCTTAACTTGCAGCTCTGCCAGCAGACTTCCATTATCATACAAGCTCAGATGTGCAAACATTGCCCTCAGATCCGACACTACCTTCCGACTCAGGGCATCCGCCACTACATTTGCCTTGCCCGGATGATACTCTATTGAACAATCGTAATCCTTTAATAATTCAACCCACCTTCGCTGTCTCAGGTTGAACTCCTTCTGAGTCAACAGATACTTAAGACTCTTGTGGTCTGTGTAGATCACTGACTTTTCTTCATAAAGATAGTGCCTCCACACCTTAAGAGCAAAGACCACTGCCGCCAATTCCAAATCATGAGTCGGGTAGTTAACCTCGTGTGGCCTTAATTGTCGAGACGCATAAGCGACTACTTTCCCGTCTTGCATCAGAACACATCCTAATCCGATATGTGAAGCGTCGCAATACACCACAAAATCCTTCCCTGCCTCCGGCTGAATCAAAACCGGAGCTTCAGTCAAAACCCTCTTAAGCTTCTCAAAGCTCTCCTGTTGCTTATCCGTCCATACGAAAGGTACTTCTTTCCTCAACAACTTCGTCAAAGGTGCGGCTATCAATGAGAATCCTTCCACAAACCTTCTGTAGTAGCCTGCCAATCCCAAGAAACTACGAACCTTAGCCACCGACTTAGGTGGTTTCCAATCTAGCACCGCCTCAATCTTCCTAGGATCCACCCTTATTCCTTCTGCAGACACTACATGTCCTAAGAACGCAACTTTCTTAAGCCAAAATTCATACTTGCTGAATTTGGCATAGAGCTTCTTCTCTCTTAACACTTGCAACACTATCCGGAGATGCTCATCATGTTCCTCCTCAGACTTGGAATACACTAAGATGTCGTCAATGAACGCAACAACGAACCTATCCAAGTATGGTTGAAAAACCCGGTTCATCATATCCATGAACGTGGTTGGGGCGTTCGTCAAACCAAACGGCATTACTACGAACTCAAAATGCTCATACCTTGTCCGAAAAGCTGTCTTATGGATATCTGCTTCCTTCACCTTAAGCTGATGATATCTAGACCTTAGATCTATCTTCGAGAAAACCACTGCCCCCTTAAGCTGATCGAACAAGTCGTCAATCCTCAGCAAAGGGAACTTGTTCTTGATGGTCAGCTTATTCAACTGACGGTAATCTATGCACATACGCATAGTTCCATCCTTCTTCTTCACGAACAAGATCGGTGCTCCCCATGGAGACACACCAGGTCGAATAAACCCACGATCAAGCAACTCTTGGATCTGAGCCTTGAGCTCAACCAACTCCTTGGGTGCCATTCTGTACGAGGCGATTGACACAGGAGCTGTACCAGGTAGCAAGTCAATTCCAAACTCCACCTCCCTATCCGGGGGTATTCCAGGTAACTCCTCCGGAAAGACATCCACAAAGTCCCTTACTGTTCGAACTCCACTAACGCCCTCTTCCTTTGAATCCAACGCACTAACGAAAGCCAAGAATGCCTTGCGTCCTTTCCGAACCATCTTATCAGCCTTTAGTGCTGAAACTACGTTAGACAGGTAGTTTCTTCTTTCTCCTAAGTGCCACACTAGATACGCCACGGAACACCTCAGCTCCATTGGCTCGGAGTCGCTCAGGTACAGATTTTCGAGCTCCCACACTTCCACCGGCTCCAGCCACCATCTCAAGAACTCGTAGCACCGCCTACGATACAGCATCATCCCCCGTCTGATCTTGCTGCTCAACACCAACAGCTGGTGGTGGGGGTGGTGGTGGTACCTCATTTTCAGACCCTTGACCCGATCTAACGGGTTCCGACACAGTCATTCTGCCTCGACCACGTCCTCGCACATTACGACCACGTCCCCTAGAGCTCATGTCTACGATCGCGCTTTAATCTGATTTAAGAAATTTTATGTATTAGTATTTGTTCCACTGTTTATCCGCGAACAATTTTATGAAAAGAGCTTAATAGTAGTTCTTTCAATCATTCAGAGTTTCAAGTCTTCTACCTTAATTCACAGAAACACATCCATTCAGTAGTATCCACCATACACATTCACTCTTCAAACATTTTTGTCTGTTCCTATCCCAGGGGTATTTTCGTCATTTGTCCTACACGGGTATTTTGGTAATAAATGGGGTCCATTTGAAAATTTTAATAAATCAGGGCACTTTGCAATTTCAAAACTCTAGGGTACTTTTGAAAATTTTCTCAAATCAAAGGTATGGCAGAAGTTTTGGAAATCGAGGTTATTTTGGTAATTTCGTAAGCCAGGGGTAATTTCGTAAATTTTCCAAATCAGGGTATCTTATTATTTTGCAAAAATAGAGGTTTCTAGTAATTTGAAAATATCTTAGTAAAAGTCGAGGGCAGTATGGTAATAAAAATTTTTTTCCAAGCCAGGGGCATTTTAGTAATTTTACAACCAGGGGTATTTAGGTAATTTTTGTAAATCAGGAATATTTCGGAAAAATTTTATAGAATAGTTTTTACAAACCAAACGGGTAATTTGAGGATTTTAAACTAGGGTTTTTTATAAAAATACGGCTAGTCCCTTTCGGGTTTTAATTATTGGGTTTAGCCCGTGAATAAATCCTCTTGGTTAGGGTGAACCGTCACTACGCACCAGGTAGGATTCGAGTGGAGAGGAGGTGAGTCACTAGGACTGCTTAAATACCAAGCTCCCACCAAAACCAATCCTAGACATGCACACAATGGTTGCCACACCCTAACTCGGCGACTTAGTCACAGGTTTGTTTAATTAGGCATTTAAAGTTTTATGTAATTGTTGGGGTAAACTAGTCCTATAGTTCAAGTACTTAATATACTAACCTACGTTCCATTTATACCCTTCTACAAATCATACTATAAATCACACAATAGATAGGGGTACTTACCTGGTGGACATCGGGTCGGAGATTTAGGTGCCATGCTAGAAAAACCTGCCTACTTCCAAAAAGATTTTCATAAAACTTATTTGGGCTCGATTTGAAAATGTTGTGGGCTTTAAACCCAAGGCCGAGAGTTTTAAAACTGGGCTCTGATACCAAGCTGAAACACCCCAAACCCGGCCCATGAGCCTCGACCAGATCTAGCATGTTCCTCGAGTAAAACATTTCAAAACTTGTTTGTCACTTTGGAAAATTTGGGTGGTTTTGAAGAAAAATCGGTTTGTGTTGTGTTTGAATCGAAAAGTCTAGATTTTTAATAAAACTTCATTAAAATACTTGAAAACAATAAGGTTAAGAGTATTGTCGAGTTATTACGGTTTACCCTTTTATTTTGAAGACCATTTGTGATTAAGTGTCACATTTAGATTTTATTTTGAAAACATTACTTAAACTTTGCTTTGATAAAAATTGTATCATACTAAAACAATTAATACGCATGCATAAACAGTTTAGTAGTAAAGGCCTTATTACATCAACATAAAAACCCAAAATAAATTCAAAGTACTTAAAATAAAAAGTCCAAATAAAATAAATTTCGTGCTGAGCATGGCCACCACTAAGCTCCTGCCGACCCGATCCATCACTGAGTGTCACCTGAAAAATATCCCACAACGGGGTGAGTCCAACAGACTCAGTGTGTATAACCACCAACACTAAGTCCCAACAGTTTAGGGCATAACAAATCATACATGTACATATAGCAATTAACTTTAATGATGCAAACCCAAACCCAATCCTATACACCATCCGCTACACATCACCCGTACCAACCATCGCACCGTGGGGACTACTAAGTCGACCCTCTATCCGCTACACACCATCGAAGGCAGCCGCTGCAGACGACGTGCTCATCGCCCTTATATATATTTTGTGGCATAGCCACCAGATAATATTTTGTGACATGAGTCACCACATTCAGATTACGTGACATAAGTCACCACATTCAGATATTGTGGTATAACACCACCAGATCACTTCCCCTTAACATATCACCCATATGCCCCATGTCATACAAATCATGCAAAGACTATACCCTAGTCTTAATTCCACATTCTTATCAATATTCACATATGTGTCATAACAAGTATTCGTAACATTATTGACATAGCTTTAGAGAATAACGTACCTGAATATGCCATACCATTGAATGGTATCTTAAGCCATATCTTTCACATTCTTATTCATACATATATTAACTTAAAACCGTAAATCTATTAAGAATTAGTGTGGGGTACACACCTGATTTACTAATGCTTCCACTAAAATCCCGAAAATCCCGATCTAATACTTTAGATCCTTAGTCCCTACATTCGGCCAATACCAAGTGTTTTAGTAAAAAGCCATTCGGCTAAATGATCAAATCCCGAAGGATTATTGCGACAAAAATCCTTACCTTGCTGTCGATTTCACTACTAACCAAATACCGAAACTTCGTAGAGTTTCTTCCTTGCACTCGGCTAGACACTAAATCACTTGGCTTGGTTAGTTTCGGCTTTTGAACATTTAAGAAACATATCCGAATCACTAATTAGGGCCTTGGCCGAATGTACATATGTACTTACCTTGCGATTTTAAATCCCGAAAAGTGCTACTTGATTGGCGTACCTGTCGAAATCACTACGGCATATGTTAGATCTAATTCTAACATTTAAATACTAATAAATGGCCCTTGGCCGAATACATGACTTACCTTAGATCTTTATAAATCCCAAAATATCCTTCCTTGTAGTCGACAATTTCAGAATCCCGAAACACTCCTTATAGTTTCGGCCAAAGACATTAAGGGGATTAGAGTCTTGATTTCGGCTAAAAGAAAAGAACTAAAACGATGACAATAGCATCCTTACCCTTAATATTGAAATCGGCAACACCTTCACTTGAACCCCCAAAGCTATTCGGCTATGGCCTAGATGTGGATCAACAATTTCGGCTTTTGAGGCTTAATGAGAAATCGGCTAGGGGCTAGGGGTTACTTGAGTATTCGGCTTCCACAAGAATAAAAAGAGAGGAGTATGACGCTTAGGAGTTTTGGCAATGGTGATCTTTAGGGAGGGGTTTCGGCTAGAGCAAGAAAAAAAAGAAAGATGATGACTTTGGAGAGGAAAAGAAAACGAAAGAGAGGCTACACTGCCTTAATGAAATTCGGCTATTCCCTTTACTAAGCTTGGCCGAAATTCACCTTAAGAGAGTCCCTAGGCCAGCCACACTCTTCCCTTATCAGCTTCCTCATTTTTCTCCTCTTTTCTCTCTTTATCACCTTATTCAAATTAATAAAAAATAATCCAACATTAATCTCTTATCTTAGCCGAATTTTAGAAAGGATTAAACTCATCCCCTTAGTGCCTTAGTGCCGTCCATCTCCTTTGCTCCTTGCAGCAAAATAAAATTCTTTTATTTGCTTCCCTTGCAGCTCGAACCTAGGCCCTTTCCCCTTACTTGTGGCTTCACTTACTAGGCCTTAAGTGGCGCCTCCAAGCCACTTAGACAAGCCCATTTCTTTTTCATAAATCCCCTACATATTTTCTTAAGGCCTTATCAGACTTAGCTCCCCTTTTAAACTTAAAAATCAAATAATTTCTAAGGCATTTGACTACACACTAAGGTTCACAAAATTCATAGAACACATTCACAGCACACATAGGCATACTACTTCATAAAATTAAGCAATAATGCATAAGCCATAAATCCCGGATATTACAGTACACTTGCACATTTCCATTGTTCCAAATATTCTGTAACAGCCCTATTTTGGGCTTAGTCGGAACAGTGGTTTCGGGACCACAAATCCGATGTTGAGAAATTTATTTTATTTATATTCTTTATGGTCTACAATTTCGCAGAATGATTTCGTGAAAATCTCATTCAAAAATTTTGACGTTTAGGCACTCAATTTAGTCAAAAGGACTAAATTGTAAAAAGTGCAAAAGTTGAGTTCTACATGTTAGAGGTATCCAATTGTTATGAAATTTTAATTTGGAGGTCCTTAAATGATAATTAGGCCATTGTTTAAGTTGGTGGACAAAAATGGACATGGATGGGTGTGTTTCAAAAGATTTTTTTTTAAGGGGCATTTTGCTAATTTAGTGAATTAAATGAATTAAAAACAAAATTTAAATGCCAAATTTGTCCATCTTCAAGCTTAGGCCGAATTTAACATGTGGGAAGCCATGGATAGGGTTTTCAAGCTTTCCAAGCTTCATGGTAAGTCCATTCTAGCCCTGTGTTTCATGGTCTTTACGTTTTTGGAGTCCCGGTAACTTGATTTAGCTTATTCTAGCAATAATTTAACCTAGGGTTCATATTTGGAAAAATACCCATAGGTGAAATGTATTTATTTTGATGTTTTATGGCAGAATATGAAGCTTAGAATTATGTTAAACAACTTTTACTAAGCGATTTTAAGTGAAAACGAGTAAAACGACATAATCGGCAAAAATACCTAATGTACATAAGTGCATGTTAGAGTAAGAATTTGATGTTTCCATAGAAGGAAAAATGATTAGCATGTTATAAAACATAAGAATAAGGGATGAAGTTTAATTTTCGAGCCTAAGGGCAAAATCATAATTATGCAAAAGTTTAGGGGCAAAATTATAATTTTGCCAAAGTTTGAGTTAGGGACTGTTTTGAGTAGCACATTAATTAAATAAGTGAAATATGATGTCTTAGACCCCGAAAAATGAGATTTGGACCTAGAACGGGAGGAAAATAGAAAATCAGGAAAGTTGGTAAAATGACTGTTTTGGTATCTAGGTAAGTTCATATGTTTAATAAGCATTTAATTATGCATATTTGAATGATAAATTAATATTTTGGCCATAAATACTATAGTATTGAGTTTCAGATAAAATGATTAATGTTCGATAATAATTCGATATTGGAAAGAGAACTTATATAATTTATATGTTAGACCATATTTTGTATTATGGCTTTGTATGATAATAAGAAAGTATTGACTAGCATAGTTTGATGAGAATAAGTTAAGTTGATGATATGATGAGATTTAGAATGTAAGTATGTAAGTTGAGTAGCATTTTATTATTATGCAATTATTGTTATTAGTAATGTTATTATTGAGTTATGCGACTAACCTTGAGAATTTGAGCAAGTATGTTTCAGCTATGACTTGACAAGGCATTGATATCTCAAAGTCCATGGTTATACCATGGCAATTAAGGAAGAATTGACGGAAAAGTCCATGTTCATAACATGGCATTTAAGGAGGAATTGACGGTTAAGGATACCATGTAAGACCATGTCAAGACATGGCATTGGTAAGGTAAGGATCCCGTGTAAGACCATGTCAAGACATGGCATCGGCATTGATTAAGGACTCCATGTAAGACCACATCAAGATGTGGCATTGGCACTAATACAAGGATACCATGTAAGACCATGTTTGGAACATGGCATTTGGTAAGACAAGGATACCATTTAAGACCATGTTTGGAACATGGCATTTGGTAAGATAAGGATATCATGTAAGACCATGCCAAGGCATGGCATTGATAAGTTCTATAAGGCAAGGAAATCATGTAAGACCATGTCAAGACATGGCATTGATGAGTTACTATAAGGCAAAGGTCCCATGTAAGACCATGCCAAGGCATGGCATTGGTGAGTTCATAAGGCAATAATACCACGTAAGACCATGTCAAGACATGGCAATGGTAAGTTCAAAAAGGAAAAGGTTCCCGAGTAGTCCAAAGAGTAAGTCAAAGAAATGACAAGGTGAGAACATGAAGAAAGAGTACAGGTATGAGTATAGGTATGCATTTAAGGCTTATTTAATATTGAGATTGTAAGTAATTGAGATTATCAAGTATTAAGTAAGTGATGAGTTTTCAGTTATGCTTGTGACACTTTATGACATGATTGGCAATATGCCTATATTATGAAAGAGTACTCATGTGTTAAGTGAGAATGTTGCAGGTATGTAAGCAAGCTATTAAGTAAGGTGCCCTTTGTATTCTGAGCCTTTGGTAAGGTTACCTATGAGTTCACCGGGAAAATCGATTAAGTGAAATTATGTGTGGCTTGTAGTGATAAGTGTAGGTATATGCATGTGTAACGTATGAGCAATATGCTCGATATGAAATCAGAAATTGGAAAGATTGTTATAGGTAAGTAATGAATACAACTAAAGTGAGTGAGAGCAAAAATTTACAAATAAAATTGTTTTGGACAGCAGCAGTTACGTGAATTTGAAAAATCACCAAAAATAGTAGAAATTGAATTATAAGTTGGATGAGATATTTATTTAAAGCTTCTTAAGTCTATTTTCATATAAAAGAAACAGAGCAAACAAAGGATTTGTATAATTTGATATATTTAAATATTTGTGAGACTGGTTCAGAATGACTACGTGATCCCCTGTTTTGTTTTGGAAAAATCATTAAAAATTGTAAAAAAAATAATTATGTGATATAATTTATATTCCTGAAATTCTGAATGAGTCTAGTTTCAAATAAACTAAACAATAAGGTCATCTGAATTCTGTACGAGGAGATAATTGATTCGTAATGAAGAGAGGTCAGAATAGTCAAATAGTGAAATAGGGGAAATTTTAATGAATAAACTGTACTAATTGGCAAGACCAAAAATTCTAGAAATTTTATGGTATGAAGATATGTGAGTCTAGTTTCAAGGAAAGCGGTTTATAATTTGGAGCTCTGTAGTTCAAGAAATAAATAATTTAGTGAAAGCGATTCAAGTAGACAGATTAATGTGAACATGAGTAATAAGGTATAAGCATGTGATTTAATGATTGTATCAATTAGAGAACTTGTTGTGAGGATTTGTCTCGTTGAGGCTTTGGTAAGGCTACAAATGAGTAAGTTGAGAAAGTAAGAACTTAGCATTATTTATGCAAGTTATGACAGCTTAGTAGTAAGCTAAATTAATTGCTAATGCTTATTATTTTTACATGTGAACTTACTAAGCTTTATAAGCTTACCCCCTTTTCTTTCCCATGTTTCAGAGTCCTATTAAACAAGCTCGGGCTGAAGGTCGTCGGAGATCGCTTCACACTATCAAGCTATCTATGGGTATCTTTATTTATAAATGATTTAAGTTATGGCATGTATAGGGGCTTGACTAAGTCATTTTGTATATGTGTTACTTAATTTGATTAAACGTATTGCTTCATAACGGTAATAAGGATTATTCTGTATTTAGCCACAAGTTGTGGCTCATATTGGTCATGGAGTTATTGTAACACCCTGGTTTAGGGGCTAGGCAATTCGGGTATAATTCCAGTGTTGGAAGGTTTTTGGGTGTTTTTGGATGTGTTTTAGAGGTTTAAGAATGCTTGGATGAAAGGGAAAGGCTTTCGAAAATTTTTTATTTTTAGGGTATAAAGGGGAAATGGGGCAAGAAGGCCTTAAAATAATTTTTGGAAGGTTATGGCACAAGAAAGGCATTGGCAAAGTGGCTCAATGCATTGCTTAAGGGGCTGGAAGTTGCGCCATTGAGGGCCTCGGTTCAAATCCAAGCGGCAACAAAACTGATTTTAATTTTTGGATGTTGGCGTTGCAAGGTAGGAAGCCTTAAAAGGAGCTGGGGCGTGTTTTTGACACAAGCAGCAACTTGGCCAAGTGGTTCTCGTGCGGCACATAGGAGCTAGAGGTGAGCGGGGGCGCTGGTTCGAGGGCCTGCAGCAGCATTTTGGGCGTGTTTTATTTTTATACGCGGTTATGGGCTGGAGTAGGAAGGGTTTAAAAATTAAATGGTGTGGCTTTATGGCATAAAAATCAAAGTGGCCGAGTGGCCTGGGCGTTGGAGGAAGGGTGTGCAGCAGTTTGGTCCCAGGTTCGAACCTAGAGAGTGGCATTTGGAGTTTTAATTTTTTTTATTCTTTTTGGGCAGCAAATTGAAGGTGGGACGGCACATGGAGCTTCATTGGATAAGGATTAAACTAAGGTTGTTTAATCACTTTTGAATTCGGCTGGTAGGAGGTGATAAACATGTGATTAGTTTATTATTTTAAATAATTTTAGGATTATTATTTTATTGGGGATAATTGTTAAAACCATTCAAAATTATTTTGAATGGAGCAAAATAGGGAATTTGGGCTAATTCAAATTACTTTGAATTAGCAGGTGGTGGCCGAATGCTATAAATAGGGGAAATCAAGTGCCGAAATTCTCTTTTAAATGGGCAGC
Source organism: Gossypium australe (assembly GCA_005393395.2). Taxonomy (NCBI): domain Eukaryota; kingdom Viridiplantae; phylum Streptophyta; class Magnoliopsida; order Malvales; family Malvaceae; genus Gossypium; species Gossypium australe. The sequence goes on from CM016617.1 coordinate 44,082,966, forward strand.
CTTCTTTATGCTTTCTTTTAGACTCTTTGCCGAATTTTCTTAGGAGCCTAGAGTATATTTTCGGTCACCTTAAGTCAAAGCCGAATCCTTGGTGCTTTAGTAGCTAGCCGAATCTTCAGGTGACATTCCCTCTTTGTCTTTCTTGAAACCGAAAACCCCCAAGCAGCATATACCTTTGCCAATTTCTTCTTTGACCATTTAATCAATGGTTGCTTTTTATTAATTCTCTTTTAATCCCTTGGTAGCCGAAACTTCTCCTCTTTTATTAGTTTGCACCTTGGCCGAATTCTAGGTGTGGTGTGGATCTCTTCGAATTCTTCTCCTCAATCGTTGGTAGTCAGATTCGGCAAGTGGTGGTAAGGATCCATGTTGTAATTATTCTTTTATTATTCGAAAGCCGAAGGCTACTAAGGCTAATCATTTATGCGTTTTAGGGTGTGGTCGATTACAAAAAAAGGACCATTCCGTAGTCTTGAGATTTGTTTGGAAATCAAATCAGCCTTGAGGAGCAAGGATATTTAGGGACATAGATCAATTCTCCGGGATTCAAGATATTTTGGTAAGCAATATTTGGTAAAGGTTCAATATTTAGTTTATGACGATTTGGTTAACCGGTTGATTCTGATTAAGTGACTTTCGATGGAGGCCAATACCAGTCTTGAAGGAAAAGGGAAAGTCCCCATCCCGAAGTTTAAGAAGAGGTCGGTTTCAGCTGTTCGGGATTGGCCACCGGGGTGTGGGCCAGCAGCAGGAGAGAGCTATAGGCAGATAGCGGTAGTCTCGCTAAACGATAGCGTCGGGATCGAGGGTTTAGAGCTTCAGATTATAAGGTGTGTAGTTAGACCATTATTTCCGGGATTTGTATGATCTCTGTTGTGCTATATGTTTACTAATGAATGCAGTGCCATATGTGTAATGGATACCCTAAAGGGGTATGATGACGACCAGGTTAGTAGCAAATTGGCTAATATGTGATAATTGATTTTGACTTTGTGAGCATACCTATATTTATGAATATCATGTACATGCATCATCTCCGCATTATATTATGTTACATGTGCATGGGTGGGTTTTTGAAAGAAGGTACGGGTGTACTTCGAGTACGTGGTTGATGTCAGCTTTGTGCTACATCGTGGATTGGCGCTGACTGAGGTCGCGTTGTGGATCTTTGCGATTTAGTTCGCGTGGTTACCCTGGTTGATATGGGCTTTATGCCATATCATGGCTTGATGGATTGCTGTGTGCTCCATCGTGGTTTGATGTTAGCTATACGCTACATCGTGGATGGCATTGGTTGCCTTTATGGAGGGAAAAGGAGAGGGTGACTCGATAGTCCCCTGGTGTGTGGTAGGCTGGATAAGGGGGTGTGTAGCGGATGGACCTTAGGATTGGGTTGGGTTTCATGTTGCATTGTTCTGATATGAAATGATATGGAAATGGGCCAAGCCCAATATGACATGTGGAAAGGTATGTTTTGAGAACATATGTGGAAATGGGCCAGGCCCAGAGATCAGTGGATTAATGAGAAAAGGGCCTAGCCCAGTGCTTGAATATGATTTGATTGTGGGCCAAGCCCAGATTGTGGTAATGTCTAAATGATTACATTTACATGTTGCATTTGATTGGGTTGATTTGTGGTTAACATGTGGGTGGATATCAGTGGTTTAATTACACACTGAGTCATTATGACTCACCCAATTATTTATCCAACATCGCAGGTGACTTGTTGATCGGACCGGGTCGGAGAGGCTGCAAGGTGGCCCATGCAGAAGGGGATTAATTTAATTCTTTTTAAGCAATTTTTAATACTAAGTGTTTTGGTTAATATGGGTTGTAATAAGGGCCACTTTTGATTAAAGTACTCTATTTATAGTTGATAAAGGTTATATCGTATTTAGTAATATTTTTACAAAGGATTTATATTATAATAAATTATAATAAAGTTTTAATTCAAACCAAGCTTATATTATTTATTAATTTTAATGGATTTACTTCTCAAAAGTTAACAAAATTTTCAAGTTTTACTCTAAAGACAAAGATTTTTAACCGTCATTCCACAGTGAATAACCAGATCCGGACGAGACTTGTGGGCCGGGTTTGGGGGTGTTACAGTTTGGTATCAGAGCCCGGTTCAAAACTCGGCTTTGAGGGTTTTGGGCCCAAAAACATTTTCAAAATGGGCTTTTAAGAAATTTTTCAGGTTTTTCTGGCATGGCACCTGTACCTCCGACTCGCAGTCCACCAGGTAAGTACTTCGGACTTTTGAAGTGCTGTATTATTATGAACTGTTATGGGCTTAGTTTGGGCTCGTAGAATAGAATAATAGGATCTGTTGGACCCTTGGACTAGACTACTCAAACATGTGCATAAAACTTAAAGCTCTTAAACAAACCTGTGAAGTAAGTCACCGAGTTAAGGTGTGGTAACCTTGGTGTGCACGTCTAGGATTGGATCCGGAAGAGCTTGGTACTTAAGCAGTCCACGTGACTCACCTCCTCTTCGCAGGAATCCTACCTGGTGCGTAGCTTCGGTTCACCTTAACCAAGAGGACTTGTTCATAGGCTAAACCAGTCATTAAAACCCGAAAAGGGAATTAGCCTTGATGTTTTCTAAAATTCCCTGTTTTAAAATTTCCAAAATTTACCCCTTTGGTTTGTAAACTTTAAATCTGATTTTGAAAGACGTTTTCTCGATTTACCAAAATTACCAAAATGCCCTAGTGGCAAAATTACAAAAAAATGCCCCTGTATTGTAAAATTACCGCACTACCCTCAACTCTTGTTAAAATGATTTTTACTTTGCAAAATACCAAAATCTTTAGTTTTCAAAATATCAAGATACTCCGATTTGGGGAAATTTACAAAAATACCCCTGTGTTGAAAATTACTAAAATGCCCTTGACTTTCAAAATTTCCGGTTTAACCCCAAGTTTAATAAAATTTTCTTACCTTGCAAAAGTACCCAATTTTCTGTATGGCAAAAATAATACCCCGACTTTGGACATTTACAAAATTACCCTGTTGACAAAAATTACCAAAATACCCCTGGTTTTTAAAATCCTGCTATATCTTCAATTTGCGAAATTTTCAAAAATACTCTTCAATTTTGGGAATTTCAAAAAGATCCTGACTTATTAAAGTTTTTGAATCGCTCTGGTTTATGACGAAAATGTCCCTGTAGGACAAAATGACGAAAATACCCCTGGGGTAGAAACAGGCAGAAATGTCCGAATAGTGAATGTGTGTGGTAGATACCACTGAATGTGCCTTTACTGAGGAAGGAATGTGTTCTTGTTGATGAACGGATGTGTGTGTGAATGTGATTCTTGAACTAGAGTAGTAAACTCGAACTGAAACTTTGTGTGATCGAAAGAACTACTTCTAAATATCTTTCATTTCATAAAATTTGCTCGTGGTTAAATAGTGGAACAATTTCTAATGCATAAAACTTGTTAATCAGATTAAATCGCGACGATAGAGATGAGTTCTAGGGGACGCAGTAGAGGTAGAATGGCAGCATCGGAATCGATAGGGTCTGGCCATGGGTCAGAAAATGAAGTGCCGCCAGCAGTGGACGTAGAGGGGCAAGATCAGACAGGAGAAGATGACGCAGTATCGCGGGCCATGTTGCGAGTGCTAGAGCGAGTAGCGGGAGTTAGTAGAGGAAAGGGAACTCGGAAGTCGGTGTCGGAAAGGCTTAGATCGAATGGAGCCGAGACCTTTAGAGAAGTGTCGGGAGTAGCTCCTAATGTAGCAGAGTATTGGCTAGAAGCAGTCGAGAGAATCATGGATGATTTGGACTGCACCAATGAAGAAAAGCTGAAGGGCGCTGTTTCGTTGCTTCGCGACGAAGCTTATCGTTGGTGGCTCACTGTCAAACAAGGTGTACCGGCAGATCGATTGGATTGGGGATACTTTAAGGCTAAGTTTGAAGGAAAGTACGTAGGAGCCAGTTATTTGGACTCGCAGAGGAAAGCGTTTCTAAATCTCGTAGAAGGAAGTAAGTCGATAGCTGAGTACGAAGCGGAATTCGTGCGACTTAGTCAGTACGCCAAGGGGATCGTGGCTACTGATTATGAAAGGAGTGTTCGATTCGAAGATGGGCTGCGAGATGAGTTGCGGGAGTTGATAGCTCCGCAGAGAGAAAGGGACTTCGCCATTCTGGTTGAGAAAGCTCGGATCGCTGAAGAGGTTAGAAAGACTATCAGGGAGAACCGAGAAAAGAATAGGAACGAGAATAAGAAAAGGGTTGGACCGTCAGCATCGTTTGGAGATGCTCAGAAAAGACCGAGAGTTGAGAATACGGTACGTCCACCTGTGCCAATTGCTGAGAATCGGAATCGTATCTGTGCTCGATGTGGAAGACCTCACACAGGAGAGTGTTGGGGAAATAGTAAAGAATGTTTTCGGTGTGGATCTAAGGCACATCTGGTTAAGAATTGTCCTCGAGCGACGAGGGGTCGTGGTTCAAGCCATGGAAGGAATGGTTCTAGTCAGAGTCAACCAAGGATATGATAACGGGTAAGCTCCTTTGCTTTGGTACATGCTTTGATTGCTTTGCTTGCTTGTGAATTAGCCTTTTCTGTGTTGCTAAGAGAGGTGTTTCGAATTTTGAGTGCGAACTTAGAGACTGTGTTGGGAAGGTAGGATAGTCTTAGTAAGATCAGAGTGCGCAGCATAAGCGTAAGGTGGTAAGATAGGTTGTACGGACGTTCGTTAGTAAAGTAATTTCAAGGACGAAATTATTTTAAGGAGGGTAGAATTGTAACACCCTGGTTTAGGGGCTAGGCAATTCGGGTATAATTCCAGTGTTGGAAGGTTTTTGGGTGTTTTTGGATGTGTTTTAGAGGTTTAAGAATGCTTGGATGAAAGGGAAAGGCTTTGGAAAATTTTTGATTTTTAGGGTATAAAGGGGAAATGGGGCAAGAAAGCCTTAAAATAATTTTTGGAAGGTTATGGCACAAGAAAGGCATTGGCAAAGTGGCTCAATGCGTTGCTTAAGGGGCTGGAAGTTGCGCCATTGAGGGCCTGGGTTCAAATCCAAGCGGCAACAAAACTGATTTTAATTTTTGGATGTTGGCGTTGCAAGGTAGGAAGCCTTAAAAGGAGCTGGGGCGTGTTTTTGACACAAGCAGCAACTTGGCCAAGTGGTTCTCGTGCGGCACATAGGAGCTAGAGGTGAGCGGGGGCGCTGGTTCGAGGGCCTACAGCAGCATTTTGGGCGTGTTTTATTTTTATACGCGGTTATGGGCTGGAGTAGGAAGGGTTTAAAAATTAAATGGTGTGGCTTTATGGCATAAAAATCAAAGTGGCCGAGTGGCCTGGGCGTTGGAGGAAGGGTGTGCAGCAGTTTGGTCCCAGGTTCGAACCTAGAGAGTGGCATTTGGAGTTTTAATTTTTTTTTTTTTCTTTTTGGGCAGCAAATTGAAGGTGGGACGGCACATGGAGCTTCATTGGATAAGGATTAAACTAAGGTTGTTTAATCACTTTTGAATTCGGCTGGTAGGAGGTGATAAACATGTGATTAGTTTATTATTTTAAATAATTTTAGGATTATTATTTTATTGGGGATAATTGTTAAAACCATTCAAAATTATTTTGAATGGAGCAAAATAGGGAATTTGGGCTAATTCAAATTACTTTGAATTAGCAGGTGGTGGCCGAATGCTATAAATAGGGGAAATCAAGTGCCGAAATTCTCTTTTAAATGGGCAGCCTTCTTTATGCTTTCTTTTAGACTCTTTGCCGAATTTTCTTAGGAGCCTAGAGTATATTTTCGGTCACCTTAAGTCAAAGCCGAATCCTTGGTGCTTTAGTAGCTAGCCGAATCTTCAGGTGACATTCCCTCTTTGTCTTTCTTGAAACCGAAAACCCCCAAGCAGCATATACCTTTGCCAATTTCTTCTTTGACCATTTAATCAATGGTTGCTTTTTATTAATTCTCTTTTAATCCCTTGGTAGCCGAAACTTCTCCTCTTTTATTAGTTTGCACCTTGGCCGAATTCTAGGTGTGGTGTGGATCTCTTCGGATTCTTCTCCTCAATCGTTGGTAGTCAGATTCGGCAAGTGGTGGTAAGGATCCATGTTGTAATTATTCTTTTATTATTCGAAAGCCGAAGGCTACTAAGGCTAATCATTTATGCGTTTTAGGGTGTGGTCGATTACAAAAAAGGACCATTCCGTAGTCTTGAGATTTGTTTGGAAATCAAATCAGCCTTGAGGAGCAAGGATATTTAGGGACATAGATCAATTCTCCCGGATTCAAGATATTTTGGCAAGCAATATTTGGTAAAGGTTCAATATTTAGTTTATGACGATTTGGTTAACCGGTTGATTCTGATTAAGTGACTTTCGATGGAGGCCAATACCAGTCTTGAAGGAAAAGGGAAAGTCCCCATCCCGAAGTTTAAGAAGAGGTCGGTTTCAGCTGTTCGGGATTGGCTACCGGGGTGTGGGCCAGCAGCAGGAGAGAGCTATAGGCAGATAGCGGTAGTCTCGCTAAACGATAGCGTCGGGATCGAGGGTTTAGAGCTTCAGATTATAAGGTGTGTAGTTAGACCATTGTTTTCGGGATTTGTATGATCTCTGTTGTGCTATATGTTTACTAATAAATGCAGTGCCATATGTGTAATGGATACCCTAAAGGGGTATGATGACGACCAGGTTAGTAGCAAATTGGCTAATATGTGATAATTGATTTTGACTTTGTGAGCATGCCTATATTTATGAATATCATGCACATGCATCATCTCCGCATTATATTATGTTACATGTGCATGGGTGGGTTTTTGAAAGAAGGTACGGGTGTACTTCGAGTACGTGGTTGATGTCAGCTTTGTGCTACATCGTGGATTGGCGCTGACTGAGGTCGCGTTGTGGATCTTTGCGATTTAGTTCGCGTGGTTACCCTGGTTGATATGGGCTTTATGCCATATCATGGCTTGATGGATTGCTGTGTGCTCCATCGTGGTTTGATGTTAGCTATACGCTACATCGTGGATGGCATTGGTTACCTTTATGGAGGGAAAAGGAGAGGGTGACTCGATAGTCCCCTGGTGTGTGGTAGGCTGGATAAGGGGGTGTGTAGCGGATGGACCTTAGGATTGGGTTGGGTTTCATGTTGCATTGTTCTGATATGAAATGATATGGAAATGGGCCAAGCCCAATATGACATGTGGAAAGGTATGTTTTGAGAACATATGTGGAAATGGGCCAGGCCCAGAGATCAGTGGATTAATGAGAAAAGGGCCTAGCCCAGTGCTTGAATATGATTTGATTGTGGGCCAAGCCCAGATTGTGGTAATGTCTAAATGATTACATTTACATGTTGCATTTGATTGGGTTGATTTGTGGTTAACATGTGGGTGGATATCAGTGGTTTAATTACACACTGAGTCATTATGACTCACCCAATTATTTATCCAACATCGCAGGTGACTTGTTGATCGGACCGGGTCGGAGAGGCTGCAAGGTGGCCCATGCAGAAGGGGATTAATTTAATTCTTTTTAAGCAATTTTTAATACTAAGTGTTTTGGTTAATATGGGTTGTAATAAGGGCCACTTTTGATTAAAGTACTCTATTTATAGTTGATAAAGGTTATATCGTATTTAGTAATATTTTTACAAAGGATTTATATTATAATAAATTATAATAAAGTTTTAATTCAAACCAAGCTTATATTATTTATTAATTTTAATGGATTTACTTCTCGAAAGTTAACAAAATTTTCAAGTTTTACTCTAAAGACAAAGATTTTTTACCGTCATTCCACAGTGACATAACCAGATCCGGACGAGACTTGTGGGCCGGGTTTGGGGGTGTTACAGTTTGGTATCAGAGCTCGGTTCAAAACTCGGCTTTGAGGGTTTTGGGCCCAAAAACATTTTCAAAATGGGCTTTTAAGAAATTTTTCAGGTTTTTCTGGCATGGCACCTGTACCTCCGACTCGCAGTCCACCAGGTAAGTACTTCGGACTTTTGAAGTGCTGTATTATTATGAACTGTTATGGGCTTAGTTTGGGCTCGTAGAATAGAATAATAGGATCTGTTGGACCGTAGGACTAGACTACGCAAACATGTGCATAAAACTTAAAGCTCTTAAACAAACCTGTGAAGTAAGTCGCCGAGTTAAGGTGTGGTAACCTTGGTGCACATGTCTAGGATTGGATCCGGAAGAGCTTGGTACTTAAGCAGTCCACGTGACTCACCTCCTCTTCGCAGGAATCCTACCTGGTGCGTAGCTTCGGTTCACCTTAACCAAGAGGACTTGTTCATAGGCTAAACCAGTCATTAAAACCCGAAAAGGGAATTAGCCTTGCTGTTTTCTAAAATTCCCTATTTTAAAATTTCCAAAATTTACCCCTTTGGTTTGTAAACTTTAAATCTGATTTTGAAAGACGTTTTCTCGATTTACCAAAATTACCAAAATGCCCTAGTGGCAAAATTACAAAAAAATGCCCCTGTATTGTAAAATTACCGCACTACCCTCAACTCTTGTTAAAATGATTTTTACTTTGCAAAATACCAAAATCTTTAGTTTTCAAAATATCAAGATACTCCGATTTGGGGAAATTTACAAAAATACCCCTGTGTTGAAAATTACTAAAATGCCCCTAACTTTCAAAATTTCCGGTTTAACCCCAAGTTTAATAAAATTTTCTTACCTTGCAAAAGTACCCAATTTTCTGTATGGCAAAAATAATACCCCGACTTTGGACATTTACAAAATTACCCTGTTGACAAAAATTACCAAAATACCCCTGGTTTTTAAAATCCTGCTATATCTTCAATTTGCGAAATTTTCAAAAATACTCTTCAATTTTGGGAATTTCAAAAAGATCCTGACTTATTAAAGTTTTTGAATCGCTCTGGTTTATGACGAAAATGTCCCTGTAGGACAAAATGACGGAAATACCCCTGGGGTAGAAACAGGCAGAAATGTCCGAATAGTGAATGTGTGTGGTAGATACCACTGAATGTGCCTTTACTGAGGAAGGAATGTGTTCTTGTTGATGAACGGATGTGTGTGTGAATGTGATTCTTGAACTAGAGTAGTAAACTCGAACTGAAACTTTGTGTGATCGAAAGAACTACTTCTAAATATCTTTCATTTCATAAAATTTGCTCGTGGTTAAATAGTGGAACAATTTCTAATGCATAAAACTTGTTAATCAGATTAAATCGCGACGATAGAGATGAGTTCTAGGGGACGCAGTAGAGGTAGAATGGCAGCATCGGAATCGATAGGGTCTGGCCATGGGTCAGAAAATGAAGTGCCGCCAGCAGTGGACGTAGAGGGGCAAGATCAGACAGGAGAAGATGACGCAGTATCGCGGGCCATGTTGCGAGTGCTAGAGCGAGTAGCGGGAGTTAGTAGAGGAAAGGGAACTCGGAAGTCGGTGTCGGAAAGGCTTAGATCGAATGGAGCCGAGACCTTTAGAGAAGTGTCGGGAGTAGCTCCTAATGTAGCAGAGTATTGGCTAGAAGCAGTCGAGAGAATCATGGATGATTTGGACTGCACCAATGAAGAAAAGCTGAAGGGCGCTGTTTCGTTGCTTCGCGACGAAGCTTATCGTTGGTGGCTCACTGTCAAACAAGGTGTACCGGCAGATCGATTGGATTGGGGATACTTTAAGGCTAAGTTTGAAGGAAAGTACGTAGGAGCCAGTTATTTGGACTCGCAGAGGAAAGCGTTTCTAAATCTCGTACAAGGAAGTAAGTCGATAGCTGAGTACGAAGCGGAATTCGTGCGACTTAGTCAGTACGCCAAGGGGATCGTGGCTACTGATTATGAAAGGAGTGTTCGATTCGAAGATGGGCTGCGAGATGAGTTGCGGGAGTTGATAGCTCCGCAGAGAGAAAGGGACTTCGCCATTCTGGTTGAGAAAGCTCGGATCGCTGAAGAGGTTAGGAAGACTATCAGGGAGAACCGAGAAAAGAATAGGAACGAGAATAAGAAAAGGGTTGGACCGTCAGCATCGTTTGGAGATGCTCAGAAAAGACCGAGAGTTGAGAATACGGTACGTCCACCTGTGCCAATTGCTGAGAATCGGAATCGTATCTGTGCTCGATGTGGAAGACCTCACACAGGAGAGTGTTGGGGAAATAGTAAAGAATGTTTTCGGTGTGGATCTAAGGCACATCTGGTTAAGAATTGTCCTCGAGCGACGAGGGGTCGTGGTTCAAGCCATGGAAGGAATGGTTCTAGTCAGAGTCAACCAAGGATGTGATAACGGGTAAGCTCCTTTGCTTTGGTACATGCTTTGATTGCTTTGCTTGCTTGTGAATTAGCCTTTTCTGTGTTGCTAAGAGAGGTGTTTCGAATTTTGAGTGCGAACTTAGAGACTGTGTTGGGAAGGTAGGATAGTCTTAGTAAGATCAGAGTGCGCAGCATAAGCGTAAGGTGGTAAGATAGGTTGTACGGACGTTCGTTAGTAAAGTAATTTCGAGGACGAAATTATTTTAAGGAGGGTAGAATTGTAACACCCTGGTTTAGGGGCTAGGCAATTCGGGTATAATTCCAGTGTTGGAAGGTTTTTGGGTGTTTTTGGATGTGTTTTAAAGGTTTAAGAATGCTTGGATGAAAGGGAAAGGCTTTGGAAAATTTTTTATTTTTAGGGTATAAAGGGGAAATGGGGTAAGAAGGCCTTAAAATAATTTTTGGAAGGTTATGGCACAAGAAAGGCATTGGCAAAGTGGCTCAATGCGTTGCTTAAGGGGCTGGAAGTTGCGCTATTGAGGGCCTGGGTTCAAATCCAAGCGGCAACAAAACTGATTTTAATTTTTGGATGTTGGCGTTGCAAGGTAGGAAGCCTTAAAAGGAGCTGGGGCGTGTTTTTGACACAAGCAGCAACTTGGCCAAGTGGTTCTCGTGCGGCACATAGGAGCTAGAGGTGAGCGGGGGCGCTGGTTCGAGGGCCTGCAGCAGCATTTTGGGCGTGTTTTATTTTTATACGCGGTTATGGGCTGGAGTAGGAAGGGTTTAAAAATTAAATGGTGTGGCTTTATGGCATAAAAATCAAAGTGGCCGAGTGGCCTGGGCGTTGGAGGAAGGGTGTGCAGCAGTTTGGTCCCAGGTTCGAACCTAGAGAGTGGCATTTGGAGTTTTAATTTTTTTTTTATTCTTTTTGGGCAGCAAATTGAAGGTGGGACGGCACATGGAGCTTCATTGGATAAGGATTAAACTAAGGTTGTTTAATCACTTTTGAATTCGGCTGGTAGGAGGTGATAAACATGTAATTAGTTTATTATTTTAAATAATTTTAGGATTATTATTTTATTGGGGATAATTGTTAAAACCATTCAAAATTATTTTGAATGGAGCAAAATAGGGAATTTGGGCTAATTCAAATTACTTTGAATTAGCAGGTGGTGGCCGAATGCTATAAATAGGGGAAATCAAGTGCCGAAATTCTCTTTTAAATGGGCAGCCTTCTTTATGCTTTCTTTTAGACTCTTTGCCGAATTTTCTTAGGAGCCTAGAGTATATTTTCGGTCACCTTAAGTCAAAGCCGAATCCTTGGTGCTTTAGTAGCTAGCCGAATCTTTAGGTGACATTCCTTCTTTGTCTTTCTTGAAACCGAAAACCCCCAAGCAGCATATATCTTTGCCAATTTCTTCTTTGACCATTTAATCAATGGTTGCTTTTTATTAATTCTCTTTTAATCCCTTGGTAGCCGAAACTTCTCCTCTTTTATTAGTTTGCACCTTGGCCGAATTCTAGGTGTGGTGTGGATCTCTTCGGATTCTTCTCCTCAATCGTTGGTAGTCAGATTCGGCAAGTGGTGGTAAGGATCCATGTTGTAATTATTCTTTTATTATTCGAAAGCCGAAGGCTACTAAGGCTAATCATTTATGCGTTTTAGGGTGTCGTCGATTACAAAAAAGGACCATTCTGTAGTCTTGAGATTTGTTTGGAAATCAAATCAGCCTTGAGGAGCAAGGATATTTAGGGACATAGATCAATTCTCCGGGATTCAAGATATTTTGGTAAGCAATATTTGGTAAAGGTTCAATATTTAGTTTATGACGATTTGGTTAACCGGTTGATTCTGATTAAGTGACTTTCGATGGAGGCCAATACCAGTCTTGAAGGAAAAGGGAAAGTCCCCATCCCGAAGTTTAAGAAGAGGTCGGTTTCAGCTGTTCGGGATTGGCCATCGGGGTGTGGGCCAGCAGCAGGAGAGAGCTATAGGCAGATAGCGGTAGTCTCACTAAACGATAGCGTCGGGATCGAGGGTTTAGAGCTTCAGATTATAAGGTGTGTAGTTAGACCATTGTTTCCGGGATTTGTATGATCTCTGTTGTGCTATATGTTTACTAATGAATGCAGTGCCATATGTGTAATGGATACCCTAAAGGGGTATGATGACAACCAGGTTAGTAGCAAATTGGCTAATATGTGATAATTGATTTTGACTTTGTGAGCATGCCTATATTTATGAATATCATGTACATGCATCATCTCCGCATTATATTATGTTACATGTGCATGGGTGGGTTTTTGAAAGAAGGTACGGGTGTACTTCGAGTACGTGGTTGATGTCAGCTTTGTGCTACATCGTGGATTGGCACTGACTGAGGTCGCGTTGTGGATCTTTGCGATTTAGTTCGTGTGGTTACCCTGGTTGATATGGGCTTTATGCCATATCATGGCTTGATGGATTACTGTGTGCTCCATCGTGGTTTGATGTTAGCTATACGCTACATCGTGGATGGCATTGGTTACCTTTATGGAGGGAAAAGGAGAGGGTGACTCGATAGTCCCCTGGTGTGTGGTAGGCTGGATAAGGGGGTGTGTAGCGGATGGACCTTAGGATTGGGTTGGGTTTCATGTTGCATTGTTCTGATATGAAATGATATGGAAATGGGCCAAGCCCAATATGACATGTGGAAAGGTATGTTTTGAGAACATATGTGGAAATGGGCCAGGCCCAGAGATCAGTGGATTAATGAGAAAAGGGCCTAGTCCAGTGCTTGAATATTATTTGATTGTGGGCCAAGCCCAGATTGTGGTAATGTCTAAATGATTACATTTACATGTTGCATTTGATTGGGTTGATTTGTGGTTAACATGTGGGTGGATATCAGTGGTTTAATTACACACTGAGTCATTATGACTCACCCAATTATTTATCCAACATCGCAGGTGACTTGTTGATCGGACCGGGTCGGAGAGGCTGCAAGGTGGCCCATGCAGAAGGGGATTAATTTAATTCTTTTTAAGCAATTTTTAATACTAAGTGTTTTGGTTAATATGGGTTGTAATAAGGGCCACTTTTGATTAAAGTACTCTATTTATAGCTGATAAAGGTTATATCGTATTTAGTAATATTTTTACAAAGGATTTATATTATAATAAATTATAATAAAGTTTTAATTCAAACCAAGCTTATATTATTTATTAATTTTAATGGATTTACTTCCCGAAAGTTAACAAAATTTTCAAGTTTTACTCTAAAGACAAAGATTTTTAACCGTCATTCCACAGTGACATAACCAGATCCGGACGAGACTTGTGGGCCGGGTTTGGGGGTGTTACAGTTATAATGCTTGTGTATGCATGTGTTTGTTAAAGTTTAAATTATAAGTGAAATTTTGTGGCTCGGGATTTGGTAGAATGTATTGTTAAGTCTGGTAATGCCTCGTATCTGGTTCCGGCGTAGTATACGGGTAAGGGGTGTTTACATATTCAGTTCACATAATCACATTTATCAGAATGCATAATGACAATGTTAATGCAACTTTTTTTCAAAATCAGTGCAGATATTTCATAAAACAGATCCTACCCATCTCTACTAGACACCACAATGAGTTCCCTAGAACTCGTCCATCCAATAACATACCAATATTATGGACAAGCCACCAGATAGTGTAGTCAAGCTGCTAGAAACAAGATATTATGGTCAAGCCACCAGATAATTGCAGATATGCTGCCAGATACAAAATATTGTGGTCAAGTCACCAGAAACTGCAAATATACTGCTAGATACTTCCTCCATACACATTATCCAACCCCATGCATGTGATATGGCATACAGAACAGATTTTACAGTAGGCATGCTTTATATGTGAATCAGATTTATTTTCGATTTAACAAAGTGGCGTGCTTAACATGCGAATCAGAATTAGATTTATGGCATGCTTAGCATGTAAATCATAGGCAGAACAATAGCATGCTTAACATGCGGATCATAATTAAAATATTCATAATCACATGCGAATCAAAATATCAATGTAGCAATATCATGTTTACAATACATGTATTATCCAAAATCGCCATATATCACATATCATGAATGTTAGGAAATCACACATCAACATTTCTAATTGAAAAATCAGACAATTGCATATTTCATCACATATCTGAAGTTTTGGAAACACTTACTTGAAATCTTCCTTTCACGGATTTTACCAATCCATACGAATACTTATACGTATTCGCCCAAATATACTTTTCAGAGATTTATTTAAACATTAATTAAATATTTCTCATATATAATTTATCTCGATTAAATATAATATTAATTATTTTTATCAAAATAAATCCCCACACCTGACTTTGCAAATCCAATCGCAAGGATTCCAATTCCAACTTCTAATGGAAGAGTTCGATTCTCGAGCCTCCATGGTTAAACCATTCACATGTATTATAGTGGTTACTTAAATAAATAATCCTTTAATATTAAATTATGGTGGAATACTTACGTAATAATGGAGGAAAAAGGGCTCAACACTTCCCATGAAATATTGATTAAAGAGGAGGATTCGTCACTAAATAGAGAATAACATGATATAAGATTAAGTAGTTAGAAAATAGGATGTGGGATAATCTTTTTATAAAAAAAAATCAAAATTGAGAGATTAAATAAATCAATTATGAAAAGAGGAGGAGAAAAGAAGAAAATCGGGAATTTTCGGTGGCGGCACGACGACGGTGCGACAACGAAGGACGGATGGTGGTGAGGTGGAGGTGCGACGACCTTATACGGTGGTGGTGGAGTGGAGGAGAAATGAGAAGAAAATGATGACTTAGGTGGTGAAATAGAAGAAAAAGGAGATAAAAAGGGAGGAGCAAGGTGGTGGACGGCAAAGAGAGAGGAGGAGAGAAAAATGAAAAATAAAATAAAAAGTGAAATGGATATATCTAGGTGCATGGCCGGCCAAGGTAAGGGAGGAAATTTGGTATGTTGGTGGGACAAAGGCAAGATGACCTTGCAATCAAGGAAAGAATCTTTCCAAGTATGGCAAGATGTGGGTTGGACGCCAAGGGTGTTCACAGTAGCCTAAGTTGTCAAAATTTTAATTAAAAAGGTGAGATTATGGGGGCTTGCACTTGGGACCGAATTTCACACAGTTAACCACTAAGCTATTTAATCCCTTGTGTCATGAACTATAGTGCGTGACAATATTAAAAATTTTGTACTTGCTCTGACAACGAATGTAGCATCCTGTAGCTTAGACCTAACAATTTGGTCGGGCAGGGGATGTTTTAGGTAAGTTTAGTTTTGATCTTGGACCAATTAATAGTTATATATATAAATAGTTTTAAAATGTATTATTACATTATGTAATGTTATATCACATACCATAGCAGTAATACATAATGTATTAATTATTGTTTATTATTGTTTATTATTATATTGGTTGAAATAGGCTTTAAGTCTCTATACTCTTCGTACACTTAAAAGTTAGCCTTCCTTCTATTTTATATAATATAATCTATAAAATATTAATGGTTTATATATGCGTTAATAATTAAATATAATTAGTTAATATATTAATAGTTTATATATACGCATTAAGGTCGGATTAGGTAATCAATTGATTCGATATTCTCGATTCAGTTTTGATTTTAAAATCCAAAACTGTTTAAACCAAATTTAGCAACTCTCTACCTATTAAATATAATATATATATATATATATTGAAACTCAAATCTAAACCCAATTTAAACTTTATTTAAAACTTAATTTAAATAAAAATAAAGTCATTCCAAATTAAAAATTAATATAAAGATAATAATATCAATAAAAATTTAACATTAATAAAAACATTAAATATTAATAAATAAAAAACTAAAAGTAGAACCTAAATTCGCAAATCATAAAAAAAAAAACACTAAAAGCAATACTTTAAATTCTCAAATCATTATAATTTATTAGTAATATTATTATTGCATAATGAATAATGTTTAATTATTTGAACAAGTATAACACTAGTTATGATATTATTAAGTTAAGGATAAATATTTGATATACTAGTAGTGTATTTTTTTTATTCCATAAGTAATATTAAAAAATTGACATGTTTAATTTTTTAATATATATATATATATATATATTAATATTTTACTATACCCTTATAAGTAGGGGAGACCAAAACTCTGATTTGGAAAAATAAAAAAAATCGAATTTCCAGTTAATCGGATCGAGTTGTTCGAGTTTCGAGTTCAAGTAGAGTTGAATTTTACAATTCGAATAACTCAAATAATTTGAATAAGAGATTGGTGTAAATACCCATTTGGCCTCTGTCAATTTTGAAAATGAGCAAATTGGTCTCTCCCAACAAAAATTACAAAATAATTCAAAATAATTTTCAAAAATTCAAAATAATTTTTAAAATTCAAAATATTTTTTAAAAATTCTAAAATTTATATTTTTAAAAAGAATTTTTTTAAAAACTAATATATAAAGAAAGTTAAAATTTTAAAAATTTTCTAAAATAATAATTTTGGGACCTAAATAAGTTAATTAGTGATTCAAGTTTATTATACTAAATTATTTTTTTATTATTTTGCTTTGAAAAAGTTTTCAAATATATATGGTTTCAAATTTATACGCCCTAATATGAAACTAGTTATACTTTAATAAGATATTAACTTGACATGTTTAATTTTTTTAATTTAACTCAAACAAATTCACTCAATTTGATTTGGAAAATTTTCAAATTAAGTTAAGATGATAAAATAGAACTGATCAACTCGATTAGATGGAAATTTTCACTCGATCCAATTAAACGTTCACCCCTACTTATAAGCCACTTGTCAACCCTTACCCTGCTTGTAGGGTCTATGTAACATCCTGAAATTGTGGGGCTACGCATTTGTTGTGTGTTACGTATAATGTGTTGATTAGAGTGTTTAAGGGGTTCAGATTGGGCTCAAAGTTGGGCCGAGGTCTTAGTTAGAACTTTCTGTTTGGACACTCTAGTGGAAAGCCTGTTAGGATAGGGCTTAAGAGATGTTATCTGTGTTTTAAGACACAAATGGGCTTGTGGCCCAGTGGCAAAGTGGCGCCACTTAAAGAGCAGGGAGGTGGCGTCAACTGAGGAGGCTCAAGTTCGAGTCGTATGAAGCTCAGTTATTTTAATTAAAGTTAGTTAATTTTCAGCATCTAAATGAGCGGAGTTGGAGTCGGCTAGGATGCTTTAAAATAGGATTTATTTGTTTGGATAATGTGGATAATATGGCTGATAATGTGGCAGATAAAGGAAGGAAGAGGTGGTGTTATCCATGTCACTTAAGGATGAGTGATCAGATGAAGATAAGGGAGAAAATTTAGGCTTTATCTGTTGGTCACAGTGGTGGCCGAAATTCCCTTTGAATAGTAGCTTAGTTTTAGTTTTAAAAGGGGACATTTTCAGTTTTTAGGGGGGTAGGTGCCGAAATTTAGGTTAAGAAAGGGGGAATATCTTTATATTTTCGACATTAGGGTTATATTTTTCTATTCTCTTCTTCAATTTCGGCATTTGGGTTTTTCCTCTCATTCTTTTCTCTCATTCTTTGCCAAAGCCGAAATCCCTAAATCCCATTCTCTCATTTTCACTTTTATGCAAAAGCCGAAACTCTTGAACTTAATTCTTTTCTTCATTCTTTTTCTACAAGCCAAATATTCATTGTTCTTTGCTTCTTCTCTTTTGCCAATCTCTTCACAAAAAGCCGAATCTACATAGATTTCTTCCTATCATCTTCTCTTTTTGATCTTCTCAAAAGCCGAAATCTTCTAGGAGTTGCCGAATTCTATGTAAAGGTAGGTGCCGATTTCTTCTGATCTATTCTTTTTCTCTTTCGGTTTTTAGAAGACAAAGCCGAAAGGCTAATGGATTGTTGGTTTTTTGTGTTTACGTGTTGGGCGACATTCGGGAATTGAAGTAGATCGCTTAGATCTAAAAGCCGGAATCGTTAGTCTCTGAACCTCATATCTCTCTTTTCGAGATTTCAAGGTAAGGGGTTCTCTTTAGATTCTCTTTAGATTCGCTATCGTAATTGTGATCTTAACAATATGTTATGATAAGGTCTTTTAATGGAATCAAATAATCAAGCGAAGGAGGGGATTGGATTTGTAAAACCAATCCCTAAGTTTAAGAAATGAGCGGTGTCAGCAGTACGGGATTGGCCACCGGGTTATGGACCGGCTTCAGAACAAAATCTTAGGCAGTTAGCAGTCGTATCGGCTTCTGATAGTGTCGACATAGAAGGTCTCGTCTTTTCGGTAATCAGGTGTGTAGATCTCCATCACACTAATTAATCTGTACTATGTATGTTATGGGCTAAAAGCCGGAAAAAGGCTGTATGAACAGTCGTTTTACCCGAAAAGGGTAGGCAAGGGATGCCGGGTACGTAATCATAGAAACTTCTCTATGTGTATCGATGTATGTGATAGTCTGTGATCTTTTAGGTCGTATATTGTTTTGATTCTGCATGGATGTATGCATGGGATGGGATTAAAATGATGAAGGGGAAGAGCATGTTAATAGGTCACTTGGTGATCGGTGGTTAAACCACGAATTGTAAAGATAGGTCACAATAGTGATCAGTGGCTAAGCCACGTTAAATTAATTCCTGATTGTAAGGAACAGGCAGCATGACTGTCGATTTGGTGTGTAGCGATTGGTGGGTTGATTGTAGAAATCCCCGAGGTGTGATGGCTGGTACGGGTTGGTGTGTAGATCTCTAACACACTAATTAATCTGTACTAAATATATGTTATGGGCTAAAAGCCGGAAAAAGGCTGTATAGACAGTCGGATTACCCCAAAAAGGGTAGGCAAGGGATGCTAGGTACGTAATCATAGAAACTTCTCTATGTGTATCGATGTATGTGATAGACTGTGAACTTTTAGGTAGTATATTGTTTTGATTCTGCATGTATGTATGCATGGGATGGGGTTGATATGATGAAGGGGAAGAGCATGTTAATAGGTCACTTGGTGATCAGTGGTTAAACCACGAGTTATAAAGTTAGGCCACAATAGTGATCGGTGGCTAAGCCACGTTAAATTTATTCCTGACCGTTAGGAATAGGCAGCATGGTTGTCGATATGGTGTGTAGCGGTTGGTGGGTTGATTGTAGAAATCCCCGAGGTGTGTTGGTTGGTACGGGCTGGTGTGTAGAGGACGGATTTTTAGGTTGGGTTGGGCCATGTTGCATGTAAATACTTTGTTGCCATTGTGTATGGGCTAAGGCCCATAATGTGTTTGTGGGCCCAAGCCTTTTATGTGTTTTCGGGATTTGCACACTGAGTCTTGGTGACTCACCCTTTTATTTTCCTGACTTTTCAGATGAGCAGTAGATCGTGGACATGGGAGCCGAGGCGGACTCGAGGGGCCATCACGCCATTTAATTTCATGAACTATTTTCGGTTTTTCTTTAAGTGTTAATTTGGGACTATTTTTTTGTAATAAAGCTCCATAGCTTAGGTTATCGATTTATATGTGTTAATGTTATATTTTGAATTTGTTTTAAAGACTTAATTGTTATAAATAATGAAATGGGAAATTTCAAACACGTTTAACGCAAAGATATGTTTTTTTTAAAAAAGGGAAAAAAAAACTACAAAGGTTTTCTACAAATAGCACGTATTTATCAAATACCCACTTAAACAAATCGAGATTTCAAATCCCTTCAAAGAGAAGTTTTCAACTGTTAACCCGTAGCATACCAGATCTGGTCGTAGCGTTTGGGCCAGGTTTGGGGTGTTACAGTCTAAAAACTCCTTTCGCAGTGTGCTAAATATTTTCATTTAAATTAATATATTATGTCATTATATATTTTATATTATCATTAAATTTAAATTTTATAGATTTTAATAGTTATATGTTTATTATATTAAAATATTTTATAATTCAATTAATCTTCTTAAAAAAATTATTTCACTTTATTAACATAAAAATTTATTATTAATTACTTTTGCTATTAATAAAGTTTTAATATAAATATGTAATGTGTATAAAAACATTTTTATAAAATAAATAATTATTATTTATTTTTGTTCTTATTTTTATTTTAAGTAATATCATAAAATTATATTAATTATTAATGTCTATTATGACTGTTGAGTTATAAATTTAAATTTTTTTATCAGATTTATCTCGGGGTCAGGCCATATTAATCTCGGACTCGGATTCTTAAGTAACTCGGGCATTCTCAAGCTCATGCTTTTTCAAGTTTAGATTTTTTCTATCTTGAGCTTTTTCGAGCCTAGATTTGTTAGATTTGTTATGAGCTCGAGCTTTCTCAAACTCAAATTGTTTAGACTTGAGCTTGTTTTGCCTGCTTGATAATTATTTTGTTAGCACTAATACATGGATACATCAGCACGACAGGAATTCTATTGAGTGGGTGAATAGGTGTAGAGTTGTTAGCTTAAAAGAGAGGATAGGGGATAAGATCCAATGTTGTGTGAGGTAGGTTCATTGTAATGACGGCATAATGACGGCAAGGAGGTCCTGAATAAAGTTGTTGGGATCTAGGTAATCGTGTCGTACATGAATTGATGAGCTTTTTTCTACTGCCTTAACAGTCTTCAGGAGGATGTCAAGCCTATGCGTACGAAATTCTGAAGGGCTTCTTATTCTTTCAATTAGGCGATGACGTTTAAAAAAGTTCGAAGGATGCTGAGAATCCAGAAGGGCTTGTTTCGAGTATTCTTTTTCAATAAGCTTATAGAGTTAGATGATAGAATAAACTAAAATTCAAAATATCATATAATTAACTTAACAAAACCATGAATTCAATGTAGAAAATAAACTAGATCGTTAAAGTATAAATGTTATTACAGTATCTGTTTGTATTCCAGAATGTGGTAATTGTAAATGCATTGACCAAAACAACATTTATTGTAAGCTAAATATAAAATTGTCAAGACCATTTGAAGATTCAGTTGCCTTTTGGAATGTCAAGGTTCTCAAATATTGGACTGTCAACTCCGACTCCCATTGCATTTAGGCCATTGTCTACATACACAACAGCCCCCGTGATAGCTGAAGACAACGGCGACGCCAGAAAGGCAGCAGCATTTCCCACCTCCTCTGTCAATTCATAAAACATAAATGGTATTTAAACATCGAAGCATAACAGTCGAAACTTGATCTATTTCCCTTGGAAATTATAGTATAAAAAAATTCAGTTTTAAATGTACTTTCTTGTTTAAGAGTGTTTGAATGGTGATTCTTCATTTTTGGTACCATGAAATGCAGATACAAGTTGTAGTAGTTTGGGAATTACCTGCTGACAGTTCTTTCTGTAGGGGTGCATTAGCCAGGGAGTAATCGATCATCATGTCAATAAATCCAATTGCCTTTGCAGCTCTACTCCTCAACGGGCCTGATATATTTTTGGGTGCAAAAATGTGAGACAATGTGATATATGTAGCACTATGTATTCTTGACGATAAAGCTGTGTTGTAGTACTCTACACAGACCAAATCACAAGTGAAAACAATAATTGAAACCAGATAAACCTTCAATAGACATTGTAAAAGCAACTTCAAACTTTCATTTATGTGATCTGATTTTTATGGCATATAAGCATTCTTTTCTAACATAAAAGCCCTAGCTAGACAAATTGGAGGCTCAAAAGGTACTATTTGCACCTATGTTACTTGAAATTGAGTGAGATTGTTAGATGGGCAGTTCTCTATACCCATGTTCGAGAATGTCTTGGACAGATGTCAAAAATGGATACATCAAGAAAAAATGAATAATTGGAGCAACGTAGTTCAGTACAAACTGAATGTGACTACCACTTATTTGTTGATTTTCAAGAAAGCCTCGTTTTAACACTAGACTTTTCAAGCAATACAGAACCATGAGAATGACAACACGTTTTGAGCACTAGTACACTATCAGCGCCCTTATAAGATTGTCATCTTTATGGGTAAATTTTGGCGGTAGCCAACAGAACTAAAGCTTTAGCTCTATGCCTCATGTCAGTGCCTAGACTTGTCGAATGAATAGCACACTGCTTTTAGCGTGGACAAAGGACATTCCAGCCCTATGGCTAAACAGGATATCAAGCTGTAAGATTGTCACATTGATGGGAAATTGTTTCCTCATTTACCTAAACTTGCACTTTTATCCTCATTTGGCTAAACTTAGCAATTTCCGTACACATTCCACCTGTAATTCTTTTCATAGTTCCACCATGCATGCATTTAGGCACAGCAGGCGAACTAATGGGATATAATTATCTCCGGAAATATTTATTATAGAAAAAAAATTATCCTTTTTCGTGTGTCTGTTCCAGGGGGAAGAGGGATGATATTTTCTTATTAATAAGTTACTGACCGGCAGAAATCGTGTTGACTCTGACTTTGTGTTTTCTTCCAGCTTCAAAAGCCAGTACCTGTATCAAGCAAACATTAAGTTACCAATAGTTGGACAAAATTGAAAGAGATGCTCCTAAATAATGCAAACAAGAGAGACAGAAACAGAAAGCATCCTCAGATAACACAAAAAGAATAAAGGAAAAACTCACACGAGTATCACTCTCCAAAGCAGCCTTTGCTGAACTCATGCCTCCACCATATCTGCCCATAGAAAGACACAATCAAATATAAACAAAAAAATTTATAAGGCTGGTGTCCTAAATAGGAAAAATAATATAAATGGCAAGATACCCTGGGATTATTCTTTCTGAAGCAATGTATGTTAGAGAAATAGAAGCACCTCCTGCAGCATCAATAAACTAGTCTAAGTTCAAGCAACAATTGCATGTTCATTTCCGTGGGTTGTTAAGAAGAAAATTTATGATGGGATTGGACAAGAGACAACATACCTGGATTCATTATTGGAAGGAAATGCTTGATTAGAGAAATATAGGAGTAACTTGATGCAGATAGGGCAGCAAGATATCCATTTCTTGATGTCTCTAAAAGAGGTTTGCTTACCTGCCGATGAATGTTCATAATAGATAAGCAGCTTGATAATATTTGAGAAAAAAACAAATATTAATATGGAGAACACCACACCTCTGGTCCATTTGCAAGGGAGTGAACAAGAATGTCAATGCTGCCAAAATCCTTTTTCACACATTCAACAAGCTCCTGTGAGACATTAATACAAAGTGGTCAGTCTTAACCATATGAAACACAAAGAAATAGTCATTTTAATCACAGCACTGGAGAACTAATATGAACTTGATATGCCCCAATGGTTAAAGTTAAACACCCAAGTTTTATTAATACAAATATCTAGAATGCAAAGTTTGCAGCTTATCGAGCCCATAAAAATATTATTAGACTATGATTATGGCCAAGTAGGACACTCTGTTTTTGTGAAATGCAAATGATTTTTACACCCAATTAACAGGTGAAGCCATGGATCAATACAAATACATGATCCATCCATTTTTCTGGCAAATAAAAGATGACATTAGGAAAATGGTAAGCAACATATATTTGACATTGTGGTTTATGATTTACACAGCTCTAAGCCTCTAGCTATTTAAGGAAAAAAAAACCATGCAGTTCATTAAAACATGCGAAAGGCATCTTAGATATCAAAAGTCGAGCATGCCATGCAGCTGAGATGGATATTGTAGTAACTCACAGGTATTGAAACAATGAAAATATGTACCGAACTAAAAAGAATGATTTTATCTTCCCTATGAAATGTGAAGGCAACTTAAATAGTTACATATTATGAGGTTTGATTTGACAGAGCAGTTTTTCACCTGAACTGTCCAGTTTGAAGACCCGGCGTAACGTTTGTTTGTTTTCACCTGAAGGAAACCAAAAATTAGGATATTAAAAAAAAAAAATCAATATTTGCCTTCTTCTAAAACCATACGGAGAAAAAGGCTTACATCTACAGGTACATCCTCGGGAGAGTCATAAACAGCATCCATGGGATAAACTTTGGTGATCTCCATTAATGACCCATCTGGCAATCTGGAAAAGAAAATTCCAATCAGCAAACCGTAAGTGAAAAATCGGCAAATACCAAAATCTACACAATCAACAGGAAAGAACATTTTTGTTCTTACACGCGTGATTCATCAAATTTCCCACGTCTTAGACTGCTCTCGAATATGTTGAGTGCCTGCACAAAGAAATGTTTGCAGTTGTAAGAAAAACTGTAAAAAAGTACAACTTTGACCTTAAAATAAGACTCTTTGCTTCTAAATGACACATATGTTAAATAAAGATACATACAGGCACCCATGTTCCAACAAGAATTTCAGCTCCAGCAGCAGCAAGAGATTTTGCTATTGCCCAACCATATCCATTGTCATCAGCAACACCAGCTATAAATGCTCTTTTACCTGCAAACCGACACATCTTATTAGATGTTCAAGTGGTTTACGTCCATACTGCACAGAAAAATTTCATGTTTTAAGAGCTTTTCAGTCATGTCAAGATTCAATAAACATGGTTAGCTGATACAACATCATCATGTATTCTAATCTGTATTCAACATTATTGGAATTAACGTATAGAAGTTATAAAAGAGGGGAAATAAGGATAGGTTACCTCTCAAATCAATAGGAAGTCCAGACAAAGGCTTGTTGTCACTTGGTTCAGACATGGCTCTTGTAACAAACTTTTCAAACTTGACAGGCTTTGAAGTGATCCTATGGAGGAACGGCTGCCTTGACGAGATGTGAGAGGCACTTGCAAGCCCTGACCATGATGCCTCTTTATGCTGAGCGATGGTGTTCACCATGGTCGAGACAACAATTTTACGAGAAGAAATACAAGGTTTAATGTTGGTCATGTAAGGGCCAGGAGCTGCTGCCGTTCCCATATTTTCTTCTTTTATCTTACGTGAATCACCCAAAGTCAATACAGTTCTATAAGATCAAGTGGAACAGTTAAATAATCAAGTGAAACACAAGGCATTATGGTTAACAGAAAGGCAACATTTTTAAGCAATATCATTAGCAAGAGTGTTAACTTTATAAAATAAGAGACACCAACATCCCCTCTGTGGAAATGTAATAAGATGACAAGTTAAAAACTTTTTCTTAGTAAATAAATGTCTCCAACACCCATATCTCTGGTTTGGATTCTCATATAATGGCTTGGCCATTGTGTGGTGTAATGCTCTGACATGTAATAAATGGTTGGTTATTTTCATCAGATTTCTAAGGGACCAAATTTGAAGCAGAAGATTTCCCTTAATGCTCAAATAAACATGTAAATGGAATGAAGGCATTAGTAAAGTTTGAATAACATTGAGCAAGAAATAACATGGAAAGATCTGAAAACTCACCGAAGCAAAGGAGGAGGAAGATTGGGTTATTAACGTGGGGATTGTACGGAAGAGCAGTGAGGTGATGAGAATATAAAGAAAAGAGGAGGGGAGTGGGGTTATCTTTTGGGGGTTTCGATGAAACCGAAGTGGTTGATGGAGTTTTGGTTTCCAACAGTTGGGAAGCAACGACGGGAGCTTTGGAAATGTCTACCTCAGTTTGGTTTTGGCTCCTTACTCAAATTACTATTATGCCCTTCTTTCTCTTTTTGTTGGTTGTGATTTGTGAATGGATTGGACTCTTGACTCGTTGATTTGACTTGCTGTCAAAAATAGCCTTATGGCCCGAATTATACTTGTTTTTTCAATTTTAGTACTTAAATTTTGTTGTCTCACCTTACTATTTAAATTATTTTTTATTATCCAAATTAATTTAAGGCATAAAAGAAAATAAGATTGATACGTGAGACTATTAGAATATGTGACATCAATTTTTTTTTATCTTTTTAATACAATTTATATTCTATTGATTAAAAAATCATATAACATATAAAAAATAAAAAAATCATTTTTAAAAAAATTCTAAAATATATAATTATAAATTTTAAAAAATCATATAATATATAAAAATTGTAAATTTTATAAAAATAAAAAAGTATTTAAATTTTAGAAAATTAAAAAAAATTCCATTTTTTAGAAATATATATTCAAAGAATAAATTTTATTTCTTTTTGAAAAGTTCTAAATTCTAAAAATTCAAAATAATGAATAAAAAGTAAAAAAGAAAAAGTTTAACTTAAAGAAAAACTTAATGTCTAGAAATTGAAAAAGTTTAATTTATAATTTAAACGTAGGTCAATATTCGATCAAATTTCGATGAATGGTGGCCAATGGTTCATCAAAGTTAATGTATTTTTAAAATATTTAGTTTTTAAATATTCTTTTTTTTTCTACTTTTTAATATAAATTTAAATTATTTAATTTTAATAAAGCCAGAGGCAAAGCTAAAAAGTTTTTTTAGGGGAACCGAAATAAAATTTTAATTTTTAATAGTCTATATATTTATAATTTTTAAAGGATTAAATTAAATTTTAAATTTTTTTAAAGGGCCAAAACAACAATTTTCTATTTTAGGGGGGTCGGGGTCCCTGTCAGCCCTCCTAGGTTCCCCTCAGCACACTGCACATTCTAATTGGTTGAATGTGCCACATGGCATGTTATGATGGGTACAACATGTAAACCAATTTTTTTAATGACATTACAAAAAAAAGGGAGGGGGGAAATCAAGTAATAGAGGATAGTATAAGTACGAAAGTGAGATAAGAAAAATATTAATGTAACAACCCGTTTTCAGTGGTATCCGAAACAGTGATTTCAAGACCATAACTCCGGCGTGTAAGCCCGTAAATATTAATTATAATTAATATTTATGATATCATTTGTGCTACATTGAAATTTGGTCCAGTAATTTTAATGTTTGGCTGATTAATTAATGAAAAATGACTAAATCATAAAAACTACAAAAATCAATCGTTATTAGTGTTTAAGTGCTAAATGAGTATAAAAGTAATGTGGGATGGTTATATATGGCACTTTAGCGATAATTGTGTTAATGGCAGATTAGATCTTAGTTCATATTATAATATATATGTTTTAATTCAATAAACAAAGTTATAATAAAATGAATAAAACTTAAAAAGATAAAAAATTAAAGTATCATCTCTTTCATTGTCCTCTCTCCCATCGAAACTCCATGGTTAACATAGCTTGAAGGTTCGACCAACTTGTGTCTTTGCATGTAAGCCCTTTGATTATCAATTTTTCATAAATTTTATGTTTTAGATATCGTTGTAGGTTAGTCTAGCTAATCCAATGACTATTTTGAAATATTGTTAAAGTCTTGAAAACTTCTCATTGATGTTCTTGAAACTTTTTAGATGTTAATGCTTTGGTTTAAAGTTTGATGATGAAATAAAACTATTTTGTAAAATGATTTTTTATTAGTTTTGAGTTTAGGGACTGAAATGATAAAATGTTGAAATTAGCTTGAATTTTTTGTAAGTTTAAGTACTTAAGGACTGTATAGGGATGCTAATGAATTCGACATGTTAGTCTAAGGCTTAATTGTGAAAAATAAGCTTGTTTCGATTTTAGGTACTAAATTGAGCAAAGTGCAAAACTTTAAGGAAATTGTGAAAAATGTTAATAGGAGGTCATGTGCATTAAATTAAATGTTATAATGTAATTGGAACGGATAAATGGAAATAAAATTACTATATAGATATAGATAAAGAACCAGTAAATACTCATGGAAAAGAGAAAATTGTTTATTAGTCTCTGATATTGCTATCTTTGTTGTTTAGCCCTAGTAAGTTTATATGGTATTGTTTTGTGTATTTTGATAATGTTATTATTAAAATGTTGTGTTTTGGTGACATTTAATGTAAATTTAAATGTTATGATTGATTTGGTAAGAAAATGGATTGATATGGAAAGCGTTATATGGTTACATGCATCGAGCCCGGAGGAACATAGAATAGGATACAATTGGCATGCCAATAGATTATTTTGCGCACTATGTGGGATTGAATTGTGATGAGATGATGATATATGACATGTTATTATACACTGAGTATACCGGAATCCAGCATTTGTTACGGGTTACCGAGTTATATTTACAATGATCGTGGCGTGTTTTTTTGGGGGCGAATGTAAAGCCTACAGGCTCGGCACTTGGTGCATAGGCATATTCTTTGTTGGATTGGCTCAGCTGAGTATTCTGGCATGTTTTGGGTGGATAAATGACATTATGATGTGTATGTGATACTTGGTGATAATACTTAGGTGAATGACTTGTAAATATGTTCATGTTCTTCTAATTTTATATCATGACTTGCTTTTTAATGTTCTTGTACAGTTTAAATGGTTATATGACTTGTGCATATAAGATCTCACTCATTGACATGGTTGTGATGACAGGATTATGTGTTTGTTAATTGATTTGTTAATTTATAAATGTGATCATAAGGTATGTTATCGTTTCCAACCTATGAACTTACTAAGCTCAATTGAAGCTTACTTGTGCCATTTTCATGTTTCCTTGTAGATATCGTTTTGCAGAACCGGATGATTGGATCAACTAGAAGATCACACTATCCAGCTTCTTTTTGGTAGACTTTAAAATCGTTATATTTCGTTTTTGTGGCATGTAATAGGAGCATTTGGTTTATGTAAATATGTGTTCATGAAAGTACATATATGTGTTATGGTTATGCAAATTATATATGTTTGATATCCAAATGGTTATGTTGTTCATGATTTACTATGGAAATCCTTAAATGTGTATTATGTAAGGTATATGTTAGAATGAGATGAAATATTGATAAGTGGGAATTTGTGATGGAAAGAATGATTGGTGATAGCTTGGTTGGATGGTATAGTAATATGGTTGGATACTTGATTTGGATGTCATGAAAATTGATAAGTGCATTGGTTCTTTTAATGGTAAGTGTACTAGGGAAATATGCATTAGTTTATGGTTGTAAGTTGATGAAAGGAATTATGGCACTTTGATGATTTACATGACATGGTTTAGTTAAGCTTGATTATGATAGAAATTGAGGTTGAATTTTAGGTTTGAATGTTGTTTGTGATGGTGCCCTATGACATATTGGTTAAAACTAGAGTAATTGCATGTTTTGGTATATTTTTTGTGTATTTTAAATTGGTTGAATGAATGGTTAATGGTATGTTTATGGCCTAAGTAAGCAAATACATGTTTAACTTGCATTTCAAGGTACAATTCAACACACACGGGTTGTCAAACGACCATGTGTCACACATGGATAAGTGACACAGCTGCGTGCTCTTTTTTTTTGGTGACTTTAGATACACACACTTACTTTCTTTTACATGGCCTGGCAACATGGCCTTGTGACCCTTTTATACACGACATTAGTCTATTACATAGCTTGGGGACACGACTTTGTGATATTACACCAAACGATCTCAACTTATCACACGGTCGTGTGACCACTTTTTAGCCTTTTTACCTAATTTTTTTGTAAAAGTTTCAAATTAGTCCTTATTTATTTTTTAGTCGGTTTAATAGCTTCGTAAGCTCGATTGAGGCTCGATTTTCATTGTGAATCATATTATAATTATGATATTGGATGCTTGAATGTTTGATTGCATCTTTAAGTTGAATTCGTACATGCTAAATGTTATTAACTGTTGTAGTACCTTATAGCTCGGGACCAACAATTGGATCAGATATAGGGTGTTACATTTAATGGTATCAGAACTATCATTTAGCTGATTCTCAGTGTAACACCCCAAACCCGGTCAACACACCACGACCGAATCTGGCATGTCACAGAGTGAAAACGTTTTGAAGAGAACAAGTTACCGGTGTTATTTTTAGTGAAAACCCTCTGATTGCTTTGTGTTTGGAGGAATTCGATGTACGTATAGTTGAAAAACGTTAAGTTGTTTTGAAATCCCGAAAAGCCTTTTTAAAACTCGTTCGTGATTCATTCTTAAGAAAACGTTTATGTCAACTAAAACCCGAGTGGTTTTTAACTTGGTTAATTTTTAAACCGTTTGTACTTGAGCTTTGAAAAACTTAGATTTGAAAATCATTTAGGTTGGCTTTGTTATCATGTGAAATGTATTACCCGATGGTAAAGTTTAGAAAACTTTGTATTTCAGGTTATTAAAACAAGTCAAGTAATTTACTTAGTCATATTTGAAATCAAATCTAAAGCAGATAAAATAATCCAAAATAAAAAAAAAACCAATGGCCTTATTACAAAAACCCAAATAAAAACCGAAATTTTAAGTAAAGTACCTAAGTCAAAAGTCCATGTAAAACCAAAGCAAATATCGCATGGCCACCTCGAGTCCACCCGGCTCCTAAATCCACGATCTACGAATCACCTGAAAAGATAAGGGAGAAGGTGAGTCACCAAGACTTAGTGCATAATCCCCCTCCCGATTATTGCAACATGCTTACACAAATCATAATCAAGCAACATATCATGCACCCAAACCTAGCCATCCACAACTCCGTTTTCTACCTCGTGTGTACCAAACCACTGGTGGTGCCAAACCACTGGTGACCCAAAGTCACAAATAATCCATATGTGGGGCCAACCCACGTTGTGATACCAAATCACTGGCGACAATCCCGTTTATCAAATGTGGGGCCAACCCACTGTGGTGCTAAGCCACTGGGACGAGTCGCTATGAGGTGCCAAACCTCTGGTGACCCAAAGTCACGAATATTAACTGTGGTGCCAAACCACTGGTGGTGCCAAACCACTGGTGACCCAAAGTCACAGATATCAATCTTCCCCCTCTTCTCATATCGCCCACATTAATGCAATGCATATACGAATCATTCTATCATGCATAACCATTAAACATATAGTGAAAAAAGCACATGCGATTTCATTAAAATCAATTATCTTAACTCATCATATGAACTTACCCGATATCCTTGTTCATACCCATAAGGGTACCAAATCGGAATCTACACAGTTCCGGCTTTTAACAAAGTTTAGTTTATTAACAAGTTTACAACGATTAAGAAGTGTGTAAGTTACACACCTGGTTACTAACGCGATTACTGAATCCCGAAGATCCTGATCTAACGCACTAGATCCCCTTTCCTACATTCGGCCAACATTAAGATCATTTGCAAAGAGGCCGTTCGGCTATACTAGCAAATCGCACAACCATCCTTACCTTAACGCTTTTCGAATACTAGCCACAACCCGAGATATGCGAGGTCGAGCCTTCCCCTACAATCGGCCAACACCAAACACTTAATCTTAATAGCCTTCGGCTTTTCAAATAACAAAAAGGATGATTGAATCGATAAATAACCTTACCACAGACTTATCAAAACCGATTGACGGAGGATAAATGACCCCGATCCACTGCTTCAAAATCCCGGAGATCCTAGAAGAAATCGATTCCAAAGAGGGTTAGGAATCATGTCAACAAATGCCGAAATTCGGCTTTTGTCCCAAGTGAGTCGGCAGAGAAAAGAAAGTGGGAATAGAGGAGATTCGGTCATGACAGACTTACCTATCCCAAACCGATTAGAGAAGAAATCAAGGGAAATCTCTGCTTGATTGATATTCGGCCAATAGTTAGAACGAGAAGAGGAGAGTTGAGAGATATTTCGGCAATGGGGTTGAGTGATTAAGGGAGATTCAACTATGGCTTAAGAAAAGAAAAGCAGATGAAATTTGGCCAAACTGGGAGGAAGAAGAAGGTTTCGGCTCAAGAGGTTGGAAGAAAGAAAATGATAAAGGGGAAAGGGATGCTTTCGGCTTTGAGTTTAATGGAGAAGAAGAATCGACTCACCAAAGAAGTACTCACAAGATTCGGCCAAGCCCCTTATTGCTGAAAAGAGAAGAGCTAGAAGGCACAAATGGGGTTTCAGTTTCAAAGGAGAAAAAGAGAGAGCTTCAAATGAGGGTTCGGCTAAGTGCTTCAAAGGGTATTCGACAAGTGCCAAAAGAGGTTCGGCTTTTGTTCCAAATGGTGCACCAAAGCTCTGCTAGCCGAAAATGTCACCTAGCTTGACTTAGCAAATTTCGGCACTCCCCACCAGTCTTCCAACTGAATACTCCTCCTTACACAAGTTCAAATTTCGGCAAAACTCTCAAATCTCTCCTGGCCACCTGTTCAAACGAGTTTGAATTATTCAAACTCCTAAATTCTCTCTTCTCCACCCATTCAAATCAGTTTGACTTGTTCAACAGTTATCCGACAGAGTTTGAGCTGAGCACAACTCTTCCTCAGCTTGGCGTCAAAATAATAAGCAGAAAATGGGATCTCCGCTGCTCGAACCTGAGCCTCCTTCCCCTGCTTGTGGCGTCACTGCTCAAGGCCCTAAGTGGCGCCTCCTTGCCACTTTACCAAGGTAATTCTTGTGCTAAAGTTTACCACAAAATATTTTTAACCCCTAGCTCCATCAGCTCCCCTTAACCAAAGCTTAAAAATAAAATTTTTCCTATAGCTCGGGCCTACCCTTGGCTTATACCTAGACCCTAGAACACCTCAATTAATAACACAATCAACCCATACACATGCAAAACAATTCAAACACAATAGCCCATATTTAAGGATGTTACAGTTCTACCCCCTTAAAAATAATTTCGGCCTCGAAATTACCTGGTCAAAAGAGTTGAGGGTATTGCTGCCTTATCACATCCTCTGGTTCCCCCGTAACTTCTTCCATGCCATGATTTCGCCATAATACCTTCACTAATGGAACTGCCTTTTTGCGCAAAACCTTCATATCCCGATCTAGAATCTGTACTGGTTCCTCTTCCGTGGTTAGATCCGGGCTCACCTCAATCTCCTCCACCGATACCACGTGCGATGGATCTGAACGGTAGCGCCTAAGCATGGAGATGTGGAACATATCATGTATCTGACTCAGTTCTGCTGGCAACTCAAGCTGATAAGCTACCGGTCCCACTCATCTCAACACCTTATACGGGCCAATGAACCTTGGACTTAGCTTGCCTTTCCTTCCAAATCTCAACACTTTCTTCCATGGCGAGACCTTCAGGAAAACCCTGTCATCCACTGCAAACTCAATATCTCTCCGCTTAATATCGGCATATGACTTCTGCCTGTTCGAAGCTTCTTTCAGGCGAGCCTGAATCAACTTGACTTTATCCTCGGTCTCAGCAACCAACTCTGGTCCCAACATCTGACGCTCACCCAATTCTGTCCAGCATGTAGGTGTACGACACTTCCTACCATACAACGCCTCATATGGTGCCATCTTAATGCTTGCCTGGTAACTATTGTTGTACGCGAATTCAGCTAACGGTAAAAATTCTTCCCAGCTGCCTCTGAAGTCCAAAACACAGCCCCTCAGCATATCTTCCAAAATTTGTATAACCCTTTCCGACTGTCCGTCTGTCTGCGGATGAAATGCTGTACTAAAATCTAACCGCGTACCCAACGCCTGATGCAATGCTTTCCAGAACCTTGACGTAAATCTGGGATCCTTATCTGAGATAATAGACACTGGCACACCGTGCAACCTCACTATCTCTGCCACATACAGCTTAGCTAACTTCTGAAGTGAGTAATCAACCCTTACAGGTATGAAATGAGCTGACTTAGTCAAACGGTCCACAATCACCCAGACTGAGTCCTTCTTACTAGGCGTAAGGGGTAGCCCACTGACAAAGTCCATAGTGATCCTTTCCCACTTCCACTGTGGAATCTTCACCGGCTAAAGTAAACCTGACGGCAACTGATGTTCAGCCTTGACCTGCTGACATGTCAGACACTTACCCACAAACTCAGTTACTTCCCGTTTCAGTCCTGGCCACCAAAACTGCTCTCGCAGATCCCGATACATCTTGCTACCTCCAGGATGCATAGCGTATGGGCTGCTATGTGCGTCCTGAAGAATCCTCTGCCTTAACTCGGCGTCCTTCGACATACAAGCTCTCCCTTGAAAACACAACACTCCATCACTGGTTAAGCTGTAACCATCCAAACCACCACTCTGCACTTGCAACCTCCGAGTATTCAAACCCTCATCTTTTAACTGTTTCCCTTTAATCTGCTCTACCCAAGTCGGCTTTACCTGCAATTCTGCCAAAAGACTCCCGTCGTCATACAAGCTAAGATGAGCAAACATTGCTCTCAGGTCCGACACTACCTTACGGCTGAAAGCATCTGGCACCACGTTAGCCTTGCCCGGATATACTCAATTGAACAGTCGTAGTCCTTCAACAGCTCAATCCATCTGCGCTGTCTCAAATTTAAATCCTTCTGAGTCAAAAGATACTTCAGACTCTTGTGGTCCGTGTAGACTATCGACTTCTCTCCGTACAAGTAGTGCCTCCAAATCTTCAAGGCGAAAACCACTGCAGCCAATTCCAAGTCATGTGTCGGATAGTTAACCTCATGCGGTCTTAGCTGTCGAGATGCATATGCCACTACCTTCCCTTCCTGCATCAGCACACATCCCAAGCCAGTATGCGATGCATCACAGTAGACCGTGAATTCCTTTCCTGCCTCAGGCTGAATCAAAACCGGAGCTTCAGTCAGAATCTTCTTTAGCTTGTCGAAACTTTCCTGTTGTTTCTCAGACCACACAAATGGAACTCCTTTCCTCAATAATTTGGTCAACAGTGCTGCGATCAGAGAAAATCCCTCAACAAATCTTCGGTAATACCCTGCCAGGCCTAGAAAATTCCGAACTTCTGCCACTGACTTAGGCGGTTTCCAGTCCAACATTGCCTCAATCTTTCGAGGGTCCACTCTAATCCCTTCAGCTGACACTACGTGCCCCAAGAAAGTCACCTCCCTAAGCCAAAACTCGCACTTACTAAACTTGGCAAATAACTGTTTTTCCCTCAGAATCTGCAAAACTACCCGCAGATGCGCATCATGATCCTTCTCAGATCTTGAGTACACCAGTATGTCGTCTATAAATACCACAACAAACTGGTCCAGATACGGCTGGAACACCCGATTCATCATGTCCATGAATGCTGCCGATGCGTTAGTCAACCCAAACGGCATTACCAGAAACTCGTAGTGCCCATACCGAGTGCAAAACGCCGTCTTGTGAATATCATCCTCTTTCACCTTTAGCTGATGATACCCCGACCTTAGATCGATCTTCAAGAAAATCGATGCCCCCTTAAGCTGATCAAACAAGTCGTCTATCCTCGGCAACGGATACTTGTTCTTGATCGTCAGCTTATTCAACTGGCGGTAGTCTATACACATCCACATTGTACCATTTTTCTTCTTAACAAAGAGCACAGGTGCTCCCCAAGGCGAAACACTTGGCCGGATAAAACCTCGGTCCAACAACTCCTGAATCTGTGCCTTCAGTTCCACTAATTCCTTCGGCGCCATTCTATACGGGGCAATAGACACAGGCGCAGTTCTGGGTAACAGATCTATACCGAATTCAACTTCCCGATCCGGAGGCAGACCCGAGAGTTCCTCTGGAAATACGTCAGCAAATTCTTTCACTGTTCGGACATTCTCTACAGCTGACTCCTTGGCCTCCAAGGCACACACATGAACCAAAAATGCCTCACAACCCTTCCTGACCATTTTCTCAGCTTTCAGAGTAGACACCACGTTGGATAGGTAATCTCTTCTATTACCTATCATCACCACTTCTTCACCCTCAACCGTTTTCAAAACCATGCGCTTAGCCGCGCAATCCAAACTTGCTTGGTACTTCACCAGCCAGTCCATCCCAAGAATCAAATCGAACTCCCCAAACGGCAGTTCCATCAGATCAGCCACAAACACTACCCCTTGGAGTTCTAGGGGTACATCCCTATATAGCTTATTTACTTCTACAGAGTGACCTAGAGGGCTAATTACTGTCATCTCCCTAGAAGTAGTATCAAAGTCTAGGTTCATGGTTCCCACTATGCTACTAGCAACATACGAATGCGTCGAACCAACATCTATCAAAGTAGTATATGGTAATCCAAAGATTAAGAACGTATCGGTTATGACGTCCGGTGCGTCGCCCTCCTCTCGACGCCTCGCTGCATAGACCAATCCAGGCTGTCTTGCTTCAGTGTTGCCTGCACCTCTGCCTGGTGCTCCCCGGCCCCGACCAGAACCATTACCTCCTCTACCAGAACCACGACCCCTCTGCGGTTGCAGTCCCTCATTCCTGAACTGAGCATGGCCCTGACCCTCAGACTGAATCCTGGCTAGCTTACATGGACAGTCCCTCACACGATGATCCAGCGACGCACACTCAAAGCATCCTTTGCCACCGGTCAAACATTCTCCCCAATGAGATTTTCCACACCGATTACACTGTACTGGTCCCTGATTAGCAGCAACAGACCTCCCAGACTGATTCGGCCCACCATATCTAGCCCTTTTCTGAGAATTACCGGCCGACCTAGATGATCCAAAACCCCTCTTATGTCTATTTCTGTCCGAATTCTGTCTCACAGATTCCTTGACCCCTTCGGCTATCTTAGCCTGTTCTACCAGCACAGCAAACTCCCGCTCCTATTGTGGAGCAATCAGCAATCTTAGCTCATCCCTCAGTCCGTCCTCGAACTTGACACATCGCTCATGCTCCGTAGCCACGATACCTCGAGCATATCTGCTCAACCTTAAAAATTCTGCCTCGTACTCCGATACGGACTTACTCCCCTGAACCAGTCTCAGAAACGCCTTCTGCTGCGCATCAATGTAGCTAGACCCAACATATTTCTTTTGATAAGCCGCCTTAAAATAATCCCAAGTGAGATCATCCGCTGCAGCACCATCCCGAACCATGAGCCACCACTGGTATGACTCATCCCGGAGAAGCGATACTATTCCCTTCAATTTTTCCTCAGCAGTCAGATCCAAGTCGTCCATGATACGCTCCGTCACCTCCAACCAATACTCAACCGTATTGGGCGCCACACCAGAAACACCTCGGAATACCTCGGCTCTATTGGCTTGGAGTCGCTCAGATACAGATTTCCGAGCTCCCGCACCTCCACCTGCTCCAGCCACTCGCTCAAGAACTCGCAGCATCGCCTGCGACACTGCGTCATCCCCCGTCTGATCCTGAAACTCAACACCTGTAGCTGGTGGTGCTGGTGGCATCTCATTTTCCGACCCCTGACCAGACCCCATTGGTTCAGACACGGTCATCCTACCCCGACCACGTCCACGTGTATTACGACCACAACCTCGAGTGCTCATGTCTAACGTCTCATCTTATCTGATTTTAAAGTTTTATGTGTCAGTCTTTATTCCGCTATTATTAAGGCACAGTCTTATGAACAGTTCTTTAAAGAGTTTTGTTTTCGCGAGTTCACAAAATCCTATAGGCTTTGGTCTCTAGGGTAGTCCACTAATACTATTCATCCATATCATATATCATCACAATCATAAACAACGGTTAGGGGTACTTACCTGGGCGGATTGGTGCCGGAGACTCGGTGCCATGCTTTTCAAACCATGTATTTTTTCCATCAATACTTTTTAAAACCACATTTTAAAACATTTTGGGCCTCGGGCCCACAGCTGAGCTTTTGAACTTGGCTCTGATACCAAAAATGTAACACCCCAAACCCGGTCAATACACCACGACTGAATCTGGCATGTCACAGAGTGAAAATGTTTTGAAGAGAACAAGTTACCAGTGTTATTTTCAGTGAAAACCCTCTGATTGCTTTGTGTTTGGAGGAATTCGATGTACGTATAGTTGAAAAACGTTAAGTTGCTTTGAAATCCTGAAAAGCCTTTTTAAAACTCGTTCGTGATTCATTACTTAAGAAAATGTTTATGTCAACTAAAACCCGAGTGGTTTTTAACTTGGTTAATTTTTAAACTGTTTGTACTTGAGCTTTGAAAAACTTAGATTTGAAAATCATTTAGGTTGGCTTTGTTATCATGTGAAATGTATTACCCGATGGTAAAGTTTAGAAAACTTTGTATTTCAGGTTATTAAAACAAGTTAAGTAATTTACTTAGTCATATTTGAAATCAAATCTAAAGTAGATAAAATAATCCAAAATAAAAAAAAAATAACCAATGGCCTTATTACAAAAACACAAATAAAACCCGAAATTTTAAGTAAAGTACCCAAGTCAAAAGTCCATGTAAAACCGAAGCAAATATCGCATGGCCACCTCGAGTCCACCCGGCTCCTAAATCCGCGATCTACAAATCACCTGAAAAGATAAGGGAGAAGGTGAGTCACCAAGACTCAGTGCATAATCCCCCTCCCGATTATTGCAACATGCTTACACAAATCATAATCAAGCAACATATCATGCACCCAAACCTAGCCATCCACAACTCCGTTTTCTACCCCGTGTGGTACCAAACCACTGGTGGTGCCAAACCACTGGTGACCCAAAGTCACTGATATCAATAATAATATGGTGCCAAACCACTGGTGACCCAAAGTCACGAATAATCCATATGTGGGGCCAACCCACGTTGTGATACCAAATCACTGGCGACAATCCCGTTTATCAAATGTGGGGCCAACCCACTGTGGTGCTAAGCCACTGGGACGAGTCGCTATGAGGTGCCAAACCTCTGGTGACCCAAAGTCACGAATATTAACTGTGGCACCAAACCACTGGTGGTGCCAAACCACTGGTGACCCAAAGTCACAGATATCAATCTTCCCCCTCCTCTCATATCGCCCACATTAATGCAATGCATATACGAATCAGTCTATCATGCATAACCATTAAACATATAGTGAACAAAGCACATGCGATTTCATTAAAATCAATTATCTTAACTCATCATACGAACTTACCCGATATCCTTGCTCATACCCATAAGGGTACCAAATCGGAATCCACACAGTTCCGGCTTTTAACAAAGTTTAGGTTATTAACAAGTTTACAACGATTAAGAAGTGTGTAAGTTACACACCTGGTTACTAACGCGATTACTGAATCCCGAAGATCCTGATCTAACGCACTAGATCCCCTTTCCTACATTCGGCCAACACTAAGATCATTAGCAAAGAGGCCATTCGGCTCTACTAGCAAATTGCACAACCATCCTTACCTTAACGCTTTTCGAATACTAGCCACAACCTGAGATATGCGAGATCGAGCCTTCCCCTACAATCGGCCAACACCAAACACTTAATCTTAATAGCCTTCGGCTTTTCAAATAACTAAGAGGATGATTGAATCGATAAATAACCTTACTACATACTTATCAAAACTGATTGACAGAGGATAAATGACCCCGATCCACTGCTTCAAAATCCAGGAGATCCTAGAAGAAATCGATTCCAAAGAGGGTTAGGAATCATGTCAACAAATGCCGAAATTCGACTTTTGTCCCAAGTGAGTCGACAGAGAAAAGAAAGTGGGAATAGAGGAGATTCGATCATGACAGACTTACCTATCCCAAACCGATTAGAGAAGAAATCAAGGGAAATCTCTGCTTGATTGATATTCGGCCAATAGTAAGAACGAGAAGAGGAGAGTTGAGAGAGATTTCGGCAATGGGGTTGAGTGATTAAGGGAGATTCGACTATGGATTAAGAAAAGAAAAGCAGATGAGATTCGGCAAAACTGGGAGGAAGAAGAAGGTTTCGGCTCAAGGGGTTGGAAGAAAGAAAAAGATGAAGGGGAGAGGGATGCTTTCGGCTTTGAGTTTAATGGAGAAGAAGAATCGGCTCACCAAAGAAGTACTCACAAGATTCGGTCAAGCCCCTTATTGCCGAAAAGAGAAGAGCTAGAAGGCACAAATGGGGTTTCGATTTCAAAGGAGAAAAAGAGAGAGCTTCAAATGAGGGTCCGGCTAAGTGCTTCAAAGGGTATTCGACAAGTGCCAAAAGAGGTTCGGCTTTTGTTCCAAATGGTGCACCAAAGCTCTGCTAGCCGAAAATGTCACCTAGCTTGACTTAGCAAATTTCGGCACTTCCCACTAGTCTTCCAACCGAATACTCCTCCTTACACAAGTTCAAATTTCGGCAAAACTCTCAAATCTCTCCTGGCCACCCGTTCAAACGAGTTTGAATTATTCAAACTCCTAAATTCTCTCTTCTCCACCCGTTTAAATCAGTTTGACTTGTTTAACAGTTATTCGACAGAGTTTGAGCTGAGCACAACTCTTCCTCAGCTTGGCGTCAAAATAATAAGCAGAAAATGGGATCTCCGCTGCTCGAACCTAAGCCTCCTTCCCCTGCTTGTGGCGTCACTGCTCAAGGCCCTAAGTGGTGCCTCTTTGCCACTTTACCAAGGTAATTCTTGTGCTAAAGTTTACCACAAAATATTCTTAACCCCTAGCTCCTTCAGCTCCCCTTAACCAAAGCTTAAAAATAAAATTTTTCCTATAGCTCGGGCCTACCCTTGGCTTATACCTAGACCCTAGAACACCTCAATTAATAACACAATCAACCCATACACATGCAAAACAATTCAAACACAATAGCCCATATTTAAGGGTGTTACACTCAGGCTAAACGTAACATTTCTGGAGTCTAGAAATTACATTCCATATAAACCTGCAATAGTGTGATGTTTTTGATCCAAGGTAACCTTGTTTTTCTTATATATTCAATGTATGTTGATAGAATCCAATCATTCTACCACTGGTGAGGTAGACAGTATTGTCTCGACTTTCGAACAGGAAGTAAGTCATAGTCTACCAATTCTGCAAATGTCTAAAAGTGAAGTTAGAAATGCCTTTTTCGGCATGATGGGTTAGTGGTTTACAGAATTTATGCGAGCCAATCCTGTGGCTCAACAACCTCCACCCCCTATTGTGCCTCTTATGGCACCTCCGTGTCCTCGAACGACTGGAACGATATGACAGCCCCTGATTGAAAAAAATTCAAAAGTCTGATGCCAAGGAATTTAGAGGTAAAATAGATGATAACCCAAGTAGGGCTAAATACTAACTTGAAAACATCCAAAGAGTATTCGATGTATTGTATCTTTACTTAAAGATGAAGCCTATAACTGGTGGTCGACATTAATAGGTGAGATACAGAGAGACATGGTTAATTGGGATTTCTTCAAATCTGAGTTTAGAAAGAAATATGTTAGCAAACGATACCTAGACAGGAAAAAGAAATAATTTCTTGAATCGAAACAAGGAAATAAATTTGTAGCCGAATACGAGCGATATTTCATGCAGCTTATTAAATATGCTCATGAAATTGTGTTTAGTGAGGAAGAAATGTTGGTTCGCATGAGTGAACTGCGAGAATTTTTCGTGTTATTTGATCGGGCACAAAAGATGGAAGAGATATGTAACAATAAGAAACAAAATGAAAGAAAAGCTTGAGATTTCGGTAAACGGAGTTCATCCAAACCGTTTTCAGCTCCTCTGTCAAAGAAATCGAAGGAAGCTTTTAGCTTATTTAGTTCACCATCTGGGTTCTAAGGTAGAAATAAATCAAGGCAGAATGATTCGAGATAGAACACTTCAGGTAACACCTCTAGACCCGGCCTAGACGTTATGGCCGAATCCGGTGATGTCACATCAAAGGAATAATTCAAAATGACTTCTTTTAGTTAAAACTTAAGTTTAAGGCTTAGAAACCCAAAATCTAAAAACTTGTTAAGTTATGATAAAAGCTCATGTTTTAAGCTATAGCTATTTCGAAAACCATGTTTAAACTTTTAAGAAAATTTATTCAAGTTTAATAATCAAACTGTTGAATAATAATGAAACCCAAATGTCAAGTCAAAATTGGAAATACAAGGCCTTATTACATCCAATGAAAATAAAGCAATCAAAATCATGAAACAAATAAGCAAAACTTCCAAATATCTTGTAGTGTGGCCATCTCCGAGTCCTCTCCCACGTCGAGCCGTCTACTGAGGATCACTTGAAACATTTAATAAAAGGGTGTGAGTTTCAAAACTCAGTGTGTATGACCCTTGGTAATCCAATCAACATGCAATTTTCACATTGGGACTAAGCCCTAACAAAATCGGTGGTTTTGGGCCTTAGCCCACAGTGACCTCATATCAAAACAATATCACATGAATGTAATGCACCCATCCCAAATCCAACCCTATACTCCATTTCCATTCCAACCCTACACTCCTATGGGGATATAAATATCAACCCACCCATCCCTACACTCCAAAGGTAGCACCAACAGTGGCACTACTCAACATTGCAGCAAGGCTGCTAAGCATATAATGGGCTTAAAGCCACCGGTGGATCCACGGTCGTCAAACGACTATGCGATCCTCACATATCTTCTTCCGTATCATTAAACCCACCCAAGTGCAACATATATTTCATGAATGCAACATACACATTTTCACACATTAAGCACCTAGGGGTGTTTTAGTCATTTCACTACCTAGGGGTATTTTCGTAATTTTGCAAATCAGGGGTATTTTGGTAATTTTGCAAATTAAGGGTATTTTGGTGATTTTTCAAATCAGGGGTATTTGTTCCCTCCGAGTTTTAGTTATGAACTTTGGCCCATTAACAAGTCCTCGTGGCTAAAGTGAACAGACACTATGCACCAGGTAGGATCCCAGAGAAGAGGAGGTGGGTCACTAGGACCGCTTAAGTACCAAGCTCTCTCTAGATCCAATCCTAGACATGCATATGTCCATTGCCACACTATAACCTAACGACTCGTTCACAGACATGCTTGATTATTAACTTAAGTTTTATGATATTTAAGAGTTTATCAGAACTAGGCCTGGAGTCCATAAACCCTAGCATACTTTTCTAAGACCTCATAAGACCCATTAAGCCCATTTCATGTTCATATAACCCATTAAGCCAAATCATGACCAAATCTTACAATATTCATATCAATCCATCATTCACAGATCAACTCTAGTCGACTTGGGCCCACGAATTCGGCAGGCCCATTTAGTGCCGACTTGTCATGTGTGTGTAGTGTATGTACACACCTTTAATTGCGAAGCATGCTACGATTTCTTAGCCACGAACCTATGATCAATCAAAACTAACAGTTAATCATACGCTTAGTATCGTTTCTCCCTTTTTATCAAAAGCCGAAAACATACCATTCCCTTACCTTGAACGATTAAGCCTATCAACCCTTCACTTATTCGCTAACCGTAATTGACTCCAAGATCTGCGTTAAAGAACCTTGACTATCAAAGGCTGCACAACCAAGTGATTTACGTCCATCAAAAGTCACTCTTAACCAATCCTAACCATATTCGGCCAACCATTAATCTAAGAATTATAGATGAGTACACTTACCGATTGACTAGGGACTTTACCACACCAAAATCAAAAGCGCGATGAGAGTACCTTGTCAAAGAAACAACAACGATTCGGTAGAGAAACACAAGGGTTCAGCCTAGTTAAGAGAATGAGTGAAAGACACAATGAAGGGTTTCGGCTAAGAATAAGATAATAAAGCGATTAAAACTTACCCCTTTTGTTGAATAAAGAAAGATTTGCTCTCTTACCTCCACAAGATTACTTGCCTACAAGATTTTTTTAGATTATAGAGTGTGATTTTTAGAAGTGAGATTCGGTTTTACAAATGGAGAAGAAGAAATTGGTGTGACAAAGAATGAAACCCCAATGAGAGAATTTCTCTTCTAATTCGGCAATAGAAGAAATATTGTGGGAGGGAAGGAGAATTCAGTCTAAGCGCTTTTGTTTGGAAAAAGAAAGAAATTGTGATTACTC
The DNA here is from genome assembly GCA_005393395.2 of Gossypium australe. Classification (NCBI taxonomy): domain Eukaryota; kingdom Viridiplantae; phylum Streptophyta; class Magnoliopsida; order Malvales; family Malvaceae; genus Gossypium; species Gossypium australe. Next base: position 44,126,607 of record CM016617.1, read on the forward strand.
AGGTATTTGCCAAAGGGAAAGAAACTAAAAAGAATTGGGAGATTGGAAGGAATTTTCCCCTAATTAACCAACTAAAGCACACAAAAGCAACAAATGCCCTACTTACCCATACGACACACATATATATACTAAAAATAAATAAATAAATAAAATAAACCTACACTCCCCAGTCGGCTCAAACTTATCACCAATTAAATTCCTTTATTTTCTCCAAATTTTATCTTCATCCCCATCCAAAAATTCCTTTATTTAGCCAAAAATCCAATTTGAATTACATTCAAATTGCTTTCCCCGAACAATAGCCATCCTTTAGTGTTTCGGTCCACTTCAAACACCTTCCCCACTCCAGCAGCAAAATAGCAGGTTTATTGTGCACAAGGCAACTCAAAACCAAGACCTCTAGGCACCACCACACGCTACCAGCCACTGGGATTCGAACCTGTGACCACTCGGATCCATAGCACGCTTCTGCCACTGTACCACAACTCTTCTTATGATATGTTCCATTCTCAACTTCTTTTAAGGCCTATTTCCCAGCGACCGAATCATCTAAAGAAATCTAAAAATATTCACCACACCCAACTTCGAACCTCCAACCTCTTCACTATGATACATGCCCCTTTCCACTGCGCCTCCCACTTTATTTGAGTCATATTTCCTCCCTAATTAATTATAAACCTTTCTGCCGCGCTCCAGGTTTACTTAAAAAAAAAACCAACATTTAGCGCACGTCGGGACTAGAACCCTACTCCCCCTCCTGCTCCTAACGCCTTTGCCACTGGGCCAAGCGTTTCTTTGTGTCGTGAATCAGACCCAACTAATTATAAGGCCTAAACTCTGGCCTTCATACTAACATATGCGCAATAAAATTTTTTTGCCAAGTCCAGGACTTGAACCTTTGACCACCAGCTTGTTTAGAACGCCCCAGGCCACCTACTTCCTTGTACTATCTTTTAACCCAAAATATTTTAAAAACTTTCTGACTAACACCAACCTTACTTAAGGGTAAAAACAAAATTTTTGCTAAAGCCCTAAATCGAGCCCAGGACTTTTCCAACACTACCAACCCTTCCTAAATCACCTAAAAATTAAACTAAACATGCAATCATAACTTTTTTTAAACACACTTAATTCATTATTCCCTTTCTTTTTTTTTCTCGATCGACAAAATCCATTCTCTCGACACATGAAACCCATTTATTCTAGGCCCAATTTTCGGGGCGTTACACTTCATGAGAAATTGCTGGAGAAAATCAGGAGACACTGATGATCGGAATGTAAAATAGTTGTCTACGCCTCAAAAATGTATACATCCTGGCTAGAGCAATAATACTGGAGCTAATCAGAGTAGGACTAAAGGCACAGCTGTTAGATCTGAAGCTAGAGCACTTGTTCGAGCATATGCCATATGATCTAGGGAGGAAGATACTGCATTCGATATTATTACTAGTACATTCTCTCTCTTTAATGTTACCATGTATGCACTGATAGACCCTAGGTCAATTCATTTATATATTTGCATTGCATTAGTAACAGATAAGAATTTACCTGTTGAGTCAACCAAGCTTAATGTCCAAGTTATGAACCCACTAGGTTAGAGTGTGATAGTTAATTTATTATGTCAAAAATGTCTACTTAGAATTCAGGGCTGTGACTTTCTTACTAGTCTAATGTTGTTACCATTTCACAAATTTGATATCATTATAGGAATGAATTGGTTGATGTTGCACGATGCTGTTGTAAATTGTAGATTAAAACCAACTGATTTGTAATATTAGAGTGGTGAAATAATTACAGTTAAATCTTACAGATCAAATTGTGCTACTAGAGTTATTTTAACAATTTCACTCAAAAGTTGATTCATAAAGGTTGTAAGGCATTTTTGGCCTATATACTTGATACTCGAGAATTGGGATCGAAGCTTAACTAGGTACTAATTGTTAGCAAGTTTACTGATGTGTTTTATCACACCCCAACAGTAGTGAATCCAAAAAGGTGAATAAGGTATATATGTATGTAAACTGTTTGGCGCACTATGGTAGTATAATCTGCCACCTTGCTAACTTACTGGCGGGTTAGAGCATTAGCACATACTAGCGTTAAAGTATCTGCCGTTAGTGGTGTATAAGGATTTTATATTAGGTTATCTTAAAGTGAAGAAAGAATATGCACAAAAATGGATAGTACGCCACGCCTACCAAGTGTATGAGAATGTCGTAAAAGACTTAATTGTCTTTGAAGCCACTCCATATGTGAGCCACCACCAAAGTTTAGTACACTCAGTTGAACTCTACTATAAGGTTAAGTTACCATAGAACTCACTATGTTCTTATGAACTTACTTAGTTTTCTTCTTATTATTTTCAAACTTTTAGGTTGGACGTGTTGTTGAAGGGATTCATCCAGATTTGCGCCCTATTTTGTGAGTCATTTCTTATTTTGTTTCTAACATGAAATCATTGGGGAATAGGATGAGTGTTTGTAACATATGAGTAGCCTGCCAGGCTATGTGCCAAAATGTTTTATATAATGTTAACCAGCCAGTAGCGAATTTCAAACTTCTGCATGAGTGTCTGTGTTTTTTATACAAACCTGTGAATGTTTTAAGCCTTCTACCAAATGATGTTTACTCTTAGCCTATTTACAAGCAGCGTGTTACTGTTTTAAATTGTTTTAAAATTATTATATGTTATTCAGTATTTTGGGACATTACTCCAGTACACGAAATATTCGCCGAACTAAGGTGTTTGATTTTCAAACGGTTTCGTCAGTCTAGTTGGTTTTAAATTCTAGCGCTCCATACCCGAATCCGATGATGGAGACAAGCGTGGGGTGTTAAACCTCAAGCCTTTTGTCAATTAAAATTCTATAACGATCAGACTTTTACAATTTAGTCCCTGAGCCGTAATTAACTATATTATCAGCTAACTTACTCGACCATTCTTCAATATATTTTTGTAATAACTTTGTAAATATTCGTATTTTATATTTACAAACTCTATTTATGAAAATGGGTTTTCAAAACCACATTTCTAATGCCACTAAAAATCTAACCATTACAATTCTATCCTCCTTAAGAAATTTCACCTCAAAATTTACCTGAGAAAATATGGGGATACTAGATCTTATAGTCTCTTTTGGCTCCCAAGTAGCCTCTTCTACACCGTGATAATGCCATAATACTTTCACCAATGCCATGTATTTGTTTCTCAGTTACTTTACTTCTCAAGTTAAGATTTTAACGGTTTCTCATCATAAGTCAAATTAGGTTGTAATTCAATTTCATCGGGGGCTAAGATGTGGTAGGGATCAAATCTATATCTTCTTAGAATCAGCATATGAAAATCATTATGAATTTTATCTAATTTTGGTGGTAGAGCTAAATGATAAGCCACAGATCCAATCCTTTCAATAATTTCATACAGCCTAATAAATCTCAGACTAAGCTTCCCTTTTCTATCGAATCGTAGGATTTTCTTCCAAGACGGGACTTTTAAAAAGACGTTATCCCACACTTCAAATTTATTTTTTTTAAATCGTCATAAGACTTTTGTCTATCAGAAGCAACTTTTAAGTAATCTTGAATGATTTTGACTTTATATTCAATTTCTCAAACCAATTCAATTTACGTCAGCTTCCTTTCACTCAACTCCATCCAACATAGAGGAGTTCAACACTTACACTCATACAAAGCTTCGTAAGGTGTCATTTTTATACTCGATTGGTAGTTGTTATTATATGCAAATTCAACTAGAGGTAGGAATTTTTCCCAACTTCTCTTGAGTTCTATCACACAACAACACAACATGTCTTCAAGTATTTGAATTACTCACTCTGATTGACCATCTGTTTGAGGGTGAAACATTGTATTGAAGTTCAACCTTGTGCCCAGTGCTTCATGCTGTTTACTCTGAAATCTGGAGGTAAATCTTGGATCCTGATCTTAAATGATAGATAATGGCACTCCATGCAACCTCACAATTTCATAGATATACAATTCAACCAATTTCTCTAGTAAGTAATCAACTTTAACTGAAATAAAATGAGTGGATTTCATGAGTCTTTCTTTTTAAGTGATAGAGGTAATCTTGTCACAAAATTCAGAGTGACTCATTCCCACTTCCACACAGGAATCCTTATAGGTTGCAACAGTCCTAAGGGAACTAGATGTTCTGCCTTTACTTGCTGACACACTAAACATTTGGTTACACATTCGATTATCTCCCTTTTCATGTCAAGCCACTAATAGAATGGTTTAGGTCATTATACATTATATTGCTACCTAGATGCATCGCATAGGTACTGTTTTTAGCTTCGTAGAGAATATTTCATTTCAAACTTGCATCATTCGACACACACAATCTATTATAGAATTATAAACTCTTGTCATCACTTACATTGAATTCACTAGTTTGCCCACTTTCAACTAGTCTCCGCTTTGCTTCAAGCTTGATATCACAATTATGTAATTTTTGAATTCTTTGTAGAAACATGGGTTTAGCCCTCAACTCTACTAAAATAGATCCATCTCGCTCCAAAGCCAATTGCACCATTCATTTCTTTCAAAGCGAATGATGATTTTTTACTCAAAGTATCAGCCACAACATTGGCTTTTCTTGGATGATAATAAATGATTAAATCATAATCCTTAAGTAACTCAAGCCACATGCGTTGTGTCAAATTCATCTCTTTCTGTGTGAACAAATACTCCAGACTCTTATGATCAATGAAAAGATGACATCTCTCCCCATAAAGGCAGTGCTTCCAGATCTTTAAAGAAAATACTATAGTTGCAAGCTCTAATTTGTGTGTGGGATAATTCTTCTCATGAGGTTTCATGTCACACCCAAATTTCTAGATCTGTTGTTTAGAGTTTTTTTAACCAAAGTGATTAGTTTTAATAGAGTATTTTGGTTGTTAAGAATTTTGACCAAGTGGGATTGGTAAGGGCCTTGTTGAGCTCGTCTATTTCACGAAATTTTAGTTTGGCTTAAAATTTTAGCACTTCATCGTGAACAACTTCGTAGTTGTCTAGCTATCTTGTGAGCTTTTATCTCACATTCAGCGAGCTCGTCACTATCGCTATGTGAGCTCATCAGTTCACATTAACATCTCGCTATGAGGGGGACACGTTTCAATGTAGGTGTCAGGCTTAGGGTGTAACAACCCATTTTTCAGTTGTGTAAAAAATAGTGGTTTTAGGGGCTACAAATCCGACAAGTGAGTCCGTAAATATTATTATTTAAAATTTATGAGTCAAATATAGTATAATAATAAATATTAATTTGATAATTTATGTTATTTGAATGAATTGTTAAGTTCAAGTGGTTGTCCCTTAAAGTCAAGTGGTTTTAGAAAATGGGATTTCGAGATCTTATTTCTGTAAACCGAGCCCGTAAATATTTTTATTAAATATTTACGGCGTTACTATATAGGTATATTGAAGTTCGGTTATGAAATTTTAGTGATTTGATTGTTAATTAAAGAAAAATGACTAAGTCGTAAAAGATGCAAAAGTTAATCGCTATTGGTTTATAAGGGCTAAATGGGTTCAAATTAATTTTTGGATGGTTTTAAATGGCAACTTAGCCATAATTATATCATAGTGGACTGTTTGGTGTAGAAAAAAATTGATTATATACTAATTTTATATTAAAATATTAAATTAATAAGTTAATAACAAAGAAGAAGAAGAAAAAACATGACATTTGGTTAGTCATCTTTTTCTTCTCTTCTTCCTAACACAAACAAAAACATGAAAGAAAGCCATTATTGAGTTAAGGTTCAACCAAGCTTCAATTTATGCATGTAAGTCCGTTTGAATTTTGTTTCTTGTAATTTTTATGTTTTTGAGATCGTTGTAGCTTAATCTAGCTAACCTGAGGGTCAAATCGTAAAACTGTTAAAAGTTTAGGGACATACCATGAATGTTTTAAGTGTGTTTGTGAATTTAATTGATAGAATATTAAGCTAGGTTGATAGTTAAGCTTACTTTTTTAAGTGATTTTTAGTAATTTTATGCTTAGGGATTAAATTATTTAAATAGTAAAATTAATTGAAAATAATGTGAAATGATGAGAAATATGGACTGTAATGGACCTCTAGGATAATCGACTAGCATGGTTTTTCATTAATTTGTGGTTAATTTGTGAGTTTCATGTTTAGGGACTAAATTACATAAAAGGTAAAATATTAGGTTAATTTTGAAAAATGATGCTAGAAGGACTTAATTGTATAAAACTATTTATTTGACTATTGGAATTGTATTAATTGAATGAAATTACTATCTAGATCAAGAAACTAACCAATTGGATTTAAATTGAGGAAAAGTTAAAGTTTTGGACTAGTTGTCGGCTTTACTTTTGCAACAGTTTTAATCGAGGTAAGTTTGTAAATTGATTAAATTGACTATTTGTTGTTTTTATGATTTAATACATATCTATTTATGTTGTAATTGAGTTTAACTACTTGAGATTAGTATTTGATGAGTTGGACTAAGTTGTGATGATATTTAAGTTGAGTTCTATGATTGGAAAATGTGAAATACATGGAAGTGAGTTTGAAATGGTATAATGGAAATGAAGTTAAAGGATTCTTATATGAAATGTGTCCCATTTGAACCTTGTGAATACTTAGTATACAAATGACATGTCATTAGGGGGTTATTTTTGGTTTCGGATGTTGGTCTTGGGTGTCCTACCGACGGTTGAGGTCCTGCATTTGTTGCGGATTCTCTACAGCTCATGTGAGTAGCATCGTGTAGCCTAGTCTAACAATCCGGTTTTTACCCTAGTCGAAATAGTGGTTTCGGGACCACAAGTTTGAGTCAGAAAAATATTTTAATATTATTTTCCGTGCCTACAGTATGTGATTAAGCATGTGTGAAAGTTTCGTAAATTGATTTTATTGTTTGTGTGCTTAATTTGAGAAAAGGACTTAATCGCAGAAAATGTAAAAGTGGCATTCTATTTGTTAATATGCTAAATTGCTATGATTTGATTTGTTATAAGTCCTTAAAAGGATATTATGCCACTATTAAGTTAGTGAACATTTATGTCCATGTATTATAAGATGATATAATTGTTTCATTAAAGGCATTTAAGTAATTTGCAAATTATGTGTTAATTAAATAAAACAAAAGCATGAAATAAGCTATTTTTGTTCATCCATTGCCGAAAATACAAAGAAAAATAAAAAGGAAAAGCTTGCTAGGTTTCGGCACTTGTATAGCTAGATTAAGGTATGTTTCTGTTTCGGTTCTTGATAATTTTTACGTTTTTGAGATCGTTGCTTAGTATACTATCAAGCCCATGCCTTAATTTTAGAATTTGATGAAGATATTGAGATGTGCCATTGATGAATGTTTGAGCTTTTGTGATGATAATTGATGAAATGTGGAATATAAAAAATATATGTGTTAGATTAACATGTTTTGTCTTTGGATTTTTGATGAATTTGAGTAATTTGGACTAAATTGTGAAAATAATATTTTGAGGGACTAAAATGTGAAATAAATGAAATGTGTGGACTTAGATGAAGCATAGGAATATTCGGCTAAACATGGGTACAAAGAAATTATGTGTATTTTGTGATTTTGTGAAATAGGGACTTAAATGTCAAAATGTGAAAATGTGAAGGCTAATTTGTAAAATGCCCTAAATGTGTGTTTTTGGATTGAATTGAATGATTTCGTGAATAAAAGAATTAAATTTGAATATGTATAGATCAAGAACCAAAGAAAATGAAATTAGATCGAGGAAAGTCGAAAGTGGTCAATTAGTCGATTCAATCCGTTTATCCTGAATACGAGGTAAGTCTATATACAAATAAACATATTTGTGTTAATTTATTCATGTTCATATGAAATTGAATTGTGTTGGATGATAATGGAAGATGTACATGTGAAATCCGAGAAAGTATCGACATTGTGTCAATGCCCGAAAAGTCCCGTGCGAACCTTAGGAATAGATAGGATTCATATGTCATGACATAGGGTTCCGATATGTGATATCATGTAAGACCACGTCTAGGACGTTGGTGTCGATTTGAGAATTACATGTAAGACCATGTCTGGGACATTGGCATCGTATGTAATTTCGTGTAAGACCCTGTCTGGGACAGTGGCATCGATATTTGATTACATGTAAGACCGCGTCAGGTACGTTGGCATTGTACGAGCATTTCGAGTTATCTGAGTATCCTATTTGATTCCAAACGGTTCAACGGGCAATTCTGAGAATTGAATGACTATGTGAAATGTGTAACCGATACAGGTACGTTAGAAATGTATACCATATTTGATTATGAAAGGTAAGTATATGTGAAATTGCAAAAGTGAGATATATGCTTAGACTTGTTGAGACAAAATGTGATATATATATGATTGTGCTATGATCTAATGAAATACATGGAGATGTAATTTGTTGACAAGCAAATGGTTAAAAACAATTGAGCTGAAGAAGAAAAATGAATATGTTATTAAGATATGCTAAAGTTCTTGTAATTGAAATCGTTATAAATGTTTTATATGATAAGTTTGTTTGTATATGACTTACTGAGCTTTTGAAATCTTACTTTGAGTGTGTTTGCATTGTTTTATAGATCGTTAAAGCTACGGAAGGCTCGGGGATTGTCGAGGATCATCACCATACTATCAAACTCTATTTTTGGTACTTTGAATGTGTACATAGTTAAGTATGGCATGTATATGCTAGTTGTTTTGGATTATGTTTGAGATGTATATAAAGCCATGTGATATGGCTTGTAAATAGGATGTGAATATGGTAAATTTTAGTCTATGTTTTGTGATGCAAAGTTGGTATTTTATTGATGAAAGGTTGTTATAATGATTTGGTAAGTTTTTGAATGGATTATACTTTGAAATGGTTAGAAAGATAGTCATTTTTGGTATGTTTTGGTTGTTTTTGGTGTAATAAATTATGCTTATTTGTGCTTGTAGGATTGACCCTAAAATGGGTGGCGAATTGGCCTTGTGAATGGCCTATATTTGCCCACACAGTTGAGCACATGGGCGTGTGGCTCAACTATTTTCCTTAAATTTGCAATTTGATTCAAGTCAGGCTTGCACACGGGCCATACACACGGGCATGTGACCGTTGTGTGATGCAAATCAGTGTCGATCACGGGCCAGACACACGGGCGTGTGATAGGACGTGTGATGCAAGTCAATGTCGACCACGGCTTGGACACACGGGTGTGTCTGAAGCCGAGGCACACGGCCTACCCACACAGGTGTGTGACCTCTGTAACTTTAAAAAATGTTTGATTTTCGAAAAAATTTTGTATGTGCTCGGTTTAGTCCCGACCTGTAACACCCCAAACCCGACCCAAACACCATGACCGGATCTGGCATGTCACTTAGGAAAAATTTGTAAAATGTCGCGAACTTCAAAAAATTTTAAGTCCTCTTTTAAAACTCCAAGTTAGTTGTTCTTTGGAAAACTCGTTATTCATTTGGAAAAATTTCATTTAGCCAAAACTTTGTGTTCAGGTGACATTTGAAAACACTAGTCGTTAATCATAAGATTTGCTTTCAAATTTTCGTTGATTTAGTTTTGAGGGAAACCCTCTTTTCATTTTATAAAGAAAACGTCTTGTCGATCACATTTGTTATATAAATGTCTTAATATTTAAACCCAAAATAATAGTGGCCTTATTACAAATCAAAAATCCCCAAAAATAGAAAACGATAAATAAAGCAACGTTTAATTTGGATAAAACTCGTGCATGGCCACCTCGAGTCTATTCCGGCCCAAACCGCTGAACTAATAATCACCTGCAAGTGTTTAAGCAAATAGAATGAGTCATAAGACTCAGTGTGCAATTAGTCCACATAAACCACAAGTGGGCCTAAGCCCCATAACACAATCGGCCAAAACCCAATTATTATAATATATCAAAATAGTCAATATGATATCCCAACCCATCCTAATATTCCGTCCTCTACACTCCGCTCCATATATCCAGCCTCAACACTCCTGTGGGGATTTCTACAATCAACCCTCCATCCTCTACACTCCTCTTTGGCAGTCATGCTGCTCAAACCCGATATAATGTCGTCCAGCCACCGATAATTATGTGACCAAGTCATCAATATACAATGAGCCACCGAGCCATCAAATTAGTGTGATAGTGTCACTGATATACACTTCCCCTTCATATCATTATCATTTCCCAGATCCCATGCACATGCAACATAGTATAATAAGCATATCAATAATATCATACAATCATTATTTAGCACACGCGCACAATCATGCTATCGACAATAATTATAAGGCTTAATCGAAGAACAACTAACCTGGTGTTATGATTTTACCCTCCATGGGTAACTCAATAGCCATTACCGAGATTTCAGCTTTCAAACATTCCACATAAACGTTTTATACAAATAAGGAAAAGTGTGGTAATTACACACCTGTATACGAGGAGAACTAAACTCTCAATGTCGCTGTCACCCTCACTTGCAGGGATCATAGCAATCTGTCTATCCCGATCCGAAGCCGGCCCACAACCCAGTGGAAAGT